>OW569323.1:20944888-22286409 GCA_937595015.1 Polyommatus icarus | reverse complement strand
TACTAAACTAGTAAGTTTATAACTAAACTATTGATAAATGAGGTTAGTAGTAACAACATGCAAAATAATTTACAATAGGCACAAATTAACGCTGCATATTCTCAATGTCGATGATAACATTAATACGAAGATGCAACAACAACTGCAAGTACTGTCAGCGATATGTAACTATAATAAATAATAATGTAATAAAAATAAAAACAACAGCAACACCCAGTTACGACTACACATAACACATAACCGCAAACGTCACTGTTGATTTTTCAGAAAAGCGGTATAAATAGATTCTAGGCTGCTAGTGAAGAGATCAATATTAGGATCTGATTTTATGAGCTGATTAAGGACGTGTGAGCATAATATGAAATGTGTAGAATATTTCTGATACGAGAGTGACGCGACGTAACATTTAATTTAAGATTGGATAAAAGTTCAGGACAGTATATTTTAGATTGCGCTAATTTCATAAGAAACCGAATGTCGGCGATAATACGTCTGGTTGAGAGTGGTAAGAGGTGGAAACGACTGCATCGTTCATCATAGCTGATATAAGGAATCTTGAATTTATAGCTGTGGTACCTTGTAAACTTTTTTTGGACATTCTCGATTCTTTTTGAGTAGATATCAAAAAAAAGATTCCATACTTGACTACAGTACTCCAGATGACTTCGGACATAGGCACAGTACAAATTTTAATGCTTTTCATGTTATTGAAGTAGCTGGTATTACGAATGATAAAGCCCAAAGCTTTGACCGACATGTTAACTATATAGTCAATGTGTGATTCGAAAGTGAGTTTGCTATCAATCTGGATCTCTAGGTCATTAATAATAGATGTACGAGGTAAAAGTTGATTGGCAATGGAGTAATTAAAGGTGAGAGGTTCATTTTTACGACTAAAGGAGATAATATTGCACTTGGATAAGTTGAGATCAAGCTTGTTATGTAGGCAATAGTCCGCTAAGCGAATCAAATCGTCTTGTAGGAGTAGAACATCAGACAAGTTCTTAATAAGTCGGAAGATTTTCATGTCATCAGCGAACATCAAAAATTTCGAGAATTTAAAGCAATTGCCAATGTCGTATAATGATGAACACTATAAGTATTCGTAATATTATTTCTATGAATCAGCTGTATTTTTCGCAGCGCAAGCGAAATAATGTAATTTATTGCAAAATTTTACCACTGTGGGTTATATTTTTGCGATTTTCGGTATGATCCCTAATATTTTTCTGAATAATACACTGCTTATGTTCTTTGCAAACAACGTAGCTTACTAAGAGTACAATAATTTTTAAAATTAGTTCTGTAGTTATTGAACCTATTCATTGCAAACAAAGATACAAAGACTTTTCCACGAACACGAAACAAACTTTTCTGAATTTATGATTGATACAAAAAAAATATAATGTTGTTAAGTTAATTTAAGATTATTGATATCATAATATCAAAAAGTCAACAAAATAGTGATGGCAATAATTTTTAATTTCAATGTTTTAAGTTAATTTACATTTCGGAGGAAAATTTGATTTTCCGAATTATTTACGACATAAGAAATGTTTTGTATTTTCATACATACATTGTGTTCACGTTTTATTTGACAGGAGTCCATAAAAAAGATATATTTTCTTTAAATTGTTGCCATTTTTGTTGGTAATTTGTACATACGACATATTTTAAATTAAAAGTTATCACTTAACAATGGCGTAAGTGCCACTTCCGACAAGCAATTGATTTTGTACAAGCAACAACGTCAGTTCTGGCACTTCCGACAAATCAGCATTACTCGTACTCCGTTTAAAAGGTCGGAAGTGACTTTTCTCATATTTATTCATAAAATACGGGATACTCCTAATAATATACTAAACGTAAATAACTTATAGAGCACAACCCTGAAATTTCATGATTCTACTTGAAATAAGTAAAAAGTTATTCACAATTTAGACTTTGAATCGCTCTCCTGTAAAGTTGCCGTTTTTCACATCCGACATTATTAATAGTCATGGGCGACCTACTTTAGCAAGAAGTGGTAACCGATAGAAATATTATATAGACAGATAAACAGACACATTTCCACGTCTATTATATTAGTATGGATTATATTTGACTACCTAGTAGCATGCTAGACATAACTATTAATTACCTATACCTACGTTTTTTTTATAAAACCTAAACCTTATACTTAACACTAACTTAGTCCTAAATAGATTATTAAAACCCAACCTGGCGATTCCACTGGCTGGTATCTGGTAGATTCGACACAGAACGATATCTCTTTAACACCCTTTTTTTAGAAACTCCACCCAGCTTGAGTGACCCCTCTCCACCAAGCCAATGTCACAACATCTAAAGGCAAAGGGTGGAGCAGCATAAAATCTAAGGAAATCGAAAATTGTCTAATCTGGCCGCCACACTGGGACCACACTGTTCAAAACATTAATATTATAATTATATAATTTATAAAACAATAAATATATTATATTTATTTATTATATGTATTATTATCTATTAATAAAAAAGCCCATGGCGTGATGGACTACAATTAATTAAAATTAATAATATTATATCAAATATCCTTGGTGCGAAAAATCTAGCCCATAGACGGCCCCAATTTCATAAAAAAAACTACCTATACCTAATAGTAGGTAGGTATAGTATCTACCTCTTATTAATTAAGGTGTAAGCAAAGTAAAAATAATGGTGTACAAAACGTGATATGTCTTCCGTCGGTAGCCGGAGTCTGAGAAATGACCGCGGTCAGGTACGCCACTCACGTACACCAGTGGTTTTCAACCTTTTTTGTGATGCGACCCCCCTGGGTTCCAAAAAAATATTTCGCGACCCCACAAGACTGCACTCTTTGCTTTTTTAGAGTTCCGTACCCAAAGGGTAAAAACGGGACATACTGAGATATCGATGTCTATCCGTCAGTCAGTCTGTCCGTCTGTCTCCAGGCTGTAACTCAAGAACCGCTATATCTAGACTTCTAAAATTTTTACAGATTGTGTATAATATCTATTGCCGCTATAAACAACAAATACTAAAAAAATAGTTAAGGGGGGCTCCCATACAACAAACGTTTTTTTGCCTTTTTTGCTCGTAATCAATAATGGTAGCAGATAGGCACTTGAAATACCTACTCAGAATATAAATAAATATTATGTTTTTTTGTATGGGGCTCCCATACAAAAAAACATAATTTTTTGCCAACTTTCGCTGAATAGCGGTACGGAACCCTTCGTACGCGAGTCCGACTCGCACTTGGCCGATTTTTTCTATCATGTTTGTATATTTATTAATTCATACATCCTTTTGTTAAAATTCTCCTTAATCTTATATCAATATCAAGTCTTCTCGAGTCTCACCTCAGCTCTGGCAACCTACAGAAGCCTCGCGACCCGAGCAGGTTGAAAAACACTGACGTAGTACGTAGTCTTAGTCCATAATCTATTGTACGTATTTTATAATAACTCCTACAAACCGGCTTTGATAAGAAATATGAGAAATATAAATACCCATGTTGCTTTATGCACATACAAGTAATTTTTCATATAGCTAGCAAGAAAATTCTTCAAATCAGTACAGTGTTTCCACTGCAAAGGTTAATAACAACTCCTTAGTAGGTTATAAATTATAATTCTAAGGATCATAAAGGTTTTATGATAAATAATAGCTGAATATATTTTTGCAATGTTTTCTCAACAGAGGCAGCACCAGCACGGTCAGTAAACAAAAACCGGCCAAGTGCGTGTCGGGCCACGCGCAATATAGTTCCGTAGTACCGGTAGTTTTTGATAATTTTTATATGGTCAATGAATGTACATTTACGTGTTTTACACTGACCGGCGTGAAAGAGCGCTTGCGCTGTGTTTCGCCGAGTGAGTGAGTTTACCGGAGGCCCATTCCCCTACCCTTTTCCCTTCCTTACCCTCCCCTACTTCCTTCTCTACCCTACCCTATTCCCCTCCCTACCCTACCATATTACCCCTTAAAAGGCCGGCAACGCACCTGCAGCTCTTCTGATTTATTGAATTATTGAAGAAACATATAATTGTCCTCTATACTTCGCCGAATACTTTTTTTTTTAGTTGATCGACTATTAGTCAATAACATATAAAGTCTCCGTGATAGTTTTCCTTTTAAATTCAGCATAATATTTCCTACTCCTGTAAAATTCACATTTCCAGAAGCAACCGTTTTTCTAGCGATTTTTTCCACTTTAAAACTTCATATTTCACAAATAGATCCCTAAATCGAAAAATGATCATTGAATACTCATAATACCTATTTTTTAAAAACCTATCCAACGATACCCCACACGGTGGGGTGGATGCGAAAAAAAAAATCATCCCTGCTTATATCATTGATGAGTGCATAGATATAGATCATACGTTTATGGATGAGTGCAACGTAGGTAGAGATCGACTACGATAACATGGCGTGAACCTCCAAAATTCAAAACGTTTGAAATGCGTTGTCAAAAACGTTTGAAGTGCGTTGTCTTGGGCGGTCGGTTAGTTATGATTAGTTGACCAACAAATCTTGGTAATAAGTGACATTAACTGAAATATTACGTGTATATGTACTGTGATTGGTTGAATACTTACTACATACAAACTCTTTCATAAGGATGTGACTACACACATTGAAACAGTCATTTTAGAAGGGGAGGTCGCGCTCAGTTTAAAAAGTAATTTCATACCGAGCGAAAATCGTTACAATAATAGTATTCCACTAATACATAACAGCTTTGATCGTCAGCCACTTCATAATGGGTGAAATAAAAATTGAAAGCATCTCAAAGTTGATGTTGGGAATCGTATTGAATTGACATTAAAACGATCCCAATTCGCACCCAATAAAGGTTCATATCCAGATTATACACGTTTAGGTTGGGTAGGTGCTATTTTAGTTTTAGTATATAACAACAGATGGCGCTTTTAAAGTAAAATGTATATAATTCTTCTTCACAAGTATTGACTATCGAATTAAAGCTGAATATTTGCAGGTGGAAATGTCGTCTACGCGACGCCCTAGGATACATTGAGCGCGAAGTAGGGCTATACCTATTGGTCATAACTTATATCGCTGGCTGACGGTTTTTCCACCATCGTATTAGCGACTAACGGTTTTATTTATTATTTACAAAGTAGAAACATTCACCTGTATAAATTTTGTACGGTATAAAATGACTTGATATTCAAAAATTTTTTACATGTTCAGTAACGCGACTGACGTTGAATCCCCCGTCTGCAATACGGCTGACGGTGATTTTTAAACATGACCTCAATAATCATCCATCAAAGTTTCATTCGGTATAAAATCACTTTTCGCAACTATTTTTTTTACAACTTTGAAATACTCTCAGTTAACATTCCACCACGGGTGCGGCGACTGACGCTGATTATATTGATTGATAAATATTAAGCTACCGCTGGACAAAAATTTAGTCGGTATGAAATTACTTTGCAAACGCTAGCACTACCTACCTCCCCTACTATTTGGAGGGGCGCGCCATGTTATCGTAGTTGATCTCTTTCAGTAGCGCTAGCACGGCGACCAGCGGAAATGCGAAAGTATGGACAAACTGTGGAAATAAACCTAAGGCCATTTTATGACAGACTATAGTTACAAACTGTGGAGATAAAATTAAGGTGCCGTTCCGATCTTTTTTAGTTCCGAAAAATTCAATTAAAATGCCACTTTATGACAGACTTTAGTCCTAAAAATTGGTATAATATCCTACATTATGACATATTATACTATAGTCTGTCATAAAAATTTTAATTAAATTTTTGTCGGTCGCGATTAGCCGCGGTAAAGATCGGAACGGCACCTTAGGTTTATTTCCACAGTTTGTCCATACTTTCGCATTTCCGCTGGTCGCCGTGCTAGCGCTACTGGTATGCATGGTATATGGTGGGTATATGTATAGGTAGCAGAATTCTTATTTATAACATAAAAATGTAGTGGCGATTCCCAGCCATTCCAACACGGTTAGCATGGTAACAATACAAAGGGTTTCGTTTGACGGAAGAATATAAAACAAAAGTGATTGACAAAGGAAATTTGTTCTTTTGTCATGTCAATATTTCTATTTCAAGTGTCTCAATTTCTTCCTGTCTAAAAATCGTTTTTCTGCCTACTATTCTCGTAACGCCGCGCGCTGTAGTCCACAGGTCACAGCGGTCATTAACTTCCTATAAAATAACTAGTCATATTTTACCGTTCTCTAAAGGTGAACGCAGATTTGGCCGCACCGCACGCACCGCAGTCGCCGCATTTCGAATTCTTTATATGAAGTTATAGGCAAGCTCGCATACCTACCCGCGCCGTAGTCTTCGCAACTTCTACATTCGAAAGAATGAGCATGATTCTTCTTACCCCGGGAAAATTAAACATTCGACCTCGGAATAGCTCGCATAGAGCTGAAAATTGGCATAGACGTTAAATACATCATTACAAATAAAACCTCAAAAGTCCCCGGGGATCCTCCTAGTGCAATTTTTTTATTTAAGGTCAAAGGTAAGAAAATGAGGTGTTTCCTGTTTTTTTCCCAAACTGTACATTTTATCACAAAAATAGGTATGGCAAGAGTGTAGATCATAGAATTCTCTACAAAAAATATTCAGTATTTTTTTTCATACGACTTACCATTCCTTATGAATGGCGGGCTTAAAGTTTGGGAAAATCATATCTATGCTTATAATATAAAGCTAAAGAATTTGTGAAACTACTGCTTTGAATTGAGGAATTCGTTTTTTGTTGGATAGTCTTATTTATCGAGGAAGATTTGAGCTATGTAACATCTCGTTGCCATCAATAGGAGCAAAGAAACAGAGGAAAATTGGAAAAACGGGGAATTTTTTTGAAGGAGCTATCTCACAAACGGCTGAAGCAATTTTTATGTTATTTGGCACAAATATAGAATAGGCCACGTGGAGGGACATATGCTATTTTGTTTTTCAGGAAAATTTACGGTTTTCGTGAAATTTATAATTGACGCGGGTGGAGCCACGCTTAACATTTGGTACTACATACTATAGGGTTGTTTGAAAAAATTGAAATGTTCTCGGCCTGACACACTTCTGAGTGACTTGCAAGCGTACTGTTGCTCTTCGAGACTCGAAAAGTTTAGATTTGGTAACGGTCATAAGTCACACAGAAGTAGGTTTGGCTGTGAACAGCCCTCGTATGCTGAAGTACCTACAAGAAGTTCCGCTCCGCCCTGTTACTTATACATTTCACGGAAACCGTACATTTTCTCAAGAAACAAAATAGCCCATGTCCTTCCTCGTGGTCTACTTTATATCTGTGCTAAATAACATAAAATATGCTTCAGCCGTTTGTGAGATAAGCTCTTTCAAATAATTTTCCCCGTTTTTTCCCCATTTTCCTCTGTTTCTTTGCTCCTATTGGTGCCAACGTGATGTTATATTGCTCAAATCTTCCTCGATAAATAAGACTATCCAACAAAAAACGAATTCCTCAATTCAAAGCAGTAGTTCCACAAATTCTTTAGCTTTATAATATAAGCATAGATATGATTTTCCCAAACTTTAAGCCCGCCATTCATAAGGAATGGTAAGTCGTATGAAAAAAAATTACTGAGTATTTTTTGTAGAGAATTCTATGATCTACACTCTTGCCCTACCTATTTTTGTGATAAAATGTACAGTTTGGGAAAAAAACAGGAAAAACCTCATTTCATACCTTTGACTTTGAATAAAATTTTTTGCACAAGGAGGATCCCCGGGGACTTTTGAGGTTTTATTTGTAATGATGTATTTAACGTCTCTACCAATTTTCAGCTCTATGCGAGTTATTCCGAGGTTGCGATTTTTTGCGTCTAATTAGACCGGACTATCTCTGAAGAATTCGAAATGCGGCGACTGCGGTGCGTGCGGTGCGCCCGAATCTGCGTTCACCGCGATTGAAAATGAAGTGACCGTTTCGTTTCTTAGTTGTTTCCACTGAAGCGGATCGGAGCTTAGCGGTTCTTGAATTGACCAATCGTGCTATTCCAGCGGAATGACAGCGAATATTTCGAGCATGGTGATTGGTCAATTCGGCACCGCTAAGCTCCGCTCCGCGTCAGTGCGGAAACGCGCCCTAAGGGCGATATCGTATTTTGCAACTCGATGAGAATCAGTTCTTTTATATAACTAGCTGTCCCGGCAAACGTTTCTTTGCCATATTATTATAATTATAAAGTATATCGCCCGTATTATTTTATTGAATTAGTGACTAAATAAGTATGTCACCATGGCAACGTCCATTGCTATCCCGTGACCCGCGTCGCATAAACAATTGGTCGCTCTTTATAGACAAATAATTTGCAATAAAATAAAATTGCGACTATAATTAAAGATCTAAGCTATCCTATCTCTCAAGTTGGAAAAAAGCACACATTTAAAAAAAAGAAAAATTAAAATCGGTTAAGTAGTTTAGGAATCCATCGCGGACAAACATCGTGACAGGAGATTTATATATATTAGATATAAATCTGGCCCTAGTACTCAGATACTAGGGCCAGATTTATATTATTCTTTATGAGTATGAGCCACTTTAATTTTGCGGTTTGCTTTTGCCGCCCCTGTGCACGAACTCTACCTTTCTAGTCAATGGGCCCTAGGACGCTGCCAGAAAGTTGTCGACACAAAAAAAAGGACGCTGCCGCCGGCCCTAGGACGGTGTCCATAGCCTATGGGCTATGACCTATGGGTCATGACCTATACTGCCTATACATAAATAAAGAGCTACTAAGTACTTACTATGACGTTCAATACTTCGCACTCATAAAAATTTGGAAATTATTATTATTTGAAGAGTCACCAAGTGGTCTTGAGTTTATAAGAGTGTTGTTTTTAAGTTAACTGAATACAGTGCGAGCATTCTTCATAAAGCTCCTAGGCTAAAGGGTCAATGGCCACTAGGGACACCTTATTTTATTTTAATAATTTTTGTGAATATTATGCAAGTCAAACAGATTTTTTTGTATTTATTTTTAAAATTCACACTCTTTTTAGTAGGTAAATAAATCTCGATTTTAAAGTATTTAAAATTATTTAGGTAACAAACAGTTGATATCTTACTAGCTTACTAAAAAGCTTGAACCACTAATATAACCTGTGAATGTATACCTGTGTGTGTCAGAACTAGCGCCAAAAACTGCTTATTGCTCCCGTGGTCATTGAATAACTCAAGTTGAAAATGAAAGCCTTGGCGTCTCAAGATGTAGGTGAAAGCCGAGCTGTAATGGTGGCTATATATCTCGGGAGTGGGCAATTATATAGTGCATAATTAGTGGCGCCAACTCGCCGATACCTTACACCGGAATAACACAGCTGAGAGACCATCTATTCTAAGTCGTATGATAACTACACTGTAATCTTTTAAACTGGTTTGATCCCAGAAACTATAGTAAGGCCCATCTGCTTCAGGTTATTGTAAATCTTTCGGCAAAATGCCGTCCATTTTTGTTCAGAAATAAACAAGTGAACGATGATACAGTCTTAAATGGTCCATTCACTACCCTGCATTGCAGTCCGTCTTGCTGCGTTCAGGCCTGCAACACCATTTACTATCCTGCATAAGCCACCGTGCAGTCCGCCGGTTTATGCAGGATAGTGAATGGTGTTTTATATCTATGATGGCGCGGTCTCACAGACCTTGCTCTTTTGCTTTGGAACTTTGTTTCTGGTTAACAACAGATAAATAAATCTGAGCTGTTTATCCATTTAGGTACATATTGAGCGTCTTTAGAAAATCTTAAGCGTAATAAGTATGCTACTATATATTTTCGTAGAGATAGTTGCGTGTGTACGGTGAATTATACGGCTATTAATGAACCAAAGATTTCCTTTGGTAGGATTGGTCCTTATGGTCCAAGGATGGATTTAAAATGTGGAGCCACCACGATTTTTGATGTTAGTTTTCTTTATTTTAGCAGCTTCTGCTCTGGAGGAAAATAGAGTCTCGATCTGTATAGTGGCATTAATTATGGTACTATTCCAAGTTCGCTACCATATTCGGATGACTTAAGAATGCTAAATTCATTATAGGACTCATATTTGCACGATAAAGATGTTAAACAACGTAAAAAGAAGAAGAAGAAGCAATATTTAAACGCGCTAATCTTAGTATGAGTCAGTAATTACTGGTCCGATTTGAAAAATTCTTTCAGTGTTAGACAGCCCATTTATTGAGGAAGGCTATAGGTTAAATTTTATTACGCTAAGGCTAATATAAGCGAAGAAATAGAGGAAAATGTGAAAGAACGGAGGAAATTATTTAAAAGGGCTTATTTCACGATTTTTTCAGCAATTTTTCTGTTATTTGGCACAGATCAAAAGTAGGAACGTGAAGAATCATAGGCTTTTTATTGTGGACTAATTTGTCTGTGAAATATCTAATTTACGCGGGCGAAGCAGCATGGAACATCTAGTAATATTATAAAGCTGAAGAGTTTTTTTTTTTGAACGCGCTAATCTCAAGAGCTGCTCATCCGATTTAAAAGAATCTTACAGTGTTTGATAGCCTATTTATCGAGGAAGGCTATAGCCTATATTTATCACGCTAAGACCAATAAGAGCAAAGATACAGAGGAATATGTGAAAATAAAGCTGAAGTTGTTAGTTTGTTTGTTTGAACGCGCTAATCTCAATTACTACTGGTCCGATTTGAAAAAATCTTTCAGCCTATTTATCGAGGAAGGCTATAAGCTATATTTTATCACGTTAAGACCAATAAGAGCAAAGATACAGAGGAAAATGTAAAAAAACGGGGAAAATTATTTGAAAAACTAATATCTTACAGACTACTGGAGCAATTTTTATGTTATTTGATACGAATATATAGTAGACTACGTGAGATATGGGTTATTAATTTGTGAAAAATATACGGTTTCCGTGAAATTTCAGATTTACGCGGACGAAGCCGCGCGGAACGTCTAGTAATATTAATATGTTTATTACTCCATTCATCACCATGTCTTTGGCATGCAGAATAATGCGGCTATCAGCCTCCTTATATTAATTAAGCCCTGTCAACAGCGTTTTCGTTGGTTGAAAATCATATATTCTAAATTTTTTATTTTATTTTATTTTTACTATATTTTATCTAAATATTATTCAAAAACTGGCATTTAAACATTCGGTTCAATCGAAAATGATACCAAACTCGCCTATATACCTAAATCCCACGCAGTTATTGAAAGGAAATCTTTGGTTCAGCAAAAGCCGTATTCCTCGTTTTTTTTGTCTTGTACGCACACGACTAAGACGCGTAGCATCGTAGCTACTGTGCTACGCGCCCAGTACAGACTACAATAAATTATTATTATTATAGTGACTGACTAGTGCCTGGTTTCTGAGGTATTTTGACAGAAGTTTATCTTTTCACTAGGGTTGTTGATAAATTTTTTGACACTAGCAAATCAAAAGCTGCGATGAATAGATTAAAAACTTAGAAACAAAGCATAATAGGACTCGATTTTATTTGCCACATTGCTCAGTTATATAGAGTACGTTGCCGCAACTGTTAACCACTCCGACATTTTACATTGTAAGTTTATGTTGCTTGATTTTATCCTTCACTAAGCGGGTCAGCAATAAAATAATTTGAAGGTTAAGGGATGAAAAGTAACACGACAAGGGCCGAGATTAAATTAAGCTAATGTATTCTATCGTTAACGATTTGAGGGGAGCGATATTTTTGTTTGTGGCAACCCTGAATATTAAGTCGTTTATTATCATAGTGTAAGTACTGACTGTATTATTTGATATTTCTAAGGCTAAATATGCGTCCGCGCTGCTATTTAATAAAATTCTTACATGCAATTGCTTGCAATTTGGTTGTGGAGGGCTAAAATAAAAATCAAACCTATTAATCTGCAATTTTATTTTATGTGAATAATTTTTAACGTTTCTAACATTTAATTAGTTATGTAAATTGATGTTTAAAGAATCCACCATATTGCAAGGACGAACAAAACATTCTACGTAAGTTTCTGTCTACAATGTATGTTTCTTCCAAGTTCCACAGTAGTGCCTAATTTTTTTTTATTTATTGGCATTAATAGACACACTTTGCAGCAAAGTATTGTACAGACGGATGCTTTTAACTTTGACAATTTACTAAAAAGTAAAATATCATTTATAATTTATTTAATTTATCGTCACTCAAACAACAATCACGTTTCAGCATGTCTACAAAATGTATATCAAATGCTTCAATATTGATACTTATTCGAACAAATTGATGTGTAGGACTTTCATTTCCACTGATAGCGCCAGCTGATGAAGCGAGAAATTGACGTGTGACTTGACTCATGACACACATACCTACGAGTGTACCATCGAGGAAATTGATTCCTAGGCAGTTTACAGACCAACGTCATTTGGTAGAGTAATGTCAATTTAGTGTTAGTCGAGATTTGTTGGCTAGATTTGACATGAAGCAACTAAACTACGTAGGTGCCCCATCAGCCTAGGAATTAACTTCTTTGATAGTACAATTGAGGAAATTGATTCCTAGGCAGTTTATAGAAGACGTCACTTTGGTCGGATCATGTCAATATAATGTTAATTGTGATCTGTCGGCTGTATTTGACGCAACGCGACCAAACTACGTAGGTGCCCCATCTGAATAGGAATCAACTTCTTTGATAGTATAATTTAAATAATATTGACGATAGAAAAGTCAGGAACCATTTGGGGATAGGCAAGTAAATTAAAATATATTTAGCTATCAAATCTTTGACTACAACATCTAATATATATAAATCTCCTGTCACGATGTTTGTCCGCGATGGATTCCTAAACTACTTAATCGTTTTTAATGTTTTTATTTTTTAAATGTGTGCTTTTTCCAACTTGAGAGATAGGATATCTTAGATCTTTAATTATAGTCGCAATTTTATTTTATTGTACTTAAATTATATTTTGTCTATAAAGAGCGACCATTGTTTATGCGACGCGGGTCACGGGATAGCGATGGACGTTGCCATCGTGACATACTTATTTAGTCACTAATTCAATAAAATAATACGGGCGATATACTTTATATAATATGACAAAGAAACGTTTGCCGGGACAGCTAGTTGATCTATATTAATTTATACGCAGTAATTAAGCACAATTTATCGTGAACCGTACATTTTTCAGCAACAAAAACTTTCCTATCCCTTAAAGTATCTTATTTCTATATATACAAAAATTAAAACCGATTCAGTGGTTTCAGAGTGAAGAGGTAATAGACAGACAGACGCACTTTCACATTTATAATATTAGTATGCATGGATGTTTGTGACTCGCCTAGTGGTTTCCACCATGGTCGTATTAAAAATGACAAGTTCCACTCGATGTAACAAACGTTCGGCTTGGCAGTGTCCCAATTTTAAGTTTAATGATACTCCTACCCTACTCCCACAGGCTGAGTCATAAGAAGAAGTCCACTTGGGTAATATTTACCTGCCACCTAAATCCTATGTGAATAACAATAAAGATTCAAGAAACTTCCCTTTATGATATAGAGATTGTCAGCACAGCTGCAGAACATCGGCAACATAGATACCAGGAAAAAGCTTTATTACGTCTTTAGGTAAAACTTATATTGATCAGTATAATGCAATATACCATCTGTAGTTATACTGTGGCTTGAGTATATTCAATGTACTCGTAGTTCATATCATTGAGTCAACTTAAAAACTTTCCGAGCAGAAATATTAATATATTGGTTCTTAACATATTCAACGTGAAATAAATTCTAGAACTAAACAATATTTATCATTCCAAAGCCACTGAACTCAGGTGAGAATATCTTTATGCCTGGGAACCATTTATTTATGACATGTAAAAGGCGCGGGTATCTCAACAGCTCCTAAATCGTAAAACAACGCGCGTTCTCCGGGGTACGGGATAAAAGAATTCCTCTCAAGAACATTCATAAGATGACGCGATGAGTATAAAATATTGAAAATATTCTTAAAATGTGCAAGCATTCTTGTGAACTTATCATTATTTTATTTGATACAATTTAATTTTAAAATTAATCTCTGTCGAAACAAACAATAGTAAAATAATTATCAGATAACGTATATTTATAAGATCTTTAATTTGAGTATTCTTCAAAATAGTTTCGTTCCATACTAATATTATAAATGCGAAAGTGTATCTGTCTGTCTGTCTGTGTGTCTGTTACGTCTTCACGCCTAAACCACTGTACCGATTTTGCTGTTTGGTATGAATTTACTTTGGGTCCCGGGAAAGGACATATTTTAAGATACTTTATATACCGGAAAAATGTACGGCTCCCGCGCGATAAACAAATGTTGGCAAAACGAAGTTGCAGGCGTCATCAGCTAGTAGTAATAATAATAATTGATTTCACTACACTTCTATAAAATCACAGTTCAAATCTTCAAATAGTGACGTTCTGACGTCACTATTTGAAGATTTGACTGTGATTAACATTTTTTTTTTTATTTATTTAAGGTCGCTTGGAACAACAGGGTCATCAGCGACCACAACATAACAACAACAACAATAACTATCTTAGATTAAACTGTACAGATTACAAGACTTTAGAAATCTAAGTACATTATTACACATGTCAGGATCACTCAATCAGATAACATTTGTTTTGACACAGTTTTACGCTTCCATTTCCTGAAAAAAAAACATCTATAAGGTCACTCTATTTTATTTCTCCCCATTTCTCCTTTCTCCAATTCGGCAAATCCTTTGAGAAATAATTTTCTCGGCGGTGTAACATTACTTTTTGGCTTATTTATTTCTATTAATAAACAAAACTGATGAAAAGACAATTGTTTGTGTTGTTTGCGGCTAAATCCTTGCAATCAACGTTTCGCGGCAGAACAAGTTGTTTTGAGGGAATACCTACTCTTATTTTGCGTTATTAAAGTGACGAAAGTTTGCGTAAAACCATACTTATATTATAAACTAGCTGCCCCGGTGAACTTCGTGTCACTTTCAAATCTTCCCTGGACTTCTACAAATATTTTAATACTAAAATCAGCCCAATCCGTTCAGACGTTTTCGAGTTTTAGCGCGACTAACACATTTGAAAATCCATTTTTATATATAAGAGAAGATAGATGTAAAAGTGTCTGTCTGTTACCTCTTCACGCTTGAACCGCTGAACTGATTTTGATAAAATTTGCTATCGAGATATTTTGTGTCTTGGGAAAGGACATAAAATGTTCTTATTCCACAAAAATGTATGATTATCACCTAGATAAATGATTTTTGGCGCAATGTAGTGGCGGCCGTCATCAAGGCATGCATATTATAAATGTTTAATTTGACTAATGATAAAATATACTGTGTTCTTTAAGGAAGGCCATTATGATAAGATTCACCATTTTTTAAAAGCAAATCTATACTAATATTATAATTGGGAAGAGTTTGTTTGTTTGTTTGTTTAAACGCGCTAATCTCAGGAACTACTGATCCGATTTGAAAAATTCTTTCAGTGTTAGTCCATTTATCGAGGAAGGCTATAGGCTATATTTTATCACGCTAAGACTAATAGGAGCGAAGAAATAGAGGAAAATGTGGAAAAAATGGGGAGAAATTATTTGAGAGGGCTTATTTGAATGCGCTAATCTCAGGAACTACTAGTCCAATTTGAAAAATTCTTTCATTGTTAGATAGCCCAGTTATCGAAAAAGACTAAAAGCTATATTTTATCACGCTAAGACTAATAGGAACGAAGAAATAGAGGAAAATGTTGAAAAAACGGGGGAAATTATTTGAAAGGGCTCAGGAACTACTGTTCCGATTTAAAAAAATTCTTTCGGTTGTAGATAGCTCAGTTATCGAGGAAGGCTATAGGCTATATTTTATCATGCTTAGACTAATAAAAGCGAAGAAATAGAGGAAAATGTTGAAAAAACGGGGGAAATTATTTGAAAGGGCTTATCTCACGAACTACTAGAGCACTTTTTCTGTTATTTGGACTTTTTTTTTGGACTAATTTTTCTGTAAATATAGACTAATTTATGCGGGCGAAGCCGCGTGGAACAGCTAGTAGATCATAAGTATGAGGCCTAATTTCACGCGGTTGGAGCCAAGAGTATTTATGATAATGTTAAATATTATGATAATAATATTATATTAATAAGTTCCGAAGCAATACTATTGTGTTTCACGTTTATATATCATTACATGTAAATTTGCATTAAAGTCTGCCATTAAACCATTGTGTGAGATAAGCATTTTAACATAATATGACGTGTTTTAACTTACCAATTCTGGTGTAGAGAAAATATAATATAATATGTAAATTATATTATGGTGATAATAAATTATTATGTTTCTAAGAGACGTTACGCTATTTATGGTCACGATGTTAAATATATTTAGGGTGGAAATTTTTCTACTTAAATTATATAATTATTTTAGATTTTTATTAGATTATATGCTTTGAAAGTACAAAATAATCAATCTCACCACTGAAACTATTACTCCACATAATATATGAAGTATCTCATGTGGGTCTCAAGAAACAATAAATTAATACAATAAATCAGCAACACCTATCATTGGCAACACTACACCAGCCCACTTGGTCATCTTCCAAGTGACGTCACCATGGGGTGGCCACATATAAGCCCCGTAGCATCGGCTACGACACCAAAACCGTAGAGCCAGCGCTACGCCGTAGACGCTCTACGCGGTCGAACTTACATCGCGAGTGTTAGTGTTTCGAAGGTAGGTGATGAGTTGATGACTTAAAATAAAGTTAGTTTTATTAATTAAAATGTTATTCGATTATATTAGGATGCAATTAATATTATTAATGCGACATACAACTTTGTCGACTTAAAATTTTAATTATTTCGCGTTAAAACAAAATTGCATTTGTAGTTTTGTAGTTCTACTTAGGTTCTACTTAATGATACAAAATAATTAATGTTTTCTATTTAAGATGCATTTTGTGCATTTAAATAGAATATATTTAGTTTAGTTGGAACATGCAAAAACTTAAAATTTTGTTTTGAAGCTATATTCATAATATTATGATACTTTCTTCAAAATATCTTAAAATGAAAAATATATTTTATCCCCAATTTTTTATTAATTTATTAATTCGGCAGTCAAAAAATAATTGGAAACTTGTATTGTGTATGTACATAATATTATGTATCTACAAAAGTTACAGAACTTACAAAATTAATGTTTTGAAATTAAATATTTTAAAATTAATCAGCGCAACAAATTTTAAAATTATATTACATAGCTATTATAAAATGAAATTAATATAATAACAGAAAAACATCAAATTGTAATTTGATTATTATTATTCATTAAAATTTGAAACCATAAATGTATATACTACACTTTTTAAAATGCAGGTAATTAAAACTATAGAAAAATAGTAATTTCTGAGAATATAATAGAAAGATAAATATGAAATCAGTAACTTCTGTTATTTAAACTGGTAAAAATTAAACTGTGCTCTTTTACTATTCAGTGTACTAAAATAATGTTATACAGAGTGTAAGAAAATAAACTGATTGTACAGAGTTGACTGTGAAAGTGTCAGCGCTAAAAGAGTAACTTAATATTTTGACGGACAACACAGTGAACTAAATACTACGAATAATAAAAACTAAGGAAACGTAATTCCCATACTATAACCGTTTTAAATTTGGTTTCATTCGAACTGTCATGTAACGTCAGCCTTTGTACCGCTCAAGGTCACCTAAATATTGCAAATGTATTGAAATGTGTACCTAAGGTACACTTTTTTGACAAGTATTTTGGAGCATGTTTTTTGACGGAGTTACTCTTCCTTAGTTTTTATTATTCGTAGACTCAATATTAGGAACACATCCCAAAGTAGTAGCATTTAGTTTAGTTACACCCTGTATAAAACCAGGTAATCTCAGATTCTAGTATAATATAGTGACAACAGTGCGGTTGTTGTTGGTGGATATTACGAGGAAAACAATTTCCTGCACACGATCACCGACAACCAACTGTTGTGTTTGTTGCCTCTGCGGCGTCGACCGAAATTATCACTTCATACAATCACAGTAAGATTAGAAATCTCAAACTCTAATGTTTGGCTGAGTTTCATATGATCCATTTTTTATTAATAACCAGTCTTTCTTTTGTTAAAAACTAAGAAAGATTTTTTTTACAGGAAGCCGAAATCACTTGTCTGATTTTGATAAAATTGAGACAGATATAGAAATATAGAATAGTCAATAGACCTGGTGAAATCACAAACACTGATTTTTTTATAACAAAACACGCCGTACCGACGGGAAGTCGTATTCACGTTGTAGTTAAAGTATATAATTTTTAGTTTATTCAAAAATCAAAAGTACTGAAATAATAATGAAAATGTACCTTATATATAAAAATGGATTTTCAAATGTGTTAGTCGCGCTAAAACTCGAAAACGGCTAAACGGATTGGGCTGATTTTAGTCTTAAAATATTCGTAGAAGTCCAGGGAAGGTTTTAAAGTGACTCGAAGTTCACCGGGACAGCTAGTATATAAATAAAAATAATTTAAAATTTTGTTAGTCCCGCTAAAACTGGGAAATGGCTAAGCCGATTTGGCTAACTATTTATGAGGAAGGTTTATATTAGGAAGAAAATGATACGAAGTTCACCGGGTTATCTAGTTACTTATAAAAATTTAAATACTGTAAATGTTCGTACCCGCTAGTTTTGATTCTCAATTACCATGTCTTCAACAAGTTGCAGCCACAGACTTAATTAAGAATACAACTACCAAGACTCAAAACATAATTAAACTAAACCAGAAATCACCCGTATATTTTATAAACATTTTTATCTTCTTGTCGACAATATCCGTATACAATAATAACTCCCCACACCGGTTTTGGTGACGATGGCTGGATTCATTGAAACCAGAAATTTTATAGTGCCCAGGTGTGTGTACAGTACACAAGAGCACTTCTCTATTCCTTTACTCTCATAAGTCATAACCCAGTGGGACGGCAGACCGACACGACTGGCGAGAGATCAGGCGCAGGACCGACTTTTTACATGCCCATCCGACGCATGGATCATCTTATTTGTCAGACAATCAGGTGATCAGCCTGCGTTGTCCTAAGTCCTAACTAATACTTGGAAATGACACGTTTCCAACGCGGGAATTGGACCCACGATCTTCGAGTCAAGAGCCACGATCTGAACCAGTGGGCCACGGAGGTGTTAAAAGTGTATTCATCAAATAATATTTAAAAAAATGCGAAAATGTATATTTTGTCTGTCTATTACACTTTCACACCCAAACCGCTAAACCGGTAAATAAAAATGTCAGATTCCACGCGACGAAAGAGTTTAAACGCATTTTAGTAAAAAAATTTAGTAAGTATCTCCAACTTTCAGTCCCTATTTTTTTACGATTAAAATTATGGACGCGGCACTCCAAACGAATTTTAGCGAAACGAAGTTCTAAGCAACACCTAGTTTAATCTTCAAAGTAAATGTTATTTTTCATTTCTTGACTTTCAGTATAATTTTTTGTAAAATAACTGTAGAGTAAAATTATCTCTATTTATACCACAGTTTATTCTGATGACATTTAATCGGATGCAATCATGAACTCGATTAAGATATTCGATTAATGTTAAATTTTAAACGCTTAAGAGCATGAAATTGAGTGCCATCATATTAATATACAGCTATCGAGAAGAGTTATTTTAAGGCATTTCTTTAACGGAGTATACTTTGGACCATTTAACATTATAAACCTATTATAAACATTACAATATTATCTTTTCATATCTTACAAATTGATTTCAATGAAAAAATGTGATATGGCACAATAATTATTGTAATAATTCACACAATTTTCTTAACTTTCAGAAGACTTACTCGGAAGTTTTATTTAATTTCTTAGTATAAATTAATAGCGAAGCTGATAAAGCATTCATATAAGTAGCAATATAAGTATTTACATGACGCAAAAAGAGAAACACTAATTCAAATTCATAGTATATATCCAGATCGTCCCATTGTTTCCAAAACGTAAGCTGTAAATGCAAAATAAATTATTGTGAGATTACTTAATTATTATATTGTATCATAGTTTTTATTAAATTAAAGAAAATCAGTCACTAATCTCTCTGCGTGCGGCCGTAACACTATTTTTGATGCCTCAAAATCAGTGATTTTAATCAGACTACCCCACATTTTGTCACTTGACGACGACTTGACGAGTTATGTCGACTACTTGACGAGAGGTCGGGGTAACAGACATTTCTGTCGAGTCGAATCGACACATTGGAATGCGAATAAATTACATCTACCCCTTTTCAAAAACTTGTGAATGTATCAAATCTAAGAGACAATAAAGAAAGGGTGATAGGCAAAATCTTTGGCACCATATTTTGTTTTAACATAAAAGTTACTAAGTAATAAAATAAAAATTATATACGATTGAAAATAATTTTCTTCTAGAACAACTAAATAGGTATACAATTATTACTACTGAAACTGTTTGTAGTTAAACACTAATGCAAATGTTCACTTTCTGAGGTTTTTTGAATTTCATTTAACAGTGGTTTTTAATGGTTTTTAATGGTATGTATTTTGGCTACTAACATTTTAACTGGTTAATTAATGTGCTTGTAAATACTATATTATAGACCTCAGTCAAAAACTTTTAGTCCAAAACAGGCATTACAAGTTAGTCACACTTAAAGCATCTTCAATATTATGTTCCTCTGCTAATTCAGTGTTAGGCTTGATCTGTCAGTTGGGTTTAACATAACGCAACAAAATTACGTAGGTCCTGTATCTGCCTATGAATCAACTTCCTTGATAGTATAGATACTATAGTTACTTAAACTAGACTATAGTTCGATAGGATTTAAATGCAGCGATTGTACGGCAATAAACATCCGTCCAACAGCAGTCGTATATAACTCGGTTACAAGGAAACAAATGGAAGTGGCCAAGTGAAACCAGTGATTGCTAAAATGGTTCCGTTGGCAAATGTAAAAATACAGCTAAATAATATTTTTAGTATTTAAAGTAATAATTACCTACCTAAATATAATTGTGAGGCATTTTCGCTAAGGAAGGAAACCCATATAGAGGTAATCAGAGAAGTTGATTCCTATGAAAATCGGGGACCTACGTAGTTTGGTTGCGTTACGTCAAACCCAGCCGACAGATCACAATTCCTCGATGGTACAACATAAGAATTTTAATTTCCATTAAATAATTAGTATATTTTAGTTGTTGCCCGCTAAATCATTATCCTAAACGGTACGTTAGGATATAAAAGACAAAAGCATTGTATACCTGTATGCTCATTGCTCAGTATGGATTTTTTTTATTAGTAAAGGAGATGTTAAAACTAATTATTTATTAAAACTAGTAATTATTTATTTATTTGAAGTTAGCTCTAACGGGTTACCAGCTTATGTATCAATTTATGATATTACATTGTTACGTATCTGACATAACTGAGTATTTTAGCTACCTAAACCTATATTTTAAAAAATCAAATCATTTAAAAGAACATGCACCAATTGATCAAAGAACCCTGAATACGTTGTATCACAAGTCGTCTCTATTATGGCTTTATAACAATTTTACAATCGCAAACCAAGGGTTTTATTTCTGTATTCAGTTCAGAAAGGTCAGTGCATAAACTTTGGATTACAGACGCATTCAAAAAGCGCTAAGTATCCTTCTTTTCTACTGTTTATTAAAAGTTTCTGAAAGCTTTATACTTTTCAGTTTTCATACTATTGTACTTTCATTGTTGAATACGCTAGTGCTAAGCACACATAATATTATAATATATTCATTTGCATAAAAAGGTATAATATAATCATATATTTTGAACACGTGAGTGGATAAACGGGATAACTAATATTTTATAACATGAGGACAAATATAATAGGACACATTTTTACCTTATATTTTAAACCAACATTGTAATTTATCTATTTTATCATCTGGATAATATATTATCTGGCTATACATAAAATCCACATTTATTTATTTTAAATCATTTTTCCGGAAACCTTCATTTAGTGGACCCTTGCACGATCAATGTTATTGTGCAATATTATTGTACAATGTTATTGAACAATTTATTTCGCAATAACATTGAAACGGGGACGTTCAATTATTTACCCTAGACGGTCCATAATATTGCACAATATGTGATACGTGCAAACAAACGAACATTTTCAAATTGTTAGCTACCCACTTCACCCACTTACCTTTACCCACTTACCTCTTCAATTAAAAAAGGGTGTTTAATATTATTAAATACTAAACTTAATGTTTATGTGTATGTTAAATACTAACCGATCAGCGTCAGATGCAGGCTTTTATTTTTCGATTATATATCACTCTAGGCAATGATATTCAACTAAATACAGATCTGTTACGTTCATACTATTTTCCGGCTTAAATTGCTTCCGAACAATTTTCAAATTCAATCGTCAAATTTGACAGATAAGTGAAACAAAAGATACGAAATGACATTTACATAAAAGAGACAGACTATACAAAAGACGGGTCAATTGGCCCGTATTTAATGGCTTCACAACGCGCGCGGTAGTAACATATCTGCTTTGAGTTTTTTTATATAATATCATTGACTCTAGGTCTTAAACGGCTTGTGGTTTCAAGTTAATGATTGATTGTTAATGAGTGATTAAGAAAACCTATTTTTTATACTTAAAATTCACTGATACATTCCTTTTTTTAATTACAAAATGATTACGCAATTTCGTTTAAAATTTTTGTATTTGTTATAATTTGTGCAAATATTGTGCTTATTCTTTATGATATACGAAAGAGATAATAATATAATTATTATAATAATACTAGCTGTCCCGGCAAACGTTGCTTTGCCATAAATAAAAAGTATTTCGCCCATATTATTTTATTGAAGTGACTAAATAAATATGTCGCCATGGCAACGTCGATCGCTATCCCGTCGCACAAACAATGGTCGCCGTCAGTCTCAGGTTGTAATAATTTACTATTATTTATTCAACAAATGCACTTATCAATATATAAAGTACCGAGTAGCCGATTCTCAGACCTACTGAATATGCATATAAAATTTGGTAAAAATCAGTAAAGCCGTTTCGGAGGAATTCGTGGACTAACATTGTGACACGAGAATTTTATATATAAAATAGAGTAGGAGTAATAATACTTTCTCAACTACATCTTTCTCTACAATACATATAATTTGTGTGGAACCTTTTATATACGGCATACGCCCTACCTGATACACCTACACTAGCGAAAAATTTAAATCATAATCTCTAGTGCGATTAAATTAACTTGTAATCTTGGTACAACATTTTTAAAGGTTGTTTCAGTATTTAAATGAGTGGCGAGCAAACACTTCACATGAGGGTTGGGTGATGTTAATGAAGTCGGAATTGGCGTGTGTAGGCCCTTAGCTTCATCAACACTTCACACAAATTATTTAACGCCATATATGTTCTAAATTAGCAATATAATTTATTAAATGCACGGGTAAAAATATAGATATTTTTGCTTTAAGAACACTGTAAGTCGTTAGTCAAAATATTTATCTTACTTGATTAATATACTTGACTAATGTCTTCGATGTAAGATGACCCTAAGGTACATAACAACTATGAATATTAATGTACTGTTGGAAAAATCGAGTCATACGCAGATAACGGACCTATGTAATTTGGCCAGGTTATATCAAGCCTAACTGACAAAACACGATTAACCTATCAACTCCGTAGCGGTCGAATTCGACCGCGGAAATAATAGATTTCCAAGAATCCGCGATCGAAGTATTAATATGGACTTGACGTTATCCGACCAAATGAAGTATGAATCAATTATTGTTTCTCGGATATAACCAGATTCGTAGATCCGTAGTATGCTACGTCGCTTGCTACGCGGCTAGATACAGCGCGTACGCGATTGCTATGCCGCGCGCCGCCGCTGCTACGCGAGTGCTACAGCCTACACGCTAATTTAGTTCATAATTTAAAAGGATTCAAAACAATAGTTAAAACTATCGTTAAACAGTATTAACGTGGATACTGAATATATTACAATGTTTAATATGTAAAGTGTAAGCGTACTTAATACTTATATAATATACTAGCACGCTTTTTCATCAAAGTAATTTCTTTTAATATCACATTATTTTTGGTTTGAAATCATACAAATACGATTTCACCTGAAAACTTATAATAGAACGTATAACTCGCTAAAAAAGGTCAGCTTTATAGCCCATTGAAGTAAACTCTCTAGCTCTTAACTCGAGGTAGAGGTAAGAAAACCCTCGTATTACACAATTTGGTGAATCCCTTTATTGTGATATCATAAAGACTAATTTGCAACGACAATCGTGTGAGAAAAAGAATGCTTAAGATACGAAAACAAGGGCATTATGGAACTATTAACCAATTTGCATACTATATTAAAGCGTATTTCGTTAAACGTTAATTGACTTCATAAAATATAATAATAAATGTAAGGAGATTCAGCATCAAATGTCTAGTATATGTTTTTTTATTTAATTGAAATGCCTGATAAAAACAAAAGAGCCAAAATAATGATTTAATTACAAAACGTAATTGATAGAACAATAATTATTTTCATTTATTAGTGAGCTCTTGGGTGTTAAAATAGTTTTTATTTGGTGAAAATAACGACAAGTCGAAAGTATTCATATGACGGATAATATCAGGAAACAAATACATATTATTATATTATTATGCCTTTATGAAACTATGTAAGTAATTATATTTCTGTTCGTGACATAGTAATTATCTTAATTCGATACATAATTTGGGTCATATTATGAACACAATTGCATTTATTAAATACGTTTATTTACATGCAAAATTTGGTTTCGATCTAATAAATCTAATTTTAATCTCATATCAACATAATATGTTATCGTGTAATCTATAATAATATTAAAAATGCGAAAGTATCTCTGTCTGTCTGTCTGTTTGTCTCGCTTTCACGCCAAAACTACTGAACCGATTGTAGTGAAATTTTGTACATAGATAGTCTAAAGTCTGAGAAAGGACATAGGCTACTTTTTAACTAGACAAAAGGGTTGTAAGGGGGTGAAAATGCGCAAATTTGTTCAAATTAAGTTAGTTCCAAAAATTCATAATAGATGGCGCTGTGCGGCACTTACATCGCGCTATTGCTTACACAAACGTCTTTCTATAAGAGGTGGTATCATCTTGTACTAGACTTCCGATTTTCTCGATTGTTATTATGTACTCTTATACGTTATTAAATAACTCAGTACTTTAATGCAGTGACGCAACCTTAAACCTATGGGCTATCAAATAGTTTATGGATAAAGTTGTGTAATAGGGGGGGCTAAATAGTAAATATTATACTTTAAAAATTAAAATTTGGCATAAAATATAAAGTTTAATTTAAAAAAATGAAATAAGTTATGTGCACACTGCACAGCTATTTTTGGATGTTTTGATTTAGGGGGTACCAGGAAGCTTTTGACACCAATTTTGTTGACATCGCGCGCTATAAACTGAAGTCCACGCGGACGAAGTCGCGGGCAACAGCTAGTAAACTATAAATTTTTAATCCAAATACTCATTCAGCTGACTGTTCACAATACTTATACAACAAAATTGTTTTACAACCTACCTATGCCTTGCTGGTCACGCGCTAGCGTATTTTAAAATAGCCTAAAAGCATGTAGGTAGATCCTCCTTAGGTTGATAGGAAATTTTATTATTAAAATTTATTTGTACTGACCTTTTGTAAAATAGAATACAGATTTATTTATTTCTGCTCTTCCTTTATAAATCTAAAATAGAAGACGTTTCTATGTTTAAAACTGATTCATAATATTATTGTACCTCTAAATACCTTTATTCAGTAAATACGTCTCTGGAGGAAACTTCACCTCTGATATATGACTGAATTTAATTTAATATCATGTTTGGAATTTCCACAAATTTTCAATAGGTAGTGAAACATGTATATTGTATATATATAACCATTCATAGGCTGTCATATGCAAACTTTTGAACCAATAAACTTAGTGTTACTTACAGTAGTACTACCACAAAAGTTAGGAAAACATTTTCGACTAGGAGAGCTATGCTTCGGAATGAATGGAGCGAGGAACACCTTACAGCAAAA
Source organism: Polyommatus icarus (assembly GCA_937595015.1). Taxonomy (NCBI): domain Eukaryota; kingdom Metazoa; phylum Arthropoda; class Insecta; order Lepidoptera; family Lycaenidae; genus Polyommatus; species Polyommatus icarus. The sequence continues at coordinate 22,260,236 of OW569323.1, read as the reverse complement.
ACCGACGTGAAACAATGTTCGATAATATACAGTGTTTTATCGAGAGAGTGAGGTTAAATAAATTTTAAGGATCTACAGTAACGTATTTTTAACACCACGACATTTATAACTCTGTGTTATATAACTATCTATGGGGGACGACTCATGATACAAGCCAGCGGACAGGAAGCCGCGGCCCACGGACCGCACGTGGCCGCGGCGTTTTGCGAATAAATTTTAAACACTAAAATGAGTCCATTAATTAATCAGTGAGCGCACCTCTTGACAACGCATTTCTCTGCCTCAGGGGTCTACTCACAGCTGGTTATTATAATTTAAGCGATAACCAGCTGTGAATTATATTACATACTGTTGAATAAAAACATTTTACTCTATGAATTTCGATATAATGCCCAAAATTGAAACGATACCGAAATATATTTCGATATCAGCCGTATAGAAATTAAATATTTTGGGCATTCGTGTATAAAATACATTTTTATACATCTAAATACGATACGTCTTCGAACGTCGGGATTAAGATCGGACAACGTCAGCATATTACTCCAATTATGTTTCGACAATTTTAATCATAATATTCATTCTGAAATCTGAAGCCCTCCTGCGTCTCGTATGATTAAATTCCACGTTCTATAAAAAGGGAACAACTTTTGAAAACGGATGATATTGTAACTTGTAAATTAAATTACGTTGCTTACAAGAACGATCGTTGTGTTTTACATTGTATTATTATTATTTCAAGCCTAAACTGTCCCACTGCTGGACAAAGGCCTCCCCCAAAGACTAATCTGTCTCTCTCCTACGCCACCGCTGGCCAGCCTGGCTGGTATGCCTCCAGCTCATCACGCCATCTTTTTCAAGGCCGGCCTCGGTGGCGGCGTCCGTTACGTTGTATTACAAACGTCTAATTACTGTACCTTTTTTATTTTCAATGAGTTGCTTCATTGTCTAGTCACTCCATTGGGAGCAAATAATTCCAATTACTTAGATATTCTGTAAAAATAAGACTTAAGTAGTACTAACTCCCTTTTCTTCGTATTGATTACCGCCCAAATCAATCAGATCAATTTTCATTCGGTTAAAAGTTTATTATTCAGGCTATTTTCAATCAGTTAATCAATAATTTAGCTTTAATCTAATAAACATCGCGCCGCCATTTAAACTGATTACAAAATTAATCACGGTTTCAAAATTTTCCGCACAAATTAAATTAAATAATAAATTAGCGAATCACAGAAGGCCACAGAACAATTTGCAATAAATTGTGTCTCCGCTTTTAGTACAAAAAGCGTATGTATTTTCTTTTGTGTGTGGCTTTTTAATAATCTTTTGTCTTTCTCGAGAGGCTATTAAACGTTATTTAGTCTTTGTGTTTTTAAATGGTTATTATGTTGTTTATTAGCTTCGAAGAAAATGGCGGACGATACGATTGTTAATTTGTCATTGAAACAGTTTTGGCTGTTGATAATTAAGCACATTGAGAGTTCCCGTCGTACTTCAACCCACTAAACCGCTAAGAGCATTATACTCAAATTACTTTGAACGAATATCGCGATCGGAAACACTCAAATGGACGCGAAAACGTTTAAATGTGGTGTTTCCCGAAACTGCCGAGCCGCTATTTAGATATACCTGTCTGCGAACCATTTTGATTTTATGGTTAAATAATGAATTATTAACTGCCGTTATAAGGGAAAAAGACGCTTCTACCAAAATGTAAAATCCACTTTAATACTAGATATTGCTTTATTTCACAGGGGGTCTAACTGGGTTACATTTTGAAAAGAAAAAAAAATAAATACGAATAATTATGGCGTTTTTCAGTAAAAACGGCACAATTATTCGTATTTAATTTTTTGGAGTCAGTAATCGAAATATTATGTACAATGTATATAATATATCTCAATTTTGAAAAAAAAATGTTAGAAGCGTCTTTCTTCCCTTACAGAAGTATACAGAAGTATACTCTATTCAGAAGTAACGTAATCGAAACAAAAATAATAAATTACTATAGTACTATCATTAATAGCATTACCGAAATAATCAATTATTATTTACCCTGAAATAAAAATCCAACTCATACATCATTTCATTTGGAACAACATATAAACAGCATATTAAACTATTTCATATTGATAGAAGAGATTATATCAAAATGTACAGTCACCCACTTGGTAACAGACGTACAAGAAACTTGACGAAAATGAAGGATTCCAAATACGAGTAGTAGCAACATTAATTAAAACATCTAGGCAGTTAATTTAAGTAACACTAAGTTGTTAAGGTTATATCTAAAACAATAAAACATTGTAAGGCTGTCGGGTCACATGTACAATAGACTACACACAGACAGACATATCCGCTGACAGACAATAGGCTGAGCTGGCATTGTACGATCGAGTTACGATATTTTATTTAGATCTGACGATTTACAGTAAACAAAGGAAGGATTTTAATTTATTCGCGTCTCTTTACAACATCTAAATATTTCTCAAATTCAAGTTAATAACTTGTAATTTAGCGCGACTTTTGCCATATAACATACAATCTAATATTCATTAATTAGAAAAAATGCAATATTTTTATTTTAGTAGTCTTTGGATACGAATAAGGCAACATTCCAATAATACGGGCAGATATTGTGTAGGCAAGTTTTTTTCCATAGTTTTATGATAAAGTAAAACTGAAAAGTGGATATTATGCTTTATATTGCACCTTTCCCGTGCCCCTCAAGACCAATTTACTTTTTTCGGTTAAAAGGAAGTTTATGTATAACTTCGTTCTTTGCGAGGTTGATAATATGCCCAAACTTTTTCGATCCAAGATGTGTGAAATATGTTACACGATGATATGTATGAATACCTGAAAAAAACAACGTATACATTATAAGAAGCTGATTTCTTTGTTCCACCGCAATTTTAAATCAAAATTGATGCAAAATGCAGCGTCGTTATGCTTTTCTTTCGTTCTGGGATGGCACAATCATTCAACATTTTGCATTTATATTGTGAATTATTACGACACAAAATTCCATCGGATTTCTCCTTCGTATTTTGTTTCAAATCTGAAGCTACATTAAATATGCATTCGAAAGAATGAGTTAGTAGAGTTAAAATCTCTTTATCCTTCTAGATCGACTTTTGCACACGATGTGTCACTGTAATGTTTATAATTTAAAATGTGATCAATTATTATGTTTTCACTTGTAATGAATAACAATGATGGCAGTAGCTAAATATTATACATAAATATTATACATACATAAAATATATGACACATTTTTATTTGATTAGATAAGGTTTTTTTAAACTTTTTATGTGAATTAATATATTTTATTTTAGTCGTCTTCTCTTTTGACGTAATAAAAACGTTTTCTCATAAAGCTACTAAAATTAAGTCAGGAAGTTCAAGTGAAAAACAGAAATAGTTGACATTTGCAGTGAGTTGGCGCCGAAAAGTCTGCAGCAATAACCTTGTTTTAATGCATCTAGACGCTTCGGGAAACACATTACCTTTTGTGAAGGGGAATTGATTATCTCATTGGCCATTAGTAAGAGTTTTAGCTACAGTTTAATATTGTCATTTATCGCGTCATATTTGGCCAATGGTATCTTGTGACCTTTATCACCGGACATTTTTCTAACATTTCACTTTTCAGATTAAACTAGTTTTTACTAGTCACCATTTTAGAAATACTGATGCAATATAGTTTATATGGGTGAAATAATAACCGATGTTTATATCATATCATATTATATCATAACAAGCTAGCGCATTTATAGCAGTGGTATGATTTTATTGCCAAATTCGGATTAGTTAGTTTTTTGTTGTTTCAATACAACAACTGATTCTTTTCCTTTTTTAGAAAAAATAAAAAATCACCGTTATATAAAATACTGCAAGAGCCTTTAGCCTTAAATTTACCTACTAACTATTCTTCTATTCCTTGTTCCAGATGTACTCGAGAGCTGTAACACTGTCGCTGGTGCTGTGCCTCATCGCGGGCGTCGTCGGAAATCCCGTCAGAAGATCACCAGACCTGGAGGCCAGGCGGAGAAGCGCCATCGACAGAAGCATGATACGGTATGTTAAGTAAGTTCTGTGAACAGATTTTATCATATTTTTATAAATTGAGTGGATAGTAAAATTTAAAAAATTGTTGGATAATATATGGTAACTCTAAATTGAGATTCTATTCTTATCCTTACTAATACTATAAATGCAAGTCCGTTTTCTCTTTAAGAAAGGTATTCAGATACTTTGAGAGATCTTCAAAAGGACAAAGAATAGTTTTTAATACGGAAAAACGTACTATTTCTGCGTGATAAGCGAATTTCAGCGCAACGCACTTGCGGGCGTCATCTAGTCAAAAGATAAAATCACATAGCACATAATTATAGCACTGAGCTATTTATGGAAGATTTTCTAGTTATATTTGTAGAGAATATATTTTAGATTACACAATCCAACTTTCTTGATTATACGGGGTCGGCCCGTATGGATCTATAAAGTATTCACAAGGGTTGCGTATTAATCATTTTAATACGCTCCCACGATGTTCGATTTACAAAAAGTTGATTAGAAAATTTAAATAATAAAGCTACTTAAATTTTACAAGTTGTACATAGAAGTAAAATATTGTTAAAGTAAAACACACAATTATTGGTACCGAATTAGTTCTACCGAAAGTCCTATTTTTTATTGACATTCATATTATTTTTAAACAAAAATATAAGGTGGTCGACCAATGGTGGAAAAGGGGTGCACGTATTTATAATTTTAAATCGCTTTACAGTTTCGGGCGATCGTATCCCGCACAGCCGTCAGCGGCGGATATACGAGAGGCGATTCAGAGGCCCACCCGCAAGGGCAACAGTTTCCTCCGCTTCGGCAGATCGCAGCCCGTCGCCCTCACGGCTGACGACCTCCTGTCCCTCCTGAGGGCCTCCGAGAGCGACTACGACTCGCCGCTCGAGAAACGCGTGTCCAACTTCGTGAGGTTCGGCCGGGACCCCAAATTCATCCGGCTCGGGAGGTCCGGCGAGGACGAAAGGGCCGTGGAGCAGACTGCGGACGTTAGCAGCTACCCCGAGAGGAAGCACCGCGCCAGGGACCACTTCATCAGACTCGGGCGAGACAGCGAGGAACTCACCAACTCCGAGGAAGTCCTCGACGAGAGGAAAAAGCGATCCGCCGAATGCCCCGACTGCCAGTCGTAAGGATATCAGTCTAGTGCCAAATGATACGATATATTACGACTCACCGAACGGTTGTTTTTACTATTTTTAACACTCTGATTGTCGCCGTAGCCGGTCCTTGGTCAATTAACTTCTAATGTTATACTCTGGTAGAGAATAAGATTTTATCGGGTACATTCTCAAAAGTACGCTCAAAACGGATGCATAATAATCGACGGTGAATACTTTCTGACGTTTGGATTTTCCCGCTGATTTTCAATCTCGCATTAACATGTGCAGACGCCAAAAAGATGAAAAAGTTTGCTTTGTTTTGCGATAACGTAGCTAGATCGTTCATCGTCGTATGTTATTGACTGACTTAAGTTATATAAAGGAGTATTCTAATGTTTAGTAGTGTGCCCTCGATATTGGAACATATTTTAAAATTCGATGTATATAAAGGTTTATAATAGTTACGAGAATGTCTATATGTCTGTTATCAGTACATAATCTGTTACGGTTAGCAAGATGCGCTTAAAACTATACTACATATTGTTAAAGTTACAATTATTTTATCTTGTATATTGTATTAAATTTTTTACTTATTCTTGCCTAGTTTTATTATTATCCCCTAAATTACTTATTTACTTCTTTCCGTGTATGACCCTATTCAATCATTAATTTTTATTTCTTCTCTACGCTTTACATCATTAGTATCGTTGTATTTTGTGTAATTCTTAATGTATAAGCTGGTCGAAAGTGTTCGAAACAAAGGCTGGAAACATTTTCGAACGCTTTCACTTCAAATTATCTTAATGTTAATATTGATGTCAGATACGTATGTATACATAATTATTATGATATTAAGCAATATATACCTTGTGAGAAATTTATAACAGTTTTATTTGAAAATAAAGTTAACATCAAACTTGACTTACATTTATTTTGTCCTAATTGAATTTATCAGTGCTAATGAATTGATACAGTCAAGAACATAGTCTGAACATTCGACAGAGGTGAAATAAATAATACTAAAACATGCTCTATTACAAATAAGACTGGCAAAAAAATGAATTGACCTGCATAGCAATGAAGTCGCCAATATCCACCATATCCACCGAATCTGAAATACCAAAAGTTACTGTGGCCTACACTCTCGGTTACAGTAACTCAACTACCGTATATTACTGTATATAAGGTACTATACGTGATAAGTCGGCAGCGTCGTCAACCACATATTTCAGTGACGTCATAATATATCTAAAGATTGTCGAAAAAATCTGTACCGGACTAGCGTATGTGCATTATAAAGGTGTGGTTTGCCTGTTGCTGAAGTCAATAAGAGTTAAATCTTCAGTTTTATCTAAGCGTCCTTTTCTACGCATTAATATACTTTGCGGTAAATTTTTGTATGTGAGAAAATCTTTTCTCTGGACTGTTCTTTCTCCACGCTGACTACAAGATCATTCTGAATACTTTCAACGTAAAAAGTACAGAACTAGGTTGGGGAAGGTACACTAACGGGAAGGAGTCACAATAGACCCTCAAGGGTCGTAGAAACGACGCTGCAACGAACTGCTTTGGAAAAGGAAAAAAAAGTACTAGTAAATGTAACTTATTAAGTGTTGTCGTTATTCTTGTCATAACAACGTGTAATTGAACCTTTATGTACCCGCTGATTGCCCATTATGCTGCTTTTATTACCAGGTTTTATATTTTATTAGCACCTCGTTACTCAAATTAATTATAAAATTAATGTAATTAGGTACACTCTGCTACAATGCATTATTAAGTGCCAAGTTTACAGAATATTAATGTAAACCATTTATCGTTCGAAACTAGTTTTTAAGTGAATGTCTTAAAAAAGGTATAAATTTCTGTCATTTTAAGCCAGAGAATTAAAATCAATTAATTTCTCTAATGAAATTTGTACTCGTTCGTCCCCGTATGCTAAACAGTCCCACACACATTGGGAGAACATCTCGATATTGACCTTAATTTTAGAAACGACTGATAGCTGAGACTTATTTCAATGATTCAATATATATATTCTATTCGCGTTAAGCTTTCAGTGGATCCACACAAACTTAATATGAAACATAGAGTAAATATGTTAGAATTAACTCCAGATATAATTTATAAATTATCGTATACTATTTTCAATTGTGAAAAATAAGTGTCAGTTACACCTAAACTGATTTGTTTCTCGAGTTCAATACCTCGATCGTGGGAATCGCAGACACAATAGATTTTCAATTGTTATGCGACAGCCGGGTGCCGCTTGGGGATTGATGGGTTAAAAAGAGCGTTTTTAACTTTTAAAAAAATACCCTTAACGCTGCGAATCAGCGAAAAACTGCTCGTCAACGCTTTGTGTGAACAGACCAACTTTTCCTACGCATACAATAGGTCCACCTATATTTTCATGGCTGTTGTGTCGCAATGAGTAGCTGACAATTTGTCTAATAGCTCCACATAAAGTGGGGAAATGCCGACGGATAGATTGGTCTCATTGAGCCTGAATCGCGCTATCAAAGTTACAGAGATCGACTCGACGTATCAAGACGATTTCTGCAACTTCGATAGATCATAGATAGTTTAGTGCGTGGCTATCTACTTAATCCATACTAATATTATAATTAATGCAAAAGTGTGACTGTCTGTCTGTTACCTCTTCACGCCCAAACCGCTGAACCGATTTTGCTGAAATTTGGTATGGAGATGCTTTGAGCCCCGGGAAAGGACATAGGATACTTTTGAACCCGGAAAAAAGTACGGTTCTTTCGCGATTAGCAAATTTAGGCGCAATGGAGTTGCGGGCATCATCTATAGTATTAAAATTAATCTTATATATAAAATTCTCATGTCACAATGTTCGTTCCCGAACTCCTCCGAAACGGCTTGACCGATTCTCATGAAATTTTGTGAGCATATTGAGTAGGTCTGAGAATCGACCAACATCTATTTTTCATACCAAAAATTATTTTACCTAATTTTATATGCATATTCAGTAGGTCTGAGAATCGGCTACTGGGTACTTAATATATTGATAAGTGCTTTCGTTGAATAAGTAATAGTAAATTATGAGAACCTGAGACTAGCGGCGGCCATTGTTTGAGATCGACGTTGCCATGGCGACATATTTATTTAGTCACTTCAATAAAATAATATGAACGAAATACTTTATAAGATTATGGCAAAGCAACGTTTGCCGGGACAGCTTATATATATATATATATATATAAGCAAAGCAACGTTTGCCGGGGCAGCTTATATATATATTATATATATTATATATATATATATATATATATATATATATATATATATATATATATATATATATATATATATATATATATATATATATATATATATATATATATATTAATAGTTAGTTCTAAATAGTTTATAATATTATATATATTATAATATTATATTATCAGAGTGTCCCTGGGATTGCGCACACACTTGGGCACTATGAGTTCTGCTGACGTTTTATCGACCACTGCCATCGAAATCGGTGTGGGAGCTATTAGGAGGCTGTCTATCATTGTAAATTGGTTTGATACTTAGCTGGATATTTCTGTCCTCACCCCACGCGTTTACCATTGTGAAGAAAGTTTTGTGGACTATTTTCACATTTCAATGAAAAACCAAATACGTTTTCATTTGTTAAGCATACGTTATAACGTATGCTCAGGGTCAATTCAGACCGCGACGCGACGCGTAGATGTACTTATATCTCAGTGATTCTATACCTAATTATAAAAAAGACGGGTTGCACTCCGGGAGTGCCGGCAAAAGTGAAAACTTGATTATTAACGTTGTGCATTTTTTTAACCCATTTTTTATGAAAATCGATTATTAAAAAAAGCGTTTTTTTTTTAATTAATCGAGACCCGATTTACAATCGATTAAACTTTTAACCCATTTTTTATGAAAATCGATATTTAAAAAATCGTTTTTTTTTAATTACTTCATCGAAGCCCTTACAATCAATTCGAGTTCGAGTTCGAGTTGACCTACCTGTCAGTGAGAGACCTACACCCCTACAAAGTATTAGATCTATTCAATTGAGACTTTGTATGTTTAATAAGTCTATTATTGACATCATATCCTGAGAATATAAACTATCTGGCACATCGGAAACCAACTCTATGAGGGTCAACTTCCACCCCCCCGTTTTAGGGAATGGGGAAGGAAAATTATAAGTTTTTGAATTCTTTTGTTGGTTGTATACTAAACTTAGATTACATACCGAATTTCAGCTTTCTAGCACTTCAGGAAGTAGCATCATTTTGATGATCATCAGTATGTCAGTGATTTTAGATTTCAATAAAATCTAAATTATAAGAGCTGTTCAATTGAGACTTTGTATGCTTAATAAGTTAATTGATAACATCATATCCTGAAAATATGAACTATCTGCTACAACGGAAACCAATTCTATGAAGGTGCAAAAAAACGGCGAAACACTTCGAGAAAAGGTAGGTAGTGCCCTTGCGCTTCGCTTGACTCGTCTCGGCGGGAGCACTGCAGTGCACCCAGATTAGGCCTAAACTATTGATTTTACAAAAAAACGGTTAGTTCATAAAGTGTAGGAAATTTTCTCTAGTTTAATGTATTATATAACTATTTTCATCGTAAAATGAGTTGGAACGGAGTTATTCTCAAAAAACTGTCTTTAAGCGCCATTTTTCCAATATGGCGGCGCGAGCGGCAAAGATACGAGGTGGCAAAGTGAAAATTCGAAAAGAGCACGTCGAAATCTATAAAACCACCAATTTTCAAAACTCCCGGAGAACTTTCCACTTCCACTCTTTTTGTGCACCAAATGATTGTACTATTACGTTTGTTCAGAATATATACGATACTCGTAACAGTTGTACAGCCTGCCTAGCATACGCCAACGAGATATATCTCGTATCTCACTCTCGAGATAATTAAAAACTACTCGTCTCATAATGTCAAAATCTCGACATTATCTCGACAAAACACTATAAAAATGTGTTCTTGGATGATAGATCTACACGAGAAAAAATGTTTGTCATGCTAGGGTCAATAGAAATGAAGATACAAACTATCAAACATCGAGAAACATGTAGAGAGAGATATCTCGTTGGCGTATTACTAGGCAGGCAGGGAAATTAATTTGTTTTTCTATTTCTAACAAATCGCCCGATGTTTTTTGTTAGTTATTCTAATCGGCTTACAGGCTACAGAAATTGGTTATTAATATTAATGCTATTGGATTTATAATTAACAGTCACAAAAACAATCAATTCTTTTATAATGAAAAAGTCTATTATTAACTCACACCAAACGGAGAGGAAAATACAAATTAGTGGCAACATTATTTTTTAATTGATTTTGGTTTGGTTGGGTTTTAATACAACAATGTAAATCCATACTAATATGTAAAGTGTGTCTGTCTGTCTCTTTGGTTTTTAATTTAATTTGGTATGGAGATACTTTAGGACATTGGATAATTTTTATACCCGGAGTAAAATGTACGGTTCACGCGCAATAAACGAAATATGGTGCAATGGAGTTGCGGGCGTCATCTGTTAAAAAGTGCTAAAATAAGCAATAATTAAAGTGTTAAAATAAGTATTAAGGCCGTCCCCCGAGCAAACGACCTTGGCCATACATATTTTGCCGCGTTGCCGAGATCGCGCCAAAACCCTATTATGTTTACTTATCTTAGTTTAAAATTGTCCTAAAAAAATTTAAAACGGGCTAAATGTAGTTTATGATATTGTCGATCTATTGGAGTGAGTTTAAAATAAAAGTAATTTGTAAATCCTAAGGAGATGCTGAATGTATGCTTGAATTTTAATAAATTGGTATTACTTTGGAAGTTGATATCATGAGTATAATAAACAAAAATAGAAAATTTAAAACGGGGAAAGGAATGTTGATATACTGAAGATTATTGCTGTATTTTTATTACAACTTTGTAGCTTTCTTATTATGAGTTTATAAGGCTTTAAATAGGTAAATTACGGAATCTCCGTAGGGAATGCCCTTAAGCATCAGTGCTAAAATAAGTAATTGAAATTATTGAAAATTCACAAAAAATTATGAAAAAAATATGATAACACAAGACACTTAACACTTAGGCTTCAGGAGGGTAGGTTAATATTTGAACAGATAAGTTTAAGTGGGGTTTTCTGAAAAGGGTCGAACGACATTTAGAAATATTTGGGTTGCTATAAAACAAAAAGACATCAGAGTGTTCAGTTCAAAGGGAGAGGATTATATTATATTTTAACATCGTCATATTAGTTTATTAACGGAAAACCCACTAGAAACTACATTTTGTCATTATTTAGGTAGGGACATTAATGTAAGTTGTAATAAGAAATTTTTATATCTGTTGGACGAGTTGTCTATCAAGAAAGTGAAGAAATTCAAAAGTGGCAATATCGTAGTGTCACAATCCAAATAAAAATAGTCCAGCGTTTGGGTGTTTACACACTGCACGATAACGACACGACACGATACCACAGAATAGAGGGCCACCGCACATATTATACAATTTCAAGTTGGCCGACTGTCGTACAAACTGACTATCGTGCTAATTCTAATATTCTGTCACTTAGTATTGAATGCGTCCAAAATATTCTCCATTCTCCAATTAAATCGTGTCGTGTCGTTACCGTCGCAGTGTGAAAACATCCTTTTGGCCCAAGTTTGGGCGTTTTCACACTGTGACGGTAACGACACGACACGATACCACAGAAAAGATAAGGGCCACCGTCGTGTCGTTATCGTGCAGTGTGCAAACGCCCATTGCCAAGCGGTCGGCTGACAATGGGCGTTTGCACACTGCACGATAACGACACGACACGATACCATAGAATAGAGGGCCACCGCACAAATTATACAATTTCAAGTTGGCCGACTATCGTACAACTACAAACTGACTATCGTACTAATTCTAATATTCTGTCACTCAATATTGAATGCACCCAAAATATTCTCCTTTCTTTTCGCCTTCGTTTTATTAGTGCCACAATAAAAGCGTGCTTTTTACGCATTTTAACACGCACGTCGCTAGGCTAGCAACACCGTTACCAACTAAATCTAAAAGTCTGCGGCTGGCAGCGTACACGATGAAGTTGTACAATTAAATTGTCACACTACGCAATTTAGTTTGTACGATAGTCGGCCAAATTGAAATTGTATTATATGTGCGGTGGCCCTTATCTATTCTGTGGCATCGTGTCGTGTCGTTACCGTCGCAGTGTGAAAACACCCAATGGGCGTTTGCACACTACACGATAACGACACGACACGATACCACAGAATAGAGGGCCACCGCACATATTATACAATTTCAAGTTGGCCGACTATCGTACAACTACAAACGCCCAATATGTAACAACTGATTTTGATACTTGCGAATGTAAATTGTCAGTGGGCACAACAATTTTGATGCTTGTGACTAATACTTTTAACCCTTCAATTTACGTGCGGCCAGATCCGGCCGCGCTATCTAAACGCAGCTATTTTTGTCTATACCCACGCGGCCACATCCGGCCGCGCTCTTTCATTCGATTGAGATACGTATTTCGTCGACTTAGAGACTACTTTTGTATGAAGAAGTTTGGTTAGTTATGATCTATGGTAAATTTGACACATTCTGAATGCAAAATATTATACAATCTGTGGTCGACGAGTATTTTTCAGTCATTAGAAAATCGTGAATTTTTTCGTGTGTGTTCTGACATTTTGTGTGTTTTTTGTGAAATTATTGATGGATTTAACGAATGTAAGTAGTAAAATAAGTTACTTTAGTAATAAGCATTAGTTTTAGATAATCATTTGCAAGAAATACTTCGTAAAAATTTGTGAAAGTTCAGAAAAAAGTTGTGTGTGTTATAAGTATTTTGAACGTAATTTGCTTCATTTAATGGTAAATTAATTACGTAAAACGCCTTAAGAAGTTATAACAAAAGGTCTACAAGATTTTGAATTACGATAGTATTTCTTACAATTCTAAAACAAAGAGTTCAAAGTCCGCAGGTAACGGCCATATTCTGCCGGCCACGGCCATTTTGAACTTTATTTGTAAAGCCCTAATGACGAAGTTTGCTTGTGGGTAATACGAAACCCATTTTTTTGGGTTAGATTTATGACCTGTTTTTATAAACATCTCGAGTAGTAATGATAAACAATTTATGTAAGAGTTTAAAAATCAGGGTTCCCTCGAGTAGAATAAAACAAAATATTAACTTATTTCATGTGAAACAGTCAGAAAAAATATATTTCAAAATATATACTTCTGAAAAGAATATTATATCAGACTAAATACTATATTATAATGGCTTGATAGATAGAAAATTTATTAGATATTGTAAAATGCTTTACAAAAACATGAAATATAGTAAGGTTGTAAAGTTATTATATTATTTGTACAAATAGGGTAGGCCGGGCGCCATGTTTTTTATAAATAGGTCTGCCTAGAATCTAGGCAGCCATTTTTTTTTAGACTGAGGGGTTAACAGTATGGTGGTAGTTAAATTATTATTTTAGGGAAATACTTTTTAATTCAGCACGTAAAAGATAATTATCACACCTTTACTCACTGCAAAATATGTAGATAGTTGGTCTTGGTCTAGGTGTTGGTCTTTATGTTGTCGTTGGTGTTGATTTTGGTCTTCATGTTGGCGTTGGCTTAGGTCTTGGTCTTGTTTCTTGGTCTTCATGCTGGCGTTGGCGATGGTGTTGGTGTTGGTGTTGGTGTTGGAGTTGGACTTGGAGTTGGACTTGGAGTTGCAGTCGGAGTCGGAGCTGCAGCTTGAGCTAGAGCTGGATCTGGAGCTGGGGTTGGGGCTGGGGCTGGAGCTGGAGCTGGAGGTGGAGCTTGAGTTTGAGTTTGAGTTTGAATTTGAGTTTGAGCTTGAACTTGAGTTTGAGCTTGAACTTGAGCGTGATTGGAGTTGGAGTTGGAGTTGGAGTTGGAGTTGGAGTTGGAGTTGGAGTTGGAGTTGGAGTTGGAGTTGGAGTTGGAGTTGGAGTTGGAGTTGGAGTTGGAGTTGGAGTTGGAGTTGGAGTTGGAGTTGGAGTTGGAGTTGGAGTTGGAGTTGGAGTTGGAGTTGGAGTTGGAGTTGGAGTTGGAGTTGGAGTTGGTGTTGGTGTTGGAGTTGGTGCTGGCGTTGGCTATAGTATCGGACTTGGGTGTTGGTGATGGTGTTTGTGTTGGTTTTGGCGTCCTGTCTTGCTCAGAGTGGTTAGTTGAAACTCGTGTGGGGGATAACGTGTAGAGGTCAAAGGAAGACCTTCCGACCGAGCGAGGTGTTTTGCTCGGTCAGGCCGAAGCCCACGTGATACATTTCAGCTGTCGTATATATACCGACGCGCTCAGAAAACTTCGATAGCGCGATGCAGGAATGTTAGGCGAATTGTGGGTACCGCCACACTCGAAACCGAAATGCATTCGCCAGATTCGATAGGCAAGTTATGCCATGTACGTACCTAAACTTTTTAGTAAATCCACAATAAACTAATGATCCTTACGCGTGTAGCGTTAACGAGGCTCAAAATAAGAAATGTCTTAAGTGCCCGTTTTGTTTATTGTAAAACAAACTCTATTTTAAGTACTGAAAGTGTGTTTTAGTTTTCAGTTTTAATAAATTTAAGGCTTTTGGGTTGGGTTTGTTCTTAAAGTACGCATCAATTAAAAACATTTGTTTGCTAAACAATTCGTGGTATGTTAATGACAAACACCCACGAACACTCACGAATATCCACACACACCAACGAACACTAACGAACACCCACGAACATGCAAACATCAACGAACACCCACAAACATCAACGAACACACACAAACACACAAGAACATCCACAATCTCCCACGGATATCCACAAACACCAACGAACACCAACAAACACCAACGAACATCCACAAATACCAGCGAACACCCGGCCACAAACATACACGAACATCCACAATCACGCACGAACATCCACGAACACCCACAAGCACTGACGAACACCCACAAACACACACAAACATCTACAATGACCCACAAACATCCACTACGAACACGTGTTGGAGTTGGAGTTGGAGCTGGAGCTGGATCTGGAGCTGGTGCTGGAGTTTGAGTTTGAGTTTGTGTTTGAGTTTGGGTATGAGTTTCTGGTTTCCGGTTTCTGGTTTCCGGTTTCCGGTTTGAGTTTGAGTTTCAGGTTTCCGGTTTCCGTTTACCGGTTTCCGGTTTGAGTTTGAGTTTGAGTTTCTGGTTTCCGGTTTCCGGAGTTTGAGTTTGAGTTTGAGTTTAAGTTTGAGTTTTCGGTTTCCGGTTTCCGATTTCCGGTTTCCGATTTCCGGTTTCCGGTTCCCGGTTTCCGGTTTCCGCTTTCCGGTTTCGTGAAAATAATTATTGTAACCACGAAATGTTAATCGTAACTATGGCTCACAGTGTTGTTGTAACAATTTATATTTTTCCTGACGATTTTTACGGATAATTCATTTTTAGAAAAAATTTCAATCTAAGTTTGAGCGGTTATAGTAATCGTTAAAATTATTGGCGTCCATTATCTATTGACTTAAACCAAAGATTTGACATTTTGCGTTGTAGTTATAGTTAAAGTTATTGTTAAAGATATTATAAGTTTAAACACTTACGGATTTTGTCGCGGAGCACTCATATTAATCCCGACATTTCGGCTGTAAAGACAGCTGCCGACAGCTGTGACATGGTCACGGGCGGACTGACAGTCCGCCCGTGACCATGACCGTGATACTCGCGAAATCTTAAGAAATCGTTATTGTTAAAGTTACAGTTATAGTTATGGTGCAACCCACCCTAAGGGTTATTTTAGTATTATTATAATATTACAGTCTCCGTCATCAGTTCATCACACTCTGATGTTGGCGATTCACGCAGGAGCAATTTAAAAGAAGAAGAAGTATTCTTTGTTCTATAGTCTATGGAAATGTCAGCTATAGCTGACTTGTTAGAAAATGTAGGTATTTGATAAAAAAATGTTTGTTTTTGTGTCAAAGTGAATTTGGAAAGTTTCATATTAGTGTTTTTATTTTTACAAATACGCGATAATTCGGATATGTTGTCGATTCGAAACCCTTATTTTATCTGGATCTACGTATTATCATGCCAAAAATACCGAATCTTCGTAACAAACAGGTAAGAAAATTTTGTATGGGGAAAATTAAATTGTCGTTATTAGCGTATTATTCGAAATTTTTTCCATTATTTCTCATCTTTAAAACCTTCCCTGGACGTCTACGAATATTTTAAGACTAAAATCAGCCCAATCCGTTGAGCCGTTTTCGAGTTTTAGCGGGACTAACACATTTGAAAATCCATTTTTATATATAAGAGAAGAAGAAGAAGAAGATAAGAAGATATTATACGAGTAAAGTATCGCCTTAAATTATTGCTTAAGATGTCGTAAGAGTAAAGTTAGGTTAGCTGTTTCTCCTCTGGGATGTAAGTCAGAGACAATAACAGAACTCTGTTTCAGTTTCTTATTGACTGAGAATTGCAGTTTGTGTAGTGTAATTCCGTTTATTGTTTCAAGTAAGATTTAAGTACATGTTATTTATATTTTGTTTTTAACTAAAGAGGGTTGTGATCTACGAATGTCCGGCCGCCGAATACATCCGGAAGAAGATCAGAGAAATCCGGCTATTGAACTGTAGCTGTTTGTTTCTAAATATTTTTTTTATGAAATAAGGGGGCAAACGAGCAAATGGTTCACCTGATGGAAGAAACTACCGTCACCCATGGACACTCGCAACATCAGAAGTGCTGCAGGTGCGTTCTATCGACCTCGCTATAAATAAGAATGGTTTCTTCTTCGACCGGATTGTAAATATGTATGCCAAACGGAATTCTCCGGGAGTTATATTATTTGCCTCCGCTAAAAACAGCTTATGTCCTTCTGCACTATTAATTAGTACAGACTGCGCTACAATGAGTTTCTAAAATACTAGTAACATACAATAACATTGTTGCGCTATCATTATGTGCCTTACTTTATCAAAACTTACCAACTTACTAGTTTTGGCCTGTATTTGGCGTCTCCTCAAATATTAGTATTTGATTACTATCTGCTAGTTTCAAAATAATATAACCCGGTAAGACATAGCAAATACAGCATGCAACTTTGCTCACGAGAGTATGAGCACGTGCGCGCTATAAATAAACATGTATTAGTATAAACCTATTCTCAGGGCAAATCTCGTTAAAGCGTCAATGAGCAGCGGTTTATTTTAATCGTGAGTGATTTACCCTTTACAAGTTTTTACACGTGGTTGTTCTAGCAGCGTTCCCTTACTTTGGTGAAAGTCCGGTCCATTTTCGTCGTGATGGGAGTTCTGTGTTCGACAAATCCAGGACACCTCTCTGTATATGGCTGATGGCAAATCGCAGATGGTTTTAGTAGGAAGGTCTGTCTGTCTGTGACTTCTTCACGCCTAAACTGCAGAACAGACTTTGATGAAATTGTATGGAGATACTTTGAGTCTCGGGACACTTTTCATCCCAGAAAAATGTGCGTTTCCCGAGCGATAAACCAATTTCTGCACAACAGAGTTGAGCGCATCAACTAGTGACCCAAATTTCTTCACCAACTGTATGATGGTGATGTCTGTATTTGTGTATGTGTAATCCCATTACACTGCATCACAACAGGCGAGTGGAAGCACATGTCCGCGACTGTGCACTAAGCTCATTTGTTTGACAGCGCTTCTCAAATATTCGAATTACAATAATGTTTTGACGCGTTGACTATATCGGTTAAGAGAGTGCGAAGCGGCTGTTTTTCAAAATATTGCCAGTCATGATTCATGACTTCATAAGCAAAATTTTTACAGGTGAAAAAGATGTATTTTTAGTGACACTTTACCGGGAGGCGTTAGTTATAATTTAAGTCACGCGCTTAAACACTAAACAGCCTCGTTTGTTTAAAATAAGTCTCAAATAGTATACATTAATTGTATTACGAACTTCGCTGTCATAATTAGCAATGGCACCTCGCTTTTGGCTCAGGCCTTGTACCATGAAACTGTTTTGAGACTCAAATAATCGGCCGAGAATGCCACCTCCTGCTCTAACAAACGTGAAATGACGTTTGTTAGAGCAGGACGCGGCATTCTCGTCCGATTATTTGAGTCTCAAAACAGTTTCGTAGTAGGCCTACTGGCTCTTCTGCTGATAAACTTCCACATTCTATATTTTTAAAGAAAGTTAAAGGTAAAATCACACTCTACTACACTGTGACACTCCACGAGTGCATTGTAGGCTGAGGCGTTGCTATCGCTTAGTGCAATGTCAACTAAAGGTTCCAAAGCTATCTGCATTTTGAGAACCACTGTCGCTTGACCAGTTAAGCTGTAAACAGGCCCTTGGCCGGCAGCGAGCGCGGCGACATTGTGACACTTACGTTATTAGATTACCCCACCGGGTAATGGTCAATGGCGGAACCTAGATTTTTCTGCCCGCGATTAACCTAATTCACCTGATATATACCAGCCCGTATTAACCAGCCGTAGGCCTTGAAAAAAGACACTTAGGGCCTGTTTCACCACTTCATGATAAGTGACAAATAGGCTTTCCACCAATTAACTTGAGAATCTGTAAAAAAAGTTCTGATGAATATAGGTCCTTAATTTTTTAGTGGGTGGTATTAAATTAAAAATGCAGTTTGTGGAAATTCTGAAAAGATATTTCGCAGTTGTCTATTAAGTTTTGAACACTTGACATGTTTATATGTATGCTATTTGCAGGTAACAGAACTTATTAAATCTCTAAGTTTTTAAAGTTTTCGTATTATACATCATAATTCATAACAGATGAATGGGAACAGAAACAAAATCTACTCAGCAGTGTCGAGTTCTGTTTTTTTTTTAGAGGGAAGCCTTAGGAATTTCGATGAAGATTTTCAAACATAAGTGATAACTGATAAAGTAAGCGAACAGGAATGAAGTTATAGCAGAACTGTTATAGGAGAAATGAAGTTATAACACACAATATGAATTATTTCGCTCACCTCAAAATTATTTACTTCGCATAGATTACTGCCTAAAATTGGACTTTACCAGGACTTAGGCTACATTTGTAAGGATACGTAGGAGAAACTCTATCATAAGGTAACGAAATATTGCATTTAACCTATCAATATAGTACAAAGTGACGAGCCAACATTAATGGCATTAGCGTGGCTTGACCGCTAGTGATGGGATATTTGTTTTTATCGATAACTTTTTATTTATTTGTTTACTAGGTTATGTTCCCAACTTTTTGCGTAAAAAGTTGTAACTGTAACTGTACATGTTTTAAGAGAAAAACTATTTTCTTTTCCCAAGCTCCCAAATATTCTACCAAATTCAACCAAAGCTCATCTTAATTGGTTTAACGGTTACGCGTGAAGAGGTAAAAGATAGAATGATAGATTATAAAAGATGAACAAATACACTATTGCATTCAGATGGTGGTATGACTGGTAATCAAAAATACTGGAAATTTTAAACTAAACACTTTATATATATAAAAAATTAAAAATTTTATTGTGGTATATTAAGTACTTAAGTAGGTACTATCAGAGAAGTTGATTCCCATGCAAATCGGGGACCTAAGTAGTTTGGTTGCGTTACGTCAAACCCAGCCGACAGATCACAATTAACATTGAAGGTCTATCAATTGCATAGGAATCAACTTCCTCGATGGTACACTGATGGGACATAATATTCTTGAAACTTAGAAAAGCATATATAATTACTCTGTGAACATTTTGTTAACATTGTTATTAAGTCTAATTTTTAGTATCAAAAATTTCAAGTGTACTTAAAATTAAGTTAACATGAGCAATAAAATAATCTTGTTGAAAAGTTAAACAATGCTGCGGCTTTCTGGGATGCGAGGAAACTTTGTTATAATTTCAGGAATAAATATTTTACTTGATATTTCAAATCATAATATTATGTACTTACTAGTAATGAGAATTTAGGAGAATAGAACGAAACGTCGTAAATAAAACAAAGAAAGATTTAAAAAATCACTTTTGTATGGAGAAACTCGTGACGCTTGGGCCCATACAAAAGTGAAAAAAATATTTGTATTTCGGCGCTGCTACTTTCACAGTGAACTCTCTACAAGGAACACGTACACACCCTAAAGTATTATCACTTAGTTTTGTTACACACTGTATAGCATTGAATGGCACCTACTCTACGAATAATAAAAACTAAGAAAACGTAACTCCCATACTTCAACCGCGACCGTTCCAATTTGGTTCCTTTTCACATATAAAAATATCACAATAACTACGAAAGTCGAAACACACTCTTTACGAAATAAAGCCGTTGACAATAATAATTGACACTTCGATAAATACACCAACATTTCAATATCAAAACATATCGACAGTGTCCCACCCCTATATCCGCGACAAACCCACTTTGAAAATTCGATTAAGGTATTCACTTAATATATTGTCGGCCAGTGTCCCGCAGGACGACCGGACACACGACGCGCCGCGAGTGACAGTACCACCTGATAATGCACCTGCAATAGGTAAGTGACACCTTTTAGACGTCTAGGAAAATCCAGAGGTTAAATGTATAAATACTTTTTCCAAGTCGGCTAGCAATTAGTGCAAATATTATGATATATTGTGTTTAATTGTAGATATTATTGTCGATGATAATAATTACTGCATTAGGTAAGTGACACCTAGTTTACGTCTAAGAAGATCCAGGGGTTAAATATAATATAAATACTTTTTCTGAATCTGTGAAGTGATCTAGATCACTCAATGAAATATTATAATAATTATTGTGTGTGGATATTATTATTTACCTTGAAACGATACTCCTGTAATAGATAAGTGCGACATCTTTTTTATTTAAATTATTTTAACCTATGTTTAGATAACGTAAAAAAGTGCGATATCTTAGGTAAATATGGGTTATATATAAAAATTTAATGATAATAATAATTGTGATCTGTTGGCTGGGTTTGACGTAAAGCGACCAATCCACGCAGGTCCCCCATCTGCCTAGAAATTAACTTCTCTGATAGTACATTAATTAATTATTATTCAACAGTCTGGTTAGACGAACGAGAACTAAAATGCGTAAAATAAAATAAAAGCAAAACATATAATAATTGAATTTATAGTGATATGAACGGGAGATTGCACAGTGCAATAATTTTTAAGAAACTGTAAATTAGCGATGTCTATATTCCGACCAAAAAGAACATCGTCCTTTTTGGAAGGCGGTTAGTGAGGTTTTAGCACAGCTCATATTCGAGTGGTATGATGAAAACAAATTACAGAATACAATTTTTAACTCCCGACGAAAAAAGGGTGTTATGAGTTTTACGTTTCTGTCTGTAGGCTGTTTGTTTGACTGTGTATATTGTGTGTGACTGTCCATAGCATCGTAGCATCCAAGGGTCTGGACCGATTTTGATCTTAATAGTTTTTTTTTTTTTAACACCTGATGTGATCGAGAGTGCTCTTAGCTATAGTTGATCATCATCAGCTCGCTCAGTGCTGAAAAAAATTTGTTTATCTACTTCGTGAAAGATGTGATCGGTTTTGTATTTTGCGTTCGGATTCCTAACACTTGTTATAGTTTTGAATCGAGGGTTGTTTTTAAATAGCTGAAAATATAACATTATCTCGGAATCCGCTCGCGCAGGAAACGCGGACTTCTGAACACACCCTAACCTAAAAGTTTTACAAGTAAAAAAAAAATAATGGCACAAAGCGCAACATTTTGTTAGAACTGTTAATCTAGCCTAAATAAGTAATTTCAGGATTCTCTACATTATCTGCGACAAAGCGTAAAAGTTTTGTCCACACTATGCCTTTTTCTGTTCGTCAAGGGCATGCATTATAGCGCAGTCAACAGCGAACGTGAGGCATGCCCGCGACGCATGCCCTCTGACCGTATCCAAAACTTCAAGATGTCAATGTTGGCGTTGCGTTCGTTGACGCATTCAAGTTGAATGGAAGAAGGTGACGAAAATTGAAGACGAAAGCGCATAGTGTGGACATAGCTAAAGGCTAAGATGTGATCACGTTAGTGCAGCAGGCTACAACAGGTGTTCCATAAGTTACAATTATATTATTGTACTCGTACTCTCATGTATGACTTTACTTTGTTGTATAAACTTCAGCTTTGCGTAGTTAAAAAAATTGCTTGTAATATAAAATCAGGGAAGTTGATTCATAGGCATTAGGCAGATTTTCGGACTTTTCGGTGGGCCTACGTAATTTGGTCGCGTTATGTCAAACCCAGCCGACAGATCACGTTCACGACTTATAAAGAATTGACATGAAGTGGACTAAATGCCATGACTAAGAGCCATGCTTCGGCACGAATGGGCCGGCTCGACCGGAGAAATACCACGTCCTCACAGAAAACCGGCTTGAAACAGCGCTTGCGCTGTGTTTCGCCGAGTGAGTGAGTTTACCGGAGGCCCAATCCCCTACCCTTTTCCCTTCCCTACCCTTCCCTATTTCCTTCCCTACCCTCCCCTATTACCCCTTAAAAGGCCGTTAACGCACCTGCAGCTCTTCTGATGCTGCGAGTGTCCATGGGCGACGGAAGTTGCTTTCCATCAGGTGACCCGTTTGCTCGTTTGCCCCCTTATTGCATTAAAAAAAAAACAATTTCTTGGTGGTACATCATGAAGATACTGTATTTACTCCAAAGTAAAGTAATACATACCAACATTACACTTTTAATTTTTTATACTCAATGTAAAAAATAAAAATGTTCAATTAAACAGATAAGATGCTGTCAAAACACAAGTTCTACCAGAACTCATTCTGCCTTATTTCCGTTTATAATAATATATATATATATATATTATTATAAACGGAATATAATATATAATAATATATATATATATATATATATATATATATATATATATATATATATATATATATATATATATATATATATATATATATATATATATATACATATATATATATATGTGGCGGTACCAAGAATTCGCCTAACATTCCTGCATCGCGCTATCGAAGTTTTCTGAGCGCGTCGGTATATATACGACAGCTGAAATGTATCACGTGGGGCTTCGGCCTGACCGAGCATAACACCTCGCTCGGTCGGAAGATCTTCCTTTGGCCTACACGCATATATCCCACATTGGTGACCCTCGACAGAACACGCCTCCTTCATCATCATCATTCCTGCCCCTCTGCACCGCGCCAGCCAGCATCGCCTCATCGGGTACCTCGTCCACTAGCCGCAATGTACCGCGGCCTGGGCGACTCCGCATCGGCATCATCGGGCTTTCTCACTACACCGACCGGTCAGCAAGCAGAGCACATCTCTCCTGGTCAGCACGTAGCATCGGCCCCGCACGGCAGCTTATCCGACTCACTGGATCCCGTGCAGCAGCTTACAGTTCCGACTCACTGGGACTCACTGCAACAGTTCCGACTCACTGGAACTCACTGGCATTGGCGACTCAAGCGACAAGACTTCAAGATTCGACTTCCGGTCTTCGGGGGGGAGTGATGTGGCGGTACCAAGAATTCGCCTAACATTCCTGCATCGCGCTATCGAAGTTTTCTGAGCGCGTCGGTATATATACGACAGCTGAAATGTATCACGTGGGGCTTCGGCCTGACCGAGCATAACACCTCGCTCGGTCGGAAGATCTTCCTTTGGCCTACACGCATTTATCCCACATATATCCCACATATATATATATATATATATATATATATATATATATATATATATATATATATATATATATATATATATATATATATATATATATAATATTATTAATTAAGTTTAACCACCAGCGTGCGGCTGTACCTAGTTCTAGCCGCTATAATGGAGGCTGAATCTAGTTGTAACCGCAGATAAGTAGGATATACCTAAGTTTAACCGCATTTGACAGGCTGCACCTAGTTGTAGCCGGGTAAAACTAGGTGTAGCTGCACTTCGGCTATTTAGAATAGAATAGAATATCATTTATTTGTGAAATGCAGGTAAATACATGTAACAGGTGTTAAGCTTAATAATGGTTTCACTACATTTCCACCTTCGTCAAGGTATACAAATATTTCAAAGTAAGTAAGTACATCACTATTTCACAAACTAACAATAATACTTAAATGATTAAAACATTTCATATAAATTTATGTCAATGTGGATTAAATAAAATAACAATAATTATTAGTTTGGTATCAATTAAAAATACATGTCAAATTATTTCAGGGCCTCGTCATTTAAAAATTCGGTCACTGTGTAATACGATTTTTCAATTAGTAATAATGATAGTCGTTTTTTAAAAGTTTGGATTGGCAAAGTTTTCATTTCATTTGGAATTTTATTAAATATTCTGTATGCCATACTGAAGAAACTACTATTCAACAATTCCGTTCTACATGATAAGGCACATATTCTATGCTCATTTCTGTGCTTTCGGTTGGGATTCATTTCAGGAAAAGACACAAATCGGTGTTTGTTTTGAAATACATACAGTGCTACCTTACTGATCGAAGAGTGCTACTTCATAAATGTACAGGGCAAGGTCAAGATATTCATTTGTTTGAAGCTTGGTATACAGCTCTCAGTTTGTTTAAGTCCTTTCATAGCTCTAATACATCTCTTCTGGGTTTTAAATAGTAGAGTCTTGTTAGTTGAATTGCCCCAAAAGATAATTCCGTAACGCAACACAGACTCAACATAGCCACGATAAGCTGTTATCACATGCTGTGTTATTAGCCGTAACATATATCTATACTTATAAAATTACATGTCCTGACTGACTGACTGATTTATTATCGCTGAGCAAAAACTGTTGAAGCTACAGCCACGAAATTTGGTGAGAAGGGTTGTTTTATTGAGTTTCCACTGAGGAAGGAATTTTGAAAATTTTACCCCGAAGGGGTTGAAAGTTTGAATGAAAGTCCGTCATTTACACGGTCATTTCTTGAGTTAGAAACATGAAATTTTATGTTTGGGCTACTGATCAAAAATAATTGGATACATGTTTAAGCGTTTTTGGAAATTCTACCCCCAAGGGGGTAAAATAAGGGTTGAAAGTTTTAAGGAAAGTCCGTCATTTCTTAAGTTGAAAACACAAAAGTTTATTTTTGGACTGCTGATTAAAAATGAATGGATAGGTATTTAAGCGTTTCTGGAAAGTCTACCCCTAAGGGGGTGAAATAGGGGTTGAAATTTTTAAGTAAAGTCCGTCATTTCTTAAGTTAGAAACATGAAAGTTTATTTTTGGACTGCTGATTAAAAATGAATGGATAGATATTTAAGCGTTTTTGGAAATTCTACCCCCAAGGGGGTGAAATAGGGGTTGAAAGTTTTAAGGAAAGTCCGTCATTTCTTAAGTTAGAAACATGAAAGTTTATTTTTGGACTGCTGATTAAAAATTAATGGATAGGTATTTAAGCGTTTTTGGAAATTCTACGCCCAAGGGGTTGAAATTGGGGTTGAAAATTTGAATGAAATTTCGTCATTTCATGAGTTAGAATCATGAAACTTTATTTTTGTGCTACTCGTTAAAAATGAATGGATACGTTTATTTAAGCGTTTCTGGTAATTCTACCCCCAAGGGGGTGAAATTGGGGTAGAAAATTTCAATGAAAGTCCGTCATTTCTTGAGTTAGAAACATGATAGTTTATGGACGTTTGCTTAAATAGGGTCCCATTTTTAAGCTTTGTATAAGGTACCATAAAAAGGGGAAAACTATCCATCTTTAACTATTATACTATGTTAACGCGGACGAAGTCGCGGGCAAAAGCTAGTTATATTATATATGACGACCAGCTGTGGCTCAGTGGTAAGCGTGTTGGACGCTCAAGCCGGGGGTCGCGGGTTGGAATCTCGCCGACGGAACAAAAAGTTTTCAATGTTCCCGGGTCTGGATGTGTATTAAATATGTGTATGATATAATAAAAATCTTAAATATATGTAAATAGTAGTAGTAAAAGTATTAAATATATTTCCGTTGTCTGGTACCTGTAACACAAGTCCTTTAGGTTAGCACGGGGCCAGACTGACGTGGTGTGAAGCGTCCATAGATATTAAATATTAATATCTATGGAACGCCACGCCAGTCTGGCCCCGTGGGAAGGGCTTGTGTTACGGGTACCAGACAACGGAAATATATTTAATACTTTTATACTTTTTATACTATACATATATTTAAGTTTTTTATTATACCAAACACATATTTAATACACATCCATGACTCAGGAACATTGAAAACTTTTTGTTCCGTCGGCGGGATTCGAACCCGCGACCCCCGGCTTGAGCTACCGCCTTCCAACAGCCCACCATCTGAGCCACAGAGGTCGTCGTTTATACATTGCCCGCATCTTTGTTATGCGAGCTTTTTTAAACGTTCATTTTCGAAGTATTAAATGCCTTATTTCTCGACAATTAAAGTATATACAACTCATCTAAATCGATTCAGTGGTTTGAGCAAAAAAAAACTAACAGACAGACCAATTGGATTTAATATAATAAAAGAATAGAAGTGATTGTTTCTTAGTGGTTTCTTATAATTTCCAATATGAAGAAGTACGCAATAATGGGTCAAAACCTCAATTTAGTGCACTTTCAAATTAAGATACCACGCCCACTTTTATGAAAATTAGCATTCACGTCACATTACCAAACTTTAAATTACGAGTACCTGCGTTACCTCTATTTTCTTAGTTTCTTAGTGGTTTCTTATAATTTCCAATATGAAGAGGTACATAATAATGGGTCAAAACCTCAATTTGGTGCACTTTCAAATTAAGATACCACGCCCACTTTTATAAAAATTAGCTTTGACGACACATTACCTAACTTTAAATTACGAGTACCCGCGTTACCTCTATTTTACTGTTTTTCCAACTAAATGATACAGTCTTGAATTAGTAATGTCAATGTAATGATGCAACTGTTAAATTCGGCAATAAACTTAGTATTGGCTGACATAGTTTAGAGCGAGTTGGGTGGAGTTGGCGCGAGTTTAAGCGTTCTATTGCACACGATTAGTTTATATTTTGACGTGTCCCTGGGGTAGAGTAACTTAGCAGATTTTAAGAAAGATATTTCTACCTACAAGCAAACTATATTTTATACAGGAAAAATCCACATATTCGTAAGGATACCGATTTTTATGGCAACCTGCAGGCTTCACCCATTCATCAGCTCTATGCAAGCATGCACACAAATTTTAGTGATTAAAATTTTACACAATATTCATAGCCCATCTCTTGATTGTTGTTCGTAATAAAAGAGAAGGCAACATAATATTGCACCGAATCATGAGAAATATACCAAATTAGGGTAAGCAGCCCTAATTGCTTATGGTCTAACGCTAATCAGCTAAGCTGATACAATCGCTAACCGCTATCACTGAGACCGTACCTCGACGGCGTCTGGTGTTTTTACAGTGTAAACAACAAGTCATCGGCAGCGCGGGATCAAAGCCAGCTATCGTCATTTATCGATAGGTGATGAGATGAGAGTCATCTGCATCATACGTGGATACATCACGAATTATTCTTGATGAAGTGAGAATAATTCACAACACTGTTGATTTCAGTCTCTACTTCCTCTTATTCTCTCTTGGCCTCTCTCTGTCTATCCTATGCTTCTTATATATTTTTGTATTATTTATAGTTGCGTGTGTACGGTGAATTATACGGCTATTAATGAACCAAAGATTTCCTTTGGTAGGATTGGTCCTTATGGTCCAAGGATGGATTTAAGATGTGGAGCCATCGCGATTTTTGATGTTAGTTTTTTTTTAATTTTAGCAGCTTCTGCTCTGGAGGAAAATAGAGTCTCAATCTGTATAGAGGCATTAATTATGGTACTATTCCAAGTTCGGTACCATATTCGGATGACTTAAGAATGCTTAATTCATTTTAGGACTCATATTTGCACGATAAATATGTTAAACAACGTAAAAAGAGGAAGTAGAAGAAGCATTATTTAAACGCGCTAATCTTAGTATGAGTCAGTAATGGGCATTGTCCAAAAAAAATCACATGTACTTTTTATATTTTTTTTCGTTAAAATAGGGTATTTTAAGAATATAAATTTAATAATTTTGAAATCCATTGGCTAGTTTTTTCTCAATAAATTTTTAAAGTTTCGCTCTGACGTCATCATCGGCGCCCAATTGACCTCTGTAGTATGTTTTTTTTCCTTTCAATCTTATTTATAATGGCTGGTTCGTCTAATGCAAGTTATCATTATGTGAAAGCTGATACGAGAAACTTACCAAAAGTTCGAAACGTAATGTTGATCGAATTTATTGCTAATTTAACGCCATTGAAGGTCAAACTAAGGTTAAACATATTTATTCAAAAATATAAGTAACTAATGGGTATTTTTTTCTTTTATATACAGAAAAACGATCACTGACCTTATTCCTCGAAATGTTTTTGTAATGAGCAAAATTAAAAAAAAATGGACAATGCCCATTACTGGTCCGATTTGAAAAATTCTTTCAGTGTTAGATAGCCTATTTATTGAGAAAGGCCTATATTTATCACGCTAAGACCAATAGAAGCAAAGATACAGAGGAATATGTGAAAATAAAGCTGAAGAGTTTGTTTGTTAGTTTGTTTGTTTGAACGCACTAATCTCAAGAACTACTGGTCCGATTTGAAAAAATCTTTCATTGTTTGATAGCCTATTTATCGAGGAAGACTATAAGCTATATTTTATTACGCTAAGACCAATAAGAGCAAAGGTAGAGAGGAAAATGTAAAAAAACGGGGAAAATTAATATTGAAAGGGACAGACTACTGGAGCAATTTTTATGTTATTTGACACGAATATATAGTAGTCTACGTGAGATATGAGTTATATAATTTGTGAAAAATATACGGTTTCCGTGAAATTTCAGATTTACGCGGACGAATCCGTGCGGTACCTACGTCTAGTAATATTAATTTATGTTTATTGCTCCGGAGTCTCGGCAAATCTCACGTAATTTTTGTCTCAACAAAATACTACTATTTTGATCCATTTCATCCAGATTGTACGTACGGCCTAAGGTTTTATCGTAAGCGTAATCGTTATACATTACTCCCAAATTAATAATGCGCATACAAATCTTCGCTAATTGTCGTATTCACGAAAACACCCGAATCCGTGAAACGTAAGAGCCCCAATTCCCAAACTTGCATTATGCACCTTGTTCAAAGGAAATAGAAGTAAATATCATAAGCTAGTGGCTGTCCGCGGCTGTCGCCAGTCCATCAATAAGTGCTATAACTCATCAGGAAGCCATCGCGGCATTACCAAGCAACGTCAGACGCCCATGCGTCGCTGCAAAGCGCTGTTTTTCTTAAAGTTAAGTTTAAAACAGCGCTTGCAGCGACGTCTTCCGACGCTCGGGAAATACGACCGTTGCCGAAAAATTACGATTTCTATGCTCATTATCACTTTGGGAGCACTGTACGATTAAGCTCATTCACAAATTCGTTCAGAAGAAAATCTACTGACTGTCAAACCAACCGTTTACGTAGGAAACCCACATTTTGAAAAAACTCACGTGAGATGTGGGGGGGGGGGGGGGGGGTGAATAAAATCTCACGAAATCTCACCAGAGGGGGAGTGGGGGTCAAAAAATTCAAAATAACACCTCACGTAATTTGTGGACGCTTACAGCAAGCGATTTTCAACAAAATTACAATGATCAATTCTAAAATAATAATATAATCATTTAAAACCGCTAACCCTTTCAACCATACTCCTAGTAAATTCATGATATTAAATGAAATAAATATGTATTGATTATGAAATAGTCAAAATATATGTTTCTAAAAATCACGGACCGGGACTCACTACCTACTTTAGTTTGCCATTGAATTCACAAAAATAATGTAGGTTACTATGAAAAAGTAGTTTTATTTCACAATAGGAAGCCACGTAGCAGTAACCTAAAGGCGGTGTATTATTGGAAAATTATTTTGCCTTATTATAGAGCACCTACCATTGTAGGAACTATTGTGGTATTAACTACTACCCACTACTACTTTGGTACCCACCACAAGTCCACCATTTCTGTAAGCGATGCATAACTAAAATAATGTATAAGTTTTCAAATCATTTCAAAAGTATATTTTCTTTGTGTCCGTTACGTTAAAAGGGTAAGTAAATAGGAACTGAACTATATTTATAATATTATAAGTATTTATAAAATTGCATTGCTTCTTGATGTTTTTTTAAGAAAATGATTTTTTGCGAAAAGTTGTAAATATTCAGAGCAATACGCGATACATCAACAGAATTTAAGCCGTTCTATCAACGCAGCCGTAAATCGAGTCAAAATATACAAATCCATCCCGAGTGATTCAAATAAAAATCATTTGCAGACCCATTAAAAATAGCCTATGTGCTCGACAGTTGCCTGGCGTAGTTTGCCTAAATTAGATGCGCACGAGTCGCGTCCTACATGGAGTGAATTTGGTATATCCTAAAGATTGAAGAGTGCAGCGTCACTCAATTTTATTGGTGTCTTAAATGTTTAAGTGGCTCCTGGGACACAAAAAAACTGGAGATAAGTTTTTGGTTGATGCTTTGTGCCATGTAACATTTAAATAATGTCTCAGTGCCTCAGGCCGTAATATTTTGGCTTTAATTTGAAGTTCTTCTTTGTGACGTGTTTTAAATGTGATTGTGATTTGTGGGTGATAGTGTGATTCAAAATGAAGAAGCGGAAAAAATCGCGAAGACCGCGCATACGGTTCGATATGTCGGATAGGGTACGTGTTCTGTAAAAATATGTTATATTTATTGGAATATAGTAAATAAGTTAGACGAATTAAATACTATCAGAGAAGTTGATTCCTAGGCAGACGAGGGACCTACGTAGTTTGACCCAGCCGACAGATCACAATTAACATTGAATTGACATGATCCGATCAAATGACGTTTGTTTGTCAACTGTTTAGGAATCAATTTCCTCGATGGTACAAGTTAAAGACTGGCATTATACGTTAACGCATGACTACTTTCATTTGCTTTACTTACTTAATTCACTTGTACGACTGTACTGCGTAGCAATTTACTTAAGTACTAAATTCATTTAAAAGGCAATTTGGGCAATTTGAATAACTCTTAACCCATTTAACATGGTAGCATTAATTTCACTGTTCTAGTCCACATTCGTACATGACTGTAGTCTAAAGCACATCAAAAAAGGTACTTATTTTGATATATCATCAGTTTAATAGTCGTCTATAGGGGGACTACCTCCTACGAGGTTAAGGCTATTTAGATTTTTTCAGCTCCTACCAACTCCTAAAAAGTGTAGAAACGGACAAAAACTAATGTGGCCAGCACAAAACATCGTACACAATGTGCAGCAATAAATCTTGCCGGATTATATTATACAGATATCATCGGATTTGCCCGTCACGCCCGCACCACACGTCAGCGTGACAATCTCAGAAAATACTCCACATTAACTCCGAATTATTTTTTCTGAAGACACAAAATAAAGGACTTACCACGAGCGTCACCACTGACTACCACACTTTAGACACATTATTTTTCATTTTAACGACGATTTATCTTAAATTTAATAAAGTATTTGATATATTAATAATTTGTGGGGATTAAGTAAAAAAATTCTTCGAATTACTCAGTTAAGTAATAATTTATTATAGTTGTCGCCGAGGGCAGTAAATGATGAGGGTAAAATAGACGATAGAGATTAAATCAATAGACGGTGAATACAAGTTTTACAGTTCTAACATAGTCAAAAGTAAACAACTTTTCGCCGAACGAAACCAATTCACTGTAATCGAATATTGGTTTTGATTTATATTATACGCTGTAAAAAAATAACTTTAGCTTACAGAAAATATGATGTTTAAATAACACTCTCGGTCTACGGAACTCAAGTGATAATAAATTCACATGCTGAAAACCACAGAACCCTGATATGCCATATTATATTATGACAAAGGAGGTCTCTAGACGCATATTTACAAATCATTATTTTTGGTAACATTGATTTCTGTTACGTTCTAGTCCACGCCATTCAAACGTTTGTGTGTAAGCAACAAGTGTGTTGAATATATTATTATTCCGCAACTTTTGAATTTAGGTACCTAACCCAATTAAATCCATAAAAACTTTTAACAATGTTTTGTAAAAAATATTATTAAATAAAAATAATATGATAGTGAACAAACAATAAACAAATTATATTAGTAGCATTTTTATAGTAAAACGGTAACCATCTTAATATTATATTCTCTTTTCTTAATATTATATTGATCTCACACCTGTTTAATTTCCAGAGCATCATGACCAGCGGTTCTCGGGAAGAGTTACTGGGCAACTCTCAGGACGGGCTCAGGAACAGTCAGAATGACCTGCGTAACACCTACGAGCGGCCCCTCACCAGGGAGGAGAAGACCTTCCTCCTGCACGCCGACAGGGGAGACTACAGCACTGTTGAGAAGTGAGTATCAATTGTATTGTGCAATATCACGCTTCAATTGTATTGAACAGTTTATTCGACAATTAGATTGAAAGCGCGCGATGTTCAATATTAAACCTAGACGGTCAATAATATTATATATTAATACGTGATATTGCGCAATAAAATAGCTCGTCTAAGGGCCCGCTTACACTAACTATTATTATAAAGAGGAAAAGTGTCTTTGTATCGATTAGGCTCTGAAAGTAATCATATACATTATACATAGACTATAATATATAGATCACGAGGATGGACGGAGTAGCTTGTGGGCAACTTTTATCGTGGGAAAATGTAAGATTACCTCGGGAAACTGTTTAAACCCGGGTGGAGTCGGACGTAAATAATTCTAGGAGCAAATAATTTTCCTTCATCGTACTTGGGTAGATAAAATAATAGCACAGCTAAGATGCCGTCACTTACATATTGAACACAAAATAAATACGTTTATTGAAATAAACAATTTAAGTACGTCTTTAAAAATATAATTATTGAAATGCATTTTTTAAAACACATTTATCTATGTATAAGTATGTATTTAATAAAAAAATAGGGTTATACGATTAACTTAATAGGGAATAATTATATTAATTATTATTTTTTCTACACTTACATTTTACTGACAATTTTTCGTTAATATTTGACCTGAAATCTAAAGCAAATAGTTTCAGACTGGGCAAACCCGATGTTCAGGCATCACAGAATATCCGTCCCCTTTTAATTGCATTTAAGGCCACCGTGTGTACAGTTCTTGCACAATGTTAATAAAGTTAGAAGTTCCCTGAAATTCGTTTATCGTGCAGGTACAGGAAGAAAACTTGCTATCGGGATTGTCTTTCTGAATTCTGATGATTATGATTTGTTTTACGATTCATGATTTTAAATTAGGTATGTTAAGGGGCATTGACCATGGTACCAATTATTTCACCGATGCAGCGATTTGTCTATAATAATATCTTCACGTCTAAGAAGCCGTTAAGATATTATTATAGACAAAGTTATATCGGTTCAATAGCTCTGACTTACAGACAAACAAACATGTATATATTTATCAAGCGAGTATTTTACAACCTAAAATTCAAACGTTACGACCTCAAGCTTAAGGTCCCCAAAAAACGTATCACCAATCAAAGAAATGATATCAAACCCATTGGATTACGAAGAAGCCTTTTGCTATAACTATTTGGGCTGTCGTTAAGCAGTTTTAAAGGGAATCACTACAAATTCTAATCCTGTTATTAGTTAAGTTCTGTTTACTAGGTCATTAGATGTACGTTCTGCGGCGTTATCATGTGTAGAAACGGATTATAATCACGTGTCCCTACTGTGTACTAATTCTGAGCGCTTTGTTCCTGTGAGATGTGATATAAGGGTGCATACAGGAGGTAAATAGCGAATACAATGGCCGATAATAACTTTAATTTTGTTTCATGTGATAACATAAACGTACGTCGTATAGATCTATAACATTATCGTACCTACGTTATGAAGCATTTTAAAAGGATTTATAAGAAATTTGTAAAATGTCTAACATGAAACGTTTCACATAATATTATTGGTGGATAACAAACATCTAACATCATCAGCTCTATATGTAGAGGTGTGGATGTTTTTCCTACAACACATAATGAAAATAACCTAATACAGTGGTTGTGTGGAAGCTTCTTAAAACTTAAGGTCTTTCCACATTACATACAATATTGTACCTGTATCTCTACGGTTTCAATATACTAAGATTTCGCAAATCTAAACGAGAACAATTATTTATGACGAGCTATTGCCCGCGGCTTCGCTCGCGTTAAGAAGTATTATTATGTATGTCGCAGCCGACTGGTTAAAATAGCCGTTCGATCAAACAGCTAGCCCTTTGACTGAACAACGCCATTCAATCTCACGGCTAGCTTTTTAATAGAATATTTCAGTCGCTCGAAACGTTCAACACTACAGCTGATTCAAGCCGCCGCCGCTTGATTGAATTAGTTCAGCGCTCACCACCGCGGCGCTAGGTGCGTTTTGTTTACAATATGGCGTCAACTAGCCGGTGTTTTGTGATTGTATTAAGACATTTTTCGTAACTATACGTTACAAGTGTTATTAAAGTGACAGAAATTATGGGGGCACATACCACATACGAGTGAATCAAAAAAAACAAATATTCAAATTTCGAGGAGAAATTACGGGATTATGAAATGCATCACGAAGGTATTAATTGCAATTATTGTGTTCAAAATGAGTTAGGATACAATTTATTCTGCTTATTATCATTGTGCTTGTGTAATAATAAAACTAAACTAATGGTCAGCTTAGTTGATTTGCTATTTAACCAGTTAGCTAAGCGTCGTCTAGTTGTAGTGTTGAACGTTGCAGTCAACAAATCGGCTAAACGATGTATAGCAGTGTGATTGAATGGCGTTGTTCAGTCAAAGAGCTAGCTGTTTGATTGATCGGCTATTTAAACCAGTTGGCTGCGACATATAGGTACAAACTTTCATCCCCTATTTTACCCCTTAGGGGTAGAATTAATCAAAATCCTTTCTTAGCGGATGCCTATCATCATAACATCAGTTACTTGCATGCCAAATTTCAGCCCGATACGCCCAGTGGTTTGGGCTCTGCGTTGATAGATCACCATGTCAGTTAGTCACCTTTGAGTTTTATATATTTAGATAACAAACCATTAGATGACGCCTGGAACTCCTTTGCGCCAAAGATCGCTTATCACGCGGGAACCATACATTTTTCTGGGATAAAAAGTATCTTATGTCCTTTCCCGAGACGGGTATTGGAGGTACATTATCTCAATAACAAGTTGCAGCAAAATCGGTTCAGTGGTTTGGGCGTGAAGAGGACAGACAGACTTCGAATAAGAGTATGGAAGTATGGATTTCTTAATTCTGATACTAATGAACTTGTCCCCAGGAGACAGGCAGACACACTTTCGCATTTATAATATTAGTATGGAAGTATGATTTTAATTGGAAGTTGGAAGTATGGGTATTTGTAGCATAACGACTTGCAGATTCTGTGAGGAGGAGTCTTCGACTGTCCTGCTCTACTACAGAGCAGGAACAGGCACCTTGGTCGCCACGAATACTCATCCACAGAGGAAATTCGTGGCACCAACCCCAACCGTATCGTAGCATTATTGGGTTGGGGATGATTCTGTAGTGCGAAGGAGTCACAATAGATCCTCATGGGTCGCAGTGACGTCAGGGCTATAGCGACCTGCCTTCTTTAAAAAAAATGGTTTTCCTAATTATTCTGATGCTAACTTTGTCCCCAGATTGATACAGGAGTACAAGAACAAGCCGGAGTTGCTGGACATCAACTGCGTGGACCCGTTGAACCGGTCCGCGCTCATCGCCGCCATCGAGAACGAGAACATCGAGCTCATCCGACTGCTGCTGGAGGCGGGGATCAAAGTTAACGTGAGTCACACCTCCACACATTTAAACACTCAGATCATGATTTGCGGATCTGGATGGGCGGCATGGCGTCCTAAAAAACAAAAAAAAAATACATAGCTATAAATGTTTGTAGTAAGTCTTGAATGTTATGTAATAAATTATTCTATTTTCTTTTTAAGATTATGTTACCAGTAGGAATTTTGTGTTCATGTGTTGCCGTAACGCAGCCATGGGACATTCTGTTCCTACAATGCTGTCTCTATAATCGATATCGATAATTCAGAACTACGTCTTATAATATTATACAATCAAAATAATTATAATAAGGAGAAATAGCGCAACTTAACAAATATCCCAGGCGGCCATTGTCATAAATAATTTAACGTTATATCGGACATAATCGGCCTGACGACGATCGTGACAAACGACTCCGACCGCGTTGTCCCTCTGTCGTCGATACATCTGTTAGACTCGAATATTCGACTCTCATGTATCATATTATCATAAAGAAGATGGTCACACATTAGATGGTATTCTGATCTTAACGATGCAGAGCCTATAGCAAAAACGTTTTCTTTATAGCTTCTTATAGAATCGCCGATCTAAAGCTAAGTACTCACATACGGTTTAGCTCGATAGTTTTACTCCAAATCGAGCATTAACCACCGTGTGGACCGCAAAACTAACAGCTCGAAGACTCGCTTCGAGCCGGCTCGATGGAATTAAATATGTCAAATATGTCATTTCCTTCGATTCGGAGTAAAACTATCGAGCAAAGCCGTATGTGAGTACTACATAAATGTATCTTATTGACATTAGACGAGTCGAACGTCAACTTCATATTAACTAACGCTTATGTCAATTCCATATGATATTTTGATGAAGTTGTTGGTTAAAGGGCCAACACTTTCATCAGCAAAACACGTTGAAACACTTTAGAAAGCTCATCAGGAAGGTGAGCTTCTCAATGATAAGTCTTAGAATCGAACACCTAAATAACGGATTAGTAAAGAACATTTACTAACTGCCGCACTCACAGATGAATATTTAGTATGTAACTATAATTAAACGAAGATTTTGACGCAAGCATGTATGGGCATTCACTATCAAACTCTTCATGAAATTGAAGTTTAATAATCGTTAAATGTCTTTGAGTGCAGCAGTAATTAGTGAGTTTAATTTTCTTGTTCCTTCAGAGTCTTGTTCCATCAGTAATTTACATTATCTTACACTGTACTGTCTTATACTATACGGTACGCGGAAAATAAAGATAAAATACAGTTAAATCTAATTAAATTAATTATAGGTAGTAGGCCATCATAAATATAATTTTCTCGTTCAGTCATTATCTCAATTCTAAAGATAACATACAATAACTAAAACAAAGAAAGCCGTGCGATTTGTTCTCCACATCGTCGCAACAAAGCCTTGAATACCTTTACCGCGACAAATTTAAGCCCCGTAGGAAATCAACCGGCGATAGTTCGTGATATATTTCAATAACTGACATCTTTAGGAGCTCGAATGTACGGAGACAATAAATTCCTTTTATAAGAGCCGATAACACCCCCGTGCGTCGCGTGAATTTGTCCAACTTTTCGTATTCACTTTTTACGATACGTAGTGACACCGTTTTGCTAAAAGGTTTGATAATCAGTTCATCATCACCGCTGATAGTAAAGACATATTGTGGTAGATTATTTTTAAAGTCTTACAAGGTGTTTGTTGATGATAATGTCTATAAATGTAAGCGAGTTTCGAAAAAGTTTAATTTTTTTTGGATATGTGTGAATGCCTCTATCAAAATCTATTAACACATACATAAAATGATCTAAGACTCGCGCTGTCCAAAATTTGTACTTAAACTGAATTTAATGATGCTTTCTTGGTCATTCATTAAAAAGAAAATCAAGTTTTCTTAGCGCTTAAAGCTTTTAGTATTTTGATTTCGTGCCAATGCCGAGCTGCATAAAAAAGAACAATTTATTGTTGAATTAAGATTCTGTGTTGTTGCATTGTAACTTGTAAGTTTTTCGTAATAAGACGTGACACGACGTTGTTTGGTAGCTTGTTTGTTACCTACTGTATAGGAAACAATAAAATCGTGTTAATATTTAGAGTTATGTGACATAAAGATAAGTTGATTAAAATTTTATTTTATATGTACAATCGAAGAAATTTATTCATAAGCAGTTGACGAACCTACGTCATTTGATCGAATTATGTGAATTCAATGTTAATCGTGATCCGTTGTCTGGGTTTGAAACAACGCGACAAAATTACATAGGTCCGCCACCTGCCATGCATCTGTCTATGTATCAACTTCTGTGATAGTACTTTAGTATAATGATCAATAACTCAAACATAAAACGAGACGAGGCATGGCTTGGATATGCATAAAAGGGTAGCATGACGCCGCTTGACTTTTCAATTTTGTATTGCCACTGTCCATCGTAGCATCACGAAACCTAAGGTATCGTTTCAGTGTAAACTTTAATAGATTAAAAGTTATTAAAAGTTATTAAAACAAAAACCAAATTTATTTATTCTAAAACTCAGTTGAAAACGATGTTTAGTTATAATATTAGATGTGAATTAGATATTCTTGATCATGATGAGAAGATGATTGATGATAACAAACTTAATTTGGCTGCATTATGTCAAAACCTTCCAACAGATCAAAACTAACATTGAATCGACATAATTCGACCAATTTACGTAGGTCCAACTATTTAAGAATCAATTAAGTAAAGAAAAAAAAATCAATTAAAAAGAATCAAAGACGACCTCCGTGGCTCAATGGTGTGGCAACTCAAGCCGAGGGTCGCGGGTTCGAATCCCGCCGACAGAACAAAAAGTTTTTCAATGTTCCTGGGTCATGCATGTGTATTAAATATGTGTATGATATAATAAAAATCTTAAATATATGTATAGTATAAAAGTATTAAATATATTTCCATTGTCTGGTACCTGTAACACAAGTCCTTCAGGTACTTAGCACGGGGCCAGACTGACGTGGTGTGAAGTGTCCATAGATATTATATTATTTCTTTGATGGTACATTATAATATTCTCATATTTACTTTACGTTTAAAAAATCATCAAATATTTATAAATATGCTACAATTTTATGAACTAAATGAAACGTCCCTTGAGATTACCCGATTGTGTCCAACAAAAGGCGTAATCCACGGATTTACAGCCAGGGTCAGTATGCACATTAAAAATCTTAATCTAATAAATGCACGACCTACGGTCTTACCCTATATTTACAAGGTCGGAGTGCACTGTAAGTGAATTAATATCGATCTGTGTCATGGATGGATAAATGGATGGACTTTAAATATTGACACAGATTTATTTTTATCATACACTTGGATGATTTTTCAATCAGCAAACAACTTTTACCTAGGGAGTAAAAACGCTATCATTTCGTACATAAAATTATTGAAAAGCCGTCTATGTATATGTAGTGATGTCTTGACTTAGCTTTGAAAATAATATTCACTAATCACATTATTCTACTTTTCCGTAAAATACCTGCATAGTAATTAGTTATTTAGTAATCTCTACCTGGTACTGAAAAATCCTTAGTTAATTTAAGTTGCGCTCGCACTGCTACTGATTATACTTATGATGTCATAAACACGCGTCATAATGACGCAAAATTCGTAATTATTATGATATTTTCACATGGCGGTAACAAGCAGGCCACCTGTAGACAGATTTCATTACGGCCGACGATATTGAGTTAGAGCGGGTCAGTTTTCACAGCATCTTCGTGATACGTTAGAGAGGAAACGAATACGATTCGATGTATCGAAAAAAATAATTCTTAGGATCGATTTACTACTTATCCAATGTTAGACGTGATCTGTCGCCTAAAGTTTTTGATAACGCGAACAAATTACGTAGGTCCACCATATATGAATCAACTTCTCTGATAGTACCGATAAACTTGCCGCTCAAAGCATGACAAGTCATAAACAATGGTTAAGCTCAGATTAAGCAAAGGATCTTTTCAGCTCATATAATATCATATTCTGTCGACATTTACCAAAAGAGATACCTGCGTATCGTCTGGGAATATTTAATCTTCCGTAACGTGTTTTCTTATGGGTATTTACTTATCAAGGTCACGTTTCTGAGCTTACGGATTAATTTTACTATCTAGTAAATAAGTACGCGTAAATAAAATATATCAAAACTAATATTAAATGTACACAAAACTTATTTTTTTAGATCTCAATTTCATATTTGCTTTGAAACTTAGCTCTGATGAAAACAAACGAAAGCTACGAAAGGGCTATATTGCATAGCGATGTCAACTTTTTGAAACAGCGAATAAACTACTAAAATGCAAATGTTCAAGAGCCAAGCGTAAAACTGAATATTTATGTATCAAAAAATCCATTCAACTCCCACTCATAAGACTTGGCCGAATTTTTTTAAGTAAAAAGTTTGCTAGCGACGTTTTGTCAGTATGGATAAAAAATTATACTGAACTCTCATCGGACATGTGACCTGACCATTGACATAAGAAATAGGTATATGTTTTTGGACCTCACAGACAGTTTGTAAGACGTAAAGAGAGTAGACCACTGTGGCGGCATTAACGAAGAAGTAATAATATAGTACTCCTCTAAGTCTACCTAAAGTTTAAGTTTTCATTTCTGCTGGCAATTCCGGAGAGAAAACCGTAGGATGATTACATTTCATACGGCAGCAATGCCTCAGGCAATTGTCAGCAGATAACGTACAATTTTTAACCGACTTTCAAAAAACGAGGAGGTTATATGTTCGGCTGTGGATATATATTCTTTTTTTTTTTTTGTATATTCAACGATTACTCCGCCGTTTGTGAACCGATTTTCGAAATTTTTGTTTTGTTGTATTTGGTTTCACTCCAATTTATTATTATTTATTCAACAAAATATTATGCACTTATCAATAATATAAAGTACCCAGTAGCCGATTCTCAGACCTACTGAATATGCATATAAAATTTGGTACAAATCAGTAAAGCCGTTTCGGAGGAGCTCGTGGACTAACATTTTGACACGTGAGAATTTTATATATAAGATAAGACTAGCTGTCCCGGCAAACGTTTCTTTGCCATATTATATTATAAAGTATATCGCCCGTATTATTTTATTGAATTATTGTCTAAATAAGTATGTCACCATAGCAACGTCCATCGCTGGCTGTACAGCCAGCGTTAACGCGACGCATGAACGCATTTCATAATTTTGGAGTCGGTGCCAGTTCCAAAAGTTTCAAATATTCTGTCAGAGAACTGAAGATTCAGCTATCTGGTACCGACTTCAAAATAATGAAGATTGAGTACAGAAGTAGTTGAGGTTTAGCCGAATTCGGAAAAAGGCACTATTAGATAGTAAAAATTATTTAATACTTTTTAGTTCATATTAATGTTATTATTGTTTTTACCTTGGAAGTCGATTTTAATTTTTTGTTAATTGCGTTATATTACTGTCACAAGACACGAGATCACTATCGTTGTTTTTTTATTAGTAACATAACAGTGGTGACGTCACAGTTGTCCTCACGGCGCGGCGTTATTAATTAATGTCGGTCACAAATCTCCGAATGCATTAGGATTCCTAGAGGGATCGCCAATATTGCAATATCCATCACTTTGCACCGCACGCAATATTTCATACATTTGCTATGACATCTGACAATATTTGTTTCAAGGTATATTTTACTTTGTTGTGAGATAAGAAGAACGAGTTAAAATGTTTTTATATCAAACAATAAGAAGTTACATAAATTTCCCCTAAATATAGGACACAGATCATTGTAGTGTACTATGCTCGCTTACTGGTTTCTCTACACCTGTTAATAATAATTAATTACATTCAATAAAAAAACCTTAAAAATATTCAAATACACTAAATTCAAGTATCTACTGTATTTCTTATTGCAAGGTCGGCAAGCAAATATTGTACTACAAGGACGTTTTGATGCGTTGATTATATTCTCATGGGGGCGTGGATGCAAAACAGCTATCACTCAAAATGTATACCAGAGAAGTAGATTCATAGGCAGATGGTGGGCTTGCGCAATTGGGTCTCATTTTTTTAGGGACACATAATAATATACAGTGTACATCCTAAAGTATCACTTTGTTTTCTTTCATCCTGTATATTAATACTAATACTAGCTAAAAGCCCAGCTTTGTGAGGGCTCGCGAGTCGCGCCATCACACCTTGACTGACTGATGAAAACACATCTACATATATAAAATAGTTTGTCTGCCTGACGATAACACATTTACATGTAAATAAAAATTACTATGTTGAAGCACAAATCAATAGGCGTGATGGTTTTTCCCTAAAGTGTACTGTTACTTGGCGGATTCGGAGTGACTTTTTAAAAAATAAACTTTTATTGAAACTGAAATTATTTTATTAAAAAAAACTTATTATTAGACTTAAAAGAAGACCTGCACCCGACGAAGGTCCAATTCGATCTGACGAAAAACTCCGCAAAATGAAATAAAGAAATAGCAAAAGTTTCCAATTGCAATTCTATGAAATGCAAGTGAAAACTAAGCTTTTTTAATATACATATCATCCCATTCGACTTTCGGTATAACAGTACCCAAAGTTTACACCAAAATGTTAAGGTTGTGGGATATACTAGGGCTTGCTTGGCTTGCCCTGATTATAGTTAACAACTTCCAGGACGCTTTGCTGCACGCGATCAAGGAGGAGTACGTGGAGGCCGTGGAGATGCTGCTGCAGTGGGAGGAGACGCACCACGTTGCCGGCGAGCCTTATGTGAGTATTAGGGCCGATTCACACCGGAATGCCAGAGGCGAGGCGAGCAGTTTCAGTGTCATATGATTTTAAACTTTATCTTCATTATTGTAATAAATAGTATCGCTTGAGAATTCTACGGCCGCCCGTGGACGCTCGTGGCCGCTCGTGGCTTCTTGCGGCCGCCGGCGGCGTCGATTTCTCAAGCGGTACTATGTATTACAATAATGAAAATAAAGTTAAAAATCATATGACACTGAAACTGCTCGCCTCGCCTCTGCCATTTCGGTGTGAATCGGCCCTTACAACGTTGGTCTGAGTGCGTCTGAGAATGAGTGTGTGTGATTGTGTGTCTAGCGTTTGACCGTGAGTGTGTCTACGCGTGTTCGTAGAGATGCTACGCTGGCTATATACCAGCGTAGCGCCTCTACGGATTTAGCGATATGCGTAGCGGCCGAAAAGGAAGATCTTCCGAGCGAGATAGCATAACTCATCGCTAAATGACATTTTGCTTGTGAATGGAAAACTAATATCAAATCCCATACATTTTGATTATGAATTTTAACGAGAAAGACTTTGGCTACGGCCTCATCCGCTAATATTATATAATGAATGAGGTCAAAAAGTTACACCAATTTGTACATGATTGAGTACATTAAAAGTTCTTTGATCTCCATTATATTCTACTGACAACTGTTCCACAGAGCTGGGAATCGATAGACACTGCGAACGCCACCTTCACATCCGACATCACGCCGCTCATCCTGGCCGCCCACCGCAACCACTACGAGATCCTGAAGATCCTGCTCGACCGCGGCGCCACCCTGCCCGTGCCCCACGACGTCAAGTAGGTACAGACACTCCAATGTGGTAACTGGTAACTCTGTCACTTACTTACTCTTTGATTCTCAAATATTCTCACGACAATTAGGTACAGACACTCCAATGTAGTAACTATGTCACTTACTCGTTAATTGACTCTTGCAATATTACCTTCTATTATCGTCTAGTAGGTACAAACACTTTAGTTTAGTGACTGGTAATTCTGTCACTTACTTACTCTTTGGCTCTAGTTATATTCTTACAAGTAGGTATAGACATTAGACACTCCAATGTGGTAACTGTTAACTCTGACACTTACTAACTCTGTTATGGCTCTAGTTATATTCTCACGACAAGTAGGTACAGACACTCCAATGTGGTAACTCTATCACTTACTTGTTCATTGACTCTTGCAATATCACCTTCTATTGTCGTCTACTAGGTACAAACTTTTACCATATATATTCAAACCACTTTAGTTTGGTAACTGGTAACTCTGTCACTTACAAGTACTCTTTGGCTCTAGTAATATTCTCACGACAAGTAGGTACAGAACTACAGACACTCCAATGTAGTAACTGGTAACTCTGTCACTTACTTTGTAGTCGCTGGTCGTT
The DNA here is from genome assembly GCA_937595015.1 of Polyommatus icarus. Taxonomy (NCBI): domain Eukaryota; kingdom Metazoa; phylum Arthropoda; class Insecta; order Lepidoptera; family Lycaenidae; genus Polyommatus; species Polyommatus icarus. Next base: position 22,215,924 of record OW569323.1, on the reverse strand, counting down.
CTTATACTATTGAGGACATCCGTAAAAAAATAGCTTTTATAAAATGACGAAATTCTGACTGTCGCTGACTCTTATTCTATCGCGTACTCTTTCTCTAGCGTGCATTATTCTTAAAAACTCGTTAGTAAATTAAATTTAAACTAGCACGGTCGCACATCTTACAAAATTTAGACTTCACTTAACAAATATCTTAAAACTTTTCAACTTCTGTACCATATTTTATTACAGGCTAAAATTTGTTTAATATTAGCTTAGTCCAAACAGAAGCCAAACAAGGAATCACAACATTTTATACAAATTTTACAATTTTAAATAAAATTTTTAACTTTCTCGCGGTTTGTACTATAAAACATTTTTAAAACTGATATTTCTGTCTAAACTTTCCCAACTCAACGTTTTTTTTAATTCACTTAGATGCGGCTGCGACGAGTGCGTGAAGTCGTCGGAGGAGGACTCGCTGCGGCACTCCCAGTCGCGGATCAACGCCTACCGCGCCCTCTCGTCTCCCTCCCTCATCGCCCTGTCCTCCGCCGACCCCGTCCTCACCGCCTTCGAGCTGTCCTGGGAGCTCGCCAAGCTGAGCGTGTTGGAGACTGAGTTTAGGATAGAATATAGGGTGAGTAAGGCACAATTCAGACCGCAACGTGGCGCGTAGATGCATTTCTAAATTTGACAGATTTGGACAGTGGCAGGGCAAGACCTAAATTTTGTGTGGGCAAGATATATCTTGCGAGGCCCCCTGATGAATGACGCCAAAGGACGGATTTGTTGAGAGAAAGAATTTTTTGATAGGTACTCAAAGTTTTATTCATAAAACTTTTTACTTAGGAATATTTGACTATCACAACTCGTAAAACCTTAAAAATACCTCGTGTTCCAAGGGGCGCCCCTTAGACCGCGAGGCCGTGGGCGGTCGCCCACACCTTACGCCGCCTCTGGATTTGGAAGACGTCTCACGCTTACGAAACCTGTCAATTCAGTACTTTAGAAACGCATCTACGCGTTGTGGTTTGACCCTAAGTCTATGGAACTGTGCGTTATGGTTTACATTGATTCAATATCGGGCTCGATTGGGTTGAGCGAAATACGAGTAACAGGCATAAATCTACTGCGCATCTTGTTTCGATGAAACATAGACGCGAGTACCAGTTACCTTCTGCGCGTTGTAGATAATTATATATAGCAAGTGGATACTGGAGATTTGAATATTTATACAATTCTGATCCAGAGCTGCAATCCAGCGATATTGACGCTGTTGCATCGAGATATATTAGCATTATATCAACTAACACTTTACAAATTCTACATCACATGATCCTCAGGATTGTGTGATAGCATCATTCAAACAATGAATATAGTCCGGACCAAAGCCTACAACTCTACAAGGCGCAGGTTCGGCCTCATAATATGGAATATTGTTCTCATCTCTGGGCAGGGGCGCCAAAATACCAACTGCTCCCTCTGGATCGTATCCAACGAAGGGCCGCTCGAATTGTTGACTGCCATTATAGTGTTTCAAACAGCTTGGACCCCTTGGAATTACGCCGAGATGTAGCTTCACTCTGCATCCTCTATCGGTTGTATCACGGGGAGTGCTCTGAGGAATTGTTCGGAATCATACCACCTGCAACTTTTCGCCATCGTCCCACGCGAAAAACTTACCATCCTCATCACCTTGATGAGTGGCAATCTTCCACAGTGCGTTTTTCGCGTAACTTTCTGCCGCGCACTGTAAAACTCTGACACGAACTGTCACCAGCAGTATTTCCGGACCTATACGACCTGCAAACCTTCAAGAAAAGAGCGTATTCTCTCTTAAAAGGCCGGCAACGCACCTGCAGCTCTTCTGATGTTGCGAGTGTCCATGGGCGACGGTAGTTGCTTACCATCAAGTGACCCGTTTGCTCGTTTGCCCCCTTATTTAATAAAAAATAATTTATTTATACTACTCATAGTAACATAATGTACTTTGGCAAAGATATAATTAATTTCATTTTTGGAAGTGTTACTAAATTGTAAACTAATAATCATATTAAGTTTGGATTAAATAACATAAACAGTTCTTTAGAACAATGGTGTTATAAATAATATTAATTGCAGAGTTTAAGACAACAAGTCCAAGAGTTTGCGACGTCTCTCTTGGACCACACGAGAACTTCCACTGAGCTGGAGATCATGCTCAACTACAACCCCTGGGACATGGACAGCTGGGAGCCAGGAGAGCGACAGACACTGGGCAGACTGAAGTTAGCCATCAACTACAAGCAGAAGATGGTAAATATGCAACTAGCCATCAATTGTCAAAATAACTACTTGCAGAGGATAGTAAATCAGTAATAATTACAAACGAAAGATTTATTTATTTAAGTTCAATATGCTAGTAAGTAACTAAAGGCTAAAGATATAGAATACTGCCGCGATTAACATACTACTTTTTTATGTAACTGTTAAATTAGAACATAAAATACTGCATTATAAAAATTTATACCGGACAGTACAATCATATTCTCGCTGGAGAGGCTACTGCATTTTCCTGAAGATTTCTCTTCAACACCCGTGAATTTTTAGCGGTAGAAAAGTACAAACACTTACCTAGAAAGGTGTGGACTGAAGGAGTATCCAAAACTCGGGGCGTCGCTTAATGTCTCCGGCCGGCTAACAATATTCTTCGAAGTACAACTTTTTGTTTAGGGTCTGATTACACCTACCAAATAGAGTGGCACTTCACTGGCGAGACAGTGCTCTCGGCCAATCAAAATCTCGCCACTTTACACAGCAGGTGTAATCAAACCCTTAATAACAATATTTTTTCACAGTTTGTAGCTCATCCAAACGTACAACAGTTGCTGGGCGCGATCTGGTACGACGGTCTGCCCGGCTTCAAGAGAAAGAGCATGGTCGGACAATGCATACAGGTAAAATTTTTCTTATAATGATTTTAATTCATTTGAAAACGCTTTACAAACTATCTGTAACCACATTATTTCTTATTAATAAAACACATAAATAATTATAATTTACTATGAATTATTTTGCAATTTAGTAAGACCGAGATGTGATTCGGTGTTAATAAGAGAGCGAGTCAAAATTTATCCTTCATTTGTTAAAAACTTTAACACGTTTTTTAACTGAACTTTGCACGGTTCATCGCGATGCAGTACCAACAGGCTTCTTGAACACAGAACATTCGAGTATATTCTAAACGTACCTACATCCAAATTTTGCTTCTTGCATAGAACATTCGAGTAAATTCTAATTACTATTGTTTGTGGTCAGGTTGCGAAGCTGGGCGCCATGTTCCCCGTTTACTGCTCCATCTACATGATGTCGCCGGAGTCGGAGACCGGCCAGTACATGAAGAAACCCTTCGTCAAGTTCATCTGCCACAGCTCATCATACATGTTCTTCCTAAGTGAGTATAGTTTTCTTCGGTTTGGTTAAACCACCAGTTTCCAACCAAGGAGGCAACCTAGGAAGGTTCTAAAATCTGTGGAGGCAACTTATTTTCGTTCTATATTTTCGTGTTTCAGTACGGTCATTTCGTATATTTCATAACAATTCGTACAATATTTCATAAAAATAATCGGTAATTTATCTCTCGACACGCCACATTCCCCGTACCCAGTAGCGGCGTTAGCAGCAGGCGACGCTGGGCATCGGATAAAAAGGGGCGCCGAAATCAAACAAAAACTACTTCCAGCACCCTGGGCGCTGAAGAAATCTCGAACAGGGCACTGGTAGTGCTAAAACCGACACTGACCGTACTGTGATTTTTTATCAGCGTTGTATTTTTCCTTTATTACATACAAGAGTTTTAAGATATTCTATTTCAGTTTCTAAAGGTTTTCCTGAGAATCAATCACTTTAATTATAATTAATCATTTGCAGTTGTCGTGAAAGTATTTCGCTCCATTTTTTATACTGACGACATTTAACGCTTATTTTACTTCGTTATTGGTTTTAAACCTAATATCACACTATCGTACTAATTGTTAAAAAGGCAGATGTAGGCTTAGTAGTATAAGGCTCTGGAATAACACATACAGGAAAAGTACAATGTTCCCGTGTGGTATTGCATAGCCACGGATAAAAGGGTAAGGAGGTTCCGGGGGAGACTCCGGAACGAAGTGCATGTATATATATATATATGTTAGTCCATAAGGTATTTATTATAGAATATGAATTTGTATGTTAGTCTGTAAGGTACTTGTATTATGGGCCTAGATGCCTGAAATAAATGGTAAATAAATAAAATAAAATAAAACCTAATTATATAGAGTTTTGTAACTCTATTCATTTTTTTCAGTGTTACTATCTCTAGCGTCACAACGTGCGGAGTACCTGGTGCTGGAGTATTCTGGGATCTCCTGGCTGCAGGAGCTGGTGGAGTTCTGGAAGCAGCGGGAGCGCGGCTCGCTGCCCGGCCTCATAGAGTTCACCATCATCATCTACATAGCAAGTAAATTATATCTGCATGCTTGAAATGATATGAAGTTGCTTTGAAATATTTGTTACTTTAGTACTTGGTGAGACAAACTTTGGGTCATTTACAACTTGGCGATTGCGCATCAAAACTAAAGGAGGCAGTAGGCGCTTGTGTCCAATGTTTCCTGATCGCGGTCTACAAATGACGATTATACTGGTTTACCAATAGTGTCACACTTACCCCGCTCACACCTTGGCATACCAAAGACTTCTAAAAATTTAACATTGCATCATCCCCTCCCATTATTGCCTAGTAATCTTAAGAGGTACGTGTAGCCTATCCATACTAATATTATAAATGCGAAAGTGTGTCTAGACAGACACACAGACGTGTCTGTCTGTTACCTCTTCACGCTCAAACCGCTGAACCGATTTGGCTGAAATTTGGCATGGAGATACTTTGAGTCCCGGGAAAGGATATAGGATACTTTTTATCCCGGAAAAATGTACGGTTCCCGCGCGATAAACGAATTTTGGCGCAACGAAGTTACGGGCGGGCCAAGACTTCTGTAACATCCAGGTTTAATCTGGGGCGAGATCCGGTCGCTGTGGAGTGGCGGGCTGCTGGAGTACATCAGCGACCTGTGGAACATCGTGGACTTCATCACCAACATGTTCTACGTCGGCTGGATCAGCCTCCGCTTCACGTCATGGTATATTGTGCAGGTGGGTTCAGGTTTTAACGAAACTTCATAAGGCTATCTTAATAATTATCCTTATAAATTTCTGACTAGTATACTCAAAAGCATAGTTCACACAGGAAAACCTATTCTTCTATATTTTGGTTACGATCCTAGGCGCTATTATAATAAACTCGCTAGCACCGCATCACGTTTCATTACGGTCTATTTATCTCTCTATCAGAATATTGCAAAAGAACTGATAAAACTGATTTCTTTCGTTTGCTTCCTAATAACACCAGTTAATTTGCATCGGATCAAAACGATCGATCGCATTTCGCAAATCAGTCCTATGTAACAATAAATCAAAAGCAGAACAGTAAACGTATTCTATACATGAAGATATTTTAGTAGTTTCCTTAACTTATTCACGCTCACCCGGTAGAGCTACAACCTGAAGAATTGTTGTAAAAGTAGTCACCAAATTAAAAATATTTAAAATAGCGACTCGCGAGCAGAAACAAGTAAAATTTTTACAACCGTTCTATTCAACGTGAACAGCCCTTCATACCGAAAAGTAACTAATTGGGCCCTTGTGAATGAACTTGATAAGAGGTCGTCAGCATTCACGGACAAATCGCGCAGAATTTAAACTGTGTAGTTTTACAAAACATTCAGGTAGATATTATTTTTAACAAAAAATTAAAACCGACTTCCAAGGTAAAAACAATAATAACATTAATATGAACTAAAAAGTATTAAATAATTTTTACTATCTAATAGTGCCTTTTTCCGAATTCGGCTAAACCTCAACTATTTCTGTACTCAATCTTCATTATTTTGAAGTCGGTACCAGATAGCTGAATCTTCAGTCCTCTGACAGAATATTTAAAATTTTTGGAACTGGCACCGACTTCAAAATTATGAAGATTGAGTACAGAAATAGTTGAGGTTTAGCCGAATTCGGAAAAAGGCACTATTAGATAGTAAAAATTATTTAATACTTTTTAGTTCATATTAATGTTATTATTGTTTTTACCTTGGAAGTCGGTTTTAATTTTTTGTTAAAAATAATAATAATTTCACTCTTTTTAGTTACACTAGTAGATAAATCTTCGCGTATATTTTACGTATCTTATTACAATTTGTTAAGAGTCACAACTCACACTCACAAAATAATATAATATTATCAGTGAAGTGAACATATTGTGCTAAGTAATTTAACAATTTTAATACTTCAAGCCCGAAGCGGTCACCGGCGATTGCGATAACAATAGAAAGGCTATTGTGTCTCGTTTTTCCACGATCGAAGGATCTATCAGATAAAAAATTGTACAAACTTGCATAGGATGTAGCGTAGCATAATATTTAATATTATCATAATTATTGACAGCTGTTCTTGTTATCAAGAATTCAAATCGATAGGTACTTAGTGCACCATCTATCGATTAATAAGTATAACTAATTAAAAAGACACTTAATGACTTTGTTTTGTTTAAATGCTCTTTTTAAAATAACTTTATTTTAATTCTATTTGTCTATTAAAATTTTATAAAGTAGTAAAGTATTCGATCTGTATATGAAGTACTTAGTTAGTAAAGTATTCGATATTCTGTCTTCTGCCGCCACGCGCCGCGCGGCGGCGCTGGGCGGCGACGCCGACCGCCGTGTATTAAAAACAAACAGGTGTTGTTAATTGTTACACAGTACATAATAATTATTATTAGTATATCCATACCTATGCCTTGTACTATTATCTATTCTGTGCCATGAGACATTGGTGGCCTTAACACGACGTGGTAATGATGATAATGACGATGATGATGATGATGATTATGATGATGAATATGAATTGCATAGTAGTTTATGCTTTCTGTTCTTAAAACAACGCCGAAACTCCCAAACGTGTATCTATAAGGAATCAGGAGTTCTCTCAGCATCATCGAAACCATGGTATACCTTGACCCAATATTTGACTTTTTGGTAGCGTATTCTTAGTACACTTCACATAAAACCAAAATCACCATATGTTTCCATATAAATTTCGAGGAGTTCCCTCGATTACTCATGGATCCCATCATCAGGTCACCACCTTTGTGTAAATGGGACCAAATTGGAGTGAAACCTAATACAACAAAACAAAAATTTCGAAAATCGGTTCACAAACGGCGGAGTAATCGTTGAACATACAAAAAAAAAATATCCACAGCCGAACATATAACCTCCTCGTTTTTTGGAAGTCGGTTAAAAAATGCTAGACCTTCTATTTTCTTCTGTTTCTTTCCATTGCGGGTCCCAGGACAGCTTTAAAATGTCCCTCGGGCTCACTGAGATTATATCAAAGGGTTTTCGTGGCTGGATAGCGCTGTCTATCCTGGCGGCACAGGAGATACAGTGCTGGGAATGTGTGGAGCCGTCCACACATTCCCAGCATTGTATCTCCTGTGTCGTGGAGCCGTCCAAAGCCCGTAAAAAATGTAGATAAAAATCGGCCAAGTGCTAGTCACACTCGCGCAAGGATGGTTCCGTCTCACTATTAGTTGAGACTTGAGTCAAAGACATAATTTCAAGATTTCTACAACTAAGTGAAGGGTTTTGTACGTAAAAAGTATTTTCCTTGTGAAGTACCTTTGTTGTACCTACCTACTATAATTTATCCCAACCTTGTAAATAAGTGAGGTCATGTATGTATATAAGGAAGACGCATCTTAACATCTCCCAAGAGACATGTAGCGCAATGCAACTTTTCCTATAACAACTTCAAAATTGTCCAAGACAGTAATAAAGTCATAACTCGTTAAGAAGTTAAAAACAAAGGAATTCTTTATACAAAACATAAAATGTTTATGTCAAGTAAACACAAAATTGTATAATAATGATGTTAAAACAATGAGTGAAATAAAAATAATTATTTTGTGCCGTTAATAAAAATATTGTGTTTCAACCCACTCCTTTTAACGTAATGACGTAAAAATAATGATTTTTTTACTCGTTTGTAAATGAGGTTACAGGGCCTATTATAAAAAAGGATTTCTTATTACCTTTGGCATCTATATGCATGTCTGTCTGTGTCGTGTACACGTACTATCGAGGAAATTGATTCCTAGGCAGTTGACGAACCTGCGACAAGTGGTCGACTTATGTTAATTCAATGTCCGATAGCTGTGATCGGTCGGATGGGTTTGACTTAAGGCTGCTTTCTCGAAAAAAGCTTGCAGATGAAACAACTTTTCATCGGCATTAACAGAGAAATTATATCTGAAAAAAATAATTAGTAATCTACATGATATGATACGTAATTTGGTTTTGCCATATTTTTCCTATCGGTATCACATAATAAAGAAATAAAAAACCAAATCACCTCCAAATCGTTGAATGAAACCACTTTACTCCTTCATTATTTATGAAAAGAATATATAAAAAATATCTACTGCTTTGCAATACATAAGTTAATAATTTGGTTTGGTTATTTTTTTGAAATATGTATTATATTAAGCCTTAAAAAGGTTTTTTCTCCTATTTCGCCCTATCATGGACGCAGCGAGCGTCGTAACCGCCACCGTACAAGGCGTGCTGTTATGAATGTTATTTTAATGTCATTTACGTCGATATTCGCACTGACAAACAATCGACATGCTAATTTAGGAAGAGAGGGCCCTTAACGCGACCAAATTACTTAGATCTGACATCTGCATAGGAATCAACTTCTCTGATAGTGCAATCGTATTGTACAATAATTGACGGTATAATACATAGTAGTCTCGGTAGTCGCGGGATCAAAGCGCACGGAAGTGCGCAAGCCAAGTTTCTTTTACGTACACTTTCATAAACATAAATGTAATAGGTACGCTTTTATTTTGTTCCATGCAGAGAGACTATCATATGGGAAAAGATCCGTGGTACCCGAGAGAGCGGTGGGACGCTTTCGACCCCATGCTGTTGTCCGAAGGCGCCTTTGCAGCCGGCATGATCTTCTCCTACCTCAAGCTGGTGCACATCTTCTCCATCAACCCCTACCTTGGGCCGCTGCAGGTGTCCCTGGGCAGAATGATCATCGACATCATCAAGTTCTTCTTCGTCTACATGTTGGTGCTCTTCGCGTTTGGTTGCGGTAAGTCGAGTCTCAAGCTCTTAACTCTCAACGTGTATTTTATCATAATGAAGTCTTACCGTAACACAAAGTAAGTTAAAGTATTTAACTACTCAGATCTTTCTTATTTGTTACCGTACAAATCATGTTTGATGTTGGCTAACGCTAACCTTAATGAGCTGAGCATGGTGCCGAATTCATATTTTTTATGAGTGTTGGGCCACTTCATTTCCGCCATCCCATGTACTGACAAGATCTGTCGGCCCCAGGACGCTGCCGCAAATTATAAAGCCCGTCACAGACCTAGCTATAGTATATATTAATATGTTTATAGCTAGGCATATTAATATATATTTTCTATACTAATTTTCGCGTGACCGCACACTCAGCTATAATATATATTTCTGTGACATGTGGATTTAGTATAGAATAATATGCCTTGCTATAAATATATTAATATATATTATAGCTAAGTCTGTGACGGGCTTAAATCCGGGCCTGGCTGAGCATATTACTAATGTTAGGGTAGTTCGAATAGATAAGCCGTTAATCCAACCTAGTATCTCTTCAATGTCAGTCGTTATTATAGATTTGCCTCTTATTTCAATCTCATCATTAATTAATGAGAGTCGTTATGTCACTTGGAAAAGTTTCTGGTAATTTTATTTATTTATTTATACTTTTTGCACAATGTTGGTACACAGGCGGACTTAATGCCAAATGGCATTCTCTACCAGTCAACCTTTAGGTGTTCAGAAACAAAATTGTGTAGGTATCAATAATGCGAAAAGATAATAAATAAAATGCAGTTTATCACTTAGTAATACGAAACTACTCTGGTCATTTTCAACCATGAAGTTATATTTCACATTTGAATATTATGCAACAATGACTTTGCAGGTCTGAATCAGTTGATGTGGTACTACGCGGAACTGGAACAACGGAAATGTTATCATCTACCGAACGGCCTACCCGACTTCGACAACCAGGAACGCGCTTGTACTATATGGAGAAGATTTGCCAAGTGAGAATATTCATTTTCATAATGTTATGTATAAAGTTGAAACTTTTGGACCTAGAAAACAATTTGTTACTAAGTGCTATAAGAATAGACTATTATAGGTTTCACATGAACCAAACCCACGCCATACTTTCGGCTAACACTATACAGGGTGTAACAAAACTTAGTGATCATACTTATGGATGGGTGTGTACATGTTGCTTGTAGAGAGATTACTGTGAAAATAGTAGCGCTGAAAATATTATTTTTTTACTTTTGTATAGGAAAACTCGTGACGCTGGGGTGTTTGTCCATACAAAAGTGAAAAAAAATGGGTCTTTCAGCGATGCTACTTTCAGAGTGAACTCTCTATAGGGAACACATACACATTACACACCCTAAAGTATTATCACTATTAGTGTTGTTGCACCTTTTATAAATTGCATAAAATACCCTGCTACAAAATTAAAGTTGCTTCTCATAAAATCTTCCACTTTCTAACAATTTTCCTCATCGACAGCCTATTCGAAACCTCCCAATCTCTCTTCTGGGCATCCTTCGGGCTGGTAGACCTGACGACCTTCGAGCTGACCGGCATCAAGAGCTTCACGCGGTTCTGGGCGCTGCTGACGTTCGGCTCGTACTCTGTCATCAACATCATCGTGCTGCTCAACATGCTCATCGCCATGATGTCCAACTCCTACCAGATCATTTCGGTGAGGATACATGCCAGTGGCGGCCTTACACATTGCGAGGCTCCGGCAGGTCCCCTTGTCAATTTATCTTACGAACAGACGCCTGCAAGAGCGAGGCCCCGGGCAATTGCTCTGTTCGCCACCTAGGGCCGCCACTGATACATGCAATAGGTATAATTTAGAACCTACGAGGTAGGTATATTATGATATTTTGCAGGAAAGGCAAAAATGTATACAATGTAGAGGTATATTATAGTTCTACGTTAGAGTATCATACAACGTGATGTTCACAGGAGAAGCAAAAATGTGGTTCTATGCGATTTACAAAGTAGTGGATGTCATATTATAGGATTGGCTATATATTTATTATTTCGTTTGTTCCTTTAAATGTACTTGAAAGTTGAAAAATAGTTGCGCGCGCATTTCTGCCAGTAGGTGAAACGTCTACTTATTCCTTTATTCAATTACTCAATTGAAGCCTTATTACGTAGATTTAAGACCAACATTCAGTAGCTTGCGATAGACGTAAACACTGTTACGAAATACTTTAACACATTCTTACTAGTTCACTATTATTATATATAAGTAGAAACACTTTACTATACAAAAAAAATTGGTAGTAGGTAAGTAAGAAAATTAATTAATTTCATACAACTTTGTCTTTCAGAAACCAATAAGCGAACATAATAGATACCAACATCAATATTTTGCTTTTGGAAAAGATACCCGACATTTCTATAGTAGCTACTCCATAAAAAACTTGATATTCCATTGACAGGAACGCGCGGACATCGAGTGGAAGTTCGCTCGCAGCAACCTCTGGATGTCGTACTTTGAGGATGGGGACACCGTGCCACCGCCATTCAACATCATCCCCACCCCCAAACACGTCAACGGCTGGATCAAGAACGTCTGCAGCAAGCGGGACAGAGGCTCCATCATTGTAACTATCACCATCTTTTTGTCCATGAACACCTTACATTTCTTGTTTGATTTCCCTCTATGAAACATAATGGTATCTTTTCTATGATGGCAAATGATGATCCATGTAACTCGAAATTTCTTAAAAAATAGTCTTACTTAATAATCAATAATGCTAGATATTGCTATTAAACTTTTTATTATTATTTTTTTTTTCGGAAAACTTACAGCATACTAACAATAACATTAATTATTTAAATAAGAATTTTGAAAGCCAATTACAAGTTTCCACTTATGAATAGTAATTACAATTATACTCTATAAGTATTCTTTATTAGTGCGGTAATATTTCGCCGTAATAAAAACTATCCTAGGTTCCAAAATACATCAAACGCTCCGTGCATCGTGGCACCAGAGAAGGCGGGCCCAAGCAAGCCCCAAGTGGGGCCTCTGTCGGCCTGCGGGGCGAGAAGCGCCCCCGAATGAGTGTGGTCTGACAAAGGTCGGACGGCCACTGACGGAGTTGCGGTGGGTGTGTCGTGCCCGTGGCTTTGTCTTGGTTGGCGAGAGGAGCGTCGCAGAGTTTTAGTGGGTAGGATCGCGGCACATACCATCTTCGCCGCGATGAGCCCCACATATCCGCAGCGGGAGTCCCCATCCCCTGCGTCGAATGCGTAATGCATTTCTCTGCGTGAAAAAAAAAAAAAAAAAAAAGGTTCCAAAATACATACTTATTTAAAATGTCTCCATACAAAATTTCCTTAAAATCTGATCAGCGATTTAAGTGCATTTGCATTCATAACATTAGTATGGATTTACGTCTCCCACGTACGTATTACATAGACTGAAAGTTCAAAAAGTGTATTGTAAACCTACACTCATCATCATCATCAACAGAACAAATCACGCGAGAAAGCGCGGCAGCAGCACGAGGCAGTCATGCGCGTGCTAGTACGACGGTACGTGACAGCGGAGCAGCGAGCGCGTGACGAGGTCGGCGTGACAGAGGACGACGTGATGGAGGTGCGCCAGGACATCTCCACGCTGCGCTACGAGCTCTTCGACATATTCGCCACCAACGGCATGAAGACGCCCAGGGTTAAGGATCAGGCTGCGAGTGAGTATTTGTGATCAGTATAAAGAGGAGCTGAGCTGGACAGATTCCAACAAGCAAACGGGTCACCTGATGGAAAGCTAATACCGTCGCCCATGGACACTCGCAACATAAGAAGAGCTGCAGGTGTGTTGCTGACCTCGACTTTTTTTTTGTTTATGCTGCTGTGTCATGTCAGTGTAATCATAGAATTTGTAAACTTTCTGATTTCTGGTATGAAAATAATTTTAATCTGGCTAACCGATGAACCTTAACGGATTTTTTCATAAAAAATATCTTGTAATATGCAATATATTGTAATTTGCAAGGATAAATAAGTAGACCATGCCTTTCTTTGTTCGCATCCATCACAAACCTTAACGATAAACATGTTCTAGTTGCGGGCAAGAAGGGTAAAGTGATGGAGAGGAGAATCCTGAAGGACTTCCAGATCGGTATAGTGGAGGGAATAATAAAGGACGTCATCACGAAGGAGGGCAAACCCAAGGACGTGTTCAGTCAGATCGCGAAGGCCATCCAGAGGAAAGGCAGTGAACAGGAAAAGTAAGACTTTCTTTGGTATTCAAATAAGCACCTAAATTAGTATGATATTAACGCTCACTTGGTATTCTTGTATCTTGGGCAGTCTTCAATTATTATTTACTTGTTCTTCAATTAGAAGATTTGAAAATGATATTTACTGGGAAAAAGGAAAACTAACAAAACATTTTAACAGAAAGTTGCAAAGCTAACGTTTGGACAAAGTTTGTACAAAGGACAAAGTATGGAAGGTAACATTTGGAACACCAAAATCAAAATAGAGACTATTTAATCTTGGTAACATTATTACACTCTTATCAAACGAGTATTGCAGTAGGTATTTTACTACGTAAACTAAACATCTTCTTAACAAAGAGCTTTTTAGTGTTCCCTACCCAAAGGGTAAAAAACGGGACCCTATTACTGAGACTTCGATGTCTGTCCGTCTGTCTCCAGGCTGTAACTCGAGAACGGTAATAGCTAGAGAGTGGAAATATTTCACAGATTATGTATTTCTGTTGCCGCTATAACAAAAAATACTAAAAACAAAATAAATTGAATATTTAAGGGGAGCTCCCATACAACCAACGTGATTTTTTAAACATTTTTTGCTCGGTATCAATCATGACAACAGGTAGGCACTTGAAATTTTCACAAAGGCCTTAATTATATGTGTACTTTAATAATTCGTAATAATATTTAAATAAAATAAAAATTTAAGGGGGGCTCCCATACAAAAAAAAACACAATTTTTGGCCTATTTTTGCTCTATAACGGTACGGAACCCTTCGTATGCGAGTCCGACTCGCACTTGGCCGATTTTTTAAATTAATTATCATTTGCCTAACAGGAAGAAGGATTGGAACGCCCAAGTGCGTCGCAGCACGCTGAGACGCAACCCCATCGGCAGCGCCGCGCACCGCCAGTCGCTGCGGCAGCACATACTCGACAACGTCGAGGGACGAACTATCGACCCACAGAAACTATTAGGTAACGTAAATACGTTCAAAATATGCCTCAATTGCTACTGGACGAAGTCTCTAGTCGATGCTTGAATGAAGTTAACTAGACTGAAGTTCAGTCAGTAATAATTTTACTGACTGACTCGTTCCAAAAAAATCAAATTGTATAATATTATACAGTTTGATTTTTTTGGAACGAGTCGAGAAGCTATGTGATTTTGTGACAATAGTAATTTTTGTTGATTTAACAAGGATCAGGATCGCTATTTGTAAATCTTGATTTTCAGCATGTTAGTGTGTAAACGCACTATGCCGAATTTCCGCGGCGGAAGTTCAGCATGATTACGCATGCAATGTATTTTAAATACGCGATGACACACAATGCCGAAATTCCTACGCGTTATATTTTATGCGTTTGACATTGCTGACGTAATCATGCCGAACTTCCGCCGCAGAAATTCGGCACAGTGTGTTTAGACACTAAAGTTTTTTGAATTGCGATCACTATTTTTGATGAAAATTATAAAACCTATTCTGGTGAAGTTTTCAAGTTTATGTAATTCGTGAACTTGCGAACGACGGATGATACAATAATTTTTTTTTACAGAATACAATCCACAACTGGAGACTGTAACGCCCACCACGAGAGTGGCGTACGCCAAGTTCATGAAGAAGAAGATCAAGTCGGACTTCTCGGAGAAGGAAAAATCCGACGAGGAGGCGGCTAAGTCGTCCCAGCCAGCCGCCGCCGCAGCCGCCAAGATTAAACTACGTAAGAGCTGACAAGCCCCCATGAAACAAAATATCTATCCAATTAAAAACTATGTCCAATAGATGACACAAAATATGTGAAATATCCATAGCTTTGTAACAAAATATTTGTACAACAAACAAAAAATACAAAAACAAATTATATCTGCACGATAAATTATTTGCATTAGACCTACTAGACCACATAAATGGGGAAAACTTAAAAACATTGCATATAACATCACGCGCAACTCGCAAGTAACACATGACACGAAAGAGTTACTAAAATAGTAATTTTTAATGTGTATTTGCCCTTGTATTTTTTTTGAGGGAAATCCTATTCATTTTAAATATTTTATATTGATATATTTTGTACTGTTGTTGTGAGGAAATACAGTCGCATGTTTCAGGTGAATTCTAAAGCGATATCGCTCAGACCGCTTCTCTGTTTGCAATTTTAATGCATTACCTATTTACATACCTCAATAGCTTCTATTTCGCCTTAAATCTCCTTTGAAATCAAATAAGTTTTATCTCGTACAAATACAATCAAAATTCTCGAACACATAGTATTAAGTATAATATATTTTATAATATCAGAAACGTATGTTATGATCTCATTACCGCGCATAACTGTAACACTTTTCTCCAACTTCTACTTATATGTTAACAGAATATTAAATTGGCTTGCGAGGTGAATTTCAGATGTTTATCAGATTGAAAATTGGATGTCGAGGTCGAAATTTCCAACCAAAATTATTTACACATTTCAGCACTTCCGATTAGAGTCAAATCACCAATTCCAGAAGCTTCAGACGAAGAAACGGCTAATATTAAGGAAATTATTAAAGTTAAAGCTGATATTGAAAAACAAGGTAACATTACAAATTACATTGGCTTTAAATTTCGTCGCTAGATCATTGGCTTATGTTAAAATTTTAAAACTCCATCACTAATCATAGTAGTTAATCAATTTGGCTACTTTAACATACAAATTTTATTTTATTTCAGTCTAATACAGTGTACATAATACCAACCTACACAATCAGTGGTCCAGTTACAATATTGAAATACATATAATTATATCTGCTACATAATTTATAAGTATTTACAAATATTGTGAAAAAGTAATCAAACTAACATACAATATGAAATTCGGCCATTTTACCAAAAATATTTGCTGCAAGCTAACGCTAATTCATGTGTCTTTGTATGATTATTATATTATGTTGAAAATCTTTTTAAGATATTATCAGATAAAGTTAGCTAAATAAATTATCAAAAATGTGGACTAAATATTTTTATTAATAAGATTACGATAAGAAATTCACAAATCTGAAAACAAATTACAGGCTCTCAAGCCAAAGCAGCTGAAGGAGAAAAAGCAGGCGAACCACAACCGTCATCATCAACTGACAAGCCTGCCACACCACAACCGTCCACGTCGACAGCAGCTCCGGCAGCAGCACCAGCAGCAGCTCCAGCAGCACCCAAAGCGGCGCCGGCAGCTGCGAAGCCAGCAGCCGCACAGCCCGCATCAGCAGCAGATAAACCTGCACCCAAACCCGAACCAAAAGCAGACAAACCACCAGAAAAACCAGCAGCCGCTAAACCAGAGGAGAAGAAAGAAACAGTCATTCAAATGGAAGAACCGGGATCTCCTTCTAAAAATCTGTACATGACGAAAGAAGAGGATAAAAACTTACAAAAACCGATGACCCCGACCCAGAGCGGACCACAGGAACAAATTCTTTCGGCATCAGCTCTGGAGAAACAAGCAGAGAAAGCAGAAGTAAAAGTAACGATAACAGAAGATAAACCCAAAGAAGAGAAATCAGATAAACCTGAGAAGACAGATAAGCCAGAGAAACCTAAAAAACCGAAACCCGCACCTGCGGCTGCGCCCCCGCCACCGACCAAACAAATAACTGACAAAGGTAGATCTAAAGTTACGGGGAAAATGGTCTCTGGATGGTTATAGACGTTAAGAAGTTTACTATAGGAACTTAGTGCATTTTACACAGCAAAAGAGTGGAATCTTGAGCTCTGAATGAAATGAAATGAAAATGATTTTAGCAATTTATTGCAAATTCATTAAAATCAACCCAGCCTCGAATAGTCAGAACTTCGCCTGAGAACTATAACATATTCCTAAACAGATCTCATATAGACTTTTTTTATTATCGGACTTGAAAAAATAGTACAGACTAGTTTAAAAAATAAATTCATCACAACGTGATAGTCGATAGACAATAGCAATTCATTCGTCTGCCATAAAACACTGCGTACTGATATTTATTCCAAAAACTGCATTTGAAGTGCATTGAAAAATAGTTTTTAAGTAGTAGGAAATATGAGAGAGAATCTTATGAAAATGATGTTTTATTTTCATGTATGTGCCTTAAATAGGGGCCGCATTTAGTGAAGTAGGCGGTATACGTACTAGTGAGATAGGATAAGGCAATAATTAGGTCTAACTTAAGTATGTGATGTAAGTAGAATAAGATGTTATTTATTGTCAACCATTTAATTGTTGTTATTTTAATTTTAATAAACCATTATTTTGCTTTTATTAATTTTGTGTATTATTTTACCCAAATGAACTTTATAGTTCGGTCAACAAAGTATTTGTAGAGTGCGTGAGCGGGAACCTAAGCGATTTCTGCTGAAACTTATTCAGGGTGGTCAAGGCAGGGATCAATCTCAATCCAAAACGATAACCTTGCACACAACCAAAGACAAAGCGTATACGCATCGCAATAAGATTAATTTTAGCTTAGCATAAAACTGTAGTTACTAGGGGCGGATCTTCTCTATTTTTCATGTTTTTTTTTTAAATATCTTTGGAAATAAATATTAAGAAACAAAATTGTTCGGTTAAAGATATTTTAATATAGATTTACTAACAATTTATTCGAATAAAATGTATAATTATCCTAGTTAATACATATAAGGGAGAAGACCTAATGGCAGACACTATAAGGGAACATGAAACATTCGAATGTTATAAAATATATAATTTATGAAAATAAATGATTGATAACTTCTTCCATGTCTTCAGTAACTCTTACAAAATAAAACTATTATAATTATTTTCTGACAAATCAATAAAAAAATACATTATTGGTCTTTTTGTAAACTTAGTCATAAGTACAATTAGATGACATCACAATAAGCGAACAACACTAATAGTAGACACCAATATGAACTAATAGTTGACATAGAAGATTAAATTACATTTGACATTTTTCATATTATTAGGTCTTTGTTTGCCGTTTTTCAAAAGATTTCATTTACTTCATCATAGTAACTACATGCATCAGAAATATTATCCACGTTGTCTCCAGATTATATTCATTCTTCTTCCATGCTGAAACTATCTTTCCTTTTATTTTTATTTTTCATATTTTTTTCCCATCAAATTTATTTTTAGTCTTAAGTCTCCATGCTTCTTTTGCCTCTTCTTTTTTCTTCTTTTTGTTCTCAGTTCTCATTTTTCTTCTTTTTACTGCTACAAAACTAAAGCATCGATTTTTAGATCAGTGCAAGGTCTAATATTAGACACCATGTCCATTTTTAGGTACAGTAGTTCTAAGTTCTTAGTTTGTTAATAGAATTATATTTTTAGAGAATAGTGATGATATTTGCAGTAGAATAAAGTACAAAATAACTTTAGTATGTATTGAAAAACTAAAAGATGAGATCCATGTCATCTATTAGGTTTTTTTACATTTTCAAGAACTAATAGTAGACACCCTTTATATTGTTAGGGAAAATGGATAAAAGATCAGAAATAAACATTAATTAGTGTAAACAACATGACCATTAATCTAATGAAGTCAATAGAAATTACAAAAAATCTAATAAATGTATTCAAAACTTACGTGCAAAATTTCGCCTTCCTTAACCTATTTGCTAAGAAATTGCCGGGTGCGTGTTGACGCGGTCACATCATTTACGAAAACTGATCCCATTTTAAAATTTTGTTCCCGAAGGCATCCCTAATATATTTTTTCACATCAAGAGATAGCATAAGAAGCTTATAAAATTTACAGTGTTGAGAAATAATTAGAATAATTCTTATTTTCATGGCATTTTTGTCGTAAGTGTCATCTATTAGTTCAGTGTCTACCATTAGCGCCTTTCCCTTATTTCGATGAATTACATTTTTTTCGGAGGTGAGTTTGTAAATTAATTACAGCCAAAGTATTATGTTTTACAAAAATGTTTATGGTTAAACGTCTTTTAAATATTGTGCTTTATATCTCATATTTTTTTTTTTACATTTCATTATTATATTGGAACTAGGTAAACTGGGAGTCACGGAATAACAAATTGGCGTTGATCCTCCTACCCGGCCGGGTACCCTTGGAATTTCTCATACAAACGTAATACCAAAATCATTTTCACATACGAAAATATTTAACATGTTTGAGTTATTTTTCAGTTTAGAATAGTAATTACCTAGGTTCCTGCACAAAAATTTACTTCAAAATATTTAAACACAAAAAAAATTTTTTTTTGTTTAAATTTTTTTTTTAGTAAATTTACTACTAAATATTGAAACTCTAAAAAATAGAGTAAAACACTAAAAAATATATAAATAAATACTAAATTTACTACTAAATATTTAAAAACTAAAAAATATTTTTTAGAGTTTAAATATTTTGTAGTAAATTTACTATTTATTTATATATATTTTTAGTGTTTTACTCTATTTTTTAGTGTTTCAATATTTAGTAGTAAATTTACTAAAAAAAAATTTAAATCAAAAATTTTTTTTTTGTGTTTAAATATTTTGAAGTAAATTTTTGTGTAGGAACCTAGGTAATTACTATTCTAAACTGAAAAATAACTCAAACATGTTAAATATTTTCGCATGTGAAAATGATTTTGGTATTCCAAGGGTACCCGGCCCCTTAAGAACAAAACATACTAAAAGTCCTGACGTCTAGGAGGTGAGCCGGCGGGGGGCGGGGGCGACAAAGGTCTAAATTTTTGGTTTTTCGTCAATAACTAAAATGCATTACCTATAGCAAAAAATATTTTATGATGACATTAAAGCTTATTAAATTCTCTATAAGTAAATTAGATTCTATACAGTTTTTCCAAATTCTCATCCGTTTTCTAACTACACGCTAAGGAAAAGTAAAAATTAAAAAAAGCATTATTTTAAATATGTAGGTATTCCTTTCTAATTCTGTTTGCAGCGACAAAATATTGTTCTTAGTAAAGCCTCTGATGCTGGCAAGTCGTCTATTGTTCTTGGCGCCGAGATATTAGGTACCTTTATTTTTCCATCCTCACTCTTGAGGGGTCAGCTCATTCCCGATGTTTTTTATACAAATAATTAAGCTGGCAAACAAGAGTATACTCTAAAATGTAATAGTAAAATGGTTACCATAATGCGTATGCGACGTCTGCAGCACCAGGGGTGCTACAGGTGCGTTGCCACTTTAAGGGGTGTGATGAGGGGACGGGTGAGGGGATGAGGGGATGAGACATGTAGGGTTCGTTGAGTGAGGTCCTCTGACTCACTGATCAAAGCACAGAAGCGATAAAACTATTATTCAAACAGAAATAGATAGGAATATTTAAAAGTAAAGCTAATTTGAATTTTCACTTTTCCTAAACGTGTAGTTCGAAAACGGATGAGAATTTGGAAAAACTGGGTAAAATCAAATTTATAGAGAATTTAATAAGCTTTTATGTCATCATATAATATTTTTTGCTACAACGCATAGTTTTTTAGTTATTGACGAAAAACCAAAAATTTAGACCTTTGTCGCGCTCCCAACGTCAAGTCCGTGCGGAACTAGTTGGCCGCGCCTTAGGTAGGGACGGGGTGAGGGTTGGGTGGGATGGGTTACTTGCTGCTCGCAACGCACATGAGATTAGACAGTGACGACAAATCTCGCGATATTGTGAACAATAATATTATTTAATTATTAAAAAGAATAAATTAAAGACAATTGATCAGTTTTATATTCTAAATTATTGACATCAGCTTTCCGTTTTTTTAAAAACCTATGCACTTTAAATAGTATTTCCTTAGATTGTCTTTTTATCGGCGGACTTATCTTGCTATTGCAATCTCGTGAGCGTTTTGTCCAAACTAGCCAGAACTGTCAAAATCACATGCCCCCGCCTCTCCGTCCCACCGCTCACATACCTATGGCGCGGCCAACTAGTTCCGCACGGACTATAGTATTAAATAAACTACCAATTTCCTTATTATTATGAGATAATCTTTAATTTAGTTTCTAACTGCAATATAGTTACGTATTACATATTTCGATAAAATAAACCATAAAACCTCTACGAGTCCCTATTGCTGGGGCAACACATAGAATTAATACGCATTGATATTGATAATAGAATAATTATTACGAGCGTATGGTTCTTGCAATCTACGAGTGCGCGTCGCCTTTATTTGTAGTTGGAAATGTGAATAGACATTTTCGTTAGTGTGCGTACCCGACGGAGCAGTCAGTAGCGAGCGAGCCATGTACGCGTGCATAGATATTATGGTCACTCATACAACTAAGGGCGACGCGCACTCGTAGATTGCAAGAACTATACTTTAAGATTGTAATTTTTCTTATCATACAAAACACCATATTATTTATTTCGCAATTTTCTTTTTAAGCGTAAGATTAAAATATAGTTGTAATCTGTTTGATTCAAAGCTGGTAGATACTACGTATACTACTAGATATTACTAATTACTAGAGAAGATAGGAGTACAATGTTAGTTACTCTGAGAAAAGCTTCGGCAGGACTCTACATTTGGCATTTTTGTTAATTGAAACAAACACAGACGAGTATAATTATTAATTTATTGGTATAAAATACTAAATACTAAATATGAGATACATTTTACTTAATATGGCCTCTCAAATCAATAAGGCATCTCAGGTAATATCGTACAGATATTCATATGTCGTAGCCACATAATTTTATACTTAATTTAAACAAAAGTATAATTTAAATATTAAATATTCAAACATAATTTTTCAGACACAATATTATTATTTATTTATGATAGCTACATAGGTACTTAAAGAATACATTAAACGGTAAAATAAGTAATGTTACAATATAATATTAAATAGTGATATGAGATCGATTGATATTACTAAAATAAGGTAGGTACCTATATTCACGAGAACAATAATATTAATAGTTGAAAATTACTCGAACTGAAAAATAATAAATACTTGGCACTATAATAATAATTATCATAGCGAGCGTAGATTTGTATGGTCGAAGTGATCACGTGATCAAATAGATTTCAAAATGGCGTGACCATGTGATTACAATATATCAACTGTATGAGGCGAAGAGAGTATGTCATCGTAGATTTAAATTGTATGGTTTAAGTGACCACGTGATCATAGCCAGCCGGTTCTGGGCTGTCTCTTGATGGTGCTGACATCGTCAATCTTCCGTCCAGAGCGGCCGCTGGTGGGAGAGGTGGGTATGAGGTACTCCGTACTGGACGTAGACGTGAGTGGTGGTTTCTTTGAGCCCTGAGACAGCAAACATATTTTATCAGTGAACTGACTGCAGAAAATTAGATTTCGATTCTTTATTCTTGTATACAGGCCAAAAATCACAAATACATTCGAACCAATGTACAATGGTAGATAGATATCCCAAAGATTTTGTTACTAGAAAAATTTAAACTTGAAAGAAATAAACCAAGAAATTAGAAATTTGAAAATGTGACTTTTGTGCGATATAAGTGCACTATTATTATGTAGCAACATAATAATAGTGCACTTATTTACCGTCGACGTTTCACAATTCAATAAATTAAAAGAGAAACAAACCTGTGGCTTAGGTGAAGATGATCGTGACTTGGGCGAAGCGGATCGTGATCGCGCGGCCAACTTGCGCGGCGGCTTGAGCACCGGCGTGCACGGCGTCACCTCCATCGTGGGCGCGACCGGCGCCTGATAACATATTTAATATTTTACATTTAGTTATTTCAGTTTCGATATATTTATGTCGATGATATACCAAGGGATCATCCAAAAATTACTGGAGGTAAAATAACTTTGAGGGTCTTAAGTAGGCTTGCCAGGTGTCCGGCTTTAGCCGGACATGTTAGGCTTTTTGCAGTCGCGTCCGGCCAAATATGTACGTGTTTGGCCTGTCCGGCTTTTGTCAGGCTTTTTGTCAGAGTGGCGATTCGTACGACGATGGGCGGACGAGCGCCCGACCCGAACGGACAAGGGCGAGCGGAGAGCAAACTATCTTCCGGCCCGCGATTCGCGCCGCGCCGCGCGTGGCGTGCGTGAGCGTGGTTACCCCGCCCCGCTGCTCGCACCGTCCGCAGACAGGTTCGCGCCCGTTAGTCTGCCCTAGGAACGCGTGGCGTTTGCGCGTGCTTGGCGTGTGTTCACGTACAATTAAGTATTTCAGTTAGCGGCGACCGTATTTTTGGTGAGTTAGTTTTATATTTTCCTATTTGTAGCATTAATGTGTTATAGACAAACCTCAAATACAAGTACAACATCTTTGTTTCAGATCTCTCTATTAGTCATGTCGAAAAGAAAATGTATATTTTCTGACAGTTTAAAAAGTCAATACAAGATGTTCAAATCTGGCAAAGAGCCATGGGACGCAAAATGTGTAATTTGTGATCAAATAATTTCCATTGCTAATAAGGGCAAAGCTGACTTAGAAAAGCATTTAAATACCGAAAAACACAAAATGAAGATTCGTAGTACGGCATCTACATCAAGAATTGATATTTTCATGGAATCCAATGCGAACTTAAATCTTCAACGGAGCGTTCGGGCCACAGAAGCTACTCTGGTTTATCATACCGTTAAACATCACGAATCATTTAACTCACTAGATTGCACAGCTCCACTTTGCAAGAGTATATATCCAGATTCGAAAATCGCAAAAGATGTAACCTGTTCCCGCTCAAAAGCTGAAGCTATCCTAAAAAATGTTTTAGGCCCATTTGCCCAAGAAAATATGTTAAAAGAAGTGTCAAAAATCAGATACTTGAGCGTCTCCACAGATAGTAGCAACCATGGTGCTATTAAGCTATTTCCTGTGCTTATACAATATTTCAACCCTGAAAAGGGAGGAATTCAAGTTAAATTACTGGAGCTACAGGCCTTACCGAACGAGACTGCTGAAACAATATCCACTTACATACACACCATTTTGACGGACAAAAACTTATTGGATAAATTAATAGCTTTTTCAGCGGACAACACCAATACTAACTTTGGCGGTAGAGAGAGAAGTGGGACCAACAGCGTCTACAGTAGACTCAAATCAGCTACTCAAAACGATGATATGGTCGGTGTTGGATGTATTGCACATATCTTCAGCAATTCCGTACATCACGCAATCGAATCTTTACCAATCTGTGTAGACAGCATAGTGATGCAAATGCACAACCATTTTGCCAGCTTCACAGTTCGTACTGAAGCTTTAAAAAAAGTTTGTTCAGAATTGGAAATTGATTTTAAACGTATGCTTAGCCATTCAAAAACCCGCTGGCTATCTCTTTATCCCGCCATAGAGAGAATCTTGCAAATGTACGAGCCATTAAAGTCATACTTTCTTTCACTGAGTTATCCGGCCAGAACATTGCAAATGTTTTTCGAAAATGACTTCTCTGAGTGTTATTTATGGCTCTTACATTCTTTCATGTCTATATACCAAAGCCGAATCAAACACACTGAAACTGCTGATATTTCTGTCAATGAAGTAATTGATCAGTGTTCGCAAGTAGTGGAAAATATAAACGAAAGATTGGAACAAAATTTTTGCCCAATGAAAGTGACCGAAATTTTACGGCGTTTATCGGAGGCTCGTCGGGATGAGGTAGAAGATTTTAAATAAAACATGAGAAGAATGTACAATATTGCCAAAGATTACCTGAATTCCTGGACCAGTGAATTTTGTACTGACCTAAAACACTTTCAGTGGATGACTTTAGCTAATATTCCAAGCTGGGAACAAGGGGCAAAAACGATAGACACTTTGTCTAGAAAAAATGTACAGTTAAATGACAATAAATTTTTTGATCAGTGGCAAAACTTCATAAAATTTTTAAAGCAACACGAAGATGACTCTGACTTTAAAAAGCTGTTGGCACATCAGAAGTGGACCTCGTATTTTAAATCATTTAATAATGAAGAATTTTATTCGGAACTGCTTAAGTTGGCAGAATATTATTTTGCAATACCAGGCCACAATGCCAACGTTGAAAGAGTTTTCTCTTTAATAAACGCCCAGTGGACAAAGGAACGCAGTAGACTACAAACAGATACAATTGCTAAGATGATGTTCTTGTTATGCAATTTAAAATTAACATGTAAAGAATTTTACGATATGATTTCTAAGGAAAACGAAATTCTTGACAAAGTAGGTGCAAGTGCCAAATATAACTAGATTTTGTTATTTTTTAAAGATTTTAAATTGTTCTATAAATACCTACTATAAAGTAAATTCTTACCTAGCCGTAAAATTAATATTATCTTTTTGTTACTTTCCAGAAGAATGATTATTTTTATTTGTTTTATTATATTTTTTAGTTTATAGTATTAAGAATGCCAAAAGAGAGCTATATTCATTTGTTTTTTAGTTTTAATAATATTTAATTATCTACAAAAGACTGATGATCCATTTGTAAGTAAAACTGTAATAGTGTAACTTAATAAACATTTCAAATTCGTAAACGAGTTTTTTTATTATAAATATTATGTCCATCTTTTAATAAATATCGAATATCCTCACTTTTCACCACGTATAAATACTTTTTTCAACAGCCCAGCTGTAAAAACATTATGTTTGGCAATAAAAAAAACATGTCCGGCTTTTAGGCTAAAATGTCCGGCCTTATATAGTGCGCAGTCCGGCCTTTGCATTTTATGGCCTGGCAAGCCTAGTCTTAAGTAACACGGAATGTACGTATAATGTGTAATATTATAAATGTTCTGAATATTTTACGTAGCTTAAAGAAAAAAAAATAAACGTTTCTATATCTTAATTTAAAGATTTCTATCGTATTATCAGATGCAAATGCTAACAGGAAGAGGACTTATAGAAATGCATTATACGATCACGACGAGAGTGATTTTATTATTCATTCTTAATGTGTCACCATAGTTTCACCACGTTACTGTTGCTTTTGGTGGCTAACATTATTAGGCGGGTCCATACTCCACACAGAGCGAGCAAGCAGCTCGTTCTGTATGGACGTGCCTCGCCCGAGACACGACGGCCGAGTGCCCGAGCCACCGTGTGACGGTCGTTTGATTTGCTCAGTCGTTTGCAGGCAGCATCGCAATGATTCTGAGGGAGTAGCCTCGCGAGACATTTGCCGTGCGAGGAGAATGCCTCGCGAGGACCAAGGACCCGCCTATTCAAATACTATACAACACGATAAGTTGTAGTGAATATTCACTACCTTAGTTTTACTGCTAGAAGGCGGAGGAGGTAAACCGCCGGAGGGTTTGTTGTCGGGAGCTGCCAGCCTCGCGATACCCTTCACGTCAGTTGATTTTTCGTTTTCCACTGCCTAAAAGAGTAATTCTAAATTGAAGGCGTTCGAGTGGATGAACACGAAAACTAACAGTAAAAAAATTGCCTTTTTTCATAAATGGAGGCTTTAGGAGCGGAAAAATTATTTGAAATTAAAAAACTGTGCATTATATATGTGTAGCCAGATAAATTAGCCAGGTGAAGAAGTAGATAAGTTACAAGGTTTATTCAAAAAAGGAAAAATGAGTAAATGTCCGTATGTTCCGAATAGTCAGTTATCGTGTTCTTGCACTAACGTCTTCAATAATTAATATAATATATTGAATTTCTATAAAACGCAGAGTTCTCGAACTACGAAGGTAATATAATTAAATTGAACTAATCCTTCAGGCCCCGCGCGAGCACCGGTGATCGCGACAACAAAAGAATACTATGGGAAGTCCTAGAACCTCCGATCGAAGTATTGATAAACAAGCAATAGGTATCTCAGAAACGGTGCTTCTTTATAAGCATTCACCACTGCACATTATGTTTTCTTCTTTATTTCCCTACAAAAGAAAAGAAGGACGTGGAAAATGTCTGGCATAGTTTTTATTTGAAAACTTTTGGTTTATCTAAGTCCAACTTTTATCACGGCTCGGACTTTTTAATCTCAGAAACTGTTATATCTCTGAAATATAAAAGTAGGACTTGAAACTAAAATAGTTTGCAAGGCTATTTTGAGCCCACAATATTTACTTACTAATCTTAGAGACATTTCTTAACTTAATTTTAGTGAATAGATTGACAAAAATGTAAATCTTAATAAAAAATAAATTTTATTAAGGATGAGTAATCATTAAAGTTAATCTCTGCGCGCGGCCGTAAGGATGAAATGAAATTTAAATACGGAAACCGTACATTTTACTCTATATTTTATAAACTAGAAAGTAGTGCAATACATAACATACAATATACATACAATACAACCCTTTGTCAACGTCAGTGCCAATTTTTTAACCGACTTCCAAAAGGAGTTACGTTCAGCTGTTTAACGTACTATCAGAGAAGTTGATTCCTATGCAGATGGGGGACCTACGTAGTTTCTATTACGTTAAATCCAGCCGACAGACCACAATTAACATTGAATTGACATGATCGACCAAATGACCAAATCTCTCAACTGCACAGGAATCAATTTCCTCGATGGTACCTATATATTTTTATTTTTGAAAATCTAGCTAACAATTTCGTTATCTATTCTTTACAAACAACGTTAGTTAAGCTAACCAAACCTAACAATTAACCCTAAAATGTGAGTACGTACATGAGTATCCCCACTATGCTTCTTCTTCATCACTCTCGGGGGAGACACGCCGACTCGCGCCGCTTTTAGCGGACTCGCTTCTATTGGATATAAAACTGAGTGAACTATTTGTAGATAGTGACTAATTATTATTTTTTTAAATTTCAAAAATAAATAACTCTTGAGTAACTTTTGGGACCGCTATTTTAATCGGGATCCGGGATCAAACTGCACTTGCGTGATGGGCGTTGTAAAAAGTGTTTTCAAAAATTTATTTGTTGAAGAGTTTTGTCGTCCATCATTATCCTCTTTCCTACTTGCATTTAAAGAAATTTATAAAATAAAGTAATTGTCTTTGGCAATTTAATAAATATATTGTCTATTGTCTATACCTGGATTGTTAGAGACCATACTACACACCGGGGACTGCGCCCTGGTCGTAGAACTGGGACTCGTGCTTCGCGCTCTCGACTGACTTTCCGTTGTAACCTATCAAAAATTAATTTACTGAATACCATTATTTTTACTCGACTAGACAGAAGTCAGCAAGAAGAGAATGACAATAATAGGAGTGTATTAATTTGTTTGGTAGTTGAAAATATAGTATACATAATTAATGTACATAATATTATCATGTTATACAAACAGTGTTTAGTATTAAGTTCCTAAGTTACCTTAGCACTTGGTCCAGGAGATACGGCTCTGCTGACAACAGTACTTGGGGACAGCAGACGAACCACTGGCACCGACAGGTTATCTGACAAAAAAGGTTTTTATTCAAAGGAGAGTAACCCAAAAACCTAATAAATGTCCGAATTATTAAGCAATCAAATCAAAAAACCCACTATAAACACACAGGTCTTATAACCAATTGGTAATCCATAATAATAATATGTAAAATGTGTATAAATGTGTTTGTACTGAATAAATTTTTACTTACTTACTTACTTACTTAAAATGTGTCTGTCTATTAACTCTTCACTCCTAAACCGGTGAGCCCAATTAGCTGAAAGGTATGGAGATATTTTGAGTCCCGGGAAACAGACATAGGATACCTTTTATCCCGGAAATGTTCCCGGTTCCCACGCGATAAACAAATTTTGGTGTAAAGGAGTGCGCGAGGGCGGGCGTCATATAGTACCATAAATATTTTTAATTCTAATATATATAAATCTCCTGTCACGATGTTTGTCCGCGATGGATTCCTAAACTACTTAACCGATTTTAATGTTTCTTTTTTTTAAATGTGTGCTATTTTCCAACTTGAGAGATAGAATAGCTTAGATCTTTAATTATAGTCGCAATTTTATTTTATTGCAAATTATTTGTCTATAAAGAGCGACCATTGTTTATGCGACGCGGGTCACGGGATAGCGATGGACGTTGCCATGATGACATACTTATTTAGTCACTAATTCAATAAAATAATACGGGCGATATACTTTATAATATAATATGGCAAAGAAACATTTGCCGGGACAGCTAAGTAATATATAAAACAAAGTCGCCCTCAAGTTCCGTTGTTCCCTTTAATCTTTAAAACTACGTAACGGATTTTCATGATTCTTTCAGTGTTAGATAGCCCATTTATTGTGGAAGGCTATAGGCTATATTTTATCACGCTAAGACTAATAGGAGAATGTGGAAAAAACGGGGGAAATTATTTGAAAGGGCTTAATTAGCGAACTACTGGAGCAATTTTTATGTTATTTGGCACAGATAAGAAGTAGACCACGTGAAGGATCATAGGCTATCGATTTTAATCATTTTTTCGCTATATATTTTGTACCCATGCGACGGCGGGGCGGGTCGCTAGTTTTAATAATATTTCGATTCGCGATATCTTACTTGACACACTCGGTCTACCAGACCCATCTGCACTCATAACGTAATTCTTACCTGTAGTAGGGTTATATGGCGAAGTGGGACGCACATCGACGATCGCGCCGACGTCCTGCGACATGTCCTTGATGAGCTCCTGCAGCGACCGGCCCGGGGTCGCCGGCATCTCGATAGGAGAGGGTACCCGAGACCCTTCTGTGTACAAATATGATATGTAAGACTGTGTTATTCTAGGCACATGAGGACTGGCCACGTACGTTATATTGTTATGGGACGATGAAAGGTTAATTAGATTATAATTAGTATGCATGTTTTACAATTTCTTAAAGTTAGTTTGGCTCTAACTGCTACTCTATTTTTAGCTGACGCTAAGCAATTGCTTAGCTTAGCTAGAGTTAATTAGCTCAAAACGTATTTTTTTTTCGGAAAATAAATTTCCTTTGTTACACTTACCAGGCACAGGCGAGTGCAGCACCAGTTTCCGCGCCTGCTCCATCGCGTGTTGGAGATTCTTGCGGTTCTTGAACGACTCCCGGGTTCGACATCTACCGATCTGTGATCTGTAGAACACAACGCCGTGATAAATTTATTATACTCGTAATGCCTCTAGCACCGATTTCGAGACCGGTTTCATTGAAACCAAGGAATAAACGATACGGCTAGCGACAGATCAGACTCGGGACAAATTGTATGCATGTCCACGCTAAGCTTTTATATTACACAAGTGAAATAAAGCTTACAATGAAATGCTTGCTTACACAGACATTTTATTTATTTACACGATGATTCTCTAGTCATGCTTAAAACTACTAGAAAACGATAAGTGTGATGAATATATTTTTTTTTAAATCAACGGACACCAGCCACTATCATCTACGTAACTTCCAACATCTGAAAACTCACGAGATCCCAGCAGCAGCTAGCGTCACGTCCCATTTCGAGCCAGATGCATTGGCAGCGACCATCCTGGCGATACGGCGGAAGCGAGCCAGGCTGTCCTCGTGTACAGGCTTCCCGTCGTCCTCGACTACCGACACCGGCGTCACTTGGAAGTCCTTCATCAGACGACGCTCCCACACCTTCATGCGTTTCGCTAGGTGCGCTGAAAAGAGTGTCGCTTAAAACCTATCAAGTAAAAACAAACAAACATTCCCTCCTCCTTTTTGGAAGACGGTTAAAAAAGGATGACTAAAGAGTCCGAAACATAAAGATATGTAGAATTTTATTGTAACGAAAATTGTAACAGTAGAACGTGGTTACTCCTAATCTAATGGCACCAGGCTCAGTAAATAGATACAGAAGGCTACTTTACATCTGTACTGTTAAAATAACTTTAAAATAATAACACAAACAGGTGCTACCACAGCTCTACCTTAACCATTTTCAAAATTCTTGAAAAAAAAACTCGACTCGAACTCGGTTGTCTGTAAAGTCGGTTTATTGACGATAGTTGAACGGGACAACGTCATAGCCTTAAATGGAACGCCTCAGAGCGAGGTAACGCCGCATATTGCGTCATGTTTTTTCGTGCGCGCAGCCCATATCGAATTATAAGACGTTGTCACGTCAAAAATACTGCTAACTCACTCTTTTCCTTCTTATCAGTGAAGGATACATCCATGCCGTTCTTTTCGAAGACGTGCAGCAGCTCATATCTCAGGGCAGACACGTCTCCCTTCAGCTCATTGATGTCGTCCTCTGTGACCGGCTCATCGTCCATCTTCCTATGCATGGAGGACACGTACCTCCAGACCAAAGCTCGGATGACTGCGGTGTACCTCTCGTCACTTTCCCTCTCTTTTTGATCCTGTTGAAAGATCCACAAGATATATTTCTGAGGATTAGAGTATTCCTATGGAGAGCCCATAGGAATACTTGCTTAACACTCGTTTGTACCATCGAAAAAAATTAATTCATAGGCAGTTGAGGCTCCCACATCAT
Organism: Polyommatus icarus; assembly: GCA_937595015.1. Taxonomy (NCBI): domain Eukaryota; kingdom Metazoa; phylum Arthropoda; class Insecta; order Lepidoptera; family Lycaenidae; genus Polyommatus; species Polyommatus icarus. The sequence goes on along the minus strand of OW569323.1, from coordinate 22,184,180 downwards.
TTTGTTGGTCTATGTCAATTCAATATTGGTCACGATTCAGCTGGGTTTGACATAACGCGACCAAATTACGCGTCCAAAATCTGCCTATGAATCAACTGCTCTGATAGTACTTAAAAGTCTACTGTCTAGATTGGGTCAAAACTGGCTTAAATATATTACCTGTATCTTTTGTGTTGTTGTCTTCTTCCTCATTCCAAACATAGTCATTACTAATTTGGGTGTAGGGAAAATGTTAAACGGAGGTGGCAGTGTAGACGTCTCTTCGAAGTAACTCAACCAGAGCTTCGTACGGGCGAATTTCCATTCAACGTCCGAATGTTCCTAAAAAGGTCAAAGAAATGAAGTGACAATTCGTTAGCAACTTTGAATTTAGTATTAGAAATTAAATTGTTAATAATTAATAGGTTCAACTTGAAGTTGAAACAATATCAGTAATTAATTAATGAATGAAATTAATAAAACATTATAAGATGGCGTCCGCAACTCCGTTGCGCCAAAACGCGTTTATCGCGCGGGAACCGTGCATTTTTTCAGGGATAAAAAGTATCATAATTATGTCCTTTCCCGGGACTCGAAAGTATATCCATACCAAATTTCAGCAAAATCGGTTAAGCGGTTTGGGCGTGAAGAGTAACAGACAGACAGACAGACACACTTTCGCATTTAGAATAATAAGTAAGTAAGTATGGAAGTATGGATATTACTTTATTGTGCACAATCACAGTGACATTTAACACATGTAAAATACTTACATCGATCATGGCATAGGAGTTGGACATCATAGCGATGAGCAGGTTCAGTAGGACGATCACGTTGATCACGGAGTATGAGCCGAACATGAGCAGGCCCCAGAAGCGCGTGTAGCTCTTGATGCCGGCCAGCTCGAAGTTCTCCAGACCAACCATGCCAAACGACGCCCAGAAGAGTGATTGCGAGGCCTCGAACACGCTAAACATCAGACAGTCGCATTATAGTCGCATGTTACAAGTAGTATGTTGTCGCATGTATTCAGAAATTTTAATACGGTCATCTATTAAGTTTATATACTATTAGGTACTTACTACAGAAACTTGGCTTTGATTACTCCTAGCGATACCAGCATTTTCTGTTAAGTATAGCTACAGTACAAAGAAAATTCGAGATAAAACTACCATTTATTTTTTGAACACATTTTACGCAATTACAAAAAAAAATCTTCCAAACAATATCTTACAACAGGATTTAGTAATATAGATCATATTTTAGTAGGCATGATAGTCCATAGTCGCTCTCAAAGTCATACAGTCCACTTCATCAATTTTCAACGTATTCATCTTAGTGTTGATGTCTTCTTCAAGTTGTATTTGGGTTTGAAGGAGGTAGCGTAAGGAGGCATTTGCCTCGTGAAGCATTTGCTGCAGTTGCTTGGTGCTGTGACGTAGCATCTCACATTCATAGTATAGAGCCTGCCCTGGAGGGTCCCGAACTAACTCTGCCTCTACCCTCTGAGCCCGTCTTCCGAGTCTCGTATGCGCTAATCCTATATTGCCCTCCTTAGCTGCTAAAGCTTTCTGCAAGTCCAATATATTGTTCTGCATCTCAGAAATTTTCTTGCTTGTCTCACGATGCATATCTTCTAAGTTTCCTTTAGCTATCTTCGTCTGTTCTATGCGCACATTGAAGGCGTGATTGCATTTGTTGTACGAGTCCCAGAGGTCGTCGATAACTTGTTTCAGGAGAGTGTCAATATAAACACGGATGGGTCGAGCGCTAGTTACCTCTCTGCCAGCCGCTTGAATATTTTTAGCAGAATATGCATTATATTCGTACGCTGATATATTGGCTGGGTCCAGGTTAGAAAATCCTTCGTAAATTGATAAACAGAGGTCTGTAGGTTTAAGCGACAAACAGTTTTTGTCTATATCAATGGCGGACTGCTTGTACTGAAGATCACGGTCCAGGAGGTATCGACAGGATCTCAATCTTCTCATTTGCTCGTTCAGCTGTTCCAGTGCGCGGTTGAGGAGACTCTGCGCTCCAAGTATGACAGTGATCTCTCGTTGCAGAGCATCTTCTACGTCGTCAACAACTAAATCTATTCCAAGACGTCCGTCTCGCAGCATCAAACATTTCCGACATATAGACAGAGCATTCGCCTTCAAAGATGCCAGACAATCTTGCAAACGAGTCTTATAAACGCTTAAAGCTTCGAGTTCTAAGCAGATTTCTTTTCTCTGTCGTTGCAGCTCGTTCTTATTGAATTCAACATCACCGATTCTTTCTTCGATGCGTCTATCAGACGTCGCTTTCATTATTGCTGTACGCTCTGCAGTCTCCTCTCGGAGTCTCTCGCATTCGCCGATAACGCGATCGGCAAGCTGCTGCTGATCCTCTGTGTTTCTGCATCGCTGCTCATTACTTCTTTTCCACTCATCGAACGTAAACTTGGCACACCTCGGTGGCATGCACACTAGCGCCTGCTCTGATAGTCTAGTCGTGGCTACGGGTGCTCCGATGTAGTTGCGTATACCGAATTGCGCTTCTCCCATATTTGTAAGCGATTTTAGAATTAAACAAAAATAATTTTCTCAAGCCTCAAAAAACTTATTGAAAGCAAACTTCAGAAAATGACAAAACTGTTTATCGTCATAGCAACTCCGAACGCGTTCGATCAAACGAACGAGTTTTTTACGGTTTCCAATCAGATTGAGGCACACGCGGCGGGGATGCCGCAGATATAGACTACATACCTGCTATGTATGATTCAATATTTTTATCTAAAATAAAATATTATTAGATTTTCCTCAAGTTAAAAATACTTTTACCGAAGAAACAATGCAACGTTAACTCTAAAAACGTGTTTACTTTATAGATGTTAATTTTTTTTAAGAAGGGAAAACCATAGGCCTAGTTTTAGGGAACGTGCACAATGTAGGTGCTGCGAACTGGTGTCGCTAATCCAAAACTTTTACCTTATTATTAATAATAATAATTATTATAAATTATTATGTATTAGGAACTTGCTACCACCTAAAGCCTTAAGAGTCCGTATACGAAATTTTGCCGATTTCGCTCATTTAACAGACGTAATTTAACAGTTAAAATACAGTATTTCTATAAATTTTAATGCACGACATGTAAGAATGTTGCAGCTAGATTTTTTTTTAAGTATCTTTAAATAATCCAACTCAAACCCGCGACAGTTTTGTGATTTTTGCTGTAAAAGGTTTAGAATATCACCTTTTTATGCATTGTATTGACGTCTTAACGGTATGAAAATAATACAATGTACTGTTGAGAAAGTCGTCTATACAATGTTGGAATTACTTTTTACCACTTTAATATAAAAAACCCTTTAAAAAACAGAATACCTATAACTGCCCAAGCGGGCAGTTATAGGTATTCTGTTTTTCACGATCACCAAGTAAGCACTTGGTGATCGTCCTTTTTCACCTGGCATATGAAAGACGGTCGTGAGTGTGAAGAGAGCAGTAGAAAAGATAGTACGGGCTCTTAAGTCTTTGCACGTTCTCTTATACGAAGACAGTGTTGCATACTACAGTCACAAATCCGAAACATATACGAATATTATACGTACCTATAGTTCCAAAACGTTCCCTAATCCCTTATACATTTAATAAAATCAGTATACTTTCTAAGGAGATTAGTAGTAGTAGATCATTTACTCCATAATTCTATTAAGTATAATAATTCTAAAGTCGAGCTAACAAACCTTTAGCAATTAATACGAGCTACAAATTAGACTCTAATTTTAAATATTAAGGAACATCTAAATTGAACCACTAGCTCGACTTCCTACGGACCTACTAAGCGTACCTTTACACATTTGGGGTGATGCACGTTTCTCGTTTCTTAAATTAAACATAATTAATTAGAAATATTCTAGCAACAACATCCTTGTAAATAAATTCTTTAAATATCTACAAGTGACCTACTCCATAGATAATTCTCAAAATGTTCACTCCGGACTCCATACCGCGATGAATCTTTTTCTGAAACGGAATATACTCGAACCATCTAGCGATTAGCCCTTTACGTAAACTGCTTGTTCAACACTAGCATTGCAAAAATTTCCCCACCAAGACTCTAAACGGGCTCCATGTCGTGATGAATCTTAATTTCTAAAACGGAATACACTCGGACAATCTAGCCATCTACTTCACTCGGACGTACTTCCCGAAGCTGCGCCACTTCATACAGGAGTCTCCAGCATTGTCCCAGTCGGGAAGACCACCGGGCAACACGTAACATTTACGTTTCTCCAAGTCCGCAAAATACCAGAGAAGTTGGTTCAGACCTGACCGATTGGAGGCACAAATACTCTGATTTTCTGGTCTTGATAATGATATGAAAGCTTGAATCAATATTGATGATAATATTAAAAAATAAACCTGTAGGATATTATGTACTAAATGAAGATAACTAAATACAATAGACGATTGTTCTTGATTATTATTAGCCATTTGCCAGCATAGTATTTTGGTATTTTGAGACCTAAATGTCACCTAACCAAAAAATAGGCTAATATGTCGATAATAAAAAAAATATAAATGTATATTGTCCCCAACTACTTACACACTTATTTTCTAGTTAGAACTCCAACATAATTTTACTATATTTAATACCTACATCGTGAACTATAAAAAAATAAAGAGGATTACCTTTGACAGCCTTTGCCCAGCAGTGGAGCACTGAAGGCTGTTAATCCGTTGAACTTACCACAAGCGAAGGCGAAGAGGACCAGGCTGTAGATGAAGAAGAACTTGACGATGTCGATGACCATGCGGCCCAGCGAGATCTGCAGCGGGCCCAGGTGCGGGTTGATTGAGAACAAGTGCACTAGTTTCAGAGCGCTGAGGACAAAAGATAAGTAGATTGCAATATTGCTTAATAGGAGAGGTTTAAGAGCGAGTGGTCACTCGAGGTACGACCGCAACGCGACGCGTAGTTACATTCATCTACGCATCACAATGCGGTCTGAATTGACCCTTATGCTTTAAAAATTAAATCCCGCGCTGGACCTAATATTATGCAAAAAGGTGCCTAAATCTTGGGCGTTGAACACTTTAATTTGAACGAATCAATTAATGTATACGGAGACTTTTGTAACTGCTTAGTGTTACCTTTTAGAAATATTTGATCATTCTGTCCTTATGTTTGTTCGTTCTAAGATGATATGGGTGACAGTTCTCATATTCCTTGCTACGGAATTTTTTTACAAGAAAACAAAAAAAATCTGAATGTAATAAATTATATTCCATCTACAAAAATAAATGTTTCCTGTAATTGTAAATGAATAAAAATGAAAAGTTGCTAAATGCTAACTAATTGATATAAAATTTTAAATATTAATTCTGAAATAGGAGTATAAAATTAATGTTACGAAAATATTTGAAAAATGTCAGATGCATGAAACGGAACTTATGTCAATAGAGATTGACACAGTTGAATCGAAATCAAATCGATAAAAAAGGGCGGCCATCTTAAATCGCCGGCGTCACTCTGAAACATCAGTTCGAAATCGATAATTTCGATTTCAATTCCTTTACGAGGTGATTCGATATTTTTAAATTATTCGATTAATTTTTTTAGGTAACTTCCCTACTATTGTCATTTATAATGTGTCACGCATATCATCATAAAACGCACAAACTATAGTTTAAGTGGTGATTAAAATGTTAATACCCAGTGTTTTCCAACCCGCGGACCCCTGGGGTTCCGCGAGTATATATCTACACAATCCGGATTTTTCGGCGCCTTATTTTATTAAGGGGGTCTATGAAAACTGCGCTTGATTTCCTAGGGGCCCGTGGCTGAAAAAAGTTGGGAAACACTGTATTAACCGATTCTAAAAGATACATTCCCATACCTAAAAATATTAGCAGCCGCGAACAGTCCCTCGGATATCAGCTGCGGGTCAAACTCGTCCCACTGCTCTCTCGGTATGAACCTCGTCTGCGGGTCCCGGCGGATCTCGGCCGCTTGCTCCAGGTAGGCCACGAACCGGAGTATCGCCACCGCCACGTACAAAGAGTTGCGGGTGAAGTCGATGAAGTTCCACATGTTGCGGAGATAGGACCGCATACCTTCCACGTACATCTCGTGCGTCTCCTGCCAGATGAATCCTGGTGGAAACCAATTGTCAATTTAAAAGGGAATGTCAGTAATATTTATTGCTATCTAATAAAGTATTCTAATTGCACTAGTTAACGGCACGCGTCGATCGCAGTCGCTGAATTTTCTTTTATTGATGTTTTTACACTTGTCGACGGCAGTCGACGGCTGCCGTCGACTGCCGTCGACAAGTGTTGTTCGTATGTAGGCGCTCTAACTGTACAAATTGTGGGCAGTGTCTTTGTTTCTTTTATCAGTCAAAAAAGTCATTTCTTGGGTACAAAACCATGGCACTTAGAATCCTTACATTCAATAATTTTGACAGCAAACTGCAAAGTAAGAAATATAAAATATCAGTATACATAGGTATTTAATTTGTATCTCCACCGTCGTAACTCATAATATACAAATTGCAGTAGGTAGACTAAGTAAATAGTTATTATTAGGGAGACCTACGTAATTTGGTCGCGTTGTGTCAAACCCAGCCGACAGATCACAATTAACATTGAATAATTGACATAAGCCGACCAAACGACGTAGGTCCGTTAACTGCCTAGGAATCCATTTCCTCGATGGTACATAATGTGTGTCTTACCAAGAACATAAACAAGGATGAGCAACTCGAGGTACGTAGGTCCGTGTCCGCGCTGCGCCTCCTGAACCTGCTTCAACGGTTCGGAGCCGAACATCTGCATTATTTGCACCTCCGCTCTTTGTGACACAAGGATCAATATCACTGAAAACAAACTGCTATTTAAGGACTCCGATACGTAGAAGGTAGACTAGAATTAGAGCTGAATAATACTTAGCTGGTCAAGGCGTTGTTAAATTAAAAATTGTGTTATGTAAGTTATTTGCTAGCTAACTAGGTTTAGTTAATATAATATTATGTTCTTAGGTGTAATTTACTATAGCTGTAGCTAGTTTATAAGGCACCGACATTTTTTCAGCTATAAATCAATCCTTGACGTGGGAGAGCCATGCTTCGGCACGAATGGGTCGGCTCGACCGGAGAAATACCACGTCCTCACAGAAAACCGGCGTGAAACAGCGCTTGCGCTGTGTTTCGCCGAGTGAGTGAGTTTACCGGAGGCCCAATCCCCTACCCTTTTCCCCTTCCCTACCCTCCCGTATTTCCTTCCCTACCCTCCCCTATTACCCCTTAAAAGGCCGGCAACGCACCTGCAGCTCTTCTGATGCTGCGAGTGTCCATGGGCGACGGTAGTTGCTTACCATCAGGTGACCCGTTTGCTCGTTTGCCCCCTTATTTCATAAAAAAAAATCCATAGATAAGTAATTGAAAAAGAAGAAATATATAAAGAAGGAAATATTAAAGTATCTACACAATATGTTTGGACTTTGTATGGAGCTTACGATGGATTTTCATACAAAGCCTGTTATGTTATTACCTAATTACATTAACTAAACCTTTTAGATAGCTAGCTAATTCATTTACTTTTAGTCATAACTGCCTAAAATGTCCTGATAGATATGTCCACACTATGCGCTTTCTTCTTCAATTTTCATCTTCTTTCATTCAACTTTCGTTTTGGCGCATTCAATAATTGAATGCGTCAACGAACGCAACGCCAACATTGTCATTTTTTAAGTTTTGGATACGGTCAGAGGGCATGCGTCGCGGGCATGTCTTCCGTTTGCTGTTGACTGCGCTATAGCGCATGCCCTTGACGAACAGAAAAAGGCACAGTTTTTAGGAAACAAAAAAATACTTACGTAAGAAAAACAAATAGCTAGAAGCGTGGATCAGGAACTTCATGAATGGTTTCCTCATGAGTTTGCCAGTAGCGCAGTTCGGGGCGACCATGTACAGCACGCAGTACAGAGGGAAGAGCAGCGCCACGCGACAGATAATCATCAGCTTCTCGAAGGTGCTCTTCCGACGGAACCCGGGCACGCCATCATACCAGAGTGCCGCTAGAAGCTGCTGTATGTTTGGGTGAGCTACGAACTGTAAATAAAAACCTTTGTTAATAAGTTATCTATATTTATTTATATTTCAACCCGTAAACAACAGAGCAAAATACTTCATTTTCATTTTACTGAAATTGTCCTAACCAATCCATAGTAATATTATAAGTGCGAAAGTGCATCTGTATATCTGTCTGTTACATCTTCACGCCCAAACCACTGAACCGCACTAGTTGTGGGGGTCACCTTGTAATAATAATACAAATGTTTGCCTTTTACTTTTTCATGTACCTAAAACTGCTCAGCCGATTTGGGTGAAATCGGGATAGTTGCGACAAATCTAAATATACCTTCCAATAATTTCTCTCTAAGCGAGGTTGCGGGGAACATGATTATTATCGTTAAAATTGGAGTTAGTTCTCATCATACCTTCTTCTGCTTAAAATTGATGGCGAGCTTCAGCCTCGCGAGTTTCATCTGCTCGCCGTCCTCGAAGGGTGGCTCGTCGGGGTCGTGGTTGAGCAGCACTGCCAGCTCGCGAGTGCTGCGCGACTGGTGCAGCAGATCTACCGCAAACTGCTGCGTCCGACGACGGAGCTGCAGGTATTCCGCTTTGCTCTCCTGTGTAAAAGGTAGATTAGACACTAAAGGTACAATTCCGTGCATCGCGATCGATCGCGGTCGCGCACGACCTACGAATGTCGTCGGCCGCGCGCGTCTGTCATAGGCCCCGCGCGATCGTGTCAAAGTTATATGACACGGTCGCGCGCGGCTTACGACAGTCGTCGGCCGCGCGCGTCAGTCGCGAGCCTCAGAAGCGGTGCCATACATTTTCATACAATGACTGTGGTCGCGAGCGGCCGACGACAGTCGTAGGTCGTGCGCGGCCGCGATCGATCGCGATGCACGGAATTGTACCTTAATCTGCTTAGTTGCTAGACAATTCTTAAAAAGCTCAACAAGCGACCATAATATACACACCGGCAAAATTAGCGGAACATAATAAAATTTTATTTTTTTTTTTGAAAATTAATGGCTGTTTTTTATATATTTATTTATTAATTTAATAATTGATGATTAAAAAATAAAACTTATATAAATTTAGGGCATAAAAACGTGTAAAATTAAAAAAATCTGCAAAAATCTAAAATTAAGAAAAATCTTTGAAATTTCAGTAGTAAGTTTTTAAGTTAAATTCTTCATTTTTACTTAAGAAATGCCATGTTAACAGCGTGTAATGCCTTCTATGGATCTGAAGAGAGTCTGGATACGCCATTACATGCTTGCATTTTAATTGTCAATCATTTCCTGTGGGATATTCTTCTACTCCTCCAGTAGCGCCAACTCGAGCTCCTGAACACATTTTGGAGCTGGAGTTTTAATTCGTACCGTTCACCCATTGATGTGCTACACGTTCTCAATCGGATCCACATCCGTAGACCGTGCTGACCTCTCCACCTGGGCTACGCTAGCATCATTTAGGTCATAATGACCGATTTTTTTACTCTATGGACGCGCAAAAAATTGAATTTACTACCTAAAACTGTGTAAAAGGCACAACATGCAGTTCTAGGATGTCTGTGCTATTGCCCTGTACTGTCACAGTACCATCATTAACAATCATCAGCTCTGTGCGGGCTCCAAATCATATGCAACCCCAAACCATTACGAAGCCTGCATGATATACCACTGTTTCCGTTAAGTTTGATGGTCTATAGCGTTCCTTACGATTTATCCACATTTTTTATCGCCTGTCAATAAAATTTACACAGAATTTGCTCCCATCACTGTACAGCACACGATTTCACTCACTTGTCAAATTTTGATGTTCACGCGCAAATCTTAGCCTGGCTCTTTAGTGCCCTGTCTCAAGTTTTGGTGCCCTTGCTGGCACCTTTGAGTTTAATTTAACGTCTTTGAGTCTTCTTCTTACTGTAAAATCACTTACAGGTACATCTCGGACCTGTTCCTATAGGTTTCATCTCTGCAAAGCAGTTTAAGGTCGATTTCTTAAGGCTTGTACCCTTACAAAACGGTTATCCTGAACCTTTGCCACCCGATATCTGCCTTGTTCTCGTCTCCGAACGTAAGATCCAGTCTCTCTGTAGCGTTGAAATTTACGATGGACCACGAAAGCTGACACACCTAAGGCCTGACTGACCGAACGGTAGGTGTGACCTTTCTCTATAGTGGTTACAGCTCTAGCTGTCGTAGATGCTGGAAAATCCACTAATTTTGTATCTAAGCAATGTGTTCTTCCAAAAACCAAACAATCAAATGAGCTGGCATACCTTGCACCCCGCTAAAAACGCCATTCTTATCAGAAACACTTACAACGTCAATCATCGAAAAACACTTAGTAGGGCATAATTGCAATAAAAATCTGTCAACTTGCCAGTTTTGTTCAATATTTTATTTCTTAAATGAGCTTAGAAACTATAAAAAAGGATTTCACACAGCCCGACCCACTTGAATTCAAGTTGTGGCCCTTTTTACTTATGTTCCGCTAATTTTGCCGGTGTGTGTATATATAATTAAGTACATATATAGTATTTAATTGTCCAATTAGATTAAACACTACGTTATACCTATAGTATTATTGTTTAAAAAAGAGCTGTCGAAGACGAATGGCAGTGTGCGGAAAAACCAGTAATATTTTATGTTACACTTTATTAGATTAAGTTTATGTTTGTATTTTCTATATAGTTAAAAAAAATTGCAGGCCGTCTCGCTCGTGCGTGTAACAATAAGCAAACTTCAGTGTTATAACTGTGAAACCTGTGAAACGACATTCGACGCTTGAAGAGGCCCCTGATGCTTATAAAATAGTTAATCGCCATAAAAGTAAAACTATCACAAAACATACATAATATAGCGAGGTTGCTATTTATCTTATGATAAAAATGAATGGAATTCGATATATTAAGACATCGGGAATCGAATTAACGAAGAATCGTTAAGAATTTAATGGCACTTCGAGTTCAATTTTACGACGTTAGAATAATGACTTTATTGCACTGAGCTGGAACAACTTGCATGTTTTTATCCTTCTTCAGTTTTTTTTAAATATGTGTTCGCCATTGTGATAGCAATTTGCCTAAAGGTTCTTAACTGTGTAGAACGTTAAGCAGCGAACCAAACCAAGTTCCGAACCAATACGACCTGCAAACCTTCAAGAAAAGAGCGTATTCCCTCTTAAAAGGCCGGCAACGCACCTGCAGCTCTAATGTTGCTAGTGTCCATGGACGACGGCAGTTGCTTTCCATCATGTGACCCGTTTGCTCTTTTTCCCCCAAAAACGTGCAGTTTATACTTCATACACATAAAAGACGTTACCGGCTCAGAAGACGCGAGGTTCCGTAGCTCCCATGACAGCTGGAAGGCGGTGAGTACGGGGTCGGTGGCGGACAGCGCTATCAGCGACGGCGACGCCAGCGCCCGGTACGCGTTCAGCCACGACATCGAGTGCTGTAGGGTCCACTTTATACACACATACACACAAAAGACGCTCACCGGCTCAGAAGACGCGAGGTTCCGTAGCTCCCATGACAGCTGGAAGGCGGTGAGTACGGGGTCTGTGGCGGACAGCGCTATCAGCGACGGCGACGCCAGCGCCCGATACGCGTTCAGCCGCGCCATCGAGTGACGGAGGGAATCGTCCGAGGAGTCCTTAATGCAGTCGTCGCACCCACACCTGGTAACAACTGGCATGCTTAGGCTTTACCACAGTAGAAGCGTAAAATTGAGATACGGATGGCTCGGATCCAATGCTCATATTTATTTTGAGTGGCCCGCTTGTTGAGAGAGCAGTTCAGTTTTGGATCAATTCGAGATTTGAAGTATGAAAATTCGGCTTATTGTGTAAAAATGCTTGTAAATTAGGATTTTCAGAGTGTGATATCTGATGGATTCTTGACACACCAAGGATTCTGTTGGATGGCAGTCAGGCTGGTGGAAAGTATTTAAACTTTTTGACAGTTTTCAAATCCACAAGTGCAGGTGGCGCGAAAAAAGCGAAAACTGTAATTGCTGTACCTTAACTCCAAACCCCTTACCGTATATCATGTGGGTCGGGCAGCGTCGCGCCGCGGTCGAGCAGCAGCTTGATGATCTCGTAGTTGTTCTTGTGGGCGGCCAGGATCAGCGGCGTGATGTCCGGCGTGAACATGGACGTGTTCATGTCCACTTTCTGCCAGCTCTGTTATCATAAGACGTACGGTTATACGGTCAATCTGGCATCAGTTCAGTCCATCAATCTACTAAGATTGATGCAAAACGGAAGGTTCAATCAACTGGATGGACGGACTGATCATTTATTTTTTATGCACTTTTTAGCCATTAAGGCTGCTCTTTCGAAAAAAGCGTGCAGATGAAACAACTTTTCATCGGCATTAACAGAGAAATTATATCTGAAAAAAAAATTAGTAATCTACATGATATGATACGCAATTTGGTTTTGCCATATTTTTTCTATCGGTATCACATAATAAAGAAATAAAAAACCCAATCACCTCAAAATCGTTGAATGAAACCATTTTACTCCTTCATTATTTATCAAAAGAATATATAAAACATAAGTTAATAATTTGGTTTTTTTACTTTTTCGAAATATGTATTATTTTAAGCCTTAAAAAGGTTTTTTCTCCTATTTCGCCCTATCATGGACGCGGCGAGCGTCGTAACCGCCACCGTACAAGGCGCGCTGTTATGAATGTTATTTTAATGTTATTTACGTCGATATTCGCACTGACAGAAATCGACCTGCTAATTTAGGGAGTAGAAGGCCCTTAATCTGACGTCATGAACTGAACTGACGCGTGACGCCAGACTGAGCCAGAATTTTTATTCTGATCCAAACAAGTATTTGTTAAAAACTAAGTTATTTCGAAATTGCAATAAGAGAAAAAATATAAATATTTTTATAATTTACTAACGTTTATAACAATAATTAAAAGCAATATACGAATAACTGGCACAATTATTAAGCTATTGAAGCTGAGACCGTATTTGGTTATACAATAGTTCCTCTGGTTTACATTTTTTATCTTTGTGTGTGTTTCAAATACGATAGTGTCCTTAAAGAACTTTATACGATTCTATTTACGTAGCACCAAACCCTCAATCATCAGTCAGGTAAATGTTTAATACCAAACGACTAATTTAGCTGTGCGCTCTGATAAACCTGATTTAAGTTGTTCCATTTTATCGAAGCAGTAACTCCATGTTATAACATTTTTATGCTTCCGTGTTCCAAAATGACTGGGACAGTATAATAAACTCATGATTAAAGTAATACCTACTAAACTTCACATCATTAAATTAAAGGGAATACAGGTTTCGTTTATTTACAAACTCTATTATAGACCTACTCGTATTTGCCGATACATAATATTATGTAGCTTTTTTGTTTGATCTAGTAAATTTTTCTACCAATCTTCAAATGTTAATTTACTCACGCTACTGGCATCTTTTTCTACTTCCGCGTAAGACCAAGATAGCAAGCTACTTCAAACTTGAAATAAGACAAATAGCGTTCAGCCCGCATCAAAATTTCTCATATAATTTCGATGACCGGACTTTACTATCAAAGTATGCTATTAGCTGATGTCAAAGTCGAATGCTGATTAATTTTAATGCAAGGCTCCAGAGTCGAGACTGGGAGCTAATAGAATTGTTTGTTGTTTGTTTTTCTTATTACCTACGCATACGTTTCGATTTCGGAGATAATTAAAATGGCGGCGTAAGCCGGATGATTTCCTTTTCTTGCGAATACGAAATACCTTTTACAAAAAACAAGCTTAATTCTGTAACGAATGATAAAAGGTTTTGTAAAATGCACGTTATATTAGGTAGGTATGTGATAAATCGAATTCGAATACACAAACAGCTTTTAATAAGTAAAGTTATATAATGCTTTTATTTTAGGTTCTCTTATATAATTCTCAAGTATTTCAAGTTGCGTGGGCTATGCGTGGGTTTATGCAAGCACTACATTGTGCATCTCCATTTCAATGTAGTAGTGTAACTTCTTCAGTAATTAATAAAAATGTAATAGTTATTAGCACTGACCTCTTAATAGAGGTAAGTGGTCATTGTGTAATGTGTTGAGCCAGCGGATGGTTATGCACACGCAGCAAATATTATTAATTAATAATTATTAATTAATATTTTCGCGAATCGCGCGGCTGATTGCCGTTGCACGTCACCATGGCGCTCGTGGCCAATGAGTTGCTGGCGTTCATCCAGCACGCCATCGACACAATGGACGAAGTGAGCATAATGCAGATCTGCAAGTCCTCCTTCACCAGCGAGGAGATTTGCCAGGGGAAGCATTTGCTCTACGAGACGCTCGGCCAGAGCGCGAATATGCCATCGCGACGGAGGGATGGAACCGAAAGAAGCGTGCAGGATATAATATCCTTGCTGAAGCAGACGGATCCGGATGAGATGCAGGCTTTTGTGGCGAAAAAACTGCACAAGCTGCCGCCCGTGACGCTGGACCACATCGACGTCGTCACCCTCTTAAAGGACATCAGATTCCTGAAAGAAGAGTTGGCCGAAGTTCGAGGTAGACTGCAGGCATCGGAGTTTACGATCAGCGATCTACGTAATGAATTATCACAATTAAAGAGTGGTAATTCAACATGTAGGTCACCTGATGCCGCGTTCGTCACTCGCCGACGCGGTGCGCAAGCGAAAACGTTCAGCCCGTCAGCACTTTCAGACGGGTCAACGCACGAGCACTTCATCGCCGCCGCCGCCGCTGCTCCCGCCGCCCGCTCCCCGCCTGCATCGGAGTCGCGGCCGAACTACGCAAATGTCGCCGCTTGCCCCCCGCCTCCTCCCCCGCGTTCCAAAAACAAAGGGAAAAAGGAGGCCCCTGCAAAGGAGTGTCCTCCCTCCGAAAAGGACCGAAAGTGCGATGATGACGGGTTTATAAGAGTGGAGAGGAAGAAGAAGAAACCCGACGTCCGCAACCATCGCGGCACCGCACCCGAAGGACCCGAGCAGCTGTTGCGGTGTGAGACTCCCGCGACGCCGCTGTACGTGTCCAGGCTGCACTGGTCCACGACGGTCGAGCAGGTCGTGGACTTCATCAGGAGCAAAACCCACTTCGTCTTGAGGGTCGAGCGCTTGGAGTCCCGCCACAAAGTGAATTTTAGCTCCTTTGTGGTGAGAGTCCCGACGCACCATCTACCGACCTTCGAGAAGGAGGAGTTCTGGCCGATTGGAGTCGTCTACAGGAGGTTCCGAGGACGACTTCCGAACGCGTCGCGCCCCACGTCGCAGACAATACGTGTTTAGTGCTTAGTGTTAGTTTTTAGTATAATTGTATGTATGTTAGTCTATGATCCGGCCGGGCTAGTTCATGAATCGGCGGAGACACTCCAGAAAAAGATAAAACAATATTTCATTAATTATTATTGCTCTCCCCCCGCGGACTCGGTACGGCTAACATCGTCTGACGTGCGCTCCGGGAATTAAAATTGTTTTCGGTGGTTAAAATCGTTAATTGCGTGCTGAGTGTGTGTAAAAAGCTAGGTAACGGTGTCATCTACGTTTACTGTAAGTTTTTGATCACATTTGCCCGTATTTTATTGGATTTATCTCGGTAAGTAATTCCCTTTGTTCATTTTTAACAGTAAGGAATTGTAGGTAGGTAAAGATATTGTATCGTCGGTACCGCGCGCGCAGCGCCGGGCGCCCGGCCTTGCGAACAGCTGATCATAAATAGTGTTATTGTTGTTGTTAACTTTAAAAACAAGACATAATGTCTAGTCATAATAACATGCCGCCAGATAAAAATACCAACCCATTTGAAAGAAGGGACGGCATACCTCGTTCCCCGCCAACGTCGTCCGGCAAACGTTTGCTGTCCGAACTATCGCCTTCTTCCGTGTCACCAGTCGAAAAACGTCACCAACCCATAAGGGACGAGCCGCAGTCCCCGGTTATTTCAATATTAGACACTAGCAGCGCAGTCGATGATTCGTTTAATTACTGCGAGTTAGTCCGCGAAGCGTCCTCGTACTTGGGTAAAATTAACGAATTCGCTAACGACACTGTCTCGAGACGCAATAACTTTGCCAATAAATCCGATATAATGAACATGACACAAAAATTGACAACTATAGTTTCTCTTCTTGCCATTAAAAACTCGTCACTTGAAACCAAAGTTGCGAATTTGGAGCGGGATTTAATATCCGTTAAACTTAATCAGGTCGTGAAACCGGCCCCCGCGGCGCCTCCGGTCTCTTATTCCGAGGCCCTCAAACTGAAACTCGCGAAATCGGTTCCCCCCGTCGAGACACGTAAACCACTCCCGTGTGTTATAGCCTACCCCACGCAAGAAAAATCGGCGGAATTAAAATCGGCAACTGAGACCAAGCAGGCTTTGATGAAGGTCATAAACCCGGCCGACGGTTTTCAATTTCACGGCGTTAAGAAAACAGCGAATTCGGGCGTGCTTCTGCGCCTCACGAGCGAGTCGCAAGTTAAAAAATTAAAGTCAGTCGAAGCGCTAAAATCTGCCGGTCTCCGTCTCGAGACACCCAAGGGGCGTAGCCCGCGCATCCTTATCAAAGATGTTCCTCAACACATTACAGACGATAATTTTCTTTTATCTCTTTACAACCAAAACGTAAACGGCGAAATTAATGTGACACAAGATCAATTCATGAGCTCCACAAAAATAGTAAGACGTCGTATTTTAAACAAAGAATATAATAATCGAAAATGGATAGGTATCGAACTAGACCCTAAAGTGCGTCAACACCTCATCGAAACAAAAGAAAAACTTTTTATCGACTGGGCAATGTGTCGCTTCGTCGATGATGTTGAACTCGTGCGCTGCGCTAACTGTCAACAGTACGGGCACACCGCTAAATTCTGTCGTGACACAAAGCCATGCTGTAAACATTGCGCCGAGGGGCATACCTCGGATAGCTGCCCAAAAAAAGATAAAAACGACTTTAAGCCGGTTTGCGGTAGTTGTTTGCGATATAAAAAACCGACCGACCACCACACAGGCTCCCCAGATTGTCCTACGTATAAGTCTAAAATGGAGCAACTTATTTTAACGACTCGGTATGGATAGTTTAAATATAGGACAGTTAAACCTCCACAATAATAAGCACGCAACGATAGAATTAGAAAAGTTGGTTTCCGATTACAATTTAGACTTGGTGCTCGTACAGGAGCAATATCAACTCGCGTCGCTACGGTCGAAGATAGTACAAATTGATAACCTAGCTCGCGCGGGTATTTATACACCTCAGTCTAGATTTTCAGTCACGGCCTTAACTAACCTTTCGACGTCGCACTGTGCGGTAGCCGAGGTATCGTGTCCTCAGTTTAGACTATACGTTGTAAGCTGCTACTTCCAGTACGCGGATTCCGTTAGCCCTCATTTACATCAACTTCGCCGCGTATTACAATCTCTCGCGGGTAATAAAATTATCATTGGCGCCGACGTCAATGCATCCTCGCCCTTATGGCACGGCCAACTTAGGTACACTGACCGCGACCGACGTACCGCTGTAGAAGACTTCATTGCGGAGTTTAACCTCCTTATTCACAACACCCCCGATGCACCACCTACCTATAGTAGCCCAACGGGCGAATCGTCGATTGACGTCACGCTATCCAGCGCGTACGTCCAGATTAGGCATTGGCGTGTCCTTCCTGATGCGTCATGTAGTGATCACCGCTTATTGGTGTACGAGTATTCTCGTGCGGTCCCGAGTGATACCGTAGTCAATTCTAATGACTATAAATACAATGTAAAGAACGGCGATTGGAAATTATTCCGCTCCCTCATTACCGCTCATGCCGGAGACTTCACTCGGCCGGATTTAAACGTCAACGAGTGCGCGGAAATCATGACAAACACATTTGTTTACTGTGCCGATGTAGCCTTGGGTCGTAGACCTCTTAAAAAAGATCACAACTGTAAATGGTGGAACAGTAAACTTCTTAATCTTCGTCGGGAATTTAGAAGGGCCAGGCGCAAAATTAATAATCTTCGTAAATCTGGCCTCAATCGTTCGGATGATCATTACATAATTAGTTTAAACAACCTACGCATTTCAAGGTCACGCTATCGCGCCGCCGTTACGTTAGCAAAAAATAATATGTTGAAGAATGCCGCGAACAGACTAGATAAAGAGGGCCCCTGGTCCTCTTTATACCACGAGCTTAAACCCAGTAGTAGTAATGAGCCAAGCTTTTTCTCAAATATTAAAATTAACAACTCTTACACTTGTAGTTTAGACGAAACGGCGAAGGCATATCTAAACGTTCTCATCCCAGACGACGAGCCCTCCTTGGATGATGAACACCACCGCGTCATAAGGAGTAGAATGTTAGACCCCATTCATACACCGGTCTCAGATTTACCAACTTCGGAGGAGTTTAGTAAAATAGTAAACCTTTTGCCTATAAAAAAATCTGCGGGCGAGGATAAAATATCGAATATTATGATAAAACAAGCGTGCTTAGCGGCCAATTCATCGATTCTACATGTTTACAACAGATGTATCGCAGAAGGTATATTTCCAAAAATTTGGCGCACCGGTTGCTTAAAATTAATACCTAAAGCGGGAAACAAACCTCCAGACGACCCAAAATCTTACCGTCCGATAACGTTACTGCCTTGCTTAGGTAAATTACTAGAACGTCTCATCGTACCTCGCCTGCTACCCGGTGGCCCTAAATTTCATAGTCATCAGTTCGGTTTCACCGCCGGGAAATCGACTGTTGACGCGGCTATGGAAGTTAGAAAAATAGTAAATCTTTCGGAATCGAAATACGTGGTCGCCATTTCATTAGATATTTCCGGCGCGTTCGATCATGCTTGGTGGCCGATATTATTATTAAAACTAAAAAATCGAGGCTGCTACTCTAATATTTATGCCATAATACGTTCTTACTTTTTTAATGGTCAAACTAAGCTTCGACTAGGACATTGTACACACGCCAAAGATTTAACTTGCGGCTGCCCTCAGGGCTCTGTTATCTCGCCAAAACTATGGAATTTAGGATTTGATGATTTATTAAGTCTTCCCCTATCACCGCTGTGCGTACTAGTTGGCTACGCCGATGACGGTTTTCTCATCGTTCAAGCAGATTCACGTTCCGAAATTGAATCTAAAGCCAATGATAGTCTTAATTTAATATCGAGCTGGGGTAAACGTAATCGCCTGAAATTTGCCGCGCATAAAACTTACCAAATTCTTTTAAAAGGTTCCCTTATATCTTCCCCTAGCATTAAACTTGACAATATTAACGTTAAACGCAAACAGTCGCTCTGTTATCTTGGGTTTTACTTGGAAAATAAATTTACATTTTTAGAACATATAATTCAAACTGGAGAGAAAGCGAAGCGCAATTTTTACTCCTTTACCAAAATATCTACGTCGACATGGGGCCTCTCTTTCAAAACCCTAAAATTAATTTACACCGCTACTTACCTAGGCAGCATTTGCTACGGGGCCCCCGTGTGGGCCGACAGAGCAACTATCGGCGCGGCTCGTCGCAAGTTGCTACAAAGCCAACGTCTTGCTCTTATATTCTTGTGCAAAGCTTACAGGACCACAAGCACTGAAGCCTTGCCTGTGTTAGCCGGAGTTTTACCCGTTGACCTTGAGATTCAGCGTCGTGCGACAATGTATTATCATAACAAAAACATGGACAACCCGTTCTTTTTAAGCGCTCGCGATAAAATTAAAATAGCAAGATTGTTTGAACCTTTAGAAAACTCTGTGCAAAGCCTAATCTCCGAATGGCAGTCGCGATGGGACTGTTCCACCAAAGGGCGTCATCTTTATAATTTTTTCCCTAATATTCGTGAACGGTTATCCAAACATTGGATGGATATTGATCACTGCGTTTCTCAATTCCTGACCGGTCATGGAAATTTTAAGGCCAAACTTTACGGATTTAAACTAGTTGCATCACCCATGTGCGAGTGCTCGACCGAAGGCAACATGTTTGAACAAACCGCGCATCATGTTCTCTGGGAGTGCAGTCTCTGGCAGGACGAAAGAACTACTATGCTAAACAACCTATTCTGTACATCTGGAGTCGCATACTACGGTGATCTCGTGGACAGCGCTAGGAACTTCCGTGCCTTCAAGCGTTTTTGTCACAATTATTATTGGCAACAGTCAAACACAATAAACTCCAATATTAACTTAGCTTAGCTTAGGAGTCACAATTATTATTAACCTTATTTCCGTGGTGCTCCCCCTTAAGTTCTTTGACTTTCGGTCATTGCAACTTTGTGCTGTCTCCCGCTTTTATGGGGAGGGAAATTGGAATCTTCCTACTCCTCCTATTTTCTTCTGATTAATTTCGTTGCGGGTCCCAAGACAGTTTTAGCATGTCCCTCGGGCTCCCTGAGATCACATCAAAGGGTTTTCGTGGTTGGATACCGCTGTCGATCCTGGCGACACAGGAGATACAGTGGTGGGAATGTGTGGTGGGCCAAAGCCCGTTTAAAAAAAAAAAAAATGTATGTTAGTCTTAAGGTATTTATAATATGGGCCAAGATGCCTGAGTTAAATAAATAAATAAAAAAAATTGTCATTTGAAAGGAAAAACCAGTTGTTCTCTACTTGCTTCTGCGTCTCCGTCTTTTTGCCAAAAATAGGCTCGCCCGACTCCCGAGTTTCATACACCTCTTTCAGTGGTAGTGGTAGCTTATTTATATGACTTGTACTTAAAGCAGCTTGGTAACTTTTTTAACTAGATGACTTGGCAAACGTTATTTTACCATATAAATTATTTCTAGTATCAATATAAAAAGGAGATAAAAACCTAATCTCAGGCCTAACGAATGTACTATCAGAGAAATTGATTCCTAGGCAGATGGTAGACCTACTTAGCTTGGGCGCGTTACGTTAAACCCAACCAACAGATCACAATAATTAAAATTGAATTGACATGATCAAAATTTCATTAAAATCGCTTGAGCCGTTTTGGAGTAGTTCGCGCATAAACACGAGAATTTTATATTAGATTCACTCACATAAGGCTGCGGGTACTTGTATATAAGTTCCTCATGCTCGAGCAGCAGTTCGACCGCCTCCACGAACTCCGCGTTGATGGCCTGCAGCAGCGCGTCGCGCGTCTCCACCCCCATCACCACCAAGAGCTCCACCATCTCCAGGTTCTCCCCCTCGATGGCCAGGGTTAGGGCGCCGCGCCCGAGCGCGTCCACGCAGTTGATGTCGATGTACTTCTTGCGGTGCGCTTTTTGAAGACATCTGGAAAGGGTTTTAGGGTCGTTTCACCACTTCCTGATGAGAGCCGGATAGGCTAATCTGCCTACCCACAACTAATCTGACAGATACTCCATACCTTATCCAGTTTACAGAATCATATCATAGACTAGATGTACTATCAGAGAAGGTGATTCCTCGTCAGATGGGGGGCCTACGTAATTTTGGTCGCGTTACGTCAAACCTAGCCGACATAATACATTGAATTGATATGATCTGACCAAATGATATTGATCTGTCAACTACCTAGGGATCAATTTCCTTGATGGTACTATCAGAGAAGTTGATTCATAGGCAGATGGGAGACCTCTACATAAATTGGTTGCTTTATGTCCAACCCAGCCCACAGATTACAACTTATTGAATTGACATAGCCCGACCAAATGAAGCAGGTCTGTCCTCTGCTGGGCATTTGCCTATGATTCAATTTCTTCGATGGTGCGTCATACGCATCACATAAACTTGTATTACAACATGTCTCTGTGTATGCACTATGCACGTCTGTAACTTCACGCAAACCCAAAAGCTATATAACGGATTACTGAAAGTACTAGATTTTTGAATAACGCAAAGATATTATTATGGATGGAAGAATGTTAATGGTATGGGTGCTTGTATTTCACTAAAGAACTGCTCGGATTTCGACGAAAAGGCAAAGTAGTACTCGGAAATCTTTGAAAATATTTTGTTAAGTTAAAAAGTAACTGTACAAACGAACTTTCACGTTAATATTGTAATGAATCCGAAATTACAATATATACACCTGTATACCTACCTCCTAACATTAGCACTATCCCCTCTCTCCACAGCTAGTAAGTATTTCTTCTCTTCCAATGACAGCGCCTTAGGCAGCGTCGGCTGTCGTTGCGGCTGCGGTCGAGCAATCTCAGACTCGGCCTGAACAAAACAAAATATACCTTAGCTCTTCATAGTATAAATTTCATCGTGATCTTCTCGGAACCAACTTAATTTAAAATATCGTATAGAAATTTTAAAATTACCCTTTTCCAACAAATAGAGCATCCCGGAAATGATGATACATGTTGTGGTTATTGGAAAATTCTCCGTGAGTTTTAATATTAGATATATTGTGAGTTAATCTAGTCGAAACCTGACCTATTTACTACATCCTAACCGATTTACTACCTCCACATCCGTATCCATTATCCATACTAATATTAGGGTTCCGTAGTCAACAAGGAACCCTTTTAGTTTCGGTCTGTCCGTCCGTCTGTCCGTCTGTCCGTCTGTCTATCTGTCTGTCTGTCTGTCTGTCTGTCCGCGGTTTTACTCAGAGACTATAGGACCTACAAAGCTGTAATTTGGCATGAATACACATATTAGTGATGGCAACAAAATGGTACATGAAATCGTAAAAAAATATTTTTTATGGTACCTCCCCTACACATCAAGCGGGGATGAATTTTTTTTTCGCGCCCACCCCATCGTGTGGGGTGTCGTTGAATAGGTTTTTTAAAAATATTGCGAGTATTCATAGATCATTTTCCGATTTAGGGATCCGTTTGTGAAATATTAAGTTTTAAAGTGGAAAAAATCGTTAGAGTCCAGTGTCCCCCCTTCTACCTGCTAAACGGTTGGTTCTGGAAATGTCAAATAATTCACGGGAGTAAATATGCTGAATTTAAAAGGAAAACTATCACGGCTAAGAAGACTTCATAAGTTATTGAGTAATAGTTGATTAACTAAAAAAAATTTATTCGGCGAAGTATAAAGGACCTTTTTGTTCAAATTCCTTTGAAAGTAACTGAGATGATTATGTTACTAGTGTAAAACACGCTTTAAATGTACGTTCATTGACCATAAAAATTATCTAAAACTTGCGGTACTACGGAACCCTGTATTGCACGTGGCCCGACACGCACTTGGCCGGTTTTTTATAAATATATGTCTGTTTTCCTTGTAACGTCTTCACGTCCAAACCAATGAACCGACTTTGCTGGTATTTGGTATGGAGATACTACGAGTCTCGGGAAAGAACATAGTATTCTTTTTATCCTGAAAAAATGAACCGTTTCCTCGCGATAAACCAATTTTGGTGAAACGGAGTCATCTAATAATATATCTCTTTCACATATATTATAATGTTGGGAACTGTTATAATATACACTCTCGCCACAAAGTGAATTTCAGTTCCTTTG
This sequence comes from Polyommatus icarus, assembly GCA_937595015.1. NCBI lineage: Eukaryota > Metazoa > Arthropoda > Insecta > Lepidoptera > Lycaenidae > Polyommatus > Polyommatus icarus. The sequence goes on along the minus strand of OW569323.1, from coordinate 22,160,695 downwards.
TGGTGAGAGTGCCGACTCAAGTTTTATCCATCTTCGAGGTGGAGGAGTTCTGGCCCGCCGGTGTAGTTTACCGGAGGTTCCGGGGGAGGCACCCGAACGAAGCGCGCATCACGTCGCCGAAAGAGACTTTACGTGATAAAGTATATATATATATATATATATATATATATATATATATATATATATATATATATATATATTATTTACTCATTCACACACACAATCACACTACACTTTATCACGTAAAGTCTCTTTCGGCGATTCGGCGGCGAATTTTATCCTAATATATATATATATATATATATATATATATATATATATATATATATATATATATATAGGATAAAATTGTTCGGCTTGCATCCGTTGTCTGATTGCCATAACACAAGTTTTTACGTAGCATGGGATTAGACGACGTGATGTACGCTAAGTAGCTTTTATACTATTGTATATTATTGTATGGTTAATAAAGAATTTGAATGTATAATTTATATCTTCCAAAATACCACTTGTCGATCCAGAATTGAGCCCAAAACCTTTTAACCTTTTTCACAGGTTAAATTAACATGGACAGAGTGGGCCATCAAGTAACGACGATTGAGGTGAACAAAATAGTAGGCCCTTTAGCCAAGACGTTATCGCTTCTTTATAGATTCCCCGATCAAAATGTATGAAATTAACATTAAACGAGTCGAACGTCAACTTAATATTAACGGCGAGTCTATATAAAAACGATAAAGAAAACGTCTTGGCCACAGGCTCTATTTTCATTGAATAAGTTAACCATAAGTCCTTATAACGAGATTCGATGACATTTAACCAAAATGAGTATATAGCTCAAACTTAATTATTAGGAGCCCGCTAAACCTTTTACTGGCTTTTTATATTGGAACATCGACGCCTACATTTTATATTATTATACCATTATTATACTATCACTTTTTATCGCGACGTATTTTGTCGTCAGATCATCATTATAATCATTATTAATTCAAAATAATCATTGAGAATCATAATAAATAAATTATTATGACCTATCATTCGATATGATTCTTAATTAAAATTCTAAGATTTCTTCTTAGTTGTAGAAGTATTTGCATATTAATTGTTTCTCCAAACAAAGGAACAATAAATTTATGTTTTGCAGCTGTAGTATAACGTTTCATCGGTCCGTTACTTATAAAATACATATCTTTAATAAGATTTATTATAGAAATTAAATAGAAAAGCTAATGTTTATTAAAGACGTAGGTATATTATAGAGTCTACATAGAGTCTAAAGCTTATTAATCAGGAAATATTCTCATCTCGGCTGAAGTATCCTTTGACACATTTTTTTTTTATTATGTGGAGTTATTTGAAAGAAAAGATAACTACAAGTTATAATATCTATAAGATGCATATATAAGATTGGATTGGGTTGTTTAAAACATAGTGTTTAAATATTGTTTACAATACCTACTTAATTTGAATGGACGTCTATAGAACACTTTTTAGAGTTTTGTTATTATACATTATCTCACTAACTGTTAGATAAAGCAGGTGTTTTCTAATGTTGTTATTGTTATACTTACCGCCTCCAAATCCTTTTTGGCGGCCATATTTGTTATCTTTGATGGTAGAACGGCGTCCCCCCAGCTGGCTGTTGTTAGCCTACTCGTAGTAGAAGAGTAGAATACTGATTAATTATAGCATCCATACCTACGAATAATAAAAACTAAGGCAGAGTAACTCCGTCAAAAAACATGCTCCAAAATACTTGTCAAAAAAGTGTACCTTAGGTTCACTTTTCATACATTTGCAATATTTAGGTGACCTTGAGCGCTACAAAGGCTGACGTTACATGACAGTTCGAATGGAACCAAATTTAAAACTGTATTAGTATGGGAGTTACGTTTCCTTAGGTTCTATTATTCGTAGATCCATACTAACTAATATTATAAATGCGAAAGTGTGTGTGTCTGCCAGGCTGTCCGTCTGTCTGTAACCTCTTAGCCCGCCACAGACCTAGCTATTTTCGCGTGACCACACACTCAGCTATAATATATATTTCTGTGACATGTGGATTTACGTTGTTCTTCTTATTGTGTCTGTGACGGGCTTTACGTCCAAACCACTGAACCTGTTTTGCTGAAATTTGGTACGGAGATACTCTGAGTCCCGGGAATGACTTAGGATACTTTTGTCCCGGGGAAATGTTCGGTTCTGGCCCGATAAACGAATTTTAGTACAACGGAGTTATCTGCGAGCGTTATCTATAGTTATTTAATATTTCAACCTTTAACATTACAAATATATAAAATCCACAAACACATTAACTATGTTGGTAGATAAATTTCGTATTGTATTGCAAAATAGAGCTCCAATAATATTCTAAAGTTAACGACCAAAAATGTAGAATAAAGCAATAAATAATACACGCCTTCAACTTATTTGTTATTGAATTTTCGCTCGGACCGCTCGCGTAACATTTTAATTTGATTTTCAGATTCACTCGTGTTAAAGTAACTTTTACAGCTTATTAAAGCTATCAAGTTATTTTACAAAAATGTTTGTGTATCAATTTTAAATCAAGGAGATATAATATAATTTCCATAGCTTCTTATGCTAAGTACTCACATACGGTTTTGCTCGATAGTTTTACTCCGAATCGAAGGAAATGACATATTTGACATATTTAATTCCATCGAGTCGGCTCGAAGCGAGCCTTCGAGCTGTCAGTTTTGCGGTCCACACGGTGGTTATTGCTCGATTCGGAGTAAAACTATCGAGCAAAACCGTATGTGAGTACTTAGCATTCACTTACTTATTCCACAAAGTCTATAGGTATACAAAAAACACATTGTTTTGATATAAAGCAGAATTAAGAAGCCATACTAACACTAACACTAAGCAGTAATACGAGACAGTTCCGATATAAGTGGATTACATTAATCTGCCTGAAAATGCTCACGTTTGGCATTGAACTAGTTTGGTATGTTATGCTTTTAGGCACTTCAATTATTATTTTATGGAAAATCTTTATTAGCAAGATGGTTAAGCGCTGTATAGAATGCTCGCGTTGAAAACTTTATTAACAGTAATTATTAATATGATAAGACTTTAACCATTACTATTCGTACGCGTTGCTTTCTTAACACATTTTATAGGATCTATAACCTTGTAAATTTACAAGTACTTAACATGTCATTATACCAAAGATCTATTTTAATATATATAAAGCTTAATGCAGAACATTTTTGAGAACTAAGTATAACCTGCTTGTTTAATCTTATAATTTTTATACATTGCGTGAGCCAAATTTTAAAGAAGGTTAATTACTTTAATTTACTCATAGAACGAGCAACATTTTATATATTAACTTGTTGTAATATAATGTTCATATTGTGGATATCCCACAACAGTTTTGTAAGCTAAAATCTAAAATTTATTCAGAATAAACTTTATGCACCCACATGCTAGCAATTTAATTTCGGCGGAATCGAAAATCTATGTATCCTTTGGGGACCGTATTTTCCCGGGGTAAGAAGCAGCCTATATTACTATGTTAATCCTGAATTTTTAGCGCCAATTTACATCTGCTCGACGATAGAGGTAGTTGAAAAAATGGTCTACAGGAAAAAACCTGGTTCCCGGCAAAGTATCATACTGCATAGTGTAGTATGCTTGACCCGGCAGATCACAATAAATATTATTATGCCCCATTGTGCCCCAGCTATGAGCTAACAGCGTATGATTCGCACCCAATAACATATTATTTTATTCGGTTAAAGTACAATTAATGCAAGTTTTGTTTTTAAATTATAAAATCAATGATAGTTGGTATGTTATAAAATATGGTCACTCTATAGACTCTATCACTAGTGATTATATTATCTTTGGACTCTATAGTAATAAACTTTATTATCTATAGTATAGAGTATTAAGTTTATTACTTTTTTTTAAACAAAAAACTTGGGATACTACGCTGCGAACAAAAGCCAGTGTGATATATAAGTATTTATTATTATTATTTTTGCCTTAATATGACTCTACACTCTACAGTATATATTAATTAATACATACATAATTAAAAAATTTAAAACTCTAAATTTATCTAGTCTTGTTAATATAAAGACTTTCGAAAACCTTTTAAACATTACTTGTGGTCCATGGATATACTGTTTTATTACCCAGATCGTACAAGGTTGAAAGGATTTTCCAAATTTTTATTATGGACATCAAAACTCGGGCAACAACTTTATAATAATCCAAATAAAACTCTTCAACTAACACCTTACTGTCCTACTTTAGGACCGCAAAAACTTATATGGTGCATATGAATAGATTAAAAAAATAAAGTTTCTTCTAAAAGGTATTTTAAAAGTAAATAAACATAAAATCACTACTCACAGGTCATTGGCTGTGGCTGACGCGGTACTGGCCAACTGTCAGGCCTACCACTTATATAAAACACCTCCTAATCCTATTATAGCTCCTACTGAAACTGGATTGCTAGTGATATATTCAGCGATGTATAAGCGTAGATTTAGAAGGTCTTGATTGCCACCATGATTACGCGTGTCTGTCCAGAGTATTCATGTTTAAAATACGAATACCTGTCCATTTTTTCATCATTGATTTTGGTTTTATAAATATTAAACAAACGTCATACAAATATAAGTACAATCAAAGACAGATTCGGTAATTAATGTTTTTGAAATTTATTATATTAAGATTTCGATTTAGAAGAAGATTAAATAGAATGTCTATCGCATTTTCATTCACGTTGACGTGTCTTTTATTTAATTTTATATATAATTTATAGAACATCGTGCATATCGGCGAATTCATTTACGTTAAAGTACGTAGGTAGGCGCTATAACGTGATAGCGATCATCACCGATCACGTTAAACTATTTATCTATTTATATCAGACGCACTAAATGCTAATCCAATTGCCACTAACAATGTCATGACGTTTGATTTCGTTTTCATTTAGATTATGTACTTATTTGTTTTGCAAGTCGTAAACTAAAAATAAATAGTTCAATGTGTTTACTGCAAGTACCAACTGCAGTAGCGCAAGACGTAGCGGTACGTAGCTTTAGGCGTAGCGGTGCGCAGCTCTAGCCGTAGCGGTGCGTAGCGCTAGACGTAGCGGTGCGTAGCGCTGGACGTAGCGGTGCGTAGCTCTAGGCGTAGCGGTGCGTAGCACAAAACGTAGCGGTGCGTAGCGCTATCTCGCGTAGCGGTGCGTAGCGCTATCTCGCGTAGCGGTGCGTAGCGCTAGACGTAGCGGTGCGTAGCGCTGGACGTAGCGGTGCGTAGCTCTAGACGTAGCGGTGCGTAGCACAAAACGTAGCGGTGCGTAGCGCTATCTCGCGTAGCGGTGCGTAGCGCTAGACGTAGCGGTGCGTAGCGCTGTACGTAGCGGTGCGTAGCTCTAGACGTAGCGGTGCGTAGCACAAAACGTATCGGTGCGTAGCGCTATCTCGCGTAGCGGTGCGTAGCGCTAGACGTAGCGGTGCGTAGCGCTGGACGTTGCGGTGCGTAGCTCTAGACGTAGCGGTGCGTAGCACAAAACGTAGCGGTGCGTAGCGCTATCTCGCGTAGCGGTGCGTAGCGCTAGACGTAGCGGTGCGTAGCGCTGGACGTAGCGGTGCGTAGCTCTAGACGTAGCGGTGCGTAGCACAAAACGTAGCGGTGCGTAGCGCTATCTCGCGTAGCGGTGCGTAGCGCTAGACGTAGCGGTGCGTAGCGCTGGACGTAGCGGTGCGTAGCTCTAGACGTAGCGGTGCGTAGCACAAAACGTAGCGGTGCGTAGCGCTATCTCGCGTAGCGGTGCGTAGCGCTAGACGTAGCGGTGCGTAGCGCTGGACGTAGCGGTGCGTAGCTCTAGACGTAGCGGTGTGTAGCACAAAACGTAGCGGTGCGTAGCGCTATCTCGCGTAGCGGTGCGTAGCGCTAGACGTAGCGGTGCGTAGCGCTGGACGTAGCGGTGCGTAGCTCTAGGCGTAGCGGTGCGTAGCACAAAACGTAGCGGTGCGTAGCGCTATCTCGCGTAGCGGTGCGTAGCGCTATCTCGCGTAGCGGTGCGTAGCGCTAGACGTAGCGGTGCGTAGCGCTGTACGTAGCGGTGCGTAGCTCTAGACGTAGCGGTGCGTAGCACAAAACGTATCGGTGCGTAGCGCTATCTCGCGTAGCGGTGCGTAGCGCTAGACGTAGCGGTGCGTAGCGCTGGACGTAGCGGTGCGTAGCTCTAGACGTAGCGGTGCGTAGCACAAAACGTAGCGGTGCGTAGCGCTATCTCGCGTAGCGGTGCGTAGCGCTAGACGTAGCGGTGCGTAGCGCTGGACGTAGCGGTGCGTAGCTCTAGACGTAGCGGTGCGTAGCACAAAACGTAGCGGTGCGTAGCGCTATCTCGCGTAGCGGTGCGTAGCGCTAGACGTAGCGGTGCGTAGCGCTGGACGTAGCGGTGCGTAGCTCTAGACGTAGCGGTGCGTAGCACAAAACGTAGCGGTGCGTAGCGCTATCTCGCGTAGCGGTGCGTAGCGCTAGACGTAGCGGTGCGTAGCGCTGGACGTAGCGGTGCGTAGCTCTAGACGTAGCGGTGTGTAGCACAAAACGTAGCGGTGCGTAGCGCTATCTCGCGTAGCGGTGCGTAGCGCTAGACGTAGCGGTGCGTAGCGCTGGACGTAGCGGTGCGTAGCTCTAGGCGTAGCGGTGCGTAGCACAAAACGTAGCGGTGCGTAGCGCTATCTCGCGTAGCGGTGCGTAGCGCTATCTCGCGTAGCGGTGCGTAGCGCTAGACGTAGCGGTGCGTAGCGCTGGACGTAGCGGTGCGTAGCTCTAGGCGTAGCGGTGCGTAGCACAAAACGTATCGGTGCGTAGCGCTATCTCGCGTAGCGGTGCGTAGCGCTAGACGTAGCGGTGCGTAGCGCTGGACGTAGCGGTGCGTAGCTCTAGACGTAGCGGTGCGTAGCACAAAACGTAGCGGTGCGTAGCGCTATCTCGCGTAGCGGTGCGTAGCGCTAGACGTAGCGGTGCGTAGCGCTGGACGTAGCGGTGCGTAGCTCTAGACGTAGCGGTGCGTAGCACAAAACGTAGCGGTGCGTAGCGCTATCTCGCGTAGCGGTGCGTAGCGCTAGACGTAGCGGTGCGTAGCGCTGGACGTAGCGGTGCGTAGCTCTAGACTTAGCGGTGCGTAGCACAAAACGTAGCGGTGCGTAGCGCTATCTCGCGTAGCGGTGCGTAACGCTAGACGTAGCGGTGCGTAGCGCTGGACGTAGCGGTGCGTAGCGCTGGACGTAGCGGTGCGTAGCTCTAGACGTAGCGGTGCGTAGCACAAAACGTAGCGGTGCGTAGCGCTATCTCGCGTAGCGGTGCGTAGACGTAGCGTCTAGCGCTACGTCTAGCGCTGCTGTGTATGCTGTGGCCTGTGTTTGTGTGAGGTAGTGGTACGTGAGGCATCGCTACGCCTAGAGTCTATACTTGCTCTAAGTCCAGCCTTTTTTTTTTTTTTTTTTTTTTTTATCGGTGGGAAATGCTTTACGCATCCCCAGCGACCCGGGGGAGTGGTCGCCGGGGTATGTGGGACTCCCCAGGTGCTGCGGTAAGGAGGAGCACCCGGGGCTACCCACTAAAACCCACCGGTGCCTCCTTCCTCCGCTACGCTGCTGGGCCACCGGACCCGCCGACGGGGGCGATATCTGCGGCAGCCCAGTTAGCGGCGTCTGTCTGGCAGACTCCATCGCAGCAGCTGTAGAGCTGTTGAGCCTTCGGGAGAGCAGCCCGAGGCACCGGGCGCTCTTCTACCGGGTAGGGCTCGTGCATTGGGCAGCGGATTCCCCAATCCGCTGCCCGAGCCCTGATTACGGCGGGAGCTGGCGCTCATGTATGGCGCGCCTGCGCCCTCCGCGCCGTCTTCGAACGGGATCCGCGGCCACGTCCGCTTCTCTCTCCCGTTCGGGCTCTAAGTCCAGCCTAGCGTAGGAGTAGCGTACAGCGTTGTATAACGTTGTGGTGTGAACAGCCGGCTACCGTTGCGCAGCGCTGGTATTAGTGCCCTACGACTCAATTTTATGACTTTAAAACTTTTTCTTTCATTTTTAATTGTTTGTTGACATGATTTTTAACAATAACGTCCCCACTTGATGTTACAAGAACTAAGCAGTCGAGCCATTATTATGAGACACTTGTTAGCTTTTTCAGTGACTCTGATAGGTCACTGAGATGTTTATCAAACAAAACAGGATAAACTCAAAATGTTTCTGTTAAATTGCAATTCGTTTATTTAAATTAGGCTCAAAATGAGAAATTGTGTGGGCACAAATTGTGATCTACAATTCCCAAAGGCTATAGATTAATGTTTGACGATCTCTATGGACTCGAAAGTGACGGGGAAATAAATTATTCAGAACAGCTTAAAGCACGTCTCCTTTAATATTTATTTATTTACCCAGAACCAGATTATATCATGCTTATAAAAACACATTCGCAAATAATTCATTATTTTAGAACAAATTTAGTTAGCATAAAAAGGTTATAGTGAGCTGACCTTAAAAGATCTAAGACATACAATGTCGCGGACTTTTTCTTAGAACTTTTAAGGGGGAACAATTCTGTTATACATGATTTTACGAAACTTTTACCGTTTACGCTGCGTACGCAGCTCAATAGGAAAAAATCCCCCGATTTTGAAACATTCCTCATTGGTGCTCGGCTCCTATTGGTATTAGCGTAATAATAATAATTAGGCTATAGCCTGCCTCGATAAATTGGCTAACTGACACTGAAATAATTTTTTGAATCATACCAGTGGTTCTTGAGATTAGCGCGTTCAAAAAAAAAAACAAACAAACTTTTCAGCTGTATAATATTAGTATAATAGATATATGAAAAGAGATATAATATTAGGAACACACATAAACTGAGTAGTAAAAATAGAATTTATGTTACTTAAATTTGTCAAATTAAGACAATATATTTTTTAAAAGATATGAATGTATTTTCTTAAAGTATTGGAAAAAGGAATTTACGCAAAAGACAAAATATATAGTTGAGAATATAATTTAGTTGATATAATTAAATAGTACATGATAATTTAATATTCATATAATATTTATAAACTGTACTTTAATTTGAATTTATACTGTTGATTTGTATTTGTTTGTAATTCCGGATGTTATTGTAATATTTGAAAGTGACGGTTGATTATTGTTTTTAAAGTGGTTAAAATTGGCGGTACTTTGAAAAAACCGACACGGGGGGACTGAACGATTTTGTAAGGAAGAAGCGTTGCAAGTCTGAATAAAGTGATTGTGATGCTAAGTGAATTTTATTATATTCTTCACATGGAGCTAATACAGAGATTCCTCATACTTCAGAAGTGGGATAGAATTCACAATAATAGATTTGTAATAGATAAGATTAAAAAAGAAAAACATTCAACACAAAATGTCTTAGGAAATAAACGGCCTTCCACGTGGGTCCAGAATGGACGAATACAAACTAATACTAATAGAGGGGATATCTCGGCGGGGGCACTACCTTGCCCCCAGATAATAATCTACGTCGTTTCGCAACTTCGCAGTCATGCTAGGAATCATACCTAACATCAAACATGGCCCAACGTCAAAAGATGCTTAAGACTTTAGGCTTTCACATATATAATTTAGCGGTCGGCATGTCCGGTGTATGTCGTGACAATGTCAAGTGTAATCCCTGCAATTGGATTTAGAATAATGTTCGGACTATTTGTTGTACTGTTTGCCGACAGTCCGGCTTCTCTAGATTGTTTCCGGTAGGATACCCAGAATCTACATCCTGAGATCCGATAAACATTAACTGTACCGGTAAATTAAGCTGCTATGTTTATTTTTGGCAACTTATAACTCGTTACTTTGCGGAAATCCATAGCTTAAAATTTAATTTATTATTATTTTAGCAATATTCCGCGAAATACACTTCCACCTTTAAGTAAATGAAGGTTGAACACCACTACACACTCGACGCGCGTTTCGCTCCAACACCGGAGCATCCTCAGGATGTGGACTCTACGAACTTGACGGACGTTGTTCGTAGAGTCCACATCCTGAGGATGCTCCGGTGTTGGAGCGAAACGCGCGTCGAGTGTGTAGTGGTGTTCAACCTTCATTTACTTAAAGGTGGAAGTGTATTTCGCGGAATATTGCTAAAATAATAATAAATTAAATTTTAACTTATAACTCTCCTAACACGACGTAAGGCTTAATTTGCGCTTCGTCTCGAAGTTCGAAATATAGTGTTGTTTGTAATCAAGCATTCTTTCACATTTGTACGAAGAATGATTTCAATGTTAACCCATCAATCCCCAAGCGGCACTCGGCTGTCGCACAATTGAAAAGCTATTGTGTTTGCCATTCCCACGATTGAGGTAGATATTAAAATGTAATTAGTATAATATTAACGAGTTATTACAACCTAATTACATTTTACATTTATTTTTACATTACAGATCTTTACTCAGATCTGCGTCGAATCATCTACTAGAAATGCCCGTGCATCAAACTAAATTGTACGGTTCCTCCTTCGTTGTTACTGGTATAAGGCTCTGGAATTCGTTGCCAAAGCATATCAAACTTGCAAAAACATTGAATACTTTCAAAAGTCTCGTCAAGTCGCATTATTTAGCTATCTGTAAAAATAATACTTGATCATAATCCAAGCAATTGCTGTGAGTTAAATTACACTTTAAATTATTAATTATTATCCGTGTCTGTTATAATGATTATATTATCTTTTAGTAATTTAAGTATAGTATTATTCTATTATATTTATAATATCTATCTATAGTATTATTATATATGTGTATTATGCATGCTGTAATATAATATATGTCGGAGGGTCAGGATTTAGATCAGAACCTTCAGACATTGTGGGCTTAGATGGGTATCGTGCAAAAGAACAAAACTTGTAAAATCAAGTTGTTTATTAATTGTCTTGAAATCAGATCACTCAGTTATAACACTGTACACAATTATTACTATTCACTCAACACTCCACTGTACATTACACTATACACTGACACAAAGCGAAACGTAGGACAGTTCCGTAAGCACTAGTTGACTGGTCGACGGCTGGAGCGAAAGTGAGAGGCGCTCCGCCCCACCAGAGCTTTACGACTCTGTCGAAGCGCGCCAAAACTACGTTGCACCAATTCGCCGCTTGGTGGCGCACTTGCGCTTCGTTTCGTGTCCGTATTCATGACCGGTTACGACACGGCCATCCTGTGCGACACACGTCCCTGTGTGTCAGTTAATCTGTAACGAAAAGAAAACGACAAAGTCTCTGCTCGGCCATCCTTACCATAACTATGGAGAGAAATGAAAACTAACTTTTTATTCCTTTCAATTTATCTTAGCAATTAGATTTGTTTACCAAAAAGCATTAAATCTAGTTCAAACTAATCAATTATCCTAATAGTAATTCACAAAGCTACAACTAACTTTAATCATGTACCTTTTGAGAATCATTTTAATAAAGTTTATCAAAATAAACAATGACAAATCAATGACAGCCTTAGGATCCACATTCTCTATTCATAGGTTTGTAAACCTGCTCAAACACATAGCTCCTCAAAAAGAGAGCCCGAGTCACACTACGACTCTATGATCAATGCTACACGGCCTGATCCGACTGTACCACCCATGACTACTGCCTACCGCCTATCCACGGACTACCCATAGGGCAGATGCCGATTTCTACCGGACTACGGCTACAGCATCCTGGTACAGTCTCCACACTTGTGTGAATGTGAATCCTATAATACTGCTTTTATCTATGGCAACATTTCTTCATTCTCAACCTCGTTATCCTCAACAATCTCAATAGGTACCTGACTTTCGGGCATCTTTCTAATTCGATCGTGCGCGTACTTATAGGTGCGCTTATTTGCTAAGGACCTTAAAACATCAGGCAAAACGTGAAATAGAATCTCGATTGAATATCCATTAATTTCTACTCGACTTAATATTTGCAAGGTACAATTTACATTGTTATCGCCTATGCCCATTAATGAGACCAAATTATTAATTCGTTTTCCGCTAAATTTATTTGAAACACACTCTTTCATTAATGAGCATTCGGCACCGGAGTCAAAATCGAATTTAAAACACTCACCAAAGTGACTTAAGGTACTAGATGGGGGTGTGACTTCACACAGGTCGACACGCTTCACTGTTGGGGTTGCAGCAGCGCTGGATCCACCCGCAGTACAGCGGCTGGCGATGTGGCCAAGGTTGCCACACTTGTAGCAGGTGATAGCGTTGCTGCCGGCTGGAGAACGCTGTACCGCCCCTGACGTAGAAGCAGTAGACGCAGGCTTCTTAGTGTCATTCTTCTTCGTGCGACAGTGTGCTTGCTTATGTCCGAGCTTGCCACACGCATGACATTTGATTTGCGGAAACGTTTCTTGCTTCATACGTTTCTCGTTCGTTACGTCATGCCGGGAATCGACAGGAGCCTTGCGTTTTAAAAACGAAAAGGCCTGCAGTTCTTGTTGCAGCTGACTGCGCGTTGTTAGCTCCGTTGTAAATGCGAGTCGTTGTAGGCGGCTGTCAATTTATACCAAATGAGCGACCACAGTTGACACTGCAATTTGTTCTATGCTCACATTCTTCCATCGGCTGAGCAGCGACGTTATGAGACGACTGGCGTAGGCGGAATATACCTCGTTTTCTTTTGGCTTTTCGTTATTCAAGTTGATGAGGGTAGCAGCAGAAGTTTCAACGGTTACAAATCTTGCCGTGAATAACTCTTTAAACTGAGGCCAAGTAATTCCTGGATAGGTAATTTGTGGCAGCCATGCCGATGCGGAGCCTTTTAATGCCTTACTTAGCATCATAATCAGTTGCCCGCCTTGGACAACATCTCCGTCCAAACACAGATCGGCCGTTGCACACCACGATCGCGCATCCGCGTCTTGCCTATCTGGATTGAATTCTGGCAAAATAACGTTATTACTAACAGCTGGTGTCTTCAATGTTTGTATCAATTCACGAATTTGTTGATTTTGAATTTCAAAAAGTAACCGCCATTGATCTTCATTTTTATCAAGGTTATTTGCCTCTTTTGCACGATTTGATCCCACTTCTGATGTCGGAGGGTCAGGATTTAGATCAGAACCTTCAGACATTGTGGGCTTAGATGGGTATCGTGCAAAAGAACAAAACTTGTAAAATCAAGTTGTTTATTAATTGTCTTGAAATCAGATCACTCAGTTATAACACTGTACACAATTATTACTATTCACTCAACACTCCACTGTACATTACACTATACACTGACACAAAGCGAAACGTAGGACAGTTCCGTAAGCACTAGTTGACTGGTCGACGGCTGGAGCGAAAGTGAGAGGCGCTCCGCCTCACCAGAGCTTTACGACTCTGTCGAAGCGCGCCAAAACTACGTTGCACCAATTCGCCGCTTGGTGGCGCACTTGCGCTTCGTTTCGTGTCCGTATTCATGACCGGTTACGACATATATTTAATTTAATCCTAAACATATATTTAAATATGTATATTTTTTTGTTTGTATTCTTTTGTTTGCACATGCACGTTAATTCTCTTCTTTACTGCAATTTCACCTTTGCCCGTGGTTGCCTGGAAGAGATTGCTACCTAGTAATAAGGCCGCCATTGTGACACCTGAATAACTTGTCTTTTTTCTTGTATTCCTTTTGTATGTTTATAAATGTGTACAATAAAGAATATTTCATTCATTCATTACATTAAATTTGAAGCAAATTGAGGACATTCAACGATATAGTATATATTTTATAGTATGCGTATATTATTTATTTGTTTTACTTATTTGACTCCTCATGTATGAAATAGACAAGTTATGCAGAAGCGGCGTAAGACGTAGGCAACGTGGGCTACCGCCCACGTCCTCGGGGTCCAAGGGGCCTCGCGCCAACGAGGATTTTTTCAAGGATTTATAATAATAATAAAATGATTTATTCACACATTAAGACAATGCACAACACACACTAAAACAAACAACCAAACACTAAACCAAAAGGAAGAAAAAAAAACTGCATAACTAAAATAAACAAACAACATCGGAAAGAACAATATGTAAAAGCATACAAAATAAATCTATAAAAAAATGGCATCATTAAGCAGTGCGTTGCATAATGCCGAAAAGGATACCCACTCAGGTGTCTTACCACGACACAGAACACTACACCGCGGTACCTGATCTTCCGTGGCTCCTATATAATAATACGCATGACGAACGACAGATTCAACATTATTAAGGTTTAACATAACTAATAGTATATATATAATAATAAAATGAAATAATAAAAAAAAATCAAAGAATACTTAAATAAGTTTAAAAGGGTAGCTGCTATTTACGATACGGCACGGCACAATGCACCGCACCTGTGAGTCCTGTGACGCAACGACATTCCAGCTTCAGTAATCACGAGATACCTATTTCGCGCGCTTCAGTGCCTGAAGGCCTACTACGAAACTGTTTTGAGACTCAAACAATCGGACGAGAATGCCGCGTCCTGCTCTAACAACGTCATTTCACGTTTGTTAGAGTAGGACACGGCATTCTCGTCCGATTGTTTGAGTCTCAAATCTGTTTCATGGTATAAGCCCAGTAGGCCTACTACGAAACTGTTTTGAGACTCAAACAATCGGACGAGAATGCCGCGTCCTGCTCTAACAAACGTGAAATGACGTTTGTTAGAGCAGGACGCGGCATTCTCGTCCGATTATTTGAGTCTCAAAACAGTTTCATGGTACAAGCCCAGGTTTTGAGACTCGAACAATCGGACGAAAATGCCGCGTCCTGCTCTAACAACGTCATTTCACGTTTGTTAGAGTAGGACGCAGCATTTTCGTCCGATTGTTTGAGTCTCAAAACAGTTTCATGGTACAAGGCCTGATACGAAGTTATACGGGGAGCACGCGCTCGCGCCGACCGCCTGTGACCTACTTAATGTAGGTCAAGTTCATAGCAACTACCGACTATAGTGCTATTAATAGATATCCATATACTTAAGATAAAGGGACTGTTTAGAATCCGCTTGTTGTATTGAGGCAAAATAATTACACCTTGATATCAATTCCAAAAGTATAATTTCCAAGGAGCTTAAATGTGAACAATTTTAAAGGAGAAAGGTGACAATATAAAATCGAGGGCGAAAACGTCAATGTTATTTTTTTAATATTTAGAACCAGTCCTAAAATGTTCTAAAAGGTTCTAAACAGGGACCATTCTGTTTAATACTTATAGTGCGGATTATACTATAAGAAGAGTATGGTAAGTGTATTTTACATCAATATATTATAGTGTTAGTTATTATTACTGACTTGAAATATCGTACTACTTAAGAGTTTTGATACTCGTATTATCATAAAAAGTTTTATGAATAAAAGTTTGAGTATCAAAAAAGTCATTCTCTCGACAAAATCCGTCCTCTTGCGTCATCCTGGGGGACTCGCAAAAAATATCGTGCACACGTCAAATTGGGGTCTTGCCTCGCCACTGAAGTTATGTCAATTTATTTATAAGTTCACGTACCGAGGCTGCACCTCTTCAAACCAGAATCAAATAGAACCGAATGCAATCGTATAGAACGAGATAAGCCAAGTGCGAGCTGTCATAAACATGTCGAATAAAACCCCGGAGTTAAGAGGTTTATAGAGTGGTTTATATCTGATGACAAGCGACAACACTTTACGACGCATTTTATTAATACCTTTTCGGTTTATCGACACTTATAAAGCTGCTGAACGATGCGTCCCGATTGCCCACAATTCTGGCGTTACGGTCTATAATGTGCCAGGTTAGATGAGACTTGTCGAAGCCAAAAGGAGGTAAGTAATGTATTTCACAGCCTTTCTGTATGTGACTTCAAGCACATATTATATTTTCAAATTAAGTATAATTATTGTAATATTTGTATTATTTTGTATCGCAATAACAATAAACATTTACACACTTACAAATATAACATTTTTAAATTCAAGTTTACAGACGTTTAGAATAATAATGATTTATAAAAAATGTGCTTACTAATTTTTTAATCTCATATTTATGTTAAGGACCAAAAAACACACAAATAAAAATGTAAAACTTTATTTCTTTACATTTTACAACATAAGGTCTGTACACACTACCACTCCAACTAAACATGACTAGTGCACAATACACATCACCAACTACACTACACATAATATACTAGAATATAAAGAAATTATTTGTTTCAATTTGTCGTTCTGCTAATAAGTTATATCACAATAGGAGTGTATCTTTAATAAAAGTAGTTTAGGAATTTAGCTGTACAAAATATACAGCTAAAATTAACATGGCGAATACATAGTAAATAATATCTACAAAACATACATGATACAGCATATTTATTACATATCCGTCTTTCAACATTTCTACTTACTTATCTTTAAAGTTTTTTCTAGAAAGGTGCTTCCTTACCGGGAGCATTCGCTTGTAATGCAACGTTACAAAGTCAAGCATTACATCAGTGAGGGAGGCGAACCGAGCATTACAATGCGCACCTTGTAATGATACAACAGCTATGTCCACACTATGCGCTTTCGTCTTCAATTTTCGTCATCTTCTTTCATTCAACTTTACAACAATAATTGAATGCGTCGACAAACGCAACGTCAACATTGTCATTTTTGTTTTTTGGATACGGTCAGAGGGCATGCGTCGCGCACATGCCTCACGTTCGCTGTTGACTGCGCTATAACGCATGCCCTTGATGAATAGAAAAAGGCACAGTGTGGACAAAGCTAATGTATAATATCTTGATACAACTTGTAACATCAATGATTCGTGACAGCTGTGAAGTCAACTTGCTATGGAATGCTCAAAGTTGAATCTACAATGTTACATTACATGAGGATGCTCGTCAGTCAGGGAGGTAGTATTGTAATATTGTAATGCTTAAAGACGAATATAATGTTACATTACACGCGAATGCTCCCGGTGAGGGAGCACCTGAAAGAAATAATTCTGTGTTTTGTAGAAACAATAATAAATATCATGAACGACCTATTATTTTCACAATTAATAATCTCTTTATTTTCGAGTTTCACTTCACTAACAGTTACATTGGACTAGTAACACAACGCATTATGATAAAAACTTGCTTAAAATTTAATTAAAATTATTTATTTTGCAATTTTAAAAATAAACCATGAAATACAGCCGCTCCACCGTTTTTATTTGTTTTGGTTTTTATTGGTTGTTTTGAATACACTACGTAAAAATGTAAAAAATAACTTTTTGCTTTTATCAAATCACTAGCGACCCGCCCCGGCGTCGCACGGGTATAAAATATATATCCACTGAAAAAATTATGCCTATAACCTTCCTCAATAAATGGGCTATCTAACACTGAAAGAATTTTTCAAATCGGACCTGTAGTTCTTGAGATTAGTGTATTCAAGTTAGCCCTTTCAAATAATTTTCCCCGTTTTTTCCACATTTTCCTCTATTTCTTCGCTCCTATTAGTCTTAGCGTGATAAAGTATAGCCTATAACCTTCCTCGATAAATGGGCTATCTAACACTGAAAGAATCATCAAAATCCGTTGCGTAGTTTTAAAGATTAAAGGGAACAAAGGGACATGAGGGAAAAAAAGCGACTTTGTTTTATAATAAGTATAGATTAGGAATAATAATTAGTACACTTTTTGAATGTAAAACACACAAAAATGTAAATTTTACTTGCAATTTGTACCTTAACAATTAATTTACAAGGTACTATCAAAGAAGTTGATTCATAGACGGCGTATAGATGGCGGACCCACGTAATTTGTCCTGTTATGTCAAACCCAGCCGATGATTTATCACGATCACTGACCTCCATTATACAAGTACGCTGGACATAAGATACCCAGCTATTTTTTGTGCCTATTTGAAGCGGAATCAGCGCCCCCATTGCGGGGAAGAGAACTAAATCTGACGTAACTTGCAAATGGCCGCTCAATCGCTATTGGTTGTAGGAACCAAAGATAATATAATCACTACGGTGGTAGAAACTAGTATTAGTTCCAAGTACTCCCACTACTGCTATCAGCGCCAATATGGCGACTTTTGAACGTCATGTTTACGTCAGATTTGGTTCTCTTCCCCCGCATTGGGGCGCTGATTCCGCTTCAAATAGGCACAAAAAACAGCTTCAGTGCAAAGGGTGTCATAGGTCCAGCGTGCTTGTATAATGGAGGTCAGTGATCACGAGTAACGACCAAATGGCGTATGTGTGCTAACTGCCAATGACTCAATTTCTTCGATGGTACAAGAATTTAACAACCGATACTATAGCCAAGATTTGATAAACGCAAACCCTTTTTTCGAGATTTCATCTCAGCAAGTTCCTTTCTACGCCAACTTGAAGAACATAATGCCAAAAAGCTTGCGCTCTCCTTGTACACAATATATTTTATATCTAATTTAAACCCTTTTTAAACAAAATGATAAAAACTGTTTATACTGATGTTTTAGTTACAATGTTTGTGCTTGTCCGTTAACAAGAAAGCTAGCTAGTTTTCTAACGACTTGACTGACCAGACAACGACAAATTGTATACATATAACGACAGTATACACATTTTGGATATTTTTATTAGTAAGGGGTGAATATATTATAAGTATCCAATTTAAGTGTATAATAATTACTATATTATTAAATAACAATATATTTAACTAAATAGAAGCGGAATACAATTTAAAGAACTATAACATCAAGCATTAACATAACAAAATGCAATAAACTTGCATTGATAAATAAATGCAATAAAAATTTTATTTACAAATATGACCGCTACAATAATAATATTATTACAATTAAAATAGCAAAATTTTGCGAAAGCAAGAGTGCTTCGCGAATATAATTAATTCTTATTATTTCTTTTACAACCATTAAGAAATTGAATTATGCGTCGATTAAAATGATTAGCATTAATAATAATTTTTCATTGATTTTTAATTAAAAGTTTGTTCTGTCCTTTGTCCCAGTCTTTCTACTAACAACTGCATATTCCCATCTCACTCTAACTTTGCAGCGTTTCTTGAAGCAAGAAGAAAGTATTGCTATGTTGTAACAATAATAATAATATATTATGTAATATGATTAAAAAATGATAAAAATACTAACATAATTTTCATTATTTCTTATGGCACTCATATTACAATTGAATTCATGAGTACAGATTATAAAATAAAATATTTAGGTATTTAAAATCTCAAAATTGTCGTATACGATAACAAAAGCTACTTAATAAAATTCATTAATATATAAATAAAAATGTTTGACACATATACAAAGTCTTAGTAGAAATATAAAATAAATGTAGAAGCTATATCTCATTGCCACCAATCGCTAATATTTTTATGTTTCATCATATTTTGAAAATTCAATGTTTGTCGAAAAAACATAGGAATAAAACATAAAAAAGTGACAAGTAAAATATTAAAGTTGTTTTACAATACTTTATTTTGAACTTCATTTAAAAATAATTTTTGTTCTACTATTAAATCAGTCCAAAAGTATTTATCGATAGTAGCTAAAAGGTATAAATATACCTATTTAGCAAAACTAGCGCTTATACTAACTCGATTTGCATGTCAATTGCTATAAAAATATTCTAACATTGAATTAATTTTAGTTATTTTAAAAATCTATTTCGTTACAGTTTCATCAATTCATAAACAAACATTTTATAAATAGTATCATCAAATAATACACAGAGCAGTCAAGTTTCTTGTAAGGGTTTCGTTAAAGGGGTAAGATTTTATAAAATTAAACAGTACCATAGAGAATCGACGAGACTACAACCAAGTGTTTTGCTAAGTACTGACATACGGTTTTGCTCGATAGTTTTACTCCAAATCGAGCAATAACCACCGTGTGGACCGCCAAAACTGACAGCTCGAAGGCTCGCTTCGAGCCGGCTCGATAGAATTAAATATGTCAAATATGCAATTCCTTCGATTCCGAGTAAAACTATCGAGCAAAACCGTATGTGAGTACTTAGCAAAATCAATAACTATTTGAATAACATAAAAAACAATAATTTAGCTACCACGCGTCGCAAGAATTAAAATTTAAAAAATTCAATTCATAATTATACATAATTGATCTTCATTTTGCGAAATATATATTATAGAAACCACAAGTATAATTTGCCACTCCAAAAGCTTGTTCCTAAAACATTTACTCCAGATGATTATTATTTTACTGTTTAACACTAATTTCTTATCGTTTTAAATTTGAGTAACATACAGCTTGGCAAAAAAAGAGTGCGTTTTAAATTTTTTTTTTAATGAATGCCTTGGCGGGTTGCCTATAATCATAATAAGCAACTCTTAGACGCACTTTTGACACAAAATGTACTAGAGTTGACAGTTTAATCTTGCCATAAATTAAAACTTATAGTTTCAGCTATCACCGCCACCGGCTCATCGCACCAGACCCTATTTTTGCCAAGCTGTAAATTTTATTTAGATTTATAGACAAAATAATAATAACATAAAAATATATGCACATATGCATACTATTATATTATATGGAACCGGTTCACTTTTTATCCAATGTTTATATTCTTTCTAGTAAAATAAGTGTTTTGTTCACCCCTTTCGAGTCCAACTACCACTTGGAAAGTTTTATAAAGCTTTTAGAATGGAATATATTATATAATATGGGACAATGTGGCAGGATAGGATACCTATATGGTTTAATGTACCAAGCGTAAGTTTTTGTCACTTCACATAAAAAACTAGAATTTGTATGGAATAAATTGCTCTTGTGGCAAGCAATGACGATAATTCGACACCATACAAATTCATTCCTAGTTAATATTCTTACGGTGATAAGTGACTAATTCTCACACTCAGCCCACGAAGCACATCTGTATCACAATAGACAGAACGAGCCAGTAGGCCGACTTAGAGGCAGTCCAGACGGCGCGTTGCGTCAGCGTTGCTTCGACGCAGCGCTGCCGTTTGACGCTTCCCTTATTACGAAGCAGGGTCAATTCGAACCGCAACGCGACGCGTAGCTGTTATTCTAAATTTGTATTGAATTATTAGACTTTAAAATTGCGTAAGACGTGTTGCAAATCAGTCAATTCAATACAGAAATGCAGCTACGCGTCGCGTTGCGGTCTGAGTCGTCAGTGTGTGAAGTCGGCCTACTGGTTCGTTCTGTATACTGTACCGTCCACTAGACGCACACACAGGCGCACTACTTGAGGTCCTCCTCGTCGTCTTCCACGTACAGTATATCCTTCATGTCGCTGGCGAACGGGCTGCGGATCGCCTCCTCGGGGAGGGGCTTCTGCAAATTATTAAAATGCCGCTTTAGTTCCTATAAACAGCATTCGTATCTTCAATAACTCTTCATTACAAATGAAAAGAATAATGATGAATGATATTTTTTATCTCACTCTAATAATACTAAAAACAAATATACTTGTACAGGTTACAGAGTGTGCCGTATAAGAGTGTGAAGCAATTATTGATCAATTTTGGTATTTACAATGAAGTTGTACTACACAAAAAGATTTAGGCACGTTGCGTAACACCTGAATAGAACTTGTATGTACCGAAATAAAATGTTTATTCTATTCTCTACCTACGTAGTAATAAGTAGGCAAGTACTCACATAAAACATAAGCATATATTTTATCATAATATTATTATATCTTGTTTTTGAAACTTTATTATTTGTTACTCTTCAACATGCAGTATACGAGTAGATAACATGTTGTATGTTGTGCAGTATGCTGGGCGAGGGCTTTTGATATCGCATCAATTCAGCAACAAAGTGAAAACATTATTTCAATCTACAAATAAGAACTAACTACAAATGAGACACGTAAAAATATTTAAAATAACAAGCAATTTTATTCAACAAAACGTAAAACTGTAAAAAATATAGAAAATCGTGTGTATAAAATCGGTAAAACATTAACAAAGTATATAAAAGTCGTCGTAAGAAGTCTAAAAGAAAACGTTGGAAGTTGACATCCGGGACACGCTGCGATACGGTTTCGGTACTACCGAAATGCGCGGCTGTTGAACACATATTAACTAACTTTAATACCTGCATTCGGATGTTTGTCAGCTTTCTATTTATTTAAATATACTGTGATTGTCGTCATCTTTACACAAGCCCAAGGGGGTTTGATAGTTTCGTTTATTATATTTTCACAGTAAGTTATTAGGAAGTCAATTAAACAAAAAAACTGTATTTCAATAATGATCTTGGAGATAATCTTAGCGATCCATTAATGGGGGCCGAAGAAGTAAAGAAAGAGTGGCGTTAAGGCTGCGTGACCACCGCATATGCAATGCGAGGAATGTGTTTTTGAAAAGCATTAAAATTGTTTTATTTGATGAACTCGCTAAGTGCAGCAGATCTATTGGATCTCAAAAACAACGATGTTAATACTTGGATATGGCAAACGCCATCAAAACTGTAGCAATGTCTTTGCATGCAAAATGTGTATCTAGAAAATATTGTCGTCCTTTTTTGTCTTACAGTAATAGCATATACTACTTTCTCTTTCACTCATTTTACGCTTTAGGTGAACGCAGATTTGGGCCGCACCGCACGCACCGCAGTCGCCGCATTCGAATTCATCTGAAGTTGCGAAGACAGCGGGTGACCGCGGCGCGGGTAGGTATGCGAGCTTGCCTATAACTTCATATAAAGAATTCGAATGCGGCGACTGCGGTGCGTGCGGTACGGCCCATATCTGCGTTCACCTTTTCAATGCATATTTTACCGTGTAATCAATGCATTAAACACGTCCGACTGTCACCGCGGCCTATGGCACACTGCTCTCAGATGAGTGAGCTCACTCATTTCGAGGGTGACACATTTTCGCGCTGACGATTGTATGGAATGCCTCTTCTAAAGTTTATAATTTTATGCTCAAAAATACATTCCTGGCTATGGAGATGGTCGGGAATGACATTCCGTCTATTTACCATGTGCTCGTGCGCGGGCTGGAGACACACGATGACGGCGGTCATGTTGTCGCAGCCCAGGCCGCCGGTGCTGCAGTTGGGGGCGAGGCACAGCTCCATGAGCGCCTCGCACACGGCCGCCGGCGCCCAGCCCGCCGCCAGCCGCGACCGGCAGAACTGCACCACCTCCTGTATAATTACACCTTGAGTTAAATTAAGATCTTAACCTAAATACCATCTTAAAGGTGCGTCAACATTTGTATCATTTGCGCGATCAGATCTCCGATCAGATCTCCGTCGCGATCATCGAAGCGTGTCAAAATGATACGCGTTTCTGATACGTGTCGTATCAAATACGCGCATAATCGGCAGAATGGTCTAATAGGCGTCCACACTATGATACGCATACTTGATACGGCGCGATGATCGCGACGGAGATCTGATCGGAGATCTGATCACGCAAATGATACAAATGTGGACGCACCTTTAGGCACTACAGTATTTGAAGGATGTGTACTTCGCTGTGAAAAGACTGTATAAATTATCCACGAGGGATGCAAAGGCCTTGTTTTTAATTTGAGATGCTACAAAATCTCAAAACAATAAAATAAGTGAGATTGTTGCAATAATGCAGTTATACAGCTTAAATAGCACCTGTGTATTCCCGTGGAACTCACATAAGTTTCCCTTTGTATTTCTATTAGGTTTAATGCTTTCAACCATATATTTTTTTTCCAGAAAATACGATCGGCAGGAGCCGATCCCACTTCTGATATACAGCTAAAATATCAACTGTATTCTCGTGGACCTCACATAAGTTTCCCTGTGTATTTCTATTACGTTTACTTCTTTTAGCCATATTCGATTTATAATTTTATGAAATAATTTTTATTAAGTTATTTATTTTTTAAAGTTATTTGCATTAATTTTGATAATAGTTGTTTAACCGTGATTTTAATGCAGTATCAAATCTCAATATTGATTGATTGTAATATATAAAAAAATATTGATTGATTGATTCTAATTTCGGATAAGGCAAAGCGTAAATATGATTTGTTTTGACATAATATTATGAAATAGCAAAAATGAAAAAAGAAAGCGCTGCAGACTCGTGTCGCCGAACCGAGACTTGTGTTCTATTTTTTACTTGTGCTGCCACCTATAGTTTCTGCACGTTCAAACGTAATACCGACTGGCGTCACAAACACGAAATCGACGTGTGCTGATGGCGGCACTATGTTTTGGTGTTGGTTTGGTTGTCTAGAAGTATACACTTGAAACGAAAGTTACATACAAGTAAATATATTATCTTATATATAAAATTCTCGTGTCACAATGTTAGTCAGCGAACTCCTCCGAAACGGCTTTACTGATTTATACCAAAATTTATACGCATATTCAGTAGGTCTGAGAATCGGCTACTGGGTACTTTATATATTGATAAGTACATTTGTTTAATAAATAATAGTAAATTATTACAACCTGAGACTGACGGCAACCATTATTTGTGCGACGGGATAGCGATCGACGTTGCCATGGCGACATACTTATTTGGTCACTTCAATAAAATAATATGGGCGAAATACTTTATATTTTGGCAAAGCAACGTTTGCCGGGACAGCTAGTAATTTATAAGTAAATTAATAATGTGTTGTGGCCATTTTATAGTGAGTGTGGCAAAGTGCGACAAGTGTGCCCTATAGCTATTTTTCCATACCGCTAAAAGGAGATCTTCCATTAAGGCTATGGAAAATGGCGCTTGGCGGTTGGCGCACTTTGGTCTTTGCCACACTCACTATATATTTTAGGTGTTGTAACACTCGCCTCATTGGAGAGCACCTCCCAGATGCCGTCGCAGGCGAGCACGATGAACTCCCAGTACTCATTCAGCTGACGAATCTGCACGTCCGGGTACGCTGCAACAACATTACACTGTCACTGTATGTCTGGATTTGTGGATAGGCAAGTGGATATACATTTAACATAATACGTACAAGATATTGTGAGCAAATAGAAATTCGTGGTATCGATCCTTACTTGTCACTCGTTCGTAAGGTGTACCTGTGTAATATATTCGCACGATTGAAACAGACAAATATAACTAATACAAATTGATAAATATACGAGATGACGCCCGCAACTCCGCTGCGCCAAAATTCGTTTATCGCGCGGGGCCCGTACATTTTTCCGAGATGAAAAGTATCCTATGTCCTTTCCCAGGACTCAAATTATCTCCATACCAAATTTTAGCAAAATCGGTTCTGCGGTTCGAGCGTCAAGAGGTTACAGACAGATACACTTTCGGTTAGTATGGATTAATCTCTAAGTGCTTGTCCAGACACAGAACCGCGCGTTTCCCGTGCAGAAACCGAGCCATAGTAATAAGCTGCGAGCGGTTAGATCGAGCGGGTCCAAACCACACGGTTCCTGCTGTGTCTGAACAAGCACTAAGTGCTTCGAAACCGAAGTATACTCCAGCTATATTCCGTCGTTGCAGTTTCTTTACCTGTGACGATCTGGTCTCGCGGCGACAGCTTGACGTTCCGCTTGAAGATGTAGTCGCCGAGCGCGCGCGACAGCGCCAGGTTGCCGTTGACGCGGTTGAGCTGCACCCAGCCGCCGCCCGCCGTGATGCGCCGCAGCTCCTCCTCGTTGTTGGGCTTGTGGTCGTACGACAGCACCTCCACCTGGGAGTATAAAGTATACAAATATCTAGGTCTCAATTAACTCCAGCAGATGCTGCTTCTGCTCTTTGACAGCTGCTGTCTTCACAGTATGTCTCAACAGGGCCTGCAGGGCTTCAGCAGCAGTCTTATGTCAAGTCTAACATCATGCTTTATGCTGTCACACTTGACAATACCAAAAGTCTCTTAGCTCAGAATAGTATTATAGAGACAGAAAAGGATAGTAGTTACGGAAAATTGTTTGGTCCTAGACAAACAAATTTCAAGAAGGCCCAACGGAGTTACGTCATCATCCTCTTTCAATTAGTATAGATACATCAAATTAAATTATGGCTCCAAACAATACTAAATGGCGCCATTTTTTGCCTTGCTTGTTACATCCTCATGTCTTATAAGTACACACCTCCCCGGCGACGCTGGCGACGGCCCGCGAGTCTCCCACGTTGGCGCAGTACAGCGTGTTATCCTTGATGAGCACGCACACCGCCGTGCTGCCCGCCACCTTCTCCTGCATGTCCTCCTCCAGCATCGCCTGGTCCATGTCCAGGAAACCCTGACCAAAGAGCAGATACGCTAATGGTTTTTTTTTTACAATAATAAGGGTCGTCTATATGTCGTACACTAATGTTATAAATGCAATTAAAGTGTATGTCATAACTCTTCACGCTTAAGACGCTGAACAGAACTAGTGCGTGTTCAGACACAGCGGGAACCGCGTGGTTTGGACTCGTGCGTTTTACGGTGCGTCCACATTTGTATCATTTGCGCGATCAGATCTCCGATCAGATCTCCGTCGCAATCATCGCGCCGTATCAAGTATGAGTATCATAGTGTGGACGCCTATTAAATCATTCTGCCGATCATGCGTGTATATGATATGACAAGTATCAGATACGCGGTTAATAGCGATCGGGGCGTATCATGATACGCATATCATTTTGACACGCTTAGATGATACGCGACGGAGATCTGATCGGAGATCTGATCGCGCAAATGATACAAATGTGGACGCACCCTTAACCGCTCGCAGCTTATTGCAAAGGCGTTGATTTACAAAGTTTACAATGTTCACACTAATTAACAGCACTGTCTGAACAAGCACCTAGAGTCTAAAGATTCTGAACCATACAAGTTCATTATTTTGAAGCTGAATACCAAAGATCAACTGTCCAAAGAACCATACAAGATCGAATTGATTGAAGATGAATATTGGGGGTGACAGACACGCGAGTAAGTACGCGGACTTATGGCTCGACTATCTTAATCGCCTGTGTGTCAGCAAAGAGCCGCAGGCCGCGAGCCGCGAGCCTGGGGGCATGGTCATTCAGTTTGAGCGATTCTCGTGTGTCACTGACGCGAGCTAAGTAAGTTCGCAAACTTAAAACTCGCGTACGTGTGTCACCCCTTTCAAAGATCAACTGTCCAAATTCCAATTTCACAATATTCCGAGTGAGTGAATTATATTATCGCCATTTCGTATCCTATCATAAAATCGAAGTACCAGCCATTTCTGTGCAACTTCAAATGTGTTTAACATAGATTATTTATTATATTATTATTCCCTAAAATAGTATGACATCTTATGAAAAACTTCAAATAAGGATGATAACAAAAATAATGTTGAATGAAACATAAGACATAATTACATACACTTATAAATAAATATTATACAATTAAATTAACAACTCATTGTAATTTGACCAAATATGCTCAAGGTTGTGGTAACTTATGAGTCAATTATACATTCATTTTAATTTTCTGGCTAACATTACCTGTTTCATTGCTTCTTCAATATTTCCAAGGTGATACTCCGGCCGAGCTGTGATAAATTTATGTAAATGTTTGCCTGCATATTCCGCTACATTTGCACCTTAAAACAAAAAAGACAAAACCTTTGTTATGAAACATAATAATTAAACATGCTAAATTTTATTAAAACCTTTAAGTTAGCTCAGTAGGTTTTTATTTTATTTTATAGCCTACAACTTAAATAATTCTGTTTAAAAATAATAGTGTCGAAATAAGCATACAACAAAGAGATTGCTCTTTGTATAATAAATGTTGTAAATTCATTAAGTTTTCTGAAGATACAGGCTACTTGATATTGCTGCTAAATTTTGCACATTATCTCCAGTGTAACATCAATTATTATGGCTCATACCTCCATGTCCATCATATACAGCAAAGAAGGCTGTGCCAGGATCATCGGGCAGAGACAGTATGTGTGTATGTGAGTCATCCATGGACACCCTCCATCCCTGCATACATGACGATCCCACCAGATACCGAGAATCCTGGACTGTCGAAGACTGCTTGTCCGTCACAGGCTCTGAAAGGGTTTGACCCATACTTCCTACGCCCCTGAAATTATCATTTTCATATCTAAATAAAACTAATAAAACTCTTTTTCCTAAATCACTTTGAAATCAACCAAAATGTTATATATATAAAATATAATTTGCTATTACATAAAGAAATATTCTAGATACAGAAAAACATACTACATTCAAGATATGAGTGGTTTTGACGACCTAATCAACAGCATATCAAATAATTTAAGTCGAGTTACAAATTACAATTATCTTTCTTTACTCAATGTCATGCAATACAAGCAATATTTTCCGATTTAGTGGTAATCAAGTATCGAAATGAATTGTTGACGCACAGGTCTTGATATACAGTAATTAAGTGTTATAATAACATATAATAAAGAAGTAAAGGTTCGATAAGACTATAAAAATACTAAACAAGTTAAAAACAACAAAAAACAAACCTCACAATACACCTTTATTATATAAATTTAAAAACGTACTTACGTAGGCGTGAAACGAGTTTTTATTTCTTTATTAATTTACTGTTAAAAAGCCAAATTACTATCTTTTGAAATAAAAATATTAGATTGTGCGTAGGCGTAAATCTAGATGCTTGGTTTTAGGCGTAAATAAAGAAATTGAGCAAAACTGACAAGTGACAACCTCTGTCCGATTGACAAATAAACTGTCAACTCAAGTGTCAACACTCAACTGTCAATAAATTTTTTTCTCGTAGCAGTTGGGACTTGGGACTTGAGAGCATAGTATTTTGGTTTTATTGACGATAAAAAAAATTATAGGAAAAGGTGGTAATGTGGCCCCCCACTTTGTTTATCAAGCTTTATTAACCGATTCGTTGCCACCTTCATTTCAACAAATTCTTACGACAGGCCAAGTACTTTGTTCGATGACGCACCATAAGCGTCATCGGCCCTGCTAAACGATGACGCGCCACGTGCGGCATTGGCCACTGGTTGTGTTTTATGCATATTTTATTGTAAATAGGCGTAAATCAGAGAGGGAAAAGATGAATTTTGTGTGCAGTGTTCGTATTAGTTGTAATTCAAAGCTGATATGGCGTATATAAGTAGTAATTCATACTGTTAACAAAATGTGTAAGTAGTCGTCAACCTTTGGCACAAATTTTGCTCCTACGAGTATGTAGGTATTAATGATTTTAATTAGTGCTGGTTACTAAAGGCCGAGCTTAGTGAGGGCTCACGTCGTCACACCTTGACTGACTGATGATAACACATATAACACGGACTCGCGCACGAAGGGTTCCGTACCATTATAGAGCAAAATTATGCCGAAAATTATGTTTTTGTATGGGAGCCCCCCTTCATTTTTTATTTTATTTTGTTTTTAGTATTTGTTATTATAGCGGCAACAGATATTCATAATCCGTGAAAATTTCAATTCTATTACCGTTCTTGAGTTGCGGCCTGGAGACAGACAGACAGACAGACAGACAGACGGACAGACAACGAAGTCTTAGGCTGGCCTCACATAGCCGGAATGTCTTTCTGAATTCATATTATTAATTCAGAAAGACTGGAATTCCATACAATATCAGTAAGTACGCTCCACGTACACATTCTGATTTTTTTCAGATTATGTTTCTCAGATCGATCTGTAAGAATGATACTGACGAGCGTTCTGAATTCCGGATCGATAAATTTAAGATTATGATTTCATAACGCGCGTATTCCCATACATTTTAATAGAGCGGCACACACATACTGGAATCAGATTATGAATTATTTCAGTTGACACTGCAAGAAGCTAACCCCTGGACGTGTTGTGACCTGCTGGCGTGATGTCTGACACGGAAAATTTAACCGATTCGTGGCCAATGCCGCGCCCAGCGCGTCATTCAAAAAGTTTTAGTGAGGCCGATGACGCGCCAGACGCGGCATATAAGAATTGTTAAAAAACACGTTAAAACTAATTTATTATACTGTAATTACAATTCCCTTGTCTAAATATACATGTTGAACTCAATTTTATGCGTGGCCGTTTATTTTAGAATTAAAGGCTACTAGTCAGAGATCGTCAATCATTGGTTCACTCGAAGAATCCTTACTTTTCTGCGATTAGCGTATTTATGAAACTTTTTTTTCTTATTAACACTCATCTTCATCAGCGTCACTAATTTAGCTTCGATGCTACTGTCTGTTGAGTTATTTTTTGCGTCATGACAAATACGAGAACTTTCAATTACTTAATGTCCTTTTCAATGTAAAGTTTTTCAATATTGACTATATTCTGGAAAACTTTCATTCTCCTTATTAGTAGGAGATCCGGCCATAGAATGACCTTCACCCATCGTATTACGGGATGAAAATGATTTTTTTATAAAATTAAACATGTTAAAAAAATATTTACAGGAGGTTGTCTGAAAAATTTGGTGCAAAGTGTAATTAATTAATAATTAAAAAATGTTTTTTTTTTTAAACATTACATTCATTCCCTTACGCAAAAAAACTGTATACTAATCGAAAGTATGTAGCTCATAGAATATGCAAACGCTGGGTTGACTTTTTTTTTCCGGTGCAATTATCAGGTAGGCAGCTATATACAGGTAAATCGATACTAGTAATTTTCAACGATCCACTTACGCGATAAACCTTATATCAAAATAAAGATAATTTTATTATGAATATAATGACATAAGGTTGAATGAATGTAATGTTTAAAAAAAACATTTTTTAATTATTAATTAATTACACTTTGCACCAAATTTTTCAGACAACCTCCTGTAAATAATTTTTTTAACATATTTAATTTTATAAAAAAATCATTTTCATCCCGTAATACGATGGGTGAAGGTCATTCTATGGCTGGATCTTAGACTATATTGTCGTTTTCCAGGCAATTTTCATTTGAGTATGTTTGTAAATCGTGGCTGGCTATATTCAGGAAAGTCATTATATTCCTGTTGATTATCCAAAACAAACGTATTTCATTTGTTTAAATAAACGATTTTCTGAAAGCTCTTAAATTTTAATACAAATTTATATTGTCATAGCTACATAACTACTCTAAGTTATTTATTCTTCAACTAAAATAGATGAAGTTGCTAGTCATAATAAATCCCACAACCTTTACGGAAAAACTATCATGCCTATTGATTTGTGCTTTAACATGTAATTAGGGTTCTAACTTCCGTACCCAAAAGATAAAAACGGGACCCTATTACTAAGGCTGGCCTCACACAGCCGGAACGTCTCTCTGAATAATTCATAATCGGAAATTCATAATCTAAATTTCGGCACCTTGCCTTACACACATCTTTGAAAATAAGATTGATCAGTAGTCTCATGATTCCTGAGGGGTTAGTTCGAGTTTTATTCGATCATACGCATCGAGCGCGTAAACGCGAATTTATATGGGATTAAAGCGGTATCCACATTAGCCAGTAGATGGCGCTGCTTTGATTCCATATAAATTCGCGTTTACGCGCTCGATGCGTATGATCGAATAAAACTCGCACTAGCCCCTCTGGCACATATTTAAACGTCTTTATGGAAGAAGAATTAATACTAATAAATATTATTTTTCTTTTACTTTCGTTTTCACTTAATGTTTCCCAATTTGGAATTAAACTTTTAAGAATTTCCAACCACGCTATGTTTTTTTCCCTGTCATGGTAATCCTCAATGGATGTGTACTATATTTCAATGCTTAAGATTAAATTTTCCGTGTCAGACATCACGCCAGCAGGTCACAACACGTTCAGGGGTTAGCTACTTGCAGTGTCAACTGAAATAATTCATAATCTGATTCCAGTATGTGTGTGCCGCTCTATTAAAATGTATGGGAATACGCGCGTTATGAAATCATAATCTTAAATTTATCGATCCGGAATTCAGAACGCTCGTCAGTATCATTCTTACAGATCGATCTGAGAAACATAATCTGAAAAAAATCAGAATGTGTACGTGGAACATACTTACTGATATTGTATGGAATTCCAGTCTTTCTGAATTAATATTATGAATTCAGAAAGACATTCCGGCTGTGTGAGGCAGCCTAAGACTTCGTTGTCTGTCCGTCTGTCTGTCTGTCTGTCTGTCTCCAGGCCGCAACTCAAGAACGGTAATAGAATTGACATTTTCACGGATTATGAATATCTGTTGCCGCTATAATAACATATACTAAAAACAAAATAAAATTAAATAAATAAAATAAAAAATGAAGGGGGGCTCCCATACAAAAACAAAATTTTCGGCATAATTTTGCTCTATAATGGTACGGAACCCTTCGTGCGCGAGTCCGTGTTATATGTGTTATCATCAGTCAGTCAAGGTGTGACGACGTGAGCCCTCACAAAGCTCGGCTTTTAGTAACCAGCACTAATTAAAATCATTAATACCTACATACTCGTATGAGCAAAATTTGTGCCAAAGGTTGACGACTACTTACACATTTTGTTAACAGTATGAATTACTACTTTTATACGCCATATCAGCTTTGAATTACGACTAATACGAACACTGCACACAAAATTTATCTTTTCCCCCTCTGATTTACGCCTATTTACAATAAAATATGTATAAAACAACCAGTGGCCAATGCCGCACGTGGCGCGTCATCGTTTAGCAGGGCCGATGACGCTTATGGTGCGTCATCGAACAAAGTACTTGGCCTGTCGTAAGAATTTGTTGAAACGAAGGTGGCAACGAATCGGTTAATCTTAAGCATTGAAATATAGGACACATCCATTAAGGATTACCATGACAGGGAAAAAAACATAGCGTGGTTGGAAATTCTTAAAAGTTTAATTCCAAATTGGGAAACATTAAGTGAAAACGAAAGTAAAAGAAAAATAATATTTATTAGTATTAATTCTTCTTCCATAAAGACGTTTAAATATGTGCCAGGAATCATGAGACTACTGATCAATCTTATTTTCAAAGATGTGTGTGAGGCAAGGTGCCGAAATTTAGATTATGAATTTCCGATTATGAATTATTCAGAGAGACGTTCCGGCTGTGTGAGGCCAGCCTTAGTAATAGGGTCCCGTTTTTATCTTTTGGGTACGGAAGTTAGAACCCTAATTACATATTAAAGCACAAATCAATAGGCATGATAGTTTTTCCGTAAAGGTTGTGGGATTTATTATGACTAGCATTGGCCATGAATCGGTTAAAAAAATACAGGAGTCAGAAACATGCAGAAACCTAAAAAATACAATAAGGGATTTCTTATTCATTTGTTTAAACATGTCTTAGTAGGGAATAAATAAAACTTGTACAGGATAATCGAAAATATTATTTTTTCTCAACTATCACATTTGGTATCTTTGGATCAAGTGGTGGTAATGTGACCCCCCAGGGAGTCACATTAAATGTACTGCAGAATGTGAAACTTTACGGCAAAAATCATAAATAATGAGGAATTTTCTTAGCTTTTTAATTTGATTGTCAAACAGCTTCCATTTTAGTAACTAGATGGCGTATGGGTAGACAACTATCGGTAATACCAGGGAATACCATCAATAATTGCTACATAATTGGGCAAAAGCATGTAAAACTTGATACATTTCAATTTGAAAAAAATACAATAATATTCCAATGAATAGGATAATAAAGTTATAATAACGATGTTTTAGTTAAAACTCGCGGAAGAAATAGCCCTATTTACCGTTGTTCACACCAAATGTCACAGGAATAATACATTTTGGTTTTGACAACATCTTACCTGCACTTGTGCAAGATAACAGATATTTAGTGGCTAATATTTTACCAATAATGAACATCAAAAATCCAAATAACACAATTTGGGGAAAAATAATAAAAACCACACCGACAATAAAAAGTAGAAGTAGAAAACTCTTTCAGTTATCATGTTTTCAGTTTGACAAGTGCAAGCGTGTTCCTAAGCTGTTACCAGTATACTGGCCTAATTGCTTAGGCCAATGATCGCTTAGGAGTATGATATTTTGATTGATATTACACTTGACAGTACACTGATATTTTTTAGAAACACGACTAACATGTAGTCAGTAATGCCAACCTGCAGATAATTTCAAATCGGTGGGGAACCAATAGAAAATTAGTGAGTGTCTACCGTCGCGCCGTCTGGTGGATATGATAAAAAGAAAACATCCCATTGTAATAGCCACCTTTAGAGCCCATATAGGTTACATGAGCCCATAGTCACAACTTTGATACTGTACCCATGGCTTTCCAGCTCTGTTATTGAAACAAAATATTGTGTCGTAGAAGATATTTACATGGCACGTCTGTGTTTTCAGGAACCATTTTTTATGTGAGTCGTCATAATCGGTATTTACGTCTTCGTCACTTTCAGTGCTACTGCAGGATATGGGTTGTTTTCTTTTTTAAATCTCCACCAGACGGCGCGACGGTAGACACTTCTAGATTTTCTATTGGTATTCGGTTCCCCACCGGATCTGAAATTATCTGCAGGT
Organism: Polyommatus icarus; assembly: GCA_937595015.1. Taxonomy (NCBI): domain Eukaryota; kingdom Metazoa; phylum Arthropoda; class Insecta; order Lepidoptera; family Lycaenidae; genus Polyommatus; species Polyommatus icarus. Next base: position 22,126,280 of record OW569323.1, on the reverse strand, counting down.
TGGCATCACTGACTACATATTGGTTGTGTTTCTAAAAAATATCAGTGTACTGTCAAGTATGACATAAATAAAAAAATCTTAAATTTTAGGCTACTATACCAGTATAGTTTAGGAACACGCTGTTAAAATAAAAACTTGTTAAACTGAAAACTGACAATCATTGCTGACAAGTGAACGGCCTTGTGGCGGCCATGTTACTTTCAAACTTCTTCTACTTTTTATTGTTGGTGTGGTTTTTATTATTTTTTCCCAAATTGTGTTACTTGGGTTTTTGATGTTCATTATTGGTAAAATATTAGCCATTAAAATATCCGTTATCGTGCACAAGTGCAGGTAAGATGTTGTCAAAACCAAAATTTATAATTCCTGTGATATTTGGTGTGAATAACGATAAATAGGGCAATTTCTTCCGTGAGTTTTAACTAAAACATCGTTATAATAGCTGTATTATCCTATTCATTGGAATATCATTGTGTCTTTTTCAAATTGAAACGTATCAAGTTTTACATTCTTTTGCCCGGTTTTGTAGCAATTATTGATGGTATTCCCTGGTATTACCGATAGTTGTCTACACATACGCCATCTAGTAACTAAAATGGAAGCTGTTTGACAATCAAATTTGAAAAATAAGAAAATGTCCCATTGTAGTGTCTCTCTGGCGTTAATGGCGGCGTTAATGGCGGCATTCCTACCAGCGCCTTCTCCATAGTGGTCATGTCTTCCAAGTCATGAAACTCTCTTACATGTAGTGTGACCCGGGGGCCACATTACCACCAATGTAAGGGGGCCAAATTACAATTATTGCTAATATTTAAACAAACTTTCCAAAAATATTTATTGGACGTCTAATTTTATAATATTTACCTTTTAAATTCCATAGGAGAAGAGTTTGATGTATCTTTTGTTCGAACCCAAATATTTATATTTTTTAACAACTATCGAAATAAAATCACACACACCTAAACGTTTCGCCGCCGGTCGCAAGTTTGAACTCGATCAAATGACTATCGAACGTGACAGCCTCTGTTGGAAATCCAACAGATGCTGTCACGTTCGATAGTCATTTGATCATAAAGTTAATATACCTAGCGGAATAAAGAAACAAAGGCCTGAGCAAGCGAGATGCCACTATCAGTAACACCGCGTGGTAAAAAGAGACGTGTGATACATGACAGCAGCACTCTTTTTTATAACGATAAATAGGGCAATTTCTTCCGTGAGTTTTAACTAAAACATCGTTATAATAGCTGTATTATCCTATTCATTGGAATATCATTGTGTCTTTTTCAAATTGAAACGTATCAAGTTTTACATTCTTTTGCCCGGTTTTGTAGCAATTATTGATGGTATTCCCTGGTATTACCGATAGTTGTCTACACATACGCCATCTAGTAACTAAAATGGAAGCTGTTTGACAATCAAATTTGAAAAATAAGAAAATGTCCCATTGTAGTGTCTCTCTGGCGTTAATGGCGGCGTTAATGGCGGCATTCCTACCAGCGCCTTCTCCATAGTGGTCATGTCTTCCAAGTCATGAAACTCTCTTACATGTAGTGTGACCCGGGGGCCACATTACCACCAATGTAAGGGGGCCAAATTACAATTATTGCTAATATTTAAACAAACTTTCCAAAAATATTTATTGGACGTCTAATTTTATAATATTTACCTTTTAAATTCCATAGGAGAAGAGTTTGATGTATCTTTTGTTCGAACCCAAATATTTATATTTTTTAACAACTATCGAAATAAAATCACACACACCTAAACGTTTCGCCGCCGGTCGCAAGTTTGAACTCGATCAAATGACTATCGAACGTGACAGCCTCTGTTGGAAATCCAACAGATGCTGTCACGTTCGATAGTCATTTGATCATAAAGTTAATATACCTAGCGGAATAAAGAAACAAAGGCCTGAGCAAGCGAGATGCCACTATCAGTAACACCGCGTGGTAAAAAGAGACGTGTGATACATGACAGCAGCACTCTTTTTTTGACGTCCAGTCGGCACGTGCCGCACGTTGTCAATATAATCTAAAGCCGGCTGTACACTCTCGCCGAGATACAGCGAGGCGGCCCGAGTGCGAGAGTGTTATGCCCGCTGTACACTCTCGCCGAGAGCTCTCGGGCGAGAGTCTCGTGCGAGAGCCCCTTGCCCGAGTGCGATCATGTACAATCTCGCTTAGTTCAATCGCAGTTAAGAACTCAGACAAGATGGACGAAAACGACCATTCACCATTCACCATGCATCGAAAGATATCATTGTAATCCAAAGATTTATAATCATATTTAATTTTATTTCTCACAGATAATGACTGATAATGTCGTTTATTATTGTTATTTTTCTGTTCTACACTGTCCAACGGCGAAACTAGTACTGAAAGACGCGAGAGTGTACAGTAGTGCGCTCGTTTTCCTCGCGAGACCCTTTGTCGAAAACGAGCGCACTACTGTACACTCACGCGTCTTTCAGTACTAGTCCCGCCGTTGGACAATATCAGTCATTATCTGTGAGAAATAAAATTAATTATGATTATAAGGGCCTGTTTCACCGCTTGCTGATAAGGCTATCCACCACTTAATTTGACAGATGGAGTATGGAAAATCTGTCAAATAACCCTATCGGGCACCTTATCAGGAAGCGGTGAAACAGGCCATAAATCTTTGGATAACAATGATATCTTTAGATGCATGGCGAATGGTGAATGGTCGTTTTCGTCCATCTTGTCTGAGTTCTTAACTGCGATTGAACCAAGCGAGAATGTACATGATCGCACTCGGGTAAGGGGCTCTCGCACGAGACTCTCGCCCGAGAGCTCTCGTACACTCTCGTACAGCGGGCATCATAGAATTCATGTTCAATGGGATGTTTTCTTTTTATCATCTCCACCAGACGGCGCGACAGTAGTCACTCACTAATTTTCTATTGGTTCCCCACCGATTTGAAATTATCTGCAGGTTGACATTACTGACTACATGTTGGTCGTGATTCTAAAAAATATCAGTGTACTGTCAAGTGTAATATCAATCAAAATATCATACTCCTAAGCGATCATTGGCTTAAGCAATTAGGCCAGTATACTGGTAACAGCTTAGGAACACGCTTGCACTTGTCAAACTGAAAACATGATAACTGAAAGAGTTTTCTACTTCTACTTTTTATTGTCGGTGTGGTTTTTATTATTTTTCCCCAAATTGTGTTATTTGTATTTTTGATGTTCATTATTGGTAAAATATTAGCCACTAAATATCTGTTATCTTACACAAGTGCAGGTAAGATGTTGTCAAAACCAAAATGTATTATTCCTGTGACATTTGGTGTGAACAACGGTAAATAGGGCTATTTCTTCCGCGAGTTTTAACTAAAACATCGTTATTATAACTTTATTATCCTATTCATTGGAATATTATTGTGTCTTTTTCAAATTGAAATGTATCAAGTTTTACATGCTTTTGGCCAGCAATGTTGCAATTATTGATGGTATTCCCTGGTATTACCGATAGTTGTCTACCCATACGCCATTTAGTTACTAAAATGGAAGCTGTTTGACAATCAAATTAAAAAGCTAAGAAAATTCCTCATTATGCTTGTGTAAAGCGGGCTCCACATTCTCGGCAAAACTACACGAGACTTGCCGAATACCTACGAGAGTGTGGAGAGCATATTCGTCTATATTCGTATTGTCTCGTGCAGTCTCCATCCCGTGTCGGTATTTCGTATCCGAATCAAAGGGCTCTCGTGTAGTTTTGCCGAAACACAAAACACTCCCTCCACATTCCCGCCGCGTATTATACTATATTAAAATTATATAGATTTTTATCTTGTTCTGTTGCGATATATTGCTGTTATCCACCATCTTCGTTTTTCCAACGTCCCGTGATAACTTTTTTTTCTCGAATAAACGTATAATTGTAATAAGCCACAGCACATAATGCTGCAGCGACAGCTGTTTCCACGTCCATCTCGTTAAGTACCGAGCGCACAAATGCGCGAGCGAGAATGTGGAAAGCTGCTCTCGTCTCGTCAATAGTTTTGGCGAGACCCGAGACAAAACCTCTCGTGGAGAATGTGGAGCCCGCTTAAGTGTATACGTACACATATTTTTCACACAGATGAAAACCAATTTTGGTTACGTTTGACAGCTCGAGATTGTTGCTCTATTCCGATAGGTATATTAACTTTATGCATTTGATCGAGTTCAAACTTGTACAAATGTACGGCACTAAATTAGCAGCATACCGCGAGCATCCCATTGCAACAAAATTATAATATTAGATAGCGTTGTTAGAACATTTAAATATTGAAGGGAGCCAATATATATGCAGGGGCCACATTACCACCTTTTCCCAATACTATTTTGCAAAAAAATAAACAAAATCGGTTGTCTGTAAAGTCGGTTCACCGAGGATAGTTGAACGTGACAACTATCCTTAACCCCTTAACCCTCGCTTCCAAATCTCTATAAATAGAAACAAACTTTTTCGACTGCCTAAAGTTATTTCGATGTATTTCTTTCAATCATTTCAAAGAAATACATCGAAATAACTTTAAGCAGTCGAAAAAGTTTGTTTCTAAAAATATTTTTAATGAGTAAAATAAACTATTCGCAATACAAAACGCTACATACATTCGTGAAATCCAGTAAAATATTCGAACAAAGCACAAGTCATACCTTGACACGTAGGAAATATAGCACAATTTTAAATAGCCGAAATAATACTAATAGCTCTCAGATTGTTTATTTATTTTTGCAGGTGGGCCTTACGGTTGTTGAAAGACTTGAAAGTGTAAATGGAACGCCTCAGAGCTGCTGTCAACGAGGCAACGCCGCATGAACTGTCATGTTTTTCGGGCGCGCACCCCACATCGAATTATAAGACGTTGTCACGTCAAAACGTATGCAATAATATTATGTTATTTTAAATAATAAATAATAATGTATAACTATAAACTATAATATATATATAAAACCAAACTACGTTTCACTTTGTTTTATTTAAAGTCATACTTACGGCTTACCTCAAAAGTTGCGATAAATTATTGTGCATTATTATTAAATAACGAAATTGCTTTTTATTTTATAAACATTAAATTTTTTATTTGGTACCGTAGGTACTGCACGTTGTGATTTTTATTTTCAAAAATGATAATTTCATGAAAGATATCATTTTTTTTTTATTATGGCACTTCGGCTGTTAAGCCATGGCCAGTATCGAATAAATGGCGGGAAACAATGTTAAAGACTCCATTCACTAGATCCTGCATTGTAAGTCCGCCGTGCAGGCCTACAACACTATTCACTATCCTGCATAAGCCGGCGGACTGCACTGGATGGTGTTGCAGGCTTGCACGGCGGACTGCAATGCAGGATAGTGAATGGACCGTTTTAGATGGTTATACCTAATAATTAAAAATCTGTAAGAGTTTAATACAATAACTACTACTACTACTTTATAAGGGATATCGCACACGTCACACTTTTTGTGTGGTCGAGTCTGCGGCTTACATACAATCTGCATGGCGCGCGCCAAGTGTGTGAGTAAGAAAATCAAATCAAAGAAATTAGAAATCATTTGTAATGTTGAAAACTTTTGGAGAAAAGTTTTGGCCATTTCATTTCCCGTCTACAATAAATGGAGATAATATATATAAAACTGATGTTTTATTTGAATTATTCAAGAAAATATATAATAGGCTTATTCTTATTATTTATGTACAAATAAACTTACATATAGCGAGCGCGATAAAATAAAGATATTAAATTAGTATGAGGATGACGTCACATTCAAATCGGAAGTACCGCAAAAGCGTTTTCGTCAGTACAATTCCTATTTTCATAAAATCATATATTCAAATCGACTTTATTTATCAATCATAAGCTTTTATTTGATAATAAGGGTGAAATACGGTTTCCTAGGCCAAGTTCTACTAGAAATATGCATTTGTTCAATGAAATTGAATATAGGTCAAGTAGCCTATTAAAATAATAAGGAAGTGTCGCTTTAGCGCGGTCTCACCCACGTACAGTACCCGGCAATAAATATTGCACATCGACCTTTGGAAGGTCGGCGTGCGTGCGATGGAATGTGGATTTATTAGACCTCATTTAACCACAACATGAACTTTTGAAACAAATATAAATAGAATAAATATTTTTATTTCTGTCGAATTTAATAATTATGCCAAAATGTGAGTTATAATTAGTACTATAATAGTGTGTGAGGATATAACGGCCAACCATGCGATTCTAGAGATATGCTCATTTTTCCTGTCGGCTCCATACAAAAATTTCTTTAAAAAATTATAACTCCCTTATTATTACACGTAACTGAGTCTCTTAGCATATTACTATGTAATAATAACTAGGAGAACAGCCCAAAAAATTACATCTGGAAATTCAAGTTCCTATGTCTATGAAACTCGATTTTCGATCCACTGTGCGGCGCCGCGCCTCTCCTCGTCGCGTTGCGGTCTGAATTAACCCTAAAACAACCAAATTAGGTACATAGCCCATAATTCATAAAGGGTAGTATTTAATCGAGTGACTGTAAATTACCGTTTTAAGTGTCAAAATTAATTAATTGGGGTTATAGAATTACTATTTGAGCGACTGACTGTGAGCGACGAGAAATTAACAAAACAGCAACTTACAAATTATTTGAGTAACTTAAAATACAAAATGAGCAGCTTCTTAATATTTGAGCGACCTAATATCTGTTTGAGTGTCAACGCTACGTCCTGCATTTTTTTCAATATTTGGCATATGTATTTTTATACTGAGCGGCATTTTATCTTAAATGAAGTGTTCCGAATACTAAAACCACTTTGAAAAATACACTAATGAGCAGAGTATAATGAACTCATATTAAAACAAAAAAAATATAATATGAAATAACTATTTGATGAAACATTTATTAATCAGGGATCCCTAAAACAATTTTTTTATTACTATCATATTACTATCAAGAAAATTTTTTAAGTGAAAACTTCTTTAGCGGCGTTGAGCACTTTTGTGGGATGAGTAAAAACTGTGAAACTCGCGTCAGATCGTGCTGATCGAAAAACCTTGGAAAAACCGTAAGACGGTTGGAGAGTAGTGTTTTGTGTCGAACTCGAATTGATTGTAAGGGTTTCGATTAATTTAAAAAATCGATTTTCATAAAAAATGGGTTTAAAATTTAATCGATTGTAAGGGATTCGATTAATTAAATAAATCGATGTTTAATAATCGATTTTCATAAAAAATTGGGTTTAAAAAATGCACAACGTTAATAATCAAGTTTTAACTTCTGCCGGCACTCCCGGAGCGCAACCCGTCTTTTTGTGAGTTGCTTAATTTGGATAAGAGGAACAACGGTAAAGGTTCGGAAACCTACCCCAAATTTGATGGGAAGTGGGGGTGAGGGGGAAGAGGGGAGGAGGGGTAAACACCCCCCCGTACCAAATCCACACTGAGAAACCCCCTAGTTTTGGAGCTACTCACCTTTGAAATTTTCGGAATTCTGAGGCTACATCAAAGTCTTTTGGTCGCCTTTTTTAACACCTTTAGCCTAACCTACAGCGTGTTTTGTGACGGTCGCCGGCTGTTGCAGTGTGCTGTGGCACAGTCACAGTTCTAACCTACTTTTGGACTTTCTGGATTGTGTTTTTTTATTTTTTTATTTTTATTATTATTAAATAAGGAGCAGACGAGCAAACGGGTCACCTGATGGTAAGCAACGGATGGTAAGTTTCTTGAAGGTTTGCAGGTCGTATAGGTCCGGAAATACTGCTGGTGAAAGTTCGTTCCAGAGTTTTACAGTGCGCGGCAGAAAGTTACGCGAAAAACGCACTGTGGAAGACTGCTACTCATCAAGGTGATGAGTTGCAGATGAGGCGAAAAGTAGCAGGTGGTATGATTCCGAACAATTCCCCAGAGCACTCCCCATGATACAACCGATAGAGGATGCAGAGTGAAGCCACATCTCGGCGTAATTCCAAGGGGTCCAAGCTGTTTGAAACACTTGGTGGGGGGCTGTGCCCCCCGAGCCACCCTTTTATTTTATGACGGTCGCCGGCTGCTGCCGCAGCACGCTCGCTGCGCTCGCTCGGCTCCCTCGGTGTTGTGGTCTAAGTTCTAACCTAACCTAACCTACTTTTGGACTTTCTGGATTGTGTTTGTTTTTGTTTTGGCGGGGGGCTGCAGCTTTAACAATCTGTAGTTTTCATTAAAACACGTATCAAGATATAAAATATAAACCCTCAAATAGAATATCAGTAACCAATAATGAATTTAATAAAGCAGCTCACAAAAGTTTGCTCAAAGTGAACTTTTTAGTAGTTCGTAATGTTTTGTTTTTGTTTTGGCGGGGGGCTGCAGCTTTAAAAATCTGTAGTTTTCATTAAAACACGTATCAAGATATAAAATATAAACCCTCAAATAGAATATCAGTAACCAATAATGATTTTAATAAAGCAGCTCACAAAAGTTTGCTCAAAGTGAACTTTTTAGTAGTTCGTAATGTTTTGTTTTTGTTTTGGCGGGGGGCTGCAGCTTTAAAAATCTGTAGTTTTCATTAAAACACGTATCAAGATATAAAATATAAACCCTCAAATAGAATATCAGTAACCAATAATGATTTTAATAAAGCAGCTCACAAAAGTTTGCTCAAAGTGAACTTTTTAGTAGTTCGTAATGTTTTGTTTTTGTTTTGGCGGGGGGCTGCAGCTTTAACAATCTGTAGTTTTCATTAAAACACGTATCAAGATATAAAATATAAACCCTCAAATAGAATATCAGTAACCAATAATCATTTTAATAAAGCAGCTCACAAAAGTTTGCTCAAAGTGAACTTTTTAGTAGTTCGTAATGTATAACCTCACTTAGAAAAATTGAACCTGTCTTTAATATTGCAGTTGCCCGCTGTGTATTTCCTGTCGCTCACTTAGTAATACAGTCGCTCGGATAGAATTTTTTATATCTGAAATAGATTAATCACAATCCACTTTTTGTAAGCTCGTTCAGGATTTTATTATAAATCAATATTAGTCGTTAGTTTAGTTTATTTTTCGCTTACTCTAATTCATACCGCTCAAGTTATTAAAACAGTATGTTCATCATCAGTCGCTAAGTAATTTTTTATTCGCTCGCTTTATTATTTCCCGTTCATAAATAAACTTCTCTGATAGTAGATGGAAAAGGAAATATAAAACTCTATAATTCTTTTACACTAATGTACTTTACTCATTTTACAAATAACATAACTTACAATAATAATATAGATCGGATCTGGGGTACAAGTTACAACCATGAACCAACTAAGTTTTTTATAACATACTCTCAAAAAGTCAGTTCACACAAAAGTTCACAAAACCGAGACAAAACTGTACTTATGAAATTTTTATTTTGTATTTAAATATTGAACTTTATTACACAGGAAAATAAAAACCGAATTACAAAATATATTTTTATGCATTATATGCCGCAGCACAGTTTTGTGCAGAGTAAGGGTTAACATAAAATAAGCTTCTGAAAATTTTTGAGTTCCGTTTCGTCGCACTGTGAACCAATCATAATATTATTATGTACTAAACATACAGTCTGCCCAGAAAGAGTAGACGCTGAACTAAATTTCCTAATTATTATCAGTTAATCACGATCGAATGGTAGTTTTCGCGCCATGTATTTTCACAGGGAACGTTTGTAAACTTAAGGGAGATCGCACACGTCACACTTTTTGTGCGATCGAGTCTGCGGCTTCTTAAATATTTTTTTTACCTGGAACGTGATCGGGATCGAGATCGTGATCTCGATGGACTACGAGATGGGCTTCTACTTCCAGAATGTGACCTGGATCTGTAGGCCTACTACGAAACCGTTTTGAGACTCAAACTCTCTATCCTCTCTCTACTCTAACTACTCTCCTACTCTAACAAACGTCAATTGATGGTATATTAGTTTTCACATTGACATTTTGTACATTATAGGACTGTATATTTTAAAAACTGAATATTATAAAAACTGTGTATTTATACCTTAAGTAATTGACACGTACCAAGAGTAATTAATGTATTTCTGACAAATTACTATTGTAATTGCAATACATAAAGAAAAAAAACGTCAATTCACGTTTGTTAGAGTAGGACGCGGTATTCCTGTTCGATTGTTTGAGTCTCAAAACGGTTTCGTGGTACGTCTCCTAGATCGAGAAACAGAACGATTTGATGCAGCGCTTCTACAGAATCGATTCGACGCCACTGCCTGAATAATTACTGCCTCCCGAATCGGACATCGTCAAATATGTGTATTTACAACCTCGTAATACAATATTTACTCTCAAAAAGGTTTCGTGGTACGGCCCCTGGATCGAGAAACAGAACGTAAACTATTTGATGCAGTGTTTCTACGAGATCGATTCGACGCCACGCTCCCAGCGTCCGACCCACTGCCTGAATAATTACTGCCTTTCGAAAAATCTGTGTATTTACAACCTCGTAATACTAGATTTACACTCTCGTGTACATCACTTATGAGAGAAAGAGATTTGTAACTACAGAATATTATTGCATTCAATTTCTACAAAAACAAACAGTAATTTTGAACACAATTGTGATAACAATAATAAAAGGTTAAAAGCTAAAATAACCATCCTAAACTATTAAACTTAAGATTTAATATTGTCAAACGTGACGAAGCTCCACTTGTTTTCAATGCTAGCGCCGACACCAGTGGATTTGCTCGCGAAAACATCATTGTACTTCTGAAGAGTAGAGAGTACAGTGGCCTGCGTCACCTCTGGAGCCATGGACTTGACGTACGACACCAGGTAGTCCAGGGAGGCGCCTAGCGGGTGAACCATGAGGAAGGCAGTCAGGATACTGATAAGCTTGGCTTCTGACAAGGGCACAATTGCATCTACGTTGAGCTTGGTTTCCTTGACAGTAGGAGAAGGTTTGGCCGCTTCAGAGCTCGCCGAAGTTACAGTTTCGACCTTGTGCTTTTGCAGGTCCATCGTACCCGTCATGTGTGAGTGTGGGTACACCTGAAACATATATATTTCAGGGATTGAAGCACACAATTGGTAATCTTCATCCATACTAACGTTATAAATGCGAAAGTGTGCCTGTCCGTCTGTCTTTTACCTATTCACGCCCGAAACTGCTGAAATTTGGTATGGAGACATTTTGAGTCCCGGGAAAGCACATTAGATACTTTTTATCCCGGAAAAATGTACGGTTCCCGCGCCATAAACAAGTTTTGGCGCAACGGAGTTGCGGGCATCATACTTACACACAGTCTTCGATCACATATACCTATAATATAGGTATTAGGTATATATGTGATCGAAGACTGTGTGTGTGTGTGCCTACTGCCAAAGTGTGTGCGAAGTACTGTGTGCTTCGATCACATAATAAACTCCTGTACAAACTGAGGAGAATATGTTTCTATGTAATACTGAGAGCATTATACAAACCTCTTTATTTTGCAGGGCCTGTTGAGCGATGAAATGGGCTTTGAACGTCTCGAATTTTCTCTCGGCCTCGTCTTTAGCGAGATACGCCTCATTTTTGTATCCTTCCAACTCATATGTGAGATTCTCGTTCTCTCTCTGAAATTTTAGTAAAATCTGATTTAAAAAAAACAAGAAATGTGGGTCCTTTACATAGTTTTGAATAATAATTTAATGCAAACAAAGACTTTTATTATCAACCATATTGTGCGCATAACATACATACATTATCTGCAAAATTCATTACCAAACAACAAATACCCACTAATTTTAAGATTCAAACATATCTGAAAAAGTTGTATATCCAATTAAATTATCATCTTAACACATACCTTCAAGTCTTCGTATTTTTCCAGAGATACCATATTCTTGCTGGGGCGCTCAATCTCCTCTTCATCAAACATGGCATTAAACTCTTCCTTCAGGTTGTCAAGTTCCTGAAATATTATAATTACTTTGAGACATTGTTTTCCGCCGTGTCTTTTTAATACTTTCATTCCAAACGGAATTTCATTTGAGTGAAAGTATTTAATCACTTATCAAATATTATTTCAGATGTCTTTTGTATCTTTACAGAGTACCAACTTTAACAGGTAATAATATACCTCTAGATATCACATACTTACGACTTCAGTGTAGCCGTAAATGTTTCAAACATAATGCGAGTGTCAACCGTTTTTCAAAGCTGGAAAATTGTACCTACCTTTTTAGTTGGCATTAAAATTTTTGTTAATTTCTTACCTGAACTTACCATGTTAACATGTAACTGCTAACTTCTGCTTCAAACTTTACTGATAAATATAAGTTTTAAAATATCTAGTTACCTCAATTCCTTCAGATATACTTTACCTCAGGATCGAACTACTATTCATTCCTATAATTTATACTCACATAATATTGTACCCAAGCAAAATCTTGAACTGTACCGCAGCTTCATTTGATGATAATCCCACTACAACGCGACTGCTTCACTGAACGTCGCGTGAACGTAAAACCAAGTGCATCTGCAACTTTTCGCCATCGTCCCACGCGAAAAACATACCATCCTCACCACCTTGATGAGTGGCAGTCTTCCACAGTGTGTTTTTCGCGTAACTTTCTGCCGCGCACTGTAAAACTCTGGAACGAACTGTCACCAGCAGTATTTCCGGACCTATACAACCTGCAAACCTTCAAGAAAAGAGCGTATTCCCTCTTAAAAGGCCGGCAACGCATCTGCAGCTCTTCTGATGTTGCGAGTGTCCATGGGCGACAGTAGTTGCTTACCATCAGGTGACCCGTTTGCTCGTTTGCCCCCTTATTTAATTAAAAAAAGTTGTTTACCTCTGTCATTTTCATCCACATGTCGATGTTACGGCGCTGCTGCTTCGTGAAGTGATCGGAGACGCGCTGGTGCTTCGCTGCCGAGAGGATTTTAGCCACCGCCTCGACTGCGAATGAGAAAATCTATTGACTTCTCACTGCCAGTGGCGGCTCTAGTCTAGGGGGTGGGCAGGGCACCGCCCGGGGCCTCACTCTTGCGGAGGCCTCGCAAACGCCTGCCGCCCAGGGCCTAGCAAAGCCCTTCCGCCCGGGGCCTCGCAATATGCAAGGCCGCTACTGCTCATTGGGGAAGTAACTTGTCGTCACGTCAACAAAGTATAGCGCAAATATAGTATATAGGCTATGCAGCATAGACTACTACAGTATGTACTGAGTAGCACTAAGATCGTCTGTCTCACCTTCCACTTCTGTTTTCACCTTCACCATAGAGCCTGTCCACTTGGCGCGTTGCGACAGCGTTGCGTCGACGCAGCGCTGCCGTTTGACACATAGCCGGCACCAGGCAATTCGGGCACCGCTAAGCTCCGCTCCACTCCGCTTCGCTTCAGTGGAAACGCAGCCTTAGGCCACGTTTCCACTGAAGCGGAGCGGAGCGAAGCTTAGCGGTGCCGAATTGACCAATCGCCATGCTCTAAATCTTCGCTCCGCTTCGCTGTCATTCCACTGGAATAGCACGATTGGTCAATTCGGGCACCGCTAAGCTCCGCTTCAGTGGAAACACACCCTTATTACGAAGCAGTTTTAACGTCAACACCCCCTCCCGCTTCGCCTCGGGGGCTGCTGTCCGTCATGTGTGCGTTGCGCGCTGCTGTCACGACGTAGCGTGCCATGTCCTTGGTTATTTGTATGTAAAAGAACGCAACGGCAGCGCTGCGTCGAAACAACGCGCCGTGTGGACAGGCTCTTAGTTACTAAAATGTATGATGCAGCACTTCTCCCAGAAAACATATCCTGGCAATGAGGCCCTAGTATAGGAGATAAGGACAAATATATAGGAGTATATAAGGAGGAATATAATAGGATAGCTGCTACTCCAGTTGTAGGTTTTTCCATCTTGTAATAGCTTACCTCATAAATGTTGGTTGCCTACCTTCATCTGAAATGTAATCACTTACCGGCAATTTTAAATATACTACATGTGAACTTACATTGCTTTATAACCACAGTGAACTTCTCTTTCATGGCAGTTTTCATGTTCATGAAATCTTCATCCAACTGCATCTTCTCATTAAACAGTCTACGTATTTGGTTGTTGCTCGCTTGTATCAGAGAATAAAATGAATTTGCATTTTTTTTGTTGCACTCGCCTCGTTCCAACCATGATGCCAAAGTCTAGAAATAAATGTGTCTTGTTTATTATCACTTTAATTCTGCTTCAGTTTAGGGATAATATGAATAATTAGTTTGCATTGTCAACAAAAAAAAAATGTTATAATAAATATTGTAAACAAACTTACGGGTGCGACTTTTGGAAATTCACTTTCATTTTTAATTTTGTCTGTAATGGCAGCCAACGCCGATGTCGTAAATGGCTCCACTCTCTGAGGTGATTGAGCCCTGTCATGTGAACTTCTTTCATAATCCATTTGATCATCTCGATTCTGAAAAATAACATTATTCATGCTTATCCAAGGTAAGTTCAAACTTCAAGACATCCCATTCAATTATAATGTAACTAACCAGACTAGAAAGTTAAAATAATAATTATAATGGTGACGAAACATATAAAATGATAAGAAGAAACCTTTTTTTATCAAATTTAACTTTTCCTATACTCACCAAAGCATAATCAATAAACATAGTTGTAGCCTCTCTGTCCACTTGATCATGGAATCTAAATCTGTACCCAGAGACACTAAAGCTCTGCTCGACACTCTCTTGCCTCTCAAATCGCACATGAAACACCCCACGACGGGCTGTTTTGATCTCCGTTACATCACCAAACCTCTGGAATATTTCATTGAGAGTCTCCTCAGTTATGTTGTGTGGTAGCCCACCAACGAATATAGTGCGACAGCCATTAGGCCTCTGACGTCTCGCCGGCGTGGATACTCCGGGTATGGGTGGCAGGAATATACCACCTGAGGTGTATATAGGTTGGTTCACCATCTGCTGGCTGGGCAATATTTGATGATTCATCATCATCATGTTCTGATCGATTTGTGGATTCATCATCATCATATTCTGTGCCATGTTTGGCATCATATTCATTGCTGCCAATCCTTGGATTGCAGGATCTGTGGGCTGATGGCCGACCATGTTCATGAAGGGCAACATACCTGTTAAAAAGATTTTATTGAGTACACATCAAAAATCACAAATCTAAAAACTCAGACATGATGCCAGCAAAAAATATGTAGCAATAGCAAGATTCCTAAATACCTGGCATAGGTTGGCCAGACATAGGCATCATCTGCACTCCAACAACTGACTGATTTAACTGGGGTTCATTTACATCTCCCCACTTAGTGCGTCTCTCTCTGCTCCTTCTCTCTCTCCTACCCCTGTCGTGTCTATCTCTATCATGTCTTTCTCTTGACCGGGATCGTCTTCTCTCTAGAAATACACCAAAAATTTGCTTCACACAATAACAATGTATTATAAAACACAAGTAATTATTATCAAAGATTTTTTAATATACTTTACAATGATAATCACATTAGTCATTACCAGTTAGGGTCTACACAGACAGACGGCATTGCAACTGCAATCCAACCACAAATTGCAGTTCAAGTGCAGTTTGAATGCAGTTGACACGACTGCAATAGAACTACAAACCAAATGCACAGTCGGATTGCAGTTCAGTTGCAGTTGGCGTGCAGTTGGCGTGCAGTTGTGTGAACTGTTTGGTTTGCAGTTCTATTGCAGTCGTGTCAACTGCATTCAAACTGCACTTGAACTGCAATTTGCGGTTGGATTGCAGTTGAAATGCGGTCCGTCTGTGTAGACCCTTGCAGTCAGAATAGATTGCAAAAAATACAAAGTAAAAATATGTAAAATTAGTGCTGTAGTAGCAAGATTAGCACATTATAGTGTTCACCTGCAACATTTCTGTCTCTTTCCCTGCGATTCGTTTGGTCTCGTGCCCGTTGGTTTCTCTGATTGTGTGAGCTGCTTACGTCCTCCTGACTGTCAGCTTCGGCCATAACATTTTGGGCGCCCATCGCTTCATCCGGAGCTATAGGCCCTATCAAGGGCATAGGTGGCGGATTCATGGGGACCACATTCAGTTGATTTCTTCTCATGGTAACTGATTGCACAATGCCACAGATTAATATATGTAGCAAGCTACACAATGCACAACAAAAGTACCTTTGTTGTTTTACTGTTATGTATAAAAAATTTGTCTCTACTGAGTCAAGGTAGGCAAAAGATGTGTGTTTTAATACGAAATATATTTAAACACAAGAAAAAATCAGGAAATTCCGACCTAAAACACTTATTTTGATTTTTGTCCTTTGTCTTGAGATTTTACACAACGCAATCAGTTCAAACTTCAATGTTCATCTTCTTTTTAAAAATGGCTCCCAAACTGTGTTGTCAACTTGTCAGATGACCAGGGTTGCCAATGACAATTTTCAGATTTCCCCAAAAATTATGGTCAAATTTCCCAAATTGGGCACAAAAAATTTGCTGATTCCCCCATAAAGTTAATATTATACCTATCGGAATAGAGCAACAATCTCGAGCTGTCCAACGTAACCAAAATTGGTTTTCATCTGTGTGAAAAATATGTGTAGGTATACACTTACACAAGCATGATTGAACATGAATTCTATGAGATTATATTGACAACGTGCGGCACGTGCCGACTGGACGTCAAAAAAAGAGTGCTGCTGTCATGTATCACACGTCTCTTTTTACCACGCGGTGTTACTGATAGTGGCATCTCGCTTGTTCAGGCCTTTGTTTCTCTATTCCGCTAGGTATATTAACTTTATGGATTCCCCACTAATTTCCCCACACAAGTTTTTTTAAAAAATGAATCAATATTCTTCTACCTGAGTATAATTTCCATTAGCATAATCAATAATAATAAAAATTCAAACAGTTGATCAATAATGTTCATCAATGTCATGATCAATAAGGTTTATTTTATTTGTTTCACGCTACTTTCTTCATTTTTTCGTATAAGACTTACCTTCAGCTGAAAAAAAAATAATTACAAAAAAAGAATAGTAGCAAAATTAGTCAAACCGTTCACACGTGTTACGTGATGCCGTGAGTCGTGAGTCGTGACCAATGAAAATAGCGATACGTTTTATATAAATAGATTGTTGAAATAACACCTCTATATTATTATTATTTAAAATATTTCTTTTCTATATTTTGTGGAAAGCATTTTCATTGAAGGGTTTAACATGACACCATTTCATTAAAGGGTTTAACTTGCCATGTTTTAATTCCTTCTCTTGCAAGGTGCAGCCAAAAATTGTACAAAGCCAGCGCAAAGCAAATCCCCTGATCATTTAAAACAATATTGTCCATCTACTAGATGATACTAGACTTCTACGATCAATCGATTTAAAATAATATGTTCGATGTGTCAATACTCAATGTAGAATGATGAAATATTTGCTAATTATTGAAAAAAATGTCAAAATGTGAAAATCCCCGCATTTTCCCCACATAATGCCAATCCCCAACGAATCCCCAATCAACTTGAAATTCCCCGCAGTTTGGGGAATTCCCCACAAATCGGCAACGCTGCAGATGACTGTCTCGCTTTTGCCCCAAGTAATCCCCAAAATTCGGCAGAGTAATAATTAATAAAGGTCTACCCAATGATATTCTACTTTGAGTTATTATTTATTATATCATTGGGTCTACCAGAATCTGATGGCAATTTTTGACAGCAAATTTTACAAAAATATTTATTACTTGATCATTGGATAGATTTTTATATTTGCATGTTTCACACACAAAATAAGCTGCTAAAGGAATAAAAAAGAATGAAAATGTTTTATTCCTATTACCCCAGTATTGCTAGAGTCAATTTATTTTCTCACTTTTTGCCATCAGATTCTGGTAAGTACACCTATTATTTAATGATTACTAGACATCGGATTATATGCACGATCAAAGGTGATTATATTCTCTTTGGATCAAAGTGCCGAAATATGCATGCAAGTATGCACGATAAAATGGCCGAAATATACACAAAACTTGCACAATCAAAAGTAACTTATTATTAAAATGTAATATTTGAAGAGTTTTTACGTGTGCCGGCCGTTAATAAAAGCGTCAGTTTTATAATTTCATCAAATCCAAAATTTAATTTTTTTATACAGAACCAATAATAATTATTTTCTACCAACATTTTCCAATTGCAATCATAATGCCCATGGAAGTTCAAGAAATCGGTAACTACTTTATTCCAATTTTTTACTAATGTTACCAACTACAAAGAAAAATGTTGTTTCTAGAAAGATATTGTATCTATCGGGTGTATTGCATTCTTTTAATGGGGATGGAGACAAATATTTGAAGTGTTTTTAATACATCCTACATCTGTTTTGTGTCATGATAGCTATAGTTTGGAGACTGCGAGGGCATAAGACTACCGAAATATGCACTATCAACGAAAAATTGCCAAAATATGCACTAACGCCTAAAAAGTGCCATTATTATGCATTTGCATATTAAGCAACTATGCAAATGCATATAATCCGATGTCTAATGATTACCTACCTACGTATCTTGTTCTACTCCTCGTATTTGTAACTCCGAAAAAAATTTACTCCAAACTTATATTTTTCTAAAACTTTCAGCAATAAAAGATTTGACTACTTGAAAGACCTCCTATAATAGAAGGAAATAGTCTACAAATTACGTGAGGTGTTTTTTTTGAATTTTTTGACCCCCCCTCCCCCTCTGGTGAGATTTCGTGAGATTTTATTCAACCACAAATCTCACGTGAGATTTTTCGAAATGTGGGTTTCTTGCATAAACGTTTGGTTTGACAGTCAGTAGATTTTCTTTCGAACGAATTTGGAATGATCTTAATCGTACAACGATTACGCTTACGATTAATCTTAAGCAGTACGTAGTTACGTACCTACAATCTGCATGAAATGGACCAAAATACTAAATAGTACCCATTATTTTGTTGAGAAAAAATTACGTGAGATTTGCTAAGACCCCCCCTCTCCCCAACGTGAGATTAGGTGAGATTTGACACGACCCCCTCCCCCCCCTAAACACCTCACGTAATTTGTGGACGCCCCCAAAGGTACAGGGCGCAGGTTCGGCCTCATATGGAATATTGTTCTCATCTCTGAGCAGGGGCGCCAAAATACCAACTGCTCCCTCTGGATCGTATCCAACGAAGGGCCGCTCGAATTGTCGACTGCCATAGTGTTTCAAACAGCTTGGACCCCTTGGAATTACGCCGAGATGTAGCTTCACTCTGCATCCTCTATCGGTTGTATCACGGGGAGTGTTCTGAGGAATTGTTCGGAATCATACCACCTGCAACTTTTCGCCATCGACCCACGCGAAAAACATACCACCCTCATCACCTTGATGAGTGGCAGTCTTCCACAGTGCGTTTTTCGCGTAACTTTCTGCCGCGCACTGTAAAACTCTGGAACGAACTGTCACCAGCAGTTTTTCCGGACCTATACGATCTGCAAACCTTCAATAAAAGAGCGTATTCCCTCTTAAAAGGCCGGCAACGCACCTGCAGCTCTTCTGATGCTGCGAGTGTCCATGGGCGACGGTAGATTCGGAGATTGTACATTAGCTCAGAGGAATGCGAGCGTTCATTATTCATAGAACCAATCTCAGCTGCCAACATCAATCAATATCACATAATTAAACGTTAATTACCCAAGTACCCAAGCGGTTTAATAATAATATAGCGTTATAGCGTCGTCGCGCGTTCAGTTATCTACCGTAATTTATTATGTTTGTCACAATTTGGCGTAAGAAGTAAGAACTAGGGGTGGGCCGAAATTCGTTTAACCGAACTTCGGCAGCTTGAACCGAACTTCGTAATTCGGCCGAATTTCGGTTAAAATGCCGAACATTCTGCACTAAATATACGTCTTGTACTATCATAATAGAAATTAATGAAAAAAACATATTATCTGTAGTAACAGTGAAATAAAATAAGTCTGTACTCATTCCTAGTCATTTATTTGAATTAGAAAAAGTAATCATACGTGAATCGTGATAAACAAAAAGACGGTTGGAGAGTAGTGTTTTGTGTCGAACTCGAACTCGAACAAGAACTCGACTCGAACTCGAACTCGACTCGAACTCGACTCGAACTCGGTTGTCTGTAAAGTCGGCTTACTGACGATAGTTGAACGTGACAACGTCATAGCCTTAAACGGAATGCCTCAGAGCCTGAGAGGTAACGCCGCATATTGCGTCATGTTTTTTCGTGCGCGCAGCCCATGTCGAATTATAAGACGTTGTCACGTCAAAAAACTTAAATGGGTTCGTATTCGGTTCAAACCACATTTGGCCCATCACTAATAATAATTAATAATTACTTATTCAAATAAAAAATAAAATAATAATTAAAATTAAGTAATACTTAAAATTAAGTCATAATTAAGGTTAAGTAATCATTAAAGTTAAGTTATCATTAAAGTTAAGTAATAATTAAAGTTAAGTAATAATTAAAGTTAAGTAATAATTAAAGTTAAGTTATGAATAAAGTTAAGTAATCATTACAGTTAAGTAATCATTAAAGTTACGTAATAATTAAGTCAAGTAATCATTAAAGTTAAGTTATCATTAAAGTTAAGTAATTATTAAAGTTAAGTAATCATTAAAGTTAAGTTATAATTAAAGTTAAGTAATAATTAAATTTAGTTAATCATTAAAGTTAAGTTATAATTAAAATTAAGTCATAATTAAAGTAAAGTAATCATTAAAGTTAAGTAATCATTAAAGTTAAGTTATAATTAAATTTAAGTAATAATTTAAGTTAAGTAATCATTAAAGTTAAGTTATAATTAAAGTTAAGTAATCATTAAAGTTAAGTAATAATTAAAGTAATAATTAAAGTTAAGTAATAATTAAAGTTATGTAATAATAACTAATAAGTTAAGTAATTTGCAGCAAGTGCGTAAACAAGTCACAACAAGAAAAAGCGCGGCGAAATTGAACCGAAGTTCCACCGAACTTCGGCCGAATTTTTCATTTTTACCGAATGTTCGGCCGAAGTTCGTATCTTTTTTCGTTCGTATATTCGTAACTTTTTTGACTTTTTAAAATGTGAGATTAAATTTTTAATGGTGATAGAGCTACGTACCTAATTAAATTATTTGAACCAAATTACCTAGGTACTACATTTTATTTTATTTTATTTTGTGTCAGCCAATTAAAAATGATTGAGTAAGCAAATAAAAATTGTTAAAATAATTATCTTAAAAGAATTTTTATTAATAATATTAATTATACATTCAACCTCCTTAGGGACCTATCACACTGAGAGCGTTCACGTGGTCAAGCGCTCAAGCAATTAGTTTTGCGTTCTTTGTGTTAGGTATATTACTTTACATAATAGAGAGGTGTACTCACACAGGAAGCGTTCTGGTTCTGACCGCGTCAGAATGCGTGACAGTTATTGAATTGGGGGTGCCGGGTGAGCCAAGATCTTTTCTTTATCGCTAGGACGAGTCCAACGTCAACGTCATAATATTAACGGACGCTTATGTCAATTCCATACATTTTGGCTGGCGATTGAACTACATAATATAGGTACTTAACGAAGCGATAACGAAAAAGTTTTGTCTAAATGGCCTGATCGCTTCAACGCTTGACCGCGTGAACGCTCTCTGTCTGATAGGTCCCTTAGAGCTTTCTAATAAAATGAATAGTAACGAGTCATTATCCCATAAAAACAACGTAATATTGTTTTGCTTGAGCAGCGGGATCGAATATCAAGTGATCGGCGATTCGGAGTTCGGACGCGGCTGATGAAATTCACATGTGCACTGGCGTGTGCCCGGTGTGGCCAGCCTTCGTTTATGTTTCACCCGGATTTTTGGGAAATATTATACGGGATAGAGCTTTACAACATAACAAATAATTGAAAGTAAAAAAACAATTCAATGTGAAAAATATTTTGTATGGATAAACAAGCCTTGGGCGAAAGTAAAAAGTAATGTTTTTGAGATATTACAACATTTAATTAAGCGGGACAAAAAAGACAATAGTAAGTATTTACTGATACCTATACATAATAATATTATACAATATATACAATATTATTATACATTTTTGAATGCTTTATGGTGATGAAGGAGATATTCCAATAGCATAAAAAAAATTGATTATAACCTTAGTTGCCCGGTTGTAGAGAGTAGAGACATCAATTATTATTTATTATAATTTTTACGGTTTAAGTTTCAATCTTATTTCGTCTCGGACAGAAGTTTAAACAACTAATAAAATAAATGAACGACAAAAGTTGAAAAAATTGTTGTTAAATACGCTATCTTAGAGGAAAATAATAAGTACTTATATCGGATAACTCTATCATTTATCAAAGCTAATATAGCTTTATTTTGGGAAAAATGAATTAATTACTCTGCCACACTAGAGTTCACACAGCACACTTCTTCCACAGTAGTTTGTACATAAACCGGCTTGGTTTTTTGTGCGGACAACTCGTGTGTCGGACCTGTGTGTAGTGCGCTGTGAAATTATTTTTTATAAAGACGAAATCTAACAAAAATAAATTAAAATGGCTTGTCCAATGAGGTAAGGATTTTTTTCAATGTTTTTTTTATTAAGTACTTATTTTAACGTAAAGTACTTATGTACTTATTATATTCGCATTTTGCTTGACGCGAACTATTTTAAAACCACCTATTAGTAGATATGTACATTATATATATTTTTTAGGCATTAGTAAATTTTTAGTGCAATTTTTTTTATTAAATATCCTAGATTAATAATTAGTATTAAAATTAATAATAATCATTAAAAATCCATTTATTTATTGACTCTCATCAAGCGATATTAATGAATACTTAATTCATCTTAATGAAGGACTAGGTACGTCTTAGATAATGATGGATATGTTACGCTCAAAGACCGAAAACGCTCAGTGAGCGAAAAAATGGCTCACAACGCGTTGTGGTAATAGTAAACGGCCACGACGCGAAATTCGCGTCGTGGCCCTAGTGAAAACGGCCACGACGCGTTCTGGTAATCACAGAAATACCACAAAGCGAAATTCGTGTCGTGGCTTACGTGCTATTCGACCACAACGCGTTGTGGTAACCGAGTAAAGCCATGACGCGTTCTGAGCATTTAAAAACAGCCATGACGCGAATTCGTGTTGTGGCCCTAATAAAAACGGCCAGGACGCGTTCTGAAACCAGGCCGTGTTACGCAGGACTCAGGAGTAATTTGATAGCGCCCAAGTGTGTGCGCAATACACAAGAGCACGTTACGCAGGAGTAGTTTTATAGTGCTCAAGTGTGTGCGCAATACACAAGAGCACGTAACGCCGGAGTAATTTTAAAGTGCCCATGTGTGTGCGCAAAATACAAGAGCACTCTGGTTTCAATGAAACCAGGCCAGTTGAGCAGAAGTCATTTTATAGTGCCCAAGTGTGTGTGCAATACACAAGAGCACTCTGATTTCAATGAAACCAGGCCCGGTACGCATGAGTTATTTTATAGTGCCTAAGTGTGTGCGCAATACACAAGAGCACTCTGGTTGTTACGCAGGAGTTATTTTATAGTGCCCAAGTGTGTGCGCAATTTACAAGAGCACTCTGGTTTCAATGAAACCAGGCCAGTAAAGCAGGAGTAATTTTATAGTGCCCAAGTGTGTGCGCAATACACAAGAGCACTCTGGTTTCGACGAAACCAGGCCAGTTACGCAGGAGTAATTTTATAGTGCCCAAGTGTGTGCGCAATACACAAGAGCACTCTGGTTTCATTGAAACCAGAGTGCTCTTGTGTATTGCGCACACACTTGGGCACTTTAAAATTACTCCTGCGTAACGTGGTCTTGTGTATTGCGCACACACTTGGGCACTATAAAACTACTCCTGCGTAACGTGCTCTTATGTATTGCGCACACACTTGGGCGCTATCAAATTACTTCTTAGTCCTGCGTAACACGGCCTACGACCTACGGTCAGAACGCGTCGTGGCCATTTTCATTAGGGCCACAACACGAATTCGCGTCGTGGCTGTTTTTAAATGCTCAGAACGCGTCATGGCTTTACTCGGTTACCACAACGCGTTGTGGTCGAATAGCACGTCAGCCACGACACGAATTTCGCTTTGTGGTATTTCTGTGATTACCAGAACGCGTCGTGGCCGTTTCACTATTACCACAACGCGTTGTGAGCCATTTTTCGCTCGCGCTACGCTCACTGAGCGTTTTCGGTCTTTGAGCGTAACAGATACAAATTATAAGAATCTTATTTAATTAATAAGCTGTTGCCCGCGACTTCGTCCGCGTGGACTTCAGTTTATAGCGCGCTGTGTCAACAAAATTGGTGTCAAATTTAAAAGCTCTTTAAAACCCTTGTACAAAATATTAAATCAAAATATTTCATTTTTTTAAATTAAACCTAATGCTTATTTAGCCCCCCATTACACAACTTTAGCTTTACCCATAAACTATTTAGCATTGGTAGGTTTAAGGTTTCGTCACTCATCACTGCGTAGATAAAGTACTGAGTAGTGAGTTATTCATTATCGACTTGTACACAGTACAACAATCGAAAGAATCGAAAAACCTAACTGTGTACAAAAATTAATTACAATAATTGGTTCAGTAGTTTTGGCGTGAAAGCGAGACAGACAGACAGACAGAGATACTTTCGCATTTATAATATTATTAGTATAGATTATAGTATAGAAGATTACTCTTTCGTTATGATTTCCAGAATAATTTAGGCTAGGAAAACTTAAA
The DNA here is from genome assembly GCA_937595015.1 of Polyommatus icarus. Taxonomy (NCBI): domain Eukaryota; kingdom Metazoa; phylum Arthropoda; class Insecta; order Lepidoptera; family Lycaenidae; genus Polyommatus; species Polyommatus icarus. The sequence continues at coordinate 22,101,566 of OW569323.1, read as the reverse complement.
CTAGCCTAAAGCTAGAGAATAGAGCAGCTTGAGATGGTATAAATAAATAAGTTGGTAAATAATTCTAAATATCTTCGAATAAAATATAGAAATACTTATTCAGCGTTTCCGTAAAATTAACCTCTTTATGGCAAGTTTTACGCATGTGCGATAATAATAATATGTAAATTGTAAGTGTATTGTATTGCAATATTGTGATTTGTGTATACCATACAGTCCATAACAGCGTGGATTTACCCATAACTAACCCGTCAACGGCTAGACGTCTAAATTTAAAAAGATTGTAGCATCCTATTTAACGACTGCACTATATTATCATTTATGACTTTTAGTCAAGACGTTAAGCGTTACAGTTAACGCCTTGACGAGTTGTCCTTTAGTAATTCGATTGGATGGTGTCATTCAATGGATGCGCTAGTCATTCAATCGAATCGCAGATTGAACCAGATGACTGCGACACATACACAAAATGTGCACCCTGGCGGTTTTAATTATGATAATAGGCTTATAGCCTAGGATTCCTTCATAGAAAGACCTTCACCGAGCTGTTTACTGGATGAAAAGTATTTTATATTCAATTACGTATGTCAACAAATTAATTGCAAGTGGGTCGCCTAAAAAATTTCAGTCCAGAATAAGTAAAGTAAAAGCAGTAAAACAAAATATGTTGTACCTATTGGTAACGTTAATGAAATGTTAAGGAATTTCAGGGTCATTTTATTGCTGACAGCCAGTTGTCACTCTCATTAAGTCATAAGGAACTCGTAGACGGTTATAGGTGCAACTCTGTAAGGCCCAAGTTTAAATAAGGGGCCAAAGGACCTTGACACACCGGTGATAAATTAATATACTTACAAAAAAGTCGTAAAAAATCTTTGAAAATAGCAATTAAAGTAAAGCCTATTATTCTACATACAATAATTGTGAATACCTACCCTACTCTATTTTATGAATTAGTGTTCTGTGTTTGTTCATTCTATTGTCTAATAATAGCACTTTCTATAATACCGCTCCCTGGGTGGTAAAATATGACAGTAATACTGGACCATAATAGACATTCTGTTAGATTTTAATTTTTATTATTACTTACTGAACAATTATAAGATAACGATATCTTATAATTGTTAAGTAAAATATGTTAAGTAAGTATGTAAGTAAATAAGGTTAGTTTTTCCTAAACTTCTAACCTCTGAAACTTCCCAAAATAAAGGAGGTCTTGCGTAGTGTCGTACCGTTGCGTTGGAACGTTAAATTTTAAAATACTTTGTTACAACTACATAAGTACTTAATAGGTACTCAAATAAATATTTTAAGTTCAATAAAGTACTAAATAGTTTATTGACCTTTACAATTTTTTACTCTATCAAAATACAAATAAACTACAATTTTTTTTATTTGTATTTTGATAACGGCGATCCAGTAAAACCGACCAAGTGCGTGTCTGGCCACGCGCAATATTATATAGGGTTCCGTACATAAACGATTGGTCTCGCGCTCGGCGCGTAGCACCCCGCCAGATTAACCTAAGGTTCCGTAGTAACAGCTAGTACCGCTAGTTTTCGATATTTTTTTGTATGGTCAATGAATTTAAGTACATTATAATTTTTAAACGTGTATTACAATCTACACTACTAACAACTGCATCATCTCAGTTACGTTCAAAGGAATTTGAACGAAAAGTTCCTTTATACTTCGCGGAATATTTTTTTTAGTTCATTGACTAGATAACTCAAAAACTTATGAAGTCTTCCTAGCCGTGATAGTTTTCCTTTTTAAATTCAGCATATTTTTGTCGGCAGTCGGCACCTACCATTTTGTCGGCGTCATTAAGATGTAAGTACATTTATGTCGAGTTATAGCTAGCTTTGTAGACCATAATAATAATATAGTATCTGAGAAAACCGCGGAGAGACAGACGGACAGACAGACAGACCGAAACTATAAGGGTTCCTTGTTGACTACGGAACCCTAAAAACCGGTACTTTTATGGATTACAATGCTTTGCATTACGACGTATCTGGCATAAATGCCGATTGGCGAACAATCAAATCGGCATACAAAGTGCAACAAAACAAAATCCCCTACATAGAGTTCACTATGACAGTACCAGTACTAGAATGAGCGCTACAACAGTTCCGTTTTACACTTCTCACTCACTTATTAGTACAAAATTAAAAACCGGCCAAGTGCGAGTTGGACTCGCTCATGAAGGGTTCCGCAGCAGCAATATATGAAATTATCAGGTTTTTGATTTATTTTTTTATTTCAGTTGATTTAATGAAAGTTAAATTAAAGTTTACTATTTATGACGTATAAAAAAAACAACTTACTAGATCTCGTTCAAACCAATTTTGGTTAGGTTTAATTATTTATATTGGTCATAATTAAACAAAATATAATATTTTAAAGGAAAAGTTTCGCTTTAAGAGCATTAAGGACTAATTGTCATAAAAATATTTATAAATAATAATTAATAATACATATTTTTAAAATCCTACCAAAAAGTATGATACGGCCGTGCCGGTTCACTCGAGACTTGGTTGGGCACTGCCGTGACCGCACACTATGGTATTTAAATAGTATTTTACTGGAAAGGTACTGGCAATCGCTGAAAATCATATTAAAAGTATTTTCGCATCGTTAATCATTGAATTTTAAGAAAACCCGAAAAACCCGGGTACCCGGGTTTTCATTTTAAAAAATCCGAAAACCCGGGTTTTGAAATTTGGGTCTGGGTTTCGATGCCCTACAAGTGACACATACACAGTACACTCCCTAAACTCTAAAGTACTATCACTTGGTTGAGGGACCATCCATAAAGTAAGTCACACTATTTCATGAATTTTAGACCCCCTTGCCCTCCCTGTTTTCCCAAAACTTAGGACCCCTCCCCGTCCTTGTCACATGTTGACCACCTTCGCCCCTCTTTAGGTGTGTCATACTTTATGGATGGCCCCTTACTTACTTCCTGTAAAGCGGCCTCTTTATGGAAAGTCCGTACAAAACAATTGGTCGCCAGGTCCGCAGCAGACGACCCGGCGCAGGCGGGCAACTGCCTGGGCAACGAGGCCGGCATGCTGTACGGCGAGTACCTCATGCTGGACAAGCTGCTGGCCGCGCAGAGGATGCTCAGCGCCGAGTCCGACAAGCCCGTGCATGATGAGCACCTCTTCATTGTCACACATCAAGGTACACACACAAAGTGTACTATTTAGTAATCTGTGACGCAGAATACTTATTAGTACATCTGTGACATAGGGGCAGATGTAACCTCCTGCACGAAAACATTCTGCGCACTGTTGTTGTTGTTGCTCGAAAAAGCATACGATGAGATCATGAGTTACCTTGGGGTACCATCACGAGATATGGGGGTCACGACTCACGACACGATTTTGGGAGGTGACATTCCTTTTGACCAGTGAATGACTACTTGATGCCTTAATTCCCCTAAAAAATCCATGCCTGTGGGCCACACTATAAGGCGCGCCGCAGACGTCACACTTTTTGTGTGATCGAGTCTGCGGCTTTCATACAGTCCACATGGCGTGCGCCATCAGACTCGATCACACAAAAAGTGTGACGTCTGCGGCGCGCCGAATCGGTCTTAAAACCTTCACCGCCTAAAATATTGCTCCTCTCCCTCAGACCATGCCTGAGCAATTCTACCGCATAACCCTTAGCTAAGCTTAGAATTATAATGTTCAAACATATTTTGTCGTATTCCAGCATACGAGCTATGGTTCAAGCAGATAATATTCGAGGTGGACTCGGTGCGGTCGCTGCTGGATGTGGAGGGACTTGACGAGAGCCACACCATGGAGATACTGAAGAGGCTCAACAGAATAGTGCTTATACTGAAGGTAAATTGTACCTGCAGCAGCGGTGGCCTTACCCATTGCAACTTTGCGAGCAGGTCTTTGCCAGGCTCTTCGTCCTACTAAAAGTACAGCTATGTTATGCAATAACATTAATATGAACTAAAAAGTATTAAATAATTTTTACTATCTAATAGTGCCTTTTTCCGAATTCGGCTAAACCTCAACTATTTCTGTACTCAATCTTCATTATTTTGAAGTCGGTACCAGATAGCTGAATCTTCAGTCCTCTGACAGTATATTTAAAATTTTTGGAACTGGCACCGACTTCAAAATTATGAAGATTGAGTACAGAAATAGTTGAGGTTTAGCCGAATTCGGAAAAAGGCACTATTAGATAGTAAAAATTATTTAATACTTTTTAGTTCATATTAATGTTATTATTGTTTTTACCTTGGAAGTCGGTTTTAATTTTTTGTTAAAAATAATAATAATTTCACTCTTTTTAGTTACACTAGTAGATAAATCTTCGCGTATATTTTACGTATCTTATTACAATTTGTTAAGAGTCACAACTCACACTCACAAAATAATATAATATTATCAGTGAAGTGAACATATTGTGCTAAGTAATTTAACAATTTTAATATTTCAAGCCCGAAGCGGTCACCGGCGATTGCGATAATAATAGAAAGGCTATTGTGTCTCGTTTTTCCACGATCGAAGGATCTATCAGATAAAAAATTGTACAAACTTGCATAGGATGTAGCGTAGCATAATATTTAATATTATCATAATTATTGACAGCTGTTCTTGTTATCAAGAATTCAAATCGATAGGTACTTAGTGCACCATCTATCGATTAATAAGTATAACTAATTAAAAAGACACTTAATGACTTTGTTTTGTTTAAATGCTCTTTTTAAAATAACTTTATTTTAATTCTATTTGTCTATTAAAATTTTATAAAGTAGTAAAGTATTCGATCTGTATATTATAAAGTAGTTAGTAAAGTATTCGATATTCTGTCTTCGCGCGGCGGCGCTGAGCGGCGACCGACGCCGACCGCCGTGTATTAAAAACAAACAGGTGTTGTTAATTGTTATACAGTACATCATTATTATTATTAGTATATCCATACCTATGCCTTGTACTATTATCTATTCTGTGCCATGAGACATTCGTGGCCTTAACACGACGTGGTAATGATGATGATGACGATGATGATGATGATGATTATGATGATGAATATGAATTGCATAGTAGTTTATGCTTTCTGTTCTTAAAACAACGCCGAAACTCCCAAACGTGTATCTATAAGGAATCAGGAGTTCTCTCAGCATCATCGAAACCATGGTATACCTTGACCTAATATTTGACTTTTTGGTAGCGTATTCTTAGTACACTTCACATAAAACCAAAATCACCATATGTTTCCATATAAATTTCGAGGAGTTCCCTCGATTACTCATGGATCCCATCATCAGGTCACCACCTTTGTGAAAATGGGACCAAATTGGAGTGAAACCTAATACAACAAAACAAAAATTTCGAAAATCGGTTCACAAACGGCGGAGTAATCGTTGAACATACAAAAATAAAAAAAAAAAAAATATCCACAGCCGAACATATAACCTCCTCGTTTTTTGGAAGTCGGTTAAAAATAGGTCTAGTTGTTTGATAGTTTATGAGGAAATCAAAAGCTTTAAATTAAAAAAATATATAGCTAAGAAAATTTGTTTTAAAATTTCCTTGATGCGAGGCCGCTGCAAGAGCGAGGCCCCGGAAGATTGCCCTGTTCCGTGTTCGCCACCCTCTAAGGTCGCCTCTGCCTTGTAGGGTGTTGTAGGTATGGACCTACAATCATGTTCATGGGATTACACATTGTACTAAACGAGGTATTGCCCTCATGTTGCGTCAAAAATCAAAATGTACTCTTTCCAGAAAAGCTCTAGCTAGAGCTTAGACCTAGGTCATTTTACAAGTTTTAAATAACCTCCATCCGTTTAATGAAATTTTATATGTATGTTTTTGATAATATTTCGGATTCTAAAACCGTTCTATGTGTCGACACACAACATTTGCGAATCCGTCAAATCCATATAAATTTAGGAATCTATGCGTCGCGTTGCGGTCTGAATCAGCCCTTATAAGTTAATTGCCAATTTAGTACCATCTTCTTTTCCTCGATTATTATATGAATGAAAGAATATTGTGTTAATTTATCAAGGCAAATTATTAACACTAACAGCGCAGTTGAGATCCTTGCAGTATCAGAACTACAATATTATATTATGTCTACCGCACTTATTAGTTATCGGCTTAAAAAACATGTTTTCTCATAGTCATAGATAAATATAAAACCAGCCATGGAGCTTGAGCCAATAAATTCTAATTGAAACGACGCGATCTAATAACATATTATTGAATCTGATGTTTTGTGTTTGTCAACCGAGACTGGTTTTGTAACTGCCGAAGACTGTTGCATAATGTATCGCATTACATTAGCTATTTGATAGGTAATATTAATATTATATGACAAATCTATACTAATATTATAAAGCGGAAGAGTTTGTTAGTTTGTTTGTTTGTTTGTTTGAACGCGCTAATCTCAGGATCTACTGGTCCGATTTGAAAAAATTCTTTCAGTGTTAGATAGTCCATTTATCGAGGAAGGCTATATTTTATCACGCTAAGACTAATAGGAGCGAAGAATTAGAGGAAAATGTGGAAAAAACGGGGGAAAATTATTTGAAAGGGCTTATTTGAACGCGCTAATCTCAGGAACTACTGGTCCGATTTCAAAAATTCTTTCAGTCATAGATAGCCCATTTATCGAGAAAGGTTATAGGTTATATTTTATCACGCTACGACTAACAGGAGCGAAGAAATGGGGGAAAATGTGAAAAAAATATGAAATTGCTTATTATCTTAAGAACTACTGGAGCCATTTTTATGTTATTTGGCAAACATGAAGAATAGACCACGTGAAGGGACATAGGCTATTTTTGCGGAAAAATGTACGGCTGCGTGAAAGTCCTAAATCACGCGGGCGAAGCCGCGCGGAACAGCTAGTAAGTAATAACATGTTATGTAGTAACGTTACTTAACGTAGATAATCGGCCAAGTGCATGCCGGACTCGCGCACAAAGGGTTCCGTACCTATAGAGCGAAAGTAGGCAAAAAATTGTGTTTATTGTATGGGAATCCCCTTTAAATATTTACTCAATTAAAATTTTATTTTTAAGTATATCATACAAATATAATTATTAATTAAGGATTATGTGAAAATTTCAACTGCCTAACTGTTACCGTTACAACTAATATAATATATTCTGTGCCGTTAGGTATTGATTACGATTTACGAGCGAAAAAACAAAAAAAAAAATGTTTTGTTTGTTGTACTTATAGGATATCAAATTTGTTCTGCCCTTTGGGCACGCGGAAACCCTAAAAAGCGAAAGCTAATTACTTAGGTACCTCTTCCTTCTCTTGATAACAGAGTAGGTAGGTATAAAGTAACAACTTACAACGTACAAATGGCACCAAAAAAATTTAAAAATATATCCACAGACAAACCTCACTGTTCTTTTCCTTTAGATATAAATGTTTACTTTATAGATAAAAGAATTGTTTGCCTGCGAATATTTAACACTCATTGTTATTATTATGGAATGGTCAAATGGAGATTAATTTCTTCTGAAAACAAGCGATAAGAACCGTGAAATTAAGGGCGTTCCGTCCGGAGATTCCGTAATTGACCGTATTTAAAACCTTATAAACTCATAATCTGAAAGCTACAAAGTTATAATAAAATACAGCAATAATCTGCAGTATATATTTATTTTTCATTTAACATGGGGCACTTTTATTGTACATTAACTCACGGTATTATTTATTTAATTTATTTTATATTATTAATATTTAGCGTATTATTATATTTCAATCATATTTATTTACTTACCTATTTAATGTTTATATATGTAAAATACTGCGTGTTGTCTGTCAATCGCCTGACAACATCTATATAGGATCCACAGAATACCAGGGATCACGGTACAGGTATCCTATACCGTGATCACAGCCTGAGTGGAATCCTTTTTAACCGACTTCCAAAAAACGAGGAGGTTATATGTTCGGCTGTGGATATTTTTTATTTTTTTTTTATTTTTGTATGTTCAACGATTACTCCGCCGTTTGTGAACCGATTTTCGAAATTTTTGTTTTGTTGTATTAGGTTTCACTCCAATTTGGTCCCATTTTCACAAAGGTGGTGACCTGATGATGGGATCCATGAGTAATCGAGGGAACTCCTCGAAATTTATATGGAAACATATGGTGGTTTTGGTTTTATGTGAAGTGTACTAAGAATACGCTACCAAAAAGTCAAATATTGGGTCAAGGTATACCATGGTTTCGATGATGCTGAGAGAACTCCTGATTCCTTATAGATACATGTTTGGGAGTTTCGGCGTTGTTTTAAGAACAGAAAGCATAAACTACTATGCAATTCATATTCATCATCATAATCATCATCATCATCATCGTCATCATCATCATTACCACGTCGTGTTAAGGCCACCAATGTCTCATGGCACAGAATAGATAATAGTACAAGGCATAGGTATGGATATACTAATAATAATAATTATGTACTGTATAACAATTAACAACACCTGTTTGTTTTTAATACACGGCGGTCGGCGTCGCAAGACAGAATATCGAATACTTTACTAACTACTTTATATACAGATCGAATACTTTACTACTTTATAAAATTTTAATAGACAAATAGAATTAAAATAAAGTTATTTTAAAAAAAGCATTTAAACAAAACAAAGTCATTAAGTGTCTTTTTAATTAGTTATACTTATTAATCGATAGATGGTGCACTAAGTACCTATCGATTTGAATTCTTGATAACAAGAACAGCTGTCAATAATTATGATAATATTAAATATTATGCTATGCAAGTTTGTACAATTTTTTATCTGATAGATCCTTCGATCGTGGAAAAACGAGACACAATAGCCTTTCTATTGTTATCGCAATCGCCGGTGACCACTTCGGGCTTGAAGTATTAAAATTGTTAAATTACTTAGCACAATATGTTCACTTCACTGATAATATTATATTATTTTGTGAGTGTGAGTTGTGACTCTTAACAAATTGTAATAAGATACGTAAAATATACGCGAAGATTTATCTACTAGTGTAACTAAAAAGAGTGAAATTATTATTATTTTTAACAAAAAATTAAAACCGACTTCCAAGGTAAAAACAATAATAACATTAATATGAACTAAAAAGTATTAAATAATTTTTACTATCTAATAGTGCCTTTTTCCGAATTCGGCTAAACCTCAACTATTTCTGTACTCAATCTTCATAATTTTGAAGTCGGTGCCAGTTCCAAAAATTTTAAATATTCTGTCAGAGGACTGAAGATTCAGCTATCTGGTACCGACTTCAAAATAATGAAAATTGAGTACAGAAATAGTTGAGGTTTAGCCGAATTCGGAAAAAGGCACTATTAGATAGTAAAAATTATTTAATACTTTTTAGTTCATATTAATGTTATTATTGTTTTTACCTTGGAAGTCGGTTTTAATTTTTTGTTATCGACAATGTGTTCGCATCGCACTGGCATCAGGGTACCTAGTCCATCAATTTTAAAAAAGTCTTTTATGTTCTTTTATTTTTTTACTGATGTTTTTTTTACTGCTTGTTTTTTATCTGTTTTGTTTTTGTACCTTGTATCTGTGTAATATGTGTGTTTAAGTGCAGCGTGGTGTGAATATGTATTTGTTGAATAAATGTTTATTATTATTATTATTATTATTATTATTATATCAACATTCCTTTCGCCGTTTTAAATTTTCTATTTTTGTTTATTATACTCATGATATCAGCTTCCAAAGTAATACTAATTTGTTAAAACTCGAGCATACATTCAGCATCTCCTTAGAATTTACAAATTACTTTTATTTGAAACTCACGCCAATAGATCGACAATATCATAAACTACATGTTCGCCGTTTTAAATTTTTTTTAGGACAATTTTGAACAAAGATATGTAAAATAATAGGGTTTTGGCGCAATCTCGGCAACGCGGCAAATATATGGCCAAGGTCGTTTGCTCGGGGGACGGCCTTAAGTTCAATGCCAACGTTAACGGCATACAACTTTTCAATAACGCGATAATCAAGACTTTAGACTGAATTATTTCTAAAAAATCCTAGAAAACCCAGCTATTTTTATCTAATGAGTAATGACTCTCCTAAAAGAATCGCATAACTCTACTAAATGAAGCAAAACTCTATTTTTAAATAAGGGCTACACTTTGTTAAAATAATTACACATAGGTTGTATATATGTGTTAATATTTTAACAAAGTCCAGTCATTATTTAAAAATAGAGTTTTGCTTCATTTAGCAGAGTTATGCGATCACCAACAATAATTATATGCTTACTCTACTAAAATAACCACAAGTCGAAAAAATAAGTGACGAAATTCAATAAAAAAAATATCTTGACTATTAAAGTCTGACTAGCTTTTACTTCTCTACTAGCTTTTACTTCTCTACTAGCTTTTACTTCTCTACTAAAATGACACAAGCTACTCGTGAACCTCGTGAAGGGATTGAGTATAGAGAGTAGGTAGCTACGTCGCAAAAGCAAGTCAAAGTACACAAATCACAATGAGTAAGAGACGGGCGATCTGACGAAACCCTGACCTGTTTTTTTACGAAATTATCAATAAATATTTTCGACGATACTATGACGAGCGTCAACTGAAGAACGTCACTAGTTTGGACCAGTTTATCGAGTAACAAACAATATCGCGCCATGTCAAATGTCACCCTATTAAGATATTGCAGGCCTACTCTCGCTGTAACGAATGTTATCAAACAAAATATTGATTCTCATATCTACTTTCAACAAAATATCGCTTTTTTACAGTTTATCGACTACCTTTCTGTTTACTTGACTCTACTTTTGATTAGCTATCCAATTTCAGATAGTAGAGTTAGAACTTGACCTGTATAAATTACACACCCAGATCCCAAACAAGGCCACACTCAATATTCAAACGGGGTGCTTAATGATGGCCAGAGGCGGCATGGGCGGTGTTGGCGAGTGGCGACCGCCCACGGCCTCGCGGTCCAAGGGGCCTATAGCACCCCTTGGACCACGAGGTTTTTTAAAAGGATTTACAATTTTTGATACTCATAAAAATATTCATAAAAAAGTTTTGTAAATAAAAGTTTGAGTATCGAAAAAATATTTCTCTCCAAAAATCCGTCTTCTTGCGTCACCCATCAGCGGGCCTCGCAAAATATATTTTAGAGGGCCTCGCAAGACATAATATCTTGCCCACATCAAAAGGTCTTGCCCCGCCACTAATGATAATGATGAATGATGATAAATATGTTTATGAGATTCTCATAATATGAAAATATCTTCAATATACATACAAAAAAGCTGATAGTACATTTCTCGACCGTACGCGCCGTGCGCGCCGAACGCGCGCCATAGTACTATCAGAGAAGTTGATTCCTAAGCAGATGGCGGACGGAAAGTAATTTGGTCACGTTACGTCAAACCCATCAGACCGATCACAGCTTATATTGAATTGACCCGGCCAAATGACTTAGGTCCGTCAACTGCATAGAAATCAATTTTCTCGATGGTACATGAAATGCGGCGCGTACGGTGCGGACGAATTTGCGAGGTTTCACTGTTCACATCATATTTTCATACAACAAATTCAAAATTGCGGCTCGTTCAGCGCGTGCGTGCTGATAATAATGCCATGAGATCCTTTAACAGGCCTTTAACAGTAGGTAATTAGAATCTCTACAAATTAATATATTGTATTGAAATGTTGGGCCCCGCAATGAATTAACTTCTGTCTTCTCTTTTAACCTTAAAAAACATTACCTTCTTCCAGCTACTAGTGGACCAGGTGATGATCCTGGAGACGATGACTCCCCTGGACTTCATGGACTTCCGCCACTACCTGCGGCCAGCTTCCGGCTTCCAAAGCCTACAGTTCCGACTGCTGGAGAATAAGGTAACCATAGATTAATCATTGGTCTTAGCGCGGCGCGCGAAGACCAATGATTAATCTATGAAGGTAACATAGCCAAGCTAATTGATGTCGAGCTATTTAGGCATAATATTTTGGGTTAAAGACTCGACGCTCAAAAAGTGTATCGAATTTTGAAAAAAAAAATCTATTTGGTTTTGTTTTCGAAGTACGAGTCTGTCAAGAAAGAGTAGCTAGACGCGGTACAAAATTTTCTAAATGTAATCATGCTCAAAAGGTGTTTCTTATACCTTTAAATATTGTCACCTTGCACATTTTATCTTGATTTAATATAAAGTGTTCATTTTTTATGTGATTTCATAATAATTATTGTGTACAGCGTCTACTCTTTTCTAACAAGCTATAACTTTATATAATAGCATTCAATTAGTTTTAATTATACTCAGAATTATTACTATATTATGATTTATAGCGTTGTAAGTTGCCACATTATACTATAATCACGTTTATCAAATGAAAACAAATGGTGACAAACCGCACGGTTGTTACATCATAATTTGTGAATTTTCTTTATTTCTCTGCATATCACTACACGACAATTAATGATTGAATATCAACTCAGTAATTTAATTTGCTGTAGTGAATAGTATGACTTCAATTGATTATACTATCTTGTGGCACGAGTTTCTTGTGAGATCACGGGATGCCAGCGTGATCGATTTGAGAGGCCAATTAGTTGAGGCCAATACAGAGCAATGACATCTTAACGTTTGAGCTATGACTTGTAGTTTACAGTTAGAACTTAGTTTGCATAAAAGAAGTCATAAAAAAGAAACTTAGAGCAACAAACGCAGGTAGAGTAAGTAATAATATAATGAATAAGCAACTCTACCTGCTGCAGGTAATAAAAGTTTTGGGCAATAAATAAAAACAAATATTTTAACGACGTTGTACAATATTTTAGTCTTCTGTCAATAAACACCAAAACGCAACGCGACTTGAGAAACTAAAAACTTAATAGGGATCTTAATAGTGATCAAATTTGAACATTATTTACTACGCAAAAAAAACTAGCGTTAGGCATGCCACAAAAGTTTGATTTTCAATCTACGCAGCCCGACGCCGTTTTACTCTTAGCTAATTAGCATGAATATATTATAATTTTACGTTTCAGCTGGGCCTCAAACAACAATTAAGGGTGAAATACAACCAAAGCTACCAGACAGTTTTCGGAGATGATCCAGAGGCTATGGACGCCTTAAGCAAGTAAGTTCATAATAATAATTTAGTCAATTAATATTACCCTTAATTACTCTGTTTCACTACTTCCTGATAAAGTGCCGAAGCTATCCACAACTTTTTTGACAGATTCTCCATACTTCATCTTTCTAGTTATGTGGTGGGTAGCCTATTCGGCACTTTTCAGGAAGTGATGAAACAACTCCTTAATGTTATAACTTATAAGTTATAACTTATAACCTATAGAAGATGTTAACGTATTAGACAATCTGCCAATATGTCTATTAAAAAATTTGGTTCGAACTTCGAAAGACCACTGGATATAATATTATCGTGTACACTTCGCTGTCGGATTGTATTTTGTAATTAGTTACTAATTAAGTAATTACTATAATGCATTTGCAATTATTACTTTTTTTTTCAGCCGTATCAATCTTGCAAATTCTTGAACCACTACAAAAATATTTTTGATTTCCTAAACACGTTGCCTATTTGCTACTGCTACCCTTTATGGGCGATTCCAACTCGCACTTGGCCGCTCAATATCAAAGCTGTATATTATACGCCCGGGGCTAGCCGTAATGTAAATACGGCAGATTATACAATCCGCCTGCGACATAGTCGATAATATACAGTGGTCCTTCGAGCCGGATTTTTGAATAGACTTGGCAGATGTCTAATACATATTATATTATTATATACCTACATCTTCACATCCTACGAATTTCAGATCAGAAGAAGAGCCGGCACTGTTGGCCCTGATAGAGCGGTGGTTGGAGCGCACGCCCGGCCTCAACACGTACGGGTTCAACTTCTGGGGCAAGTTCGAGGCCGCCGTCAACAAGATGCTCACTGAGGACAGCGAGGAGGCTAAGGTAGGATAACGAATAACGATATTATACAGGGTGTCTCAAAACTAAGTGATAGGCCCTTAAATAAAACTCCCCACGCCGGTTTCAGAAACCTGGCCAGTAATGCAGGAGTAATTTTATAGTGCCCAAGTGTGTGCGCAGTACACAAGAGCACTCTCTATTTCTTTAAGTCTCATAATATAATCAATCTCTCATTGCACTCTGTATAATAGTAAAGACATGCTAGTATTTACCCCGCTGGGTTTGGAAAGCTTAATAAAAATGCTTTGGTACATAATACAGGTACATAGGTTGCTTAACTGAGTACTGCACTCAATAGGTATTGTAGTGGTCCTAGTGTGAAGAAGCCGCTAGGTTTAACACTGTAATTCATTCTTGAATCGTCTGCAGCTTGCACAAATGTTGTCAAAATCGATCAGCTAGTTTTAGAAGATGATTAACTTAGCTCGTTGGAGCCGCTTTACACCTTGTTTTCTTATACATAAAATCTACTTTCCACTAGCGCGAGCCGAACGAGGTGGTGCGTCGCCACAGGTTGCAGGACGTGGAGAATCGGCGAGAGATCTACCGCTCCATCTTCGACCCCGCTGTACATGACGCGCTGCGCTCCCGCGGAGAGAGACGGTCAGTAACACACAAGGACATACAAACACGTAGATCATTGTTATACGCACACACACGTAGTATCGTCTACGTATGTATAGGTACACACATATCCGCACGTATAAAATATACGCATGCGAAGTGCGAACACACAAGCGTAGCAAATATGTACCTCGGTAACCCCTACACATTACAGTTAATAAAAACCTACTCGTTATAAGTATCTATAACTTGACCATTGAAATTATTAATTAAAACGGAGAAAGAATTACCTAACAAACTTATTGGAATTTGAACTAATAGTATCCCTGTATAAAAATGAATTCAACAATAAGGTTATCCGTTTCCAGGCTATCTCACAAGGCGCTGCAGGGTGCGATCATGATCACGTTCTACCGCGACGAGCCGCGCTTCTCGCAACCGCACCAGCTGCTCACGTTGCTCATGGACATGGACAGCCTCATCACCAAGTGGCGATGTGAGTTTACTACATTTTGAATATTGGCTTTGACAAAGTTTGCGGAAATTCGATAACTGAAGAACAACCCATAAGCCACAACAATGATAGTTTGGGTGGGGACATAAGTTCCGCCACGATGACAGACGAGAATATGTAACTGACCCAGGGCCCGATGAAGAGCGACAAAATTTACTTATATCCTGTCTTCCAACCTAGTTCAAGTTGAATCGTGGAAATATTTAAGTTTTGGCTAATACCCTTAATTTCTTCGTTAGTTGGATTTTGGTCACTATCGATCAAGTCTTTCTTGATCCAAACTTTAGTCGGTTGTCGCGTGTTTCAGACAACCACGTGATAATGGTGCAGCGCATGATCGGGTCGCAGCAGCTCGGCACGGGCGGCTCCTCCGGCTACCAGTACCTGCGATCCACGCTCAGGTCAGTACTCACTACACACAAGGTCATATAAAGGTCACATAGGTATAGGCTGCGCATAAATCTAAGATCGTTTGGCACAAATGACGGACAAAGTGGTAAAGTCGATCGACTTAACTTTGGATATCAGTACCTGCGCTCCACGTTCAGGTCTGTACACACTATAACAGAGATTAAATAGAGATCTTACGTTCTATCAGAAAAACTGATACATAGAAATACGCCGATGACTAACATTGACATGAATTAATATAGCCCAAACTATTGATTAGGTTTAGGGAGATGAGCGACCTCCCATAGTCAGTGTGAGCCGTGATCTTTTGATGGCAGAAAATGAGTAGGTTCGCCATCAGTTCTGTCTTTAATGATAGTACGATAAACATATTAACTAAATATCTGGTGCAGGCAACTGGAGGAGAATACTTATATTAATGTCTTTAAAAATAGCGCATCTTACAAGTTTCTGTTTCATTAACAATGTATTCCTTGCAAAACAGATATATTTGTTTACTTTCTTATTCCAATTCGTCATTGGCTGACTGTCTGCCATGTTTTTTTCTAGTGACCGTTACAAGGTGTTCCTGGATCTATTTAACCTGTCAACGTTCCTTCTCCCCCGGTCACTTATACCCCCCCTGGACGACGGGATGAAGAAGGACCTCAACATCATGTGGGGAGATGTCACCGAGAATGGGGAGAGAACAGAACAGAACGGAGTGGAAGATGCACTCAAAAAAATGTCGCTGAAATCGTGACCTTTATAAAAATCTATCTTATACATACTAGGTATATAGTTAAGAGGATTTCTTTTATTTAATAAAAAATACATAAATATTGAAATTATTTTTATTCAAATATCAAATGACTTATTTATACTGACTACTGTATATTTTAGGGACATGATTAAAACTTGTTCGTTGTTAGATAAAATATAACGTTCAATTATATAAAGTATTTTTTTAATCTTACATTCTTCAGGATAACAGCTAGGCTGTAGAAATCTCATCTTCCACTGTACTGCAGGAAATTTTAGACAGTTCATTCCCACTGCCTATCACTTCCTGCCACAAGTGTCCGGCAGTGGGGGACGGGATTCTTACAGTTATTCCGAAAAAAATAAGATTAAAAAAAATACGTATGGCACTCGGGCACTGTCGCGGTAATATGTCTAATTGCACGCACAAAAACACCGCGTCGTCTGACAACGTTTGGCGTCAGTTTGGCTTAAACCTTAGAGCGCTTAAGGTGAACGCAGATTTGGCCGCACCGCAGTCGCCGAATTTCGAATTCTTCATATAAAGAATGTAGAAGTTGCGAAGACTGCGGCGCGGGTAGGTATGCGAGCTTGCCTATAACTTCATATAAAGAATTCGAAATGCGGCGACTGCGGTGCGTGCGGTGCGGCCAATTCTGCGTTCACCTTTACAGATGAACGGCACGTGTCGGCGGCACGCGTCGGCGGCAGTCGGCGGCAGTTAACGGCAGCTGTCGACAGTTTATCACACTTGCAGTTGTGACGTAACGCGTAAAGGTAAGCGTCCACAGGTCGGTATAGTACGCAACGGACGTTTCGCATCAGACGGATATTTTTTTACAGTACGTCTCACTGTATCGGCAGCGTACGGATTACCGACTATAGTTTATGCGTTTTATGATGATATGCGTGACACATTTTAATTGACAATAGTAGGGAAGTAACCTAAAAAAAATAATCGAATAATTTAAAAATATCGAATTACCTCGTAAAGTAATTGCAATCGAAATTATCGATTTCGTACTGATGTTTCAGAGTGATGCCAACGATTTAAGATGGCCGCCCTTTTTTATCGATTTGATTTCGATTCAACTGTGTCATCTCTATTGACATAAGTTCCGTTTCATGCATCTGACATTTTTTAAATATTTTCGTAACAATAATTTTATACTCCTATTTCAGAGTTAATATTATATAATTTTATATCAATAAGTTCGCATTTAGCAACTTTTCATTTTTATTCATTTACAACATTTATTTTTGTAGATGGAATATAATTTATTACATTCATTCTGATTTTTTTTTGTTTTCTTGTAAAAAAAAATTCGTAGCAAGGAATATGAGAACTGTCACCGATATCATCTTAGAACGAACAAACTATAGTTTATCTTCAAATTAGTCCAAACAAAGTTCCTAAGTCAAAATTTCTGCTTTCGACTTTTCCATCCATACCCCCTTTTGAGCATTCATTTACTAGGTTAAACAGTAATCCGTACACTGCCGATTCAGCGGACGTACTGTGAAAAAAATATCCGTTTGATGCGAGATGTCCTTTGCGTACGATATTGACCTGTGGACGCTTACCTTGCGGGGGTACGTCACAACTGGGGGCCACCACCTCTACTAACCGACATTGTTTGACAGATAAGAGTTTATTACTTTAACGTCAAGCTAGCGATCTTAAAAAAGTTGATATTTCACAGCGGATTTAACACTGTTTGGCATTTTTTACTGTATTTTAATGAGATTATATTTAAAAAGTGAGTACGGTAATGTTGTTGTAATCTTACAACAAAGTGTTCTGGAAACATGATAGTTTTAGGAAAGGTCGTGGTAGGCCCCCTCCAAGCGTCATAAACTGTCAAAGGCTGCCGTCGACTGCCGCCGACACGTCCCGTCGTCTGCCGTCGACTGCCGCCGACACGTGCCACCGACTGCCGTCGACTGCCGCCGACACGTGCCGCCGACAAGTGCCGTTCGTCTGTAAGAAGCCTTAATGTTATTATATATAAAAGTGGATTTTCAAATGTGTTAGTCGCGCTAAAACTCGAAAACGGCTGAACGGATTGGGCTGATTTTAGTCTTAAAATATTCGTAGAAATCCAGGAAAGGTTTTAAAGTGACACGAGGTTCACCGGGACAGCTAGTCATGAATAAATATGAATTAAAAAACAGTATACACCCCGAACGATTTTGAATTACAAGTCGTATTAGTATCAAATTGAGCCGCAGCACTATTGTGCGCTAGTATATAGCTATCAGAGTAGGAAAGCCATTGAAATCGAATTAGTTCCAAATTGAGCCGCAGCACTATTGTGCGCTAGTATATATTATAGCTATCAGAGTAGGAAAGCCATTGAAATCGAATTAGTTCCAAATTGAGCCGCAGAACGATTTTGCGGAAGTAAGCAAAAGCTCTGATTCGATTTGATTCTTTCGGGACTCTGGAGTAAGGCAGCTGGTTAAGAAATAACCACCTCGGGACTACGATCTTTGAGCACGCCGAATTTGTACGTCACCGTGTGCGTATACACTTCCCCGGGGCTGAGTATGGCGGACGGGAAGTTCTGATGATGTACGGCATCTGGGAAGTTCTGTGTCTCAAGGCAGAAGGCGCCATGTCTTCTGTAACCCTCTCCGTCTTTTCCGATGAGAGCTGGGTCGTTTGGACCGGGCAGGTTGTCGGAGGTAAACAGTTGGACGCCGGGTTGATCGCTGTATAGTTCTAGGAATCTACCGGAGTACGGATGATGCACTCGTGACACGAACCTCAGCTCCTGAAAGTTGAGGGTTAATTGATGTTTTTATGATATCTCCAGTTTATATACGGGAAAATTATAGCATACAGCATACTGCAAATAAATCGTTTAAAATTACAGTTAAATCACTTAAAAGAAGCAGGAAAATATTATGTAAATATTTTATCAGAAAAAAAATCAATTTTAGACTAAAGTCTAAACGAACGTGCTTAGTGCCGGGTTTTTATTAGAGAAAGCTGCTGTTTAGTAAGTAACGCAAGCTAAGCTAATCAGGGTAATTTCGGACATAGGGTAAGTCCGGATAATTCAACTTATCACTAAATTTGTCAGTGTTTTTTTGCCGGGCGCTACGGTATCAGTACTATCTTATATTTCTCTATGCGCTACGGGCATATGCGCCATACTGCATTGTAACTGCAAACTGTAGTACCGTACCGTAGCTGTAGTTTAATTTAGCCTAGAATTATCCGGACTTACCCTGTGCCCGATCTTACCCTGATTAACTATACATTAGAATTTAGATCCTATCATCATTTTTCGCGTCCATTATGTCTCGGTCGCTTACCCTAGCTCGGGAACGAGCGCCAGCACTTTTTCCAACGCACTATTACTACGCAGAAAGCGTATTTGTTAAAAGGTTGATAACTACTCCATCGACTGCTTTCCAAAAGATTCGTTCGTTTATTTGCCACATAAAAATACAAAATGCCCACCTTATCATAATTAGTGACGCAGAAGTTGTCATCGTACAGTTTAGGGTCCTTGTCCATGCGATCGCCGAGCCGCGTCGGTATACGCAGGTCGTACAACGTACCGCCCACGTTCATGAAACGACCGGTCGGGATCGAAGCCGCACTCGTCTCCGTTATTCTGTAAAAATGTTATGTATTCTTTAAATACTACTAATTTATGTCATGATATTTTACAGTCAGTCACGTATAATAATTGTCTTTTATTTTATCAACTAAAGCTGGAATAATATGCACGTGAACGCACGCACCGACGTAAACGCGCGGTTTGACCGCTACAGCGCGAGATCGCAAGCATAATAAAGTAAGTACTCTGTGATCGCAAGCAAATGTATCTAAATAACAGCACGATCGCGCCGCTATTTAAATAAATCGTTACTTACATTTGTGTGGCGGCCACAACGCGCTTACGCGGACGTATATTATTATCATCCAGCCTAAAGGTGAGACCGCACTATTCGACACTACGCTACAGCGCACTATGGAAAATGGTAGAACTAGAGCATATCATAAATGGTTTTTAAAATATACCAATTTGAATGAAATATTTATTGCATTCGATACTCTAATAACCAAATAATCCTAATCAGACATTTTTTTGTACTTAAACCAATGATATTGGACGTTACTAACGTAACACTTAAGCTGCATAAATAATGCATAAATATATTTTTTTCATAGGTTGAAGTAAGTTGAAGTAGCGGACAAAGAGGATGTAAACTGTATACTACGTAACAAGAGGTCGGACTTAGAAGAAAAAAAATAAACATTCGTTATTTTTTTAATTTAAAACTAAACGACAAAATTTTAAGTGCAAAACCTTTCACTCTAAACATACCAAAAATTAAAAAAAATAAAAATAAAAAGAAATGAGCTCAAATAAATGTTTTATTTCAATAAAAATTATTGTACATGGCTAAATAAATAGGCTAATAAGATAAATTAAACAATAAAACAGATTTAATCCACAAGTTTTTGTTGATTTCTATTATTAAATATTATAATATTATTACAGTACAGTTTTATGTATTTTATTTATAAATATGATAGAATAGCTGTCTATGCTACTCTACTAACTACTTGATTGGCTTAAGCCATTATTCCACTTATCCTAGCGGCTAGCTAGGTTCCTAGGTAGGATCCTAGCTAGGATCCTAGCTTCTAAATGTTGTTCCACGTCTTGACTAAATCGGAAACGATTTAGGATCTAGGAACCTAGCTAGGATAAGTGGAATAAGCGCTTTATACAGTAAACTCTATATAGGGAGGGGATTAAAGCTGCGCGTCCACCAGGTTGGAATCGGGACATACGGTGCGGACGGTGGCACCACGTGTCGTCATATACTTGTCAGGCGCAGAATGATGTTCCAGTACTTCTAGTGCAGTTCATAGTAGTCAGTACCATACATACAAAGCAACAAATCCGTCCACTGCGTACCTGCGCTCCGATTCCGATCCAGTGGATCGCACCTTTATACATACACACTTTGTTTTGTTACACCCTGTATACGACAGCTGAAATCTATGGCACGGGTTCAGGCCAGCTGCATACCACCTCACTTGATCAGAGGATTTTTCCTTGGTGGCCGTACCACTCATAATCCCATACCTTCCTTCTCCTAAAATCTCCTTGCATTGAATCTCTTTGCTGCTTTCGTTCCCAAGGGGTCGCATGCGACCGCGAGAGCAAAAGATTTCCTAGAATCCGCGATCGAGTTAACAGCTATTGCTTGCAGACTAAAATGTTGCAAACTAGCTGTATAGGGACCTAAAAATCTGAAATTAATGAAACATTTTTCATTTATATTCCATACAGTTTACATAAATTATAGTAAGTATAGTAATTAATAACCTTATGTATTGTTACAATAAAACAATATACACATGATACACATTTCATCATTTTCCAAATTAACTGCATACTGATATACATTATAATAATTTCTATGAAATAATAATCTATCTTTTTCATATTAATATAGTTTAAGTTCTAAATTATTGTACAATTATGCAAATAATACTACGACATACTTTGTATTAGAACGTGGTATGATATCGTTATGTTTTGCTTCAATTTATCAATTTACGGTTACATTTACATTTTACAATGGCTTACCTTTCGTTTTTCAATAATTAATCCACTTAATTTACAATTTTTGTATTTTTGTAATAAATAATTTTCACAAAATGGAATTCGAACCTTGAGTTTTAAACTTCATCTTCCTCTTTTTTCTCATGTAGTTTATATTCTCTATGGTCTTTTTTATCAACCAATCACAGTCGACCGTGCTTAAAAATTGTACAGATTATGCGATTTACTTTAGTAGCTACGTTTAAATTTGGAACCCAATTTTTTTTTGTTCGGAAAGTTTCGTCCACCTGGTAGCGGATGGCTCATTCAAATGTTCGCATACATAAATTATAATTCAAATGAATATTGTGAAAAAAGTATTTAGCACACGCATGCGGTTTTATACATTTTTAAAAAGGATATTTTTTATGTTCTTAACAATGAGCTATTAACTTTTTTTGGTATGCTTTTTATTTTTGAGTAAGTACTTAAAAATTGACATACCCTATTTATCACTTATTTTTTTTTTCGTCGAAGGTTTTCACATTTACCCACGTCTTCCCACGCGAAACTTTATGTGTTATTTGATAGCCTAACTATTCATAAATGAAAAATTAAAAAAATTGCTGCGGAAGTTTGCGGTCCTGGAAGTTATGGCAAAGAGGATGTAAACTGTATACTACGTAACAAGAGGTCGGACTTAGAAGAATAAAAATTAACATCCCTTATTTTTTTAATTTGAAACTGAAGTTAAAATTTTTAAGTGCAAAACCTTTCACTCTAAACATACCAAAAATTAAAAAAAAAAAAGAAATGAGCTCAAATAAATGTTTTATTTCATTAAAAATTATTGTACATAGCTACATAAATAGGCTAATAAGGTAAATTAAACAATAAAACAGATTTAATCCACAAGCTTTTGTTGATTTCTATTATTCAGTATTATAATATTATAGTACAGTTTTATGAGTTTTATTTATAAATATAATAGAATAGCGGTCTATGCTACTCTACTAACTACTTGATTGGCTTATACAGTAAACTCTATATAGGGAGGGGATTAAAGCTGCGCGTCCACCAGGTCGGAATCGGGACGTACGCGACAGTGCGGACAGCGCATCGTGTCGTCATATATTTGTCAGGCGCAGAATGACGTTCCAGCACTTCTAGTGCAGATCACAGTAGTCAGTATAATACATACAAAGCAACAAATACGTCCGCTGCGTACCTACGCTCCGATTCCGATCCAGTGGACGCGCACCTTAAGGCGCATAGAGTCGTCGATGACCTTGGACGTTTGGGCGTGGCTTAGGTCCCCCTGCTCTGCACTCCCCGCACGAAAACATCGTACATAGATTAAGCGCGCGTATGACGAACAGAAGCACTCCTGACTTATCACTGCCTATTTTACTCGAATCCACTACCTACCTACTACTTGCTTTAAAATGTGCAATTTATATGAAAATGAATTACTATTGTGAATAAATAGATGTTTGACGAATGACTTTAATACGTTTAATGCTACACGAATTACGATTTACGCTTAGTATCAAGTATGATATTTATGTCTAATTTATTAAGAGGCACTGAAAAAAAATGAAAAATTAATCAGTAGGTATCTAGATAATTTTTCAAGTCTTGGCTGTCTTAGTTAGGTCCGTGCTTGTCTTGCCTAAGCTAGGGCATCGCAACACGGGCCCAATTTTTAAAACCCGGGTTTTCGGGTTTTTGTTGATTGGAAACTGGGTACCCGATTTTTTTTCTTTTTTAACATTAATTATATTTCTTCGCTTCATTCTTCGATATATTAATTAACCAGGTAGTCCTTTGTTTATTTGCTAGGCAATCGCGTTTTTTTAAAGACGTATGTAACGACGTATTTCTATCGACGGTCCCTACGTATAAAAGGTCATGCCCATAATAGCATTTTTTTTATTGCATCATGCACTTCCATAATGATACGCATATTCCTACTAATAATGAGACGCATATTCCTACATTTTTTTTTCTATCACAAGTAATTCCGAAGATAAAAAGACGTAAACGACGACAAGTTGGGAGTTTTATTAGATTTTACTGTGGTAGATGCGGACATCTATATTTACCGTCTTGTACCGCGTTGGAAATTACGCGCCGTTCCGCGTCATGTCGTACTTGTCCGTTTCTACCTCTAAGGTAGAGAATTATTTATAGACTTGTTATCATTTACGTTCAGTTATTATAAGATTTTTGTTCGTTTTTAGTGGGACTAGTGCCACACATTCAATCAAATTTGGACTAATATGAATATTTAAGTGTATATATGTAATATATACACTTAAATATTCATATTAGTCCAGTATATATGTAATAAATAATCTGCGACGTGATATAATAGCTGCGACGGAGGCTGAGGCCTGAGGCTTCTTTGCATGATGAATTAATAATTATTCTAAACTTTGCATACGTATTATGATTTATGAGCCAATGGAAATGCAAAATAAATACATTAGGATTCATCAGCTAAAACTTTATACTTCTATTTTTTATAACGACATAGGCATGTAATACTGGGAACTACAAAAAAAGGGTGCGCCTTTTATTATTCTGGCAACTCTGTCTTTACGTCAATGACACATGATGCGGCATGTGTCATTGACGTATAATACGAATCAATCAATACTCCATAATACGAATTTTGCGGATATAAGTTGTCGACTCGAAATCAATATTTTCTATTATTCACATAAGGTTTCGATCGAGTCTATCGTACCCCTGCACGAAATCAACAAAAATTTCGAAAATCGGTTCACAAACGGCGGAGTAATCGTTGAACATACAAAAATAAAAAATAAAAAAAATATCCACAGCCAAACATAATATAACCTCCTCGTTTTTTGGAAGTCGGTTAAAATTATGACCTTCATAAATTCTTAAGAGTCAGTAAAAATTTACCTTGCTCAAGACGTATCCGAAAAGACCAATAAGAAGAAAAAGGCAACTTCAACATTATGATGTTTAGTTTTACCCTTTAGTGAAAATAGAATAATTAGTGAATACATATTTTATACTAAAATTTGTAGACTTTTGAAAACTATACAGTTTAACTTATCAAACAATCACATTTTATTAGAATTTTTCACTATGGACCTATAGTTATTGATGACGTGTCTTTTTATTCGTTCATTATAACATAGAAAAAATTTCTTAAATTAGCAGCGTATAGAAAGATATGTCTGTGTTTTTAGTTTTTCTTACTGAAGAGCCAAAATTTCTATTACATAAATATTATAAACTATGACAATAAGATTAATTTTATAAAGTGTTGAATGAATTTAGGACCTAATATAATATTTTTATTCTTACAACGTAAAAACGGACACGTACGACTTACCCGTTTTTACGCTGACAATTCAAGACTCGTCTTGAATTGACAGAGTCTTGAATTGACAGAGCGTAAAAACGGTCATCTTGTAATTTTGGCGAAAATATTGAAAATATTTAAAATTGTGTTATATCATCCAAACGGTAAGCCGTTTGGATGATATAACACAATTTTAAATTTACATTAGGCTTTACAAATCAACCAATAACTGTGTTCATGTTTAATGATAATCTACAGTAAGAGTTTGAATCTTAAAAACGCGAATTGCAAAAATCATGAAGTAAATAACAATTTAGGTACTGTTCATAAGAGCGTCCATACACCTATACACTTGTTTTATTTAAATACTTAAAATATTAATACTATAACGTCTATACGCGTGGAACAATCAACTTATAACTTATAACTTTGACGACCTCCGTGGCTCAATGGTTAGAGTGTGTGGCAACTCAAGCCGGGGGTCGCGGGTTCGAATCCCGCCGACGGAACAAAAAGTTTTCCAATGTTCCTGGGTCATGGATGTGTATTAAATATGTGTATGATATAATAAAAATCTTAAATACATGTATAGTATAAAAGTATTAAATATATTTCCGTTGTCTGGTACCCGTAACACAAGTCCTTCAGGTACTTAGCACGGGGCCAGACTGACGTGATGTGAGCGTACATAGATATTATATTATTTAACTAAAAATAATCATGAAGTAAATAACAATTTAGGTACTCTTCATAAGAGCGTCCATGCGCGAACCACATTACAACCTTTTTACTTTGATTGTACTCTAAGTCTAACTACTCTACATAAACACTCATGCAAATATTGTAGTGATATAATGCACACAAACAGACGCTCGATAGCACACACACAGGCGCAAGATTTAGCAACGAGTGACACAGCCTCCCCGTCTGAATGCTAGCGGACGACTGCCGCCCGCGCCCGCGCAGACCACCTTTGAACCAAATCGTTCGGAAATACTGTTTTTCGATATCTTTTCAAAGAAAATATTGTTTGATTTTTATAAAAAATGCTGATATTCAAGAAAAACAGATTCTAAATATATCTACGCAAAAAAAAATACCATATATCACAGCCGTTTAGGAGGAGTCCCGATTTCAAATCGAAAATCGATGTCACGTATTATTTTTTTATTGAAGCAAGGGTAAGACATGAAGCAGAAAAAAAATGTTGATATATTAGTTGTTGAACTGATCTTTCACATATATTTTTTTCAACTTTTTCCTGCCAGAAATGAATGAGTAGTTACAAAAACAAAATGACCATTTCACGACTCTATACGCCTTAAAGCGGGGAATTGACTACTGGGCCGCCCGCTGCGGGCCGCCCGTCACGGGCAGGTCTGTCGCATGTCTGCTCGTCAATTCCTAGGTATGGGCACAGACATGCCCGTTGACCTAGGAACTGACGAGCAGACATGCGACAGACCTGCCCACGACGGGCGGCCCGGTTAATTCCCCGCTTTATATATATGTTACGCTCAAAGACCGAAAACGCTCAATGAGCGAAAAAATGGCGCACAACGCGTTGTGGTAATAGTGAAACGGCCACGACGCGAGTTTCGCGTCGTGGCCCTAGTGAAAACGGCCATGACGCGTTCTGGTAATCACAGAAATACCACATAGCGAAATTCGTGTCGTGGCTGTCGTGCTATTCGACCACAACGCGTTGTGGTAATCGAGAAAAGCCATGACGCGTTCTGAGCATTTAAAAACAGCCACGACGCGAAATTCGTGTTGTGGCCCTAACGAAAACGGCCACGACGCGTTCTGAGCATTTAAAAACAGCCACGACGCGAAATTCGTGTTGTGGCCCTAACGAAAACGGTCACGACGCGTTCTGAGCATTTAAAAACAGCCACGACGCGAAATTCGTGTTGTGGCCCTAACGAAAACGGCCACGACGCGTTCTGAGCATTTATTGTTCCCGCACATTATACTTTTATGATTTGCGCGTAAACTATTTAGTCGATTTTGATGAATTTCGGTATGGAGATACTTTGAGTCTCTGGAAAGGATAAGGGATACTTTTTGTCCCAGAAAAAATTACGGTTCTCGCACAATAAACTTTTAAAATTTGCGCGTAAACTATTCAATCGATTTTGATGAATTTTAGTAAGCAGATACTTTGAGTCTCGGGAAAGGACAAGGGAAGCTTTTTGTCTATAAAAATTGTACGGTTTCCGCACAATATACTTTTATGATTTGCACGTAAACTATTCAATCGATTATCGATGTACGGGAACAACTATAAACTGAAGTCCACGCGGACAAAGTCGCGGGCAACTGCTTGTAATATTATAAATGCGAAAATGTGTCTATCTGTATGTCAGTCTGTTACCCCTTCACGCCCAAACCGCTGAATCGATTTCACTGGGTATTAGGGTACTTTAAGTCCCAGAAAAGGATATAGGATACTTTTTATCCCGCAAAAAAAGGACGATTCCCGAGTCAACTAGTAGTATTATACTTACTTACTGCGGCGCAGCGACCCAAATTGAGTCTTGGCCTCTGACACAAGCACACGCCATTTCTTCCTATCCTGTTAGTAGTATTATACAGGGTGCAATTAAACCTACCGGCCATTTTTTTAGGGCTTAGGTATTATTAAGAGAGTCCATTTAACCAAAAAAATAGGGTGTTAATTTTATTACAATAACATATTTTATCCCACTTAAAATCATTGCGGGGGAAGCGGAAGGCACGCGCAGCGACGCGCGTAATGTCCATTAATTGTAGTGTTTTTTATTAGGAAAACTTTCGGAAGCTATTTTTCAACATTTTAATACCGAGTGATTACAAAAGATATTTTTAACAATAATCAATATATCGGACGGGAAGGTTTAATTGCACCCTGTATAGTTAAAAAATTAAAATAAAACAATATTAGTCATTCATTGAGATTACTTTATTAAAAATAATTATATATTTAAGGTAACAAATTATTATTGAACACAATAATATTAATCTTAATTATTAATTATTATTATAAATTACCTATAAATAATTATTTGGAATTTTTGGATTAAGTAAATACTTTGGAATTTCAATTTCAAGCTATTGAATAGCTATTATCGCTGGGTTTCAGCGCGGTGTTCCATTCCAAATCAATAATTTGAAATTTCCGTAACAAAAAAAAACTGGTTGCACTCCGGGAGTGCCGGCAGAAGTGAAAACTTGATTATTAACGTTGTGCATTTTTTTAACCCATTTTTTATGAAATCGATTTTAAAAAAAACGTCAATCAAGTTGTTTCGATCAAGGTTTCGATCAAGTTTCGATCAAGTTTCGATCAAGTTTTGAACAAGTTTTGATCAAGTTTCGATCAAGGTTTCGATCAAGGTTTCGATCAAGTTTCGATCAAGTTTCGATCAAGTTTCGATCAAGGTTTCGATCAAGGTTTCGATCAAGTTTCGATCAAATTTCGATCAAGTTTCGATCAAGTTTCGATCAAGGTTTCGATCAAGTTTCGATCAAGGTTTCGATCAAGTTTTGATCAAGTTTCGATCAGGTTTCGATCAAGGTTTCGATAAAGTTTCGATCAAGATTCGATCAAGTTTCGATCAAGTTTCGATCAAGTTTCAAATTGAGTTCGAGTTCGAGTTCGAGTTCGACACAAAACACTACTCTCCAACCGTCTTACGCGTTTTGTATGG
Organism: Polyommatus icarus; assembly: GCA_937595015.1. Classification (NCBI taxonomy): domain Eukaryota; kingdom Metazoa; phylum Arthropoda; class Insecta; order Lepidoptera; family Lycaenidae; genus Polyommatus; species Polyommatus icarus. The sequence continues at coordinate 22,072,722 of OW569323.1, read as the reverse complement.
TTTTTCGATCAACACGAAAATCTATCGCGAGTTTCACAGTTTTTACCCATCCCACAAGTGATCAACGCCGCTAAAGAAGTTTTCACTTAAAAAAATTTAACAACACCGTTTATCTTCGGCACGGTGTTAGTGTGCGTGCTACAAATAATGTAAGTTGATAAAAAATTCCATGCAATTGCTTTACCGCGGCAGTTACCGAGTGCAACATATATTTTTAAAACAATTTAAAAATCTTCAAGTAGTAACAATATTATTTAACACAAACAATAAGGATCTTCCAACAAAAACTATACAATATTGATCACCAATACGCAACAACAATGTACCATCGAAGAAATTGATTCCTATGCAGTTGGCGGCCCTATGTCATTTGATCGGATCATGTCAATTCAATGTTATTTGTGATCTGTCGGCTGGATTTGACGTAACGCGACCAAACTACGTAGGTCCCCCATCTGCCTAAGAATCAACTTCTCTGATAGTACTTAAATTAATTATAGGCTGCCTTCACACTAGCGTTTGTCCAGCGTAGGCGTTCGAATTCGATGAACACTATGGTAAATGCTCAGAACGCGTCGTGGCCGTTTTCGTTAGGGCCACAACACGAATTTCGCGTCGTGGCTGTTTTTAAATGCTCAGAACGCGTCGTGGCCGTTTTCGTTAGGGCCACAACACGAATTTCGCGTCGTGGCTGTTTTTAAATGCTCAGAACGCGTCATGGCTTTTCTCGATTACCACAACGCGTTGTGGTCGAATAGCACGACAGCCACGACACGAATTTCGCTATGTGGTATTTCTGTGATAACCAGAACGCGTCGTGGCCGTTTTACTATAACCACAACGCGTTGTGAGCCATTTTTTCGCTCAGTGAGCGTTTTCGGTCTTTGAGCGTAACATATACACACTTAAGTATCATTACTTTGTTCTGTTACACCCTGTATACGACAGCTGAAATCTATCACGCGGGCTCAGGCCAGCTGCATACCACCTCACTTGATCAGAGGATTTTTCCTTGGTGGCCGTACCACTCATAATACCATACCTTCCTTCTCCTCCTAAAATCTCCTTAACAGCTATTGCTTGCAGACTAAAATGTTGCGAACTAGTATAGGGACCTAAAAATCTGAAATTAATTAAACATTTTTCATTTACTACATTTCCATACAGTTCACATAAATTATTAAAGTACAGTTAATATAACCTCATGTATTATTATGTATTACAATAAAACAATATACACATTTCAACATTTTCCAAATTAACTGCATACTGATATACATTATAATATTTTCTATGAAATAATAATCTATCTTTTTCATATTAAATAGTATTATGTTGTAAATTAATGTACAAATATGCAAATAATACTACGACATGTACTTTGTATTAAAACATGGTATGACATAGTTATGTTTTGCTTCAATTTATCAATTTACGGTTACATTTACATTTTACAATGGCTTACCTTTCGTTTTTCAATAATTAATCCACTTAATTTACAATTTTTGTATGAGTTGCTACAAATAATTTTCACAAAATGAAAATCGAACTTCGTGTTTTAAACTCCTTCTTCGTCGTCTTTTTTCTCATGTAGTTTATATTCTTTATGGTCTTTTTTATCAGCCAATCACAGTCGACCTTGCACAGATCAAGCACAGATTATGTAATTGGGTACAGTTGCTACGTTTAAATTTGGAACCCAATTTTTTTTTGTTCGGAACTTGCGTCCACCTGGTTATGGGAAAAAATGTGATGGAGGTCGGAGTAGATAATTCGGTGTCTTTTACGGTTACTGCTTACATAGTTTACAAAAACAATATTAATCACAATATTTTGATAGCAATAGCTTATCATCTATTTTGCACTCGTCCTGCGTGAGTAAACTATATGTATAACATTGATATTAGTACGTATTTCATATCTAAAAATCAGTATATAAGGGGAAGCAAATATATTCAAATTGCACACTTCAGCGTGTATTTCATATTAAGTGACACTTATTTAAATTGGTTATTTCCATTAAAATGTAAACTTTCAACTGTACTAAGGGCGATTTCATCATTCCCGTTATCGAGCGTGGCAGAACCTTGGAATCGTTGTCCATAGTTCTACAGGAAACATTAAATGTTTCTGAAAACAACTTGTGTTCTGTAATTGGTGACATTCAAAGACATATTCTGCCTTCTTTCCATAAGCGTTGGGCTCAAGCATCACGGAAAAAGAACAAATTTATTCGGAATAATACAAGCTGGCTGGATTCAGGATTTTCAGTACAGTTTCCGGAGTCTGAAGCACTTTCACTGCCATCAACTTCTGGTGAACGAGGAAGACCGTGCATTGCTTATGGAGACTCCTCAGAATCAACAAAGAAAAGGAAAAACACTCTTTTACTAGAAGAATATGGGTTTGAGCACATTTGTAACGCATCTTTGCAAGGACTGCGGGCCTTAGGTGAGTATGCAGAGGCTCATCTTGTTGAAGAGCTAAGAAACTCTGAGAGCGAAAAGAAAAAAGTTTTCTCGACTATGTGGTAAGTCTGTGTGTGTGTGTTATAACTAACTAAAACCTAGTTATATAAAACCAAGAATATTATAAGATTTGTCTAATCTGAGATCAATTAGTTTGGTGTGAGGTATAGATAGGTACTATACGATTTTATAATTTTATGTATTCTATTATGCTTGTGTGATAAGTAATTGTTTAAGTTTTCTTAATTTTACTCATATTAGTACTTATTTATAAAAAATAAACATATTATAACTACTCGTATAACTTTTTTTTAACCTAAAATAAATATGTATACATTGAAAAAAAATACAAAAATTGATTATATTTTAAATCTTTGTATATCACTGTATACATGTGCCAAATCTCAATACAATACGATGAAAAACCTTGAAGTTTTTTGATCCGATACGGACCCAAATTTTACACTGCAGCGGAGCGACGCGATGCAACACTTCATGTTTCATAGAATTGTCGTTTATTGCCACGTACCGTCGTGTCGCTGCCGCGGTGGCTTACTTCGTTTCATGATTTCAAATTTCATACAATGAATATTTGACCTTGACGACTGACGTATCGCACCGCTGCAGCGTACTGTCGCTCATTGCGATTTAAATGCCAATCCAAATACACTTACCTATCAGCATTAATGCTGATCACGTGGTCATACAGCTCCCTAGCGCCCGCGGCGTGACCGGCCAGGTTGAAATACGAGTGGTTGGTGAGGTTGACCACCGTCCTCTTGGTGGTGGTCGCCATGAACTTAACATACAGGGTGTCATCTTTAACCTCGTATATGACGTTGGTTATCAGGTTGCCGGGGTAGCCCTCCTCGCCGTCTTTAGAGAGGTAGCTGAATACCACCGTGTTGTCCTTCACTGATGACTCCCAGTTTACCTGAAATTAAATTCAAAATTTTGGGTATATTACACACAAGTCGTAGAGAAAGGGATGTATGGTCAGACATTCGCTTGTCGAGAAATCAAATTACAGAGTATTTAAAAGTTAGAACTTTGTCCATGCGATTTTGTTTCGTAGTTCAAAAGTTTTATAAAATATTTTGTGCTTAAACATTACATTGAAGAAGTACCAACTATCAATCATGAAAAACCTGTTATGAACAAGAAGATAGTCCCTAAGGCCTAATTTTTACCTACTCTTTCCATAGCTTTCTTCTATCCAACAGTACGCGAAAGGAGTGTTTTGTCAAAATTTTAGTCGCAATCTTACACCACTTAGTAACTATGATAAAACGAGATCTGTCTCGCTCTCACCTTGCCAAAGCCAATAATGCCGCCATGAAGATATTTTTCCTGCTAATATTCTTAACCAGGGTGTATGTGTGCCTTTAGCCTTAACCCATCAAACCCCATATAAGGACACCGGTGACCGCGACAACAATAGTATAATAACAGATTTCCAAGAATCCGCGATCGAAAGATTAAAAGCAAAGAAGAGAGTTACCCCTATGTAACTGTATGTACTACCCCATGTGGTAACTATGATAAAAAGAGATAGAATATCATCTGTTCTCACCTTGTCAAAGCCAATAATCCCGCCATGAAGGTGATCTTTCCCGCTGATATTCTTGGCCAGGGTGTAGGTAGTGCCGTCAATCTCGAAGCTCGCGCCGCCTATTCTGTTGGCGCATCTGCCGACGGTGGAGCCGAAATGTGGCTCGTTCTTATTGACGTAGTCTTGGAGGTTGTCGAAGCCGAGTACCACGTCCGCTACCTCGCCGTGCTTGTCTGGGACCTATGGAGAAAATTCCAAAATATTTAGTCATAGGCCAAATACTAAAAATAATATGTAAAGACTAAATAATGTACAAGATTCAAAATACGCATGCGTATTTCATGTTTTCTTTTCTATAATTATTTTCGATAAGAGATAAAGGTCAGTCACACAAAAACGAGATGAGGCGCGAGTGATACATAAAGCGAGTGTTGCGCTGCCTCTCATTTCATGTCGTTTTGATGGTATAATATTATTATGTATGCCGCTTTAGTTTTCATCATAGTTACAATAAAATTATTCTAAACGGACTAGACTAGAAACCATTCAAGTAGTGATTTCTAAGTAGTACTAAGCCAAGTAAACTAGACACTCACCCTGATAGCTTGTATGATGGCGCCATACGATATGACCGAGACGGAGAACCCTGATGGAGTGTGCCAGGTGTACTTCTTCACACTCTGGTCCTTGCACGACCCGATAGTCTCCTCGCTTAGTGACACCATCTTGCTGCCTGAAATTATATTTAATTATACAATTAAAATTGCATAAATTGACAATAAATGAATGTAACATAAATCTCTTCACTCTTGCAATTTGTTACAAAATAAATAATTAATACAAACGGACAGTAGTTCACCCAATTAACAGTGTAGTTTGTTACTCAATAACTAAGTCATTTAAAAGTAAGTCAATTTTATTAATCAAGATAAGAGTCATACTCATAAGTCATATGATAACTCATAAGCATAACTCATAAGTAGCTCATCTATATATCTATATAAGTACTTATTATAAAACAAAGTCACTTCTTTCCCTCATGTCCCTTTGTTCCCAAGAATCTTCAAAACTACGCAACGGATTTTGATGATTCTTTCAGTGTTAGGTAGCACATTTATCGCGGAAGGTTATAGGCTATATTTTATCACGCTAAGATTAATAGACGCGAAGAAATAGATGAAAATGTGGAAAAAGCGGGGGAAATTATTTGAAAGGGCTAACTTGAACGCGCTAATCTCAAGAACTACTGGATTTGAAAAATTATTTCAGTCTTAGATAGCCCATTTATTGAGGAAGGCTATAGGCTATATCTTATCACGCTAAGACTAAAAGGAGAATGTGAAAAAAACGGGGGAAATTATTTGAAAGGGTTTATCTCGCGAACTACTGGAGCAATTTTTATGTTATTTGGCACAGATAAGAAGTAGACCACATGAAGGATCGTGATAGGCTATCGATTTTAATAATTTTTTCAGTGGCTATATATTTTATACCCGTGCGACGCCGGGGCGGGTCGCTAGTAACTCATAAGCAGGTCCTCCGCTACCATATGTGCAATGTGTGCAATGCACACGGGCGCCATCCTCTAGGGGCGCCAAAATTGCCATTTTTAGGGGCGCCAAAACCATGATCCCAAAAAATTTGCCTAAAGGGGCGCCAAAATCCTTTTTTTACACACAGGCGCCAGTAGCCTTTACGGGGGCCCTGCTCATAAGTTTTAAAACAGTATTTTACTAGAAGAAGCCAACAATCAGAAATTGACATACAAACTAAATTAATAAAATCGCACTTTTGCGGTTTCTACACAATTAGGTAACAATTTTTGAATAACACTCAGGTTGTAAACATAAGCACTTATACTACTAAACACAATAGGGAGATATTTCTGTTCATATCTTCATTTTATCAGCTTATATATAAGCACTTGGGTGAAGTATTTCAATGTTTTAAAGTAACTATTCCAACAACTACTTCGATTATACTATACATTTACGATAATATCTACTAAGAAATATTTACATACTTACAAACAACCGGCGCGATCTCTGCACTGAAGTAAACTGAAGTTGTTATCGCCACTTATAAATATATATCGCGACTCGCCGCTAACTTCTAACAATATAAATTTTATTTACAGCAATTTGTACTTTACGGTATATTAGATAAGGTTTTTATCAGCTTACCATTTCTTTAAGTATTCGTAAACTAGGAGACAATTTTAGTTCCCAAGTCGTACCTATTTACCTACCTAAAAATCAAACGCCTGCAATAATCGTGGACTACATCAGTAAGAAGACATCCCTCCGCCTGAGGGTCGAACGTCTGCAGTCTCGCCACAAGGTCAACTTCAGTTCCTTTGTAGTGAGACTTGAGAGTACCGACGGCCGACGACGCATCTTCTGTCGACCTTTGAAGCGGAGGAATTCTGGCCGACTGATGTGGTTTACCGAAGGTTCCGGGGAAGACTCCGGAATGAAGCGCGCGTCACGTCGCCGTTAATTCGTGATAAAGTGTAGTTATTAAGATTATAATTGATATGTATGTTAGACATTAAGGTATATATTGTATGGGCCTACGTAGCCTGATTTAAATAAATAAATAAATAAAAATAATATCACAGCGCTTAGAAGGTACGAATATATGCTTTTGCTTCGAGTAACTGGCGAAAAGAAAAGGTGGCGCGACGAACTAGATGCGTTCGATCACAGAACAATAAAATTGTTCTGTGCGTTCGATAAAGAGTGGCAACATCACAGGATCGTGAACTTTGGAAAGAAAGAGGAGAGGCCTTTGCCCAGCAGTAGGACACTGTAGGCTGATAATAATAATAATTGGTGCAGGCAAGCCTCAACTTTACACTTAAAGTAATACTCGGTACGTAAATAATAAACGCTAGTTGCTCTTATTTATAAGATCTGCAGCATAATATATTTATCATAGTTATACAGTGTTTTATCCATTTATATAAAGGCAATATATGAATATACCTATCGGAATCTGGGTATATTTCCGATAGGTACATTAACTTTATGGTTTTATCCTAGTCTGCTAAGTTAAATTATATATTGTATCTCATTTTATCATTTCGTTATTTGTTATCTTTGTTTTTAATTAATATTTTCTGTTATTTGTTTTGTTAATTAAGTTTATGGTTGCCTGGAAGAAACTGCTTCCAGCAGTAAGGCCGCCATTTCAAACTGTTTTCATTCTTTGTAACTTTTGTAAACTGACTTTTTTAAATAGCGGTTTGAATAAAGAGTTTTTTATTTATTTATTTATTTACATTATCAACAACACAGTGTGAATCTTTTTGACGAGTGATCTGCTTCGGTAAACAGACTTGTATGTACTTAATTGTAGATGTTGCAGCAAAAATAAATGTTTGTTAAAACATTTCTGTAATAAAAACTTTTATAAACAATTTGTATCATAGCAATGTAAAGAAATAAAATGTTTACTGAATAGCAAAGTTACATATCAAGTTGTAATAAACAAAATAATGTTTGTTATTGCGGTGAGCATCGCCGCGTGATAAGATAAAGTTTATTGTTGCTGTGGAGTGACGACCAAACCGCGATTACAGCTGTCGGCACCGACGGCCGACCCCCTTGATAACACGGTACCTTTACACTTATTGGCTACATAGAAACCATTCACATCATTTGTATGATAACTTCAAAATTGTTATTCTTAGGGTCTGCTTCACCACTAAAGTGCCGGATAGGCTATCCACAACTTATTTGACAGATTTTCGATACCCTATATCTGTCAAGTTAGTTACCTGGAGTAAGAAATACAAAATGGAAAATGTGGTAAGACAAGGGGATAAGAGCTTAACAATCATAGAAAGACCTTATAATTTATATACAGGTGCAATTATCAAACCTTCCTGCCAAATTTTGATATAATATTGATCCTTGTTAAAAATAAAAATACACGTATTTTTTCTTTTATAATCACTCAGTACTAAAATGTTGAGAAATAGCTTCCGAAAGTTATCCTTAATAATCGGCCAGTGCGAGTCGGACTCGCGCGAAGGGTTCCGTACCGTTATAGAGCAAATTAGGCCAAAAATTGTGTTTTTTGTATGGGAGCCCCCCGTATTTTTTATTTTATTTTAATATTATTATTAAATATTAAAGTACACATATAACTAAGGACCTTGAGAAGAATTCAAGTACTTACCTGTTGGCATTATTGATATAGAGCAAAAAGGCCAAAAAAATCACTTTTGTTGTATGGGAGCCCCCCTTAAATATTAATTTTATTTTGTTTTTAGTATTTTTTGTTATAGCGGTAACAGATATACATAATCTGTGAAAATTTCTACTGTCTAGCTATTACCGTTCTTGAGTTACAGACTGGAGACAGACGGACAGGCGGACAGACGGACAGACATCGAAGTCTCAGTAATAGGGTCCCGATTTTACCCTTTGGGTACAGAACCCTAAATACACTACAATTAATGGACACGATGCGTCGGCCGCGCGTGACGGGCACCCGCGCGCGCGCCTCCCCCCGCTTAACCCCCTCTCATTCCCCCGCGCCGCGAGTGACCGTTCTGCAACGATTTTAAATGGGATAAATTATGTCATTGAAAAAAAAATAACACCCAATATTTTTTGGTTAAGAGCCCGTACTCTCTTTTCTACTGCTCTCTTCACACTACGCCCGTCTTTCATATGCAAGGTGAAAAAGGACGGAAAGTTAGCGGGCAGATAGAGGTTTTCTGTTTTTTAAAGGGTTTTTTATATTAAAGTGGTAAAAAGTAATTCCAACATTTTATAGACGACTTTCTCAACAGTACATTGTATTTTATACAATCCATAAAAAGGTGATATTCTAAACCTTTTACAGCAAAAATCACAAAACTGTCGCGGGTTTGAGTTGGATTATTTAAAGATACTTAAAAAAAATAAAAAATCTAGCTCCAACATTAGATTATAATTGAAATGATCTTACATGTTGTACATTAAAACTTATAGAAATGCTGTTTTTAACTGTTAAATCACGTCTGTTAAATGAGCGAAATCGGCAAATTTTCGTATACGGACTCTTAAATGGACTCTCCTAGTGATACCTAAGCCCTGGAAAAAAATGTGCAGGATGGTTTAATTTCGGGTGCAATTAAACCATCCTGCACATTTTTTTCCAATGATTCGTATCTATACCTACAGGGTTGTATAGATACGAATCATTGTGCGCGTACCTTCAAAGTAATCTTACCTTATCGAACCCAACATTCCCTCCATGCAAATGGTGCGTCTCCCAGAAGTTCCTACCCAGTTTCCGCTCCCCGCGTGCTATGCGGTTCGTGCACCGACCGATCACGGAACAGAAGTTCTCAGTGTTACGTTCCGCGTAGCTCTGGGCGTCGTCGAAGCCGAGAACCACATCGTCATCGACCTGAGTGGTCTGGGACCTGAAAAAGTAATTTGATTAGATTGCAACATCACAAAGCAGTGATGTTACCATAATATAAACTGACCATAAGGAGTAATAGTGAGACTGCACTACGCGACTCGCCTTAATTTTTAGGTGTCCAAGCCTCTAATAAAAAGGATTACCAATTTATAATAGGACAACCACGGACTTTTGTAAAGGCCTTACTTACCTACCTATTACTTAATTACCTATTATCCACATTTTTTACCCTTCCAGCGCGTAAAATGTGTTTAAGAATGGATGGTAATGCAGTCGTCAGTTATGGCGAGGTACGACGTATCCATTGATATTATTACTATTATAATACTAACCAATATTTTCTGCACAACGGCTGTCTGTCGTCCACGTGTAGCGCTTCACCGGTAGCTCGTCGTACTCGTCTGTCACCTCCCCGCTCGGGTGCACAGTCTGCTATCGGTGGTCACTCACCAGTATCTTCTGCACCACGGCGCCGAAGGAGATGGCGCTGAGAGCGAACCCGCTGTCCGTCGTCCACGTGTAGCGCTTCACCGGTAGCTCGTCGTACTCGTCTGTCACCTCCCCGCTCGGGTGCACAGTCTGCTATCGGTGGTCACTCACCAGTATCTTCTGCACCACGGCGCCGAAGGAGATGGCGCTGAGAGCGAACCCGCTGTCCGTCGTCCACGTGTAGCGCTTCACCGGTAGCTCGTCGTACTCGTCTGTCACCTCCCCGCTCGGGTGCACAGTCTGCTATCGGTGGTCACTCACCAGTATCTTCTGCACCGCGGCGCCGAAGGAGATGGCGCTGAGAGCGAACCCGCTGTCCGTCGTCCACGTGTAGCGCTTCACCGTTAGCTCGTCGTACTCGTCTGTCACCTCCCCGCTCGGGTGCACAGTCTGCTATCGGTGGTCACTCACCAGTATCTTCTGCACCACGGCGCCGAAGGAGATGGCGCTGAGAGCGAACCCGCTGTCCGTCGTCCACGTGTAGCGCTTCACCGGTAGCTCGTCGTACTCGTCTGTCACCTCCCCGCTCGGGTGCACAGTCTGCTATCGGTGGTCACTCACCAGTATCTTCTGCACCACGGCGCCGAAGGAGATGGCGCTGAGAGCGAACCCGCTGTCCGTCGTCCACGTGTAGCGCTTCACCGGTAGCTCGTCGTACTCGTCTGTCACCTCCCCGCTCGGGTGCACAGTCTGCTATCGGTGGTCACTCACCAGTATCTTCTGCACCACGGCGCCGAAGGAGATGGCGCTGAGAGCGAACCCGCTGTCCGTCGTCCACGTGTAGCGCTTCACCGGTAGCTCGTCGTACTCGTCTGTCACCTCCCCGCTCGGGTGCACTGTCTGCTATCGGTGGTCACTCACCAGTATCTTCTGCACCACGGCGCCGAAGGAGATGGCGCTGAGAGCGAACCCGCTGTCCGTCATCCACGTGTAGCGCTTCACCGGTAGCTCGTCGTACTCGTCTGTCACCTCCCCGCTCGGGTGCACTGTCTGCTATCGGTGGTCACTCACCAGTATCTTCTGCACCACGGCGCCGAAGGAGATGGCGCTGAGAGCGAACCCGCTGTCCGTCGTCCACGTGTAGCGCTTCACCGGTAGCTCGTCGTACTCGTCTGTCACCTCCCCGCTCGGGTGCGCAGTCTGCTATCGGTGGTCACTCACCAGTATCTTCTGCACCACGGCGCCGAAGGAGATGGCGCTGAGAGCGAACCCGCTGTCCGTCGTCCACGTGTAGCGCTTCACCGGTAGCTCGTCGTACTCGTCTGTCACCTCCCCGCTCGGGTGCACAGTCTGCTATCGGTGGTCACTCACCAGTATCTTCTGCACCACGGCGCCGAAGGAGATGGCGCTGAGAGCGAACCCGCTGTCCGTCGTCCACGTGTAGCGCTTCACCGGTAGCTCGTCGTACTCGTCTGTCACCTCCCCGCTCGGGTGCGCAGTCTGCTATCGGTGGTCACTCACCAGTATCTTCTGCACCACGGCGCCGAAGGAGATGGCGCTGAGAGCGAACCCGCTGTCCGTCGTCCACGTGTAGCGCTTCACCGGTAGCTCGTCGTACTCGTCTGTCACCTCCCCGCTCGGGTGCACAGTCTGCTATCGGTGGTCACTCACCAGTATCTTCTGCACCACGGCGCCGAAGGAGATGGCGCTGAGAGCGAACCCGCTGTCCGTCGTCCACGTGTAGCGCTTCACCGGTAGCTCGTCGTACTCGTCTGTCACCTCCCCGCTCGGGTGCACAGTCTGCTATCGGTGGTCACTCACCAGTATCTTCTGCACCACGGCGCCGAAGGAGATGGCGCTGAGAGCGAACCCGCTGTCCGTCGTCCACGTGTAGCGCTTCACCGGTAGCTCGTCGTACTCGTCTGTCACCTCCCCGCTCGGGTGCACAGTCTGCTATCGGTGGTCACTCACCAGTATCTTCTGCACCGCGGCGCCGAAGGAGATGGCGCTGAGAGCGAACCCGCTGTCGTATCGTCTGTCACCTCCCCGCTCGGGTGCGCCATTCTGAAAACTGTGCGACGAGTGTTACAGAATATGAGCAAAACTAGTTGACAACAACATAAGATATTAGACAAGTAACTCAAAAATAAGTAAAATTATGCAGATAGTTGTATTATTGCTTTATTTAAGCGACTTTGAAGAATTAATGTCGCTAAAGAAAACTAGAACTTCTGTACGAATCGGCAATTTTTATTAAGTAATAAGTATGTTTATTGTCTAGATGGGCTGTCATTATGTAAAATTTTATGAAAAATTACTACATAAAGATGGCACATTATATCAATTTTTCGAATAAAATCAAAATTTTTAACTGTAAAACCAATTATTATATTTTATAACTAGCTGTCCCGGCAAACGTTGTTTTGCTCCTATTATTTTATTGAAGTGACTAAAATATAAGTACTAAGTAGGTATGATGCCATAGTCGTCCGACCTGGCTCTCTTAGGCATTTTCAAATATTTAAGAAAATAATTGAATGCGCCAGCCGCCAATATGACAGTTGAATGAAAGAAGATGAAAATTGGAGATGAAAGTGCACAGTGTGGAGTGTGGACACTGGACATTGCTATAGATCTAAACTAACCCTCTCGCACGCGCACCCCGGCCCCGCTTTGATGACGCCCACTTCGCAACGGGCCGTGCTGTAGAAATCGTAATATTTTAATTTCGCCATAACTTCAAAACCAAACGCCCAATTTTAGTCATTCTAGGACCAAATATTATCTACATAAACTGTACTTAGTGACGAAATAATTTATTTTGATAAGGATTAATAGCATGAGTAAAATAAACGCGTTTAAATGTAGTCCGAAAAAATTCAAGTTTTTTTAAATAAAAAAATGGTTGGTGTGCCTCACTCGACATAGATAGGTATAGTGTGTCGCGGACTTTTTTGTAGATATTTATAAGATCTACAACTAATTAGAACATTTTATAGTTCTATCTTTTATAGTTTAGGCAGCGTTCGCAAAATAAGTAACTTTTCTGGTTGATTTTTTACACCAAAACTCAATTACCTTACGAAAACCTATTTTTCCAAAATAAAATTTAGCCTATGTTACTCGTGGATAATGTAGCTTTCGAATGGTGAAATAATTTTTAAAATCGGTCCAGTAGTTTTTGAGCCTATTCATTACAATTATACAAACAAAGTTTACCTCTTTATAATATTAGTATAGTCAAATAATATTTACTTACTAGTGTGTTGCGACCTCTCCCCACCCCAGTGATGTCTTATGGATTACTCCTTTACTTACATCTCGTTTTTAACCGACTTGCAAAAAGGAGGAGGTCATATTATGTCCTATATGTTCTGTTTTATATAACACATAGATAATAATGTCATGGACCACGGTCATGGTCAAACTATTACATTGCTGAAATTATCATTTCAACGTCATAAACATACCTGACTGAAAAATGTAAAAAAAAATTCAAGTAACCATTTATTTTGGGCTTTAAGATGGTTAAATTCTCTTGAACCTAACTATCAGTGTCTTTTCTAATAAAGGTATGGACCATCGAGAGTGACGACGGATAAACCATATACCAGACGTGTAAGTCATATTTGCACTAACGCTCCATTATACAAGTACGCTGTACTGATGAATGATGATACCCTAATAAATGACAGCTATTTTTGTGCCTATTTGAAGCGGAATCAGCGCCCCCAATGCGGGGGAAGAGAACTAAATCTGACTAGTTTCTACAACCAATAGCGATTAAGCGGCTATTTGCAAGTTAAGTCAGATTTAGTTCTCTTCCCCCGCATTGGGGCGCTGATTCCGCTTCAAATAGGCACAAAAAAAGTTAGGCATCTTATGTTCAGCGTACTTGTATAATGGTTGTATAATAATTAATAAATATTTGCCACCAAAGACAGGCGTGCGGCTGTAACAGTATCAGCCAATCAGAGCGCAGTTAGTGTGCAGAGATTTGGCGAAATTTGTTTTCATAATACACATAACTTTACCGCTTTAACGTATAGGTATGCAGGGCGTAACAAAACAAAGTTATAATATTTTAGGGTGTGTATAAGTCTCCTGTATAGAGTTTAATACGAAAGTAGCAAAACTTTTTTTAACTTGTATAATATAGACAACTGTTAACAGCCAAAAAATGTTTCAGAAATTCAGCTCTGCTTCTTACACAGTTAACTCTAAGTAAAGGAGACATACACACCCTTAAGTATTATCACTCAGTTTTGTTGGAAGTTGGAACCTGTTACCTGTATAATATTATGTATTGTAAGTATGTGCAAAATTACAACATCGACCCCATGTATTATTTTCCTCTATGATCGACCCTTAGTAACTAAAGTTATGACTTAAGAAAATATGGCTAAGTCATTAATTAGGTAGGCGAGTGAGAAAAAGTACCTAAAAGTTAAAGGTAGTGGGTAACTACAAAATAGTATACATAATACATTTTGCAACTGATACAATACGGCTTTGATTATACGTATAAGGTTTATAATAAAATACATAAACAATTAATAGAAAAATGAGATAACATTTTATTCACAAATTAATATACATCATTGTTTACTTATCATAATAAATATAACTATAATATTAGCTATCTACGCAATCGCAATTGCGATTCACTATTATTGTTCGTAAAGGCACTTTGTCGCTTAAGTACCTATTGACCGCGTAAGTCAAGTATGAGAAGAGTTCGGGAAACAAAAAAACTCCGCATTTCATAAGAAATCATATTAAATAAAATACCTATATTAACCCATCAAGCCCCATAAGCTCACCGATGAGCTAGACACGATATAATAACAATAGATTTCCAAGAATCCATAATCGAAGGATTAAAATGTTTTAAATTAAACGAAAAAGAATTAATCATTTATAATAAAATTTCTAATGATTTCTAATGAAATACGAAGTTCTTGTCTAATTCCTGAAAACTTTTCAAACGCGGTATTCTTACGTAAGCGGCAATATCGTATCTCCATGTAAATCTAGTCTTAATTTCAGAAAGTTTACGTATAAATCTTTGAATGACATTTTAAATTTAAATGAGTATTCTGTAATTGTGTTGCTTATTTCATAAATTCGACAGTTTGAGTTACAACACAAACTTTACAATACAAATAGCTTCTGGACTATGATAGATTTTATTTATAACTTTTTGATTGTATACTTTTTAAGAACGTAATATTAACTATGGCTATAAAAATAATATCTATAGATTTATGCTAAGTTTTTATAAGGCAAATACGTAGTATTTTTGTTTGAACTTTAACATTTTCTTGTTTACAATATTTTTCCACAACTTTATTTATGCCAATAGAAATGATGCAACTAATTTATTTTTACATATTAATATTTCTGTACACAATAATAGGTACTAGTATAGAATTCGATCCTTTAGGTTGACTATTCTATAATTCATTATTCTTATCTTTACGCATAAATTATGAAAATGATCTACAACATAGAGAATTATAAATAAGTGAAGTTAAGGATCAAAATTATTTATAAGTACACATTACAAGACCATAAAGTGGACTACCAAATAGTAAACTAATTTACTGTAGTATTTTTACCCGACTACGGCAAAGCAAAAAGGAGGGTTATAATTTTTGTACCCATAAAACACACATTATTTTCTAAATGTATTTTATCATACTTTGGTTCAACTGCAATCATTATTATTTTTACGTGTTAACAACAGCTGCATGCATTAAAATTTTGTAGGACGGCTGATTTATTTAAATTTATTTTAATTTTAGCTTAAATTTAATAGCTGTAATATTAAAACTTACTATTTGGAATGTAAGGCAACTGAAACTTTAGTTTCTTCTTTATAAAAATAGATCACACTATAAACGGTGCCATAATAAGGACGGAAGTCTTCAATTTAGGACGACAATAACAAATTTTCACCCGCCATCTATAAAGAGTTTAATAAAATAAGTAGCAGACGAAATGATATAGAATAGGAATGTTCCTATCACGACAAAATAAAGATCTATTGAAATCACTACATATCACAACTGAAATAATTTGTTATTGCCTTCATTTCATCGAGCTAAGTAAAGAGTTTAAGTCTTATAACCTCTTTTATCTTATTACATGATAATAATATAATATTATAAACTTTAATATAATTTTGAACACTTTACGATAAACTTTTGAGTATTCTTTAAAATATAATTATGATATTCCAATACATACTTACATAACTATTGATTGTGACGAATCATTTTCATTCAAATTTTATAAACAAAAAAAAAAATACACAACAATAAAAAATAGAAAAATATACCCTCTCACATTTTTTCCATTGGTAACACCAACTTGAATATGGCAACACTGTTCACACGCTCACATCGACGAGCGCGACCTCATTGGCCAGGCCGCAGACGTTGGAGCCAATAGCGAGCTGCAGGTAGCCGCCATTACCGAAGGCGGATCCCCACGAGTTCTTGGCGATGTAGTATGGCACGTCGGCTGTTAGATCGTACCCGACGAGCTCCACAGCGTGGTTCAGGTCTACGGCCGAACCGCTGAAAAGAGGTATTCGTTAAGTAGTGTAAAATATAGTCATAATAATAATACATGGATCATCGACAGAAAATCAGGTGATTAGCATTCTAAGGCCCGTTTTCACCAACTACACCTAAAATTTAGGGGTCCCCTAAGCCAATGTTCCAAGTTTTGTTCTTGATGAATTGACAACCCCCTAACTCTTAGGTGACGTATATCTCTACATAGTATTTATAAAACAAAGTCGCTTTTTCTGTCCTCATGTCCCTTTGTTCCCTTTATTTGCGGTTTTCTTTAATATATAGAGCGATTAAAGAGGAAGATTTGTGATAATATGTATATTAATTATGGGAGTTCGCTATTTTACAAGTAAAATATCAGACGATCATTCTATAACAGATTCATTGTCAAGGCAACCGTCGTCGTCGCCACATCCGTCACCTAAGTGTACGGGGTCGTCAATCCATCCCATAAATTATAAACGTCACCTAATGGTTTGATGGATGAATCGCATATAGTTGTTTTATTTCAAATAAACGTCACCTAAGAGTTACGGGGTTGTCAATTCATCAAGAACAAAACTTGGAATATTGGCTTAGGGGACCCCTAAATTTTAGGTGTAGTTGGTGAAAACAGGCATAGTCCTCACCAAACATGGAAATAATATGTTTCCAACGCAGGAATCAAAACCACGACCTCCGAGACAAGTACCATGCCTTAAGTCTAAACCACTGGACGCCTCCGGTTCAAATAGTCGCGTCGTAGAACAGGTTGGAATACAATTAATGGCAAATAGTTGTAATGTCTGGTCCGTCTTATTGAGTAACTAGACGTGTAAGAATTGCCACGTTTAGGCGCTTTGCAGATGAGGGGGCGGGGCGGGCCGCTCAATTTCGCCGCGAACCATAGCACAAAGGGAATCCTATATTACCAACGCACACGGCGGACAAAAAGACCGCGCCGCAGGTGCCCGGCGGGAACTGGCGGCGCGGCATGTCCGCGGACAAAAAGCGCGCCCCGCCCCGTCGTCTGCAAAGCGCCTTATTTTACATCCCCTTTATACTGCTATCCCGTTCCTATGGAGCCGTACGGCGTACCCGATAGAAACGTGAGCAAAATATACAATGTGTCCCGACACCGGTGTCCGATCCTTTAATGTTATGATCTATAGCATATTTTATCGACAAATTGGCCCTCAAATTTTTTTTCTCTCTCAAGGTTGTAAAATGGCAGCCATTTTAGTTTTTCTCGAGCTTTCACACTAATCTGACCAGAACTGCTCTTGTAAATATCCTATGAAGAGAAAAAAGGTCTCATTTGATAGCTAAATTTGTGGACTATGCTTACACAGGCAATATGTTATGAATTTCGTGGAATCAAACATAGAAAAACCCAAGTTTAAGAAAAAAAAATTGTGTATTTTTTATTAATGGCTTTTTGTGAAAAATCTAGCAGATTAAACTGGTTCTTTTTTATGTTTAAAAGATAGAGGAAGTTATCATCTTCTAAAATTCTTTTACTTCAATGCTCTAGGTCAGATAATATAAGTTTAGAAGTTGTAACGATTTTCTTATGATGAGGTGGTCAGATTAGTAGCCAAAGAAAAATTTTTTTTTTCAAAAGTTGGAGACAAAAATAATTTGAAAGCCAATTTGTCACTAATATAAGCCATACATCATGAGTTCAATTTCTTTTTCTTCAACTTTTAAAAAAAAATATCTCTGGCTTCATACTAATCTGACCTAACCATCATAAGAAAATCCTTAAACTTCTAAGCTATCTAACTTAGAGCATTGAAGTAAAAGAATTTTAGAAGATGAAAACTTTCTCTATCTTTTAAAAATAAAAAAGAACCAGTTTAATCTGCTAGATTTTTCACAAAAAGTCATTAATAAAAAAATACACATTTTTTTTCTTAAACTTGAGTTTTTCTATGTTTAATTTCACGAAATTTATAACATATAGACTATTTAAGCGTAGTCCACAAATTCAGCTATCAAATGAGACCTTATCTTCATAGGATATTTACATGAGAAGTACTGGTGAGATTAGTATGAAAGCCCGAGAAAAATTAAAATGGCTACCATTTTTAAACCGTGAGAGAGAGAAAAAATTTTAGAGCCAATTTGTCGATAAAATATGCCATAGATCATGACATTAAAGGATCGGACACCGGTGTCGGGACACATTGTATAAGTAGCAATGGATCAATGGAAATAAAAGTATTTTATATCATTCTGGTTTTCAGACTTTATTATAAGTAAAGCAAAATTTATTTATTTTGCTGAAAACACATTCGAGCAATGATATGGAATATATCTAATGTTCATGTTGTGGTTATTTGTTGTAAGGAAGTCCAGCTACCTTTTTTTTACCATAGCGCGTGATGGCGACCGCCCAAGCGCCAAATAAAAATCTTTCAATATGTGGCGAAATCTCGCCCAGGGCACTGGTGGGCCGCCAACTGCTAGTGGGCCTCATTTATATTCACCTGCAGTGGAACTGTATGACGCCGCCGAGGTAGTTCTGCCACGACAGCGCGTTGACGGCCACCGCGACCGGCCCGTGCGTCGCGATGCTCTCCAGTAGCTTCTCCTCCGAACCGACGAAACTATAAACGGAAGGAAGGCTTTGTAAATATATAAACTAGATGAAACCCGCAATTCCATATTTATTCCAAAGCCATAATAATTGTGAATCGTACATTTTCCGGTATAAAAAGTATCCTATGACCTTTCCCGGCACTCAAAGTATTTCCATGCCTTTCAATAAAATCTGAAGAGGTAACAAACAGACAGAAACACTTTCGCGTTTATAATATTAGTGTGGATGGAACAATATAAATGGAAGCTAACCATTGACTTGATGCTGACCAGCCACAATACTGATTGCGAGATTTCAGCGTGAGCGTGTTATCGAGCGTTTATTACTAGGAGCGCTATTTCGATCACATACAAAATTATAGTTTACGGCAAGGTTTCTCAAAGTGGGCTTCGCGAACCCCTAGGGGTTGTACTGGAAACTACCTGAAAATTGTAACAGGGGTTCGTGGATCCGAATGTTTGAGAAACCCTGGTTTACGGTGAGGCCGTAAGGGACCATCCATAAAGTACGTCACACGAATTTCATGATTTTTTTAATTCCCCTAGTAACAGGTGGTCACATTTTGACATAATTTTACAATGAAACAAATATACTCACGTCTCACAAGTATAGCTCTTCACCCTCACACCGGTCGCGTTTTTCTTCATGGCGCACACGCCGTTGGTGAGCTTCAGCGGGTACTCCTTGTCTGGCTGCACGGGCGTCTTGGTCATCGCCAGCCAGTCCAGCAGGAGACAGATGTCGCCGCCCGCGCACCCCGCGTTACCCAGGCCCGCGCAGTCGATTGCCTCCTGATTACAGTTGGTAACATTAATATAGAGCAGCGGTCGGCAACCTTTTGGCTGGCGAGGGCCACAAGGTGGCAAAACAAACTAATGGCGGGCCGCAGACCTCATGCTCTAATACGAGCATGAGGCTCCACCTAGAAGCTCAATATACCTACGCATAATGAAAGGAAACAAGTTATTATTCAAATGGCACAAACAGCTACGTACTTAAGTGGCGATTACTACTGGCAGTATTAGAATTTAGAAAACATTGTTTTTGATACACAATATAAACTCATTCACAAAACATTCACGGGCCGCAAGTATAGACGTTCCGCCGCGTCCGTCGGGCCGCGTGTTGCTGACCGCTGATATACCTAGGGGTAGTTTGTGAGTGTGTACTGTGTACCATCAAGAAATTGATGCTAGGCAAATTACTTACATTATTTTATCGTGTTATTTCAAGTCAATATGAGACGTGATCCGTCGGCTGGGCTTCACAAAATCCGACCACATAATGTAGATTCGGTAACTGCCTATAAAGTACTTCTCGGATAGTACATATTTGTTACTTCTATTTCAATCTGGTACTGACGGTTATACGGACAGTACAGACTCGCCGGCCGAACGACAGGCGGACTAGGCGGACAGACAGACAGACAGACAGAAAAAGTATGTTCATTTACAACTAGATGACGGCCACAACTCCGTTACGCAAAAATTATTTTATCGTGAGGGAACCGTACATTTTTCCGGCAAAATATCCTTGGATGTCTTTGCCCGGGAGTCGGGACCAACAACTACCAAACTAAAAAAAAAACATATTTCAGCTGAATCGGTTCAGCGGTTTGGGCGTGAAGAGATAAGACAGACATACACACTTTCCCATTTATAATATTAGTTTGGAAGTATGAATGCGTAACATTGTGCAGTCATGAAAAAAAACATACCTACTATTATAATCTCAAAACTGGTTACAAATTGAGATTAGTTCCTCCGACATCTCATTAATATTAATAAGGTTAGTAGATTACCATTTCACAGGTTTCCCAACATTTAAACTCTTTGTAATAATACCAGATCTAAGTATGAATTTCATATTGAGGGTTCCGTTACCTATAATACTTTTTTAACAGTTATGTTGCAATGAAATTGGAACAATAATTATTGTCATAACTCATTAAGTCATTAGCTATGGCGTCAGCGCTTCAACAAAATAAATAAATGGCATGTTATATAACTTTATATGATTAGGCTGATAACTCTTATTTTAACATTACTTATAGGTAATTACCGGCTGCATATTTTCTAATGATCACATTTTAACAACAATATCATAACAATATCATTCGAGGTTTCTTGATAAAAATTAAGAAAAACTATCAAAATTCACTACTGTATAGTGACTATGGGGTTGGGCTTTGGCTAATAAATATATGGCTTCTTCTTCTTCTTCTTTATTTGGCACATGACCTTTTTAGTTTTTAATCTATACAGGGTGTCAAAAGACCGCTTCCGATAACTTTGGGGTATGATTATACTACATTTTCTGATTACGAAAATGTATTTTTTTTTTAGTTTTTTTTATTTATTTTTTTTATTTTAATTTTATTTTTTTTTATAATTAATACCCTTTAAACATGATAATAAACCACATAGAAAAATAATTTTAATTTTTTTTTTTAATTTTATTATTATTACTAAAAATCGCAATGTAAAAACGCGCGCTCAATGTCTTCACGCTACGGCCTACGTACGCTGTTGAAACTCGAAAGGTCGTATGCGACGATACACTACGTCAGAACTGTTCTAAACCCTAATGTATGTTGTGTGATGTGTCCTTCCAACTTTAAACCCATGAAGGTGGTCACTATGACTGACCTCTAACCCCTCATCTTGGCTACTTGCAGTGTTAAAAGTTTCATGGTAACTTATGTAGAAAACTGTAATCAACTGCATGTGTAAAAACTTACAAGAGTAGGTATGGCAAATTTCTAAGATTTTTAGACTCGACGTTAAAAAGTTCATAAGTAACGAAACCAATGCGGACGAACTGTCTATCCGCATTCCGCAATCGTCACGTCTTATCAATCGAAATTACAGATGATACACAAAAATCTGGCAATAATTAACTTACGTGAAAAATGTTGAGTTCAAGACGGTTTCTTACTTCTTTATGAATTTTGAAAATAGTCCTTAACACCAAGCAATAAGACCAGTCACCACCAAAAACGTCAAAAACACTTTTTAAACGAAATCTATCACACCATAAGTACAGTAAATTCTAAATTACTTAACACAACTGAATAATAATAATCAATTAACACATAACACAATAACTACTACCACGTTTTGATACTTGAAGTACCTAATTGTTAAAAAATCAAACTTATGTCTAACAACAACCTAATACCTCAATGCACAAACGGCTACTAAATTAGAAAATCTATTTTAATTTTAAAAATAATGTTAAAATAATTATGTATCGGCTTTCGGAACAGGTCAAAAGAAACCGAAGCACGGCGGCATCGATCAAAAAGCACGCCGCCGCGGCGGAGTCTTTAGTGATCGAGCCGACAAAGAGCGGCCGCCATCGGCCGCTCTGCAGGTGCACGACGCACGTGCACGTCACGTGTCGTTAATCCATTTCAAGGACAATCTAAGTGTTGTACATTCAAAACGATGTTGTCGATATTTAAATTATCATTAAATAATAAAAGTTAATAACTATTATTTAGTTGATCTAATCTCATTTTTAAAATTAACTCTATTATGAAATATGAGGTTATGAATTCAGAAAATGTTATCGGGATACATAGTCAAGTTGCAAGATAATTTCGATACCTACCGACATTACCGTGATAAAGTGGTTGTTATACTATGGTACGAGTTTGCGCGTAATGCGTATACGCGTTTACGTACGCAATGAAAATACTTTAATAATACCTAATTATTTAAATAAATTTTAATTATTGTCGCTATTCTTAACATTGAGTAGGTATTTGCTTATTTTTAGTTTGACTGTAATCAATACGTACTCGTATGTAAAACAATTAATACGATTTATCGATAAAAAATTATCGATAACTCAAAATATGCACAGGGATAAATCCCTATTATTTTACAAAGTTTTTTCTTCATTTATTCAGTCGGCTGTAAACACGCGCCGCGCTGGACGTGTACTGTGAAGTTTTTGTTAAAGTTTTGTAATTTTAAGATAATAAGGGTAATCTGTGGTACTCGTAAACTTTTATGGAACGGGGGTGAACATCGTTTTCGATAGTGCGGTTTAAACAGTGCAGTAAAGTGTAAAGAATTGGAATGTCTCCTATTTACTTTTGTTTCGTGTTGAATAACTCTGCAATCTACATTGAGTTACATGGAGCAGTGAGCACAGTTCGAACTGCATTTCATAAAAACAGACAGCTGATCACAGGTCAGTGAACATGTTATCAAGTATTTTTTTCCATAGATAGGTGTAACTGTGTAAGTGTTGTATTTTTACAATTTCTGATTCAAGAGATCGACTGATTCGAATGTGAATTATTATGATTTCTTTTCCTTTTTGGCTGGAAGTAAAAACGGAGTATTTTTGAGTAATAAGTAATACTTAAACTAATAACCTAAGAAACGGTAATTAATAAATTCTAACATTATGTTAAATCGTGAAAACAATTGTAATTTAATAATCATTACAATACTGGTGGTTTATTCACTACACACGGGCTAGGGCACTGTGGCACACCACGATCAGCGGTCTTTTGACACCCTGTATATACAGGGTGTCAAAAGACCGCTTCCGATAACTTCGTGGGGTTATTATAGGGCATGAGATATATCCATTGGTGCAAGTAATTTTCTTTAAATCGCCAGTTTTTAAAATAGTCAAAATTTTCAACACGCAATGTATAACGCTGATGTAAATGGGCGATAGTATCGCGCGCCAGTGGAGCCCCGGCCCCCAGGCCGAGCCAGCCCCCACGCGCCGCTCGCGCCGAGTACCGCGCGCGCGGCCCTGCGCTAGACAAAACAGCTGATCGTGGTGTGCCACAGTGCCCTAGCCCGTGTGTAGTGAATAAACCACCAGTATTGTAATGATTATTAAATTACAATTGTTTTCACGATTTAACATAATGTTAGAATTTATTAATTACCGTTTCTTAGGTTATTAGTTTAAGTATTACTTATTACTCAAAAATTCTCCGTTTTTACTTCCAGCCAAAAAGGAAAAGAAATCATAATAATTCACATTCGAATCAGTTGATCTCTTGAATCAGAAATTGTAAAAATACAACACTTACACAGTTACACCTATCAATGGAAAAAAATACTTGATAACATGTTCACTGACCTGTGATCAGCTGTCTGTT
The DNA here is from genome assembly GCA_937595015.1 of Polyommatus icarus. Classification (NCBI taxonomy): domain Eukaryota; kingdom Metazoa; phylum Arthropoda; class Insecta; order Lepidoptera; family Lycaenidae; genus Polyommatus; species Polyommatus icarus. Next base: position 22,048,544 of record OW569323.1, on the reverse strand, counting down.
TTTATGAAATGCAGTTCGAACTGTGCTCACTGCTCCATGTAACTCAATGTAGATTGCAGAGTTATTCAACACGAAACAAAAGTAAATAGGAGACATTCCAATTCTTTACACACTTTTTACTGCACTGTTTAAACCGCACTATCGAAAACGATGTTCACCCCCGTTCCATAAAAGTTTACGAGTACCACAGATTACCCTTATTACCTTAAAATTACAAAACTTTAACAAAAACTTCACAGTACACGTACAGCGCGGCGCGTGTTTACAGCCGACTGAACAAATGAAGAAAAAACTTTGTAAAATAATAGGGATTTATCCCTGTGCATATTTTGAGTTATCGATAATTTTTTATCGATAAATCGTATTAATTGTTTTACATACGAGTACGTATTGATTACAGTCAAACTAAAAATAAGCAAATACCTACTCAATGTTAAGAATAGCGACAATAATTAAAATTTATTTAAATAATTAGGTATTATTAAAGTATTTTCATTGCGTACGTAAACGCGTATACGCATTACGCGCATACCTAGACGCGCAAACTCGTACCATAGTATAACAACCACTTTATCACGGTAATGTCGGTAGGTATCGAAATTATCTTGCAACTTGACTATGTATCCCGATAAAATTTTCTGAATTCATAACCTCATATTTCATAATAGAGTTAATTTTAAAAATGAGATTAGATCAACTAAATAATAGTTATTAACTTTTATTATTTAATGGTAATTTAAATATCGACAACATCGTTTTGAATGTACAACACTTAGATTGTCCTTGAAATGGATTAACGACACGTGACGTGCACGTGCGTCGTGCACCTGCAGAGCGGCCGATGGCGGCCGCTCTTTGTCGGCTCGATCACTAAAGACTCCGCCGCGGCGGCGTGCTTTTTGATCGATGCCGCCGTGCTTCGGTTTCTTTTGACCTTTTCCGAAAGCCGATACATAATTATTTTAACATTATTTTTAAAATTAAAATAGATTTTCTAATTTAGTAGCCATTTGTGCATTGAGGTATTAGGTTGTTGTTAGACATAAGTTTGATTTTTTAACAATTAGGTACTTCAAGTATCAAAACGTGGTAGTAGTTATTGTGTTATGTGTTAATTGATTATTATTATTCAGTTGTGTTAAGTAATTTACTGTATGGTGTGATAGATTTCGTTTAAAAAGGGAAGTGTTTTTGACGTTTTTGGTGGTGACTGGTCTTATTGCTTGGTGTTAAGGACTATTTTCAAAATTCATAAAGAAGTAAGAAACCGTCTTGAACTCAACATTTTTCACGTAAGTTAATTATTGCCAGATTTTTGTGTATCATCTGTAATTTCGATTGATAAGACGTGACGATTTCGGATAGACAGTTCGTCCGCATTGGTTTCGTTACTTATGAACTTTTTAACGTCGAGTCTAAAAATCTTAGAAATTTGCCATACCTACTCTTGTAAGTTTTTACACATGCAGTTGATTACAGTTTTCTACATAAGTTACCATGAAACTTTTAACACTGCAAGTAGCCAAGATGAGGGGTTAGAGGTCAGTCATAGTGACCACCTTCATGGGTTTAAAGTTGGAAGGACACATCACACAACATACATTAGGGTTTAGAACAGTTCTGACGTAGTGTATCGTCGCATACGACCTTTCGAGTTTCGACAGCGTACGTAGGCCGTAGCGTGAAGACATTGAGCGCGCGTTTTTACATTGCGATTTTTAGTAATAATAATAAAATTTAAAAAAAAAATTAAAATTATTTTTCTATGTGGTTTATTATCATATTTAAAGGGTATTAATTATTAAAAAAAAAAATTAAAATAAAAAAAATAAATAAAAAAAACTAAAAAAAAAATACATTTTCGTAATCAGAAAATGTAGTATAATCATACCCCAAAGTTATCGGAAGCGGTCTTTTGACACCCTGTACATATAAAAGAAAGTTGTGTTAGTTACACCACTTATAACTCAAGAACGGATGAACCGATTTGGCTGAAAATTGGTGGAAAGGTAGCTTAGAACCAGGAATAGGACATAGGATACATTTTGTCCCGGAAAAATGTACGGTTACTGCACAATATACTTTTATGATTTGCGCGTAAACTATTCAATCGATTTTAATGAATTTTGGTAAAGAGATACTTTGAGTCTCGGGAAAGGACAAGTGATACTTTTGGTCCCGGAAAATGTACGGTTCCCGCACAATAAACATTTATGATTTTCGCCTAAACTATTCAGTCTATTTTTATGAAATTCGGTATGGAGCTACTTTGAGTCTCGGGAAAGGATAAGTGATACTTTTGGTCCCGGAAAATGTACGGTTCCTGCACAATAAACTTTTATGATTTTCGCTTAAACTATTTAATCTATTTTGATGAAATTTGGCATGAAGATACTAATTTTAATCTATTGTTTTCTTAATTATACCAATTCAAATTAAATAATCATCGTTAAGACAGGACAACGTCTGTCGGGTCAGCTAGTAAGTAATAATTCATGATAGAAATATAATTTATGATAGAAATATAATTAATATTATTTATTTTGAATGATACTAATATAAATATTTTAAACAGCAAATATTTGTATGATAAAATGATTTTGTAGTCTGTCAAGAAAGTGAAAACAATAATCATAATATTATATAATAATCATAATAATAATCGTTTGTCAAATGACAGAAAAATGATCAATAACATCAGTCCCCGCCCCCGCCAAAACAAAAACAAACACAATCCAGAAAGTCCAAAAGTAGGTTAGGTTAGGTATGAACTTAGACCACAACACCCAGAATAGGAGCCCATAATAATTAAAGCTAGTTGTGCCATATTGAGGGCCATTGGTCTCTAGATATGATTGAGGATGGATCTGAAGATCTGAGGTTAAACCCCTAGAGTGCAATTCCTAAGCCGAAGGCCTAATTGTCATAATAAAAAAAACGTCAAGAATAAGTCGTAACCTCACAATTCCGAATTTCAAAGGTGAGTAGCTCCAAAACTGGGGGACTTCTTGTTGTGGTGTTGGTACAGGGGGGTGATTTACCCTTCCCCCACCCCTCCCCCCCCACCGCCGTTCCCTCAATTTTAACGTAAGTTTCAAAACACCTACCGTAGATACGTTATTATTACTGACCTGTACACTGAGCGCGGCGAGTTTCCCCGTGGACAGAGCTGCCATGGTCTCCATGACTCCGATGGTGCTGAACGCCCAGCACGCGCCGCACAGACCCTGGTTGCGGACCGGACCCACCAGACCCTTGTCTCTCCTACAATATTGACTTGGCTCATGAGTTAATATTACTATGTGTATAAGACTTCTCACAGAGGAACGGCACTTGTCGACGGCACTCGACGGCAGTCGCTGGATTTTTTTCATTGATTTTTTTGACACTTGTCGACGGCAGTCGACGGCTGCCATCGACAAGTGCCGTTCGTCTGTAAAAGCGTTAAGAAGTGGTATAAAGTGTCTTCATAAATTATATATTTTTTCCTATAGATGACTGAAGGAACTCTCAAAACTAGAAACATCGGTGAAAGAATGACTCTGTTAGCTAAAATTTCTTCAAGATATCACAATTCACAATTCATAAAATCACATAAAATAGACCTACCCAAAATCGCTTTATACAAACTGCTAACGCGAACGTCACGGCTCGTAAAGTTGTACACATCGAGGGAAAACTTTTTCGGTAGCTTCTTTTAAAGTTAAATATAGACAGTGTGCAATCTAAAGAGTGGCGTAAGTTTTAGGAAGAATTTGATGCTCAATGCGTGTTACAACTTACAACTTACACCCAATCTATAAGTCTTTGCTTTATTTAGTACTAGCTATTGCCCGCGAGTCGCGACTTCGTCCGCGTGGACTTCAGTTTATAGCGCGCGGTGTCAACAAAATTGGTGTCAAATTTAATTTTTTAAAACCCTGGTATCCTTTAAATCAAAATACCCAAAAACAGCTGTGCAGTATGCACATAACATTGAATTTTTTTAACTGAAACTTTATTTATACCAAATTTTAAAGCTTATTTAGCCCCCCATTACACAATTTTAGCTTTACCCATTAACTATTTATTTTTGGTAGATTTAAGGTTACGTCACTGCATTATGCATAGATAAAAGTACTGAGTAGAGAATTATTTAATAACATGATAACAATCGAAAGAATCGAAATACCTGAAGTAACATGATACCACCTCTTATAGAAAGACGCATGAGCAAGCAATAGCGCGATGTAGGCGACTCTTAGCGCCATCTGTTATGATTTTCTGGAACTAACTTAATTTGAACCAATTTACGCATTTTCACCCGCTTACAACCCCTTTTTAGGGTTCCGTAGTCAACAAGGAACCCTTATAGTTTCGGTCTGTCCGTCCGTCTGTCTGTCTGTCTGTCCGCGGTTTTACTCAGAGACTATAGGACCTGCAAAGCTGTAATTTGGCATGAATACACATATTAATGATGGCAACAAAATGGTACATGAAATCGTAAAAAAAAATATGGTACCTCCCCTACACATCAAGCAGGAATGAATTTTTTTCGCGCCCACCCCATCGTGTGGGGTGTCGTTGAATAGGGTTTTAAAAATATTGCGAGTATTCATAGATCATTTTCCGATGTAGGCATCCGTTTGTAAAATATTAAGTTTTAAAGTGGAAAAAATCGTCCCCCCCCCCCCCCCCTTCTACCAGCTAAACGGTTGGTTTTCTGGAAATGTCAAAAAATTCACGGGAGTAGGAAATATGCTGAATTTAAAAAGAAAACTATCACGGCTAAGAAGACTTCATAAGTTATTGAGTAATAGTCGATTAACTAAAAAAAATGTATTCAGCGAAGTATAAAGGACCTTTTCGTTCAAATTCCTTTGAAAGTAACTGAGATGATGTTGTTAGTAGTGTAAAACACGCTATAAATGTACGTTCATTGACCATAAATATTATCAAAAACTTGCGGTACTACGGAACCCTATATTGCGCGTGGCCTTAGTTAAAAAGTAGCCTATGTCCTTTCTCTGAGGCTTTAGACTATGTGTGTACAAAATTTCATTACTATCGGTTTAGTAGTTTTGGCGTGAAAGTGAGACAGACAGACAGAGATATTTTCGCATTTATAATATTAGTACAGATTTACTGTTTTAACATACTAACTTATGTAAATACTAAATAGATCCATACTCAATATCTACTTAGTAACATATTAAAACGTACATTTTGAATTGGTTCATTATGGATGTTCCACTAGAATATTAGGTACTCATTGTAGAATGTATTTTGGTCACAAATCACAACGCAGTCGATGTTGTCTTATCAAACAGGGGTCATAGACTCATAGTTGATAGTATGTAATAATTGCATCTGTAGTATAACTCCTAATAATTACAAGTTTGTACTTTGCTAACTATTTGCTAAGAAGAAACTTATGGAGCGCGGACCAGGCGGACAGACACATTTTCACAAATAAATTTTTCGAATTCTTCACGTGGCAGTCCACGGGATGCGTGACCTGCGTATTGCCAAACTGTATACTGTCCCAGACGCCCTAGTCTGTACTGAACTACGTCGCGCTCATTGAAAATTGGAGCAAAGTATATACGAGCTCAGACCAATCTGAGTAGGTATACACTTTGCTCGCTTGTATGTAAAGCAAACTGTGACATGCGAATATCTGTAACTACCTATACAATGTGTTTAATAATTTCCCGTATATTTTTGTTATGTTGTTGTGTGTGGTTGTTATACCTATCCGTGAAACTGAACAACTTTCCCTAAAACATACCTATTGTGAATTATTTTGGGTTATAACGAAAGAAAACCCGTTGTACGAGTAAGTAGGGTTTGCAAAAAACGGATTTTAAAAAAAATCCGGATTTTCGGATTTTTTCATCCTCAAATCCGGATTATCCGGATAATCCGGATTTTTTGTAATTTTTAAATATTTTTGATAAACGGCTTTAAATGCGAGTTATTTTCTTATTATTTCTTTATTTAACATTCATTTTAAAAGTGCAAATTAAAATGTCTCAAAAATTAACATTCTTCTTAAGTTAGCGATTTTCACATGGGTGTAAAAAGAGTGAGATTAAATAATAGTATCTGGTACCTTAAATATTACTGACAACTTAAAATACCTTGATTTTATTAACTATTTTAAAAATTTTAAATTTTAGTTAACAATAAAATCCTAAACAATCTTCGCTTTATCGACGGCTTCGTCATTTTTGCACTTACAGCCGTCAGCCGTACATCATCAAATTATGCTCCAAGATATGCAAGCCTAGAGGTAGAACTTACAAAAACTAGGTCAAAGACACAAACAATGATCAACAGTACGAGACGTAGGGTCGAGGTAGACGAGCAAGGAATTCACTATGTTAACAAGTCCCTGTACTTGGGCTAATTAGTTTCTTATGACAACAGAGAGGCAGAAAAACTGGTCCATGAAGAATGGTGACTTTATCAATCTTACTGAAGCACAGACTCGTTAATATGTGTATTTTGCTCGTCATAACCAACGATGCGCAAACTCGATCATTGACCGATTTACAAAAGTTCCAACTCAGGGTCTGCCAAAGAGCAATAGAGCTCAAATCTCAACAAAACAAGAAAAAACAATGTGCTCCCAAACTAGAATCACAGACGTAGGAATCAAGATTCAAGACGGCCAAGCTAAAGTGGCATTGGGCTGGTCACGTTATCCGTATACATCTAGGCTGGATATCGACTGAGTGGGTATCTACTATCTAGGCCTAAGAAAAGATAGCGCTATGCTCTGGAGGTATTTTTTTCCTCTGAAGACAGATCACTGCAATCCTGATGTCACGACGCGACGATCCTTGAGGATATATTGTGTCTACTTCGTATTACTCAATTTAACGATGAGATTGGGATTGGTGCCTCAAATTTGTTCTTTAGTAAAATAGGAGAGTTCTTGCTCTGTAGTAGAGCAGTAGAGTGAAATAAAGTCACTGTGTGATACACCTATTCAAGGTGTGTCAGAATCTGCAGGCCGTAATGCTATAAACACCTATTCTGTAAAGGTGCTTATTGAGCTTACAACATTGTCCAGTTAAGCTTCTGGCAAGGGTTATATTTTTTTTTCTTATTAGCCAACTTGTCTGCGGTTACATTAGCAATGAGGAACCAACGATTGCGAAGACTTTAAGAGAGGCATATCAGCTTGGCTGGCAAAAGGTGATGCTGGAGCAAGATAAGTGAAAGATTCAGGCGGCACCTTTGCCCAACAGTTGGATAGTATATTTATATATTTTAGGCTATTGCACAGAATAATTACTTAAAATAATTATTTAAATTTTGAATCAAAAGTTCGTTATATTATAATGCTACTATATTCATTTATTTAATTAGACAGAATCACAAATCAGCTCAAAAATTGGTTACGTAAGCAATTTTAATTTATAATTATAACCTCAAGCAAAAACAACATATTTGATAGAAAAAATATTGTATTCAATACTAAAATGTTCTAAAATAAGTGTAAGTTTATCATAATTTCATTGATAAGAGCTAGGTTATAAGAAATTAAAATATGTCGTTATTTCTTTTAAATAAAATAAAAATATGTAAAGAAATGTAATTACAACCACCAAATAACTACACAATGGAATGTTAGACATACGAAATTCTGACTTTGGGACGTGTAGACCACGCAAAGTTGTGATAGCGCCTTTAAACAAATGTGAATTTGTATATCAGATATTACACGATATATTTAAATTATTTTTTTATTACGTAAAAGCTTCTTTATCATAATTTTATCTACTATTCGAAAAAACCGAAAATCCGGATTTTGAAAAATAAAAATCCGGATTTTTTATCGCCCTAAAAAATCCGGATTATCCGGATTTTTCGGATTTCGAAGTATCCGGATTGCAATCCCTACGAGTAAGTATTTTGAAAAATTTGAACTGTAAAAATTTGAACTGTAACAATTATAGGTACAAGCTGTTAAAAAAATGTAAGTGTTTCCAATGACAGTATTTATTAATTTTTCATAAGAAAGATGTACTGACTGACACAATAAATTGTACCTATTTGTAATCGATGTTCACTGAAAATAATAAAGGGTTCCTTCAATCAACAACAAACAAATAAATTAATGAATCAAGAACAGAAAAATGTCATAATTACTATTTTTGTTTTTTGCCTGTATTGTAACATCGAATTTTGGCTTTTACTACATTTCTTACTATAGGGGTCACAGAAAGGGGTCGATATTGAAAAATAAAGTGTCTTTAATACATAAATTTGTGTAATCATCTATAATCATAATTAAAGTAAATGTAATCACATTAACTACCACATTAACCATCAATCTTTTTCAATGTTTCTTTGCATTCGGCTGATTTTGATAAATTATGTTTTCGTTTTTTAGTTACGTCTCTGCCACTCTGTATACGTCCTTTTTAACCGACTTCCAAAAAACGAGGAGGTTATATGTTCGGCTGTGGATATTTTTTTTTTTTTTTTTTATTTTTGTATGTTCAACGATTACTCCGCCGTTTGTGAACCGATTTTCGAAATTTTTGTTTTGTTGTATTAGGTTTCACTCCAATTTGGTCCCATTTTCACAAAGGTGGTGACCTGATGATGGGATCCATGAGTAATCGAGGGAACTCCTCGAAATTTATATGGAAACATATGGTGATTTTGGTTTTATGTGAAGTGTACTAAGAATACGGTCAAGGTATACCATGGTTTCAATGATGCTGAGAGAACTCCTGATTCCTTATAGATACACGTTTGGGAGTTTCGGCGTTGTTTTAAGAACAGAAAGCATAAACTACTATGCAATTCATACTCATCATCATAATCATCATCATCATCATCGTCATCATCATCATTACCACGTCGTATTAAGGCCACCAATGTCTCATGGCACAGAATAGATAATAGTACAAGGCATAGGTATGGATATACTAATAATAATTATTATGTACTGTATAACAATTAACAACACCTGTTTGTTTTTAATACACGGCGGTCGGCGTCGCCGCCCAGCGCAGCCACGCGGCGCTGGGCGGCGAAGACAGAATATCGAATACTTTACTAACTACTTTATATACAGATCGAATACTTTACTACTTTATAAAATTTTAATAGACAAATGGAATTAAAATAAAGTTATTTTAAAAAGAGCATTTAAACAACACAATGTCATTAAGTGTCTTTTTAATTAGTTATACTTATTAATCGATAGATGGTGCACTAAGTACCTATCGATTTGAATTCTTGATAACAAGAACAGCTGTCAATAATTATGATAATATTAAATATTATGCTACGCTACATCCTATGCAAGTTTGTACAATTTTTTATCTGATAGATCCTTTGATCGTGGAAAAACGAGACACAATAGCCTTTCTATTGTTATCGCAATCGCCGGTGACCGCTTCGGGCTTGAAGTATTAAAATTGTTAAATTACTTAGCACAATATGTTCACTTCACTGATAATATTATATTATTTTGTGAGTGTGAGTTGTGACTCTTAACAAATTGTAACAAGATACGTAAAATATACGCGAAGATTTATCTACTAGTGTAACTAAAAAGAGTGAAATTATTATTATTTTTAACAAAAAATTAAAACCGACTTCCAAAGTAAAAACAATAATAACATTAATATGAACTAAAAAGTATTAAATAATTTTTACTATCTAATAGTGCCTTTTTCCGAATTCGGCTAAACCTCAACTATTTCTGTACTCAATCTTCATAATTTTGAAGTCGGTGCCAGTTCCAAAAATTTTAAATATTCTGTCAGAGGACTGAAGATTCAGCTATCTGGTACCGACTTCAAAATAATGAAGATTGAGTACAGAAATAGTTGAGGTTTAGCCGAATTCGGAAAAAGGCACTATTAGATAGTAAAAATTATTTAATACTTTTTAGTTCATATTAATGTTATTATTGTTTTTACTTTGGAAGTCGGTTTTAATTTTTTGTTAAAAATAATAATAATCCTTTAGTTATTCCTCTGTCTTTTCTCCTTGCAATAGAAGTTGGCTGAACACCAATTTTTTTGATCTACAATATTTAACTCTTTGTTTTTTTATTTATTTAACCAGACGCCGAAAAGTATGGACGTCTGGACTCGTATGTATTTTGCTCAAGTATTTTAAAGCAAAATGTATTTCGATTCAGACACGCTCTGAATAGGTATACCTACAGTTTGCTCTTCAACTACAAAGGCAAACTGCGATCGAACTCAGAGCAACCCCGGTCTGGGTCAGTATACAGTTTGGCAATACGCCCACGGGATTCATATTTTTAATTTTTATGTCTCAGGTCATAAAGAATAACAAGCTTTTATGGTTCCGTACCAAAAGGAAATATACATGGAAAAGTACCTCTTTCAGCGCCCCTACTTTCGCAGTGAACTCTTTAATAGATATAAGAATTAAGATACACACCCAAAATTTTCTAAATAAAGTAAAATCGTCCAAGTGCGAGTCGGACTCACGCACGAAGGGACGGAACCCTTTTTGACGGAACCGTTAAAGAGCAATTAAAACAGGCCAAAATTGTGTTTTTTGTATGGGAGACCCCTTAAATTTATTATAATTTATTATTAAAGAACTTAGAACACGTATATTTAAGACCTTTCTGAAAATTTCAAGTGCCTACCTGTTGCCATTATTGATATCGAGCAAAAAAGGACAAAAAAATCACGTTTGTTGTGTGGGAGCCTCCCTTTTTACCTAAAAAGGGGGGCTCCCACACAACAACATTTGTTGTTATAGTGGCGAGAGATATACACAATCTGTAGTGAAGTCTAGCTATAGCGGTTCTTGAAATACAGCCTGACGACATACAGACAGACAGACGGACAGACATCGAAGTCTTAGTAATAGGGTCCCGTTTTTATTACCATTTGGGTAGACCCTAAAAAGGAACCCAATAATCACTAAAACTTTCTGTCTAGTGTCTGTCCGTCTCTCAGTTACTAGGCATACCTATACACTATACAGTATAAGATATACGGATAAAATTTTCGCAAATTATGAACTTTTGTTGCAGCTATAACAACAAATAACAAAAATAAAATAAAACAAATATAATTTGTTGTATGGGCTCCCTGCCCGATTTTAGCCCATTTTTTGCTTGATATCAATAATGGCAACTTGTAGGTTGGTACTTGAATTCGTTATTTTACTTTTATTTAACCTTTACTAAAATATGGCAAAGAACCCTCCAAGCACGAGTTCGACTCGCACTTGGCCCGTTTTTAAAATGTTAATGTATGACAATGTGATAAGTATGTGATTTAAGATTTTAGACAACAGACCACAAAATATAATATGCTAATTTTAGTGTGGGCGACACTACAGCTCCGTCGTGAAATTATGATGCAATTTATTTAAAGCCCTACTATAGTATATGTATAGGTAACATTCGAAGAAAAAATGTGTTTGTTTGCCTTGAAATAAACTACTCTGCCTGGACGTAAGAATATATTCGGCACAGATATAATACTTATAGGTAGGTACCTACAGAATTCCACGGAATTAGACATGGATGTGTGATGACACTAGTCCATTTTCCATGCAACTTTTTCCAGTTTTATTTCGAGTCGACTTAGTGCCGCCTAATATAAGGATCGCAAAATTCTTATCATAAGCAAAATAAATATTAATTCAGTTTATAAATCCTATGATGCGATAAGACGACGCGCAGACAACCTTCAATATCTTAGGTGTTGCATATTATGCACTATAATACTGATACTTATACCTATGCTATGTAGGTATTAGGTAGAACCACAATACTAATACATACAGAAGCATAACACAGTAAAGTATTTAAAATTGAATTCGTGTAATACTTACAGGCAAGTTAAACGCACACGCGCATGTTAGGGTGCGTCCACATTTGTATGATCAGATCCCCGATCAGATCTCCGTCGCGTATCATCGAAGCGTGTCAAAATGATACGCGTATCATGATACGCCCCGATCGCTATTAACCGCGTATCTAATACATGCCGTATCAAATACTCGCATGATCGGCAGAATGATCTAATAGGCGTCCACACTATGATACTCATACTTGATACGGCGCGATGATCGCGACGGAGATCTGATCGCGCAAATGATACAAATGTGGACGCACCGTTATGATTCTGCATTATTATGCTCCCTAAATTCATCTTAAATATTATGTACATGTGCCTTTGTACAGGCTGGACGCTGGTATGAAGCTGATCTACTGATAATATAATATTATTATTATGGTAGTACTATTAGATATTATAACCTGTTGCAAACTTGTTTTGTTTACCACATAATATGTTGGGCCTTTGGGCGTTACCTGTTAGGTTAATGAATGCTATTACAGCCTTAAGGACAAAGATGCAATTTTGTTTATTTAATATTGTTTTTAGATCAATGTCAACAAATGGTGGAATATTATTAGGGCATTGACTACAGAATTGGGTCATAAGGGTTTATCGTAACTTTGAAAAAACCTTAACACGTTCTCTGCCGGTAGTACAAACAAGAAAAATTACAAAAAATCTTTTTGGTTGAAATAGATGTATTAGGTCAAGACATAAACCATGACATCATTTAGGGTTCGATGGGGTGCAGGGTTCCTGAGATATATTAAAAAAACCCCTTGAGGTCACATGTGACCTACGCGGCGCTGTAGTACGGAAAGTACGCAATCTTTATCACTGCGCCGCTCCGGTCACCGCAGTCTGTCTGTCTCCAGGCTGTAACTCAATAACCGCTATGGCTAGACTTCTGAAATTTTCACAAATTATGTATTTCTGTTGCCGCTATAACAAAAGATACTAAAAATAGAATAAAATTAATATTTAAGGGGGGCTCCCATACAACAAACGTAATAATTTTTACCTTTTTGGCTTGTAATCAATAATGGCAACAGCTAGGGACTTGAAATTTTTACAATATGCTTAATTTTATGTTGCCTAATTATTAATAATAAATTGTTAATACCATTATTGATAAATGAATAAAAAGTTATAGAAACAGTTATTTTTTCCAGTGCTTTAGGTTTTTGCATTAAAATTTTCACGTATAATGAACACAGGTGAATACCATGTGAGAGTATTGCTGTACAGCGCCGCACCGGTCACTTACTACAGAGAAATGTAAGATAAACGTGTCCAATGGCCTACGAGTTCGATTCAAAAACAGGTCTGCTCTGAGGTCACCGGTGCCCTACGCGGCGGGTAGATACAGGTAGGGGTCCGGGCACATGTGACCTACGCGGCAGAGAACGTGTTAAGTTTTTTTTTTAGAAGATCCACTTTGGAATTCTAAATAAATAAAAAAAAAATGCCTAAAAAGTTATATTGATTTCTTACTAGAAACTTTACTAGAAACTTTTTAGGCATTTTTTTTTTAAACTATAACCCTAATACTCTCATAAATAAAATAGGAATTAGTAGTTACTAATTCCTATTTTATTTATGAGAGTATTAGGGTTACAGTTTGCCTTTTGCTTACCTATGGAAAGTTTTAGAAAAAATTACTCAAAATCAAGTCCTATGGCTATTAGAATGTTCATGATAATATATAAATATGAACTTACCAATCCATCTTTAACGGAAGTGCTGCTCTTTTCTTCCTGTGAATCATATTGTAGACATTAGGATGAGAGCCCTTGTTACCCAAATCTGTGACATGATGATCATCAAAGTAATCCAGGTCTAAGTCTAGGTCATTTGGGGTGTCGTCGACATTGACTTTATCTGTAACTTGTCCTTTACTCCAAGTTTTAGTCAAGTTGTGTCTTCGTCTTCTGTGAGGCTTCTCATCAGAGAGATGTATCTCTTTATATTCTTCCTTGGACATATCAGACAAGTGTGTGAGTCCATATCTAGCTTTGTGACTCTCTGGCCCATGAGATGCAGCATTCATTTGCTCAATTTCTTGGACTGAAGCCTGCAATTCAAGCATTTGATAGATTTTTTAATTACTTGTAATTAACTATTAACACCTCCATCGTATCGCAGACACAATAGATTTTCAATTCTTAAGGTGAATGAAGGCCGCACCGCACGCACTGCAGTCGCCGCATTTCGAATTCTTCATATAAAGAATGTAGAAGTTGCGAAGACTGCGGCGCGGGTAGGTATGCGAGCTTGCCTATAACTTCATATAAAGAATTCGAAATGCGGCGACTGCGGTGCGTGCGGTGCGGCCAAATCTGCGTTCACCTTTACTATGCAGCAGCCGGCTGCCACTTGGGGATTTATGGGTTAAGTTAAATCTTAAGTGATAGCCTAATAGCATAACATTTATGAAATTCATACTAATGTTTTCATAAACAGGTTGCGCCATTATCCAAATAACAAATTTTTTCATAGAAATTATTAAAATGGAAACGACAATAAAAAAATGTTAGATGATTCAAATTACAAATTTACTTGTTATGCAACTATAGTAAATAGGTTATAATATTATGTAGACTTTAATTAAGATAATATACAAGGAAAGCTCAAATAAATGTTAAGTATATACCTACTTTTTAAAATAATAAAAAAGAAACTTACCACAAAATGTTCAAACCTCGTCGCATACTCCGTAGCATTATCTTTATAAGTTTTATTAAACTTTTGGATGTAGTCATTGAACATTAACTGTAATTGCTCCTTACTTTTGCTTTTCGGATATGTTAAAGGAATCGCTACAAAAAGTAAACAAACTAATCCAAAAATTAGTAACCAATTCCACCAGTTCCTCATTATGGCTAATTATTATTTTAACAAACTATGAACCATTAGAACCCTCAACCCACACTCCAAACAAGTTTACCGACACAAACTTGTTTTTAAATTTTAATTTAAACTTGAAACCTTGAAGTTGAAACTTGAATCTTGAAGCTCGCTCGGCTTGTCGGACGGATTAGGTAGGTACGGATATTAAAATATTTCAAATTCAAATTGACAATAACATAGTATTTTGACACTAGTGCTAGTCTTCTTCTTCTTTTTTTAAAATATGGCTCCTTGGTGAATTGCCAATGTCAGAGTGCATTGACGAATATTTTGCCAGTTCGACAAGGCTGTTTATGAACGTGGCTAGAAAAAGAACTAACGCAGCTAACGCTTCTATCATACAAAAACGTCATTTTTGATAGTTCTCCTTTGACAGCAGCGCCCATTGACAACATTGACATATTCATTTAAAGCCTTGTCGATCTGTAATGGAGGCACTTCACATGGCTATTTGTATTTGCTATTGGCTATTCGTTGTATTTGACAACATTATTGACGAATGACGAATACGTAAACAAGCAAATAAAGGCAATGGGCATTGTCCAAAAAAAATCACATGTACTTTTTATATTTTTTTTCGTTAAAATAGGGTATTTTAAGAATATAAATTAAATAATTTTGAAATTCATTGGCTAGTTTTTTCTCAATAAATTTTTAAAGTTTCGCTGTGACGTCATCATTGGCGGCCAATTGACCTCTGCAGTATGTTTTTTTTCCTTTCAATCTTATTTATAATGGCTGGTTCGTCCAATGCAAGTTCTCATTATGTGAAAGCTGATACGAGAAGCTTACCAAGAGTTCGAAACGTAACGTTGGTCGAATTTATTGCTAATTTAACGCCATTGAAGGTCAAACTAAGGTTAAACATATTTGTTCAAAAATATAAGTAACTAATGGGTATTTTTTTCGTTTATATACATAAAAACGATTACTGACCTTATTCCTCGAAATGTTTTTGTAATGAGCAAAATTAAAAAAAAATGGACAATCCCCATTTATACGACCGTCCACATGGAGGCACTTCACATGGCTATTTGTATTTGCGTATTTGATATATTCGCCAAACTATCACCACGTGTAGAGGGTATGTTTGACAAATATTGGCCTTATTTGCCTATTTGACAAATATGACCAATACCAAATACACGTATTCGTACCTTTATCGGTTTTTGACGCACATCAAAGAGTCAAAATACAGGCAAGTAAAGAAAATCAAGTAAAAGTTTGGTATTTGACGTCCATGTGTGGAAGGCCGTATTTGCCTATATTTGCTTGTTTGTGTATTCGTCAATAATTTTGCCAAATACAACTAATAGCCAATAGCAAATATAAATAGCCATGTGAAGTGTCAAGTGCCTGTGCCTCCAACACATGGACGTCAAATACCAAACTTTTACTTGATTTTCTTTACTTGCCTATTTGACTCCTTATAAGTGCGTCAAAAACCGACAAAGGTGTATGACAAATACGTGTATTTGGTATTGGTCATATTTGTCAAATAGGCAAATAAGGCTAATACTTTGCCAAACATACCGTCTGGCGTCTACACATGGTGATTGTTTGACGAATACATCAAATACACAAATACAAATAGGTAGCCATGTGAAGTGCCTCCATATAAACTCTCTTTCTCTGCTCTTCAAAAAATCAATAAGTTATGGATAAACTGAGGAAAATAAAATATAAAGATTATATATTGATTGACAGGCTGACAGCAAATCGCTTCGTAGTTGGAACTTGAAAAACTGAAAAGAACTTCAAATTCAAAATTTGCTGGCAATTTGCACATAAAACAAAATAAATTAGAAGATGAAGGAATTTACTAATTGACATTTGACATATCTTTGTTGGGGTTTTTTATTGTGTAAGTTTTAATAAAATTAAGTACCTACTAAATTTCTGGTAATATTCATAAAAATTAGCTTACCTTATAATATTTTATATTAATTAATGGTCTCATAAATACTCTATTCTGTACATTTCACTATGAGGTAAGTGGCTCTAATTTCATAAGTGATTTGTGAATTTTCATTATTGGTGTATCTAATTTAATAATTTTTATACTACAATCATTAGAAAAACATGTATAATATGCACGTTATACTGTGACTAAGGCTTTGTTATTTATTTGTTTAGTTCCGAGCTACCTAAAGAATTTCAGAAAACGTCTGAAGTATTACCATTCACAAAGTATGGTTTATCGTCACTGGAAGAGTTCAAGAAGACAGAAAAAGATATTCAACACCTAGAGTGGTTGAAGAAAGTCGGCCTAAATGAGGACGAGATAAAACTGTATCAAGAGAATGAAGCTGGGTTACTAACACAGAAAACTAAAGTGGAATCAAACGCTCTTAAAAGGAAATTAGAAGTATTGTATGCAAAAATCAGTGATAACCAAAATAATAAGAGGTAAATCCATTTTTAGTACTCATAACCTTATATATAATTTAATCTTATTAGGACACCTGTTTATCTTAATAAAATAATATAAATATGCTATTATAAAATAACAATAACCATATTAGCCAGAGCCGTAAACAGAAATCGATTAATAATTACATCTTGTTTTCAGAGAGCAAAATATTGAACAGGAAGCTGTAGCAAGCACTTCAGGTGAAGATGACATTAATAAGATTAACAAATCCGGATGTTTCTATGCTCCAGGACATCCTATTAATGATTTAAAGAAACTTGAGGAAGAGTTGTTTGGTCACTTACAAGACCAGACAATTTCTATTACCAAACGACGCAAAATTATAAGGAGACTCGAAAGAAAAAGAGAAAGGTTGCTAGCTCAGCAAAAAACTCCAAACTTAGATCCTGTGGAAGGTCCATCTCAGACTAAGCCAGGAAGTCTGTGGGATGTACAAACAATGCCAGACAGAAAGAAGCTCATACCCAAGAAACCAATGGGCCCATTTAATAAAACCATGTACACCGTAAAAGACAAAAAAATTGTCCGACTTGAACCAACAGAAAATAATGAGGAGTACCATGCTGTGGACATTGTACTTCCTGTGAATTCAGCTGAACAACAGTTGTTGGAAGGCACACAAATGAGGATAGATGACATAAGAAAGATTGAACGATTTAAAGACTATGAACCTGGCATACCTTCTAAAGTGAGTACCCATTATTCTAGAAAAAATATATATGCATTGAACAAAAGCATGTGCTATAGTCCGTGCGGAACTAGTTGGCCGCGCCTTAGGTATGTGAGCGGTGGGATGGAGAGGCAGGGGCATGTGATTTTGACAGTTCTGGCTAGTTTGGACAAAACGCACACGAGATTGCAATAGCAAGATGAGTCCGCCGATAAAAATACAATCTAAGGAAATACTATTTAAAGTGCATAGGTTTTTAAAAAACGGAAAGCCGATGTCAATAATTTAGAATATAAAACTGATCAATTGTCTTTAATTTATTCTTTTCAATAATTAAATAATATTATTGTTCACAATAATGCGAGATTTGTCGTCACTGTCTTATCTCATGTGCGTTGTGAGCAGCAAGCAACCCGCTCCCTCACCCCCGTCCCTACCTAAGGCGCGGCCAACTAGTTGACTATAGTCTGACAATATTATTGATGTTTAGATTACTCTGGTGTGTATTAATTCATCAAGCCCCAAGCGGCCACATCCGGCCGCGATAACAATGAAAAAGCGATCGCGTCTCATTTTGCCACGATCAATGGGTTAATATAATAAATAATATTATATTTACAAGTCATTTGGATACTTCTAAGTAGTCTAAGTCCAGATAGATGTGTTGAAGCATCCAAGATATTACTTACTCTAATACACTATTCTTTTTAGGTTCTTTTTCTCAAGAATATTGCACCATCACTGAAACATGAGCAGCTGGCATTGCTCTTCAACCAGTTTCAAATGGAAAATGGAGGACCTGTGGATTTGAAATTGATGTCAGGACGCATGCATGGACAAGCATTTGCAACATTCCAAAGTAATTATTACATTTTGTTCTTTTTAAATTGATCTCTCCTATTCTTTTTCTTAAAAGGTTCTATTAGTCTATCAATAATTGAGAGACTAATAGATAGATAGGCAAATTAATAATTATTACAAATTTTCCCTGGGTTTAAATTTGTGTCAATTTCTTGATTCCTTTACATAATTCCACTTGAATATAGTAGTTTGTAATAAAATTTAGCCAAAATTAATCAAAGCTAGTCTCATCCTGTCGAATCTTATTATTAAATAAGCTTTGAAAATGCTGAATAATATTTGCACAATAGCAAAGTAAAATAAAATCAGGCTGATTTTATAGTTAAGCGTTTCGGCAGCGCCGTTGGAGCCGCGCGCGTTCGAAGATGTATGGGGGTAATAGTAGCGTTTCAGAGTCGCGCGCTTGAGCAGCGCCGTTCGTCCGTACGTTTTCTTCGTCTTCAAACGCGCGCGCTCCAACGGCGCTGCCAAACGCTTAACTATAAAATCAGCCTCATTCTTCTCTATGAGTCCAAGTATTTACTTTTCAGAGGAACACATAGCTATCCAAGCTTTGGCAGAAATCAATGGAACAATATTAGGTGGGCAACCTATTATCGCGCAATTTGGAAGAAACAGCAATCGGATACAGGTGGAAGAAAATAGATAAATTATGACAAGAAATAATTGATGTTGTACAGAGAAGTTCACATCAAATGGACAGAGATTTTAATGTATCCACTATCCAGGCTACAGAGATTTCTTCGAGGAATGAGGAACACTTGCATTGGCCTTTGAAGGGTTAACTTTATGTATAAGTTGATGTGGTGTAAATAGTTTATAATATGAGATTATTCTTCTTAAACTATTAACATTTTAATGTAAATGCGCCATTTTGTCATATCTTGTATATGTATGTAATTATTGCTGGAATTTGGTTTAGTTTGTTTTATTTTTATATCTTAATATCTTGATTGACCTGATTCTTATTCCAAAAACATAAATAATATGAAATGAAAAATAGTTATATGCATAAGCCATGTATTATGTCCTTACAGCCTACATTTACATTTTACATTATTAGGTCTAAATAAAACAAAAATATGTTCAATGAAAAAGTTACAAGAAATAGAGTCAAAGATTCAAAGATTTTATTTGCAAACTAAGTAATTAATATACAAACATTGTAAGTAAAGACTTAGCAAATCTTTTATACTTTTATTTATTAAAATCTACTTAAACTTAATGATTTTAATTTTAACTTATGTTACTAATATACGCAGACTCCACGAGACATACAAGTGAGAATTACTAAAGTTACAATAATAATAATAATAATTAATAGGTACACAAATAGTAGTATTTTTTGAACCAAAAATTTTTATTCTTCTCAAAGTGGCTATTTACTTTTTAAGTTCGCTTTAAGAGTAAGAGAATTCAGATTTTAGACATTGAATTACTCATTATCACTATCAAATAGGTCCTACATTAAATATGAGCCTAAGTGCAACCTTACAGGAGAGTTAAAGTTTAAAATATTATGTAAACTGTAAGGTATGTCTGTGAGTACTATTTTTGTTACGTCTTTTATTATAGTTCTTGCAATCTACGAGTGCGCGTCGCCTTTATTTGTAGTTGGAAATGTGAATAGACATTTTCGTTAGTGTGCGTACCCGACGGAGCAGTCAGTAGCGAGCGAGCCATGTACGCGTGTATAGATATGGTCACTCACACAACTAAGAGCGACGCGCAATCGTAGATTGCAAGAACTATATAATATTTTGAATGGCTTATATAATGTAATAATACAATCAAAACGTTGGTCTTAGCTCTTAATATGTAGGACCCATGGTTGTCATTTACAATCTGGATAATATAATCTGTGAACTTCATTACTGCAAAAATATAAAAGTGATTTTACAACTAGATATGTCCTATACTTATAAAGGATATTAAAATATAATATGTGTTCACTTAGTCTAATATTGAAGTCATATCCTACGCGTTTTTAACAAAACAAATATTTTTACAGCTTACCATAATTCAAGTCCAACCACACCAAAACTAACTACTTAACGTAACTAAAAATTCTTATAAAAATGTGCACTATCTCGCTTATAGCGGCGTTGCACACACGTATCTTATCTAGGAAATACACTACTTAGCCTACTATACTACTTAGCCTATAATATAGAATTATAGATTTTACGCCGTATCTTGAAATGTCAAAGTGATGACATTCTATAATCCTAAGTATGAGTTGCTGACTCTGATTAGCCAAACGACTTTTAATTGTCGGATAGAAGCGTATTCACATTTTGGTTATATAATAAGAAAACGCTCATAAGTAGACGATATTAGAGTCTCTAAATAAGATGCGATATCGTATCGCTTATCGGACGCATAACGTGAATAGTGAATACGCTTTTACTTTTCGGGGGCGTTGGCTACTAGAAGTTCACAGATTTTTATCCAACATGTAGCCGAGTTACTGAGCGTCCTTCGAGGAGGACTTGCGCCGTCGTTTGACGACGCGTTTTGGCGAGGATCATTCGCCCTCCTTCTTGACCGGCGGCTCCTCGGCTGAAAAAAATTCAAAATGATTACCCACTCACAAATAAAAGAACTACAGCATTCTCCACAGCAAACGCTAACCAAAACCTCAATCATTAGCCAATACGTACATGTATATTCTGGCTAACTATTAAGTCGTGCAGCATTCTGGCTCTATGTTCAAAAAAGCCTCTATGGATCTCGGTAGCCAAGTCGCATAACAATATAGACTTTTGTCTATGGAATTTTCTTTTCCACTATATTTAAATGCAACTTGCCTCGATCCGCTACAACAAACTGACAGCTGGAATACGCGAAGCAAACCATGCAGGGTTAGGAGTCTGTTCTACTAAAACAACACAACGACAAACATCTATGGTATTACACGTTGACTACGTCGCAGACGGGGATCCCCCTCAAGAATAATTATCCGTTTTCAACAGGTTAAAAAAAAGGGACAACTAAAGACGCCACGACTCCAATCCGCGCCTGCGACTGGAAGCAACAGGGTCAGCCAACTCTGGAGTAACGTGCTTCCAAGTACGGCAGGCTTCAAAATACACGCTCATCGCACCCAGTGGCAAAAATTGGCCGCCATTTAAACTTCAAAAAAATGATCTAAGGTTTTAAAAACTTTTAATAAACAGAAGCATATAAGAAACTTTTGGCGTCCTTGTATATTTAGATTGCAGAGTTAATAAAACACTGATTAAGATTAAAAAACAGACTAAGGCGATACGCTGACAATTAATATTCTTTTCTACACGAAACTATTTATATAAAAAATTGGCCTCTTCATTTATGTTCTACATTGCCACCGGGCTTGACAAGTCAGTAGATATTTACGCTTGACGTCGTGATGCGCGGGCGCATGGTGGTACGGCTCGGGGTAGTAGTGGGGGTAGGCGCCGCCGAACGCGCCGTAGCCGCCGTAGTAGCGCGCGCCGTATGCCGCGCCGTACCCGCCTGCGCCGCACACGCTCAGTAAGACCATACGCTCAAGTGCACGTATACGCAGTTCGAGTGCACCCATACACTCAGTTCAAGTGCACCTATACGCTCAGTTCGAGTGCACCTATACGCTTAATTTGAGTGCACCATATACTCAGTTCGAGTGCACCTACACTCTTAATTTGAGTGCACCCATACGCTTAAATCTAGTGCACCCATATGTATAGTTCTAGTGCACCCACACCAATGTTAGATTTTATCTATGGTTAGTTAGAGTGCACATATACGCTCAATTCAAGTGCACCCATAAGCTCAGTTCTTGTGCACCCACATCAATGTTAGAATTCACCTAAAGCGGAGTACGAGTACTCGCGCAACACGGCTCTAGTGTACCTATACGCTCATATAACATACGATCATTTTAAATGCATCGACACCACAGTTCGAGTGCAAAGATACGCTCGGCACGAGTTCACACAAACGCTCAGTACTATTGCACCCTCTCGGTACAACCACACGCATTACGTACAACCACAGTGTTACGCTAAGCTCAAGTGCACGCTGCGTAGTAAAGTGGAGTGCACCCAAATCTTAGTTGAGTGCGACAGCAGAAATTCCTGGACAAAGTTGTACCCAAAACATGTCCTTTACATCTTTTGCCTGTCATCACAGCTACACTCACCAGTTAGCGTGTTTACACACGCGCCGCAGCGTCAGCGGCACCGCCACCGCGGCGGCGTCGCTGCATACTCATCCTTGTATTTCTACGGGTCCTTTTCACGCGGCGCCGCTGCGGCGGCGAGCGGTGCCGCAGTTTTCAACAAACATACGAGACTAGTCGGACCCATGATCGCGCCGCAGAGCGCTGCCGCTGCGGCGCCGTGTGTAAACACGCTTATACAAGCAATCATCATCTTAGCATTTGTTAAAGTAATTTTGTAATTCTATTATAAATATAATATAGTTTTATTATGAAAAAAAAAATGATTCTGATAATAATATCGTTCTTACCCGGAGGAGGTGGGCCGGTGTGAGGCGCTCCGGGGGCCGGCGGCACCATCATAGCTGGAATACATAATATTACTTGTAAGTTAAAAGGTACGCCGCACGAGTAGTAAAAACTCATACATATACGAGATAAGGCTTAGGGTCTGTTTCACCGCTTCCTGATAAGGCTATCCACCACTTAACTTGACACATAGAGTATGGAAAATCTGTCAAATAAGCCTATCTGGCACCTTATCAGGAAGCGGTGAAACAGGCCCTTAGTAAAATTTTTTGTATATTTTGTTTGCAGCACGACAAATACGTGCCAGTAAAATAGATAATTTGCAGTATATTATTATAATTAACGAATCTGAGCACAATTATTCGCATGCCCTTAAACTGACCACCTATTTCGGTCTTTAAATCGCTGGGTTTTTAATAGTTAAATTTATGACATACCAGGGTGCGGGGGTGAGGTGATCTGCGGAGGCGCGGCGGGGGCGGGGGGCGTGTCCTTATTCTCTGCCGGCTTATCCATCGCCTTCTCCTCCTTGCGCTCAGCTGAAACGTGGAGAGATCGTTTGTTAGTCTAATTCTGTCTAGATTATAATCATAATAGATCCATACTAATATTATAAATGCGAAAGTGTGTCTGTCTGTCCGTCTGTCTGTCTACGCCCAAACCATCGAACCGATTTTGCTGAAAGGTATGGGGATACTTTGAGTCTCGGGAAAGGACATATAGGATACTTTATTCTCAGAATAATATACGGTTTCCGCGCGATAACCTAATTTTGGCGCAACGGAGTTGCGGGCGTAATCTAGTTTTAGGGCCAACGCTAAAACTCGCGCGGGCGCACGCTCGCGTGTGTACAAACGGAAAATAGTATGAGCAGCGCAGGAGCGTGCGACGGAGGGCGGACTTTCGCAATCGACGTTGTTTCCGTTGACGTCTTTTTGCCAAATAATAAAATAGTTAGTTAAAATAGAGTAAATAATACACGGTAATCTACTGGACACAACTGTACACGCTCGAGATAAAAATTATATTATCAGCGCTAAATGAGATGGGTGCACGCGACGGTCTCCCGACGCGTGCGCCCGCGTCCGCGTCCGCCTGTGTTTTAGCGTTAGTTTTGAAGAATACTACACTACTGTGACCGGTCCAGCTTGAACTTTGTGTATTGGCATGTAATTATCTATTTACATGTTTTTCATATATTTTCTGTGTCATCATTTATTTAAAGCCTTCTTAAAACAAAAAAGTAAATTAATACCTTCAGGTTCCGGTGGCGCGTTCTTGGTTTCCGGTTCCGTTTTGAGTTCGGTGGTGACTCCTTCCGGTTTCACGTCGGTCGTGGACACCTTGTCCACTTGGGTAGGGGCGTTCGGCCCGTTCTGCTCCGGTTTCATCGCCGCGTGATCTTGATCCATCGGCTAAAACGCAATGTAACTTGATTGATTTCTATGCATATTATAAAACAAAGTCGCTTTTTTCCCTCATGTCCCTTTGTTCTCTTTAATCATTAAAACTACGCAACGGATTTTGATGATTCTTTCAGTGTTAGATAGCCCATTCATCGAGGATGGCTATAGGCTATATTTTAACACGCTAAGACTAATAGGAACGAAGAAACAGAGGAAAATGTGGAAAAAACTGGGAAAATTATTTGAAAGGCCTAACTTGAACGCGCTAATCTCAGGAACTACTGGTCCGATTTGAAAAATTCTTTCATTCTTAGATAGCCCATTTATTGAGGAAGGCTATAGGCTATATTATATCACGCTAAGGCCTAAGACTAATAGGAGAATGTGGAAAAAACGTGGGAAATTATTTGAAAGGGCTTATCACGCGAACTACTTGAGCAATTTTTATGTTATTTGGCACAGATGAAGTAGACCACGTGAAGGATCATAGGCTATCGATTTTAATCATTTTTCATCATCATTTTCAGTGGCTACATATTTTATACCTGTGCGATGCCGGGGCGGGTCGCTAGTATAGTATAAACCAAAGTCTCAAGACTTCTATAGTTTACATTAATTCTTGTAAAACAACCACATCGTTTTCACTAATAAAATTTAGAATTCCTGATAAAAAGACGCTGTGTACTCACATACAGAATACATTTGACATTGTAAGAACTAAGAGTTATGCAAAGTTTTATCCTTGTTTGCTGCATTAGAATTTAGATATTATGACACTCGACAAATAAGGACACATTGTATAACTATAACGTCTGCGTAAGCTAATCTTTTAATTAGGGTAAATGACTAGTAGATTGGACAGTACTAGTCATTGGAAAAAGCACAAAAACACTATATTTCTTAATGTTGCTTATTTACTACTATAAACTGACTATTTTTCTTTAAAAACAGGCGTTCTGTTACTTTGAAAACAGGAAATTTTTTAAGCAACATTTAATAAATATTGTGTTTTTGTGCTTTTTCCAATGACTGGTACTGTGAAATCTACTAGTCATTTACCAAAGTGAATTCCACTTTAAACCTTATTTTGGTGCGCGAAAATAAACCTAACATGTATGACCTAAGGTGTATATTACCTCGTCCCGCTTGTTGGGGGGCGGGTGCGCGGGGGCGGGGTTGGCGCCGCGCCGCATCTGTTCTAGCGCGCGTTCCACCATGCGGCCAAACGTCTCTTCGTCTACCGCCGGTTTGCAGTGCTGAAAGTATATTATAATTATCATTAAGTATACAGTATATCCCAATAAAATAATCAGTGCTCTAATTATTATTAGTTTCATGTCTATGATAAATATGGTGTGCTATCAAAATGTAATAGTCTTAGGCCGTATTTCCACTGAAGCGGAGCGGAGCTTAGCGGTGCCGAATTGACCAATCACCATGCTCGAAATCTTCGTCCCGTCCCGTCGCACAAACAATGGTCGCCGTCAGTCTCGAGTTGTAATAATTTACTATTATTTATTCAACAAATGTACTTATCAATATAATAAGTACCCAGTAGCCGATTCTCATACCCACTGAATATGCATATAAAATTTGGTTAAAATCAGTAAAGCCGTTTCGGAGTAGTACGCAGCCTAACATTGTGACACGAGAATTTTATATATAAGATAAATTAGAATGAGGGCACTAGCATGGCGCACATTAACAGTTGTGTGTATGAAATTTGTATCAAGAGGAGAGGGGAGAGATTATTATTATATTCTTGGCTTCTCATAAAAATAGGGCACTGATTTAAAAGGGCAGTTGCAAATATCAGTTTTGGTAAGTTAAAAACTATAAGATGGCATGTTCAATAATTACAAAAATGTGTAGTAAAAAATAATGAAATGGATCATTGAAAACATTATTGAACAGTAAAATAATTAAACGAGCGGTTAAAATTAATGAATGAGCGGTTACGTCTGGGTAGTAACAAATCGGAATTCGTCAGTAAGAAATCTCATTCTAAGTAGTTCTCCGCGCTAAAGTAAAAAAACCGTGTTGGATATGTTTTAAGGGCCCCCGAGGGCCGAGACAGTCAAACGGTTTGATTCAAACACATAAATTTTGGTTCGACTCAAACCATTTTGATCGTTAACAAAGATAGCTTGAACGGTTTTTCAAACATTTACGTGTTTGAAGCTCGTTTGATAAAATTTCATATTTTTGTTGTGTTTGACGCGTCGTTTGATTGTGTTCCGATTTCCGATGCGTTTGAACAAACTCGGCTTAGTTTAGTACTGGATTTTGAAGTTTGAGAGCAATCTTGTCTGCATCACACACGTCTAATTATGGCGGCGCACTGAACCAAATGCGCAATGCCATTTGACAACCGTTCAAACCGACATCAAACGGTTTCATCAAACACGTAATGTTTGAATCAAACCGTTTGGTCAAACGGTTTGATTCAAACCAAAGAGAAAAAAGAGCCCCCGAGATGGTCAATTCGGGGGCTCTTTAGATTGCTTGCAAAAAAATGGAAAGGGCGTAAGCGACAAAATGGTTCCTGTCGTGTAATTTCAAAACCATAAATATATTTCATATAAGCTATGGGCAAATGAGAGTGTATGCTTGAACCAATTTATGTACAAATTTTGGAAGCTTAAATCACTCTCCTCTGTTGGCAAAATAGGAATCCATTTTTTTACAGAGGTCTTTTTGTTTGATTATTCTGTGTTATAAAAGTTGACCAATCGTGTTATGCTATGGGTGATTCAAAGACATGATGAATACTGACAATGAACTTTAATTTCTTAGCTTTAATCATTGCTGAGAAAAATCGATATTGCTACAGCCAAATTATCAAGGCGGCGTCTTATACAATGAGGTGGTAAAATAAAATAAAATCGGCAAAGTGCGAGTCGAACTCGCCCATGGAGGGTTCCGTACCGTTATAAAGCGAAAATAAGGCTGGTATAAATAGTCAGTACCCAAGATGCATCTCGGTCTCAAGACTCAGTTCAACTCTGTGATTGGTTGGCTGTCAAAATTTGGACCAATCACCGAACCGAACCAGCCTAAGGGCCGGGACACAAAAACACGATACGACGTCATACGACGTCGTACGTCGTGGGAATCTACGACGCGCGTCGTAAGAAGCTACACGGCATCGTGCGGCGTAGTACGACGTCGCGTCGTAGAAACTCACGTAGAAATTCAAAGATGAGTATTGAGTTTCTACGACGCGACGTCGTACGATGTCGTGTCGCGACGCACGTCGTAGATTCCCACGACATGACGTTTAAGTGCGTTGTGCGATTGCACCAAAAAGCTATGATCATCCGAACTGTTTATCGAACCGCTCATTCCATCTTTTTTACTGACCATTCCATCATTTTTACCGCTTGTTCAGTAATTGAACTGATGGATTATTTTTAGAATTGACATTGTATGAAAAAATAACCGTCCAATTGATATTTTATTATTGTCCATGTTTTACTGACGCAATAATTAATCAACCGCCTTTAAATTAAATAACTGCTCAATAATTTTTTCAACTGATCATAATAACATCTCGAATATTTAAATAACAGCTCAAAAAATTTGTTCCCTAAAAATAGTAACAATGCTCAAACCCCTGGCATTTATTCGCGTTAATTTCTACCAAAATGTGTTCTGGAGTTCTTTTTTTACCATCGAAGAAGTTGATTCATAAGCAGATGCCAGGACATATTATGTAATTTGGTCGCGTAGGGTAAAACCCAGCCGAGAGACCACAACTAACTTTGAATTGAGATAAGTCGACCAAGTGACGTAGGTCCGCCATTTGCCTAAGGGTCTAAACACACTAGGCTAAATAACGCCGACGTAAATTCCGCCGCGTTTCAAATCCATACAAAATAAGGGCGGAATGCGACAGACGACACACTATGCTGAAATTCCGTCGTGAGCCGAATTTCCGTCGAGCCAAGTCGAGCGTAAAGTTCGGCAGCGATGCGGCGGTAATGTTTTGTATAGCAACACACTATACGAACCGAACATAGGAAATCCAACCTTATCTCCAAAGTGTTAACGCACACATTGCATCTGAGAATTTTAAATACTCACTTACGCGCGCGTTCCGCAACGGAAATTACGTCGCGAAATTTCGGTTCTTCGCGTAATTTATAGTGTGTCGCATCAGACGTAAGCGGCTGAACGTAATTTCAGCCACGTAAATTACGCCGGCCTTATTCAGCCTATTCGCCTTAGACACTAAGAATCGACATCTCTGATAGACGATAGTACATATTCTTTAACAAACCTTTTTCAACTCCTCCTGGAATGTCTCGCTGCTCTCAATGAACTTGCGCTTCTTGGCCTCGAATTTCTCCTCTATCTGCTGCAGCTCGTCCTCCAGCTTCTTCTGGTGCATCGTGAGAGACTGCACTTGCTTCTTGAGGATCTGTAATTTCATCTATACTTCTATACTTATTAAAAAACAAAGTCGCTTTTTTCCCTATGTCCCTTTGTTCCCTTTAATCTTTAAAACTACGTAACGGATTTTGATGATTCTTTGAGTGTTAGATAGCCCATTTATCGAGGAAGGTTATAGGCTATATTTTATCACGCTAAACTAATAGGAGCGAAAAAATAGAGGAAAATGTGGAAAAAACGGGGAAAATTATTTGAAAGGGCTAATTTGAATACCTACGCTAATCTCAAGAACTACAGGTCCGATTTGAAAAATTCTTTCAGTGTTAGATAGCCCATTTATTGAGGAAGGCTATAGGCATAATTTTTTCAGTGGCTATGATATATTTTATTCCCGTGCGACGCCGGGGCGGGTCGCTAGTTATTTAATAAATGCAATAAATGAATGAAAAAAATTTATATCCAAAGCAGTGCATATTTCAAAGCAGCGTTAAAAGACTGGGTAAACTGGAAATAGCATGATAATAATTACCGCTCTCAATTACGGATGTCTTAGCCCCATAAAAAAAATTATGTATTTAAACAGCGAACACTTAGTCTTTTTCCTGCATAAGTCACATTACAGGCAAACACAGCAGAAATTGAATATGTACGCTGCGTAAATATTATTATTAGTAAGATTATTATTACTATTTGGATGAAAATGCATAGTTGTGTGTAAAAATATCTTTCCATCCAGCTTAGTTGCTTTTATACTTTTTATATAAGCCTTACTGGTTCACAGGAGCAGATTTTAATCTTTATACAATGTGTCCCGACACCAATGTTCGATCCTTTAATATCATGATCTATGGCACATTTCATAGACAAATTGGCTCTCAAATTTTTTCTCTCCCTCACGGTTGTAAAATGGCAGCCATTTTAGTTTTTTTCGGGCTTTCACACTAATCTGACCAGTACTTCTCATATAAATATCCTATGAAGATAAAATAGGTCTCATTTGATAGCTAGACTTGTGGACTACGCTTATACATGTAATATGTTATAAATTTCGTGGAATTAAACATAGAAAAACCAAAGTTTAAAAAAAAAAACATGTATTTACTAAATAATGGCTTTTTGTGAAAAATCTAGCGCATTAAACTGGTTCTTTTTTATTTTAAAAAGATAGAGGAGGTTTTCATCTTAAATAATTTATTTACTTTAGTGCTCTAAGTCAGATTGTTTAGAAGTTATAACGATTTTCTTATGAAGTATAGGTCAGATTAGTATGAAGCCAGAGAAATAATATTTTTAAGCAAAGTCACCAAAATATGCCATAAATCATGAGTTAATTTTTTTTTTCTCCAACTTGAAAATATAAAATTTCTCTGACTTCATACTAATCTGACCTACTACTTCATAAGAAAATCGTTATAGCTTCTAAACTATCTGACTTAGAGCATTGAGATAAAGAATTTATTTAAAACGAATACTTCCTCTATCTTTTTGAAACAAAAAAGAACCAGTTTAATGTGCTAGATTTTTCACAAAATGCCATTAATTAAAAATACACAATTTTTTTTTGTTTAACTTTCGTTTTTCTATGTTTAATTCCACGAAATTTATAACATATTGCCTGCGTAAGCGTAGTCCACAAGTTTAGCTATCAAATGAGACCTATTTTATCTTCATAGGATATTAACATGAGAAGTACTGGTCAGATTAGTGTGAAAGCCCGAGAAAAACTAAAATGGCTGCCATTTTACAACCGTGAGAGAGAGAAAAAATTTGAGAGCCAATTTGTCGATAAAATGTGCCATAGATCATGACATTAAAGGATCGGACACCGGTGTCGGGACACATTGTATATGTCCACAAGAGAAGCAATAGAATTTTCAGTGTACCTGCATGCGCGCGGTGGTGACGACGGAGCGGACGTCGGGGACGACTGTGTCGGAGAATATCTCGTTGATGAGGCGGTGGTTGCGCAGGTACCGCGCGTACGCCACGTGTTTCACCGACAGACCCTCGTCTTGGTCTGGAATGTATCGAAGAGCTTTATTAACAACACCCATTTCGACGTTAGTCGCCGATTTCACTGAATGGTTCATTAAAGTGCGTCAGAGCTCGAGACACAAGGCTCTCTATATTACTCTCGTGATCCAGTGGGACGGAAAATCAGGACTGGCGAAAGACTAAAGACGCAGTACTGAGATTTTATTCTTTCCTCAGCTATTTTGTCAGAAAATAATAACTAGACGACCAGCCTGCGAAAATTCTAATCACTAAGGGTCAATTTACACTGAAATGGCAGCGCAGCCGGCAGCGGCGAGCATTTTCAGTGTCATAAGATTTAAAACTTTATCTTCATTATTGTAATACATATTCATAGAGTAAAATCCCTAAGTCCAACCAAAAGACCCTAAGTCCCGTAAAGAAATCCCCAAGTCCAAAAGATTTACGTTTAAGTCCAATCAAATTTTCGATACTTTTCTTTTATAAACTTTATTAGAATTTCAAAATCAGATATTTACTTAAAAGAACCCCCTATAATTTGCTTTATAAGCACCGTCAATAGTTCAAACTGGTTTATTATTCGTTTTAATATAAAAAAAAAAAAAAAAATGTGATTACGCAAAACATTAAAAGTGGACTCAGGTACTTCTAGAACTCGACCCTTCAATTAGTATGACTTGAGAAACTTGGAAAGACTCGCGGGCGGCCGCGAATTCTCAAGCGATACTATGTATTACAATAATTAAGATAAAGTTTAAAATCACATGACACTGAAAATGCTCGCCGCTGCGCTGCCATTTCGGTGTGAATTGACCCTTAGAATCAACACTGTTGAAACTTACCTTCTTCGTCCTCAGCGGGCTGTATGTCAATTCTTCTGTCCTGCTGCTGCTGTTCCTTCTGCGAGCTGCCCTTCTTGCTCGAGCTCTCGTCGTCTAAGTTGCCTACTACTGACCAAATGATGTTTAGAAATGTTTCTTAAAGTTCTAACACAATCTACAGATATTGCATTAAAAAGCTTTAAAATTATTTATTTATTCAAATTTATAATTAATGAAAAGCAATGTTATAAAAAATCAAACATGCATAGGAATCGTGAGCCATTTTTTCCCAGTTAATTCAAAATGTAATGTCACGTTTTTAAATTTTTGTTCCAAAAATGTAACCTTACACTTAAATAAATAATACCAGTGTTCTAAAAGTAATGTAAAATATTGTTGGTGCTGAATTGATGGCAGTCGAGAGAAAAACAGGTAAAATACGGTCGCGGAGAATTAATGTACCTACGTAAGTAATTTAACGTAGAATTTAGCAAATTGATTTATCTACTTATCTTATTTAATCTCATGATTTTACTACATCACGTCTTAATACTTATGCCCAAGTTCTGAGTTTTCTTTGGCAAGAGTTCATCTACAGGGTGTAACAAAAATAAGTGATAATACTTTAAGGTGTGTACGTGTTCCTTGTAGAGAGTTCACTGTGAACTTTCACAGTGAACTCTCTACAAGGAACACGTACACACCATAAAGTAAAATAAGTGAAAAAAAAAAATTGGTCTTTCAGCGCTGCTACTTAGCAGGCGCTGAAAGACCAATTTTTTCCACTTTTGTATGGGGAAACTCGTGACGCTTAGGCCCTTGCCCAATGCCCATAAAAAGTGAAAAAAAAATCGTCTTTCAGCGCTGCTACTTTCACAGTGGACTCTCTACAAGGAACACGTACCCACCCTAAAGTATTATCACTTATTTTTATTACACACTGTATAGTATACCTACTATTGTTTTTGACCCACCGTCAAAAAATTATTAACCAATCAACAACGCTAGTGACAAGATTCCTGTCAAAACACCACAGAAACCGGACATTCACGATAGTAATAACATCAAATTTTTTATGTTTATGATCATACTACATCACTATAAGGGTCAATTCAGACCGCAACGTGACGCGTAGATGCATAATTCTAAATTTGTACTGAATTGACAGATTTCAATTGGGTGAGACGTTTTGCAAATCTATCAAATCCATACAAATTTAGGAATGGATTTATAGTAGAGGAGGGGAGGGTGCTATTTTTGTAGTCACTCGAGCGTCATAGTTTTCTTTTTTTTTATCAGCTTTACCTTAATAAGGGCGTTTTTTTGTGTTAGCGGTGGGTTCAGGCAGCCATTTTAAAGTTTTGAAAAAGAAAATATATACAGAAAATTGCATATTTAGGTAATTATAAATATATTTTAGACAACAAGGACTAAATCATTTAGATAATATGAAGCTTTATTTTTTATATTTTAAAATGTCCCTACAGGCCTTACCTAACCCTTGAATCGCCAGTGCTTTATATGGAAGCTTTTGTCTGTTCTTTATAATATCTTAATCTGACAGATCCGACGACATTCTGACAGATCCGACGACATTTCAATATTAAAAAAAAGTTTTTTTACCCACCACGTGAGAAATCTGATTTCTATACTATGATAACTAGACACATGTCGGAAGCCTATACACTATACAGCTTAATCTGATACGCTCGAGCTACTCCCGAAATCCCCTCTTCCCCTCCCCAACTATTACGCGTCGCGTTGCAGTCTGAATTGACCACATTGATTTATGTTAAAATCGTTATTCGCATGCAGACATGAATACCCTTACCGACGGCCTTATTCTTGGCGGCGATATAGGCGAGATAGGCGGCGGAGTTGTGGTACGCTTTCAAGCTTTTCTCGTACTCCGACTAGCGTGCGTTAGTGTGGGGAGACACAGTGCATATTAGTCACAAATGATATAGGATACATGGATATTGGATGCCATAGCATTGACATAGCATATCAGAAATGGTGCCATGAAAACTTTTCTCTAGTGTATTTATTTGAACCGCAAAGAGCAATCACAATATTTACGATACCATTATTTTTAGTACTAGCAACTTCATTTATTATGTAGAATATTAAGAAGAGTAATTACTTATTTTAAATCTCTTCCTTTTTTGGTATTTGTGAGAGAATGGCTCAATTTTTGATATGGTATGTCAATGCCATTATGTTAAAGATGGTAGTGTTATTTTGGTCTTTCAAACAGTGATCGGTGGGTTATGTACACACAGATGCAGACCAGAGTGGTAATATATTGTGTACCTCGGTTCTTGTGTGCCAGCCATTGTAAATAAGCGGGCGAAGACTGATAGACTTTCAACTGTTCTGTATACACCGCCTAATAAAATATTTATTTTAAAAATATGCAAGTTTGTGCAATATCCAGTAACTTACACATAAGTATTTTCATAAGTTATATAAAAATTACTTTTTATTGTCCAAGACACGCGGAATCCGTACATTTTCGAGGTCAAAAATAAGAATCTTAGCTTATTCAAAAAGAGCGTATTCCCTCCTTAAAGGCCTGCAGCTCTTCTAATGTTCCGAGTGTCCATGGGCGACGGTAGTTTCCATCAGGTGACCAGTTTGCTCGTTTGCACCCATATTTTATACAGGTATAACAAAACTAAGCGATAACACTTTCTGGGGTATATTATGTGTTCCTGACATAGAGTTCACTGCAAAAGTAGCAGCGCTGAAAGACCATTTTTTGTGATTTGTATGGGCAAGTGCTCGAACGTCAAGAATTTTCCCATACAAATGTTTAAAAAAGTTACTACATACTTTCAAACTGAACTTTTTTACAAGGAACACGTACACACGCCTAAAGTATTATCACGGCTGGTATAAATAGTCAGTTCTTAAGATGCGACCCAATCTCAATTGGATTGGTCCAAATTTTGACAGCCAACCAATCACAGAGCCTGAACCGTGTCTAGACTCTAGAGACCGAGATGCACCTTGAGTACTGACTATTTATACGGGCCTAAGTTTTGTTATACGCTGTATGTAAACAAAAAATAAGATATTATCTACCTTCTCAGCCTCATATTCATCGACGTACGCGTACTTCTCCTGTTGCGGCAGGTCGCGCCACATCCCGCCGATGATGCGGCCGATCTCCCACAGCTTGAGCTCGGGGTGCGCTGCCTTCACCGCGTCCCACACGCGCCGCGAGTACCGCATGTACGGCATCAGGGGCTTCTCCGGCGCCTTGGGCGGCTTGGGCAGCCCACCCTGGAATGATAATGTTTGTGTTGTTATAATTTAAATGTAACACTTCTGGATATGAATCATATTGAAATAGTTACAGGCCACCCACAACTTTGAGATACAGTTAAAACTTTAAATGCAGACGCGGAGATTACTTTTTAAATCTCTTTAGAGGGACAAGGAGTGTGGGGGCCGACTAGGCTGCGCCCTGGGGGACACTCTACTTTCCAGTTTAGCCGAAAGATTTTAAAGTTGTATGCATCCTATACTAAAATTACTATGATTAGCAGTTTATTTTTTTAATAGTTGATAAGAATGTAAATTGTAGAGTAGATCAGCATAACTAAATTTGTGACATAAGAATAGAAAATATTCATAAACAACAAGAGAATGCTCACCGCTCCACCCTTCCCGATCTTCTGCGGCTGAAATCCGGGGTGGGAGTGCGAGGTGGACACAAAGGGACTAGTCTTATCATCCTTCTGGCCCGCCCCACCGCTCGCCGACCCGGTCCGCCGGCTCTCTGTAGCGAAACGCGGCTGTGGTTGCCATCCGTAACCCCCCCCGTACTGGGGGTACTGGTATTGGTTATGGTGCGGCGGTGCATTCATACCGCCTTCAAGCCAAGCAGCGCGGCAATGCAATGAAAGAAAAAACAAAAAGCGTAAAGGATAGGACGGGAGCGGGCGGGGCAAATTAAAATAATTAATGCACTATTACTAAAAACAGATTAGTTCACGAGACGGAAATTTAGTAGGCTCTAACATAGCATAAGTAAAACAGATGTGATTGCGAGTGTCTCGCGTTTGCGTCGTGACCCGGAGGCCTAGACTCTAAATCCGGAATGATTGGACAATTTTGAATAAAAGAAAAATCGTTGGGGATTACCTTTCATCATACCGAAACTCATTGGGGGCCCCGCAATCATGTAGTCTGTTTGAACATAACAAAACATGAAAATAAAAATGAACATAAGAGTAATGCGTAGGGAACAAGAAATAAAAGTTTAAAAGATGCAAAATCTGTCTGAGTAAGCGGAGAATGCGCCATGCTTGTCTATATTGGTTCAGTTAGATACCAGCTTACATTACATTCGTCATTCATATGTGCTTTAGTAACACATTGGTTAAAACATGCTGTCATTTCAAGATACACTCATATAAAAACTGTTCGTGCTAAAATTAAATTTATATTTAAGTATTTTGCTGAATCTAAATGATTAGTAGTGAATATTCTATTTTTTTTATAATTCAATAAAACAAGTTTATTACCTATAATAAGTGAATGTGATTTCTTGATGTTGTTTGAGTTAAAATATTTTCTAGTTAACACAATTCAAATGGAATACTCAAATAGAATGAAGAAGAAAATTTCAATCTGAGGCATAACTCTTGCAGTGTCAAATAGTAAATATATGTAATATGAATAATAACCTTATCACACAAATTTAATATGTTTTGTAACTAGACCAACAAACAAAACTTTCCTATTTATTGTATTATAGAAGCTTATTTAGGCAATCAATGCCTATAATAAAGGCAATTCAATTAAATGTTGAACATATTTTAACCAATAGGGTATATAAATGACTTTTAAAGCTTTCAAATACATACATTTTAGTATGTTAGTATCTAACAACATTCTAATCTAGTGGTTCTCAACTTTAATTGTCTACAAATAATAGAAACTAACAACAATAATATAATTTCAGAACTCTACCATGCAAGTATTTTAAAATAAAAACAAAACAACTTTATTGAAAAGTGAAACCGCAATGGATTCATTGACATATTTTTGTAGTAAAATATAAATAAGCTAATTGTATAATTATTCATTCAAATAATATAATATTTTAGACTACTATTCTCAATAAGTATTACTTGCACAGGTAAAAAACGTGTTAAAAGTCTGACAACCTGTTAACCCATCAATCCCCAAGCGGCACCCGGCTGCCGCTTCACAATTCAAAATCTATTGTGTCTGCGATTTAGGGGTTAGTAAACTTTCACTTTAAAAATATAAGCCTCCTGGCACAGTCAGGTAAACAGCATAACACATTCTACAATAGAACTGTACAATTTTCTGAAATATAATATGATTCAAGTGTTAATTTACAAACAATGTCTCTTGTCCACAGTCATGAATTTGTCTCAAATTCAACTTCAGATAACAAACATACACCACATTACTTAAACATTGTCACATCACATACACACACACACACACACACACACACACACACAGAACGCAGCGCGGTAATGATATTATAAATTATTAATTTTATAAATTTTAGTAATTTGTAACTTTCTTTTAATTTTTTTATTAAGATACTATTTTGGTGATCTGCAGGACAGGCTCAGCCTAGTGCAGACATCAAAGAAACTTGGCAGTAAAACGTCTGTAATCTTTAAATAATATAATGTACCTGTAAATTATTTTGTAACAGATGTATGTATGGTTGTTTCAATAAATTATTATTATTATTATTATTACATATTATAATAGTGTGATAGACTATTTTTATAACTTATGCAGTCCAACTGCAGATTATCTTTCAATAATCTCGCTCACGCGGCACTGTTGGTCAGCCTTGCTAGCATACAAGTCACACCATTGTCTCATGATTTTATGGACAAACAGTTTAATTTATATTTAATAGAATAATGAAGAATACAATCATGGAATTACGTTGAGAACCACTATAACAAGCATACTTTATGTTTATTTTGGCATTCCTTGGGCCAAGTTCTAATCTAACTAAGTAATGTACTGTTCGAAGTGTATATTTATGGAATACAAACGCGGATTGTTTTGTGGGCTTGGCATAGACATGGCTGGGTTTGGTTTATAGGTGTTAGGTGCTGCCATTTTAATATTCAATCACTCCAACTGCAAAAAATAGAGAAATTTAAGATTATTAACACAGAATTCTATTGAGTGTGGCTATTTAAGGTTAGGGTTAAACAATGTTAAGACAGGAATTTTGAGTTCTAACTGGCCCACATACAATAGAAGGCAAAAGCACTATGCATTAAGATTTAAGTGAAATCAAGTATGCCAAATTGAAGTAGGTATATACTTTAATGGTATAAAACTTATTCTATTTAGTTAATGTTCTAAAAACAATCGTTAATTCTACAGGATCAAAGTATAACCTAAGAAGTCTTGATTTTCTACAGGAATATTGCACTGTACCTACAATGTCTTATTTTCCAACTGTTTTATTTATTTTCATTATAAACTTTTGTAACTTATTCAGCAATTTTTATAACTTTTTCGAAATAGAAAGTTGAAACAACAAACAAAAACTACAAAATACAAGCGTCACTACTGGCAAACGAAAGTTTGACGTTTCCAGGGTTGCCAAGCTTAGAATTTTTTTCCTCGTACGCGAGCCTCTTAAAATCTCGTATTTTGGTTTTCAAACCTCGTACATTCACTAAAAGGTTGTAAAATCGAAATGATTTGAATTTAGGAAATTTTACACAGTGAAATATAGTGTTTCAAGTTATCTACTAAACGAAACATCATGATATTTTGTAGGCAAAAAAAATATGTATTTAATCACAAATCGATCCATTTCACTTTGCCTAAGCCTTTTTCTGGAAATTTAAATATGATGTCAGGAAACGGAGCGTTTCATTGCTCGTGAAGAATACGTTCAGTCTAAACTTAAATGCACACGAATTTTTTGGCGTGTTCCTAATTAATTACAAGTTTGGATGGATAGCATTACCCAATACTTAATAATGCTATCGCAAAATATTAGTATGGTATCCTTCCCTAAAGTCAAAATCTCGTACAAAATTGTACGAGGCTGACAGTGTCCTCGTACCTCGTACGGAAGACCACAAATCTCGTATTTGTATGAGGAACCTCGTACGGTTGGCAACCCTGGACGTTTCGTAGCTCTTCTCTATTATTGTCTATGTTTACGAGAAGAAAAAGAGCGCGGGAACTGAAAAGTTAAGGCGGGCTTTTGAAAATTTTAATTATTTCAAATAATTTTATTGTATTATTTGTAAATATTGGTTATTTTTTCTGTAAATAACTTAAATTTAGGTTGTACATAAGTGTTTTTGTGGAAAGATGGAGAAGAAACGTAAGAAAAAGGACGAGGGTGAGTCTCCGCCTTTCAGTACCAGCAGCGATTCTGATTGTGAGGACTCGCAAGTATTGCAGGATGCAGATCCCTTCGCTCCTTTTAGGGTCGCTGATTACTCTCGGCGATATCCTGAAGATGCGGAGGCCAAATATGAATTTATTGTATTTGTTGAAAGTACGAATGAAGTTCCACTAGGTAATAGGGATATGATGTCGCTCAGTACTAGTTTTACTAGGTTTGTGAAAGGCGTACAATACTTAAAAAAGATTAATAAATATAATGTTGGTGTTGTTTTTCAGCGTGCGAATTTTGCAAATGCCTTTCTAGATAATAACACATTTTTAAAGGAACAACGCATTAAAGCTACAATACCAGCAGGGGCCACTGAACTTGCGGGAGTTATCTCTTCGGTGCCCACCCATCTGTCTAATCAAAAAATATACAAAGCCATTACTAGTACAAAAAAAGTAATTTCTGTCCGACGCATAATGCGTAAAGTCAAACAAGAAAATAACACCTTTATCTTGCAGCCTACTCAGAGCGTAGTTATAACGTTTGCGTCAGCCACGTCACTGCCGGACTATGTTCATATTAAGATGTGGCGCCTGCCCGTCTCAACATACGTCCCTCCAATAAAACAGTGTTTCAAATGTTTACGTTATGATCATCTGGCTAAGTATTGTAAAAACTCACCACGATGCTCCATATGCACAGAGGGGCATTCTTTTAAAGAGTGTAAAGTTCAAATTGAGAAAGCTAAGTGTATTAACTGCAATGGCAATCACATTGTCATCTCTGGACAGTGCCCCATTAGGCAAAAGAAAATTGCAGATAGTAAACCTAAATCTAGCCTAAAACCTAAAAATAGCTGGTACATTAAAAAATTCATTAAATTTATAAAAAATTGAATACTCAAGAAGTAATTCAAGCCATCTTATCAAACTCGGAAGCTATGACTCTACTAACAGAATCTATAGTAAAAGTAATAACTTTAAATAAAACTCAAAATGTCAGTATTAGTTCACAATTTATTAGCTCAGCAATTAAAGAAACTATTCAGGATAAAAATAGAAAACCGTCACATTCAATCATCAAGTCTTAAATATTGTACAGTGGAATGCTCAAAGTCTGTTAAGTAACAGACTTGAGTTTCAAAATTTTTTATACCAAAATAATATACATGTTGCACTTATTTCAGAAACTTGGCTTAAGCCAAGCATTCAATTTAATATTCGTAGTTATTCCACTATTAGGAATGACTGCGGTAATGATCATAATGGCGTAGCAATATTTATTAAGTAATTATTTTTAACAAAAAATTAAAACCGACTTCCAAGCTAAAAACAATAATAACATTAATATGAACTAAAAAGTATTAAATAATTTTTACTATCTAATAGTGCCTTTTTCCGAATTCGGCTAAACCTCAACTATTTCTGTACTCAATCTTCATTATTTTGAAGTCGGTACCAGATAGCTGAATCTTCAGTCCTCTGACAGAATATTTAAAAATTTTTGAACTGGCACCAACTTCAAAATTATGAAGATTGAGTACAGAAATAGTTGAGGTTTAGCCGAATTCTGAAAAAGGCACTATTAGATAGTAAAAATTATTTAATACTTTTTAGTTCATATTAATGTTATTATTGTTTTTACCTTGGAAGTCGGTTTTAATTTTTTGTTAAAAATAATAATAATTTCACTCTTTTTAGTTACACTAGTAGATAAATCTTCGCGTATATTTACAATTTGTTAAGAGTCACAACTCACACTCACAAAATAATATAATATTATCAGTGAAGTGAGCATATTGTGCTAAGTAATTTAACAATTTTAATACTTCAAGCCCGAAGCGGTCACCGGCGATTGCGATAACAATAGAAAGGCTATTGTGTCTCGTTTTTCCACGATCGAAGGATCTATCAGATAAAAAATTGTACAAACTTGCATAGGATGTAGCGTAGCATAATATTTAATATTATCATAATTATTGACAGCTGTTCTTGTTATCAAGAATTCAAATCGATAGGTACTTAGTGCACCATCTATCGATTAATTAATATAACTAATTAAAAAGACACTTAATGACTTTGTTTTGTTTAAATGCTCTTTTTAAAATAACTTTATTTTAATTCTATTTGTCTATTAAAATTTTATAAAGTAGTAAAGTATTCGATCTGTATATAAAGTAGTTAGTAAAGTATTCGATATTCTGTCTTCTGCCGCCACGCGCCGCGCGGCGGCGCTGGGCGGCGACGCCGACCGCCGTGTATTAAAAACAAACAGATGTTGTTAATTGTTATACAGTACATAATTATTATTATTAGTATATCCATACCTATGCCTTGTACTATTATCTATTCTGTGCCATGAGACATTGGTGACCTTAACACGACGTGGTAATGATGATGATGACGATGATGATGATGATGATTATGATGATGAATATGAATTGCATAGTAGTTTATGCTTTCTGTTCTTAAAACAACGCCGAAACTCCCAAACGTGTATCTATAAGGAATCAGGAGTTCTCTCAGCATCATCGAAACCATGGTATATCTTGACCCAATATTTGACTTTTTGGTAGCGTATTCTTAGTACACTTCACATAAAACCAAAATCACCATATGTTTCCATATAAATTTCGAGGAGTTCCCTCGATTACTCATGGATCCCATCATCAGGTCACCACCTTTGTGAAAATGGGACCAAATTGGAGTGCAACCTAATACAACAAAATAAAAATTTCGAAAATCGGTTCACAAACGGCGGAGTAATCGTTGAACATACAAAAATAAAAAAAAATAAAAATATCCACAGCCGAACATATAACCTCCTCGTTTTTTGGAAGTCGGTTAAAAATGGTATACATTTCTCTAAACTAGATACTTTTTATGATGATTCGTTACAAAATGTAGTGATTGTTATTAAACTGAAACATAAATCCTTTGGTTAGTTTTTACAGTCCTGGTAATAGTGTTTCTGTTCTTGAAAAGGCGAAGTTA
This sequence comes from Polyommatus icarus, assembly GCA_937595015.1. Classification (NCBI taxonomy): domain Eukaryota; kingdom Metazoa; phylum Arthropoda; class Insecta; order Lepidoptera; family Lycaenidae; genus Polyommatus; species Polyommatus icarus. Next base: position 22,006,337 of record OW569323.1, on the reverse strand, counting down.
GATCGTTTATTGCAAACTATTCCGAAACCGTTAATAATTGCAGGCGATTTTAACGCACATCATACCTTCTGGGGTTGTAGTCGTATAGATTCTCGGGGCAGAGCTATTATGGATTTTTTGGATGATAATGACTTAATGCTTTTAAATAATGGCCAACCAACAACAGTAGGCTCTCATATTTGGTGTCTACTTCATTGTTTCTTTCTTGTGAATGGCAAGTTCATCAGGACTCTTTAGGCAGTTATCATCTTCCAACTATCACAAAATTTACTCTCGTAAAAGACGAGCATGAACCTTTTATTTCCTCGAACATACCTTTTCATAGCAACCTGAAATTAGTAAATTGGGATCGGTATGAAAAAGTTGTTAATGAAATGTTAATAAATTTTAAAGTTGACAAATGTGATCTGCTTGCTTCATACAGAAAGTTTTGCGCCATTATTCTTATGGCAATTGAAATTTCTGGACCTAATATAAATCATAATGCATCTGATAATATTGATAACCGTCCTAGAAAGCGGCGTCAAGTACCTTGGTGGAATGATATATGCTCATTGGTAGTAGATGATTGCAAGAATGCCTACATTCATTTCAAAGCTAATCCTAACAGTCAAAATTATATCAAGTTTAAACGGGCTCAAGCCATCAAAAAACGCACTTTAAGAGAAGAACGTCGTAAAAGTTGGTTTGAATTTTGCACATCAATCAATCAAACAAAGCGATTTCGCTTAACACCAATAAGTCGCATTTGGGCTAAAATAAGAAAATTCAAAAATCACTCTTCAAGTGCTAATCCATTTTCTGACCTTAATTGGGTTCAGACATTTTTATACAAATACACACCTGATACTGTTTCACAACAGACAAGTATAGATAATGCTCTTGGTGTAAATAGCGATAACTTGTACATGATTAGTTGTTTTACTTTGCAAGAGTTAAAATCTGCTTTGGCCTCTAGAAAAGATTCTGCATGTGGCCTGGATTGGCTTTCCTACAGAATGTTTAAACTTTTAAATTCTCAGACTCTATCTATTTTCTTAAGTTTGTTAAATAGCCTATGGTCGTCTTCCATTATCCCAGAGGATTGGAAAACTGATTGTATAGTACCAATATTAAAGACTGGCAAAGACTCGAATTCTGCTGATTCTTATCGTCCCATTACGCTTAGTTCATGTGTTGGTAAAATTTTTGAACAACTAATAAAACAGAGATTAATTTTTCACATAGAAAGTAATAACCTTTTACCGTATAATCAGTTCGGCTTTCGTTGTGGACGTTCTGCTTCTGAGAGTCTACGTCATTTTTGTATGGATATTCATGATTCTCGTTTCGAAAATAAAATGTTAGTTGCAGTTTTTCTTGATATTGTAGGGACTTTTATCTAATAATGTAGATCTGAAAAAATTATCTTCAATTCTTTTATCACTAGAGGTACCTGGAAAAGTTGTAAATTGGATTTTTAATTATTTTATCTATAGGAACGTGTTTGTTAAGGTTAACAATCAGCTATTTGGTCCAAGGTATTCTTGTAGGGGTGTATCACAGGGTGGTGTACTGAGCCCCCTGCTTTTTATTTTATTTATACATGAGCTAAATTCGATTCTGGGTTGTGAAGTTTTTAATCTGCAGTTTGCAGTTGATTTAGTTGTTTATTTTTCTGATACTTGTTTATTACGTGTACAGTCAGTCCTCAATGCTGCTCTCCAGAAATTAAAGGACTATTTTGAAAGTCTTGGGCTGGAGGTGAGCATTGACAAAAGTAAAGTTGTTGTCTTCGCAAAAAATGCTATTAGAAATAGGAATGTAAATATTTTGTTCAATAATAATGTATTGTCTGTAGATAGTTCTGTAAAATTATTAGGCGTTATTTTTTCGAACAATTCTAGATGGAACAAGTATGCTGAAATTCTTGAAAGTCGTGCTTTGAATGCTTGCAATGTTTTGAAATCTTTGGCCGGTACATACTGGGGTGCTGATCCAAGGATTTTATTAACACTGTATAAGTCATTAGTAAGGAGTCATTTTGAATATGCATTCTTTTGTTTTGCAGGAGTAGGAACTATTGTGGATAAATTGGAAAAGATACAAAACAAATGTTTGCGTATCATAATGGGTGCGATGCGAACTACTCCTATAGTGTCAATGCAGGTGGAATGTAATATACCTCCATTGGCACTTAGGTTTAAATACTTACAATCAAAATTTTTTTGTAAGGTTGCTCTCCATAAGTAATCATCCTCTTCTTGTTAAATTGCGGGGCAGGACTGTTAACAATCATTCATATTTATTGCAAGGTTTCTCTGAAACAGAACAATTTTTTAATGAACACAACATTTATTCTAGCAAATTATGGCCTTGTTACTCTGGGTCATATGAGTCTAAGTTTACTCAGATTAAAATTGTAGTTAAAAAACTTTCAAAGTATAAGGAAGATATTTATAGGGAACTTGATAGGTGGCAGGGATATCGACAGATATATACAGATGGGTCTAAGAACAACGAAGCAGTCTCTATGGCTGTCTATGATAGTCATGTCAAAAGTGGATTTGGTCATAGGCTGAATTCACTCACAAGCATATACTCCGCTATATCCATAGCTGTGTATGCAGCTATGGAGCACATTCAAACACAGTTTCATCAAAAGTGGATTATAATAACTGACAGTTTAAGTTTATTGATGGCACTACAAAATCCACAATCAAATTTCAAACCAGCTATATAATATATAAAATAAGGGAGTTGTATTACCTCCTGTCACAAACAAAACAAATAGTCCTCTTCTGGACACCAGCTCACATTGGTGTGCATGGTAATGAGCAAGCAGACTATTTAGCTAAATTTATTACTAATTCAGTCCACAATCGATTGAGTCATAGCTTTTTAAATCTCTCAATTCCTTCATCAGACGCTCTATCTCTTTTCAAACTCACATTAGAGGAAGAATTTTACAACTTATAGCAGCAGGTCGTCCAGACAAAAGGAAAATGGCTAGCTGTAATAAAGAAAAAGATCTCTCCCCCCTGGTTTACTCGGGGTTGGTGACTATCTCAATAGAAAGTATTACACTACAATCTGTCGTTTGCGTCTAGGTCATTGTAGTCTGTAGATTTGGTGCTCACCTTTTTAGGATTGGTGTTTTTGATTCTGCAACTTGTAGATATTGCAATAGTGCTGATGAAACCCTCGATCATATATTTTTACACTGTCCGCAGTTTTGTTTTCAAAGGATGGTCCTTGTAGACCAACTTTTAAGTATTTTTAAGACTGCTGAGGATATCCCGCGCTCCCTTCAGCAGATACTTAGCAATCAAGAATGCTTTTCGTCAGTCTATGGGTTTATTGTTTCTACAGTTAATGAAATCTAATTATTGCTGTTTGTAAATATATAAATAATAGACGCGTTTTTCCTGAAATAAAAACGCATATTAAATACTTACCTTATTTGAAGCTTACATGCTTTGAGGGAGGCCTCCACTGTTTTCCGGTTATTCTTCCATCTCTTTCTAACGCTATATCTTCTATCCCTTTCCAATTCCCCTACCAACACCGGCAGGGCGCGAGATTGCAGGCTCGGCGCCATCCGCCATTGAGGTCGAAAGCACCAGGCAGAAATTACTGTGTAAGCTTCAAATAAGGTAAGTATTTAATATGCGTTTATTTAATATGCGTTTTTATTTCAGGAAAAACGCGTCTATTAAATCCAAGGATTTATTTGAAGCTTACATGCTTTGAGACGTGTTTGTTATCGCCTGGTGTTGGGGAACGCCAATGTGAATTTTAGAACCCTATGTGATAGGTTACCAATGTGGAAAAATAAAATTATAATAATATGCTAACATAGGCTGAGAATGAGCCTAGGTACCTTTAAGGTGGAATTGGAATCACAGTTAAATAAGAATAAGAAATGAAAATATAACTGTATCAAAAAGTAATAACTATATTTATGATAAAATATAAAATAAAATCAACACAAAGTAGTTCGAATACTTCAGGTAAAACATAAAGTTAAAGAAAAACATTATATAATTAATGCATACTTAATGTATTTTAATAGTAGTGTCTATATAATTATACTTATTTATTTGATATTCTTTATTACAAGTAAATAAGTGTGATGTCACATTAAATCAAGATAGGATACAATTATTAATAAAAATATTAATCATTAACCGATGCAGTGACGAAACTGCTCCAAATATGATTGCAATAACAGGACTAAATATTATTATTAAATAGATAACAATATTAATTGGTTTTAATTTACAGAACTGAAATTGTTAGTGACATTAGTATCATTGCTAGCAGAAGCTAACATTATCTCGCGCTTGTAAAAGCGTGCAAATGTCTTGCTAGAACGCCAATTACCCCTAGCGAGAATTTCGTCTAAGGGCAAGTTGTTAGCCCAGTTTTTGGATGCAACAGCCGACCGTATGCTGCCAGGGGGAGTACTAATGCCCGCATCAGCTAGCATGGACTTAATCCAACCCGCAATAATAGTTCTGCTGGCTGCTTTAACTTAGCCCCTAATCGTAAGAAATAAATTTGAGCATTTACTTAATGCTCGTTTGTCATGGTGCAAATTCACTAACGTCTTTACCCAAAAGACTGGATTTAAATTATTGTTATTAGCGTTTGACAGTAGTCTCCAGCCGGATTGTCTATAATTAGCACTGTCGGTCTTTGAACCAAACAGAGGCCATAATATTAAGCAGTCACTATCCTCAACCAAATGGTCTGAATCTACAGCCAATAAGGTCAAATCGTGCACACGTCTACCCGAACATAAAAGAAGCAGGGTTGCAGTATGTCTCGAAACAGAGAAAGCACTTGTTTTGTCTATATTAACCTTAGTAAGAAAGGTTGCCAATTTGTTAATATCTCAAACAAAGCTATTGCGAAGAATAGGCTTAGATAAGGCAATCGATTTTAGTATGTGCTTAACCAGGACGTGTGAGCTAAGTTTACTGTCTTCAACGCTGCATAAGGTCGATACAACAGATTTGTGCACTAAGATTGTGCTGTATGACAATTTGTTAACAATGTGCAGGTCTGCGAGATATCTTGCTAAGACTGCTCCGCTAGGGTGTTGAGGATCAATATTATGACTGCTTGCCCAGTCAATCCACCTCCTCCAAGCAACCTCATAGGTTTTGAGAGTCGAAAACCTCCAAGAAAACCTGAGTAATTGTACCTGATCCTCAGGCCAATCATTTAAGCTCGTAGACCACCCCCACATATCCAGACCTCTAGAGTCATTTCCTGACATCTGGTTGGTGGCAGACCCGTCGCAGTATCTATCAGGTTCTGAGAAAGATTTTTGATTGAGTAACGGAGCCGCTACTGCACGGCTCTTCAAATCTGCTCTCCAAAATACACGATTCCAACGTGGAGCTACGATCAGATATAGTCCCTGCGCTGAGTTGAGATGGGATAGCACCTTCGGTATCAGATATGGGGGTGGAAATAGCCACGCAAGGTGATAATTCCACCGCCGAGAAAATGCATCGTGGAATACTGCCTGATCGTCGTTCAGGTCCAGAGATACGTAATTGGAGACCACGTGAGCTCGACTCGATGCTAGTAGGTCTATTACCGGTGTCCCGAATTTGTTGAAATTTTTTTCTGTGCATGTCTGTACCAGATGCCACTCCGATGGCATCTTGTGTCGCGATAGGTGATCGGCCGTGCTGTTGAATATGCCGGGAAGGTACTGAGCCGTCAGATTTATTTGAAAGCGATCCAGAAGCTTGAACACTCTGTAAGTCGTCGTCATTAGTGGGAATGATTTCATCCCCCCCTCGTTTCGCAGATAAGGTACAACTGTTTTGTTGTCGCACTGGAAGAGTGTTGTTGTTTGAGCGCTAATAAGTGACCGTGACTCTCGAGGACCTTTAACATCGCCAGCATTTCTTTTATGTTGCAGTGAAGATGTTGTTCTGCAACGCTCCAGGTTCCTGACAACGACTGGTTGTCTACTTGCGCACCCCACGCTACGTCGGAAGCATCTGTTGTCACGAAATGGGCTGGTGGTGGGAGATGAATTGCAGTCGTGCGATGACATTCCTGAAACCACCATCTTAGTTCTGAATTCTGATGACACTTCGCTTGGAATGTGCACCATTCGTCTGGCTGGTGTGCGTAATAACGGTTTGAGGAACCTGAGTAACGCTCGAAGGTGTAACTTGCCCCTGGGTACAACGAACGTCGCAAAGTTTAACATTCCTATTAGCACAGTATAGCAATATTATCCCTACAGTAACGAAACGCCTTTGATGTCGCACGATGCCGCCACCGGTGTAGGTACCGAGCAGATATGCCAGGGTTGCCACGAAACGGGAAATAAAATAAAATTAAATATTGTGCTTGTAATGTTATCATTTAATCTGTTTAATCTATATTTACGTGAAACTTTATTTTTAGATGATTTCAATTCTCTACTAGATGATGCCCGCAACTTCGTTGTGCCAAAACTCGTTTATCGTGCGAGAACCGTACATTTTTCCAGGACAAAAAGTGTCCTATGTCCTTCCCGGGCCTCAAAGTATCTCCATGCCAAATTTCAGCAAAATCGGTCCAGCGGTTTGGGCGTGAAGAGGTAACATACAGATAGACACACTTTCGTATTTATAATATTAGTATGGATTTAAAAATTTCATTACCCATCAAGCCCCAAAAGCTCACCGGTGAGCAAGATACAATAAAATAACAATAGATTTCCAAGAATCCACTATCGAAGGATTAAAATAATGAAGACGCATTCGAATATATTATCTACGAATAATAAAGTAGGAATATATAAAGTATCCAACAATTAATCATATAACAATTGGTAGGTACGGTAGCCCACACGTCAGGTATAACAGAAGCACTTCAAAACTCGCTCTTATAACGTGCGCGGTAAGGGCGGTCGAAAGGTCAAAATGTTACACTAAGTGTAACATTTTTTGATGTATGGCCCTGTGTACCTAGCTAGGTAGGTACTAATTAGTATGTAACAGGGTATTTGACAGATTTTTAATTTATTCTTTATTGTTTCTCTCCAGGTTACACTTCTTACAACGTAAACAATAAAACAGATATTATGCAAATAAATGCCGCCAAGGCCAACACAATATTAGTCTGAACTGTGAGCCGATATTTATGAAAATTTAAGTCCTTTTTGTTTTTTGAATCAGATTTACATCCGGACACTGAACACATATTATATCCCATTGTTTATAAGATAAGTTATCGTTTTACAACACAAAACTCGTAGACAACGCGCCAACGTCACCCCTGCGCGGGCAGGTACACAAACTCCGCGAGTTTGTGTACGCGGATCCGCGCCGCCCGCTTCCCCGCGGGTACCCCTCCGTTGCTCTGCGCAAGTACATTCGTTTCACTACTGTAGGGATATTGCTATACTGTGCTATTAGGCTTTGTAGGTCTTCCAAACATGTTTCGCCCAGGGATAACACACATGAAATTTTCTGTTTGATTGTTCGAATTTTGTCTACAGGAAGACATTTTGTGTTGTTCCAAGGATCCCACGTGATGCCCAGGAAATCTAGAGCTTTCAGGGGTTGAGTCAGAGATTTTTCCTGATTTATCTGCCAGCCTAGGTACTGGAGACAGTTGATTAAGGCTTGGCAGTGGTCCTGAAGAATGATTTTGTCTTGGTGAGCAACAAGAAAGTCGTCGCAATAGACGATTACCCTCAGGTTTTGTTTCCGAAGAGTCTCCGCGATCCAGTTCGTCAGAGATGTGAAAACTCTGGGCGCAGTGCTGAGGCCAAAAGGAAGACAAGTCATTTCCAAAAGCTGACCTCGATAGATTAGACGTAAAAATCTTCTGTGCCATGTCTACCTTGCACAGCCAATCGTTTGGCTGTAGAAATCCCGGCACACGGAACATGTTTATAAGCTTGAACGGCTTTGTAATTAGGTAGTCGTTCAGAGCTTTTAGGTTGAATATCGGACGATCGGATCCGTCGCTCTTGGGCACAAGAAACATCGTTGACAGGAAGCTCGGCGATGGCTTTGCCACTTCTAGTACTCCCTGATTTTTCATTGTGCTTATTATAGCAGTCATTGATTCGGACTCTCTGGTCACATAAGTGTTGCCTAACAACTGGGGTGTCATTAGCGGTGGTTTTTGATAGAAAGGTATACGGTAACCTTTTATCATACGAAGCAGAGACTGAGGGGCACCTAGTTTCACCCAACGATGACGATACTGCCGCAACCTCCCTGCTTTGAAGATCCGAGAGTCAGAATTTTCGTTTCTTTGACGAGGAGTTATAATCAGGTTGGCCTCCAGCTCGTTTACGGTTGGTTTTGTCTTGACTGGGCTTGTTCTGATTGTTTCCAGTCGAACGAAAGGAATTTTTGTAGCCTCCCGTGCGGCGGTCGGCATTATAAAAATTTCTTCCTTTAGAAGAACAACTGTGAGTATAGCCTTGCGAAGACTGGTGGTAATATGCGCCCTGCGAGGGCTGGTATTGTTGATGTGAAGATCCACTACGACAGGTTTTATTGGTACCCTGCGAGGGCCCTGTAAAATAAGCCGGCCCCTGCGAGGGGAGGCGCAAAGCCTTACTAGGTCCTGCTTGCGAAGCAGAACCAGTAATCGGCCTGATGAGAGGCCGAAATGCCTTTTTTATACCTCCAAACTTCTCAAGTGCCAATGTGAAGTTTTCAGCACCAAAGAGATGACGATCCGATGGCGGAATCTTACGGAGGGCAACTTTTACAAGAGGGTCGCGGACAAAATTAGTGATGCCATCTCGTCCCATCTGAATTACTTCAGCCCTATGTCTACATACCAGTTGCAACAGGTCTGACGAGACCTTATGAAATTGCTTAAATAGTGCTTGGTTAACTCCGCAATAATTTTTGTACACTTTAATTTTCAACTATTTGCGAAAACTTTTAAATGGCTTATAGTTATGATTAAGAGTGGATTGCACGAAATAACTTTAACTTTAACCTTAACTTTGACAACAGTGCGAAATGTCAAATCTCTTGTTAAAGTTAAATATGGCGTCCAAACACCCCATATGCTCATACGACATCTGTCAAATTTTCCAGTTAAAGTTAAAGCTAAGGACGCCATATTTAACTTTAACTTTAACCACGCCTCTGGTGCAGCCTCATGAGTCATGCGCAGCCTTAGCTGACTTAATTTATAATTCAGATAGCTGTAAGTTTTCCGAAGAAATAAAAATAAATAAATAAATTAATTAAAAATCGCCTAATAAAGACGCGGCTTACTAACAAAATATAATACTTAATAATAATAATAAGCGTGCGACCATTTTAAGGGGCCCATTCAAAGAGTTGGCGAGTCACCGTCTGCCAACTTTATGATACATGTTTCCACGTTGTATCGGCAGACGCCATAGTCCTTCCTTATAAGTTTCTTGGTCCTTCCATAGTCCCAGTTACCCATTCCACTAGCACCTCACCTCTATAGCCGTATCATTTCTAATATCCATACCCTGTAATAGCCCTACACTGGCCACTGGCTCTCCTTGGTTGTACTCCCATAGTGCGGAAAGGGAGAGTCGCCGGCCAGCGTCACATAACATTTAGAATAAAACTGTGTCGGGCCTCTACGTGTTGGCTTCGGCCCCACGAATGCCTTCTAAAGGTCCGGGATTTAATTGCCCGTGAGCAAGGAATACTTTACACAAACATAATAGTAATAATAATAATTACTTATTGCACAAATTAAAGTCCCAGTTACGGTTAACCGTTTCACTTAAGAAATGAACAGAAATTAGCCAAATTGACAGCTGTTTGGCTAATTAACATGGCTGGAAGCACCACTTAGAGCGTGGAGCGGTGGAATCTAGTTCAGTAATTAAAGTTGGATCGTTCCGGATTCTTTCAGTTAATCGTCATTGATGTTTCCTGGGCGTATCAAGTTCGCTTCAATTGAAATGCATTAAACTTGTATATTAACCTTCATGTCTATACTTATCATAAAGAGAGTAGAATTTAAAATAGCGAAGTTTTATCTAAAGCCTAAAAGACAGTCAAGTTTATGTAAGAGAAGAAAATTGTAACTTGTAACCGTTTTTGAGTTTCTTTTTATGTTACCGTTTATTATATTCCATTATCTATAGTAGATACCCACTAAGGAAGGAATTTTAAAAAAATTACCAAGTGGAATAGGGGTTGAAAGTTTGAATGGAAGTCCGTCATTTCTTGAGTTAGAAACATGAAACTTTATTTTTGGGTTACTGATTAAAAATGAATGGATAAGTATTTAAGCGTTTTTGGAAATTCTACCCCCAAGGGGGTGAAATTGGGGTTGAAAGTTTGAATGAAAGTCCGTTATTTCTTGAGTTATAAACATGAAATTTTATGTTTGGGCTACTGATTAAAAATGATTGGACACGTGTTTAAGCGTTTTTGGAAAATCTACCCCCAAGGGGGTGAAATAGGGGTTGAAAGTTTAAATGAAAGTCCGTCATTTCTTAAGTTAGAAACATGAAAGTTTATTTTTGGACTGCTGATTAAAAATGAATGGATAGGTATTTAAGCGTTTTTGGATATTCTACTTTCCCAAGGGGGTCAAATTGGGGTTGAAAGTCTGAATGAAAGTCCGTCATTTCTTGAGTTAGAAACATGAAAGTCTATTGACGTTTGCGTTTGACGTTTGTTTAAATAGGGTCCTGTTTTTACACTTTTTATAAGGAACCACAAAAAGGGGAAAACTATCCATCTTTGTTATTATAATATCAGTTCTTAATCTAATTTGTATTTTTTTCCTTTAAGTATGTTTTACCAAATATAATTATTGAAAAATAAATAAATAAAAAATCAATTTTATTCTGTAAAAACCTAACCAAAAGAAATAAAATACAGATTTTCTTCGAAATATCCGTGAAAAGTTTGTGCTACACTTTCAGAAAATTTAATAAAGTAAGAGCTAAAAAGTTACACACATTAAGAAAAAGAAGGCTTTGCTAAGCCTAAAAAGTAATTTTAAACTTCCTATTTAAAACCAAAGAAAAATAGGAATGCCATTTACCTGGCGAGGCACACAACAAGCACATTTGGAGGTATGCCCATCTACATACAAAAATACTAATTTTAAATCTAAATTATATATTTTTGCAACTTATTTTCTTTCTTTGGAATATAAGCAACGATACAAATAGGAATATGTAGCTGATAACATAAATAATAAAGTTTACCTATTGAAAAGTTGTGCTTTTGATTTTTAAATTATTCTCTTCCACTCCAAGTAAACTCATAAACTGTAAAATTTTGAAGAAAATTTGCATATTCCTTTTTTTAAATATATAGCAAAATAATAAAATATATATATTTATATTCTTTTCAATTTTCATCCACTTTTGCAAAAATCGGAGGTTTGCACGATTTTTACGCTCTGGGAACTGCACTATAATATTTTATATCGCATGCTGTGTTCACTGTAGAAGGTTGTACACTCAGTTATACTAACATACTGCATTATTTTATATAATTGTTCTAGTGATACAGACAGTTTGTGAACCATTCAATAAAAAAAAACCGGCCAAGTGCGTGTCGGGCCACGCGCAATATAGGGTTCCGTAGTACGGAGTACCGCTAGTTTTTGACAATTTTTTCATGGTCAATGAACGATTATTTATAGCGTGTTTTACACTACTAACAACATAATTTCAGTTACTTTCAAAGGAATTTGAACGAAAAGTTCCATTTATGATTTATACTTCGCCAAATATATATTTTTTAGTTGATCGACTATTACTCAATAACTTATGAAGTCTTCTTAGCCGTGATAGTTTTCCTTTTAAATTCAGCATATTTCCTACTCCTGTGAATTTTTTCACATTTCCAGAACCAACCGTTTAGCTGGTAGAAGGGACACTCGACTCTAACGATTTTTTCCACTTTAAAACTTAATATTTCACAAACGGATCCCTAAATCGGAAAATGATCTATGAATACTCGCAATATTTTTAAAAAACCTATTCAACGACACCCCACACGATGGAGTGGGCGCGAAAAAAAAATTTCATCCCCGCTTGATGTGTAGGGGAGGTACCATAAAATAAAATATTTTTTTACGATTTCATGTACAATTTTGTTGCCATCATTAATATGTGTATTCATACCAAATTACAGCTTTGTAGGTCCTATAGTCTCTGAGTAAAACCGCGGACAGACAGACAGACAGACAGACGGACAGACGGACGGACAGACCGAAACTATAAGGGTTCCTTGTTGGCTACGGAACCCTAAAAAAGAAGTTAAGTTTCCAAAAGGATTTCCTCAGGATATTTATTTGGTAGGTATAACTTACTCCAGTTATAGCGCACGAGCTCCAATGAATTTCAAGAATGTAGCGAAGTGAAAAGGGAATGAAGCGGGGTCGTACTCGACTATATATAATTCCTCCGTGATTTTTAACATATTCCAAAGCTTTCCTATGGGGAAGTGGTACTCCATGTTGTTGCTCTGCTGAAGACACCTCGGAATTCACACAAGATCAATCTGTGAAGTAGTAAGGAATCTGTGAACTTGTAGCCAGTAGGTAAGGAATCTATGAAGTAGAGTCGTCACAATCCTACAGCAAACATTGCTACGCGTCTCTTACTTTTTCAAAGTAATTTATAATTCTGCACAATGGACATGCCAGATTCCGGGGTTCCCATAGTTAACCTTATCGACATTATTTGATAAGAAGTCATGTGCTTGATTCATTCAGGCATGACGAGTACCTATTTGTTTTTACCTGAAAACGATGTTTGTGGCGACGGCGCCATCTGATAAACTGTCGCGAAACGGCGATAAGTGATAACGAGTATTTATTCGTCCGGCTCTTATCGGGGAAAAACAACATATGAATGCATTTTTATGGCCCAATTCGGTGTCAGGTGACTTTAATAATCAACAAATACGTTACAGTACAGTTACAGTACACTTTTTAGGGTTCCGTAGTCAACAAGGAACCCTTATAGTTTCGGTCTGTCCGTCCGTCTGTCCGTCTGTCTGTCTGTCTGTCTGTCCGCGGTTTTACTCAGAGACTATAGGACCTACAAAGCTGTAATTTGGCATGAATACACATATTAGTGATGGCAACAAAATGGTACATGAAATCGTAAAAAAATATTTTTTTTTATGGCACCTCCCCTACACATCAAGCGCGGATGAATTTTTTTTCGCGCCCACCCCATCGTGTAGGGTGACGTTGAATAGTTTTCTTAAAAATATTGCGAGTATTCACAGATCATTTTCCGATTTAGGGATCCGTTTGTGAAATATTAAGTTTTAAAGTGGAAAAAATCGTTAGAGTCCAGTGTCCCCCCCTTCTACCAGCTAAACGGTTGGTTCTGGAAATGTCAAAAAATTCACGGGAGTAGGAAATATGCTAAATTTAAAAGGAAAACTATCACGGCTAAGAAGACTTTATAAGTTATTGAGTAATAGTTGATTAACTAAAAAAAATTTATTCGGCGAAGTATAAAGGACCTTTTCGTTCAAATTCCTTTGAAAGTAACTGAGATGATGTTTTTAGTAGTGTAAAACACGCTTTAAATGTACGTTCATTGACCATAAAAATTATCTAAAACTTGCGGTACTACGGAACCCTATATTGCGCGTGGCCCGACACGCACTTGGCCGGTTTTTTTTAAATATAGCAATAGTTTAGTTGCCAAGTCAACGTATAAAAGGCGATTTACCATCTATCAATATTTTTTTCGATGATGCCGTCAGTATGATATAGCCCAAACATGAAACCTCCGCTTTGGGTTTATGCGAAGCTTGGCTCCTATAGAATCCAGGTGATGCTGCAGCAGCAGCATGTAAATTTTTACTGTTTATCTATGTATTACTGATTAGTGGTTGTCGCAATTAAAATGAGCCCAAACATGAAACCTCTGCAGCCTCTGCTTTAAGTTAGCGAGGAGTTGAATATCCTATTGATTAACAGGTGATGCTGCAGCACCAGGTCAACTTTCCATATGCATACGTATTTTTTTTCTGTCAATGTCATTTTATGCTCTAGATTATTAATATGCCATGCATGCATGCCTTTTATCAACCAGATAAACCCTGATTGTCCAGCACCGAGGTTGATGATGATGAATTGAAGCCAAGAACACTCTCGATCATGTCAGCTTTCAAACAAAAAAAAAAGTTGATCAAAATCGGCCCACCCGTTTGGATGCTACCTGAGGATGCTTCGATGCCACGTAGTCACGGACATGCACTCACACAGACAGACAAACAGCTAGTAAGCTCAAACGTATAACTATACACCGAATTACATATATGCATTTGCATACTTGCATATGCAAATGCATATAATGACACTTTTTAGGCGATAGTGCATATTTTGGCAATTTTTCGTTGATAGTGCATATTTCGGTAGTTTTATGCCCTCGTAGTTTCCAAATTAGCCATCATGACACATGCTGAGGCCACAAAACAGAGGTAGGATAGATCAAAACACTTCAAATATGTGGCTCCATCCCCATTAAAAGAATGCGATGCACCCGATAGCACCGATAGGTATAATATCTTTCTAGAAACAAAATTTTTCTTTGTAGTTGGCAACATTAGTAAAAAAATGGAATAAAGTAGTTACCGGTTTAGTAAACATCCATGAGCATTAAGATTGCAATCGGAAAATGTTGGTAGAAAATTATTAAATGGTGCTGTTTAAAAAATTTAATGTCATGGATTTGAGGAAATTATAAAATTGACGCTTTTATTAACGGCACCACCGGAAAGCTCTTCAAAACATTAATAAACTTTAAAAATTAGTGACTTTTGATTGTGCATATTTTGTGAATATTTCGGCCACTTATCGTGCATACTTGCATGCATATTTCGGCACTTTGATCGTGCATATAATCCGATGTCTACTTATAACATATAACACAACCTTTTTTTGTCGGGGGTTAAAAAGCAGTCTTAAGAGGCCGGGTACACTTGGAATTTCTCATACATACGTAATTCCAAAATCATTTTCTCATACGAAAATATTTAACATGTTTGAGTTGTTTTTCAGTTTAAAATAGTAATTACCTAGGTTCCTGCACAAAAATTTACTTCAAAATATTTAAACACAATTTTTTTTTTTTGCTTTAAAATTTTTATAGTAAATTTAATAATAAATATTTAAACACTAAAAAATAGAGTAAAACACTTAAAATATATAAATAAATAGTTAATTTACTACAAAATATTTAAACTCTAATAAATATTTTTTAGTACTTATTTTTTTTTTTTTTTTTTTTATTAAATAAGGGGGCAAACGAGCAGACGGGTCACCTGATGGTAAGCAACTACCGTCGCCCATGGACTCTTGCAACATCAGAAGAGCTGCAGGAGCGTTGCCGGCCTTTTAAGAGGGAAAAGTGATGTGATGGAAAAAAACGATCGATGATCGCAATATTATTCTCCAAATTATAGCATCACGCGGTTTTATTGGTCATGCTGTCTTCGCGTGCAACTTCACTGTAGTGACGAAGTAATTTATTTTGCAATAACAGCTCAATAGTTATAGGTTGTAAAATATCAGTTGTTTCAACTTGAAACAACTTGAAACTTTCAAGGTTTACTTCAATCAGTTTTAAGAATTTTTTGGCTAGCCTATGAAAAGTGTGATTTTCTAGTTCTTTATAGTTACGAAAAACTATTGTTTTACTATTCCTACATAAACTGTAATTTATTTAAGTTATCATGTTATGCCTAAGCAGCGACAGGAATAAAACTATTAATTCTTCACCAAACTTATTGACGAAGACAAACTTCAAAAAATTATTAAGTTCTCTCATGGTGATCTCACCAATATTGCCATTATGCTCATTCCAAAGTACATATTCTACAAACTCGTCGCATTAATTTTCATCTGCTGTGAGATGTGACTAAGATACTAAACTCTATGATGTATGTGTAGCGTCTGGATGATTTCAGACGAATTATGACCGTCAATTCCAATTCCGACGAAAATTCGTAAGACCGACCTTGAAACAATTAAAGGGATGTGCTAAAGACAAAAAGAATGTATTAATAATCATTATAATTAATATTTCTGCTATTGGATTGATCACAAAATGAATTTTTGTCCTTTTTAAAAGCATAAGTACTTACCCAAAAGTAATGTTTGTGATTATGGTGTTGAGGAAAGACTAACCTGCATTAGGAATGTTTGAAGAGTGAGTGCGTCATGAATCATGATATTTAATTACTCATCGGTATGAGAAACACAAGAAAATTACAACTGTAAAAGATTGAAATTTCTGTATAAATACTATAATACTCTGTGGCTTACAAGTTACATATTATTATATAATGTTATACTTTTTCTGAAACATCAAACATTCATACAGCATTAGTTCCTAGTTATTTGGTTCAGATGTTTGATCATTATGATTCAACGTCACAGTAAATATTATATCGTAAAACCTTAACTTTGACTAATAAAATAAATTGATTGATTGACAGCCCTAGAGGAGATGAGGCGCACTTGGCATCTCTCCCTGATCACCTATCGATAGATACCGATGTTTGTTTAATGCACGTCTAATAATAGCGCGGTACTTGCACCGAGCGGCCGCCACAACAGTCCGCCCGCAGCCTTCGTACCGAGCGCTCGTGCACCATGGTGATCAAAATGCCTTTCCAACTGCCCTTATCCGACGACGTCGACATGATAAGGTACAGGAGCACTTACGACGAGTGCGCCCTGCCGCGGCGGCTGAAGCGCAGCTTGCCAACGCTGCCCGAGGACAAGGAGTGCTGCAGCATGGAGCGCAAGTCCAAGCTGGTGCTCCGAAGACGCCGGCAGCGGCGGCAGCTGAGGCTCCCAGCGTTGCCCGAGAACGACGAGAATTAAAAAAAAAAGATATTCCATTTTTGAAACCCACCGCCCCGTGGAGGCACAGAGTATAGTAGATGTTGCATTCTACGTTCCAAGGAGGATACGTGGTTCTTTGAAGCTGCAGCTATCAGCGTTTGGTGTGTAGAGTTTGTAGAGTTTAATGTTTTATATTTAAGTGTTAGTGAGTGCTATTTAATTATGATTTAATAGTTAATCCATAACAGGGTATAGTTTTGCGTATCTCCTATTTATCATTTATTTATCAAAGTAAACAATATTATCTTAATTCGGATTAGTGACACAGTTTATCTACAGTTTCCGATAATTTGTGTAATTACGCAGTTTTCGATGTATTTTTTGTAAAGCTCGATACCGTTACTTGATAAGAGATAACACTATCGATTCAATGGAACTGCGTTTTACAACTAAAAAGCAGAAGTTCTAGGACTCTTCTATGTTTTCCTGTATGCATCAGGAATATTATCAAGCACTTTTTGTACAACAACTATTAACTTTATACTTCTCCTAATATACGACGTATAAAATATTTATACAGTACAATTATTTTGTTTTTCATAAAATATTTTGTATCAAGTTGTAATTAGGATTATGTACAAACAAAACCTATCTGTATGTTGTTTATAGTTTATGTACATGTGTATTTTACATAACCGGTCTTTGGCTTTTAATTTAACAAATGTAAACAACATGTTGTACGCCATCGTCTTGCCAAAACATAGTACGATGTAGAATATAATTATACCTTAATACCTACCTTGTACTGTTTAAATGGCTCTGTTTTAACAATTTATAAAACTTTTAAGAATTTTTCGAATATTGAAAAAGTAGAACCTTTTTGAAACCTTTTTCACTTTAATTTTTATATTTCTGTCGTGTATTACAGTAGAAAATATTAATATTACATAACGAGTACATAACAAATATTTTTTTGTTACTTTTATAAGAAGCCTCTACGCGTCGTAGCAGCGTAGAGGCTAAGTAGCGCGTAGCTGCCTCTACAACAATGTTTTAGTTCCAAAGATGGTTTGTCTTTTTAGAAAAATAAACTTTTAACTTATTATTTTATAATATAAAGCTAAATATAGTAAAATAACAATACCTATTTTTAATTTGCTATAGCAAAAAAATCTGTGATATTTGCATAAGTATTAATTTTTATTGATGTTTTAGATAATATAAGATATTTATAGTTGATGTTGTTTACAAAGCACTGTGAGATGTAGTGATTTTGTAAATTTCAATATAAAATATTAAGAAATATTCATGTCACATCTTTTAGCGATGAATGTAAAATAAATGGTTTAAATTAATACATTGTTTTAACTTACCACCCCCTAAGCTCTATATAGATGTAGTATTCACCAGAATCAAACTGGTAAATAAATTCTATATGATGGATTATGGAGCAGCTTAAAGTCGAACCCTAAGGGTCAGGCCACAGCAATGCGTTGTGGCGTCGCATCGCAAAAACAACGCCGCAACGCAGTGTTGTGGCCTGGCCCTAACTTTGGAAGTTTAGATCTCAGTTATAGCTAAATTCAGAAGTATTAGAACTAAAACTGAAAGAATTTTTCCCAGATATAGCTTAAGTACCGCTCAAAACAGTCAGACATTTTTAAATAGGAAATTATGTAAACGTTTTGATTATTACATAATTTAGCTTTGATAACACTCTAACTACGCGGGGGAAAAGTAGCAGATTACTTAAAAAATATCCACAGCCGAACATATAACCTCCTCGTTTTTTGGAAGTCGGTTAAAAAAGCCCTTTGTCTCTGTAGTTATCAGTTGCTTTAGAATATCAGGTAGAGTAGAATACAAAAATTGTATTGGCGTAAGGAAATAGATATGATGGTTACGTAAAAGAATAAACATTTCAAAACAATAAATAAATAGATATAAATACGCCAAGTGCAGTAGTCTATTGCTTATCTAGAGTCTAAACCACCACTATACCAATTTCCATTAAAATTTCTCTAGTAATCTACTAAAGAAATAAAATAAAATGATTCGGCGTAGTACATTCAGTATGATTCTAATTACGACATGATAACATAAATTATTATGTAATGTGATATCTATATCTATACGTATTATAAAACAAAGTCGCTTTTTTCCCTCATGTCCCTTTGTTCCCTTTAATCATTAAAACTACGCAACGGGTTTTGATGATTCTTTCAGTATTAGATAGCCCATTTATCGAGGAAGGCTATAGGCTATATTTTATCACGCTAAGACTAATAGGAGCGAACAAATAGAGGAAAATGTGGAAAAATAACGGAAAAAATTATTTGAAAGGGCTAACTTGAACGCGCTAATCTCAGGAACTACTGGTCCGATTTGAAAAATTATTTTAGTGTTAGATAGCCCATTTATTGAGGAAGGCTATAGGCTATATTTTATCACGCAAGACTAATAGCAGAATGTGGAAAAACGGTGGAAATTATTTGAAGCGACTTATCTCGCGAACTACTGGAGCATTTTTTATGTTATTTGGCACAGAAGAAATAGATCCCGTGAAGGATCATAGCCCATAGGCTTTTAATCATTTTTCAGTGGCTATCTATTTTATACCCGTGCAACGCCGGGGCGGGTCGCTAGTTCTGATAATGTCTCCCAGTTTTTTCTAATCATATTCTCTCGTAAGCAGTATAAAGTATAAGCATCGGAAATAAACATTCCGCGAAGCCCCACAGCGATTGACGTACGACTTACAACACCAAGTTTCCTCTGCGCATTCTTGGGTTTAATTTCTTGAGGAGACCATAAAAGTTACAAAGTGGGCTAAGCAATAGAGTTTTCGTTTCTGTTGAATGTTGATACGATTACTTATGTAAAATAAGACTTAAGTTTAGCAGACACTGAATCTCAATACTTACAACAAACTCAAAGGTGACTGACTGACATGATGATCTATCAACGCACAGCCCAAACCAATAGACGGATCGGGCTAAAATTTGGCATGCAGGTAGATGTTATGACGTAGGCATCCGCTAAGAAAGGATTTTGTTCAACACTACCCCCAAAGGATTAAAATAGGGGATGAAAGTTTGTATATGTCACCGTAAGATTGTAATATGGCGAAGTGATGGATTGTAAACAAACAGTTTTCCGGTGATTTTAAATTAATTATTTCGTATTTGAAATAACTTAAATGCCAAATGGCATGAGATGTATAGCATAAAATAAAATTTAGATATATTTAAAGTGCTGTTTGAATGTTCGGTTATTAAAATTAACCTAATTTATAATTCAAACTGCACTTTAAATATAGGTATCTAAATTTCATTCAATGTTATACATCAAATATTCAGGCAATTGAAGTTATTTTAAATACGAAATAATTAATTTAAAATCACCGGAAAACTGATTGTTTACAATCCATCACTACGCCATATTACAATCTCGCGGTGTTTACAATCTTACGGTGACATATTATATACTATATAATAAATAATAATACTTCTTAACGCGAGCGAAGCCGCGGGAAATAGCTCGTTCATAACATAAACGCTCTTTACTTTGTATCTTATATCTTTGTTCTTACTTCGAATACTCTTACTTCAGTCTGGGGACAATTCAGCAAAACTTACGGCCGAACACCGAACATGGGGACATAATTTGAAATGAATACATTGCTTTCATTTAGTTTGACAGAAAATGTAGGATGTTTTTATCAAAATCTTCATTAAATTAAATGTAAGTAATTACTAAGTGTGGTCAATTTAGAGGGCTGCTTAAAATTCGAAAATCAAAATTGAGATCAGTGAAACGAGAATACGGTGAATACCCATAATAAAACTATACACACTAATACGACACACACTTGAAAGTTTAGTACAAGGATAACACATATTATAAAACCCGCGATATTTTTACATCATATCAATCAATGGTGATTTCTGGTAACCGTCGTAAAATTGTAATGCGCCTACGCACAGCGCCAGTTTCAAGAAGTTGACGTCAATCGAAATTGGGACACAGTTTAAAAGCGTTGGAAACGATAGTGGTCATATTTTTTGTATTGCAACACTGATTTATATGAAGCTTATATTACAAGCAGATAATGGATTGAGGTATGTAGGCAAGACCATAGCTAGCAGGTCAAATTAACCAGAATAGTTTAAAGCTAAAGTAGTCTGAATTTCTTCTGAGGTAGGTTCTTTAGTAGCATTCTTTAGTAGCATAATCTACTAATACGCAAGTTCCTAGGTTCTATAAAATCGATATTCCAATAAATGAAGTGTATATCTACCTACAAATACCACTGGCCATCGTTCCGTAGATGACCCTTTACGGTATCGGTATATAATAATAATATATATCTTTATGTAACCTTCAGATTCAGGATTTTTAAATTCTGTTTGCTGAAATTTTGCATGTCCTCTGTTCTTCGCACCTTACCTTTTCCCGGAAACTCTAATGGAGTGTTTATTTCCTTTGATATGGTAAATATCAATTTACTTTTCACGATCCACATTTATGTAAAAAATTGCGGAGTATTAACCCTAAATCACTCAACAGGTTTTACATGTGCTATCACGTGGGTATAAAAATATATCCCGATGTACGTTGATTCAGACCTACCACGATCCAGACAATTTATGTACTCCCCGAAATAAATATTAATTCATGTCCAGAAAAAATCGCGAGATTTAGTTTTATTTTTGTGAGATTTCGTCAGCTCCGAAAGCTTTTAGACTGGACACATCGGCACCAAAGCTGACAAAGGCCACGCAGACTTATAAAGCTTTAAAGGAGCTTATGAACTTCCTTTTGCGATTAAGCTTCGACTGCAAATGAGTATTTTATAAGTGTATACTATTAAATTATATAGATTTAGAGATTGTCGAAAACGTTTATCATGGACATACTAGGGTGGATTGTAAATGATGAATTTATAAATGGACTCAAAGAGATTTAATGATTAATTTGATAAAGATTTCGATATAATTTCCTTGAATTTTCTGTTAATCTCTTCATTTAATTAAAGTTAAGTAAAATAAAAAGGGACATTTTAGCCGCATGCATCCTGACAGCTGGGCAAAGATCACCACAGACTGGGTACTTGATGATGGACGACACTGCCGTGGCCGGCCTCGAAAAACATGGCGCGATGAACTTGACACATACAGGCCAGGTTGGCCGACGGTGGCGTTGGAGCGGGATAAGTGGAAGGACTTTGCCCAGCTGTAGGACAGCATAGGCTCCTAAAAAATAGTCACTTGGTCATAAAACGTGCCCTGTTGCACGCCGTCATAATATGCGTACCAGTGGGTGGCTGGGCGATTGACAACTACTTCGTAATACGTATATTATACCACTGTCCACGTGATGCGAGTGTTGTATAATGTCTACACGTGATGCTGCTCCAGACACCCGCACGTGAGGGCTCGTGGAACAATGTAGTTTACTGTTATTACGAGCTAATTATGTAGCGAACTTCCATAACAGAGGCTTTTGAAACGTGCTAGCGGTTATTGTATTCCAAGCTTATTGTTAGCCAAATAATTTTTAGTTGATTGCGGAGGGATTCCCGATTGAAAAAAGTATTTTATTTTATTTTATTTATTTATTTAACACAGGCATCTTGGCCCATATTATAAATACCTTTTGCTAACATACATACAATTATACTAAAAACTAACACTAGATAACACAAAAACACTAAACACGTATTGTCTGCGACGTGGGGCGCGACGTGTTCGGAAGTTGTCCTCGGAACCTCCTGTAGACGACTCCAATCGACCAGAACTCCTCCTTCTCGAAGGTCGGTAGATGGTGCGTCGGGACTCTCACCACAAAGGAGCTAAAATTCACTTTGTGGCGGGACTCCAAGCGCACGACCCTCAAGACGAAGTGGGTCTTGCTCCTGATGTAGTCCACGACCTGCTCGACCGTCGTGGATCAGTGCAGTCTGGACACGTACAGCGGCGTCGCGGGAGTCGCCGCAACAGCCGCAACAGCTGCTCGGGTCCTTCGGGTGCGGTGCCGCGATGGTTGCGGACGACGGGTTTCTTCTTCTTCCTCTTCATTCTTATAAACCCGTCATCATCGCACTTTCGGTCCTTTTCGGAGGGAGGATTTATCATAATTCAAGACGTGAGTGGAAGAATAAGGTAAGTAACATGAAAAAACTTCCCGTTTTTTAACCGACTTCCAAAAAGGAGGAGGTTTCTCAGTTCGACCGTATAATATAATATGTTCTTTTTTTTATGTTTGTTCGCGGATAACTCCGCCGTTTGTGGACCGATTTTCAAAATTATTTTTTGTTGTATAGGATATAGCCTAAATTTGGTACCATGTTCCCAAACATAGTGACCTGATGATGGGATCCATGAGGAATCGAGGGAACTCCTCAAAATTTATGTGGAAACATATGGTGATTTTAGTTTTATGAGAAGTATCCCAAGCATATGCTACCAAAACGCAAGATTTTGCACCAAGGTATTCTATGGTTCCGAAGATACTAAGAGAACTCCGGATTCCTTATAGATACAAGTTAGGGGTTTAGGCGCTGTTTTAAGAACAGAAAGCATATGCTATTGTACAAATTACATTCATCATCATTATCATCATCATTACCACGTCAGGGTCACCAATCGCCGCGCCGCCACCTCACCGCACCCGTGTGGCTTCTCCCTTCTACCGAGCATGCATGTAACTATAAAGAGTGAAATTATTATTTTTAACAAAACATTAAAACCGACTTCCAAGGTAAAAACAATAACAATATCCGTATAATATGAACTAAAAAGTATTAAATAAATAAAAATTAATTATATTATAAAAATTATATTATAAATAAAAATAAAAAGTATTAAATAATTTTTCCTGTCTAATAGTGCGTTTTTCCTAAACCTTTTCGGCTAAACCTCAACAGCTATTTCTGTACCCAATCTTCATCACTTTGAAGTCGGTGCCAGTTCCAAAAGTTTCAAATATTTGGCAGAGGAAGATTCAGCTATCTGGTACCGACTTCAAAATGATGAAGATTGAGTACAGAAATAGCTGTTGAGGTTTAGCCGAATTCGGAAAAAGGCACTATTAGACAGGAAAAATTATTTAATACTTTTTAGTTCATATACGGATATTGTTATTGTTTTTACCTTGGAAGTCGGTTTTAATTTTTTGTTAAAAATAATAATTTGCTTAAATGGAGGGTTTAGGGCCGGAAAATTTATTTGAAATAGAAAAACTATGGATTGTATGTGTAACCAGATACATTAGTTAGGTTATGAAATAATAAGTTACAAGTTTTATTAAAATAATTAGGGAAAAAATTAGTTATTGTCCGAATGTTACGAAATGTTACTTGTTCGATTCTTCCACTCACGTCTTCAATTAGAGAAGTATTTTTTTCGAATATAGGTACTCGTATTACAACTATTAACTGAGTCAATTAAGGTAAGACTTTAAACAATATAACAAATTATAAGTAATAGAGAAGTTAACAACAATATTGAGTTTACCACGTCATGCCTTGTAAGATTAAATAGCAATGATAACAAGATAAGTTATACCTAGATGAGTAACAGTTAAATAGTTTAACGTTATCGGCAATGATTATTATGTATGTCTAAGCGTATAATAATAGTAAAACACTTCAGACATGACTTAATACGTTGATAATATGTAACTTATAGAATATTATAGTGGTGTAAATTATAAACATAGTATTACCACAGATTACTAAGAAGTTAAGTAAGTGATAATTAACAATGCTTCAAACTTTCTTCGTATTCTAGCATGATTCAGTATATTGTATGCTTTAATTTTGTACCACGAAACGGCTTTCACGGTTGATTTATCGATATTACGATTTCTACCTAAACTATTCAAACCATCAAAATGCAAAACGAAATACAATAGAATTAAAAAAACTATAGCTCTAACAAGACTACCATGACTCCAGTTGCTGTTAAAAACTTGAAGATGGGGCACGACCTGACTCCCGAGTACGACAACCACCTTAAGGTAAATATGTAATAATCAAAACAATGCAAATTATTGACTCTTCGGACGGAAGGTAAACAAGAGGTCCCATAGAAGGGGCCGTAAAAAACCACCTTAATGTACCTACTGGTGGTATTGGTGCGCACTTCGTGGAACCATAATATTTTGGCTCATTTACCTTTCCATACCATAATTTTTCGATTTTCAAACCCATTGTTAGTGAGTATGAAATCACAGTTAAGATAAGGTAATTGGCAGTAACGTACATTTATGAGAACATGGTTTTTATTATTCGCAGGTACACCACGTCATTCATTTCACAGACCGTTATTGATCTTATCGGATACGTAACAGTGACGCGAATCGTGTGGTTTACGCAATGCAAATGATTTTTTGATTGATTGAAATGCACTTTTATTTATTTCTCGTGTATTACGAGCAAAACGAAACAAATTATAAAATCTGAATGCGTCAATGTTTTCGTATCAGACTTAATATTGAGAAGAAGATGAAAAACGTGAAAATTCCGTCATTTTAAAAAACGTTACATTGATTATATCTTCGACGACCGACAAGGCTTATATTCTTACTTTTATTCTAATTACTATATCGACGTTTCCATTTTCTTCTAGTATCTTAGGTCCGACAATAAAAATTGGGAAAACGGTGTAAATCAGAGATGGAGCGGAGCGGATGATTGGCCAGGAACAGAGTGGATAACACCGACTTTCTTCAAATAAACTAAATAGTTCCAAATCGGATTTTATACTTTTAGGAATAGGTTTATACTTTTTTTTAAATGTGTGGTAGGTCTGGAATTTCTCCTCCTATTTTCTTCTGATTAATTTCGTTGCGGGTCCAACGAAAGCTTGAGCAAACACTGGGGCTCTCTGAGATCATTTATTATCAAAGGGCTTTCGTGGTTGGATACTGCTGTCGATCTTGACTACACAGGAGAAACGGTGGTAAGAAAGTGTAGTGGGCCGTATACTTTTAGGAACTATGACATTATGTTTACAGTACATAATATAGTTGAAGTACATAACATGCCTCTATGGTGTCGGGGCCAGGAGGCGAGGCCGTCGCCTTGGCCACGAAGGTCCTGTGCCTGATAGCGTGCGAGCTATGTGGATATATAGTTTCCTTTGGAGTAACACACTTTTTCACTTAACGCTCTCCCATGAAAACACTTACCTACTATATTATGTTCATAATGTCTTTTGGGGGTTTTCTATCGTTCATGGCTTTCATGTAGCAAGATGTAGATATATGGTTGAAAAACGATAGGCAAAAAAGTTAGGTCCGATGTACCGTTAGAGAAATTCATTCACAGTCAAATGACAGACCTATGATAATATCCGGTGACCTGTAGTGTTACGTAAATTCAATATTCGTCGTCAAATCGTAATCTGTCAGTTGGGTTTGACATAACCCCGACAAAATTACGTAGTTCCGTCATATATCATGATCGTGAATCGGATA
Organism: Polyommatus icarus; assembly: GCA_937595015.1. NCBI lineage: Eukaryota > Metazoa > Arthropoda > Insecta > Lepidoptera > Lycaenidae > Polyommatus > Polyommatus icarus. The sequence goes on along the minus strand of OW569323.1, from coordinate 21,980,048 downwards.
GTACGGGTAGTACTATAATTTTATATTGAAGTGAGCAAGGTCCTCGCGTCGTTGCGAGGTGAATTGCTTGCTCAGCTTTCTAGTTTGGAAGGTGCAAAGGAGAAATTTAGGAAATCACGCACTCAATGTTCAAGTTTTATTCTTTTAATATAATGACAAAATCTATCAAAAGGTAAACAAGTCAAAAAATCATAAATTATAGAATCGTACAAAATAGTATAAAAAAGGTTTTTATAAAAGAAATTAGCTTTGTACACTAGTCACTACATCACCCCCCTCCAGAGACCGTCAAGGGCGATAATAGTCAGTAAATTTGACACGACGGCCTGACCTCGTCCTTTTGATGATGTTCTCATCAGCAGAAGGCAAATCCTGGCTATCCGCATTTGGAGTGTTATGGAGAGTGTTCGTTTTGGATAGTGGCTGTAGTGAGTTTTGACGCATGTTAGTGTTAGATGTGGACTGAGTGTTGTTAGGGTCACATAACATGAAGGCCGGCTTGATTCGGTCAATTGATACGGTAACCTGCTTACCATTTACTAAAATTTTGAAAACTTTGTCCCCTCTTTCCACGACCTTATGCGGGCCAGAATATGCTGGCTTTAACCCACCGCCAGTACAGTCCCTCAAGAAAATATGAGTTGAGGAAGATAAATCCTTATGAATAAAAGTTTTTAAGCTGCAGCTGTTATGCCTAGCTGCTGGCGATGGGCGGAGTTTCCTGACGATACTTCTAAGTTTTGATAGGTACTCCGTCATATCGGCGGTCTCATCTGGCTGAGGGTCAAAGAACTCACCAGGAAGCCGTATCGGTTGACCGTACACCAGTTCGGCTGCTGAAGCCTGAGCATCCTCTTTGAAGGAACTGCGGATGCCTAACAGTACTAGTGGGAGAGATTCTACCCAACTGTCATTGGCATGGCATATTATCGCAGCTTTTAGTTGACGGTGGAATCTCTCCACCAGTCCATTACAGGCAGGATGGTATGCGGTGGTTCTGCGGTGTTGGAAGCCAGCGATCGAAGACAAGCACTTGAATAACGCTGATTCGAACTGCCTACCTCTATCGGTGACGATAGTAGATGGGCAGCCGAATCGAGCGATCCAACCACTCAGTAGGGCCTTTGCCACTGTTTCCGCGGTTATGTCGGCTAGCGGTATTGCCTCAGGCCATCGCGTAAAGCGGTCAACGGCAGTGAGGCAATAACGGAAACCTTGGCACAGCGGCAAAGGACCCACGAGATCGATATGGACAAATGCAAATCTCGATGAGGGTAACTTAAAATCACCCACAGGAGAATGCACATGTCTGGTGATCTTCGATCGCTGGCAAGCTACACAAGACCGAACCCACTCGCGACAATCCTTTCTAATGCTAGGCCAGACATATCGTTCGGTTACTAACCTAACAGAAGCTTTAGCCCCTGGGTGACTCAGGGAATGCAGGCTATTAAATATTGCCTTGCGCAATTCTTTAGGCACATAAGGTCTCGGCGTAGTGCTGCTAGTGTCGCAATACAGCTGGCTACGTGAGCCTGGTACCTGAAAAGGCTGTAGTCGTAATGAGGTAGAACCTTCTAGAAGACGCTCTAGCTCTTGGTCATCAACCTGAGCTGCTGCGATTCTTTCAGCAGGCACGGGTTGTGATATCTCCTCCACGCGCGAAAGAGTATCCGCCACCACATTATCCTTTCCAGATATGTGACGGATATCCGTTGTAAACTGGGCTATAAAATCCAGGTGACGGAACTGCCGTGGAGAGCAATCCTTTTTGCGAGAGCTAAAGGCAAAAGTTAGGGGCTTGTGGTCTGTGTAAATAACAAAATTACGAGCCTCTAACATGTGCCGAAAATGCCTAACGCTCTGATAAATGGCGAGCAGCTCGCGGTCGTATGGGGAGTACTTCATTTCTGCTGGATTCAATTTGCGCGAAAAGAATGCAAGAGGCTCCCATGAACCTGCGTTAAGCTGCTGCAGCACTGAGCCGATAGCCTTGTCAGAAGCATCCGTGACCAACGCCAACTTAGCGCTGCAATCAGGATGTGCTAATAATGCTGCTAGACAAAGGCTGTCCTTGCATTTCTGAAATGCCTCGAACTCCTGGGGGGTAAAATTTACTGGATGTGAACCCTTAACTGACCCAACTAAAAGATTGTTTAAGGGTACTTGAAAATTTGCTGCCCCAGGGATGAACCTACGGTAAAAGTTGAGCATACCGAGGAACCTGCGTAGCTCTCTGACCGTTTTCGGCACAGGAAAATTTTTTACTGCCTCGACCTTGGATGGCAGTGGTCTTGTGCCTTCGGCTGAGATATGGTAGCCTAAAAAGTCAATCTCTGGCACGCCAAACACGCACTTCGAGCTGTTGATGACCATACCGTAGTCCCTAAGTCTGGCGAAGAGTTGGCGAAGGTGGAATTCGTGGGTCTTCTGGTCTTTCGAGAAGACCAGAAAATCGTCCAAATATGCATACGTAAAATCCAGACCCCGGACCATTTCGTCCACGAACCGCTGGAACGTCTGCCCGGCATTTCGAAGTCCGAACGTCATGAACGGAAATTCGAAAAGACCGAACGGCGTCGTGATCGCGGTCTTCGGGACGTCGTCTGGATTCACGGGGATCTGGTTGTAGGCCTTCACCAAGTCAATCTTAGAGAATACGGTACAGCCAGACAGGCTATGTGCAAAATCCTGAATGTGACGGATGGGATACTGGTCAGGGATGGTCCGTGCGTTCAGCATCCTATAATCGCCACAGGGGCGCCAGCCGTCGTCTTTCTTCGGCGCCAGGTGGAGAGGCGACGACCACGGAGATTCAGATGGGCGACATGTGCCACATTGAATCATGGCATCAAATTCATCCTTAGCGATTTTTAATTTGTCAGGCGCCAATCTACGAGGTGAGCACGATACTGGTGGGCCAGGTGTTGTACGTATGTGGTGTACAGTGTTGTGTTTGGGAGTGCGGTGTATACCTGGTGGACGAGTGATGTCGGGAAAATCCCGTAGTATATGTGTGTAAGCGGAATCACCAAGACTCACCTTCACCGAAGACACATCACCACAATGACGGGCAGGCGACGCCGGGGCGGAAAGGCTTGTATAGTTATCAATGAGGCATTGATTCCTGCAATCAATAACTAAATTGTAAAAAGATAAAAAATCCACGCCTATTATCGCCTTTGTAACATCGGCAACTATAAATCGCCACGTAAAGTCACGGCGTAAACCTAGATTTAAATTTAAATTAATAAACCCGTATGTAGGTATCGGTGTCCCATTGGCTGCACACAAAACGTAGGTGGTCTTCTCCAGACGTCTAGGGATCGCCGATCGGGGGTAGACACAGAGGTCGCTTCCGGTGTCGACCAAGAACTGCACCTTCGACCTTCGATCGGTGACAAATATGCGACCGGTATTCGGGCAATCGTCGGTCGCCATCACTGATTGCCCCGTGAGTTTTCCGACTTGTGGTAGTCGCACGGCTTCACACACTTCCGGGCACGGTCTGCGAATTTCTGATGGTACCAGCATAGTGGGAACCTTCGATAGCTAGATTCCGACCTGGTTGAAAGGGACCGGTGACGTGTGCGACCGCGACTGCTGGAACGTCCTCTGGAGCGGGACAGTCGTTCCACTTGGCTTGTCAGCTTTTGTACCTGCTCGGTCAGCGCGGCAATCTCCGGGCGGGCACTCGAAGACGGTGGTGGAGCAGCTACAGCAGAAGACGACGGAATCTGATGGCCAACCACGTCGTGGATCCTGTCGGCTAGTTCCGCCAACTCAGCGAGACCAGTCTTGGACTGTGAGGCTATAATGGCTTGGGTGCCTGCAGGAAGACTACTACTCCAGATGCTCCGCAGGAACTCTTCGGGTACTCCCGGGCCAGCAAGATTGAGTAGGTGGCGGTAGAACTGCGAAGGCTTTCTGTCGCCGAGCTCCTCATGCATGAGAAGTTGTTATGATGTTATATTTTTTATAATGAAGTGAGCAAGGTCCTCGCGTCGTTGCGAGGCTCAGGTTGCTCAGCTTTCTAGTTTGGAAGGTGCAAAGGAGAAATTAACAAAATACCGTACTCGATGTTCAAGTTTTAATATTTTTAATATAATGACAAAATCTATCAAAAAGTAAACAAGTCAAAAAATCATAAATTATAGAATCGTACAAAATAGTATAAAAAAAGGTTTTTATAAAAGACATTAGCTATGTACACTAGTCACTACATCACCCTTTATATTAACACAATCGAGCTTTTACGTTAAAAACTAGTGAAGATATTTAATTTCATCTAGCCTTTGATAAAAATATCCGTAAAAGCTTAAGCGGTTGAACGCTCTAAAGTGCTTGGAGAAAATCTTTCTGGAAACTTCTTTACCTCGCGATATTTCATGCTAAACTTTAATAAACTGTAAAGTTATAACCACGCAGGTTTTAGTTGGAGTCATTAAAAGTTTATATAAGTAAATTGATAACAGCGCAGTAACGGTGCGGGTTTAATGAAGTTATAAAGTTTCAGGGCCGGCGAGGCACGTGTACTGCACTGATTGCTGCAGGACCATGGAGGATTTACACGCCAGCTAGAATATAATGCAATTATAGCACGATATAGCTACATCTTTCTATAGAAATGTAAAGACCACAAATGATACGTTAGGTTAGGTTGATAAACAAATATCTTTATTTCAGACTACTATGGTCCATTGGTTAGTAATACAAACATAAAAGTAAAGATTATTGGGACTTTTATTTACATTATACCATGTCGTCCGCATAGCTAATGTTGTTAAAGCTAACACCACCAACCTTGCATCCGACACGCATATTGCTGAGCTCCACTATGAGATCATTCACGTTCAGATTGAATAGCTTAGGAGACGATAAGCCCCCCTGTCTCACACCGCAGTTCAATCTGTACGCCTTAGAGAGTTTATTGGCCCATTTTACATGATTCGTCTGATTCGCATACCAGAAACGAAATATGTTTATAATATCCACCGGTATACCCATGCTCTCCATTTTCTTCCAAAGTACATCGTAAGAAACGAGGTCAAATGCCTTTGAAAGATCCAGAAAGCATGCGTAAACCGGTGTCCTACGGCTTGTATAGTATTGGACAGTATGCTCGAGACTCAAGACAGCACTTTCGGTGGACAGTCTAGGTCTAAATCCAAACTGCCCATCATGTATTTTCAGATATTTTTGCAGATGTGAGTTTCCATTCCATTGCCATGTTCATAACAGATATCGTTTGTGCTTTATCTTTTCTTATAAAACCGCTGAACCTATTTTCATGAGATGCACACTGAATAAAAATGCTGCAATTTGCAAATCATTTACCTACTATGTAAGTAGTTTTAATACAACCACAGTCCACATTACAGAACACAATACATAATATTATACTAACGGAGAACCAAACCAACATCTGTTTCATGTTTGAAGATCGACAAGACTACCTGCTCTTTTATTTTGTTGTAACACTTGTTGCTTTGTTTAGGTCAAACAATGCACTTTTTTGGGTTTTGATATCTCACGTTCCTTGGCACCCGAATCGCATCTGCCAAAATTTCACCATCGAATTTAATAAAAAAAACCGGCCAAGTGCGACTTGGACTCGCCCATGAAGGGTTCCGCAGAAATAAACTCCAATACTTCCAAATCAGACTCTGATGGGCTGCTCGTAATCATCACGTTAATTCTAATACTAAGTTTTCACTGACAATTTAATAATCACAAGCTAAAGCCTAAAAGTTTATGTAATTTGCTTGAAGCAAAGCGTCAAAAAAATTATGAAATCTGTAAACGGCACACGATGGTCAGTTAAGTTAACCTTAGAATAAACGGACTTTAACTTACATTGCGATGTTCAGAAACGCACTTTCTGAGTTTATCGAACCAATAGTGCTATTGAATAGATAAACGGCCGTTAAAAGTTCCTCAGAAACCGGGCATTTGTTGTCCACATTTATAAAGTAACTAGATATCGCCCGTAACTCCGTTGCGCCAAAACTCGTTTATCGCGCGGGGACCGTACATGTTTCCAGGATAAAAAGTATCCTATGTCCTTTCCCGGGACTCAAAGTATCTCCATGCCAAATTTCAGCAAAATCGTACTTATCTTTGTCCAAACGCCTGATGGCAACCCTACTTGCAAAGGTACTGAAACCAATAATTTGTCAGTTTCACTTTACAAATAGAATAAAATTCAAATCATCGAACAGTGAACACGAAAAAGGATTTTATGCGGATTACGTAGTAAGTAGTTTTTCTTCAACAACTTAAAATAATACATAAACTTTTTAAAATCTGCTAATAAATCATAATATGGTATAATTTTTAGTAAGTATTAAAATATTGACTAAGCTTTACGTTACGAAATTAAGTTATATAGAATATTTGTTAAAATAAGATGCAATTTTTTTTTATTTCTTTTCCATCGAATAAATTATAAAATATCGTATTTTCTCTTACACAGGCCCTTCAAGATATGATGTTGTATCTATGTTTAAAAATAAAATAGTTTGTGGCCTATTAACAAGTATAAAAATCAATTTCACTTTACTTGATCGTCAATTTCTCTTAAAATCGGAGCTGAAAAGGAACTAAATTTTGAAATGTGGTTTGCATGCACCTTTTAACTGTAAATAATATGTAAACTCTAAAAACTTTAATTACTTTTTGTAGCTTTTACGGGATGTTGAAAGCAAAAACATAAATTTCTTTAAAACCCGTGGATGAAAATGATACAAAACTTTAACAGTAGCAGAAATCAACAAACTTAACCATATTATACCGTTTTTAGAAACTCTAATATTTTTTCGACGCAATTAGGCGACGTTTCTAATATTTGCTAATTACTGGGAAACCCGTGGATGAATCTGACACAAAACGTGTCTGCACATCAGTTACTGTCCTAGCAATATCCCAAAACCTAAATTTTAAACTTTAATATTTTTTTCAGCCTATAGCGACCAAAAATCAAAATTCCTAAATATCTCTGGAAGCTGTCGACCAAAAAGACACAAAATCATTTTTTAGGTTTACCTTGTGGTCCCAAAACTATACGCAAAAAATTAGAAACTTTAGAATTTTTTAAACGAAAAAAACCTAGTCCTATCGGTCTACTAAGTTATTTTTGACTTATGAGAGATTTCCTATCACAGCGTTATGTACTCTGTGCCCTGTAGAATGTATCTATAACTCTGCATTCTTTTATTTAGTTATTGATTTGAGAGCTTACTATATATCTGTTACTCTATTCTCTTGGTTACTCTAAAACGGCTACATTGGTTGGACTTATCCTAAGCTCTGCTTCTCTTGATCTAGTTCCCGTGAGAACTTGCAGTTTAAATCCTTATTTATTTCGCACTTAGAGTAACCTCTGATCTAAATATAATATTATATTCTTGCAAATAGCTGTAGCGACCTCCACGACGTGTTAATCGTACCAAGTTCAAGTGAGTCGTGACATAGCGGCTTATGTGACTGACCAATTTGACTATCCGCGTCAGGACATGATTGTCAATATTGCAATATCTACTATATCCTCTTTACATTAAATTTGCCTATATACGAGAACTGAGATACAATAGGTGTTAATACTCTGCAGCGTTGCGACACGACAAATTACATCTTAATATTATTTGTATGAAATTATATGAGACACACCGCACTACGCGGCAACAGAAAGTTACGCGACACTTCCCTTCAATATTATATGCGATGTGCAGTGTCGCTCGACGCTTCACTCCACTGCAGTGTAGTAACGCCTAGTAAGCTGACACCGCGGTGCCAGCTTTGCACATAAACACATGATAACGAACGTTGGACATATTCGTCAACTATTTCCAATAAAGCCGTCGATTGTGTACGCTATAGGCAAATCGTTTCGCAATTGTGGCATTTCCTTCACCGCCCAACGTTAATACTGTATCCAAAAGTACCTACATTCTAACTATCTCAAAACAACCCAATGAAAAAATATCAACTTTGCAAATTGCAATGTACGCATGTAAGTCTCTAAACAGACGCACTTCTGTTGACATTTTTTACTAACTGACGCGTCATACGTACATTACACACGTACAAATTACCTGTAACCTTTGAGCTCTTGAAGTTAACGCTCTCGAAAGTAAACGGATTTAGCGGATCAGTCAACAGATGACGCACAATGATCTGTCATCAGCCCGGAATCATCCGGTCTTGAGCAGACTGTGAGTGAACTAGTTCACACCAGATCAACAATACGTATGACTTGTCCATTTCCATTGAAGACAAGACATTAGGAGTTCGATCCCGATTAACCTTTATGGACATCACAAATACACTAGTAAGTAATGATTACAGCTGTAATTATTTGTTGTTAGATATCCTTCCGTTATTAGTTTTTCTTCATAACACAACACTGGCTTGAACCAGTACCCTGAGTCCTGACCTTTAATATTTTAATCCAACATTATTGGATAATCTTAGATAAAAATATTAATAGAGCAAAATAGTATGTCCCATAAAGACCAAAAATTTGTTGATTTTCGGAGTTTTCACCAATTAGACAAAAACGTCGGTTTGACAGAGTACTTAAGAATACGACTTTGTTCTACAGTGTGTTTGTGTAAACACCGTTATCCTTAAAACCATCAAATGGGCCCGTCAAAATGAACAACTTTTTCTATGAGAACAATGCTGGGAACTCAAAAAAAAATGCCGTCTCCATTTTTTTACTTCCCAGCATTGTTCTCATAGAAAAAGTTGTTCATTTTGATGGGCTCATTTGATGGTTTCAAGGACAACGGTGTTTACACAAACATCTTGTATTTAATTGAAATCGGACAAGAAACGAAACCATAATAACGACAAAAATATGTTGAATTAACATAATGGAATCGAAGCTGCTAATTTTGCATCAAAATAGTGGATGGATGATCACAAATTGCCAGAAATCCCTTCACACGTGTTTATCCAAGCTGACCCCAAAACTCGCGACAAACACTCCTTTGTTGTAAAGTTCACGACCCTGAATTGAATTTTATTTGCTACACGCGTCGTATAGTTTATTGGTTCAAGTCACGATCATCTTTCAGTGCTTTGTTTATCGTAATTTACGTATTTATTGGAAAAATTACACGTGTAAAACTTATTTACGTTCAGTCGAATACTGTATGCTTTCTTCGTTTAGCAAACTACACGCAATTTTTTTTTTTCGAAAGAAGATTATGCCAAGGAAGATACCTGAGTATAAAAGTTATGGCTTGTGACACATTTCTTAAAGAGTTACCCATTTTTTATTAAAGCTGGCTCCACGGGAGTTTCCTTCGACGCGCCTTGCGGTATTAGCTGTTGTTTTATTTTTTGCCCAACTCAATAATTTCAGCCGCGTAGCTCTGAAGGTCCTCAGCCAGTATGCGTGGCAACAGGCAACTACGCAGTAATGCCTTATGTTTTTTTCATTAAGCGTTGTTGTAAACTAGGCATATCATAGAGTCTTATGAAACATTCATCGCTGGCCTAATTTCCAGGCCGGCCCTTGGCCCAATTGTGCTCGTCACTATGGATACACGGGCACAACACGAATGTGTTACGTTTCTCAGCTGTTCTATGCAGCGAACTTTCTAGAACGACGTTGAATTAAATATCGAGGCAGAAAGCTAAGTGTGTTGGTCATACATTTGTAAATCTTGGTTGAAGGAGGTAAACGTATCTTTATTTGGTATCTTCAGAAATCCACTTGCATTCGACTGGGTTATTCGCATTACAACACCGGGGCATTGCGATGCGTTGTTGACTCTAAATTGACGAAATATTTCAGGTCCTTGACCGCGCTCTACATCAGCTCTCATGGACAAATAAAGGCGAACGAACCTATGTATATGGAACACATTTGATCTTAAGTGCCCATTCAAATGTTGTCTGCAATAATTTTCGGTTGTTAACCATCATAGTCTAACATTATGGTCCAAAGGCCTAGAAAAACGAAGAAATACATAGCGCACAGTATAATTATTACAATATACTACAATTTTAACGCCTAGGGTAGGTCCCTAATGAAAACTATAGGACTTACATCTATTTAAGCCTATAGGGTAGGCCCCTAATGAAAACTAAAGGATTTACATATTTTTTAAGCCTAGGGTAGGGTAGTAAACTGTAGGGGTCTGCGTCCCTCGAGATGGTTCAGTGAACTCTCGTCAGGTATCGATTTTTAGTTCGTCTCGTCTCGTACTAGTCGGCTCACCGCAGCGGCAGGACCACGGGGCTGTGAACGATGCTTTGTCCTGTTCAACGAATATCTTCGTTCTTATAATAATAATACTTATCTATGGACGCTTCACACCACGTCAGTCTGGCCCAGTGCTAAGTACCTAAAGGACTTGTGTTACAGGTACCAGACAACGGAAATATATTTAATACTTTTATACTATACATATATTTAAGATTTTTATTATATCATACACATATTTAATACACATCCAGACCCGGGAACATTGAAAACTTTTTGTTCCGTCGGCGGGATTCGAACCCGCGACCCCCGGTTTGAGCTACCAACGCGCTCACCACTGAGCCACAGAGGTCGTCGTTCTTGCTTTTATTCTCGCTGAAGTTGCTTGCTTTCTGTTTTTAATAAAATACTAGATAACGCCCGCAACTCCGTTGCGCCAAAATGAGTTTATCGCCCGGGAACCGTACGGTTTTGCGGGATAAAAAGTATCCTATGTTCTTTCCCTGGACTTATCTCGATACCAAAATCGGCTCAGCGGTTTTGGTGTGAAGAGGTAACAGACAAACAGACACACTTTATAATATTATACTTATAACTAGCTGTTGCCCGCGACTTCGTCCGCGTTAACATAGTATAATAACAAAGATAACTATGTATATACTGGATAGTTTTCCCCTTTATGTGGTTCCTTATACACAGGGTAAAAACGGGACCCTATTTAAGCAAATATCAAACGCAAACGTCAATAAACTTTCATGTTTCTAACTCAAGAAATGACGGACTTTCATTTAAACTTTCAACCCCTATTTCACCCCCTTGGGGTAGAATTTCCAAAAACTCTTAAACACATATCCAATCATTTTTAATCAGTAGCCCAAACATAAAATTTCAAGTTTCTTACTTAAGAAATTACGGACTTTCATTCAAAATTTCAACCCCAGTTTCACCCCCTTGGGGGTAAAATTTCCAAAAACGCTTAAATACGTATCCATTCATTTTTTATCAGTAACCCAAAAATAAAGTTTCATGTTTCTAATTCAAGAAATGACGGACTTTCATTTAAACTTTCAACCCCTATTTCACCCCCTACGGGGTAAAATTTTCTAAATAACTTCCTTAATGGGTGTCTACTTAATAAAAAACCCTACTCACCAAATTTCGTGGCTGTAACTTTAACAGTTTTTGCTCAGCGGTGATGAATCAGTGAGTCAGTCAGTCAGTCAGTCAGGACATGTAATTTTATAAGTATAAGTAGATAAGACGTATGGATTGTACGTTTTTCACTATAATATCTTATAGAACTTTTCTTTTTGACCGACTTCCAAAAAGGAGGAGGTAATACGTTCGGCTGTATGTATCTTTTTTTTTGTATGTTCCTCGATTACTCAGACGTTTGTGGTCTGATTTTCAAAATTCCTTTTGTGTTGGGTGTAACTTGAATTTGGTACCATGTTTACAAAAGTGGTGATTTGATGATGGAATCCTTGAGGAATCGAGGGGACTCCTTGAAATTTGTATGGAAATATATAGTGATTTCGATTTTTTCTGAAGCATATGAGGTAATACCAAAAAGTAAGACTTCGCATCAGGTTATACCCTGGATCCGAAGGTACCGAGCAGAACTTTTGAATGCTTATAGGTACAGGTTCGGGGATTTCGGCGTTGTTTAAACAACTGAAAGCGTAAGCCAACAAAATCATCATCACAAACATAATTATACCATGGTCATCACACTATGATCTAATTATTGGTACTTTTCATGATATTTTGCATCGAAACGGATGTTTTTGACGATGATTTCACTGTTTCTGGACTGATTTTCGAAATTTTCGTGTTGTTGTTGTTGTATCTTAATTTTGTATAACAATTACGAAAGTGGAGAGCTGATGAAGGGATCTATGAGCACTCGAGGGAAATCTTTGAAAGTTATCAAAACGCTCATAGTGGTTAAAATGTTGTTTCTAGTAAGTTAAACATATATTACGAATAAGAGAAATTTCATACAAAGGTGTCTCTTGGTCCAAAGGCACTGAACAGAACTCCTGAACCTTTAAAGATAAAAGTTTGGAAATTGCAGCATCGCTTAGATAACTGCAAGCATTTACCACAATTTCGCTTACAGTAACATAATGTGAATAGTTAACATTCGTATTGGTTATTTAGGCATAAAGCCTTATTTTGTATACAACACTAAAAAGAGTGAAATTATTATTTTTAACAAAAAAAATGAAAACCGACTTCCAAGGTAAAAATAATAGTAATATAAACTAAAAAGTATTAAATAACTCTTACTCTTTAATAGTGCATTTTTCAGAATTCGTCTAAATCTCAACTATTTCTGTACATACCTACTATAGTCTTCATTACTTTGAAGTCGGTACCAGTCCCAAAAGTTTCAGATATTCTGTCATTACTGAACTCACGATTAAATTAGCTGGTACCGACTTCAAAATATTGAAGACTGTAACAGGTATGTACAGAAATAAACACACCGGCAAAATTAGAGGAACATAACAAAATTTTATTTTATTTTGAAAATTATTCGCTGTTTTTTATATATTTATTTATTTATTAAATAATTGACGATTAAAAAATAAAACTTATATAAATTTAGGGCATAAAAACGTGTAAAATAGAAAAAATCAGCAAAAATCAAAAATTAAGAAAAATCTTTGAAATTTCAGTAGTAAGTTTTTAAGTTAAATTATTCATTTTTACTTAAGAAATGCCATGTTTAAAGCGTGTAATGCCTTCTATGGATCTCAAGAGGGTCTGCATACGCCATTCCATGCTTGTATTTTGATTGTCGATCATTTCCTTTGGGATATTCTTCTACTCCTCCAGTAGCGCCAACTCGAGCTTCTGAACACATTTTGGAGCTAGAGTTTTAACTCGTACCGTTCACCCATTGATGTGCCACACGTCCTTAATCAGACCCACATCCGTAGACCGTGCTGACCTGGGCTACGCCAGTATCATTTAGGTAATAATACCCGATTTTTTTTACTCTATGGACGCGCATAAAATTGAAGTTACTGCCTAAAACTGTGTAAAAGGCACAACATGCAGTTCTAGGATGTTTGTGCTATAGCCCTGTACTGTCAAAGTACCATCATTAACAATCATCAGCTCCGTGCGGGCTCCAAATCATATGCCACCCCAAACCATTACGAAGCCTGCATGATAGGCCAGTGTGTCCGTTAAGTTTGATGGTCTATAGCGTTCCTTACGATTTATCCACATTCTTTATCGCCTGTCAACAAAATTTACACAGAGTTTGCTCCCATCACTGTACAGCACACGATTTCACTCACTTGTTAAATTTTTATGTTCACGCGCAAATCTTAGCCTGGCTCTTTGCGGTCCTGTCTCAAGTTTTGGTGCCCTTGCTGGCACTTTTGAGTTTAATTTAACTTCTTTGATTCTTCTCCTTACTGTACAATCACTTACACGTCCATCTCGGACCTGTTCCGACAGGTTTCGTCTCTGCAAAGCAGTTTGAGGTCGATTTCTTAAGGCTTGTACCCTTACAAAACGGTCATCCTGAACCATTGCCACCCGAAATCTGCCTTGTTCTCGTCTCCAAACGTAAGATCCAGTCTCTCTGTAGCGTTGAAAGTTACGATGGACCACGAAAGCCGACACACCTAAGGCCTGACTGACCGAACGGTAGGTGTGACCTTTCTCTATCGTGGTTACAGCTCTAGCAGTCGTAGATGCTGGAAAATCACTAATTTTGTATCTAAGCAATGTGTTCTTCCAAAAACCAAACAATCAAATGAGCTGGCATACCTTGCACCCCGCTAAAAACGCCATTCTTATCAGAAACACTTACAACGTCAATCATCGAAAAACACTTAGTAGGGCATAATTGCAATAAAAATCTGTTAGCTTCCCAGTTGTGTTCAATATTTTATTTCTTAAATGAGCTTAGAAACTATAAAAAAGGATTTCACACAGCCTGACCCACTTGAATTCAAGTTGCGGCCCTTTTTACCTATGTTCCGCTAATTTTGCCGGTGTGTGTAGTTGAGATTTAGACGAATTCTGAAAAAGGCACTATTAAAGAGTAAGAGTTATTTAATACTTTTTAGTTTATACTCGTATTACTTTTGTTTTTACCTTGGAAGTCGGTTTTCATTTTTTTGTTATTAATTTAATTTTCGGGGTTAGGGGGCTTTCATACATTTCATTCAGTCGACTCTTGTTATTTTCAAGTATGCTTTTTTGCTAAATATTTATATTTCTATGTAAAGACTAAAGTGTAAAGTCACACCAACCAGTCAACACCTACTGTAAGTATTTAATTGGTCTATGCCTACCAGTTAATCGTCAGATCTCAGTAACTACTAACTATTGTATCCAAACGGAAGCTGAGTAGTGTAACCTAAATATTTATTTATAGGTGGCCGAAAATAGTAGACACAATGGCCGACAAAAATAAGACGGAAAGTTCAACCGACAGCGGTAACAATAGTACGAACTACGAGCGTATCATCGTAGCGATGTGACTCTACGGCGATTTTTTTTTTACTACAGTTTATTAAAACGTTTATAACAGCATTAATTTAATGAAGAGGTTGAAATTGTACTAAGTAGTTGTCATGTCTAAATCTCCTGTAAAGTAGATGTTATCTTTAGTGCGGCCATTAGAGGTAGATACTATCAGAGAAGTTGATTCCTAGGCAGATAGGGGACCTATTTATGTCACAGTATAGTATAGCAATATTGATATTGCTATACTGTGCCTATGTAGTTTGGTCGCGTTACGTCAAACCCAGCCATCTAATCATATTATTATTTATTACATATTAACAATGAATTGACATGATTCGACCAAATGACTTTGGTCTGTCAACTGCCTAGGAATCAATTTCCTCGATGGTACATTATATCTACCTTCAGTAGGACTAGGTACATACATACCACTAAAGTTGTGTAAATGAACACAAAAATAATATGTATTCCAAATGTAAAACCATAAAAAGACGGAAAAGAGTCCTTTCGTATCAAATAACATCTTTTAATACCTACTCAGTATTTTGGCTCGCGGTTTTCCGGAAAGCAAATAGTGAAAATTACAATTTGGGCTCCAGGGAGTTGTGCTCGTAGTACAATATTCACATTGAATGGGTGTGGTATTTCGTGGTAGCGACATTTCCGAGTATTGAATGGTGGTGATGTCACATGGGCGGGGTGATGAATGAAAAATTCAAACGCGTTCATGGAACAATGGCGAATAATTGACCCAATTAGGCGGTCATCAATATTTTAAATGGAGTCTCAAGCCACTTAGTGTGATAAAATATTGTATTGTTATACTACTAGTATTAAAAGTATATTATTTCTAGATGAAACCCGCAACTCTGTTGTGCCGAAATTCGTTTATCGCTCAGAGATTGTACATTTTACAGCAGTGGTTCCCAAACTTATTTTGTCTACTGCTTTGAGAACAAAAAAAGAAAATTGTTTTAGCGCCTCCTTTATGGAACTGAACATAAATTAAGAAGTTTTATATAACGTAAAATTTTTAGGTTACTACGCGTTTACGATTTTTATTAAATAACTAGCTGTCCCGGCAAACGTTGTTTTGCCATTTAAAGTATTTCTACTTCATCAGTTGATACAAAATCTTATCCCCTCTTTTGTGCCCTAAGAGGGGTGGGGGGAAAAATTTTATACACCAGATGTTAAGTTGGAAAAACAGTTAATAATAATATTATGAAGTATGTCCATTAAAGAAAATAGTTTGATACAAAATCTGATGGGGAGGAGGGGGTAATTTTTATACACCAGAATATATTGTTGAGTTGGAAGAAGCCAAATATATGCGAAACTTGCATGCGAAAACCGCATGCAAGTTGGATCAGTAGTTTTCGTGTTAAAGCAAGTCTTTAAATACAAAATCTGACCCCCTCTTTCGTCCTTTTAGAGGAAAGGGGGGATTTTTTTTTATACACCAGATGTTAAGTTGGAAGAAGACAAATATATATCTGCGAAAACCGCATTCAAATCGGATCAGTAGTTTTCGTGTGATAGTGGAACAAACATACAGACAGACAGACATACAAAAAAACTGACTACATTTTTGGCTTCTATAGCGATGAAGTGACACCCTCCGCTTCAAATTTTTTGAATATCTTTAATGTACAGAATCTTCATTTCTACAGTTTTATTATATGTATAGATTCCCAGAAATTCGGATAACGATCATAATATTTTCACAATTTAGCTCACATTTTATAGCTCTGAACTAATTATAAGACAATAGTCCAGGGAACTTAGCCAACTTGCTTTGGATAATCGACAACAAAATTCGAAATAAAAATCGTATAGGATTTGACCAAGCATCACAAGCGTATGTTGATCACGCGTTGTGTCAAATGATCGAATCCCACACATTTTTGATGAGCTTCGCTGTTGAATTTATCGAGGAAATTGTCTATTCATATTATGTAAAATGCTTAGCCAATGCGTTTCCTTTATCGCTTTTTTTATATAATCGCCCATTAAAATGTATGGAATTGACATGACATGACTCGAATGTTGACTTCGTGTGATCAAACGCTTCTGTCAGTTCCATACAATTTGATCGGGGATTCTATAAAGCGATAAGGAACCGTGTTGGCTAGGGGCTCAGTTATATCTAGGCGCATAGCAGCCCACTTCTCGTTATAGCGCGCTATTCCTGATTCCAGGTCGAATGCCTGAGGTTATGTCATCGTTATACTATCAACTATCTCCTATTTATAAACGTGATTGTGCTAAGATTTTGATGTATACCCTCTAATGCGGTAAGTCAGATCATAGATATAAAAAGACCAGAAATGAAAATAAATATGAGAAGGCCTAGATTTTAATCGCGCAGTAGAAAGAGAGTGGATTCCTTCCTCTCCAGTCTACCAGTCCACAGAGGTCTGTAACTCTTACTTCTACAAAATATGTTTAATCAGGTCATACGAGTAACATATTATGTCTTGACGCGAGAATAATATTTGAAATACTTCTATAATATCAAAATAAAAAAAAATGTCTTTCTTATACATAAAATTCTCGTGCCACAATGTTAGTTACCGTATAACTCCTCCGAAACGGCTTTACTGATTTTTACCAAATTTTATATGCAGCATAGAAATTCGGTAGGTCTGATAGTCGGCTACTGGCTACTTTTTATATTGATAAATGCATTTGATGAATAAATAATAGTAAATGATTACAACTCGAGACTGACGGCGACCAATGTTTGTGCGACGGGAGCGCGATGGCCGTTGCCATGGTGCCATATTTATTTAGTGTCTTCAATAAAATAGGGCGAAATACGTTATATGGTAAAATAAAGTTTGCCGGGACAGCTAGCATAATCTAAAGATTTGATAGTCTCAAAACGGACTAAATAAATACCCTGCATAATGCTTAAAATATGTGTACGTAGTTACATTAAGAGGCACTCCTAAATTAACCGACTACAAAGTGTACTTTATTTGTATTGGGTGAATTTACAACGTTTTCCTTACGCTTCCTAGTAGCATTGTTTTCACAAGTAGTAAACAACGCTAAGACATAAATTTTAGTCTTAGCATGTCACGCGGATCTCCCAATGTTTACATAACTACAAGTGGCCTTGTTATACAAAATCTATTCCTGGTTACTTTACGGCGTACGCTAACACAATTTAATGAACTTTTTGTTTACATTATCGTGTCATAATCTACGCGCCTCTTTTTAGATAATAATAACAAGTAAAAGATAATTCTCTTTATATAATATTTTTACATAATAAAATACATGACCTGTCTCTGTTTCATATTATGTAAATAGTCGTCCGATTATGAAAACATTCACTCGTGGTCATCACAATACCAAAATTAGACCAAATAATCAACATAAACAGGATAATTTATTATATTCCAAAAAATTGTAACTAGTTAATGACTGATTACTAGTAACTAGTTAATTAGGACATACCAGCTTTAGAGCAGTAACTTAAACCTTTTTTTTTACAAAATAAGGGGGTAAACGAGCAAACGGGTCACCTGATGGAAAGCAACTACCGTCGCCCATGTACAGTCGCAACATTAGAAGAGCTGCTGCTGCGTTGCCGGTCTTTATAACCTAATTGAAATACGCCTAATTGAAAGCATCTCTACCACTATATTTCTGTAACTATGTCCTCTCTAGTCTCTGATCTATCTGCATACTAAGACCTTTGATAAATCTCTAGGTCTTCAGTACTAATGTAACGTGAAATCACCTGCCCTTCGTATTTCTGTTGGTTTAATCAAAACCCAATTCATTACTGTAACCTCACCTTGCGTTTGACACACTATATGATCGCCTTGACACACATTGATAATTTCAGTTGTTCAGGCCGTGGTGTAACCTATATTCACGTCGTTTCATAATTCAGTTGACCCGTCAAGTTCGTTATTCTTTTGATGTTTATGTATTTCTAATAATTATCTTTAAAACATTAAGGGCCTGTTTCACCGCTTCCTGATAAGGCTATCCACCACTTAATTTGACAGAATATGGAGTATGGAAAATCTGTCAAATAACCCTATCGGGCACCTTATCAGGAAGCGGTGAAACAGGCCATAACACTTTTAAAAAATGTTTTCCGACTCCGCGATGTCAGGAACAGTTTTGACATAGATGTTCAGGAGAGTTTGTATAGTGTGATTTTAATGTATAGGGAACTTAATCATTCGCGCAAAATCGTTTATCATGCGGTAATTGTACACAATACGGCAGTAAATCCGCGCTAGGTTTTTTTCTGAGACAAATCAGTTCAGTGGCTTAAGCGTCAAGACAGGTAACAGACAAACATATACATTTTTTCAATGTCAGTGTGGATGAATGGTGATATCAAATAATAAATAATTGCATGTTAAGAAAGTTACTTGCTACCATTTGCAACTGTAATTTTATGTACTTACTTAAAAGTTAAATGGAATTGATGTGAACAAAAATTTTTCTGAAAACTAATTGCTGGTGCGAAAAAATTCTTCAAAGCAATGATTCCATAAAATTCTAAGAAAATACGATAAAAAAATTAATGGCGATATTTGTTCGAGATTCGCCTCAATTTTTCAAAACATTTACCTCCAGGCGCCGGGGTTTTGCCAAAATTCTGGAAAGTCATTGACACGTTTTAAAGTGTATATTTTTCTCGGTAATCATAAATAATACGCAGTTTAAGTGTGACTAACTAATCTAAACGAAGCGAGAGATTTTTATACGTGCTCTGGCGACCGGCCAATGTTTTGGAGAAGATCACCTCATATGAAGATACGTAAGACTTGTATTTATAGCCGAGGTTTCACAGGACACGCAGACAAACTGTCGCCTTATAGACATCGAAGATATGTTCCTTATGTATCCTTCAATAAGTCCGTGGTATTCTCACGAACGAAAGTTTTGGTGGCTAAATTCTTCCAAAAGAATGTCAATTTATCACTGGGAATTCCCATTAAGCACCTACGCATGGGAAACGGAGAATATAAATTTTGACCCACCTCTACGAAGTTTATCTTTGGATTGAGTCCTTCCTTATAGAATTAGCTAGTAGTGAGGTAAGGAAAATCCAAGCATTCAAGTAAAATTATAGTGTTTGTAAACATATGCGAAGATAATGGTTCTGTGAAGCCTCGTAGTAAATAGGTTCGATAAAACACGTCTTTGAACCCATGGCTGTGGAAATATACTTGTTTACAATATAAACTCGACCTTGTCAATGCAAAATAACATGGATAACAACAAAAACATGATCGCACCGGACAGTAATGATAGCATCTACTAATGATGTTGACAATGAAATATTAAATACTTAGTATGATCATACCATGTGGTGGGGCATGATCATACCATACCTATATGTACCTACCCAATAAAATATTACATTAGAGATGCTGCCTGCAAGCCTGCAAGTTCATTTGCACAGAAATACGTTTATTTTAATTTGTACGTAACCATACATTTCGTCCCAAAAGCTATCCCGAGACTCAAAGTATATCTAGACCAAGAAACCATCTTAATTGCAAAAACATCAGAGATTTAAGTGTCAAGAAGTAACACACCGACAGACTTACTAACAAATTTACAATTATACATAGTTATTAATTATTACCATATTTGCCCGCGGCTTCGCTCGCGTTTTTATATAATAATACTACTTGGATTATTATATACAAACTTTCATCCCCTATTTTATTCCCTTAGGGGTCGAATTGATCAAAATCCTTTCTTAGCGAATGCGTACGACATAACATCTACCTGCACGCCAAATTTCAGCCCGATCCGTCCAGTAGTTTGGGCTCTGCGTTGTGTACCATGTCAATCAGTCATACAGTCACCTTTGAGTTTTTATATATTATAGACAAATGTAAATATTGAAGATTTATAGAATATTTATATCGGCCTTAAAACCCATAACTTTTCAATAAGTACATACACAAAAATTAAATATTTTTGGAGCACCCATTTCTAATCATTAATCAAGCCTTTTAGTTGCTAGTGCAATTAAGAGCGTATTATATTAAACGAGAGAAGTGGGAACAAAATTCTTCATTACTAGTCTGGCCTCCAGCCAGATAAACAATTATCTCCATATTTTCTGTTTGCACGTCTCAAGTTGTACAAATCCAGCCTACTCTATCTTGTATTACCTCACCCGCGAATCCAGAACAAGGTAACACGTCGTCACGTCCAAATGAGATGCAACTGCAAACAAAACACACATTAAAACGCAATGTGAAGTAAGGCCGTGAACACGGACGCGCGGAGCGACCGGCAAAAATGTATGCTCATGATATGAATTGTAGAGATGTGCCGATCATGACTTTGGCCGACTAGCCGACTAGTCCGCTGCAAAGAAGGCCGACTAGTCGGCCAAGCCGATCATGGTTTCGGAAGTTTCCGTAATGCTTTTTTACAGCTGTTTGCGCACATGCCACCTGCAAACGTGTCGAATCGAGTTTAGTAGGTATGTTTACTTCGCGTACATTACTTTATTTTGTTTCTATGATAGAGTTGATGGTTTTCATTAAATATATCATGTACATGAAATGTCGATTTAATCTATATTGAGTCTCGGGAAAGGACAAGGGATACTATTTGTCCCGGAAAATGTACGATTCCCGCACTTTAAACTTATGTGATTTTCGCCTAAACTATTCAATCTATTTTGATGAAATTTAGTATGGAGTTACTTTGAATCTTGGAAAAGGACAAGGGATACTTTTTGTCCCTTGAAATGTATGGTTCCCGCACAATAAACTTTTATGATTTTCGGGATAGTTTGGGATGAGTGCACGATGGCATTCAAAAATATACACACTTTTTTTATTAATTATACCAATTCGAATTGAATAATCATCGTGTCAGCTAGTATTATATAAAAAAAAGTGGTGTTAGTTACACTACTTATAACACAAGAACGGATGAACCGATTTGGCTGAAAATTGGTGGAGAGGTAGCTTAGAACCAGGAGACAGACAAAGGAAACTTTTTATCCTGTTCGACCGCATTTCCGTGAAGTCAGTATAAAATCTTATAATATATAAAATTCTCGTGTCACAAAACATTGTGACACGAGAATTTTACGGTAACTAACAAGTTACCGTACTCCTGTCTCCTCCGAAAACATTACCAAATTTTATATGCGTATTCAGTAGGTCTGAGAATTGGCTACTGGCTACTTTTTATATAGATAAGTGCATTTTGTTGAATAAATAATTGTAATCTATTACAACTCGAGACTGACGGCGACCATATGTTATTTAAATTATATTAATTACAAAAATAATTTCTTTACTAGCAAGTAGGTAATTTCAGAAACACTGCATTTAATTTTAAAATGTGTAACACTGACTGAGCCTGTTATGTATAGGGCATCGAAACCCGGACCCAATTTTCAAAACCCGGGTTTTCGGGTTTTTTAAAATGAAAACCCGGGTACCCGGGTTTTTCGGGTTTTTTCGGGTTTTCTTAAAAATCAATTATTAACGATGCGAAAATACTTTATTATATTGCCAGCACCTTTCCAGTAAAAAACTATTTAAATACCATAGTGTGCGATCACGGTAGTGCCCAACCAAGTCTCGAGTGAACGGGCACGGCCTACATTTTGGTAGGATTTTTAAAATATGTATTATTCATTATTATTAATAAATATTTTTATGACAATTAGTCGTTAATGCTCTTAAAGCGAAACTTTTCCTTTAAAATATTATATTTTGTTTAATTATGACCAATATAAATAATTAAACCTATACAATATGTTATAAAAATAAATAATTTGTATGTTAGTTTGTTATTAATACCTTTTGTCAGGTCTGGCTTTCAATAATTATCAAAAAAACGAAAAACCCGAAAAGCTCGAAAAACCTGGGTTCCATTTTTGAAACCCGGGTTTTCCCGGGTTTTCGGGTTTCGGGAAAACCCGGTCTCGATGCCCTAGTTATGTACACATATTTATAAATATTAATCAAGGTTTTTCTTTAATGTAATTTCAATAATAGTAAAAAAGTAAAAAGCCGACTATTCGCTGACTACAAAAGTGGCCGGATAGTCGGCTTTACCGACTAGTCGGCGACTAGTCGGCACATCTCTAATGAATTGTAATTTATCTGACTTTTTTGTAAATGTAATATTTTTTAGGTTAAATAACTACGAATATGTGCTCACCAAAGCCATATTACGATTTACGAGGTATCACAGTGAAGGTGTTAATTAAATTATTTTTTAAGTTTTGCTTAGCAGCAATGGCCACTACTCACTAGACGTAGATAAGAGTAGCAGTATAGTACAGATTACCAAATATCTAATTACTAAGTACGCGTAATGCTACTATACTAACAACAATACCTATTATTATAACACTCTCACTTGCTTAAAAAGGTGCCAAATCGTAAATATAGCTATTACGAGCAAATAGTAATGATATTATGTCTTATGAATTATGATTATGGGTATCTTAGCTTCGACTTTTGGCCCAACTTTCAAATGAATATTCAGGGTTTTATAGCAATTTTAAACACTAATAAGATATCGTGCGTGGAGTTGTATTCAATATAATTTATTATGATTAAATCAGATAAGTTGATTCCTAGGCAGATGGGTTGACCTACGTAGTTTGGTCGCGTTACATCAAACCCAGCCAACAGATCCCATCAAATGACGTTCAACTGCCTAGGAATCAATTTCCTCGATGGTACGTACCCAACATTATCTGTTTGTTATAATTTCTAATAACTTTATGGCAAGCCTCAAAAAATACTAGGTTTTAATACCAATTATTATCCATAAATAGCGCTTAGTCTCCGCTCTACGCCCTGCTTATCGCTTCGCTCTTACAAGTGTCCGCGTAATGTTAAAGACGATTTGTAAATGTTAGTTCTACAATATATTCGTTAATGCTCGTTTCGGAGAAAACATAATTTTACTCGTGTCTGATAAATTGGCCTGTTTATGGATATTTGGCGCCTACAAGTCAGTTTTTTAGGGTTCTGTAGCCAAATGGCAAATAAACGCTTACCTTATAAATGCGTCATGTGTAGTGTTTGTCTGTCTGTCGGTACATCCGTATGTCACAACTCATAGCCTTTTTTTAATACATCGTTAATTGTTAAAACCGCAATATACCGTAGTCCGACTCGCACTTAACCATTTTTTTTATTTACAGCAAAAAAACTAACTCCATATCTTTCGTTACAGGCAGATGTTTTTTTTTAAAAACCCCGTAGAACTGAACTGGAGTCTAGAATGACCTCAAAAACTCGGGGCAGACAATAAAAGTTTAGATTAAAGGAATTAGTATATTCCAGAAATAGAAATCCGAAATAAATGCAGTTGTGAAATGCACATTGGAACCATTCCAAATGGAACGGATATGGAGTTTTAACTTATTACAATATTTTAATCCCACATTTCACAGATTTTTCACTCCAGTCCTAAAGCTTAAATGCTATTTCACAGATGCTATATATAATCAGGGAGCTGAAAAAGGCATTCAGTATTTTTATATAGTAACCAATATGGTTATTTAACAAAGTTTTCATTCGTGTTATTATTTGTTTTTTTAATATATGCATTATGTTAAAGCTAGAAGACGCAAAGCAGTATTTCTCATAATACACACACCGGCATAATTAGCGGAACATAGGTAAAAAGGGCCACAACTTAATTCAAGTGGGTCGGGCTGTGTGAAATCCTTTTTTATAGTTTCTAAGCTCATTTAAGAAATAAAATATTGAACACAACTGGGAAGCTAACAGATTTTTATTGCAATTATGCCCTACTAAGTGTTTTTCGATGATTGACGTTGTAAGTGTTTCTGATAAGAATGGCGTTTTTAGCGGGGTGCAAGGTATGCCAGCTCATTTGATTGTTTGGTTTTTGGAAGAACACATTGCTTAGATACAAAATTAGTGATTTTCCAGCATCTACGTACGACTGCTAGAGCTGTAACCACGATAGAGAAAGGTCACACCTACCGTTCGGTCAGTCAGGCCTTAGGTGTGTCGGCTTTCGTTGTCCATCGTAACTTTCAACGCTACAAAGAGACTGGATCTTACGTTTGGAGATGAGAACAAGGCAGATTTCGGGTGGCAATGGTTCAGGATGACCGTTTTGTAAGGGTACAAGCCTTAAAAAATCGACCTCAAACTGCTTTGCAGAGACGAAACCTGTCGGAACAGGTCCGAGATGGACGTGTAAGTGATTGTACAGTAAGAATAAGAATCAAAGAAGTTAAATTAAACTCAAAAGTGCCAGCAAGGGCACCAAAACTTGAGACAGGACCGCAAAGAGCCAGGCTAAGATTTGCGCGTGAACATCAAAATTTAACAAGTGAGTGAAATGGTGTGCTGTACAGTGATGGGAGCAAACTCTTGTGTAAATTTTGTTGACAGGCGATAAAGAATGTGGTTAAATCGTAAGGAACGCTATAGACCATCAAATTTAACGGACACAGTGGCCTATCATGCAGGCTTCGTAATGGTTTGGGGTGGCATATGATTTGGAGCCCGCATGGAGCTGATGATTGTTAATGATGGTACTTTGACTGTACAGGGCTATAGCACAAACATCCTAGAACTGCATGTTGTGCCTTTTACACAGTTTTAGGCAGTAACTTCAATTTTATGCGAGTCCATAGAGTAAAAAAATCGGGTATTATTGCTGGTTATTAGTGGGTATTAGGTGGAGAGGTCAGCACGGTCTACGGATGTGGATCCGATTGAGGACGTGTGGCACATCAATGGGTGAATGGTACGAGTTAAAACTCCAGCTCCAAAATGTGTTCAGAAGCTCGAGTTGGCGCTACTGGAGGAGTAGAAGAATATCCCACAGGAAATGATCGACAATCAAAATGCAAGCATGGAATGGCGTATCCAGACCCTCTTGTGATCCATAGAAGGCATTACACGCTGTTAACATGGCATTTCTTAAGTAAAAATGAAGAATTTAACTTAAAAACTTACTACTGAAATTTCAAAGATTTTTCTTAATTTTTGATTTTTGCAGATTTTTTCTATTTTACACGTTTTTATGCCCTAAATTTATATAAGTTTTATTTTTTAATCGTCAATTATTTAATAAATATATAAAAAAACAGCGAATAATTTTCAAAAAAAATTAAATTTTGTTATGTTCCTCTAATTTTGCCGGTGTGTTTATTTAAGTACCGTATTTGCCTTTGTAATATTTGATCCTTTGAATAATACCAGATCCTTTGACCTTTCGAAAGGTCACCGAGGATCTAAGCCTTGTCGTTACAGCGACGGCGACCCGAATATAATACTGTGACTCAATTTCGCACCTCTATAAGTCGCCTATAGATATTACATAGAGGTCACAAAATATAGCACCAGTTTGGATAATTGCTAATCGATTTCCAAAAATGTTGCTCCAAAATCATGTTTTCTCTGTCATAAACACGAGGAATAAGGGAGATAAAATATAATCATCTCCAATCAACACTTATCGAGGCTACGCAAGTACTAGCATTACAACTCTATCGATTTAAATGATCTCTGTAGATCGGTTGGAGATCGCGTTTGTAGCTCAAACCGGGGATCACGGGTTTGAATCCCGCCGATGAAATGAAAATGATTTAAATGACCCCTGTAGCTCGATTGGTGACCGCGTTCGTAGCTCAAACCGGGGATCGCGGTTTCGAATCCCGCCGATGAAACAAAAAGTTTCCAATGTGTATATTGGAGGTACCAAGTCTTGGAGGTGTATAGGATGTGTACCTATGATTAAACATAATATTTTCCTTTGTCTGGTAACACAAGTCCTTCAGGTACACGAGGCCAGACTGACGTGATGTGAACCGTCTATCGACATTTTATTTTAAAAAACCTAACCCCAATTAACGCCAATCGAGGCTACGCTAACTTTACAACTCTATCGTGATCTAAATTGAATAGAACATATACTCACCAACAGACTCAGTTGACACATGAGTATAGTCTATCGCATCTATCAACGTCTGATCAAAGGAGTAGGGGACTTGCTTAGTGTCACCCAGACACCGTTTAAACTTGACAAATAGCTACAGTACGACGCAAATCGTGATACGTATAAAGGGGTTACAGTATGTCAATACATTTACGCAGTTTTGGTTGAATCGCATTTAGTAATTTGTGGAAATATTATACAATTGGAACGCATTAGAATTCTTACCATTGTTTTGTCTACTCTATCATAATTATAGCGGGTTTACATAATATTATTCAATTCCAGTGAATACCAAGACCCATTTACATATTTATTCCAGTAGTAATCCAGCGCTTGATTGGATCACTGGATTGAAATAATGTAAACCGGCCATTACACATTTGAGTTTTTCGCTTTGAGAGCAAGTTCAACGCTGATTTTGAGATGTTTCTTATTTATGAAAATGATAATTATTATTAAAGTTCTGGAAGAATTTTCAATGTACCCTTTTGAAGGTCGAGTTTCTTGTAAATAGCATTCACATTAATTTATCTTTAAGGGCTTAAATTATAAGAATAGCAACATCTCTTCAACAAACTTAGAGTATATACCTAAGTTAGGGATATTGCTATACTGTGCCTAAGTAAAAGTATATATCTTGGCAATAAAACGTCCGAATTTAGTGCGATCCTCGAGACGCAGAAAAATAAAATTATCCGGGGCGCCGTGAGTTATTACTGCAATAATATTTTCCAGTCGCATAATATTTTCCAGTCGCTTGACAAAGTTTTATTACTCGACCCATAACTCTTCAGGAATAAATAGAAATAAAATAAATGGATGTTCTCAGACTGCTGGGCGTCTGCAGTGCTCTGACGCACGACCGCAAGATGGGAAACTAATGAAACACTACTCATCTAATTTATGTTTTGTATTAAGAGGCCGGGTACCCTTGGAATTTTTCATACAATCGTAATACCAAAATCATTTTCTCATACGAAAATATTTAACATGTTTGAGTTATTTTTCAGTTTAGAATAGTAATTACCTAGGTTCCTGCACAAAAATTTACTTCAAAATATTTAAACACAAAAAAAAATTTTTTGTTTAAAATTTTTTTAGTAAATTTACTACTCAACATTGAAACACTAAAAAAATAGAGTAAAACACTAAAAAATATATAAATAAATAGTAAATTTACTACTAAATATTCAAATACTAAATATTTTTTAGAAATTAAATATTTTGTAGTAAATTTACTATTTATATATTTTTTAGGGTTTTACTCTATTTTTTAATGTTTCAATATTTAGTAGTAAATTTACTAAAAAAAATTTTTTTTTGTTTGAATATTTTGAAGTAAATTTTTGTGTAGGAACCTAGGTAATTACTATCTTAAACTGAAAAATAATTCAAACATGTTAAATATTTTCGTATGAGAAAATGATTTTGGTATTACGTTTGTATGAGAAATTCCAAGGGTACCCGGCCCCTTAAGTATATATATTAACTAGCTGTTGCCCGCGACTTCGTCCGCGTTAACATAGTATAATAACAAAGATGGATAGTTTTCCCCTTTTTGTGGTTCCTTATACAAAGGGTAAAAACGGGACCCTATTTAAGCAAACGTTAAACGCAAACGTCAATAGACTTTCATGTTTCTAACTCAAGAAATTCATTTAAACTTTCTACCCCAATTTCACCCCCTTTTGGGTAGAATTACCAGTAACGCTTAAATATACGTACCCCCTAGGGGGTAGAATTTCCAAAAACGCTTAAGCACGTATCCAATCATTTTTAATCAGTAGCCGAAACATAAAATTTCATGTTTCTAACTCAAGAAATAACGGACTTTCATTAAAACTTTCAACCCCAATTTCACCCCCTTGGGGGTAGAATTTCCAAAAACGCTTAAATATGTATCTATTCATTTTTAATCCGTAACTCAAAAATAAAGTTTCACGATTCTAACTCAAGAAATGACGGACTTTCATACAAACTTTCAACCCTTATTTCACCCCCTTCGGGGTAAAATTTTCAAAATTCCTTCCTTAGTGGGTGTCTACTTAATAAAACAACCCTACTCATCAAATTTCGTGGCTGTAACTTTAACAGTTTTTGCGCAGCGATGATGAATCAGTCAGTCAGTCAGTCAGTCAATCAGGCAGGACATGTAATTTTATTAGTATAGATAGCATGGTGGAAAACATGTCGGTACTCGGTAGGATATGAGTTCATATGAACTAATTGAAAGGAGGATACTTTAAGGGTTAAGTCTTGTTTTTCATTGTTTTGAATTTGGCCATGCGGAAAGTTAATGCTAGCATTTTCCGGACGTTTTCAGTGAGATCCAACTTATGAGTAGATTCCCTCTTTCCAACTAAGACAATGTTTGAAGTCTCAAATATTCATTGAGAACTGAAGCGAAATACAACGATAAAGGTAATATTGATATTATTTTGCGACTTTATGCAGCCCCTAAAATTCTATTCCTTCAAGGGATTCCTCATTCCGTATTAAAACTGTTCGTATAAAACTACAATTATTAATAGAAAAAAAATGGTACGTAAGTTGTTTACTATGTAGCCTATGTAGTATGTAATGTATGCTGGCCCCATTTCAGCGCGAACGGTTTTCAGCCCGTTACGCGCCGTTTACATAAGCGCGCCTCATTTGAATCACTTGTAACGGGGCTAGTATAGTTCATGGTATACATTGACCAATCGATAACCCCGTTTTCAGTTGTTTTCACATCAAGCACCATCGGCAAATGAAAATCGCTTCACAGCGCTGCGCGCCGCCGGTACAGACGAAGAATTAATTAGTACAAGTTGTCTGCAGCGGTTGCGGTCCCATTTTGGTGTATAAATTTTCTACGATGGTAATTTACAAATATATTATACCATAGTTATTAATTATTATGTTTGTATAATAATATCAGCAGAAATTACTATTTGTTTCTGTGATCTTTAAAATTTTTCCCTTTACAACGATTTTAAGTGACAACAAAATTGATGTTTTTTGAATTAATTTAGACTACGTTTCCAAAAGTTTTAAATTTTAGGCTCCCACACAACTGCGAATTCGCATCGCATCGCAAATATCTGCGACAAAACTTATAAATGACATTATGATGCGATGTGAATTCGCTGTTTTGTTCGGGAGCCTTTACTTTCGTGATAACAAATTCATTAACGTTGACATGAGACGATAAACTGATTTTAAAGTACCAAAACGATGATTAAATTTAATTTGAATATATCCATCTCCAAGATAATAATATTATTGGTATTCATGTGACCATTCACACCTTATCGGGGTCCATTGTTTGCCGATAGTGTTACACGTGAGTAACTCATAACATCATGGCGGCTATGGTATGTTTGAAAATACTGGCAGCGTAGAACATAAAAACACTGTACATTTTCTCGTTTTGTAAAGACGAGGCATATTAATACTTCAATCGCGGATTCTTGGAAATCTATTGTTATTCTATTATTGACGCGATCACCGATGATCTTATGGGGCTTGATAGGTTAAGGTAAACTGTACCAACTTTTAAGGGATTTTGATTAAGGATTTAAGGCATTAATGTCGAATATTATCGGTGAGACTGCACTATGCGACGTTACTTCAAGTTCCATAGAACCTGATGTTTTGTGTTGCGAAGCGTCGCTGCCGCGCACTGCAGTGTGATAAAAACCTCGATTTTGTTTCACCGCATTTTTCTTTCAAAATACTATAGTTGATAACTATTATATAAAAAAGGTTATTCAAGGCGCCGCGTTGTGCCGCTTTTGCGTGGTGTCTGATGTCTTTCGACTTAAATTTTGTTAAAAAATAGAGTAATAATCTTGAATAACCTGTTTTCGCCAAATGCTATAGCCCCAGCCTTAGTATTGATATCTTTGTTTTGTCTCGATCGATAGCTTCCTGGCAGAATGCCATGCTAATTGGCAATATGTCTGTTAGGATGATTAATCGCGCTTAAATTACGCTAAAAATACTCTATGATATTTATGGTATTAATCGTGATTCGTGCTTAAAATATAATAACAACTTAACGGAAGACACTTGAATAAACACAAAATTGTAAAACCATTGTCGTATTTGGAAAATTTTCAACAATTATTAATACCGTATCGTCACAACATGTTTAAAAATAGCAAAACAGCTGATATAGCAATCGGAAACCGACAAAAATACATGCATTCGCGAACCGCATACATAAATGATAAGGAAACGGTTTTTCCTGTTGCCAGAATTAATCAATGATTTTCATTGTTCACATGTTCACCATACATAACATGTTGTTATAGTAGTCTATTACGTACTAACTGCCACATGACTCTTAGACAAATAATAATTACTTAACCTGCAATTAAATTAATATTTTTGTTGCAGCTATGTTAAAGTAAAAAGAGGTCAGACAGAAACACTTTGGCATTATAATTTTAGTATAGATTAGACTTAGGTATACTACGTGATGGTATGGTTAGGTATAATACGAGTTATTTGAGTAGTAAATATTGAGCCTGTTAAGTCTATTTATAGCGTGAAGGGGTCTCGTTAGCCGCGTAGCCCGTAGCTATGCGCTACGAACCACTGCACAATAATGCTCGAGTTCTAGACTCTAGCCCTCTTGCTAATTAAAATATTTACGGAGTTCTGCTTGTATAATTTCGTAAATATCTTGATATTATAATAAGGCCTGTTTCACCACTTTCTGATAAAGTGGCGAATAGGCTACTCTCCATACTTTATCTGTCAAGTTAAGTCGTGGATAGCCTATTCGGCACTTATCAGAAAGTGGTGAAACAGGCCCTTAGTCTAACACATTGAAAAAGTCATACGACAGTCATTAAACATTTGCGTAAAGATTTTTGTTTACAAGGTGTGGAAGTTGATTAAATATAATTGACCCTAACCATTATAGAGTAATAAATATACAACTTTATTTTGTTCGAAATTCTTTTATTGAGCTGTAACCGTTTATTTTCTAGAAAAAAAACTATCCTATGTATATCAGTTCCTGGATCTGGAAGTATCTCAATCCAAATTGAACAAAATTGCTTCAGTGGTTTAGCTTAAAGAAGCAACAGATAGACAGAAATATTTTCACATTTGTATAAACAATACTAAAAGTGCGTACAATGAAGTAACCAGATATTTAAATTTAAACTTCTTACAATATAAGAGAGTATACACTAAAGGTGAACGCAGATTTGGCCGCACCGCACGCACCGCAGTCGCCGCATTTCGAATTCTTTATATGAAGTTATAGGCAAGCGCGATTGATTGAAGAAGCATTTAATGTAAAATGTTCATTGTACCATCGAAGAAATTGATATTATTGATATGCAAATGACGGACCTACGTAATTTGGTAGGATCTTTTTTTAAGAATTAAAGAGATTGACAGATAATGTTTTCTTATAAATTATTCTCTGAATGCGGTAGTAAATCTGAACTTCAACCCCCTTACTGATAAAAAGTACTATAGTCTGTAAGGAGTGTGTTACACTAAACGGGTGTTAGAAAAGGGCGCTTGAAGGACCATCGAGGAAATTCATTCATATAGGCATAGGGCAGATGGTCGACTTACGTCATTTGGTTGGATTACGTCAATTCAATGTTAGCTATTATTATTATATTATAATCTATACTTATTATAAAACAAAGTCGCTTTTTTAGGGTTTCGTACCCAAAGGGTAAAAACGGGACCCTATTAGTGAGACTTCGATGTCTGTCCGTCTGTCTGTCCGTCTGTCTGTCTTCAGGCTGTGTAACTCAAGAATGGTAATAGCTAGAAAGTTGAAATTTTTACAGATTATGTATATCTGTTGCCGCTATAACAACAAATACTAAAAACAAAATAAAACAAATATTTAAGGGGGGCTCCCATACAACAGACGTGATTTTTTTGGCCTTTTTGGCTCTATATCAATAATGTAGGTACTTGAATTTTACTCAAGGTCCTTAGTTTTATGTGCACTTTAATATTTAATAATATTAAAATGAAAAAAAACTAAGGGGGGCTCCCATACAAAAAACCAAATTTTTGGGCTAATTTTTCTCTACAATAGTACGGAACCCTTAGTGCGCGAGTCCGACTCGCACTTGGCCGATTTTTTCCCTCATATCCATTTGTTCCCTTTAATCTTTAAAACTACGCAACGGATTTTGATGATTCTTTCAGTGTTAGAAAGCCCATTTATCGAGAAAGGTTATAGGCTATACTTTATCACGCTAAGACTAATAGGAGCGAAGAAATAGAGGAAAATGTGGAAAAAACAGGGAAAATAATTATTTGAAAGGGCTAACTTGAATGCGCTAATCTCAGGAACTACTGGTCCGATTTGAAAAATTCTTTCAGTGTTAGATAGCCCATTTATTGAGGAAGGCTATAGGCATATTTTTTTCAGTGGCTATATATTTTATACCCGTGCGACGCCGGGGCGGGTCGCTAGTTATAATATAATATGTTGGCTGGTTTTGACATAACGCGACCAAATTATGCAGGTCCGCCATCTGGTTATCAATTCACTTCTCTGGTAGATGGAGACGGTTCGAGAATCCAATCGCCCAACACGCAGTATCAATGTTCAATGGCTTTTCCGGTGCCCCAGCTCAGGGCTGTCGATTATATTTGGGAAAAATAATGTTATGTGTTTGTATTTATTACACTTATAAAATATAGTAGACTAGCTGTCCCGGTGAACTTCGTGTCACAGGTGACTTTAAAACCTTCCCTGGACTTCTACGAATATTTTAAGACTAAAATCAGCCCAATCGGTTCAGCCGTTTTCGAGTTTTAGCGCGACTAACACGTTTGAAAATCCATTTTTATATATAAGATAGCTGTCCCAGTGAACTTCGTGTCACTTTAAAACCTTCCCTGGACTTCTACAAATATTTTAAGACTAAAATCAGTCCAATCCTTTCAGCCGTTTTCGAGTTTTAGCGCGACTAACACATTTGAAAATCCATTTTTATATATAAGAAGATACGTAATGAACACCTATCAATGTCAAGTCCCTAAGTCTTAAAGGGAAACCATAATTTCACAGGTAGTCACGTGTTTTATAATACTTTTCAGACAAATAATCAAAATTTGATTTTTAAGCCATTTAATGGCTTCTAAAAGTTGTCGTAAGCTATTCAAAAACCTGCAGTATCCATTGTGCTCGGTAATAATGTAATAATTTTTTGCAGTTTAATAATTATTGCTATCCAAAGACTTTTTCTATCTTTGAAAGTAGATGAATCGGGCGCGTGCCACGACTATCTCATGTATGATAATAAAATAAATATAATATTACTAGACGTTCCGTGCGGCTTCGCCCGCGTAAATAAGATATTTCACACTTCACAGACAAATTAGTCCACAAAAAATAGCTTATGATCCTTCACGTGTTCTACTTCTTATCTGAACCAAATAACAGAAAAAATTATTTAGTAGTTCGTGAGATAAGCCGTTTCAAATAATTTCCCCCGTTTTTTTACATTTTCCTCTATTTTTTCGATCCTATTAGTCTTAGCGCGATAAAATATAGCCTATAGCCTTCCTCGATAAATAATCTATCTAACACTGAAAGAATTTTTCAAATCGGACCAGTAGTTCCTGAGATTAAAGCGTTCATGTAAGCCCTTTCAAATAATTTCTCCCGTTTTTTCCACAATATGTTCCTCTATTTCTTCGCTCCTATTAGTCTTAGCGTGATAAAATATAGCGTTTAGCCTTCCTCGATAAATGGAATATCGAACAGTGAAATAATTTTTCAAATCGGACCAGCAGCTCCTGAGATTAGCGCGTTCAAACAAACAAACTAACAAACTTTCCGCTTTGTAATATTAGTATAGATTATGTTTAACTTCTTAATGACACTATATTTTATCGACGGCAGCCCTAATATAGGTTTTATTGAAAAACTAGACCTTACGCCGAGCCTAACCCGGCGAGGACAGTCGCTATTGCGTTGTATTCTATACATTTTCCTCCAAAATAGCATTAGAAAGCGACAATAATTAATTACGTAAGAGGTTTTTGTTGACGATAGCTAGCTGTTTTCTGAACATTAAAAATAAATGATCAATGTTGTCCTTATTTTGGTTACGTGCTTTTATATAGCAAATCTGTTATATAAAAGCACGTAACCAAAATAAGTTTTTTTGATGTGGGAGAGCTATGCTTCGGCACGAATGGGCCGGCTCGACCGGAGAAATACCACAGTCCTCACAGAAAACCGGCGTGAAACAGCGCTTGCGCTGTGTTTCGCCGAGTGAGTGAGTTTACCGGTGGCCCAATCCCCTACCCTTTTCCCTTCCCTACCCTTCCCTATTTCCTTCCCTACCCTCCCCTATTACCTCTTAAAAGGCCGGCAACGCACCTGCAGCTCTTCTGATGCTGTGAGTGTCCATGGGCGACGGAAGTTGCTTTCCATCAGGTGACCCGTTTGCTCGTTTGCCCCCTTATTGCATAAAAAAAAATCGAAAACTGTAAAGTTTAAGGTGACGAGTAGGTGTTACTTTTGTGCTGGTTTCTTATGATTACCTCTATGGAAATTGGCCATCCAAATATAAGTTGGAACGGGTGTCGCAGTCTGAAGTTTTGAGATTTTTGCCATATAAATTATTCCTAGTATCAATATAAAAAGGAGACAATAACTTATTCTCAGGCCTAACAAATGTACATATTACCATCAAAATCGGTTGAGCCGTTTTGGAGGAGTTCGCGCACAAACACTGTGGCACGAGAATTTTATTTATTATATTAGAAGTAATTTATTTCGCACTACCTGTCCCGGCAAACGTTGTTTTGCCATTTATAGTATTTCTACTTCATCAGTTGATACAAAATCTTACCCCCTCTTTTGAGGGGTGGGGGAAAAATTTTATACACCAGATGTTAAGTTGGAAAAACAGTCAATAATATGAAGTTAGTCCATTAAAGAAAAAAGTTTGATACAAAATCTGACCCCCTCTTTCGTCCCTTTAGAGGAGTGGAGGGGAAAAATTTTATACGTCAGATGTTAAGTTGGAAGAAGACAAATATATCTGCGAAAACCGCATTCAAATCGGATCAGTAGTTTTCGTGTGATAGTGGAACAAACATACAGACAGACAGACAGACAGACAGACAAAAAAACTGACCACATTTTTGGCTTCTATAGTGATGTAGTGAACCCTCCGCTTATTATTTTTTGGATATCTTTAATGTACAGAATATTCATTTCTTCAGTTTTATTATATGTATAGATAATCCCAAAATCAACAAAATTTTACTCAGATTGAGAGGGTCTTGAGTCATGACTCATGTCCTATTTGAGTCTCTACCAACAATTCGAGTATGATATTAATATTTATTCTTCTACTGTGGAGTCTGTGGATTTCCAATTTCCATTGTCAATTGCTAAAAATAAACTAGAAAGTAATATATGGGAATGTAGAAGTAATGTGAGAATGATTTATTTTATATTCTATAGTACATATCATTACTTCTTTAAAATGATTTAATAATAAAGTATGTCTGTTTTCTGTCCATTATGTTCAAGTGGGCCAGTTGGCAGACCGCCTGACGCCGAGTGATGAGTAA
The DNA here is from genome assembly GCA_937595015.1 of Polyommatus icarus. NCBI lineage: Eukaryota > Metazoa > Arthropoda > Insecta > Lepidoptera > Lycaenidae > Polyommatus > Polyommatus icarus. The sequence goes on along the minus strand of OW569323.1, from coordinate 21,943,798 downwards.
CTTGCGGTCAATAACCACGGCTCGTGCTGCGCCAACTTGAATTATAACCGACTTTCAAAAAAGGATGTGATCTATGTTAAGCTTTATGTGTATTGTAGCATAGAGTTTAAATTAATAAGAAGTTAAGGAAAAAGTTTAATACATAATTTGATGCCTACAGCTCCTTCTGAACGTAAATGGTGGTTTGCTTACTGCATGAGTAATCCTTAAAATGTTTCCTTAACTTCTTATTTAGTTGTAGGTCTTTCCTTACATTGTTTAGGCGTCCTAATTAGGACTCATATATTTATTTATGGCAGTGTAATATAATTTAAGGGTAAACTGAATTCGAAGAAATAGTATAACACTTCCAACAATCAAGGTTTTTGAAGGAAAATTTTTGAAATGTGCACCGAATCATAAAAAAATAATTGAAGGGCACGTTTATGACTTTATGATTTTTTCAGAAAAGAACACGTTGATCCACTTGCAAAAAAAAAATTGTGCAAGTGACCTACTGAAACTTTAACTCTGGAACGAACTGTCATCAGCAGTATTTCCGGATCTATACGGTCTGCAATCATTCAAGAAGAGAGCGTATTCCTTCTCAAAAGGCCGCGGCAACACGCCTGCAGCTCTTCTGATGTTGCGAGTGTCCATGGGCGACGGTAGTTGCTTACCATCAAGTGACCCGTTTGCTCGTTTGCCCCCTTATTCAATTTAAAAAAAAAACTGGATTTTAATCCAGATAGGTGTGAAAGTCAACGCTGGGGTTACATAGTCTCTATTTAGTAATCTGTGACTGGGGTTAATATCTCTAATCTCTATTAATCCTTTGATCGGAGGCTCTAGGAATTCCCATTGTATTATTTTGTTCTCGCGATCACCGGTGCTCGCGCGGGGCCTGAAGGATTAATGAAGGTTTATCATTAACCCATAGTCATGGAAGTGGGACTTCATATTTTAAGATATTATACATTCATACTAATATTATAAAAGCGAAAGTGTGTCTGTCTGTCTGTCTGTCTGTCTGTCTGTCTGTCTGTTACCTCTTCACGCCCCAACCGCTGAACCGATTTTGCTGAGAGATACTTTGAGTCCCGGGACCTTTCCCATAGGACATAGGATACTTTTTATCCAGGAAAAATGTACGGTCCCCGCGCGATAAACGAATTTTGGCGCAACGAAGTTGCGGGCGTCATGTAGTTTATTATAATATGATGTCGTATACGAGTAATATATGTTGATATTATTTACAAACGGAAGCGCGCCCGGCGGAAGTCGCGCGAAAGAATGCGATCATCCAATAGAGAGCTGCTATATATAGCCCACCTCCAGCGGTCAGGGTCCAGCTCCCATTATGATGGTTATTTTCTGCTACGTAGTATTGTGAACCTGGCCACGCCTCCCTCGGTTAAGTGGTTGAGCGTAGCTCTCGACTCGGAGGTCGTGGGTTCGATTTGCTGGAAATAAATGTTTTTAAGTTTGGTTAGGACAATGCGGGATCAACTGTTTGTCTGACATATAATAAAATAATAATCCATATTGTGTCGGATGGCATGCGTGGGTGAGAGGTTACAAGAGACGGGAAAAATGCCCCATAAATGCCCCAAATGCCGTGGCATCTATAAAGATGGATAAAATGGTGACACAGAATACCTGCTAAATAGACCATAGTAACTAAAGTATGTTAGTAAGTTAGCTATTAGCGAGAGTAAGGTTAAGTGCTTCTAATTAAGAGATAATTACTAGCTGTGACTTGATAGTGTTGAACTATTCTACATAAAACAGTTACAGAAAAAAGTATGAGCACGCGCCAAAACAGTAGGACTCGTAGGTCTTTAAAAGAAAAAGTTAGAAAATAATGACCTAAGCCCTGAACATGCCCTGAACCAAATTTTTAATGTTGGAATGGCCCCTAAAAACCGAAAGTAGGTTTTAATTTACCACACTCTTTGACTTGCCTTGCATATTAAAAGAACGTGTATGCATGGCAATTGGCAACCAAAACATCTTTGCTTATTCGGTAGCCATGTTTGAACATAGTGTCAACAGCAAGTAGCTCAGACTAGTGACGTCACACCTACGTCATCAGTGTTTACTATCTAGAAGTACCGGAGCACTTGACTACCTACATATCCACTTTACCTTTATCAAGTTAATCATTTTGGTATTGTGATATGCAAAGAGAATTGAATATTATTGTCAAAGTTATAGGCTCACTCTTAGAGCTATTAAATGTGCTTGATGGCTAAAACTTTGTCTGAAATTTATTTATGACGTCGTAATCTGGAAGCTGGAATTTATTAAAGACGGGATAGCGATGGACGTTACTATGGTGCCATACTTATTTAGTCACTTCAATAAAATAATGTGGGCGAAATCCTTTTTTATACGTCCATGCGCGAAAAACTTTATATGGCATGATGACCGCTAGTAAAAATATAAATTCTTTAAAAACAGCCTCGAATCGAACCGAATAGAACCGAAATACTAGAATTGACCTCGTACTCCTAATTTGGTAGAAGCCCTATTAGCATTATCGTTATGCGTTTCGTGTTGCCATGCTGTCTACGACGGTTCGTTGCTACTTGGCTGTTATATTTTGCATTTTAGTTTGATAGGAAAAAGGACTGAATCAAAATATAAAGAAACAAAATATTTGAAAAATATGAAAATGAGGTTAAATAGAGTACTGATAACTGCTTTTATTAACCTATTTAACCTATGTATTCCTAGGTTTCGCGTTTACAATTACATCGGTAAATGTGTTTGTCTGTTTGTTTGTTATTTTACTTCTTAACGCGTAAGCCGCTAAGCCGATTTTTATGAAATTCAGTATAAATATATTGTAAGTCCTCGTAGAAGACAAAGGATAGTTTTTTATCTAAATATAATTGAATTTCGGCGCAACAAAGTTGTGGACAACAGGGCTCGAAAACGTTATTTTTAATAACGGTTTTGATTCGTTCGGGACGGTTCACTGTAATAACGTTTTTGGGAACAAAAACGTATTTGAGAACGATTTGAGAACGTTTTGAAAACCGAAATGTTTGGATGTTTGGAATGGACAACACTAATTAGTATTGTACCTACTATTGTAGGTACGGTAGTTAACACATCCGTCCCATTTCCACTCTTGCACGTGCAGCTATCTCGTGATTTTCCTATTGTTCTCTGTAGGGTGTACTGTGCAGCTGGGGGAGGGTGGGTGCACGCGAGCTGCGTCACGGGTCCATTGTGCAAATGATGTGTCGGGTACACACGGCGCTGTTGCTGAACTAAATTCACGTTACGGGAACGATGTTAAATAACTAGATGCATAGAATGTTGCATAAAATTTCATGACATTATGGTTTCATGACAGTTCATGGTAAATTCTTGCCGCGGTTTTCTATCGTCAAAACGAAGCCAAAGGAGAAAATCCCAAAATGTTTCGAAGAGTCTCCGCCCTATACTAGGCGATTCCATTCCATATTGACTAGGAGCTTACCCTAAGGTGGCAAAGACAAGCCGATGCTTCGGTCGGACATTCTAGAATCTAGATTCTAGATGATGTGGGAAACTTCTTAGCCAAACGAAGATTTAGTGTTAGTTCTCGTAAATATGCATAATTATCACAATGATACCATCGTTTTGCGGAAGATGTGTCGAAAACCTGCTTTATCTCGCCTTACAACGTCGCTCTCAAAATATGATACACGTAATAGTGAGGACATCTCTGTAGCCCATTCATCATAATTTTGCCTTGAATTCCTCCAAAAGTGATACTTATTTCGTTGGCATAAGTCCTTTCCTGGAAACGTGGTGAGAGCGTGCGTCACTCGCCTCCACCACCCCCTGTTACACGTGAACGCTGCGATTGAATCGCCGCTGATTTTAATCACGGGTCTAGTGCTGCGCATCTCGTGTATCGCCATTCGTCACGTTTTAACAGATTCGTCTAGGATTAAAGGGTTTCTTGGGTTAGGATTTGCGTTATATTTTGTTGATATTGTTTTGATTAGCCATGATCTTGGTTAATGGCCGTTTACGTTGGAACATTATTGTGAACACTTTAGCATGCACCATCGATTTCGATTATGGGCAATTATGGATGAATATATGGCCCTCTATTTAATAATAATAATAATAATAAGCCGGCAGGGCAGCTTGTGGCGAGCTGTTGGGGAGTAGCGACCCCACGCACCCGAGTGCTCCCAGGGAAGCCCCTGTTCTCCATCTCCGGCTTGCCTTCATCGGCCGGCCGGAGTGAACACTGACGGAAAACCAGGCCCTACCTCTGCCTTGCCTTAACCGGCCGGTCAGAGTGGAGTCGCGAGAGCTTCGGCTCGGAGGGAGGATGTGAAACGTAAGTGGCGAGTGGGCGACGTGATGGGACCCTCTGAGGGTGCAAATGATCGGCGTTTAAAGTCCAGCGACACCTCTCCTGCCTCAAGCCCCTCTGTCAATGTTGCCGCCTCGGTGCACCATGCGTGTGACCATTTTGAGGGGCCCATTCAAAGAGTTGGCGAGTCACCGTCTGCCAACTTTATGATACATGTTATAACGTTTTATCGGTAGACGCCATAGTCCTTCCATAGTCCCAGTTACCCAGTCCACTAGCACCTCACCCCCATAGCCCGATATCATTTTAGTTCCATTCCCTGCAATAGTCCTACACTGGCCGCTGGCTCTCCTTGGTCGTACTCCCATAGTGCGGACAGGGACCGGCTAGTGTCACATATGACATAACATTTAGATTAAAACTGTGTAACGGGCTTCTACGTCTACGTGTTGGCTTCGGCCCCACGCATGCCTTCCAAAGGTCCGGGATTTAATTGCCCGTGAGCAAGGAGTGCTTTACACAAACATAATAATAAGAATAATTCGTTATAATTAGTGTTGGTACATCATGATTCATACGTCATTGGAGAGGCCCCATAACACTTTGAAATATATGACGTGTATTTAATACGCATATCAATTTAAAATGCCTTAGACCGGACAAAACAAAATTATTTACACAATATCATACGATATCACAAGACGTGTCCTCGCTTACTTGGCGAAGATCTGAGGCAAATCCAGAACATCAGCTTCGCCATTATCAAATGCACTTGCATACCATTTTTACAAAATAGGTCAATATATGTTTCCATCTCAATTTCCACGAATTCTGTTTCAAACAATGCTGTCAGGAAAATAAACCGTTTTATGATCGTCCAAAAAACACGGTGTTTACACGAAACGTAAATCATGAATCAATTGACCTGTTTTTTCATATTTTTTCAAAGGAATTGAATCATAATCTGTGGTAAACACGCCAGACTCACCGAGACCCTTACGTCAATGCTTATGCCGGGGACTTTTGTGAATCACTTTTTTAGTTACCAAAACATAGTGCTCTAACTTAGCTAGAGCTTAATATCTTTGCTTCCGTTGGAAAAAAACGGGTTGTAACAAAAGTGTGTAAAGTGAAACCAAAACGGAGCATGCTTTTTTGCGCAGTAGCAAGAGAGGAGAATGTGGCCTGCCACGTCGGCAATCCACTTTTTTCAATCATGTCACTAAACCGCTAATGTTTTTTCCACAAGATGTTTTTTGTCGTTTGGTTTGGACAACTAACTTATTACCTGATTATAAGTAAGAGAGTATAATAACTTTAATATTGTACAATCGTGATAACTGATAAGTTATGGCACAGAATCACCACAGAATACATAACATCAGTACAAGTTATAGTGTATATCTGTGTATATAATATATATAAACAAAGGTTGTATAACAGGAGACCGACCTTGGTGACTTGGTGAGTCGTGCCGAGGCGGTGTCTACTGTCTACTTAACTTCCGTAACCGTATATACTATCACTACATAGTTGCTATAGTGAGCCTTCACACAGTCTTTTTGCTTATAAATCGAATAAAGATGTTTTGACGTGTTCATTGACGATCCTTCCATCTATCAGCTGTTTCATATTTCATTATCTGTAATTAATTATTGTATTGGAGATCCAAATACAATAATTTGAGTAAACCCATTACAGAAGAAACTTTACGCTTTACCCGTTACCGCTCTTCTCCTTTCATTGCTGTCGCATTTTGTGTCTGCATAAAATAATATGCTGAAAATTCTTTTTTTTTTATATTTTGCGCTAGTTCTGTGAAACTAAACTTATTACCTTTATGATTACAGGTAGAATGAAATAGAGACATATTTTGTCGAAAAATACAAACCAGGCTGACAATTACTATGTACTAGTCCTTGACCTCAAGCATTTCTGGACTATTTTAGCTCATTAATTTTACATTTCATAATTTTAGTCAAATAACCCATCACTAATTAAGTTAATTATTTTTCATAAAATTAACTGTAACTAACTAAATACTTTAATCATTCATTTCGTTCTACTTTGTAAGTCTTTCTATGATTCATACAAAATTAGTTTAAAACTATGGTCCTAACCGTGAGATTTTAGTTATATTTTGAAGTAGCTGTTGCCCGTTGTTGCAGCTGTTCCGCGTTAGCATAGTAGGTCACGTCCACGGTATTTTTCAAAAATAGTCAATGCGCAGTATAGATGACTTACTTTGTTATTAAAAAGAGAAATAAGACGTGTCATGAGAGGGAAAGTTGTGTTGGGTTTGAAGAAACAACCGGTGCCAAAGCTTTGCGCATAGTAATAAAATGACACTCGAAATCTGTATAGATAAGATACGTAAAAGCTGATAGCAAGGCAAGGAGTGGAGATAGATACATAGTGTAAAAGACGAATTTGTAGGAAATTTTATAAGAATTCTTTTTGTATTGGACATTTTTTCTCTACAACTAACCGTTTAAGCGATATGAGCAAAAAACTAAAAATATTGAAACTTGAGCCCCTTTTCCCCCCACCCTGGGTGACATCATAATAATTTATAGCCTATTATGTGTTGACCCGACCTCTAAGTAATGTTCGTGCAAAATTTGAAGTAAATCCGTTCAGTACTTTCTGAGTTTATCCCGGATGTATGTCCGGGATAAACTCAGAAAGTACTGTACAGACAAACAGACAAAAATTCTAAAAACTATATTTTTGGCTTCCATGTCGATCTTACATCACGTCCCAACTCCCAAGTATTATTTTTCAAAAATAGTCAATGTACAGAATTGACTTTTCTACGATTTTATTATATGTATATAGATAGCTATGTCTGTATGAAAGTAAGTAGCTACGCCAAGCCTGATGAATTATTATTCCCTGGATTCCGGCATTGCCTTTAAAAACAAGATCACGAAATCTCGGGAAACGTAATCTGGGATTGAATTCTCTTATATATATAGATTTCACTGTAAAAGTGGTAGCTTTGAAAAAAATATTTTTTAATTATTTTAAGGACATTTTAATGACGTTAAGACATTTCTAATAGAAGCACAGTAGTCTCTCAATCAAGCAAGTAGTAACTCTTTCGGCCGTCGACATAAATGTCACTATCCTATAACCCCCAGGTAAAATAACTTTAAACGGGAAGTAGTGCCAAAAGTAGGCAAATTGGGCAGATTTAGATTCGTCTATCTGGCCCCATCGCACGCGATACCACCATAAAGATCGACCTACTATCCCACTAACTCGAGAAAATTGCAGAAACTTCCATTTACGGGTTAATTGTTAGAGTTCAGTTACATAAAGCCGATAGTTAAGTTTCTAAATTATAAAACTTGTAATAGGGTTTGTTTAGACTTTAGAGCTTAGAATATGCAAGAAAGAGGCTTTCAGCAAAACACCAACTGTCGCAAATCTTTCATTCATTTCTTTTAATTTTTTAAGGCGGGACCCTAAACCCAAAGGTTGGTTTTTTTTTTTTTTTTTTTTTTTTTTTTATTGAATAAGGGGGCAAACGAGCAGACGGGTCACCTGATGGTAAGCAACTACCGTCGCCCATGGACTCTTGCAACATCAGAAGAGCTGCAGGAGCGTTGCCGGCCTTTTAAGAGGGAATACGCTCTTTTCTTGAAGGTTTGCAGGTCGTATAGGTCCGGAAATACTGCTGGTGACAGTTCGTTCCAGAGTTTTACAGTGCGCGGTAGAAAGTTACGCGAGAAACGCACTGTGGAAGACTGCCACTCATCAAGGTGATGAGGATGGTATGTTTTTCGCGTGGGACGATGGCGAAAAGTTGCAGGTGGTATGATTCCGAACAATTCCTCAGAGCACTCCCCGTGATACAACCGATAGAGGATGCAGAGCGAAGCTACATCTCGGCGTAATTCCAAGGGGTCCAAGCTGTTTGAAACACTATGGCAATCAACAATTCGAGCGGCCCTTCGTTGGATACGATCCAGAGGGAGCAGTTGGTATTTTGGCGCCCCTGCCCAGAGATGAGAACAGTATTCCATATGAGGCCGAACTTGCGCCTTGTAGAGTTGTAGGCGTTGGTCCGGACTGAAGTACTGTCTCGCTCTGTTAAGAACACCAAGCTTCTTCGAGGCTAATTTGGCCTTACCCTCTAGATGATATCGGAACTGAACTTCGCTTGATATGTTGACGCCAAGTATCTCAATGCTAGGAGAGATGGTTAAAGATGTGCCCTCGAAGCGAGGATATACAACCATTGGTGACTTTTTAGTGGTGAACGCGCAGACTTGTGTCTTGGCGGGGTTGAATTGGACCAAGTTACGTCTACCCCATTCAGAGACCTTCTCCAATGAATTCTCCACCTTAGACACAAGTTCGTTTCGACTCTCAGTGACATTTTGCCGAGAAATATTGGGGGAGCCGGTATATACAGCATCACCTGTACTGTCATCCGCATAGCAATGAATGCCGTTGGTCTGCAACATGTCATTGATATGCAGTAAGAATAGAGTAGGCGATAGCACACAGCCCTGAGGCACACCAGCATCAACAGACTGAGTTTCCGAGTATTCGCCGTCAACTACGACCTTTATGCTTCTGTCTGCCAAGAAACAACACAACACTACAACTTATATATGTCATAGGATTATTTGGTAAATCGAATTTTCGCGAAAATTCTAGGGATTTTTCGAAAACACGGATAATTAGATAATGGTGATAACATTTTTCAATTATCCTAAAAAAATTAGGTTTTTTTGGGAAAACGCGAGTTGCCTTAGTAACATTGCATATTCTTAACGTACTGCAGTCGCCAGAGGTTTTAACCTCCGAATATTATAATAGTGAATGGATTTTTATTTTTGAGGTGTCATTTTCTTTTTAACACTATAACTTGCAAAGTTTACCAAAATTTTTTTGTGCTTTTAATTTTTTAGTTACTTAAAAATTAATATTTCACCATACGGTTTTATATGGTGAAATATTAATTTTTAAGTAACTAAAAAATGAAAAGCACAAAAAAATTTTGGTAAACTTTGCAAGTTATCCAGATTTTTTTTTTCTTGTTCCTGTTATTTAATGACTCTTATCCGATTGTTTACGTTGAAAACTAACCAAATACACAATATAAAAAAAAGAAATTTTTCTTTGCTATGCTAAATACAACTATAAGGTTTTTGCAAAGTTTTTAGAGATTAACGCTCGTCGTAACCAAGATAAAAGGGTTTGGGTGTATTTAAGGGTTGTAACGAAAAGTGTGTTAAACTTACTTGTTGTGCGTATTTAAGTTTTAGAGAAATTATAACTTTTAAGTACTTAAAAACGTTTAAATATCTCAAAAAATGTGTAAAACAGACCGAAAATATTTTTCTATTTTTGTTGAAAATTTATTTAAGTGAGAGCTAAAACATTAGATGCACCGACAAATGAAAGACTTTTTCTAGTCTTTGAAATATATTTAAACTTCCTACTTAAAGCCAGAAAAAAATTGGGTGCTACAAATCTCACGTACATACTAAAGACGCATGCTGCGACTTATGTTTGGAAAATGCTTACCTGAATACAAAAAATATCAGTTCTTAACCTAATTTGTACTTTTTTCCTTTAAGTGTGTTGTAGCAAAATTGATAAAATTTTTTTTATAAAAAATCAATTTTATTCTGTAAAAACCTAACCAAAAGAAATAAAATACAGATTTTCTTCGAAATATCCGTGAAAAGTTTGTGCTACATTTTCAGAAAATTTTATAAAGTAAGAGCTAAAAAGTTATACACATTAAGAAATAAAAGGCTTTGTTAAGCCTTAAAATAATTTTAAACTTCCTATTTAAAACCAAAGAAAAATAGGAACGCCATTTACCTGGCGAGGCACACAACAAGCACATTTGGAGGTATGCTCATCTACATGCAAAAATATTAATTTTAAACATAAGTTATGTATTTTTTCAACTTATTTTCTTTCTTTGGAATATAAGCAACGATACAAATAAAAAAAATGTATATTTTGTTATTTTGCTATATATTTAAGAGAAAGAAAATATATGCAAATTTTCTTCTAAATTTTGCATTTTATGAGTTTACTTGAATTAGAAGAGAATAATTTAAAAATCAAAAGCACAACTTTTCAATAGGTAAACTTTATCATGTATGTTATCAGCTACACATTCCTTTTTTCTTTTCAATTTTCATCCACTATTGCAAAAATCGGAGGTTAGCACGATTTTTACGCTCTGGGAACTCCACTAACGCTGATTGGCTTAATTTTTGCTTACTGGTGAACTCTTATTCTGATTGTTTAATATCTTTTCCGACGTATCATTGAGGTAATACACCATAGAATTATAAAGGACATAACCTCAGAATTAGTTTCTGGTTCTGTTAAACTTTCAGCACTAATTTCACTTGTATCAGTCATTTTGTATTTACAGACACACTTCTAGTTAACTTTTCGCACAAATTTTCAACTGCATATTAATCCTTCGATCGGAGGTTCTATGAATTCCCTTTGTATTCTTTTGTTCTCGCGATCACCGGTGCTCGCACGGGGCCTGAAGGATTTACCACATTAAGGGCCTGTTTCACCGCTTCCTGATAAGGCTATTCACCACTTATTTTGACAGATGGAGTATGGAAAATCTGTCAAATAACCCTATCGGGCACCTTATCAGGAAGCGGTGAAACAGGCCATAAATATCAAAAACTGCTAGCTCGATTACAAAAACAACCACAAACAAAACAACGCGTGACAATGAATTTAAAACGTCAAGTCTTCAACCAATCAGAGAAGATGTTGTTGTGAGACGCTTAAACCGACCAATCAGTGATGGCTATGGCTATGCTTTTGAAATTTTCACAGATTGTGTATTTCTGTTGCCGCTATAACAACAAATACTAAAAACAAAATAAAATAAATATTTAAGGGGAGCTCCCATACAACAAACGTGATTTTTTTGGCCTTTTTTACTCGTAATCAATAATGGTAGCAGATAGACCCTTGAAATACTCACAATATTCCTAATTATATTTATACTTTATTAATTAATAATAAATTAAAATAAAATAATACAAATAGATGCAAAAAAGACAATATTTGCCAGCTTTCGCTTAAAAACGGTACGGTACCCTTCGTGCGCGAGTCCGACTCACATTTGGCCGATTTTTTTTATCTATAAGTACTAATATTTTAATTCTGTAGATTTGTTTGTATGTTTGTTTGTTTGAACGCGCTAATCTCAGGAACTACTGTCCGATTTGAAAAATTATTTTACTGTTGGATAACCCATTTATCGAGGAAGGCTATAGGCTATATTGTATCACGCTAAGACTAATAGGAGCGAATAAATAGAGGAAAATGTGGAAAAAACGGGGGGAAATTATTTGAAAGGGCTTTTTTGAACGCGCTAATCTCAGGAACTACTGGTCCGATTTGAAAAATTCTTTTAGTGTTAGATACTCCATTAATCGAGGAAGTTTTTAGCCTAGATTAGCTAGAGTTAGATAGCTCATTTATCTAAGATGGCTATAACCTATATTTTATCACGCTAAGACTAATAGGAGCGAAGAAATAGATAAAAATGTGGAAAAAAACGGGGAAATTATATGAAATTGCTTATTATCTTAAGAAATACTATCTGGAGCAATTTTTATTTTATATGGCAAACATGAAGAATAGACCACGTGAAGGGACATAAGCAATTTTTTGCGGAAAAATGTACGGTTGCGTGAAATTCCTAAATTACGCAAGCGAAGCCACGCGAAGCATATATATAATTATAATAAAATCGTAGGAAAGTCAATTCTGTACATTGAATATTTTTGTACAATAAATAATACTTGGGATGTGATCTACTATGCTAACGCGGACGAAGTCGCGGGCAACAGCTAGTTTATCACATACAATATATTGGTCCCGGCACTAGTGTCCGAGCCTTTTCTATGCAAGTATTTATGAGTCATAAAAGGCGACTACTCGACTCTTGGCCAATTATAAAAATGATTGTCAGTTGTCTCTTGTCACCAAGATTGCGAAGCTGTCATGCTTATTCTCTATCATGATTCATGACTCATGATGAGCAATCATCGACGAGCCCCTTTACGCGTTCGAAATCGATTGTATTCCATCATTTCCATCCATCATCTGGGTGAATTTCAACATGTCCATATTTTTTTTCATTTCGGTGAAATTTTTTGTTTCTATGTTTTTTTGACTTTTTACCGAAGTTTCCTCTCAATTTTAATGTTTTATGACTACGAAACTAATGACATAAAAATTAAATAATAAACAAACGTAGCACACACGTTTATATTTTAGCTGTCACTGAGATGAAAAAGTCAGTCACCGAGATGAAAACAAAATTCACCGAAATAGTATACAGCGTGATTGTACCGGCGCGGACGCCCGACGCGGCTAATGGTCGAGGCGACCCGGTTATGCTTGATGTCTGCTGACGTGGTGCGGAGGGGCGGGGAGTGTTGATGATGATTGATGTCCATGATGAAGGATGCGTGTTCTTGTCGGTGGTCCAAATAGGTCACCGAATTCACCGAAACGGAATCACCGATATGAAAATTTGCGACAAATCGTTGAATATTTTGACACCTATAATAATTATACCGATATCTATACTACATATTGATACATATTATTAAAAGTGTTTGTAAGAAAATAAATTAATACTTCTAGCTGGTTCAATTAACATGATAAATTGAATAACGGAAATGAAGAGAAAAGTGTCGGGTGTCACCGAGACGATATACTTACGTTTTTAGCGGGAACACGCAGCGACGCAGCAAATCACCTCTAGCTCCGAAAGCACAAGCATAACTGGCGCTTGAGTTCAAGAAGCGGCATTACGTTCAAAAGTACTTCTGGTCTCGACAATTCATGTTTCTTTTTTATTTACCGAATCAAGACAAAATGTTGGGACAGTTTTATTTCTCCCGCTATTTTGAAAGTATAACGATTGAGATTATGAAATTTGTATTGATTATACATCCATTCTTCAAGAATCCAATAAAAGAATCCGTTTGTTTGTACCACTAATATTTTTTCCTCGGCTGACGAAATTAGGACTAAAAAGGTCGTTGGGACAGTCACCGAGGGGCCTATTTTCCACCTTTAGAATTTTTTATTTTTATGTTCTAGTTATCGTATTAAAAACGTGTCTGTTGCCTCATATGGATAATCACACAAACTTTACGATGAAATTTTATTTAACCCTAAAAAGCCATTTCACACCCCCAATTTCACAGTAGCCGCGAAAAAAAAGCGGTTGGGAAATTCACCCATCTATAGAACAACTGGAAACGTCAAAACTACGTGTCCAAGTTGAGTCAAGTCGACGTCACGCGGATGTCCCGCTATCATAAGAATTATAAGGATTGCTCTCCACTCATACTCATCCGGTATGCGAACTGAGCTGGTTACTTCCCTGTAAGGTCTACTTTGTTACTTTGTTGTATACAACTTAGATACCTGTACAATGTACTATCAGAGAAGTTGATTCATTACATAGGCAGATGGCGGACTTACCTAATTTGGTCGCGCGTTATCAAACCCATCCGACAGCTGATAACAGCTAACATAGAATTGACGTAATCCAACAAAACGACGAAGGCAAAATGCATATGAATCAATTTCCTCGATGGTCCTTCAAGCGCCTTTTCTAACACCTGTTTAGTGTAACACACTCCTTATAGACTAAAGTTTCTTTTTTTTAATTAAATAAGGGAGCAAACGAGCAAACGGGTCACCCGATGGTAAGCAACTACCGTCGCCCATGGACACTCGCAATATCAGAAGAGCTGCAGGTGCGTTGCCGGCCTTTTAAGAGGGAATACGCTCTTATCTTGAAGGTTTGCTGGTCGAATAGGTCCGGAAATACTGCTGGTGATGGTTCGTTCCAGAGTTTTACAGTGCGCGGCAGAAAGTTACGCGAAAAACGCACTGTGGAAGACTGCCACTCATCAAGGTGATGAGGATGGTATGTTTTTTGCATGGGACGATGGCGAAAAGTTGCAGGTGGTATGATTCCGAAGAATTCCTCAGAGCATTCCCCGTGATACAACCGATAGAGGATGCAGAGTTAAGCTACATCTCGGCGTAATTCCAAGGGGTCCAAGCTGTTTGAAACACTATGGCAGTCAACAATTCGAGCGGACCTTCGTTGGATACGATCCAGAGGGAGCAGTTGGTATTTTGGCGCCCCTGCCCAGAGATGAGAACAATATTCCATATGAGGCCGAACCTGCGCCTTGTAGAGTTGTAGGCGTTGGTCCGAAGTGAAGTACTGTCTCGCTTACTTTTAGTACTTTTTATTAGTAAAGGGGTTGAAGTTCAGATTTACATGCATTCAGAGATGAATATTTATAAGAACTTTAGTAAAATGAAGATTTTAACATAAGGCCTATATTTGTCAAACTCTTCAATGCTTCAAATTTAATTGCAGGCTAATTGCAGGTAAATATTTAATGTTCGTCTTTGAGTGCGGCAGTTGGAATATTAGCTATAACAAGGGCAGTGTTTTTGTGCTGACGTCGACATACCAATTCTTTCATTACAGACATCACACTTGTACAATTAAATATTTGCGTCAACTGCTTTATTTAATACTAGATGACACCCGCAACTCTATTGCGCTAAAATTCAGACATCTCGCGGGAACCGTAATTTGTTCCGAGATAAAAATAACCAATGTCCTTTCCCGGCACTCAAAGATTCTCCATACAATTTTTTTTTAAACCGATTCAGCGGTATGGTCGTGAAGATGTTACAAACAAACAGACACACTTTGGCGTTTATAATATTAGTATGGATTTTATTTCTTTTCGAATCTTTAAATCGTGACCACGGAAGGAAGTGGTGCGAGTCTTTGTATTTTGCCTGTTATAATATTACGACACAGTTACGACACTCAGATAACGGAAGCGCTTTGTCTAGTTATGCGTGACGGTTTTTGCGCATCATTATTCTTTTAAGTAGTTCATGTATCTTCGTTCATTAAAGTTAAATAACCGTATAAACTAGGAGCTAATTAATAAATAACGTTGTGTTATTCATAAAAAAATTACATTGATAAAAAAAGCTTGGTCACATTATTCGTCTACCCTATTAGTGACCGAAGGTCTACCCGCTTGGATGCCACAGTCACTCACACGGACCCTTTGTTTCAAAGATTGAAACTTGAAAAACAAATTGATAATGCAGGCCTATTCGGAATATCGCATCCTAGTTATTCACGCGGCTGACCCGCGTCAAGACTCTTCTTACAACAGTTACCCGTTTATTTCAAAAACATTCCAGAATATTTTTTTGATATTCAAGGGTGTCGTAAGCTTGTTTACGTCCAGAATTCGAAATGATATCAAGTCAGACACAACAAATTCAATATATACAGTGACCCCTGCGTTAGCCCTGTATGTGACGCAACTGTTTAATCTTTGGTACTATCAGAGAAGTTGATTACTAGGCAGATGGTGGACCTAAGCAATTTGGTCGCGTTAAGTCAAACCCATCCGACCGATCACAGCTAACATTGGATTGACAGAAGCCAACCAAAGTAGATCTGTCAACTGCCTAGGAATCAATTTCCTCGGGTGTACATCTCGGGTATATGTAATGCAAATTACGTGCTATTTGTACGAAACGGACGATAAGGTCGTCCTTTGTAGATTCGTCACATTTTTTTTTTCGAGAATACGATATTGTGCATGTCAAATAGATGGGAACTTTCGAGAAAATAAAGATTTGCATGTTTATATTTGACATGCAAATCTGGGGACGGTGTGCATTTTTTTAACCAAGCTATAGACGAAAAACCTTTATTGAGATGTTTTAAAAACCCTTCAAAATATTATCATGTAGTATTACAAAACATACTTCAGTTTTTTACTCCAAACAAGACTTATGAAAGCGAAAGTTCGAAGTGTGAATGTTAATTACTTCTTTACGCGCAAACTATTAAACTGATTTTGACGAAATTTGGTGTATAACTAAATGGTAAATAATAGTTTAAGTTTTGGCTAGCTGTAAATTAATCCTGAAAAAAATCTCCTGTGAGTTTGCATTAGCCCAGGCGCAGCCGTGGTAAAACATATTACATAAGCATTTAAACATTTTGATCTATGACGTGACGTCATATTGCAGATGGGATGTGAGGGAATTCTATATTATACACTATTTTATTTTTACACTATAAAATGTATATATGCATAATATGCCTATTAATGTACATGTTCTTTCAAACCCTTTTTAGGCTTATCTACTTATTTATTTGTTATTTTTAATATTATTTGTTGTTTTTAGTTAAGTAAGTATTTACTATCTTATTGTTCACTTTGCGCTGGCGCCAGTGTGCATCTGTCGAGCGATTGACAACAAGGCCCCACAGAACACCAGGGATCGCGGTGTAGGTACTATACCGTGATCGTCACCTGAGTGGGGTCCTTTTCGGTGGAATGCGCATTGCACTACATTGTCGTTTGCTATCTTAACCCAAATAGATACCTACCTACAGTATATTATGTTCATCTGGCACTTATTTGTTAATGTTCCTTGTTTATGTTATTTTTGTTTTTTAAATTATTATACTTAGTGTCTTTTTTGTGAATTGTTTATTGTAATGTGGTGTAATGTGTTTGTACCGAATAAATGTTTACTTACTTACTTACTTACTTACTTAAACATAGAACTCAACTAATAGCACATTTCTCGGGTTCTGTAGATTAGCACGGTAATTTTTCTACGGACCCCTGTAACTGTGCAAATTACAATGACACGATACGAGTTACGATAACATCGATCATATTACAAGCGATAGTGACATAAGTCGTGGCTCGTGAGTCAGTGAGCATTGTGCGGTGTTGCGAAACCTCGCTAGAACAGGTTCCGAAGCACCGACACCTACGTCTTGCAGAAAACTCAAAAACAACAGGCAGATCAATGTGGACATATTATTTTGTACCAGAAGACGTCTGCAACTCCGTTGCGGCAAAATTCGTTTATCGCACGGGAACCGTACATTTTACCACGATGAAAAGTTCTATGTCATTTTCCGGAACTCAAAGTATCTCCATGCCCAGCAAAATCGGTTCAGCGGTTTGATAGTGAAAAGGTAACAGACAGACAAACATACACACTTTCGCATTAACGCAATGCCACTTGCCAGGTTAATATTTTGTTATTAAAAGTTGCCAATCGCCAGGAACTCGCACTGAAAGTGCTGGAACAATATTTTTGTGAAAAAGTATTCTTCGTCCTCCCCCGGGGGAGTACTCCCATTCCCGGGAATGGGAGTACTCCAAATGGGTGAAGAGGTAACAAGCAAACGATCAGCGGGGCTAAAATGGTTGCTTTGTTGTATCATGATAATATAATTCAATTCTTTAAAATCGCAAAATGCAACTCTGCTTGCAATTCATTTCTGTATTTTTGTACTGATTTGACATTTGTCAGTTTGACAGTTTTGACAATTCATTTGCTGAATTGATTGAGATTTGAGAGGAATTGCTAAATGTGATAATTTTAGCCCCGCTGGCAAACTTTCACATATTGAGCATGGATTTAAAGCTGCTAGTACTAGCATAAAGTTCGTATATCTGAACTGTAAAATTTAATAACGTAGAATGAAGATAATACTTTGTTGACATTAATTAATTGCTACACCCATTATCTAATCGTAGTTTTATTGTTGATTATAATTTAGAAAGCGAAAGCAAATTACTGTACGTCGATATCAAAAGAAAGTAATAATTATGTCCTAAATATTATATTCTTCGTGTCGATATAAGGTGGTATAAAGTTTATTACCTGTAGCACGACTCCAACATGGCCGTTTTCCTTAATGTATTTTTAGAAGAGATTGATGCTTTTGTTTTTATTATTTGCATATAGTTAACACAATCTCGTAATGTGCAATATCATTCTAGAAAAATTTGACTTTTTATGTTCTAATTATAACTTCAAGCGTAATCAGTAATAACTCTTCAAATTAATACTTGAATTAAGAAGGGCCTGGTACAAACATTTTAATTTTATTTATACTGTGTTCACTTTAGACCCATTTAACATCTAAAAATAAAATATTTTGAAGTGAAATCGTGTTTATTGTCATATTTTTTCTTTCTTTTAAGGCTTTCTAGAAATTATTAAGAGTATAGGCGAGTACAATCAAGTCATAAAAGGAGGCAAAAGTGAACAGTAAAAGTGTTCTTGCACGACGCCTTATAAAGTCATGCGGAATATTCTCTCAATACTGTTTTCCATAAGAGCACATACGAGTAACTAAAGTTACGACACAATGCGAAGACTAAGGATACCATAATACATACTTACCTATATTATAAATGCGAAAGTATGTCTGTCTGTCTATTACCTCTTCACATCCAAACCACTGAACAGATTTTTTATTTTGCTGAAATTTGGTAAGGCCATACTTTGAATCACGGGAAAGAACATACGATAGTTTTTATCCTGAAAAAAAGTACGATTCCCGCGCGATAAACGAATTTCGTCACAACAGAGTTGCGTATGTTTTGATGGATAACTAATACCAATTATATAGGTAGGTAAGTCAAATAAGAAAAATAGCATATTAGAACGAAATTCCTTATCGCGCGTTGCGAAAGGGGGCTAGACAGAGAAAATTAAGACGAAATGTTTTTTTAAACAAGTTATTTTTGTTTCGTCTTTCTATATTTTAGCATTGAACAGTGTGGTGTAGCGACGTTTCTTTTTTTGTTTTGTTTTTAGTGTATACAGGTTTTTTGTACATTAGAATTAATAATAAACTGGAACTTCGTTCCATTCTCGTGTTTTATTTAAGTTTTGTTACAATATTATGCTATAAAGAGGGTAAGTAACCAAAAAACCTTCTGGATTAGCTATGCAAAAAATGTTTGGGACCTTTTATTCATATTGTTATTTTATTTTTCTATTAACATCCATCCATAATAATATATCTATACTTATAAAATTACATGTCCTGACTGACTGACTGATTCATCATCGCTGAGCAAAAACTGTTAAAGTTACAGCCATGAAATTTGGTGAGTAGGGTTGTTTTATTATGTAGACACCCACTAAGGAAGGAATTTTGAAAATTTTGCCCCGAAGGGGGTGAAATAGAGCTTGAAAGTCTGAATGAAAGTCCGTCATTTCTAAAGTTAGGAACATGAAACTTTATCTTTGGGTACCTGATTAAAAATGAATGGATACGTATTTAAGCGTTTTTGGAAATTCTTCCCCCAAGGGGGTGAAATTGGGGTTGAAAGTTTCAATGGAAGTCCGTTATTTCTTGAGTTAGAAGCATGAAATTTTATGTTTGGGCTACTGACTAAAAATTATTGGATACGTGTTTAAGCGTTTTTGAAAATATTACCCCCAAGGGGGTGAAATAGGGGTTGAAAGTTTAAAGGAAAGTCTATATAGGTATACTATGATAACGCAGACGAAGTCGCGGGAAACAGCTAGTTCATAATAAAAGGTTATATTTTCTTCGAATAGGCTTTACTAGACCGATTTTGATGTTTGCCTCATGAAGTCATGTATCAAAATAATTATTATTGTATGCAATGTGAACATCCATGTAGCAAGATAATCATCATGATTATTTATAACGTTTCTAGATGTCTATTACGAGTATTAAAAGGCCATTCTGACGTTAAAAATTTAATGAGCCATAAACTTTCAGGAAGAATATTGGAGGCAAAAACAAACCTCAAATGCTTGGCTATTTAATTAAAATTAGAATTTGTGTTTTTATCAAAAAGCAGTACCTTTGTGTAGTTCGGTGCAAATAAATCTCTCTGTCTTAATAACTTAAGAAAGAGAGATTTATTTCCAAACGGCTAGACGGAAAAAATCATCTTCTGTACTTCTCCTTCCCCTCACTTCTGAAACTTCCCGGGATTAGTCCTTTTAAGTATATAAATTGTTGTGTATAAAATACTGTGGCTTTTGTATCTCACAGGAAATTACATTTTAAGCAAGTATCTTTTGTCCTTTCCCGTATTATTCTATGCCAGATTTAACAAAAATGGGTCAGTTTCAGTTCAGTTCAATATGTAATATTCAACACAAATAAACAATACTTTCTCTTCATAATAATAGTATAGATAGATTTTGTATTAACTCCAACAATAGTTGTTTCGGTACAGTTATATTGTAAGGACATAACAGACAGACATAACTGTACATCAGTGTGCCACACATTAGTCACGACGACTGAATCATTGTTTACATTTGGATTTCATCGCGATTCGCGACTATCTCGAGTAGGTCGCAACCTCATTTTACTGTTTATTGGAAAATCCGTTCAAAACATCCTTAATTATATCCTGGCCTTGCGATGTAGAAAGTATTTCTCCAAAACGTTGTGCAATATGTACAAATTCATGTCTAATATTTTATGCATGGGAAAATATACACAACTTACCATAGGCGTACCCAGGTAGAGTCTTCAAGACCAAGGGGAAGATAAATTAAACGTCAATTTTCCTGGAAAATGGGAATTAGAAACATGATACCTACTCTGCGCAATATAAGTGTTGGGAACAAAATATCTTTTTAGTCAGATTAATATAGACAGATATTTCGAGTCCCTGAAAAGATTATTTAAAGATTTTTCTTAACTCCAAAAATCTACAGTTTCTCGGAAACTAATCTCTGTGCTAACAAAGTTGCTGTAAACATCTAGCAATACATGTACTAATTATGTATTCTGTGGTAATACCGAAAGAGTTAACAGATCATTTACTGTCTAAGACAAACACCGTGAAAAATTCGAAAATCAAGTAAAGGAGAGAGCAAACCTTGTAAATAAAAAAAATATTCTAGGTGGTTAACCTTCGATTTCAACATCTATTAGAATAAAAATGGATTGTTGAACTGTAGTCTACAATTTTAATTATTATAAACTATGACATAATCAAAACATATAAGTGATTTGGCTATTAACTTAATAAGTTTGTTGATTAACGTCTTGCATCAAAACATTTAAGTTTAAACACTTGTTCTTTCGTTCTGCGTAACCTTATACTTTTTTAGTTAACAAACACCTTTAGCATCTAAGCATCCATACCAGGGATGTTGCGAATATCCGCATCCGCATCCGCAAATGCGGAGCATCCGCATAGATTTGGACATCCGCATCTGCATCCGCATCCGCATTAAATCAATGCGGATTTTTATGCGGATGCGAATGTCATACGAGTTACGACAACTAGGGCTTCACACGAGACGAGAATAAGCGAGAGTAACAAAAATCTCGTCTCGGTCTCGTCAATCCTCAAAAAATTGAGTCTCGTTCAAGTCTCGGTCTCGTCTCGTTACCAGTTGTCTCGTCTTCTCGCTTAGTTGTAAATAATGATTTATTTCTATAATATAATAAAGAGAATAAGGAATATTTTATGACTAGCGTCATGGTGTTTATATGATAAAATGGAGTTTGGATGGTTACTAGATTTTATATTTTGTAAAATATATTGTTTTTTAAGTAGACCTTTTCTAATTTTTCGAATAAAAACTTAATAAAAAAATATTAACGAGACCTGAAATGAGACTCTCGGGTTACATGGTATGTGGTCTCGGTATCGCCGAGAATATTTTCCAAAAGGTCTCGTCTCGTTCTCGTCTTGTAAAAGCGAGACGAGAACGAGACGAGACGAGGAAAATCCCGCTCTCGCGTGAAGCCCTAGCGACAAGAAAAAAAGCGGGAATAGCCCGTGTCGTTTACGCGACAATATGACCGATAGCTATGTCCACACTATGCGTTTTCGTCTTCAATTTTCGTCATCTTCTTTGTATTCAACTTTCATTTGGCGCTTTCAAATTTGCGTTAACGAACGTAACGCCAACATTGTCTATCAGTTGCAGTGTCTGTCAGCTTTGTAACATGTGCGACGAGAACGTTTTACTGGGTGGAATATGTGCGGATAATTTGCTCATAAGAAATTCCAGAAAAAATAGAACTTAGCGAATATTTTGGATACGGTCAGAGCGTATGCGTCGGGGGCATGCCTCACGTACGCTGTTGACTGCGCTATGACGCATGCCATTGATGAACAAAAAAAGACACAGTGTGAACAAAGCTAATGGCAGCGAAAAAGCTGGGCAAGTGCGTATCAGCCACGCACAAGAGAGGGTTCCGTAGTACCGCCAATTTTAGGTTTTGTATGGTCAATGAATATACAATAATTATAACGTGTTTCACGCTAAGTTAACAATATCATCTCATTGCGTATAAAGGAATCTGAACAAAAAGTTCCTTTGCACTTCTCAATAACTTATGAAGTCTTCTTAGCCGTGATAGTTTTTCTTTTAAATTTAGCATATTTCCTACTCTCGTGAATTATTCCACATTTCCAGAAGTAGCCGCTTAGCTTTTTTTTTTTCACTTTAAAACTTCATAATATTTCACAAAATATGGATACTTAAACCGAAAAATGATCTTTGAATACTCATAATATTTTTAAAAAACCTATCCAATGCCACACCACCCTTGGGGGGGTTGACGCGAAAAAAATAATCATCCCCGCGTACCCTAAAAAAATTAATGATTTTATAGACCATTTTGTCGGCATCATTAATATTATATTGTGTATTCATGCCGAATTACAGCTTTGTAGGTCATATATGGTCTCTGAGCAAAGCCGCGAATAGACAAATGTTTTAATTCTTCATTTATATACAATATTTATATAGGATCCGAGTGCGTGTTTCGAAAATATACTAATTATGAGTCAAAAGAAAACAAAACATATGGAATCTTTTACCACATGTCTTGATTGCAATAAATACCTCGAGTATTTACATTTTCAATCATTTTTTCGTACAATCTGGAAAAAATCGAATTTTCGTCATAGCTCAGGCGAAGAAAGAGACAGCGATACGATTGACGTTTCAAAATAGAACTGTCTCTTTTATGTAAATGGTTTTTCGTATCTTTTGTTTCACTTATCTGTAAAATTTGTCAATGTTTACAATTTTGAATTTGAAAATTGTTCGGAAGAGATTTAAGCCGGAAAACAGTATGCACGTAACAGATCTGTATCAGGGATGTTGCGAAAATCCGCATCCGCATCCGCAAATGCGGAGCATCCGCATAGATTTGGACATCCGCATCTGCATCCGCGGATGTGAACCCCTAAAAATCCGCATCCGCATCCGCGGATGTGAAAAAATCGGGATCCGCAACATCCCTGATCGTGTGTCTGTCTGTCTGATATCTGTATATCTGTTTGTCTCTTACCTCTTCATGCCCAAACCGCTAACGGCTAAACCAATTTTGCTGAAATGTTGTATGAATATACTTTGAGTACCCAGGGAAAGGACAAGGCATAATTTTTATCCCGGAAAAATGTAAATGGATTAACTATGTAATAATAATTCATATAGCCTTTTTCCTAAAATAAACATTTGACCTTCAACATACATGAAACGTTGAAAATGATGTTTAAATAATGAGTGTAATGTAAATACGACTAAACCGGCTCCCACAGTATGGAGATGTGTATCATGTTGTTAAGTGACTCAGAGAGGAAACAAACCAAAAAATAGAAATTTTATCACACACAGAACATGGCAACAGCGTGCTGGCTGCGTGCAATGTAGTGTACTTTAGAGTTTAGAGGATAATAATTGCATGGTTTTATGTATGTATGTGTTTATGTTTGTATTCGCATATCTCCGGAATTACAAGTCCAATTTATGAAATTCTTTAATGTTGAACTAGATATAAATGTTCAACTTAGGGAGCACTGCAAGTTTCATCAAAATCGGTTAAGTAGTTTTTGAGATAGAGAATTTTTAAGTTGGTTTTATAGTTTTTAAAATATTATAATTCATAAACCTATTGTATAAAATATTGAGCAGGTAGTTTTGTGTTAAGTTATTCAAATTAGGTTTTAAAATTGCTTTAATCTGAAGTCATCGAAGAGAAATTCTTGTCACTTTTAATCTCTTCGGAAAAGCCTCTTCACGTTAGGCCACGTCGAGATGGATATCTATGATTGCGTCCATGATCTCGAACTTCGAAGCTGTAAGATGTATAAATTACGTCGATCATGAGCAAACATAAGCAAATATGCTGCTGTACGTGTTCGTAATCGCTACTTTTGATACATCATAGACCAATGTGGTGGCTGCATAAAATTCGCCTTCAATCGTAACTAAAATTTCAGAATGTAATTATTTATTTATTTATTTATTTACAATTTATGTACACACAATATGAAGTTAACAAACCAGCTTAAAACTAAAAATATGTATTGTACAAAGGTACATCTTATTCCAAAGATGGAATGTCTTCCAGAAGACCTAAGTGAAAATAGGAATGTGTGATTATAAAACATATGCAAAAATTAGTGTGCACGCGTTAATTAATATTAAAGATAAACTTAGTACCTACAGCTATGTAGTAATATAGTAAAGTATAATAAGTAGTAAGTAAATATATACAAATACAATATATAAGAATATGATATATATATTGATGTATATATATAAATATAAATATATATAATACCTATATATTGAATATAATAAATATTTATAATATACTTATAATAAAAATGACTTATAGATGAACTTAACATGGAATAACAGTAGTATTATAGTATATTTTACGTGTTCTGTTGCAGATAATGCAACCTGACTCTCTTTTTAAATAGTGCCAAAGTTTTACTTTCACGAATCTCTGGTGGTAGGGAGTTCCAAAGCCTGGCAGAGTGAACTGTGAAAGAATAGGAAAGGAAGTCGGTATGGTGAGAAGGAATCTGGAGAAGAGTACGTCTAAAAGTTCTACAAGACTCGTCCTGGAGATGAGGAAAAGAAAAAAGGTCGTGCAGATAGGAGGGGGAAAAAGGACAGAAAAGTACTTTAAACAGCAGACTAAGAGTCCTATAGTTTCGACGCTGGCGAATAGGAAGCCACTGTAGTTTATTGCGATAGTCCGAGATGTGATCGAATTTCTTTAGCCCAAATATGAACCGAATGCAGAGGTTTTGTAAGCGTTCTAATTTATTTAAATTTTCCTCAGTAGCGTCAGGGTAACAGACGTCGGCATAGTCAATAATAGGCATTACAATGCTCTGCATGAGTGTAATTTTGGTAGAGATGGGTAAAAAGTTTTGCAGAGCTTTAAGATAATGAATAGCACAGTTGACCTTTCGACTGATGTTGTTAATGTTAACATTCCAGGATAGCGTTGAATCCACTGTAATACCCAAGTATTTAGCGGACTCAGAGAAAGGAATGCGTACACCATTTAGTGTGATAGGTGGTAGTGATTGTATGTCTAGATTCGCACGCATTCGTCTACTACCTATGATGAGCGCCTTAGATTTCTCAGGATTAACAAGGATACCAAATGATTTCGCCCACTCGCTTATTTGACATAAGTTATTATTAATAAAAGTTACTGCAGACATCGCGTCAGCCAAAGAAAAATGTTGATAAATTTGCAGGTCGTCAGCATAAAGATGGTATTTAGATGTAATTACTTTAGTTATTTCATTAATAAAAATGGAGAAAAAGAGAGGGGACAGCACTCCTCCTTGTGGCACGCCAGCTAGAAGATTGCACCAGTTTGAAAACATATCATTTGTTTGTACGCGCTGCGATCGGCCACGAAGGTAGGAATCAAACCAGGCTAATGCCGCAGCAGATAAATTAAGAGATTCTAGGATAGCAAGAAGGATATCAAAATCAATAGAATTAAAAGCATTGCTGAAATCAAGCAGAATGAGGATAGTCAGGGATTTGTTCTCCATGGCGTAACGTATGTCGTCAGTAACTTTTAATAGTGCTGAACATGTGCTGTGTCCTGGACGAAAACCTGATTGTAAAGGACTTATTAATTTATTTTTGTTCAGAAATGCGGATAATTGCTTATGAACAATGTGCTCCAGAACTTTAGAAAGGAAGGGTAAAATTGAAATTGGGCGAAAAGAGGATAAGGATGTAGGATTTGAGATTTTTTGTTATAACTACTCGATCAATTTCATTTATTTTTCATTTTAGGCCGCGTTTCTGTCTAACTCTTCGTTTATTTAAAGTTAAATCAAAGGTTGTTACTAAGCAAGTTAATTATACAGCAACAATTTCCTTGTCCACGTGTCTGTCAGGTGGTGAGAGGCGAAGGCCACCGTCAACGCGCCGGGAAACCCGAACAGGATCAACTCAGATAGTATCCGTAACGTTTAACTATTCTAATAATAGTCAATAAGTGCTATATTTAATTTTATCTTAATGTACCTATTAAATGGGTAAATACTATAATATGGTATTCCCACGGCACCTTTTCAAAGGTTACAACAAAAGCGTGAACAAAACATTTCTAGGTGTAACACATAATATTTTCAGAGACCACAATATCTCTATTATCATACAAAATATCTGATATAATAATTTATTAAGCTCTCCTTTGGGGGGGTTTGTCGCCGAACTCCTCCAAAACTGATAAACCTATATTGATAAAAATTTCAGGTCCTATTATGTACCTATGGTTTGAGAATCGGCCAACATCAATTCAACCAATACATGGCAAAACACCCGTAACCGAGTCTTGTAGTTTCACTCAAAACATGAAACGGACAATTATTAAACGGTGTCTCTATTGCAGAGTGGATGACCTTATAATGTAGAGCCCCTGAACGCCAAGGCTAAGTTCAAGGTATTGTAGGGGCATTGACTGTATTATGGTACAGTGTACTGTTAAAAGTTCTTTAGCACGTGGTCAGGGAACGAATACCAATGTACAGAGACATTCAGTGAAAATGTAAGTGTACAAGTACACTTAAATTCAGAGCCTTAAAGACGAGAATCGCTTACCATCAGGTAATTTTCGTCAGCATACCAAAAAATGCGTACAATTTTTGGAAAATTTCAACAGAACTAAATCCAAAATTCTGAGGGTCTTGACATGATGCTAAAGATGCTAAAGTCTGCGCCTAAAGAAGTTTCACTTCAAAAAGTACGAAAATAAGGGTATTCCCCTTATAGCGTACATTGGTCGTATATAATATAATATTCGTATTATGTTTTAGTAGATGAGTTGAAAGGAACTGATCTTGTAATAAAAATTACTATATAAATGATTCATCCAAAATTTTAAATCTGTCTGTTGCTGGGAGAGATATTTCAGAAATCTGAACTTGCTACAACATTCGATAGTTATACTTCTCTTCTACAGCACACGGCAAGGGTCTGTGCACACCGCAACGCGAAAAGACATGATGCGATTCGGCAATACAAAAATTTCAATTACCATTACGTCGCTTAAAAACATCTATTTTGTATCGGTATTTAACATCTTCATTATGCCTCGTTTTAATCTGAAGTAGAGGCAGACGCAAAGACGCGATAACTTTCATCTTTGCTCACTCTCTACTTACCACGAGAAGTTTTCGCTTTTGAAAGTTTTAATTATTGCTGTGATTAACGGACAAACAGTTATTTTGCTTATATCGAATTTTGCCACTTTGACGACCTCTTTTAACGATTTATTACATAATAGTCGTCTCGAATTATAACGACTTCATTGTCATAAAGTCTATCTGCAGTTACAAAGTAAATCTCCAGTTACAATTTGAAATTAAAATGGTAGGTATTTGTAGAAAACCTCGAGAAAAATCGATATTGTTTTCGTTAAATACTAATAAGAAAAGCTATGGGCATACAGAAAGTTACATACTTATAGTTCTTTAAATATACACTCACATTTTCTATTTGCAAAATATATAAACAATGCATGACTTAATTTCTTCCGGTATCATTTCCGATAGTTCCTTGGTAAATTTACATAATTTGAGCGATACTTAGTAGGCAGATGCTAATAATGTTAATACCAAACAAGCCATGGATGTTATACTCAGCCTTCGATAGCACAGCTTTACCTTGGCAGTTTTATGTGTCCACAGTGTAGTTATATTTCATAGTAACTTCAAATACGAACAGGTTTTTGGGTTCCGTACCCAAAGGGTAAAAACGGCACTCTATTACTAAGACTTCGATATCTGTCCATCTGTATGTCTCATATATTATGTATTTCTATCTCTACAAAAATACAATTGTTGACCTATTTTTGCTCTAAATAGTTATCGAGGAAAACTAATACGGAACCTTTCGTGCGTGAGTCCAACTCGCACTTGGCCGATATTACTTATTTCAAATATGACAATTCGTAATATTATACTCCTAATTTAACAGATACTTCCTGTAAATGTCAAAATCTTCATTAAATTAAAGCTAATTTATCATCAAACATGTGGCCGATGTAAATGTACCCACTACCCAGTCAGTTGTCAGACGCGTGAGGGCT
This sequence comes from Polyommatus icarus, assembly GCA_937595015.1. Lineage (NCBI taxonomy): Eukaryota > Metazoa > Arthropoda > Insecta > Lepidoptera > Lycaenidae > Polyommatus > Polyommatus icarus. The sequence goes on along the minus strand of OW569323.1, from coordinate 21,915,188 downwards.
GACTGACACCAAACAATAGCATGTTGACCTAGAAGCTGATACCGTTTAAGTACTAGATATTAATTACAATCGATAGACTATTGAGCTCTAGATTCTAGACTTACACGTAGAGCACGTAATCTCACACAATAAACAGTGGTTTATTGTGTGAGATCACGTGCTCTAAACATAATATGCCTTGTTTGCTACTAGTTAATCTAATCCTCCTTTCTCAATTTAATAGACAAAACATGGATTATATTATTTTTAGTTTTGACTTCTACATAGTTTTACAATAAAGAAACTTATTTTTTATGCGCAGGGGAAACCCGTCATGGGTGCCCCGGGTTGGGGATGTGCCTCAGTTAAAAGCTGAAGCACCCGGGGGTATGTGGGACTCTTAACCACTAAAACCACCTGCGGTTTGCCTTCAGCCGTACAGAGGAGGGATATCCCGGATCTAACAAACACCGGACTCCCTCCACGACTGGCCGGTCTACCTCGGACCGGACTTCCACCAAAGTAAGGGAACGCTTAGGCAAACTAAAGCGTTATCCTCGGCGCCGGGACTAACAAAGCCGGGCAGGTTCCCGGGGACCAGGACCCGGAGCCCCGTTAGACGAGAGTTAGGAGGTTCGCATAGCGACGCCTCCGCACTCCCGTCCTACGCCGGCGGAGCGGCAGAGAGGTGGGATCGTCCTCTCTGTCTCGCTCCGCGGCCTCATTCTGCGACATAACAAATTCGCAGAAAGAGACCGCCGCGCCGCCTGCCATGCCTCATCGCTCTCGAGCATGCAGCGCACCATGCTCGGGAGTGAGAGGTCTCCACCCAGCACCGCCACGAGATCGTGGCGCTGCACGGCCCAACGATCGCACACCGCAAGGGTATGCTGGGTCGTGTCCTCCGCAGCGCCACATTCATGGCAGGCTGGCGTTGGCTCTCTCCTGGCAACCCTACACAGGTACTCACTGAAGCACAACATTAAAGAAACTTAATTGGCCACATTTAGGCCTTTCTATTTTACTAGAACTACAAGTAAGTAGTAATTAGCCTTTTGCATTGAAATTTCGGCGCAATACGGTGTTGCAGCATAATGGATCTTCATTGCTTTATAACTTACAAAATGAAAACCACAAAAAGCCGGCAGCTTGCCCAACTATCTCATTGCACAATAGAAATTAAAATATTATGATAATTTCATCAATGAAACATACTTAATTGCGTTCCCAGAGGAAAATCTGTGGAGTTGCAATAGTATTGTTTACTGCGCAGAGCTTCCGCGTCGCGAAGGCCGCAAGAAATAATGTTTTCATATTAAATAATAATTACAAATATACGCACACAAAAACTACGATGAATAATAAACCTGTTTACTTACATTGTATTTATTCTGTTAATATAACAATATTATTCGTACTACTCGTAATATTGTAAATATTCGAAAGTTTGTTACCTTCACGCTTAAACCGGTGAAGTGATTTTGATGACACAAATGTCATCAAAATCACTTCACCGGGACGAAGATACATTTGTAGTTTTAGGAAAGGATATAAGTAGTTTCGATCACGGAAAATTTCATAATGTAAACGTAAAATCGAATTTTGGCGCAATCAAGTTACAAGTTAAGTCTACTAGTATTATATATTAATTTATTTTAATACATATTCAAGTATCTAGGCTCTAGCTAGTAGTTTTTATAATACATTGGAACATCGCATATTACTATTTACTAGTTTCAGAAATTTCAACTGATTATTTTACAAACTGTTCGTCATATTTGTTTATCAGTAGGTATTGTGTCCGTTTACCTACTTGAATAGGGGTTTAATATCTTCATTTTGTTCAGAGTATTTTCTTATATTATGATTATTTCTATTTTCTAAAATAGCGTCATGCAAACAAATCAATATTTCGAAAATATTTTTTTAAATTCGTCAATAATACTAGAAACTATCCAACCACGATTGTTTTATTTCTCAAACTAGTTTTCAACATTGCATAATAATTACTTAAATTTATGTCCATATCGAAAATCGTGTTATTTTAAGATAAAATATGTGTATGCTTACTAATAATATTATTAGTAATTCTGCTCTGCATTTCATACAACAAACAAGTACTTATATATAATTTACTGGTATAAGATAACGTTGTTTTCGTATAATATTGGCTATGTGTTGAGTGATAACTGCTCAAAGCGATACAACAACACGTTATTATCGTACTAATTAATTGTTAGAAACTTGTAGAATCGATGTAAACATTATAGATTTATTAATTAATCGTTAATGCTTGTAAACACACTAATATATTATAATAATGCGTTGGGTTTAGCAGACATTAAAATTTCCAGTAACAATAATTCCAACTGGTACAAGAGGGAAGTGTCTACTAAGTTAATATATTTTTTGTCCGCAATTTTGTTTGCTCAGAAATAAGTATACCGATACAAACTATTATACTCGTATATGGCCTTTTTGAGACTTAAAGTATATCCACACCAAATTTCATCAAAAACAATAATTAAGGGTAAGTTTAATGTGTATTAACAATAAACAATATTATGAATTATTTTTAAAAATCCATTTTTGTGGCTCTTTTGAAATTCTCCTTATACACCGTGCAAGTATTATGTTGCATCTGTTACCTCATTCGAGATTTCTAATGTTATGTCTTTGATTAAAGACTTATTGTTTTTATAATGATAGGTTTTCACAAAGTGTTTTATTGCAAAAAATTCTTTCATCAGTCGGTAGCGCCATTCCTGTGTCCATACTGAATGTTATAAATTCCAAAGAGTGTGTGTATGTAACATCCTCAGGCTTAAACCGATGAAACGTTTTTGATGTCATTCGGTAAGGAGATAACTACTTTGTAGTCTTGGGAAAGGACATAATAGTTTTTATTCCAGAAAATGTCGGTTTTCGAGCTATAAACCAATCTTCAAGACAACAAAAAGTTTTAAGCGATGCGTGACGATTTCAATATCTATACGCAGATTTCTTCAGGTAAAATTAATAATAACCAGGTAACATTTCAATAACATCAATGCATCAGGTATATCACACGAAGCTGGGTAATGTTCTGAATAATATTAGTTCTATATTATTAGTCTTTTTATTCTTGAATAAATTATGCCAGGACGCGGTCATGTGTCTCCGCCGTGCTCGCCAAGTCTGCCTCCGCCTTAACATTATACTTTTTAATAATTTATTTGATCGTCGGATAAAATTAAATCTTCCGACGTCTGAACCGTCTTTTGTTGTTACCGTGTAGTCTGGGGTATATGAAGCAGGTAAATTTTGAATATTTTACTGAAGTAAAATAGATGAGTAAAATATTTTCTTACTTAGATGACTGCCGCAACTCTGTTGCGCAAGAATACATCTGTAATTGTTGAATCGAAATATTTTCCGGGATAAGGGATAAACTTACAAAACTAAGTGATAAATGATAATACTTTAGGGTGTGTACCTACTGTGTATGGGTCCCTATATACAGAGTTCACTGTGAAACAATACAGCGCTTAAGTCTTGTAATATAGTGTAGTATTATATACGTATTAAAATACAAAGTACAATCACTATACGATTTTATCACATTACTAATTGGGATATTAGGAAACTTCCATAACGCGTTATCAAATATTTGTATAAATTATTGTTTTACGTTGACATCTAATTAAATACCATTAGTAGGGCAATTTTCAATTTGTTGAGCTCTATGTTCTAGGGAATACGAGTATGTAGATTGTAGAGCATGAGCATATTTCTACAATCATATTATGTTATCTATTTTCACTAAAACTCGAAAACGGCAGAACTAATTTGGCTAATTTTAGTCTTCACAGTAATAAATAATCGGCCAAGTGCGAGTCGGACTCGCGCACGAAGGGTTCCGTACCGTTATAGAGCAAAAATAGGCCAAAAATTGTGTTTTTTGTATGGGAGCCCCCTTTAAATTTTTATTTTATTTAAATATTATTACTAATTATTAAAGAACACATATAATTAAGGCATTTGTGAAAATTTCAAGTACCTACCTGTTGTCATCACTGATTCCGAGCAAAATATGTTTGAAAAATCACGTTTGTTGTATCGGAGCCCATCTTAAATATTAAATTTATTTTGTTTTTAGTATTTTTTGTTATAGCGGCAACAGAAATACATAATCTGTGAAAATTTCAACTCTCTAGCTGTTACCGTTCTTGAGTTACAGCCTGGAGACAGACGGACAGACAGACAGACAGACAGACGGACAGACATCGAAGTCTCAGTAATAGGGTCCCGTTTTTACCCTTTGGGTACGGAACCCTAAAAAAGTGTATGAAAAGTGTATGTAATTACTGTGAAAAACATATATTTCCACCAACAAGTTATATTCGTGGAAGTTCTGGACTTGGAAGGTTTGCACGGGGAAAGATACGAAATTCATCTAGGTAAAATTATTTAATTTTTTATTACTGTTTTAACATGATTTAAGTGATATAGCTACAGAAAAGCATATTATGTTCAATTTAAACTAATGTACATCTAAGTACAAAATAGTAAGAGTTTGTTCACACCTCACACCTTATAGGCGAACAATAGAAAATTTCGTTTTCAATATTAACACAATCATAAATTTTATCTTTTTATCAAGCTTGTTACGTGTTACATGTTCATTCATAGTGTGACTCACTGTGAGGGGATTTTGAACATCCGTTTCAGATAAACGAAGGAAATAAACTTTTGTAAATATTGTTTATCAACTTAATTTCTTGATTAAAGTTTCGTTGAACGGTAGCAAAAATTTTGCCATTTATACAAGTACCTGCCGCACTTAGAGACGAATATTATAATTACATAATTGTAATTAAATGAAGATTTTAACATAAGCCCCATACATTATAATATATTATTCTGTCAAATACGTCATTAAATTCAAGTTTAATCCTTCGATCGCGGATTCTTGAAAATCTATTGTTATTATTCTATTGCTTTCGCGATCACCGGTGCTCTTATGGGCCTTGATTCTTGAAGGATTAATCATCATTAAAATATATCTCTGAGTATTGGAGTGATTTTAAATTTAATGTATTAAGTAAATAATGTTTTGTCCCTCTTACAAATAAAGATATACGCAGAATCCACTGTCTTTTTCTGGAATGGGACTAGGTATTCTAATAAGTTAGACAAAGATAAGAATACCTTGTTAAGTTAAATGCTCTGTGTAAATTTTTATTAATAATTGTAATTTTAATTTAATTATTATTATTATCTACAACTGTAAATGAAATTAACCAATAGAAATTAAACATTTTGTAAACTTTTACCTGTCCTTCATCAGTTCAGTTTTTATAATTGAGGTATTCACCTTACTTTTAATAAAACCGTTTGTTTGTTCGTAAACAATGACAGGTGCAAAATATGTTAGTGCGTAATTGCCCAATCGACGCGACTGTCTGGTAAATAAAGGTTGAATTGAACAAAAATAACTTCAAAAACATATTTTTTAATAAAGGCACTGTTAAGTTTTACAAGTAATATATTTATAAGTAGACATTAATGTTAAGAGGGCAAATAATGCCACGAAAAAGAACGACGGGGAATCGGCGCGAAAACAAATTTTCCTATTATAACTCGACAAAATATATACTACCGCAATTCAAAAATATAAATTGAGTATAATACATATGTACCATCGAGGAAATTGATTCCTAGGCAGTTGACAGTCCAACGTCATTTGGTGATCTGTCGGCTGGGTTTGTCATAACGCGACCAAACTACGTAGTTCCCCCATCTGCCTAGGAATCAACTTCTCTGATAGTACCAGTCTATGATATGATTCTGTAAACTGTGGAGCTCCTGGTGGTGATGGGGGTGGAGACGCGCGACGCGCTGGAGGTGTTCGTGGAGGCGGTCGAACTGCTGCTCGAGCATGAGGAACTTATATACAAGTACCCGCAGCCTTATGTGAGTGAATCTAATAAAAATTCTCGTGTCACAGTGTTTGTGCGCGAACTAGTCCAAAACGGCTCAACCGATTTTAATGAAATTTTGTAATGTACCATCGAGGAAATTGATCCCTATGCATTTGAGAGACCAACGTCATTTGGTCGATCATGTCAGTTCATTGTTAATTGTGATCTGTCGGCTGGGTTTGACGTAATGCGACCAAACTACGTAGGTCCCCCATCTGCCTTACAAGAATCAACTTCTATGACAGGTACATTACGTATATTTTATGTTGTAATCTACGTTATGATAATAATATTATGGAGATTACAGGTATGTATATATTTCTTGTACATCTTATATATAAAATTCTCGTGTCACAATGTTAGTCCAGGAACTCCTCCGAAACGGCTTTCCTGATTTTTACCAAATTTTATACGCATATTCAGTAGGTCTGAGAATCGGCTACTGGGTACTTTATATATTGTTATGTGCATTTGTTGAATAAATAGAAAATTATTACAACCTGAGACGGCGTCCATTAAGTTTGTACGACGGGATAGCGATCGACGTTGCCATGGTGACATACTTATTTAGTCAATTGAATAAAATAATATGGCAAATATATAATGGCAAAGCAACGTTTGCCGGGACAGCTGTAATCTCTTATATATAAAATTCTCGTGTCACAATGTTAGTCCACGAACTCCTCCGAAACGGCTTTACTGATTTTTACCAAATTTTATATGCATATTCAGTAGGTCTAAGAATCGGTTACTCGGTACTTATTATATTGATAAGTGCATTCGTTGGATAAATAATAGTAAATTATTACAACTCGAGAAAAACGACGACCATGATTGCGATGGACGTTGCCATGGTGACATACTTTATTTAGTCACTTCAATAAAATAATACGGGCGATATACTTTATAATATGGCAAAGAAACGTTTGCCGGGACAGCTAGTAATAATATAATATTATCATGTATACGCTACGGTCTGTTGCTACGCGCTACGCCGTATAACCTTTCGCAAAGGGCTCACAAGTTAATGACCGTGTTCTCGTTAACACAGTCTCAATTATATTGTTCGAATAATATTTTAAATTTAAGATAGACTTAGTTTTAAATTTAAATTAAGCAATCTTATTGAATGTTCTTAAGAGTCCGTATACGAAATTTTGCCGATTTCGCTCATTTAACAGACGTGATTTAACAGTTAAAATAGAGTATTTCTATAAGTTTTAAGTTATTTTCTATAAGTTTCATGTAAGATCATTTCAATTATAATCTAATGTTGCAGCTAGATTTTTTTTAAGTATCTTTAAATAACCCAACTCAAACCCGTGACAGTTTTGTGATTTTTGCTGTAAAAGGTTTAGAATATCATCTTTTTATGGATTGTATTGACGTCTTAACGGTATGAAAAAAATACAATGTACTGTTGAGAAAGTCGTCTATACAATGTTGGAATTACTTTTTACCACTTTAATATAAAAAAAAACCCTTTAAAAAAGAGAATACCTATAACTGCCCGCTAACTTGGCGATCGTCCTTTTTCACCTGGCATATGAAAGACGGGCGTGAGTGTGAAGAGAGCAGTAGAAAAGATAGTACGGGCTCTTAACGAGCTCTGAGAAGTTAAATAAATAGACAATTTACTTTTATTATGATTTGATCCTTATTCTAATTTCCATTAATAAGAGAACTGTAAAAAAATAACAGCTCGGTATGCTGTGTGTGTTTGTCTCCGTGGCATCGTAGTTCCTGAAATAATCATCTATACTTATTATAAAACACAGTCGCTTTTTTTCCCTCATGTCCCTTTGTTCCCTTTAATCTTTAAAACTACGCAACGGATTTTGATGATTCTTTCAGTGTTAGATAGCCCATGTATCGAGGAAGGTTATAGGCTATATTTTATCACACTAAGGGCCTGTTTCACCGCTTCCTGATAAGGCTATCCACCACTTAATTTGACAGATGGAGTATGGAAAATCTGTCAAATAACCCTATCGGGCACCTTATCTGGAAGCGGTGAAACAGGCCATAAGACTAATAGGAGCGAAGAAATAGAGGAAAATGTGGAAAAAACGGGGAAAATTATTTGAAAGGGCTAACTTGAACGCGCTAATCTCAGAAACTACTGGTCGGATTTGAAAAATTCTTTCAGTGTCAGATAGCCCATTTATTGAGGAAGGGTATAGACTATATTTTATCATGCTAATACTGATAGGAGAATGTGGAAAAAACGGGAGAAATTATGTGAAAGGGCTTATCTCGCGAACTACTGGAGCAATTTTTATGTTATTTGGCACAGATAAAAAGTAGACCACGTGAAGGATCATAGGCTATCGATTTTATTTATTTTTTTCAGTGGCTATATTATATATTTAATTTTTTGTTGAATAAACGTTTATTTATTTATTTATTATTTATATTTTATACCCGTGTGACGCCGGGGCGGGTCGCTAGTTTTTTATAAATCTAGCTTGATTGGAGTATTCATAAATAATTCGTCATCATCTTCGTTCGTTCGTTTAGAGCTTCGCCATTGCCCATCACTATGGGGATAAAATTTTGATTATTTCCTTAATAACTCTTAGTTAATGTCTAAAACGTTTATTTAACTTGTTTATTTTCTTGACCCTGGGTTATCACGCATCCGTTTTGGCCCAATTAACTCCAAATAACTAAACTAAACCAGCATATACTAGTTAAATGCTAGTAAGGAGTTAAAGTTGTTGGAATCTGGAATACTCTAGAACGTATATTCTGAACTGATAACTGCCCATAAATTAAGTTAGTCATTATGTTATCTTTACTGCAGAGTGCAGAGCCTACAGGAGTTACGACAAAAGAACAATATATGATACTAGCTGTCCCGGCAAACGTTTCTTTGCCATATTAAGTATATAAAGTATTTTTTTTTTAATTTGATCGCAGCGCTAATTGTCGGGACAGACTAAAATAAAAATTCGAATTCGAATATTATTTAAAATTTGACACTGCTATGGTAGCGCCGTCTGTCGGATCGAATGTAAAACATTCCAAAATCAAGAACTACTAATAAATTAAAAATTAATTAAAAAAACATTGTCCATCGGACAAAATTGTGAATCTAAACAAAAAATTTCATCAAAATCGGTCCAGTCGTTTGAGAGAAGTTCAGTGACATACACACTCACAGAAGAATTATATATATTAAGATATATTATTAAGAAGGATGTGAGAAGTTACTAGTATACGAGTACGAGTAAGTCACCAGCCAAGGGCGAGTCAGCTAGCTCATGAATTAAATAAGTAATTATGATAGTAAATGTAGAGTTTAATAAAAGCATAGCTAAAAAATAAAAAAAAACTCACAAACAATGCAACCTTTAAACTTGAATTTTTTTAACTTTAAAATATATGAATATGAAAACAGTAATCGTGTTAAATACCAAATCTGTTTATAACTTTATACCTATAACCAGTAACCACATCATAACTTTGACCAAAACACAAAATATGTTCTTTGGTCAGTTGTATCCGTCAGTCCGATAGGCCATTTCAAAGTCGAAAGGATTAGGTGACTGGGGTCATCTAAAAACTTATCAAGTTTTCTAATTGAAAACGTAATTGGATGTGAATTCTCTACATACTAAAAAAATTTAATTAAAACAGTAAGAAACATTTTTGAAAATGTTAGTTTTTTTGCATAAATGGAGGCTGTAGGACCGGGAAAATTATTTGACATAAAAAATGTGGAATTTCTGTTTGGCCAGAATAACCAGATACGAGGGCTGCTATTTATGTATCCGGAACTGGCCACTTACAAGAACAATATTTAAAAAGTAATTACATTATTTGAAAATAGAACTCTGGTTGAAGAATACATTTTGTTTCATGTGACTGTCAATTATTTTTCCATTGTGGCGTCATTTTGAAAATTGCGTGTCTTCATTTGCCATGGATTTAACGCGTGAACATTTTCGTGCAATGATTTACTACGATTTTCGTCGTGGGCTAAATCAACAACAGTGCTTTATTCAACTCACCGCAACTTTTGGAGATGAAGCACCATCAAAAACCACTGTTTATCACTGGTACAGTGAGTTTAATCGTGGGCGATCTATGCTCACGGATGAAAATAAAGAAGGTCGCCCAAAAACAGCTGTTGTCCCACAAAATGTAGATGCTTGGCGGGAACTAATAATGCGTGATCGTCATGTTACATATCGCGAGATAGAGGCGTCCTTAGGCATAAGTATGACGAGCATACATAAGATATTACACGAACATTTGGCTGTAAAAAAAATATGTTCGCGTTGGATTCCGCACAACTTGACAATCGATCAAAAACGGGCTCGTGTCAAAAGCCGTTTATAATATCTACACAGGTGATGAATCTTGGATCTATGCATATGACCCCGAAACTAAACAACAGTCAACGGTGTGGGTGTTCCAAGATGAGCCGAAACCAACAAAAGTTACGCGTACTTTGAAGCAAATGGTCGCCAGTTTTTTTGGAATTAATGGACATGTGGCTACAGTGCCATTAGAGAATCGTAAAACGGTTAATTCTGAATGGTATACGACCATTTGTTTACCAGAAGTCTTTGAAGAAATAAGAAAGGACAACCGACAACGCAGAATCATATTACATCACGACAATGCTAGCTGTCACACCTCAGCTGAAACAACTCAGTTTATGGAGGTTCAAAAGATCGAATTGACTGGTCATCCGCCGTACAGCCCTGATTTGGCACCTAACGATTTCTTTTTATTTCCATACGCGAAGAACAAATTACGTGGTCAACGTTTTTCGAGCCGCGAAGAGGCTATTGATGCGTTCAAAATGCACGTTTTGGAGATACCTCAATCAGAATGGAAAAAGTGCTATGAAAATTGCTATGAAAAGTGTGTCGATCATCGCGGCGAATATTTTGAAAAGCAATAAAACCATACTAAATGATATATGTTTGTTTCTTTTTTTAATTCCGGATACATAAAAAGCAGCCCTCGTATATTAGCCAGATGATGAAGTACTCGTAGGTAAGTTACAAGGTTTTTTCTAAATATAAGTGAAAATAAGTAATTGCCCTTACGTTATTAAATGTTAGTTACCCACTTCATCCAATCATATTGTCTTCAATACTCGTAGTTATGAAACTCTCATATTATAATTTAGTTATAGAGGAGTGAGGACCATAATTATATTTATGTCTATTCCCTTAAAAATGCCTAAAACCTACTTCGCATTTATTAAATCGTTTAAACGTTTTATTAATAAAAGGCCGTATTAATATACATAATTTTATTGCAAAACCAAAGTACTGAAACAAAATCCTTCATTATTAAATTTTAACTTCATGCAACTTTACTTTGATGTTTTAAATTACATCGAAATATTATATTACACCTTTATGTTAATGATTCGTTGTTATATTTTAATTCTAATTAAAGCTGTTGCCTTGCAAAGTGTCCTTAGTAATTATTATCCTCTTTACTTCTTAATGCTAAGTACTCACATACGGTTTTGCTCGATCGAGCAATAACGTCGAGCAAAACGCTTGGGATTTCGTCCACACATTCAGCATTGCTCGATAGTTTTATTCTGATTCGATATATTTCATTCCATCAATCCGGTTCGATCCGGTTCCATCAATCCTTCGAGCGGCTCGATGCGAGCCTTCGAGCTGTGAGTTTTGCGGTTCACACAGTAATTATTACTCGATTTGGAGTAAAACTATCGAGCAAAACCGAATGTCAGTACGTAGCAGATAGGCTTCGTTTTTACACTGTTTTACTGACCAGAGGGCAGAGACTACATACTATAGGCCAGTCATTAAAGCCAAAACCCGAAAGAAATTAGTAACTTGATAAAATTTTAGGGAAGTTTAAAGAAGGTAAAATAACTTACCGTGTGATTTTGCAGCGTTCTGGGGTGTACGGAAAGGGTTGAAAAGGGATGAAAAAGGTTTTTTGTTAATAACATTGCGTAAAAAACGGATTATTGCGTAATTAGAAAACGGTAAAAACAACTTAATTAAAAATTTGCAGCGTGTTACTACATTTTTTACCCCTGTTATTAACAAATTTTATAGTTTTTTTAATAATAAACAATGTTCCGTGTATTGCAAAAGGCTGCAAATTTAATACACGTTACAAAACGGTAAGAACAACCTAATTCCAAATTTGCAGCGTGTTACTAATTTTTTACGCAATGTTATTAACAAAAACCTTTTTCACCCCTTTTCAACCCTTTCCGTACACCCCCAGAACATCAAAAATCACACGGTAAGTTATTTTACCTTCTTTAACAACACCCTAAAATTTTATCAAGTTACTAATTTCTTTCGGGTTTTGGCTTTAATGACTGGCCTACTAGCTGATGTTTTCCGCCGTTGCAGCGAAACTATTTTTTCCGTAATTAATTGTGTTCAGAAAAATTGGTCTTGGTCCAAATCTTGCAAAAAAAGCGTGTAACAAAAATAAGTGATAATACTTAAGGATGTGTTTGTGTTCCTTGTAGAGAGTTCACTGTGAAAGTAGCAGCTCTGAAAGACGATTTTTTTTCACTTTTGTATGGGCAAGGGCCCGAGCGTCACGAGTTTCCCCATACAAAAGTGAAAAAAAAATTGGTCTTTCAGCGCTGCTACTTTCACAGTGAACACGTACAGACCCTAAAGTATTGTCACTTAGTTTTGTTACACCCTGTATATAATTTCAGAATAAGGATAAATATCGTGCGACCTGTTTCATAAATACGAACTCAATATTTAATCTAGGATTAACTTTAACCCACTGTATTGATGTCTCTTTTAAATTTTAATATAACTGGTCATACTATTGTTATACTATGTCAGTGTTTGGTCATTTTTATATTATGACATAGTTACTGCGAAGGCAGCAGACGACAGGTCATGGCTGTTGCATCATCCGCGTCAGTCCGACATACACCGCGGGTCAATTATTGCTGACACACTGACACGTGCTCAATTGAGTACAGACCACGCCGTGAGAAGAGGCTATTACAAGTTTCATGGCATGTCTCATGGTTTTGACTATAGATACGACTCACTGCTAAATACATAATGAGCATTTAATAGAATATAGAACCTATGGAGAAATTCATAAGCATTTTCTTTGTTAACATAATGTCCAGATAAACGCAAATCTTTATTTTATATTTTAAAAACTTTACAAGTTACAACTCTACTACTGCTGTAAAAAGCGAGAACTGAGAGTATAAAAAATTAAACGAAAATCAAAACTATATAGCTCTTCATATAGCGAAAGTAAAGTCTAAATTGAAAAATATTATGAACATTTTCACAATTTCGAAAATTCTTAATTATTTCTGGTTATTGTTTTTGTTTAAGAATTCCCCCATACTTGAAATCTACTTTTTTATTTTCACTCATAATTATCGAAAAATAATAGCTTAAAGAACTACAAAAACACGCTTTTTTATTTTCACCTTTTATTAGACTTATTTGAATTCATTTTTTTTTATCAAAACTTTTATTTTATTTAAAAAAAATTGCATTATCATTGGCTCTTAATACGCATGCAAAGTTTCGAATTAATAAGATACTAGGTAAACAGACAGACAGACAGACACGTCAAACTTATAATATAACACCTCTTTTTGGTCGGGGGTTAATAAAAATCGTACTCAAAGATTCCGTTACTGTATACATACAGCCCAAGCTTATATAAAAGCGTGTCAAAAAAACATGTTGTTGTCAATGTTTAATATTTAAATAGTGTTGTTTGCAAATGTAACTAATTTAAGAGCGACCCAGTAGAGTGTAGATGGAAAAGTAAGATTACCCTTTTCCTTAGGGACCCTAGGGTGTGACTTGTGACCCTCCTCGCCGTGAGTAGGGTAAAGAGATGAGGGTGCTAGATTATGTTTCCCGTGGATGACATTTTTGGTGTTGTATGCTGTATGTTACGACTACACTCATTTTTAGGGTTCCGTATTTTCGGAAGAATAGACTTGAAAACCTTTTAGTACTCTAAGGTTGAATTTCTTTAGGGAAAAAAACTTTTTTTAAACCAGCATATTAAATGTCTCGATTACATTTTTATATCAGAATTATTTATTTGGGTGTTATTTATTATCTTTTGTTATATTGTATTAAAAATGAAAATTTCATTAATTTAGATGCAAACTAATTGAAATTTAAATAGTTGTTGTAATTAGTAAAGTCTCTACATTGTTAAGTCTACTTTAAAATGTATAATGAAATCTTAAGTAATTTGATATAACTATTGTACTATACTATACAGTATGATTCATCATAACAATAATATTATGTCATACGGTCTCTGGTCCTCCATACGGCGTCCTCCAAGGCTCTACACCATGATCATCTTATTTCTTTTTCAATATAATAATATTTTTATTGTATTTCCTTTACTCTCTCATTTTCTTAAAGCATCTTAGTTATTACATGCTCTTTGTTTGCGCTTTTGCTTGTGTACACAGAGAGTAGAGACGACGTGTTAAATTATATTATGTAGATACCATGTAGAGAATGATAAGACACGTACCTAATTTAGATAATTTCAATTATTATCAGAATTATGCAGTCATGTTATGCATAATATTATTTAACAAGGCAATTAATAATAAGACTGAGCCTAAAACAAGTTTTTATAATTTTCCACGGCAAGTGACTATGAGAGCGATGACTTTTCACACAGTATCTACTATTTTATTTGCTCGTAATTGGCCAAATAATTTAAGCTACAATTAAAGTTCAACGTCTCTATGTAGCGGTACTTTATTTGTTAATTTTAATCAACGGAAGCAAAATTTATCATTTTATAGTTTGTAGAATTTTGTATTTCATAAAATACATACCAATCTAGAGGAGTCAAATTAAAAAATTGAATACGTTTACAACACTTTTATTTGGAAAACCTTAACAATATCTTATCACTATACAATTTGGTAACAATACGCTGTTTACAATTTTGGTTTCACTTCACAGTTCATGGCGACACACAGTGTAAACACTAGTCAAGAGGCTCGGTCACTGCAGCTCCTGCGACTCCCCCGGGCCTGGGTTCTCTGCCAGTGGGAGCCGGCCGCTCGAGCGTTGAGGATCGGGGACCCCGCGATCTTCTCCGGGGTCGGTGCGACCACAGCTTCTATATCCTTTCCAAATCATGCGGCTTCTGTAGCTCAGGGCTCCTCGTCCTCCGACAGTGATGGCAGAGCCAGCTGTCGCCGCATCCTCTCGCGCCGCGCCGGCGAGATGGACTTCTGGCGCCGCAGGACTTCGGCGTGCAGGATGTACTTGTGATCCTGGACGTCCTCAATAGCTTCAGCCTCTGAGTCGTCCTCGACGAGGGCGGGCAGGGCGCACTGCTTCTGCCGCCGCTCGCAGTCCAGTTGCCGGCCGCGGGACTTGGCCAGCGCGGGGTAGACGTCCGCGTACAGGGCGGCGGGAGATAGTTTCACGACCATTGTGATTGATTGAAGGTTACTAAGAGACGTGCGTTCGGTGCGAATGCGAGACTCCGAGTGGCGGGCGGCGGCGGGAGGGCCGCTTATATAGGGAGGGCGCGGAGTGCGAATGTGTGCTGCTGGCGTCACGGCGTGTGCATGTAGAGCTGCGAATGTGCGCGGGCCGCACGCCGACTGTTATCAGGGTTTATAGCCCCGATGTAATTACCGATCTACGTGTATCAGTATGGCGTTTCCAGGCACGTGGCCGATCACAAGATAAACTGTCCTTAACAGTTCATAGTACTCAAACTCTACTCAGAACTCGCTGAGTACTACTCAGTTGGTGCTCTACGATCATTGATTTCTAGCCGTATTATATTATTGTATCTGATGAATCAACTCTATATTAAATAATAAGTCCCTGGTGTTACTATAACACTCCAATGCAATAGTGCTCTATACCTAATTAAGAAATAAATGTTTTTCAAATTTTCACGAAAATTTTCTCATGAAAACGAAAATTTTCTCATAAGAACGCAACGCGGTGTTGATCATGATGCATCTTAAAAGGAAACCCAACGGCTAAAGTCATCCAAGAAAAGCCGACCTCATCTCGTCCTTCAGAGAATGTTTTACTTGTTTTTCCAGCGAAGAAAATTCTGTGACCTGAAAAGTGTGTCAGCGACCGGCGCTTGAAACAGGTTAGCCGTTAGACCAATCACCTCGTCTACCTGTAACGACCTGTACCCTGATTGTGCAGTTTTAATCCATCAGTAATAAGGCTTCGATGCAGCTTCGATCTAGTCCGGATTTCTAAATAGTATTTTTTTAATTTGGGGGTAAACGGGTCATCTGTAATAAAAGTAACTACCGTCGCCTATAAACACTCGCAACATCAGAAGAGTTGCAGGTGAGTTTAGGTTTATTTTGGCGGTTTAAGTAAAATTTTATTACGTCTTTACAATGTGTAATTATTTTGGTAAGAAACAAAAAAATTGAAAACCTATCTTATAAAGTTTTAAACTATTTTATATAGTTTTCACATAATATAATCTGAGAAAGTTCTGGACACGTTCGCAAATGCGTAGTAAGTCGGGCGGGGGCCCTATTTCCTTCAATTTGGTGTAATGGGTCATAGGTCGAGTCAACAGATTTTATTCGTGTCACAACAGCTAGGGGGAATTTTATCTAGGTTTCCTTCATATCAAAATATAATCCGGCTGTGAAGAATTCCCTTATTGATGCGTATGAAACACAAGACATGATTTTCTCATAGGACTTGCAGCATAACATTTCATAGACGATAGTAACCTGTATTTTGTTTCAGTTCATTTTGGTATAAAAACTTACACATTAAACCTCTACTTGTAATGCTTCCAATTTAAAAGTTACTTCTTATGCGTGAAGCCAACAAATGCAACGGCACAAAAGTTTTAAATATTTTTTAGCCCATAGCACAGATGACAGAGTACATAATTAATATTAGCACAAGTACCTATACTCATAGTCTGACTGTCTGTAAACTAACTATATTATGTATAGCGTTTATTACTAAATATGTTAAAATTCCCGTTAAATAAGTTGCATCATACAGTTTCCGCCATGAAATATGAGGACAAAATATATTGCAAATTGCTTTGTTTTATCAACAAAACAAGGATACTCCTAATTATTTGTTGTATATGGGTGGCTATTGTTTATTCATAGAAGCCACGATTTGAGGATAAATTTATTTGCAGCGGGTTTTCCGTCAAAATTATAAGAGGAAAAGGATTTAAATAGGAAAAAGGTTACAAAACTATGCAGGTTGACACAGTTTTCCTCCATGAGTCATTGGAATACATACAATGAAGCCTTTTATAGTGCGGCGCTTAACATTGTTACCTTCAAAGTTTCCATTGATATTGAATCAGATAATTGCTATCGGGGAAATCTTAATTTTTAATAGTATGATAATATGTATCCTATTAATATTACTTAACGATAACTACGCAGTTACAAATGAATGTATGCAAATGATTATATTAAAGATGATAATATTTAAATATTATTTATCTTAATATAATATTTAACATTTTAATAAATTAATAAGCCTTTAATTAACGTCTAAATTTACCGACTACAGCTGCTTATATATTTTAAATGCATAAGAAGATATTCTAACAAAAAAATGTATTCGATTGTTGCATCTGTCCATAATCAGGACCTATCTGTCAGATAATATGTATATGCTTTGGATATCCTTAATTATTGATTTTATCAAACCGAACATAAACAATAAACATATAATATTAAATACGTCGTTAAAATCTTGTTCATATTGGCGATATTTAGTCGTAACTCTATCTTATGGTATCTACTGTTATTTAAACTTAGATGTTAGTTTTCGACAAAATCTCAACAATTGTAACTCTTGGTATATCTGCGAGCTGCAATGTGCATCAAGTTGAATTCTGGATTGATGAAAGTGCTATTTTTAGTGTGATAACATTCTAGAACTTTGTCCCAAATCCAAACAAACCTTCACCTTACTCTCGAAACTCATTTTCGATAATGAGTCGATCCGATGTCGATTGTTATTCGTACTCCCGAACAAACTCGAATCTAGCTCGACATCGTATTGACCAAAGGTTAAACTAGATCCCCATTAGTTATAATTTGAGACACCACCCGCGGATTGTATGATGTTGTATATAATAATATATCGGGAGTACCAAATCCATTTCAATTTGCCGAAGCGTTCCTTTATTTTGGTGAAAGTCCGCGGTCCCTTCTGAGGTAGACCGGCCGGTCGTGGAGGGGGTCCTGTGTTTGAAAGATCCAGGACATCCCTTCGTATACGGCTGATTGAAAATCGCAGGTGGTTTTAGTGGGAGTACCAATTCGTTTTGAGATCGAGCTGATGCGATTCTCGATTGTGACGGGAGTAGGGGCAGATTGCTTCACGAAAGATCAGTTTGACGTCGGTGGCGAACCGTGGCCTGATTCGTCGAGTTATGGTTACCTGTGTGACGTCTGAACTTAGCAAATTATAAATGGGTATTGGGAAACGCTATTCTTGGTTTCCGAATGAGAAATGTTTTGATTGCTATTGCATAATCTATGATTAACTTTGTTTTTCTTACATAGTAGGTGTAATACTCTACCAAACATAACTCTTAAAGCCATTTTTGATAAAGTTACGCTTTGAAGTATAATCATAGGATCATATTATGGTATATTTTCATGTTTTGCATAATCTGAACAGTTAAGAAGAAGGGTCAGCTAGTATACTATTAAAGCTTTGTCTTCTGGATTTGTCGAAAAATGTGGCCTTTAGTCGAACTGCTAAACCAGTAGGTAC
Organism: Polyommatus icarus; assembly: GCA_937595015.1. Lineage (NCBI taxonomy): Eukaryota > Metazoa > Arthropoda > Insecta > Lepidoptera > Lycaenidae > Polyommatus > Polyommatus icarus. The sequence continues at coordinate 21,896,476 of OW569323.1, read as the reverse complement.
GATTGCTTATCTGTCAAACGTTGATACGATATACGGGTATTTTCCCTTATTGCGGTAATACAACCATAAAAATACGTTTATCTATGACGTATAACACTAATGTTTTCGTTTTTCACGGCGCAGCTGTGGCGAATTCTGCCGATAACATAGTTTCCTGCTTTGCCGCAATATTATTATAATATTAATTGATACCTTTGTAATGTACATTTTAATAAATACGAAAGTGTGTCTACCGCACGCTTAAGCTGCTGATGCGTATTAAGTATTTTCAGTTTCGGGAAAGGATACAGCATAGTTTTTATCACGGAAAAAAATGTAGGGTTCCCGCGTGATAAACGAATTGGTGTGCAAGAAAGTTGGGGTTAACTTCTAGTTCTCAATTATCCATTCTTAACATTATAAATGCGAAAGTGTGTCTGTCTGTCTGTCTGTTACCTCTTCACGCCCAAACCGCTGAACCGATTTTGCTGGTAATGGAGATACTTTGGGTCCTGGGAAAGGACATAGGATAATTTTAACTCGGAACAATGTACGGTTCCCGCGCGATAAACTAATTTTGGCGCAGCGGAGTTGCGGGCATTATCTATAGTTTTAAATATAATACAGTCATAAGTCATAACTCAAAATTTTAATTGCGTTAAAGTTATAATTAATATTATGAATTGAAGAACAAATACTGTGAAATATTGCATAAGATATAATATAATACAGTGTTATTACAGTCAATTCAATGGCACATGATTTTCATTGAAAGATATCAATACCACAAACAGTAATAATTTCAAACAGCTAAACAAGTTTATCTGTCCGACTGTAAATTATGCCTTTTTGTTTTTTATAATATGGTTTGTAGCTGCTGTGTAACATAAATATTTAAATAGTTATTTAGTTTTCCTATAAACGTAACTATAATTCGAGAATTTGAAATACTTTAAGAAATTGAAGCTCCGAAAATCTACAAATCTCGTTAGGACACTTTTCTTTCAATTTCACCATTTAATACTTGATGAATATTACAATAAGATGTTAAGACGTGATGTTATTTGAGCAGAAGCAGCGAGTAACAACTAGAGTTGGGATCTATTGATCTGTGGTTATTGTAACCTTCAGTACGGCACAGTAACACAATCATTATCGCATCCTTAACCCGGTATTCTACAACTAGTATTAAAATTAAAACCGGCCAAGTGCGAGTTGGACTCGCGGACGAAGGGTGTTTTGTATGGGAGCCCCCTTAATAATTTATTTTATTTCTTATAAAGTTATAACATATTAAAGTTTAAATACTACTGCTAATTAATTTAGGTATATCGAGCAAGAAATAAATAATCTGTGTAAATTTAAACTCTCTAGCTATTACCGTTCTTGAGTTACAGCCTGGAGACAGACAGACGGACGGACGGATGGACGGACATCGTAGTTTTAGTAATAGGGTCCCTTTTTTGCCCTTTGGGTACGGAACCCTAAAAATCATCTACTTTTAGTTGAGCCAGCCAGCCAGCCCAATCCTACGAGTACTTTAACTTAGCCGCCTTGACTCCAGCGACATTAGGTAGTTTTAATACCTACTACAAAACTTGAGTCACTATAATTGTGCTATTTTATCAAATTCATTTTATTATCTTTTTTTCATCAAAAACAGCGCTTAATAACAGAGTTCAGTGGAAGTCATTGCATAAATTCTATTTTATGAGACTGGGAATGAGCGAAGCTACAAAAATAAGGTGAATATGCTGTACGGCGAAACGACGGGCGTCAGAGGTTTATACGGAAATGGCGGGAAAACCCGATCAAATATATATATTTGGGATCGATTATTAAATCTACCGTTCTCAAAATGTACACCGTCCATTATTAACCGACTTCCAAAAAGGAGGAGGTTCTATGTTCGACTGTGGGGATATTGGAACGGAGTTCCTTTTCGCGCATTGAGAAAAGGGGCTAAGCCGAAAAATTGTAACGACACTTTTTATTAGTACCTGCATGTTAGGGGCAGAGGGCGTTGCGCGTTGATAGTATTCCTGTTCGTCAACTAGATAGCGTTTTTTGAGAATAAACAGCGACGCGTTGTTAGTATTCCTCGGCGTCAATAGATGGCGTCTTTTTTAAAATGATTTTGAGTATATTTATCATGTACAGATTTTTTGAACATAAGAAATACTTAACTCCGTTCCATTCGGGTGTCCCTTGACACCTCTCAAATTTTTTTCTGAGATTATTAATAGAAGTCTATCTGTATTCAACAGAGGCGTTTATTGGCCACTGATCAAAGCGTTAGTCAGAAGCGTTAAAGTCAATAGTTGAACTGCCTTCAACCCTCCTCAGCTTTATAAGGAACTTCGACAGTTTATTTTCTTTTTTACTGTCATCAGATTTTAACATTATCAATCAAGATGTATGCGGTGATAAATATTTGAGAGAAAATCACGTCTACCGCTATCTATTACAACACATGCTGAGAATCTGTTTATTTTGATGTCCTAGTAACGTCTTATCGACCCAGACGTGCCGGTTTGATAACAAACTTAATCGTATTAAAATAAAAGATATCGTTATTTTCCGTCTTTAAAAAAAATAATTGAAATAAATTGTATTCTTAATTTGTTGAATGTGTTGTACTAATAATTGATGCCCCGAAGTACGTAGAGCCGAAATTCGCGCGGGTACAATTACTATTGCACCGTCCGGTCAGGTTTTTGAAAAGTGTCTGGATGAAACGGAAATCCGGAGTCCGGACACTTTTGTTGACAGCAATCCAACTTTTTAGTCAATCTACTTACGTCGTCGTCTTTCAATAGTATCGAAGTCGGTTAAAGACATACAATTTGGTTCGAATTTCTTGCCGCAGAGTATGGCCGCCGTAAATAAACAAAATTAACCAATTTTGCCACGTGCATTGGCTTACGTAATAAACTCAACACAATTTATTTAAATTTTATTACAACATTTTTGTTTCTTTTTTAAAACTTACATACAACGAATTTGCTTTTTATCCATCTTTCATGAGGTCCTCAAGTTTGTCCCTTGTAATTACTATGGAGTCCATTTAGTGCCACAGACCATTGACCTTAGCCACAGACTTAATCGCGCAAAGTTTTCTGAGTTCGTAACAATCGGCCGCACTCAGGGTCATTTAATTATGATTAAACTTCGATTTAAATAAGTAATGAAAAAAATGTTCATTTAATTTAGTAAAAATCTTTTTTTTTTAACGGGCTTTGGCCCACCACACATTCCCACCACTTTATATCCTGTGTCGCCAGGATCGACAGCGGTATCCAACCACGAAAACCCTTTGATATGATCTCAGGGAGCCCGAGGGATAGCTAAAAATGTCTTGGGACCCGCAACGAAATTAATCAGAAGAAATAGGAGGAGTAGGAAGATTCCAATTTCCCTCCCCATAAAAGCGGGAGACAGCACATAGTTGCAATGACCGAAAGTCAAAGAACTTAAGGGGGAGCACCACGGAAATAAGGTTAATAATTGTGACTCCTATGCTAAAGCTAAGTTAATATTGGAGTTTATTATGTTTGACTGTTGCCAATAATAATTATTGTGACAAAAACGCTTGAAGGCACGGAAGTTCCTAGCGCTGTCCACAAGATCACCAGATGTACAGAATAGGTTGTTTAGCATAGTAGTTCTTTCGTTCTGCCAGAGACTGCACTCCCAGAGAACATGATGAGCGGTTTGTTCAAACATGTTGCCTTCGGTCGAGCACTCGCACATGGATGAATCTACTAGTTTAAATCCGTAAAGTTTGGCCTTAAAATTTCCATGACCGGTCAGGAATTGAGAAACGCAATGATCAATATCCATCCAATGTTTGGATAGCCGTTCACGAATAATAGGGAAAAAATTATAAAGATGTCGCCCTTTGGTAGAACAGTCCCATCGCGAGTGCCATTCGGAGATTAGGCTTTGCACAGAGTTTTCTAAAGGTTCAAACAATCTTGCTATTTTAATTTTATCGCGAGCGCTTAAATAGAACGGGTTGTCAATGTTTTTGTTATGATAATACATTGTCGCACGACGCTGAATCTCAAGGTCAACGGGTAAAACTCCGGCTAACACAGGCAAGGCTTCGGTGCTTGTGGTCCTGTAAGCTTTGCATAAGAATATAAGATGCGGCTTTGTAGCAACTTGCGACGAGCCGCGCCGATTGTTGCTCTGTCGGCCCACACGGGGGCCCCGTAGCAAATGCTGCCTAGGTAAGTAGCGGTGTAAATTAATTTTAGGGTTTTGAAAGAGAGGCCCCATGTCGACGTAGATATTTTGGTAAAGGAGTAAAAATTGCGCTTCGTTTTCTCACCGGTTTAAATTATATGTTCTAAAAATGTAAATTTATTTTCCAAGTAAAAACCAAGATAACAGAGTGACTCTTTGCGTTTAACGTTAATATTGTCAAGTTTAATGCTAGGGGAAGATATAAGGGAACCTTTTAAAAGAATTTGGTAAGTTTTATGCGCGGCGAATTTCAGGCGATTACGTTTACCCCTGCTCGATATTAAATTAAGACTATCATTGGCTTTAGATTCAATTTCGGAACGTGAATCTGCTTGAACGATGAGAAAACCGTCATCGGCGTAGCCAACTAGTACGCACAGCGGTGGTAGTGGAAGACTTCATAAATCATCAAATCCGAAATTCCATAGTTTTGGCGAGATAACAGAGCCCTGAGGGCAGCCGCAAGTTAAATCTTTGGCGTGTGTACAATGGCCAAGTCGAAGCTTAGTTTGACCATTAAAAAAGTAAGAACGTATTATGGCATAAATATTAGAGTAGCAACCTCGATTTTTTAGTTTTAATAATAATATCGGCTAGCAAGCATGATCGAACGCGCCGGAGATATCTAATGAAATGGCGACCACGTGTTTGGATTCCGAAAGATTTACTATTTTTCTAACTTCCATAGCCGCGTCAACAGTCGATTTCCCGGCGGTGAAACCGAACTGATGACTATGAAATTTAGGGCCACCGGGTAGCAGGCGAGGTACGATGAGACGTTATAGTAATTTACAAATCTGCAACTATAACCACGCCTCTGGTGCAACCCACTCTAAAAGCCTGCACTTTGCTTTGTAGGAAATCCCTATCCTCCACTTATATTCCCAAACTATTTTACCTAAATATTTTTTTTTTCCAGGAAAACACAACATTATCAGTACGCAGTTTTCGTTGGCGTCCGCCCAAAGAGGCGGGTTCAGAGAAGAGAGAACGGATTCTGTAAACTTCACAACAATATGCGATAATTGACGGGATTACACAAACAGGTAAAGTATTACATTACTCTCTAAAATTCTTTGAGATGATCATAATAACTTTGTTTATTTCTTCTCTAATGATTGACGACCTCCGTGGCTCAATAGTTAGAGTGTGTGGCAACTCAAGCCGGGGGTCGCGGGTTCGAATCCCGCCGACGGAACAAAAAGTTTTTCAACGTTCCTGGGTCATGGATGTGTATTAAATATGTGTATCATGTAATAAAATATATATATGTATAGTATAAAAGTATTAAATATATTTCCGTTGTCTGGTACCTGTAACACAAGTCCTTCAGGTACTTAGCACGGGGCCAGACTGACGTGGTGTGAAGCGTCCATAGATACATAGATAATATAATGATGGATGAGAAACGTCAACATGATTGCTTCTTTATCTTGGCCAATCGGCGATTTTAAAACAATTTTTAGATCTTTCTACGTACATTTATTTAACATAAGCTTAGTAGTAACCGTGGCCAAATTATAATCAAGATAGTCATAAATATTATCATGATATAATATTTTGTGTGAATCAATAAACAATTTAATATTCCTTCTTTCCTTCTGTGCTGTGTTCACATAGCTTTTTTAGCTGCAAATTTTAATTAAACTTATTCAATAATAGATAGGTACAAGCAGTACAAGCAGCTGCAGTAGCCTCAACAGTCAGGTACTTTATACTTTTGTTTTTTGACTATTTAACGTAAATATTATCTACTTCCATATAATTATTTAAAGTAGAATTACTTAATTATAATTATTGTAGATATCATTGCGCCTACAATTATTTTTAATCTACATTGCAAAAGATACACTATTCATTTGATAGCTAATTAGATAATAGATATAGCTTTGTATACTGTAATGATCACAAATTATATTATTGCTGTAGAGAAGTTAATGAACTAAACACATATTAGGTAGATATAGTATTAAATTAGTAACAGGATTTAAGAGTTAATATTTACGCTGGGTGGCAAAACAATGAAGGGCAAAAAACAGTCTCGTCATAAAAAAGTTGACGTAAAAAGTTATTACAATATACCAGTAAATGCGATAGTTTTAACTAGATTTTTCACCTAAATGCGTCAGTAACTGACGTCAAATGCCTGATTATGATTAACTTCACACTGGCTACGGTAACAGTAGCTACATTGTATGGAAATTGTTTGTTTTGGTTATTATACAAAACAGTTCATGTTATAATCTAATAACAATACATAACAAATATATTAAAATATGCGTGTTAGTTAGAAAACATTGTTCTTTAATTATTCTTTGTGAGTAAAATATGCATAATAAAATATTACCCGTAACTGTCGTTTTTGAATAAAAATACGGTATATGTATATTTAATTCATTAGTTATAATTTAGTAATAATATATTATATTATAGCAGTAAAAAATCACTGAAATTTAAAAATATTACCTATGTAAACGGTTGCAATTAATATATTTTATTTGTTTATAGCAAAGAGTTAACCCATCAAGCCCCATAAGAGCACCGGTGATCGCGACAACAATAGAATAACAAAAGATTTCCAAGAATCTGCGATCGAAGCATTAAATAAATAATAATAATAAAAGGGATCGTCATCCTTTTTTTAACATGGGGAAATGCTATACGCATCCCCGGCAAATTGGGGATATCGGCCGGGGTATGTGGGACTCTTACGTAGTCTACCCACTAAAACCCCATGGAGCTCCGGCAGAATTGCAGGTACGATAGAACGTACCGCAACTATCCCCTAATATTATGTCAAGGGTTTTTTTGTGGTTGGCTACCGCCGTCTGTTGATCCTGGCGGATCAAGAGTTGCGGTGGGAATGAGTAGTGGGCAAATTGTAATAAAACATCCGACGAACGTGTAGACATTTTTTGCATCTCTAATTCCAACGCATCACAGACAAACGTACTGACTATTGTTACCAACCCATCTAATGTATTGTTCCGTTTAAGTACCGACGCATAGAGCAAGTTTTTTTACGAAAATAAACCTACTTATTCATTTAAAAAAAACTGCCACGTATCCAAAATCACTATCACAAGTTCTATATAATTGTTAAATCTAATGTACCTCCGAACCTCGAATTCGACGAGTCTTTTAGGCCCTAAAGCTTGCCATTATATTGTAAGAGAATTTTAGTCATAGGCAGGTGGCGCCTACGATATAATGTTATTATTTGGGTTATGTTGGGTATTGAAGAAAAGAATAGTAGAGGAATACCAAGAAAAAACTATATTATTCAACTATTAAAGATAAAAGAACGCTAATGTCATGTCATACAGAGAACTGAAAGTGCTTTCGGAGGATAAGGAGGAATGGCGGCAGCTCTAGCGTCAAGGACCATGCCCTTAAATAGAAAAAAAATGCTCGATAGTTTTTTTTTACAAAAATAGTTGAACGTGACAACGTCATAGCCTTAACCCCTCAGTTCCGAAAAATTTAATTATTTAAATTAATTCGTGAAATCCAGTAAAATCTTCGAACAAAGCACAAGTCAAACCTTGACACGTAGGAAATAGAGCGCAATTTTTTATAGCCGAAATAATACTAATAGCTCACAGATTGTTTATTTATTTTTCATTCAGAGTGTGGTCAACGTATCAAAGGTCATAACTAACCAAACTTCTTCATACAAAAGTATTCTCTAAGTCATCGAAATACGTAATATAATCGAAACAAAGAGCGCGGCCCAGGTGAGCTTTACCACAGAATATATATTAGTTGTACCAACAGAATTCCCACTAACGAAACCCGTTTAAAGAATTAACGACTCATGCTACGATACTATAAAGTTCAAATTCCGACCGCGCAGTGCTAGATGCCTACAATTACATTTGCCTACATCTTCGCTCTCTTTCTATCGCATAACGCGTACCTTTTCTTAAGAAATCAAGGTTTTCGCCTTTTAGAAAACAAAATATATTTTTTTATATTGCTATTAGTATGAATAGCAAACCTTTTTAATTTTTATAGTAATATCAAATTTTAGTAAAACAACCTATATTTTATAGAAGTTCTATATTGGATTATAATATTGCAGGAAATTTTTACAATTTAAACATTGTGTGTTTCTTTGTATGAAATTGGTTTATTTGCTATGTTTGTATAGTTTTTATCTACTATTTGTATTTAAATACCTTATTCAAATATAATAGGTAAGTAAGTATATATTTCATTGGCTTTTTTAATTGTTTATTTTTATAAGATTTATAACGATTTTGTCACAGCGGTTAAATCAGTATCAGTGGAGTTCCCAGAGCGTAAAAATCGTGCAAACCTCCGATTTTTGCAAAAGTGGATGAAAATTGAAAAGAAAAAAAGGAATGTGTAGCTGATAACATAAATAATAAAGTTTACCTATTGAAAAGTTGTGCTTTTGATTTTTAAATTATTCTCTTCCACTTCAACTAAACTCGTAAACTGTAAAATTTTGAAGAAAATTTGCATATTTCTTTCTTTTAATTATATAGCAAAATAATAAAATATATTATATTTTTTTGATTAATATCGTTGCTTATATTCCAAAAAAAGAAAATAAGTTGAAAAAAATATATAATTTAGATTTAAAATTAATATTTTTGTATGTAGATGAGCATCCTCCAAATATGCTTATTGTGTGCCTCGCCAGGTAAATGGCGTTCCTATTTTTCTTTGGTTTTAGTTAGCAAGTTTAAAATTATTTTTCAGGCTTAACAAAGCCTTCTATTTCTTAATGTGTATAACTTTTAGCTCTTACTTTATTAATTTTTTTGAAAATGTAGCACAAACTTTTCACGGATATTTCGAAGAAAATCTGTATTTTATTTTTTTTGGTTAGGTAGAAATAGTTGAGTTTTAGCCGAATTCGGAAAAAGGCACTATTAGATAGGAAAAATTATTTAATCCTTTTTAGTTCATATTAATGTTATTATTGTTTTTACCTTGGAAGTCGGTTTTAATTTTTTGTTAAAAATAATAATAATATTTCTTTTGGTTAGGTTTTAACAGAATAAAATTAATTTTTTATTAATGTTTCTTCTTTTATTACATTCGCTAAAATATACTTAAAGGAAAAAAAATACAAATTAGATTAAGAACTTATATTTTTTGTATTCTGGTAAGCATTTTCCAAACATAGGTCGCAGCATGCGTCTTTAGCATGTACGTGAGATATGTAGCACCCAATTTTTTTTTTCTGGCTTTAATTAGAAAGTTTAAATATATTTCAAAGGTTAGAAAAAGCCTTTAATTTATCGATGCATTTAACGTTTTAGCTCTTACTTAAATAAATTCTCAACAAATGAAAAAATAGGAATTTGGTCTATTTTACACGTTTTTGGAGATATTATAACGTTTTAAAGTACTTAAAACTCATAATTTCTCTAAAAATTAAATACACACAATAAGTACGTGTAACACATGTTTCTTTACAACCCTGAAATCCTCCCAAACCTTTTTATCTTGGTTACGACGAGCGTTAATCTCTAAAAACTTTGCAAAAATCTTATAGTTTTATTTAGCTTAACAAAGCAAACTTTCTGTTTTAAAAATTGTGTTTTTGGTTAATTAACAATGTAAACAATCAGATAAGAGTCATTAAATAACAGGAACTAGAAAAAAATATATTCTTGACAGGTTTTGTATGGTGAAATTTTAATTCTTAATTAAGTAACTAAAAAATTAAAAGCACAGAAAAAATTTTGGTAAACTTTGCAAGTTATAGTGTAAAAAAGAAAATGACACCTCAAAAACAAAAATCCATCCACTATTACAATTTTCGGAGGTTAAAACCTCTGGCGACTGCACTATATCATATTATTGTATTAAAGTCCTCTATGATCATTGATCAGTATACATTAGATACGCGACGAAAAATGTTGCACGTGCGTCACCGCTCGCTTGTGAGTCCCTTATGACGTGCCGCCCACGGGTGGTACTTACAGTTCGATGCCTATACGCGCGAATAGGACAGGCCTGGCCTTACTGAGAGCTGTCAGCGAGGTAACGCCGCATGAACTGTCATGTTTTTCGGGCGCGCACCCCATATCGAATTATAAGACGTTATCACGTCAAAAAATGTTGGGTGTTAGTTAATAGGTAAAATTCTATCGGCTGGGCTTCACAAATCCCGACCAAACCACGTAAAACCTAACCTTCCTGGCACAGTCGGATAAAAATCAATATGAAGACGTTTGGGGCCGGCTACGCACTCGCTCTCCTTGTACGCGAGACGCACGCGATGAGCAGACGGTTTTCGGACGAGACGTGACGTCATGAACCCTTATTTAGTGCTTTTGTGTAACGCATTCACTTCCTTAAATTACTTTGCTGTATGTATAAATTCTAACAAAAAATACTGCAGACTGCGTACTTTTTATGGGCCGATAATAGGGTTTGTTTAGTAGTAGGTAGTTTGGCTATCTTGATCAGTATGAAGTTGTATAATGGAAGTGAGCACATATTATTACAACGATAGCGAGTCGGCCGATGATTAAGTTTGATGGGCTATACGATTACCTTCAAACTTAACTATCGGCAAACTGTCGACCGATACTTGATCAGTACGACGTTATTCCACGCGCGCACACGACGCCGATTGTTTGGTCGGCCGACTCGGCAGAAATCCGAATCGTGTAAAATTTAGAATCGTGTGAGAGCAATCGGCCCACTGTTGTCTAGAGCGCTCACCACCAACCCAACTGTTTAGTTGGCGTAGTGTGCGCGCTAACAGCCCAACCCAACCAAACTATCGGCCGATAAAAAGACTGCAGTCTGCGGGGGCTCTTAAGACCCGTGCGATTTCTGAGGTTTTTTGACGTGACAACGTCTTATAATTCGATATGGGCTGCGCGCACGAAAAAACATGACGCAATATGCGGCGTTACCTCTGAGGCTCTTTATGATTGGTTTACACGTATTAAGTAGATAAGTAGGTAACTAAATTTTAACTTAATTTTAAAATTACTTTAACTTAATTTTAAAATTTAGTACAACTAAATTTTAACTTGCTACTTGCTACTAAATTGTGTGTTTACATGCAATTAAGTAACTTAAAATTAAGTTAAAATTGAGTTACCTACTTATCTACTTAATACGTGTAAACCAGCCATAAGGCGTTCCGTTTAAGGCTATGACGTTGTCACGTTCAACTATTGTCAGTAAACCGACTTTACAGACAACCGAGTTCGAGTTCGAGTTCTAGTTCGACACAAAACACTACTCTCCAACCGTCTTTTTTTTTCAAAAGTTTAATTTTTCAAGAGCTTTGTTAAGTGGTTAACGCTTTGACGTTAGCCAATCATGAGCGCTGATGAATAGATAAACCCTAGTCAAAAATGTCAGAAAATCATAAGATAATAAATTTCTACAAACTTGTAACTGCCGATCCACACTCGCGCGCGAAGGCACGCCGCGGATCGCGGCGCGGATCGCGGCGCAAATCGCGGCGCGGATCGCACATTACTACCAAATCCTCTCAAAGTTCGCGACATGTCCGCAGTGTAGGCGTTCTTTATTTGAAAAATTTCCCGCGCGTCTACTTTTTTCATAATATGGCACTCGGCTGTTTAAGAATGGCCAGTGTCAAGTAAAATATGGCGGGAAAAAAAATCGTGAAAAGTTTACAAAAAGTTGTTTTTCCAGATGATCGTCAAGTCAAAAGTCTAGTAAAAGTCTAAAAATAGTATTTCAAAAAGATAAAACCGACTTCAACGTAAATAATTACGTAGCATTAAAATTCCCTATCTCAAAAACTACTGAACCGATTTTGATGAAACTTGCAGCATTCCCTAAATTGAACAATACCTAGTACAACAAAAAAAGAATCACTTAAATCGGACTTGTAGTTCCAGAGATATGCGCGCACAAACATAAAAACATACATACGTACATAAGAATAATAATAAGAATACTTTTATTTCCAGCATCACACGAAACATCATAATAATAAACAGTATTGAGTGGTACAGTTATTGTGATCTAGTTACATTAATATCATAATATTATAATGCTGTGTGATGCCAAATACATACATACATACACTTTCGAAATTTGGCACATTTGTTCAGAAGCTGCTATAGATTAACATATAAAAAAACTGGACAGTTCTGGAAATATTACATACATACGCGTCGAATTATTGATAACCTCCTTTTTTTAAAGTCGGTTAAAAAGTAGTCAGTAAAGTCAACGAGTCAAGTCAGTTGTTTTAGTAAAGTGGTAGACCCTTTACTAAAACTTTCGACGGAGTTTTGGAGGGAACACAAAATGGCACGTTTCTTGAAGTTGTATCATTTGCCCACACTTGTGCACGACATCAAATTTTTAATGTTTTTTATGAAATAAGGGGGCAAACGAGCAAACGGGTCACCTGATGGAAAGCAACTTCCGTCGCCCATGGACACTCGCAGCATCAGAAGAGCTGCAGGTGCGTTGCCAAGGCTGGCAACGCACCTGTAGCTCTTCTGATTAAGGGGTAATAGGGGAAGGTAGGGAAGGGAATAGGGGAGGGTACGGAAGGGAAAAGGGTAGGGGATTGGGTCTCCGGTAAACACACTCACTCGGCGAAACACAGCGCAAGCGCTGTTTCACACCGGTTTTCTGTGAGGACGTGGTATTTTTCCGGTCGAGCCGGCCCATTCATGCCAAAGCATGGCTCTCCCACGTCAACGCCGGTTTTCTGTGAGGACGTACGTAAATCGTAATACGTAATGGTTAATATTCTACCAACATTACACACTAAAAACCGAAATAACACAATTTTAGGAAAATAATACAAAAACACAACGGCACTCTTTCGTATTCCCAGCAAAATTCCGCGCGTCTACTCTTTCTTGACAGACTGTATTATCTGTTCATTAAACAATGCTGGCATGTCTTGTATGGCAAAAGCCCTTATTAAAATAAAGATTAAAAAAAAACCCTTTGTCGCGGGACAAAAAACCGACAACATTCGGGGAACGGGCCGCGAAGTGCGAGACATATGCGAATCGGATCCACACTCATGCTTCGCAGAAATTTCGCGGCGCCGCGGCGTCGCGCACGGTCCGCGTGCGAGTGTGGATGCGGCCGGGGAACCAGCCGCGAAGTGCGAAAAATATGCGAACCGGATCCACACTCACGTTTCGCGGAAATTTCGCGGCGTCGCGCGCGGTTCGCACGCGAGTGGGGATGGGGCTTATGGTGTGATACTATTATTTATTTTCATTTATTTTCATAGTAATTGTTTACTTTTGGAAATCGCGTTTATTTATTTTGATACTTTGCATAATTTAATTTTTAAAACCATGTTATTTCCAGATTTTTCTTCATTTGCAAATTATTATTATCATCAGTGCAGAAAGTCTTAATAAATGTCAAAGAGATGAATTTATCACACGAAAAAACGTAGAGCACTCCTCCATCTTCTGCAGTTATTTTTGAAATGTAAATGAGAATTTTAAAGTATTTTATTTTATAAATAAAGAACTCAGATTACATGTACTTTATATGTTACCTAACGCTGAATTTAGTGATAGCCTGAGATGTATGAAATTCTAGGAAGCGTTTTTGAATATGGCTGTCTGCGCTGATATTTCATACATTTCGATGTCGGCGCCAACGATCAGCGAGAGATCAGCGCGACAATAAAATCAGCCTAAACAATATTCCTTCCTTTGCAATAGAGAATACATTACTCAAAGTTCAGACCAGAGGGTGCTAATAGCACATACAGTAAATGTTCCAACATGTTGCACACGTCTTGTATCTTTGCAATATTATGTAATTGTACACTTGCCAATTCAAACTAAGGTGAACGGAACTGAATATAATTTCCAAACGATCATCACAACACCTTTGTTCACTGTCTATCCTATCACATTTTAAGAAACTAATTAGATAGAACATGTTATGCACAAAGAGACATTAATATTATCTGCCATACAAACATTGTTATTGGTCATCAGAGCACAAACATCTAGTTGCTAATCCGCCAGTGGAAAACTTTTAAACAACAAATTATTGTTTACAGAGATAGCCCACAGCCCGCTGACATTGCTCCCGTGATAACCTGTGACTTTCGTTGTGTATGTAGGTATGAAGATAATTGTTTGTGTTGTATGTAGGTATAAAAATAGATAAGTATTACTAGGTACACATAATTAGATAAAAGTTTGTTAAGAAGCTATGAATGACATTTTTTTCTTTTCTCGAATAAAGAAGTAATTTTAAGTCCTACAGGACTTCTTTCTCTTAAAGCTAACTTGCGCGAGATCTCAGCTAAGTCTGGGTTATCTCTTTTATAAAAAACGATGAATGAGAGTGAATGAGAGATAACAAAATGAAGATATAATTATTATAATAAAGATAACGTTATATTATAATATTTAATCCAGGATTAACTTTAACCCAGATCTGCGTTAGTAAGCCTTAATGCCCGGGACACACGAGGCTAGTTTGTCAAGCTAGGATAGCAAGCTAGTGTTAGTTAATTAGCTAGCAAGCTAGTGCTTCTGGCTTCATGTGGACAAAACTATCTATGGTTTTCTTAAATATCGTAGTGTAGACAGTAACATGTTAAATTTTACTGAGTATTTGGTGCAGGCTATGGACAATAACCTGCAGGTGGATGTCGTGTACACCGACTTCTCTAAAGCATTGGATAAAATAAATCACGACATGTTGATCGAAAAGCTTGCGAGAGCCGGTGTGCACGGCAACCTCCTTAGATGGATTAATTCTTATATAAAAATCGTAGCCAAGCAGTGTATCTTAAAGGTTACTGTTCTCGATTTCTGCCTGTACCTTCTGGCGTCCCCCAGGGATCCCATCTGGGGCCCTTATTGTTTAGCCTTTACATAAACGACATTGGATTTAATTTTATACATAGTAATCACCTTCTTTACGCCGACGATACGAAAATTTTCATGGTGATAAAATCCATATTGGATTGCTCAAAGCTGCAGAATGATTTATTGATATTACTAGAATATTGTCGAATCAATCAATTGTTCCTAAATATAGATAAATGCTTCATTATGTCCTACACACGAAAGATCCACCCAATAAATTTTGACTACACTATTAACAATTCTATTCTTAAGAGAGTTTCGACCATTAGAGACCTCGGGCTAATTATGGACTCTAAATTAACATTTATCAATCACCTTGATCATATTATCAGTAAATCTTTTCGTAATTTAGGCTTCATTCTTCGTATTAGTAAACCATTTAGAGACGTAAATACTCTAAAAATTCTTTATTTTTCTTTCGTGCGTTCTATTTTAGATTTTTGTAGTACAGTTTGGAATCCATGTTTTCAAGTACACATCAACCGGATTGAAAATATTCAAAAGAAATTTCTAAAAGCATTTAACTACCGTCTAAATGTTTTCAATGAACCTTATGAAGATACTCTGCGTAGGCACAAATTAACAACTCTTTATGACAGACGTAACATGTCCGACATCACACAAATATACAAAATATTAAACGCACTTACTGATTCACCTACATTATTATCAATGATATCGTTCAAAGCTCATTCTCGGCTACCTGTGCGACCCTCACGGAATAAGCCCCTATTTGTTCCTCCGAAACTTTCTAAAACTTATACTCGTAATTCATTTGTATACCGTTCCGCTAACAATTATAACAGAAACTTCACCGATATTTATATTTTCAATAATTCTCTGAATAACCTAAAATTAGAACTTAAACGTAAACTGAACTGAACTGTAACTCGATCGACTAAATTTGTACAACTTTATCATAATATTATATATTATTTGTTTTTGAATTTTTCAGCTATTCATGGTACCTTGCACGTTTAGTAAATATATACGTGCAGGGTGCAATGACTAGCTATACTCATGCATGTATTAAAAAAAATTGCATTTTTGGTTTAGTGTAAGCTATAGTATTAAGTTTTAAGTCAATCTTAATCATAGACGCGTCTCCCCAAAATTCATTAAATATAATGTTTCGGCACTATAGGTCTATTGTAAAAAATATTACAACATATTGTATTTCCTTTGTATATGTGACTGTTTGATGCCAAAATAAATGAAAAAAAAAACTATCTTCATTTGTAAGCTAGTAAGCTCATGCTCCAAGCTAGGTCAGCAAGCCAGGACAGTTTGGTAAAAAACTAGCTTGCTATCATGGCTTGAAAAACTAGCCTCGTGTGTCCCGGGCATAATACTAATGATTTATGCCGATGGTTCATAGGAGTTAAAACTCTAAGTTGTAACATAATACATATATTAAGTAAACATGCAAGCCTTTTTCTTTAAATCATTCTAGATTAAGCGTAGGTTTTTTAGCTGCATATAGTTTTAATAGCATAGGAACGAAAATATTAATTTCATCGTGAAACATTGTAGTGGTCTGTCCGGCTAAATCCAGATTAGGTAAAGTTACACCTTCTTGTTAAAGAATAAGATTTATTACACAGATTTATGTAGCACTAGGTGACGTCCGCAACTCCGTTGCGCCAAAATTAGTTTTTTGCTCGGGAACCGTAAATTTTTCCGGCATAAAATATATCCTATATCCTTTCCCGGGACTCAATACTTTGAATACTTTGGTGTGGAGGTACTTCGTAGGTAATCGTGATACAATAATTCCATGAATCGTGCTCCCGGGTACTGTGTTTTAGGCTGCAGCTAATAGTGAACAATATCGCGTAACAACGGTTCCCGCATTATAGCACGAAAGTAAAGATCGTAAGTACCAAAATTGTTTTTTGATGATTACTTAAAAACTTAATACAATACTAATATTTCCTTTAGCTGTTATTTTATAAAGTATGTGATTGTAGTAGTGCAAGTTATTTAATGATAGTAACTCAATAAGTGTAACAGATATTTGTTGAAATGCCCAAAAACATTCATAATTTCGAAAAATAAAACTATCGAGTCAAAATAAGTTAATCGTGTTTTCCGTTAGCTAAGTATCAGATAAATATACAATGATTAAATAAATCTCAATTTTATTTGAGTCAATCGTCTTCCGGGATCGTAATACTTATTAGAAAACACAGCAAAATTGCACTGAAATATGTGCCACTTAGAAACTTAGAAAACTCCAAGTACTTAACGCAAACTAGACATAAAATAGAAAATATTATGCTACACTTAATTTCCAAGAATTTCTATCATAAGAAAATTAATATTCCCGATTAAAACTTTGACTAAAACTAGCTGTTTCCCGCGACTTCGTTCGCATTAACATTGTAGAATAACAAAGATGGATAGTTTTCCCCTTTTTGTGGTTCCTTATACAAAGGGTAAAAATTTTGACCCTATTTAAGCAAACGTCAAACGCAAAACTTACATGTTTATAACTCAAGAAATTACGGACTTTCATTGAAACTTTCTACCCCAATTTTACCCCCTTGGGGTTAGAATTACCAGAAACGTTTAAATACATA
Source organism: Polyommatus icarus (assembly GCA_937595015.1). NCBI lineage: Eukaryota > Metazoa > Arthropoda > Insecta > Lepidoptera > Lycaenidae > Polyommatus > Polyommatus icarus. The sequence continues at coordinate 21,878,811 of OW569323.1, read as the reverse complement.
TCCATTCATTTTTAATCAGTAGCACAAAAATAAAGTTTCATGTTTCTAACTCAAGAAACGACGAACTTTCATTCAAATTTTTAACCCCAATTTCAGCACCTTGGGGGTAGAATTTTTAAAAACGCTTAAATATCTATCCATTCATTTTTAATCAGCAGTCCAAAAATAAACTTTCATGTTTCAAACTTAAGAAATGACGGACTTTCATTTAAACGTTCAACCCCTATTTCACCCCCTTGGGGATAGAATTTCCAAAAACGCTTAAACACGTATCCAATCATTTTTAATCAGTAGCCCAAACATAAAATTTCAAGTTTCTAACTTAAGAAATAACGGACTTTCATTCACCCCCTTGGGGGTAGGATTTCCAAAAACGCTTAAATACGTATCCATTTATTTTTTATTAGTAACCCAAAAATAAAGTTTCATGTTTCTAACTCAAGAAATGACGAACTTTCATTCAAACTTTCAACACCTATTTCACCCCCTTCGGGGTAAAATTTTCTAATTTCCTTCCTTAGTGGGTGTCTTCTTAATAAAATAAACCTACTCACCAAATTTCGTGGCTGTAACTTTAACAGTTTTTGCTCAGCGATGATGAATCAGTGAGTCAGTCAGTCAGGACATGTAATTTTATAAGTATAGATAAAACGTGCTACGCGTGTAGCTCCTAGCGTAGCACGTCTACGGCGTAGCCCGTGGGCCCATGCACCAATACAAAAAGTCGGTTAAAAAGTAGTCTGCATTTATACCATTCAACCACAAAAATCACTACCTATTAAAAATTGTTTTATTGTGTGTGTGTGTTTTATATAAGTTCCATAATAGTGCTTAGATGATATTATGTTTACTTGGTAATTATAAAATAATTAAATAATCATTTAAGCGTTTCTCAATATGAATTTAAATCGTTATTACGTAAAGGCATGACGTCAAAAAAATTCTCGTACATACTTTAGCTTATATACTTTAGCTCATTACATTATTTTAGCATGATATTATGGTACTTTGATTCTACCGTGGGTTGGCTAGTTAAATATTTCAAATTCCGCTACGCCACGCAATGCCGCTCCTGCAATGATGATTTTTATGGTAAAATTCTTTATGTCATGGTAAATAAAATCTACTTTAGAATCTGAAAATTGCATTAAAGTGGAGTAAGGCAAGGTGGATTGTCGTCGCCTACTCTATTTAACTTATATGTCAATGAATTGATTGATGAACTCAGCAACACTCAGGTTGGGTGCTCACTTGAAGGTAATTTTGTTAATAGCATTAGTTACGCGGACGACATGGTGTTGCTGAGTCCATCAATCTCAGCACTACGGAGACTGATTGGTGTCTGTGAGACATATGCAGAGTCACACGGCCTTGTCTACAACGTCCAGAAAAGTAATCTCGTGATTTTTAAAGCAAGGGGACGTAATGTAGACTCAGTACCGACTATGACGCTAAATGGGATGGCTCTTACGAGAGTATCGACTTTCAAATACCTTGGTCACATTGTGACTGAGGATTTGAAAGACGATAGTGATATGGAGAGAGAGAGGAGGGCGATGGCAGTCCGATGTAATATGTTGGCCCGCAGATTCGCACGGTGTAGTGCAGAAGTTAAAATAACTCTTTTTAAAGCTTTTTGCCAAAGTATGTACACGTTTAATCTGTGGGTCAACTACACGCAGCGGGCTTACAACGCTCTCCGGATTCAATATAATAACGCACTGAGAGTGATGTTGGGGCTGCCACGATTCTGCAGCGCATCAAACATGTTCGCACAAGCGCATGCTGATGGCTTCCAGGCCGTTATACGAAAGCGGGTTGCCTCATTGATGAGCCGAGTTCGTGACAGCACCAACAACATTCTTAGTATAATTAGTGACAAATTTGACTGTCCCTTTATGCGACATTGGGTACATATACATGTACCTAGTGCAGCAAACAGGCTACACAGATATTTAAATTAAAGGGATTGCATTATTATGTCTACTAACATAGTTTCTAAGTATATATTGTAAATTACTAACAAATTACCATATGGACTTAGTCTGAAATAAATTATTTATTATTATATTATATTATTATTAAGTCTCGGTACTAACTGTATGTTTTCTGAACAACCGTGTCCAAATTGCATTAAATGTCCACAAATTATACCACAGTGACGTGGGCACAAGAATATGTGCGTCAGATGAAACACAGTAACGTCAGAGGAAAGTATTCTAAGAAAAGTCTTTGAAAAGTTGCTTCACAAATCTTGTAGGACTTCGCTACGCTCCTTGTGAAACAGATTTTATGTACGTATTTGGACGATTCGTAATAAAGTTTCGTATTTTTCTTGGTTCATTATAATTATTGCGTTCATTAGCTCTAGATTTTTACTTAAGGTTATTTCAATAGAAAATAATACATCCCATCATCCGCAGTTATTCTATTGCTGGAGCTAGTTTCAAGGCCGTGTTCACACTAAACAATGTTCTGTAATCAACAAAACTTGGTTGACTACGATACCCTAAAACGGAACCCTAACCAGCTGATTTTTTGGTAGGTTAATAGTTATTTTATTTAAGAGAAACATTGTCCTACACACTACTACAGAAACAAATAGAACAATTCATATTTTAGGACCATCAAATCAAAGTATGAAATCCTTTCAATCTCTGTTAGCTACCACTTTCGAGTTTTTTTGCAAATGAAAATGTTGTTCGTCTTATCAAAATGAAGCTGCTCATAAAAAGTTTGTTGATAATCAAAAAAAAATTGTTCTAGGGCTCCCATACTCGTATTGTTATAGAATTTGACTTCTTTTTTTTCTTTTAAGGTCAACAGAATATATATATTATGTCTAAGGGCCTGTTTCACCACTTCCTGATAACACAGATGAAGTATGGGAGAATCTGTCAAAAATTCTGTGAATAGCCTATTCGGCACTTTATCAGAAAATGGTGAAACAGGCCCTTAGTCTGCAAAAATACTACTCTTCCTAATCCTTTCGATTTCCCCGTAGTTACCTAATATAAGATTTTTTGAGGGAGAAAAATAAATTTTTACACAAAGTCCTTTTAATTTCAAAAATTAATTACTTTCGGAACTTATAAGTGATACTGATAAGAAATATTCATTTTCAAACGGCCAAGTCACATTATGACAATTTAGTTATTATACAGTTATCTGTTCAAATATTATAAAACTACTCGCGCATTCTCTTGATCAGTGTCGATTGCTGACGGAAAGTCACTAGTTATATTATAGACTTTGTTTTGTCTATGTAGACACATGAATTATTTATATGTCTTGGTACAAAAAAGTGAATTTGGGGGAATTCGAAATTGCCCATAATACTTATGTTATTCAGTGTGTGACAAAACTAAGTAATATACTTTAGGGTGTGTATTTCTCCCGTGTATAGTGTTCGCTGTGAAAGTATCAGCGCTAAAAGACATGCTTTTCTTCTATACGAGTACATATAATAAAACTGTAGAAATGAGAATTCTGTACATTAAAGATATTCAAAAAATAATAAGCGGGGGGTGTTCTACATCGCTTTAGAAGCCAAAAATGTGGTTAGTTTCTTTTTCTGTCTGTCTGTCTTTCTGTATGTTTGTTCCACTATCACACGAAAACTACTGATCCGATTTGAATGCGGTTTTCGCAGATATATTTGTCTTCTTTCAACTTAACATCTGGTCTATAAAAAAAATCCCCCCACCCCTCTAAAGAGACGAAAGAGAGGGTCAGATTTTGTATAAGACTTTTATTTATTTATTTATTTATTTATTCTCTTTATGTACACACGTACGTAACATTGGCGTACTTATCTCTTTAAGAAATCTCTTCCAGCAAACCATAAACAGTACTACACTTTTGCTTTAACACGAAACAACTTTTGCTTTAACACGAAAACTACTGATCCGATTTGCATACGGTTTTCGCAGATATATTTGTCTTCTTCCAACTCAAAATCTGGTGTATAAAAATCACCCCTCCCCAAAAAGGGGGGGGGGGGGGTCAGATTTTGTATCAAACTTTTTGACGTGATAACGTCTTATAATTCGATATGGGGTGCGCGCCCGAAAAACATGACAGTTCATGCGGCGTTGCCTCGCTCTGAGGCGTTCCATTTAAGGCTTGAAGTGCAAGCGAGAGCGCGGAACAAGCGACAAGGAAGCACAATCGGCCTTTGCATTCGGCAGACTTCGGCAGCGTTCGACATCCGTCTATCTCCTATTCTGTAATCATTTTTTGTTCGTCTATTAAATCCATTTGAATTTTTCGAAGAGCGGCCATAACCTCTTCCATCTTCGGAGTTGAATCAATATTCTAGTAATCTCGTGAAAAACTTCTCGCTATTCAGAAATTTTTGTACGGTCCCCGGTGAGTATCGATCCTACGACTTCGGTAATTGGAGTCATTAGTATCGTCCACCTGCACCACTGGCGCGATGACGTAAATATCGCAATTGTCTTTCACTTGCAGCTCTGCTCCGGGTTGCTTGTTTACTATAGTGAGTTGACCTAACAGTCCAAAGTCCAATGTTTAGACACTCGCAATTTTTAATATTATTTTTTATTGTTTTAGCAAAACACTTTTTAGCATTATTTTAACCACTTAATCCAGCTTTTATTGTCCACTTTCTTATTTTTCACTCTTATAATTGATGAAATAGTGTGATAATAGGATCTTTTGACGTGTAAATATTTTTAGACAATCATTTGAAAGAAATACACCGAAATAACTTTAGGTTACAGTCGAAAAAGTTTGTTTCTATTTATAGAGATTCGGAAGCGAGGGTTAAGGATAGTTGAACGTGACAACGTCATACGTTGTCACGTTCAACTATCGTCAGTAAACCGACTTTACAGACAACCGATTTTTTTTTCTTTAATGGACTTACTTCATATTATTAATTGTTTTTTCCAACTTGACATAATTATGGTCTATAAAATTTCCCCCCCCCCACCCAACTTAGGGGACAAAAGAGGGGGTAATATTTTGTATGAATTGATGAAGTAGAAATACTTTAAATGGCAAAACAACGTTTGCCGGGACAGCTAGTTTAATATAAAGGCAAATACATGACGTTGGTACGTACGTTGGTAACACTTTCAGCGCTGCTACTTTCATATTGAATCCTTTATAGGCGCAGCGCAGACGACAGACTATCCGTGTCGCACTTTTCAGTCTGTGGGAAATAGAACCTATGAAATTATATTATGCACATGCAGTAACGCACACGACGTGCAAAAATATCGCATATAATAATATTATTACGGACGCATATGCGTCCGCATACAATGGGCATTGTCCAAAAAAAATCACATGTACTTTTTATATTTTTTTTCGTTAGAATAGGGTATTTTAAGAATATAAATTAAATAATTTTGAAATTCATCGGCTAGTTTTTTCTCAATAAATTTTTAAAGTTTCGCTCTGACGTCATCATCGGCGGCCAATTGACCTCTGCAGTATGTTTTTTTTCGTTTCAATCTTATTTATAATGGCTGGTTCGTCAAATATAAGTTATCATTATGTGAAAGCTGATACGAGAAGCTTACCAAAAGTTCGAAACGTAATGTTGGTCGAATTTACTGCTAATTTAACGCCATTGAAGGTCAAACTAAGGTTAAACATATTTGTTCAAAAATATAAGTAACTAATGGGTATTTTTTTCGTTTATATACAGAAAAGCGATCACTGACCTTATTCCTCGAAATGTTTTTGTAATGAGCAAAATTAAAAAAAAATGGACAATCCCCATTGCATAGGTTCTATTTCCACAGACAAAAAGTGCGTCACGGATAGTCTGTGTGTAGATGGAGCACACACATACTCATATCACTTACTTTTGTTACACCCTGTAGAGATTGAACATAAGAAAAACGAAGAGTTTTTATTATAAAGCCGGCTTACGGTGTCCGTTCGATATAAAAAAAAATCGGATAAACTAATATTATATTCCAAGTTCCAACAACAGATAAAGTCATTGGCCTCTAGCAATCGCTCGTTTTAGAAAAGATTTAAACTCTATAACGGACTTGTTAAAAGATAATGTCGTCGTAAAAAATAATGTCTCGTATGATATCTTCCAACATTTTTGTATAATAATTTTTTTGCCTTCAAACCTTGACCCAAACGTTTGCGTCGTCTGAATTTAAAATTCGGATTTTCCGTATTCGCAGTTCAAGTTTAAAATAATGTTTATATTTTTTAAATTAATTCCAGAACAATCATGAGATAATTGTTATGAAACAAATACATACTACATACAAACAAAATCATTTTATCATATTTACAGTGACGTATGAATGAAATTTAAATATCTACGAGTATTATTTTGTAGGTCCATCTATGGACCTACAAAATATATGATGTTACAAAATCTCCAGATGGAGCGGACCTCAAGGAAAAAGAAAGAGAGGAAGACCTCTCACCCGATGGGACGATGATATCAAAAAGTCGCTGGCACGAATTGGTGGCAAATAGCCTAAGACAGAGAAAAGTGGTCATCCTTGGAGGAGGCCTTTACCTCTGGGGACCTAGTTTAAAAATTAATATAAATACATAGGTTTTATGGCTTGGTCAAATAAAGGCTTTTTTATATTTTTATTTGTTTATTTATTTTATTTACAAGCATATTATATTAAGCAACATAACACCATAAGCCATATTTAGTTAACTGTTAAACAGTTAGTTACCTGTAATTATTGTGAGACGAAGCTAATAATTATACAGAAGGTGACTTTTATCCAAAAACAACAGCTGTTATCCATACAAATATTTTTAATGCGTAAATATGTTACCTCTTCAGTCTTCACGCTTAAAAGTCGATATACCGATTTTGATAAAAGGTTAAACTTCAACTTTTTTAAAATGAAAAATTGAACTATTTTTTATATAAAATAAGGGGGCAAACGAGTAAACGGGTCACCTGATGGAAAGCAACGTCACCCATGGACACTCGCAACATTAGAAGAGCTGCAGGTGCGTTGCCGGCCTTTTAGGAGGGCTTATATTATAGCTTTTATGACTGTTCTCTATTAAAATATCCTCGAAGTATTTTTAATGGAGTCTATACCTATATTTTTGCGTAAACGAATCTACAGACAACAGCTAGTATTATTTATTTCAATACTTTTATCCAAAAATAACATCGCAAAAATACATTAATGTGTATTTCTGTACAGAGACAAGGTAACGAGACTTTATAGCCCGACCTTAAATTTCGTCTAAAATTATCTTCCGCACGAGGATGTTTAGCCGAAATTAACTATTACGATAACCTTTCTTCTTATTGACGACCAAGTTCGTCCCGTGGTTGCTACGTAAAGTTAATATACCTATATTAACTTTATGGGTTGCTAGGGAAACTGATTAATAGGGAATATTACCCAGAGGGCGCTACTTGCACATACAGTAAATAATCCAAACAAAATCCGACATATTGCTCAGAAACGTTGTCAAACGTCGTCGAGCAAAACTTGAAGCAGAAATACGCTTAGGTATATGATAACCACCAGGACACTTCATACGAGTACTGCAGTATTTGAAGAGTTGTTACTTCGCTCTGAAAATACGGCTTAATCCTTCGATCGCGGATTCTTGGCAATCTATTGTTATTCTAATTTTTATTGTTGTCACGGTCGCCGGTGTCCTTATGGGGCTTGATGGGTTAAATAGTCCTCAACGGATGCAAAGGCCCTGTTTAATACAACATGTCTTCTTGGCCTTACATTATAGGATGTTTTTGCAATACAATAATTATGTTACAAAACAAACATTTGCAACTATTATCTCTTATCAATGAGAAATTCTATAAATAGGTGCTCGAGCAAACTGGCATACTGTGATAACTGATAACGATAGATTAGCTATAACCTAAATTGTTGTGAAGTAATTTTCTCATTAGGTACCCTGTACAGTATATAACTATTACGACTAAAAGTTTTATAGAAGCTCTGTACTCTACAATAAGAATCAATACTGATAAAGCAAAGTATAAACCAATTAGGTTAAGCAGTACGTTGCTAGATAAAGAAAACAAAGTTTTATCATTTTGAGACTTTCAAGTTTCAGGGGCGAATTTACTCACTTTTGGATAAAAGCAACTTTTACTCTGGAAACAACTTTACGGGCTTAAACGCAAAGGTATATTCAAATTGCTGTACTTATCATATGAAACAGGTTTTTGAAGCGCAGAAGTTGCACCCCTAGTTATGGTTGCTTTTCAAGAGTAGATTTTCCACTTAAAAATTCTCGAATTGTAATTAATATTTTTGTACAAACATTACAATACCTAAATATTTCGATATTGTAATATTTGTTTTTTAAACAGTCATATATTTTCCGAATTGCTTGACCGTTTTGCCCTTTAATCGGCAACTGCACGATTACGTTCTAGGAAACAGCATAATATGATATCAAATAAATCCAATGTTAACTGATAACTCTTTGTGACAAGTGCGACTAATTCTTATGAAATTACCGTCAATAAAGTAATTAATTTATGTTCAGCAACAATAATTCCGATTAGATCATACATGATGTAGAACATGACGAATCATCGAATGATGATACTGTACCTAATAAATACTGTAATTTGTTACTTCCCAGAATATATTATTCCTAGGTATAATATTATTTAGCTATTCTCAAAACTTAAGAGGCAAGAAGATTAAACGTTACATAACGATGCACGTTTCAATTTTCCTTTTTTGTTTTGCAGTGCGCGTAAATTCAGCCGTCGTAGATTTATGGGTATGTATTAAACATTAAAAGCTTAGATTAATTCTTGTGAGAGCCTAGAGTCTAGACCATTCGTTAGAGTTTAGTAGACGCCAGTTTTCACCAACCGCCCTTAATCTGTCATGTAATCTTCATTATAAATTTGTAATACATAATACATATATATCGCTTGAGAAGTCTACGGCCGCCCGTGGCCGCTCGTGGCCGCTCGTGGAACATAAAGTTTAATATCATATGACACTGAAAGTGCTCACCTCGCCGCTGCCATTCCGGTATGTCGCGGCCCGTAGAGTCTATAGACTCTACGGGTCAGGACGTAGGTGACGCAAAAACAATAATGGTATCTTGGAAGATAGGTACACTTAATAGCCACTAGGGGACACTTAGCATTAGGAGGTGGTTGGTGAAAACGGGCATAAAGGTACCTCTGCCTACATATCTGACAAACATTTGTGATGAACTTGAACTCTACTCAATAAACAATAATTCTTATCAAACATACAGTACTTATAGATATACATTGTTGAAGTTTATCAGGTCTATAAAATTTAGTTATTGCACTGTCATTTACCTTAAAGTGCAATATATTGTCCTATCAGAGCAGTGCCGTAAATAGCCTTTTTGCGCCCTGTGCGAGCTTCTAAAACTGCGCCCTTGTTTTTTTAGGGTTCCGTAGTCAACAAGGAACCCTTATAGTTTCGGTCTGTCCGTCCGTCTGTCCGTCTGCCTGTCTGTCTGTCCGTACTGTCCGCGGTTTTGCTCAGAGACTATAGGCCCTGCAAAGCTGTAATTTGGCATGAATGCACATATTAGTGATGCCAACAAAATGGTACATGAAATCTCCCTACACATCAAGCGGGGATAAAAAAATTGCGTCTATCCAGTCGTGTGGGGTTTCGTTGGATAGGTTTTTTAAAAATATTACGAGTATTCATACCTAGATCATTTTCCGATTTAGGGATGCGTTTGTGAAATATTAAGTTTTAAAATTTAAATAATCCTTAGAGTCCAGTGTCTCCCCCTTCTACCGGCTAATTAGGGTTGCTTCTAGAAATGTGAAAAATTCACGGGAGTAGGAAATCTGCTGAATTTAAAAGAAAAACCATCCCGGCTAAGAAGACTTCATAACTTATATATCTATACTTATTAATTATTATATTAATATTATAATTGGGAAGAGTTTGTTTGTTTATATTTTGTTTGTTTGAACGCGCTCAGGAACTACTGTCCGATTTGAAAAATTCTTTCAGTGTTAGATAGTACAGTTATCGAGAAAGGCTATAGGCTATATTTCTATTTCGCTAAGACTAATAGGAACGAAGAAATAGAGGAAAATGTGGAAAAAACGGGGGAAATTATTTGAATGGGACGAAATTATCTCATGAACTACTAAAGCATTTTTTCTGTTATTAGGATCAGATACCACGTGAAGGATCATAGGCTTTTTTTGTGGACTAATTTTTCTGTGAAATATCTAATTTACGCGGGCGAATCCGCGCGGAACGTCTAGTTGAGTAATATTCGATCAACTGAAATGTATTCGGCGAAGTATAAAGGAACTTTTCATTCAAATTCCTTTGAAAGTAACTGTGATGATGTTGTTAGTACTGTAAAAACACGTTATAAATATACATTCATTAACCATACAAAAATTTAAAAAAAACTAGCGGTACAACGGAACCTTATATTGCACGTGGCCCGACACGCACTTTTTTTTTTTTAAACGGGCTTTGGCCCACCACACATTCCCACCACTGTATCTCCTGTGTCGCCAGGATCGACAGCGGTATCCAACCACGAAAACCCTTTGATATGATCTCAGGGAGCCCGAGGGACATGCTAAAACTGTCTTGGGACCCGCAACGAAATTGATCAGAAGAAAATAGGAGGAGTAGGAAGATTCCAATTTCCCTCCCCATAAAAGCGGGAGACAGCACAAAGTTGCAATGACCGAAAGTCAAAGAACTTAAGGGGGAGCACCACGGAAATAAGGTTAATAATTGTGACTCCTAAGCTAAAGCTAAGTTAATATTGGAGTTTATTGTGTTTGACTGTTGCCATTGTGACAAAAACGCTTGAAGGCACGGAAGTTCCTAGCGCTGTCCACAAGATCACCATAGTAAGCGACTCCAGCTTGTACAGAATAGGTTGTTTAGCATAGTAGTTCTTTCGTCCTGCCAGAGACTGCACTCCCAGAGAACATGATGAGCGGTTTGTTCAAACATGTTGCCTTCGGTCGAGCACTCGCACATGGGTGAATCTACTAGTTTAAATCCGTAAAGTTTGGCCTTAAAATTTCCATGACCGGTCAGGAATTGAGAAACGCAATGATCAATATCCATCCAATGTTTGGATAGCCGTTCACGAATATTAGGGAAAAAATTATAAAGATGTCGCCCTTTGGTAGAACAGTCCCATCGCGACTGCCATTCGGAGATTAGGCTTTGCACAGAGTTTTCTAAAGGTTCAAACAATCTTCACGCACGCACACGACACGCACTTAGCCGGTTTTTTTTAGATATTATAGGTACCCAGAGCAATGCTTCCAGGGCCACAGGACTCCCTGGTCTGGCCATTCTCGCGCCCCCCCCCAGAGTCTGCGCCCTGTGCCTGGGCACCGGTGGCACCGCCCTATTTACGGCACTGTATCAGAGGTACGATGTACTAAATATATACATCGTGCTTCCTATAGGTACATATTTAATATTATGTATAGGCAGATTTATAGCGAACCTTCGTCATTTAGTCGGACTATATTTAACCCAACTATATAACAAAGGTCCGCCATCTGCCTAAGAATCGATATTTTCTATAATAGTATAGTTCTTGCAATCTACGAGTGCGCGGCGCCCTTAGTTGTGTGAGTGACCATATCTATACACGCGTACATGGCTCGCTCGCTACTGACTGCTCCGTCAGGTACGCACACTAACGAAAATGTCTATTCGCATTTCCAACTACAAATAAAGGCTACGCGCACTCGTAGATTGCAAGAACTATACAATAATATTCGATTTATTACGGCCAAATCGATCTTTTGAATATTTTTGACCAAATAACTGCATTGCAACGCCATCTATGGACACTTTTCCTACACTAACATGAAATTCGTCTATTTTGAAAATTCCGCATCTGGGCTCGGCGCTAGTAGTTACAACATAATATTTAAATTACGTTTTTAACTACGATTAATAAAAACTAGTTTTTAAATAATAATTTAAGGGTAACCTTACCAATAATGCGAGTAATTATTTTATTGGGTTTTTACAGGGAAAGAATGTCTGATCATATTGAAGACCTTTAAAGTTATCGCGCGAAGATTTGTTATTAAAATACATTCTAGGAATATGTAATATGTAGGTATAAATGTTGTTTACTTTCCCGCAATCTCACGACCTCTGTCAGCCATTACTCCTTGACTTTGATATCGCTAAATACAATTAAACTACATGACGTGTTTTAAGTAACCAATTGTGATGAAGGAATAAGAGCGAAGTGATAGGGTGATAATTTATTATCTACCTTTCTATGACGTTGCAAAATTACTAGCTATACCAGCGGTACTCAAACTTTTTAGGTTGGTCCCTTTTAGGAAGAAGTGCCATTTTTGGCGGACTTCACCATAAAATTAAGATAAAAATCTTTGGATGAATTATTGTCATCATGCTCGTATCTGATAAGTGATAACTGATAACAAAAAAACAATGTATGTATCACTCATAAAGTTAATATAATGTGTACGTATACACTTACAAGCATGATTGAACATGAATTCTATGAGATTATATTGACAACGTGCGGCACGTGCCGACTGGACGTCAAAAAAAGAGTGCTGCTGTCATGTATCACACGTCTCTTTTTACCACGCGGTGTTACTGATAGTGGCATCTCGCTTGCTCAGGCCTTTGTTTCTCTATTCCGCTAGGTATATTAACTTTATGGTATCACTCCAGTACTATCTTATATTTCTCTATCTTATCACTCGCGGAACCCTAAAGAATACTTTAAGAATGGCTAACCTACCTTTTAAATTTGCTACACCAAATACTGTAAAGCTAATTTTACTAGCCAAAAGCTTTAAAGTTACTTTGAATAACTCGACCAGCGGGCCGATTCTGTATCGTACATTTGTGAGTTAATAACTGAGTTAGTAACGAAACCGAGGAGTGAGTAACGGAAAGTGCCACTTTTTGTATTCACTTGCATACAAAAGTGAGACTTTCGGTTGCTCACTCCTCCGTTTCGTTACTAACTCAGTGATTAACTCACAAATGTACGATACAGAATCGGCCCGCAGGGATTGAAAGCCAAAGCGTACAGTTTCGTAATAATTCGTTCAAACAGTTAAAGAAAATATGAGTGTCTCTTTCCAAACAGCTTTATAAGCAGTTTGTAGTTTAATAAAAGACTTATTTCAGTGAAAAAGATATATTATTATTCAACAAAGGCACATATTTCATACAAAAACAAAACAAATGTAAACAGGGTGCGCCCGCGCAGAGGGCGCCACTTGTGTATCAACGGCGGACGCTGCACGAAGATGACTTAGCGCGCTGGATCTTCTTCAGAAGGATCTAGAATTTTAAAAAAGAAAGTTTATAACTGTTATTGTTATAAGTGATTTTTAAGAGGAAACTTAAGGTGAGTTGGGGTTTTTTAACCGACTTCCAAAAAAACGAGGACGTTATATGTTCGGCTGTGGATATATTTTTTTATGTATGTTCAACGATTACTCCGCCGTTTGTGAACCAATTTTCTAAATTTTTGTTTTGTTGTATTAGGTTTCACTCCAATTTGGTCCCATCTTCACAAAAGTGGTGACCTGATGATGGGATCCATGAGTAATCGAGGGAACTCCTCAAAATTCAAATGGAAACATATGGTTTTTTTGGTTTCATATGAAGTATTCCAGGCATATGTTACCAAAAAGTAAGATTTTGCACCAGGATATACCATGGTTCGAAGGTGGTGAACAGAACTCCTTACTCCTTATAGATACATGTTTGGGGGTTTCGGCGTTGTTTTAAGAACTGAAAGCATATACTACTAAGCTAATTACATTAATCATCATCATCATCATCACCACCATTCCACACACCTTCACATTATGACCCTATTATAATTGGTAGGTATTTTTCATAGTATTTTTAGATCAAAACGGATCACGGATGTCTTTAAACATTGTTCTGTAGAAAGTTAGGCTATTTTGAAAATTATTTTATTATTTCGACCTGATGATAAGGTCCATGAGTGATCGAGGGAACTCCTAAAAATTTATATGGAAACATATGGTGATTTAGATTTTATGAGAAGTATCCTAAAAGCAAAATTTGGCACTAAGATATACCTTGGTTCCGAAGGTGCTAAGAGAACTCCAGATTCCGTATAGATACAAGTTTGGGGGTTTCGGTTTTGCTTTAAGAACTCAAAGCATATGCTACTATGCAAGTTACATTCATCATCATCATCACCACTACTACCACACCATGAATCATTAAATCATAACTCTTAATTTGTCGAACTATTTCAAAAATTTTATTGGTGTTATATTGTTATATCAAAGTAAATGATTCAAACTTGATGATCAGGTTACCAAGTTAGTAATTTGATTATGAGATCTATGAATTATGAGGCATGTCCGTATGTAGGAAACTCCTTGTTATTGAGACAAAATAAATAGTTATATTAACGTAGTTCTAAGTACTTTAAGCATAATATTATATGAACAATAATTATAGTGAGCCAATGACTTTCCAGGAGTGTTGTGATAGAAAGAAAGTCACTGAACAGAACTTTAGAGCCTTTAGAGATAGGCGCATGAACATTAATTTTATCATTGCTTGATTAACGCCAAGCTTATATTATTAAAGGTATATTAATTTTATAGGCTTTTTTAAAGGTATATTATTAAAGGTATATTAATTTTATAGGCTTTTTTCGCTTATTCTCATGTTCGAGTTACACCAGCTGTGCACGTTACATAATATTGATAATGCTTACTTTTCTTGTTACTTATATGTGAAAACTTTATAATTGGCTTTATGTTTCTATAATTGTTATCTTAGAGAATTTTTGAAAAGCTGTTAGTTTTCTGAATAAAATAAAATAAAAAATAAAATAAAAATAGTTCTCATATCATAAATGTGTATCCTGGCTCCAATATCACTTAGTGGAACACATCAGTATTTACAGAAAACCTTATAAATAACTTAAATTACTAAAAAGAGTGAAATTATTATTTTTAACAAAAAATTAAAACCGACTTCCAGAGTAAAAACAATAATTATTATTAAAATGAACAAAAAAGTACAAAATAATTCTTACTATTAATAGTGCCTTATGCAGAATACTCCTAAACCTCTACTATTTCTGTACACAATCTTCATAATTTTGAAGTCGGTACCAGTCTTTAAAATTAAAAATATTTTGTCTAAGAACTCACCATTCTTAGCTGGTATCGACTTCAAAATAATGAAGATTGTGTACAGAAATAGTAGAGGTTTAGGAGTATTCTGCATAAGGCACTATTAATAGTAAGAATTATTTCATACTTTTTTGTTCATTTTAATAATAATTATTGTTTTTACTCTGGAAGTCGGTTTGAATTTTTTGTTAAAAATAATAATTGAGATAGAATGCTTGGCATGAGCACTATTTTTTGTCACCTCTAAGTTCTATACATATAATATTATGGAGTTAACGCCTCCGTCATCCGTGGTCCAGTGGTTCAGAGCTCGGCTCTTGACTCGGAGGTCGTGGGTTCGATTCCCGCGTTGTTTATGTTATTTCCAAGTTTGGTTAGGACAATGCGCGCTGATCACCTGATTGTCTGACAAGTAAGGTGATCCATGCGTCGGATGGGCATGTAAAAAGTCAGTCCTGGGCCTGATCTCTCACCAGTCGTATCGATCGTCCGCGGTCCGTCCCATTGGGTTATGAGAGTAAAAGGAATAGAGAGTGCTCTTGTGTACTGCGCACACAATTGGGCACTTTAAAATTACTCCTGCCTAACTGGCCTTGGTTTCAATGAAATCGGTCACCGTCACCGAAACCGGTGTGGGAGTTATTATTATAATATGGAGTTAGTCGATATCCTGGATTAACACGTACGTTACTTTTTACTGCAGGAAAATATCACAATTTACTTTCACTATTAAGCCGCGTGTAACACCGCGGGGCACACCTGCAGGTAATCAATACATACCATGTTGTCATGGTCAATTTTCCTCTGCTGCACCTTCCTGTGTACCGCAGCCGCGGGCACCGGCCGCCACACGTGCTGCTCGCGCGCCGGGATCGACGACTTGCTGTTTTGTATTGTACTATCAGACAAGTTGATACCTAAGCAGATGGGGGACCTACGTAGTTTGGTCGCGTTATGTCAAACCCAGCTATCACAATTAACAGTGAATTGACATGATCCGACCAAATGAGTAATGACGGTGGTCTGTCAACTGCCTAGGAATCAATTTCCTATGATATGGTACATTTTTAAAATTACATAATATATTCAAATTACATGAAATGTACAGCCTTATTGCAGCTAAATAATATTATGAAGAAAAGTTCAAGTTTTCGCTATTTGGCTGATATCTATTAATTTCGTGCTGACTGTCGTCGGCGCCGATCATCCAATGGCCAACGTATGAAACTCTAGGAAGCGTTTTTGAAGTAACTTCTAGTGGTCTGCACTGGTATTTTATACATTCGGCGTCGGCGCTGACGATCAACTAGCGGTCAGCGCGACAGTAAAATCTGCCTTGTCTATAGTATGGATACAGTGCCGTAAATAGGGCAGTGCCACCGGGTGCCCAGGCACAGGACGTACGTAGACTCTGGGGGGCGCAAGATTGACCAGACCAGGCAAGACTATTATTTTTTCTGTTTTCTCCCGATAAGTTCCCGCTGCGCTCCTAGTGCCCCAATTACAATTGGTGCACCAAGTTTTATTTTATCACCCAAAATGGAAGAAAATAGCCTAGGCCTAAACATAGCGTTGCTGTCGGTAGGTCTATATTATCTAAAATAACCAAGGGCGTTGATATAGACGCTCGCACAAAGCGCAAAAAAGGCTATTTAGGGCATTGTATGGATAGTGGCAGATTTAATAGGGTGGGGGATGCCGGATGGGGCTACTTATTAGAATTATAACCTGTTCCTGGCGCTCAATATCTTGTTGAGTAGTATGTGGTTCTGCCGCTCTATGTCGCGGAGTCTGTCGTTGGAAAACGACATGTTTACTCGACGACTCCTGGTGATTGTGGATGTGGACCTGAAAATGAAAAATTATAATGTACGCACGCGCCACACTTACAAAACTTCGATAGTGCGATGTAAAATTGTGGCGCTAGTTGTTCGCTTTTTAATGTTTGACCATAATATTTCACGTAACTATAGTTTTTTAATTTTTGGTTACATAGGCCCCACACAACTTAAAAATCGTCCTGTCGCACCGTTGCGTTTAACCGCTCTGTTTCCTCCTAGCCCTACCAAAGAGGCCTAAAATCGAATTAAGTACGAATATTAGGTCCGTTTCCTTTCCATATTTTCCAATTGATATTTAAGCTGTGCGCGGCCTATAAGGGTTGGACCTCATCTGGCAGCACGGAATCGGCGACGGAAAAAGGCGATTCCGTACTGCCAGATGAGGTCCAACCCATAATATAACATTTTTAATAATATTTCCACATTCTTTACCCAAAATCCGAGGATCTGGCTGATATCGACGGTGGCTTACTGAAATTGCCTGAGCAACTTTTCGATAACTTTAACGGAGGCTTGTCAAATTTGTGTTCAGTGTTTTTGCTCGGTTGTGGTTGTATGACTTCTTCCTTATCACTCGATTCCTCATCGAACTCGTCAGAATAGTTGTCTTCGTTGGTGGCATCGTTTATTGCAGAGCTAATATTATTTCTACTCAGTCTTTCGTCGGGTTCCTCAAAAGTTAAAAGCCAAAAATATATGTTCTAATAGGTATTTAAAAGTAGTCAGTACACGATGGCCCACTGCAGGCCACGCCATTGCACGCCACGCCTGGAAGTCGTCCGCCATCATACACAATTAAATAGAATCGCTGCCCTGAGCGAGATCACGTCAATGAAACGATTCTATTGGTTCTTAAAAACACATTCCTCGCAACACATCTCTGGTGGAAACGCATGCCTTACCCCGTCTACACACTACACAGTACACAATGGCGATGGCGCTTGTGGCCAATGTGAAGAGCCAGCAGCCAGCATGCTGCATGGACCATTGTGAAGAGACACCTTAAAGATCAAACTTTTTGTAAGTACATCGAGTCTACAATAATTATACCCACCTCATAAACGCAAGTCTCCATACAAGTATTTGGTGGTCGTTTCACAGCGTCCACGATACAGCCCATCTCGGACAGATGCTGTGACAGTTCATCGATGTTGTTATTATTTTCCTCCTGGTAATGTTTGGATTTTATATTATTAGAGTCGCCAGAGGAATATTCTGCGTCTATGTACTCACTGGCATCTACGTTATTGCTGTAAAGTGCCATTTTGCGAAGCGTGCTATCGGAGGCGGCTGCTAGAAATTCGAGAGTTATTTGTCTAAGGATATAAAACGTACTTCGTACTTAAAGAAGTAAAAATTTAACTAAGTAGATACTCATACCTTCTACTTTTAAGATAGAATTTGGAAAGTGCTACAAAAACAATCATTTATTATTCAATCAAAAGCTCTTCAAGGTGTCGAAATTCAATATTTATAGCTCTTTTTCTACGCTAGACTATCATGTACGCAAGATTACGGCCTTACCTTTTGTCCAATTTATTCATATAAAAATTAGGTGGTGGATAAAATTATTATTCAGTGAAAATAACAATAACTAGGTACAAAAATGTAGATTTATTAATTATTTCGATTGTGTATGCAATAAATCAATATTTAAAAACAATAGGTATCCATAGCAGCGATGGAAAACAAAAATAGCGCCATTTTTTTTTTATGTTGAAGACATCAATACAAGCTTAGAAATAACCTAGTCAGTAAAATGATCAATACAAAATATTATCAGGTTATTTGAAGATAAGTGTGAACCGGTGTACAGGATAGAATAATGAATAATTTATTATTAATTGTATATTTTGGCTTAACGCATAATACGCAATGGCGTACAAGAAAATGATTTTTAAGAAAATATGATGTCAAACGTCAAATAAACTGTCAATGTCAGAGTTGTCGACTGTCAAAGTGTCAAAATTGAAAACAGAAATCTCACAAAAATCGTAGAACTCCAATTTCCAGTTAATTTGGAGGAAAAATTCGTGACGATTATTTAATAAGTCTGGATGATACGTAGAAAAGCTTACATTATGAGGCGTATGTTGGTAGAAAAACCGAACGAGTGGACATTTTAACAAATTGGAACAGAAAAGAACAAAACTTCAGTATGGTGACTATAATAAAAAATCAGCTACTTAAACATTTATCTAGGTGGGTACAACATACTTTGTTTATTTAACGTAAAACGACGCAAGAAACAATTCTATTTTTATACTATCTACTGTCCTCTAGCAAGAGAGAAAACAAAGAGATCACTTTTAAAATCTTGTAAACATCTTTGTCTTATTGTTGGCGCTCACGAGTACACCGGGTTTCAGGTATACCAAGAACCTATCACCGGAGCAGATCTCATTGTCGGCACTTCGTGGGTCAGGGGAGCTCCAAGACCTGACCTTAGAGGAAGACTTGCTCACAGAGTTACTAGAACTCCCCGGGTGGGTGAGGCTCACTTCTGCCAAATGTAACAGAGCATCATTTAGAATACAATGGACCAAGCTCAAAACAGTTCCTATAGTGCTGGTAAGTCCCTTTCTCATGTCTAATTTTTGGTGATTACTTTTAGAAATTAGTTTAAGAATATACTAGGAAGATACTTTCCTGTAGCCAAAAGTAATAATAATAATAATAATAATAATAAGGTTTATTCGACAATAAGACACCACATTACACTA
Organism: Polyommatus icarus; assembly: GCA_937595015.1. Classification (NCBI taxonomy): domain Eukaryota; kingdom Metazoa; phylum Arthropoda; class Insecta; order Lepidoptera; family Lycaenidae; genus Polyommatus; species Polyommatus icarus. The sequence continues at coordinate 21,859,084 of OW569323.1, read as the reverse complement.
CAATAATAAATAACACGTTACAATACAATATCTAAAGAAAATTAAAACATCACACACGCAAAAGACACAAAATTATAAAATAAAAAAAGAAATCAAAAGGGAGGAATTAATACTCATGAGACAGTATGCATAGCAATATAAGGACGTAAACTATGGGGACATCCTCGACATCCCCATAGTGCAAGGGTCAGCTGTACGAGTAGTGTATTGTTATGTCCATTGTAGAAAAGGATACCACTCAGGCTTATTACCGTGGTGTACACCACAGTGCCTGGTGTTATGTGGTTCCTAATAGCAGGTCATCCAGAAATAGGGACAGATACATGCACTCAGCGTTAACTTTTCAACCTAAAAAAAAATAATAATATAATACATTATATACATAATATAGTAACATAATACGATGATGTCTAATTATGAAGATATAAAAACAAAGAAGAAGATATAAAAGTAGTCTATCCCTCTTTGAGGATTACTCCATACTAATGTAAAATAATTTTTGATTTATTATTGGTAAAATGTAAATTTTGCAGAGGTACACTTATATTTTGTAATTTGTACTGTAATAGTCCTAATGGTTAAACATCATTAGGACAATGGATTTATGCATTTTAGGGCCTCTATTAGTTAGAGGCCTTAATCCTTCGATTGTGGAAAAACGAGACACAATAGCCTTTCTACTGTTATCGCGGTCATGCAACCACTTGGAATTAATTAAGATTTTATAATGATATTGGTACTATTAGACCATTATCATTATAAAATCTTAATTAATTGCAAAATACCCTTATTAATGTAATTTATTACATATTTTTAGGGACAAAAACTCTGTTTAGTAGGCAAACTGATACATCTTTGCTCATGGGTGCCGGCAGAAATAATTTCCAAGGGCTGCAGATTTGTGTTTTCTCTCTTTACTTTTTACGAACAACAGTAACTGTTTATTTATGTCAACAGAATACATTTAATGCCGAAACTTTACAAACTATCTTTGTATGGCATGGTGATAGGGTTACAAAATGTTCCATGTTCCTGTCAATGCCGAGATTCAAGTTCAAGTGCACCACCTGGCACCCCCCTGCCGGCGCCCATGTCTATGCTACAGTTCATAATAATTTAAACAAAATGTTAAAACAAAACTCATGTCATGATACTTATTATTATATGAATAAAGTCTGTGATTTAAACTTATTTTAATGAGCAGTTGCACTGTGAAAACTTATCTTATGATACTGTTATTATATTACATTTGTGTACAATATGCTCTTTTGCTTTAAATGTATTGTAAAAAGTCCATTTATCCTTCAATCGCAGTTTCTTGGAAATCTATTGTTATTCCTGTGTCTTTATGGGGGTTGATAGGTTAATTCATTATTAAAAAAATATATCAATGTGGCAAACGCTAAAGCATGAAGAAATAACATCTTGTAGAGCTGAAGTAATTTTAATAAAGTTGTAAATTATTCTTAAACCCCTTTACAGGAAAGTTTAATCACACTTAATATAAGTACAAAGTTTTCCATGCAATACCATCTGCAAATTTTGCCGCGAAACAAAGTTGTGGCAACATTTTGTTTAAATAAAAAATAAAGCCAAGACAAAGAAACTGAGGTGCATGAGATGCGCACCATTGAACAATGGCCTTGGATATTCGGCATTGGTATTGTTAGCTCCTCATCAGCGACTAGTTAATTGTACACGTGCGTCGCGCACGCCACGCGATTACGTTCATAATTCATGTACCTCGGAATGTTATTTGATTTGCTTGAACTAAGTAAATAATAAATATTATTTTACCGGCCGACTAGATGAGCAATTTTATTGTTAGTTGCGCCAAAACTCGTTTATCGCGCGGGAACAGTACATTTTTCCGGGAAAAACAGTAGCCTGTGTCCTTTCCCGGGACTCAAAGTATATCCATACCAAATTTCAGCAAAATCGGTTTAGCGGTTTGGGCGTGAAGAGGTAACAGACAGACAGACACACTTTCGCATTCATAATATTAATATGGATTAGTCAATATTATTGTACGTCTAGGCAATATTATTGTACGTCTAGGCGTCCACTTAATTTTGACTAATCATTGATCCCTTAAGCCACAGGCTAATGCATAGGTAAGTACTTATTTATTTAAAGACGCCTCATATCGTAGCTGCTTACTTCACGGCCTGTTTTACAAATGCCTAATAAGTGATATAACTTACCCGGAAGTTTTTTTGCTGCTTACTTTTAACGAGCGACAGAGACACGGGTTAAGGTTTTCGTCATTTATTTGACAATAATTATTTTAAAACTATACCAAGTGCGAGTCGGACTCGCACGCGATGGTTTCCGTATTATGAAGCAAAAATAGCCAAAAATTTATTTTTATATGGGATAATTCTAAGAATAATATAGTTTATATTATTTGTAGGGATAATTTAATATTTTGTTACATTAACAAATATAAAACATGGGCCAATGATGCCCGAAATAAAGATTATTTGATTTGTTTTACCATTAATAGATATTATTTATTCATTACAGAATTTAGACGAAGTGCACATAGCCCTAGAAGTATGCGAGGAGCCGCGACCACTGAGCCAAAATGCAGGAGCGGCGGCGATGGGCGGGAAATACAGTTACATACACAAGGTATGTGTTTTACATAAAGAAAATCTTTCACTTTTCAAGTCATATATTTTACATAACGTCTATGTTTGAGTTTGTTTATGGAAACTTAGCAATTAATTCGACTTTATTACATAATACCTACATAAATTAAAAGTCGCTTAAGTTGTCTCTCCCTGCACCTATTTATGCTTGTATTTTTAACCGACTTCCAAAAAACGAGGAGGTTATATGTTCGGCTGTGGATATTTTTTTTTTTTTTTTTTTTTTTTTTTTTTTTTTTTTTTTTTTTGTATGTTCAACGATTACTCCGCCGTTTGTGAACCGATTTTCGAAATTTTTGTTTTGTTGTATTAGGTTTCACTCCAATTTGGTCCCATTTTCACAAAGGTGGTGACCTGATGATGGGATCCATGAGTAATCGAGGGAACTCCTCGAAATTTATATGGAAACATATGGTGATTTTGGTTTTATGTGAATTGTACTAAGAATACGCTACCAAAAAGTCAAATATTGGGTCAAGGTATACCATGGTTTCGATGATGCTGAGAGAACTCCTGATTCCTTATAGATACACGTTTGGGAGTTTCGGCGTTGTTTTAAGAACAGAAAGCATAAACTACTATGCAATTCATATTCATCATCATAATCATCATCATCATCATCGTCATCATCATCATTACCACGTCGTGTTAAGGCCACGAATGTCTCATGGCACAGAATAGATAATAGTACAAGGCATAGGTATGGATATACTAATAATAATAATGATGTACTGTATAACAATTAACAACACCTGTTTGTTTTTAATACACGGCGGTCGGCGTCGGTCGCCGCCCAGCGCCGCCGCGCGAAGACAGAATATCGAATACTTTACTAACTACTTTATAATATACAGATCGAATACTTTACTACTTTATAAAATTTTAATAGACAAATAGAATTAAAATAAAGTTATTTTAAAAAGAGCATTTAAACAAAACAAAGTCATTAAGTGTCTTTTTAAGTAGTTATACTTATTAATCGATAGATGGTGCACTAAGTACCAGCTATCGATTTGAATTCTTGATAACAAGAACAGCTGTCAATAATTATGATAATATTAAATATTATGCTACGCTACATCCTATGCAAGTTTGTACAATTTTTTATCTGATAGATCCTTCGATCGTGGAAAAACGAGACACAATAGCCTTTCTATTGTTATCGCAATCGCCGGTGACCGCTTCGGGCTTGAAATATTAAAATTGTTAAATTACTTAGCACAATATGTTCACTTCACTGATAATATTATATTATTTTGTGAGTGTGAGTTGTGACTCTTAACAAATTGTAATAAGATACGTAAAATATACGCGAAGATTTATCTACTAGTGTAACTAAAAAGAGTGAAATTATTATTATTTTTAACAAAAAATTAAAACCGACTTCCAAGGTAAAAACAATAATAACATTAATGTGAACTAAAAAGTATTAAATAATTTTTACTATCTAATAGTGCCTTTTTCCGAATTCAGCTAAACCTCAACTATTTCTGTACTCAATCTTCATAATTTTGAAGTCGGTGCCAGTTCCAAAAATTTTAAATATACTGTCAGAGGACTGAAGATTCAGCTATCTGGTACCGACTTCAAAATAATGAAGATTGAGTACAGAAATAGTTGAGGTTTAGCTGAATTCGGAAAAAGGCACTATTAGATAGTAAAAATTATTTAATACTTTTTAGTTCACATTAATGTTATTATTGTTTTTACCTTGGAAGTCGGTTTTAATTTTTTGTTAAAAATAATAATAATTAAAACAAGATGTAAGGTTCAGGCCGATAAATAAGCTTTGGTGCAGGCTCCAGCAGAGTTGCGGACTAGTAATATTATTATAGTATAATCACTATATTATAATCTACACTAATATTATAAAGCGGAAGAGTTTGTTTGTTTGTTTGCTTGTTTGAATTTTTCGAGGAAGGCTATAGGCTATATTTTATTACGCTGAGCTGAGACTAATAGGAGCGAAGACATAGAGGAAAATATGGAAAACACGGGGGAAAATTATTTGAAAGGGCTTATTTGAACGCGGTTATCTCAGGAACTAGTCCGATTTGAAAAATTCTTTCAGTGTTAGATAGCCCATTTATCGAGGAAGGCTATAGAGGTAAGAAATAGAGGAACATGTGAAAAAAACGGAGGAAATTAATTTAAAGAGCTGATCTCACGAACTACTGGAGCAATTTTTCTGTTATTTGTCACAGATAAGAAGTAGACCACGTGAAGGATCTTAGACTATTTTTTGTGGAATAATTTGTCTGTGAAATATCTAATTTACGCGGGCGAAGCCGCGCGGAACGTCTAGTGTGAAAGTACAATGTTTGTCGGATAACGGGGCATCTAATTAGCTGACCCGACAAACGTTGTAACTAATATTTTACGTGTAAGTACGTAAAGGCGGTAACATTTAATTCCTAGTTGTTACTACAATCACTTAGCCTAGATTGTTTCTATAATATCTATAGTTTTACTACGCGGCTTCCCGGCTTATCTGTAAGTAGAGCACACCGTAATTTATTACTTAAGATAGCGAGGGCCAATACTTATTGGCTATAATTATTAATAAATTATACTAGATAGTCGATGCAATTGAAGTAAAGATTGTTTGGTTAAATGAACCAGCATAAAAGAGGTCCGAATTGGACACAGCTGGAAACTAAAGGAATTATGTATGCAATATAATTGAGTCTTTGTTGTTTTTTTTTTCGACATAGTAGGTATTATGGCTATTGCTTTTCTGAATGTCTCGCTCTTTATAACCTCATGACTTTTCCCTTAAACAAGCTACTGCTTTACTATTTATTGATGCTGAATAGTGAATGCTGATATCATATTTCAAATTGAATCATTCTGATATTCTATTCAAATGCATATTAGCACCACCATTGTTTGAAATCCATTATGTGCTTGTTCCATTGTTTTCAATCGTAATAAGATTGCAGACACTTTTAAAATCTTTGGGATATAATGCTAGCCATACACATACAGGGATACCTGATGGTTTGTGCAGATAAACTGGAGCGTGTGTGGGAGTCTCATTAGTCACTCATACTTAGTCCCCATGTAACAATAAGACATTAAACATAATAATATATTAGACATAATATAATGTCCTGCTTATTATTTAATTTGCTTATGACTCAGGTATACGTTGCCTAATAAACAAATTGTTATGGAATTTTATATGTGGAAAGTAAGTAGTAGTGAAACAATGTTTTCCACAACCTTTTTCCTATAAAAGGCTCATGCGAGTTTCTTACGCCGCGCTGGTTCTTCACGCTGTGAAATTTTCCGAACCGGTGATATAGGACCTTTGAAAGTATTATTGACCAACTAGATGAGCCTGCAACTTCGTTGCGCCAATATTCGTTTATTGCTCGTGAACCGTACATTTTTTCCGGGATAAAAAGTATTCTATGTCCTTTCCCCGGACTCTAAATTTTCATACCAAATTGCAGCCAAATCGGTTCAGTGGTTTGGGCATGAAGTGGTAACAGACAGACGGACACATTTTTATAGTATTAGTATGGATGTATTTTATAATAAACATTTGTCTTGTAACTTTTCAGGTTATAGACGGTATATCAGTTTCTGTGAATCTAGTCCAGATTGACTTCCGATGTGATGCATTCACCAGTAGTGTTCAAGTGAGTTTATATTATTGTGGTTACTGTAGACTGTAGAGGGTTAAGGCATAAAAATAAGAACTAAGCGCGTGTTTTCCCCACTATTTTCTGTATAAAAATTATGTGACATACTGCTACCTCTAACCGCTTTTCTGATGGGGGCTCTACACTCGCGGCGCAAAAGCCCGCGAAGGCCGCGAACCGCGAGTGTGGTGGGTTTCGCGGGCGCTTCGTACTTGTTATGCGGGCTCTACACTGGCAGCACGAATTGCGGCCGCGATTCGCGCCGTGAACACGATTCGAACAAATACGAAGCCTCGAATCGTGTTCACTGCACGAATCTCGGCCGCAATTCGCGCCGCGAGTGTAGAGCCCGCATGAAATGTAATACAGTCATTTGACTCAACAGACTAACTGTGATTTCCAGATCTCGCGCGTGACGGTCGAGTCCCGCACGCCGGACGGCAGGAAAGGGGATCTCAGACTGACTAGAATTAAATCACCCGACACGGGCCAGTTACTTATATTTAAGGTAATTCTATATTGATCATGAGAAGCTAGCCCACAGTATAGTAACGAATAATAATAATCTAATCCTCTTTAATATTGCACCAACATACTTATCCAAACGGCGTAAATTAAAAAAATCCCTCCAGTAACAATGCAAAGCTTACAATAATTAATTATTCAAGACTTGGTGGAAGTTGAATTGAAGTGGAGTCGGTATCAAAGCGCACGGAAGTGCGCAGGCCTAGTTCCAGCAGGCCGCGCGCATGCCGTGCACTATTTACACGAACCGTTTCGACGCACTTTTGACCCCCCTGTATCTCAGTGCCTATTGCGAGAGCAAAGATAAAATTATACCTGCGTAATTATATACTAGAACTAAAGCATTATACCCAATTTCATAGATATAGCTTCGTTAGATCCTGAAATATGACCCTGTAAAAACAGCTAATTTTGGCACTCACTCACTGACCGGTAATCAAAACCTCTAGGCCACTTCCAATTGTCCTAGCGTTATGAAATTTGGCACACAGGTCGTGTGTTATATGTAAATTAACAAAAAATTAAGAAATTTAAGAAATCGGTCAATCGTGAGTCGGAATTAACGAACTTTAGATAAAAAATCTTAAATTTTTTATCTAAAGTTCGTAAAGTTGGTAAACTTCAGATAAAAATAGGCTACGTGACCTAATTTTTTTCTTCATGCTAATCGCTTCATAATCATTCATTTTTACAAAAAAAAAAAACTAATATTTTAATATTTTACACAGTAGAAACCCATAAAAATGTTTATTGAAAAATATGCCTCTTAAATGGCGCCGAAAACACTGTCCGCCATAGTGTGACGTCATACGCTTTGTATTTTAAACTCTCTTTATTGAAATTTTTTAATGTGCTAAATGTACGAGTCTAAAAGTGCCCAAAAATTATAAAATAATTATATTAGAAATTAGAAATCATTTGTAATGTTGAAAACTTTTGGAGAAAATTTTGGCCATTTCATTTCCCGTCTACAATAAATGGAGATAATATATATAAAACTGATGTTTTATTTGAATTATTGAAGAAAATATATAATAGGCTTATTCTTGTTATTTATGTACAAATAAACTTACATATAGCGAGCGCGATAAATAAAAGATATTAAATTAGTATGAGGATGACGTCACATCCCAATCGGAAGTACCGCAAAAGCGTTTTCGTCAGTACAATTCCTATTTTCATAAAATCATATTTTCAAATCGACTTTATTTATCAATCATAAGCTTTTATTTGATAATAAGGGTGAAATACGGTTTCCTAGGCCAAGTTCTATTAGAAATATGCATTTGTTCAATGAAATTGAATATAGGTCAAGTAGCCTATTATTACAATGAGAATACGACCAGGAAGGTGGGTGGAGGGGGGTATAAAATATTTTCATGAATAATGCACACTGTTTAACATATTACATAAATACTGTTTACTTAAAAATTTGGCTTCTATTGATAGTTTATCAAATACCACTGCGGCATCTATCAAAATTATTGTTTATATCGGGCGTGGCACAAAATAAAAAATAGGTATGATTTCTTGAAAAAAGTATTGAAATCCCACCAAAAACATACCTGTTAAAATGTGGCCTAGTTCCTATCGGCTAATATTTGGCCTAAAAAAATAGTTGAAATCAAATCCAATGCCCAGTTCAGATGCACTTTATTGATCATAATCATCTTCATCAACAGCCTGATCCTTAATACTCTAACTAAGTTAATCTTAGTTATAATCTTCTTGCTGGGATTGACATAACCCGAACAAATTACGGAGCTCAATCTATGAATCGATTTCTTCTGACGGCACTTAAAAAATGATACCATCATGCAATGGATATGGCATACGCCATTAAAACTGTAGCAATGTTTTTGCATGAAAAATGTTTATCGAGAAAATATTGTCGTCCTTTTTGTCTTACAGTAATAGTATATATCACTTTCTCTTTCACTCATTTTACGCTATCAATGCATATTTTACGTAATCAATGCATTAAAACCATTCTAAAAGTGATAGCAAACAGGTTTGACTTTGAGTATATGAATCATTGTTCGATGATTCATATGCGGAAAGTCACTACCTTGCGCATGTGAGCCGTTGAGCAGTGGTTCGTATTGCACAAGGTCTACTTTTGATAATAATTAATAATTCTAAATTTAATTTAATGATTAGTAATGGATAATTTTATTTGTAATGTAAAAGATCTAAATTATTCTAATTTTAATTTGTTAAGTAATAGTTAATTTTATTTGTAATTTAAAGATATGACCTGTTGTGGGGTTGAAATAAAAATTTATTTATTTATTTATTAAACACGTCCAACTGTCACCGCGTCCTATGGCACACTGCTCTCAGATGAGTAAGCTCACACATTTCGAGGGTGACAGATTTTCGCGCTGACGATCGTATGGAATGCCTTTTCTAAAGGTTATAACTTATAATTCTATGCCATCATGTATGATTGGTTAGGAGTTGGAGTGGCAAAGCGCTCGTATTGAGGCGAAGGCGCAAGGCGTCGCGGCCGCCAACCTGCCGCCGCTGCGGCTGCTACTGGGGAACACGCACTGCCGCATCGTCATCAAGAAACGACTGTCAGGTAAACAGAGCCTGTGATTAGGTACTCCTAATCGAAATCCCATCCAAACAACGCATTATCACCATCTGCCTATATGAATATATTTATTTGATACTACGATCAAATTGGTTTACTACGATCAATTTTGATCAAATTAAAAAACCAGCGCTCTCACAACTAAGACGAACCACAAAACTTTAAATTGTCAAAAATCTATGATTGCACGTCATCAATACAAGGCGTAAATTATACTGCGCCGCAGGGACGCAACGAGCCACGCCCATTACATGTGCGATCTAACTTTAACAGTTGCAATTCAACAATACTTTGTTCCACAGGAATAAAAATACACTTTTCATAAACTTATTTCTCTTTATTAATATAATATTTTGTTACAATTTTAATGTTTTACACGACTGGTTTTGACAAAATGATCCTTAGGCTTTATTCCACTTTTTAATACTTTTTATTACAATTTTAAAGTGTCACGAGTCACGACCGGCTTTGACAATATCCTAAGGCTGTTATAAGGTTAAATGTAATGTAAGTTCTTGGTGGGAATTCATGTTTCACAGTAATAAATATTATACACTTTTGATACACTTATTCCACTTTTTAATATATTTTATTACGATTTTAATGTGTCACGAGTCACGACCGGCTTTGACAATATCCGGAGACACCTAAGGCTGCCTTCACACTAGCGTTTGTCCTGCGTAGTCGTTTGATGAACGTACGCGCAGCGCAGACGCTGCGACAACGCGGCGCGTACGTCGCGTTGTCGCTGTTTCTCTACTGGAACAATCACTACGCAGCGCAAGTGCCGCGTGTGCGTGACGTATACGCCGCGTTACTGCGGTGTCATGTAACGTACCCCTGTGTACGCGTTGATTCTTTCATTCGTAGACAAGCGCCCGAATACGACGTAAAATGAGTTCAACAACAAAAAGTACTTTTGACATTGAAATGATTGTACATGACACCGCAGCGCGGCGTATACATTGCGCACACGCGACGTACGCGCCACGTTGACGCGGCGTCTGCGCTGCGCATACGTTCATCGAACGCATATGCTGGACAAACGCTAGTGTGAAGGCAGCCTTAGGTGTCTCCGGATATTGTCAAAGCCGGTCGTGACTCATGACACATTAAAATCGTAATAAAATATATAAAAAAGTGGAATAAGTGTATCAAAAGTGTATAATATTTATTACTCTGAAACATGAATTCCCACCAAGAACTTACAGTACATTCAATATGAAATACTTTTGTTTTGCAGACTGCGCGGTGGTGGGGTCTCGGCTGGCAGTGCGTCCGGAGCCGCTGGCGTGGGCGCTGACGGATGGGCAGCTGCGCGCCGCCCTCGCGTGCGCCGCCGCACTCGCCGGCCCCGTGCGCCGCGCGACCGACCAGGCCACGCGCGCCAAGGCCGCCAGGAAGGTACTATCAGAGAAGTTGATTCCGCAGACTGCGCGCTGGTAGGGTCTGGGCTGGCGGTGCGTCCGCACGATGCAGGACGGTTAGGCGAATTGTGGGTACCGCAACAGTATCATCGAGGAAATTGATTCCTAGGCAGTTGACAGACTGACGTCATTTGGTCAGATAATTGTGATCTGTCGGCTGGGTTTGACGTAACGCGACCAAAGTACGTTGGTCCCCCATCTGCCTAGAAATCAACTTCTCTGATAGCACACCAGCGACTTAAGGATGTTTTTTTTTTATGCAATAAGGGGGCAAACGGGTCACCTGATGGAAAGCAACTTCCGTCGCACATGGACACTCGCAGCATCAGAAGAGCTGCAGGTGCGTTGCCGGCCTTTTAAGGGGTAATAGGGGAGGGTGGGGAAGGAAATAGGGAAGAGAAGGGAAGGGAAAAGGGTAGGGGATTGGGCCTCCGGTAAACTCACTCACTCGGCGAAACACAGCGCAAGCGCTATTTCACGCCGGTTTTCTGTGAGGACGTGGTATTTCTCCGGTCGAGCCGGCCCATTCTCAGAGTCTCCTCGGATGTATATAACATTTAGAAATTCAAAGATTTTGAGCTGAATTCGCTATATTATATAGAAGATTAAAACATCCTACATCGATTGATACCAAAAAATCAATACCTTACCGATAAGATAAGTGAAATAATTAATTTTAAAATTTCCATGTATCATACGTAATTTTTGCCGGAAGTATTACAATTTTTGAGAATTCGTCAAAATTTGGAACTTTGTATCAAAGATAAACGGCTAAAAAACTGCTTATCAATTTCTTTGTACGATTTGCGATTTTTTAAGCCCAAAAAAAGTGGGTTCACCGGTAATTCTGAAAAAATATCATTCAAATTGAAATTTATGAAAACTTTCCTTCGAAGGCTGTGACAAGGCTTTAAATCATAGATAGTATAATATATAACAGACTTTAAATGGCGCTGTTGGTAAAGAAGAACTGTCAAAAATTTCGTTTTTGTATGATGGCAGTGTTAGTTCCTTTTTTCACCACGTTCATTTAAAGTTGTGTGTAGAGTCTTTGCCGAGCTCTAGGCCGCCATTTTCGGTAGTCAAATTTAAACATCATTTTTTTTTCAATAAGAATTAAATATCGAATAGTTCTTGAAAAATCTATTATAAAAAAACGTCATACGCTTTGTATTTTAAACTCTCTTTATTGAAATTTTTTTAATGTGCTAAATGTATGAGTCTAAAAGTGCCCAAAAATTATAAAATAATTATATAAGAAATTAGAAATCATTTGTAATGTTGAAAACTTTTGGAGAAAAGTTTTGGCCATTTCATTTCCCGTCTACAATAAATGGAGATAATATATATAAAACTGATGTTTTATTTGAATTATTGAAGAAAATATATAATAGGCTTATTCTTATTATTTATGTACAAATAAACTTACATATAGCGAGCGCGATAAATAAAAGATATTAAATTAGTATGAGGATGACGTCACATCCAAATCGGAAGTACCGCAAAAGCGTTTTCGTCAGTACAATTCCTATTTTCATAAAATCATATTTTGAAATCGACTTTATTTATCAATCATAAGCTTTTATTTGATAATAAGGGTGAAATACGGTTTCCTAGGCCAAGTTCTACTAGAAATATGCATTTGTTCAATGAAATTGAATATAGGTCAAGTAGCCTTATTTGTCTGGGTGTCCAATTTTTTACAAATTTAGTACTTTCATAATTTTATTGGATGTACTACGAAATTTGACCTTATATACATCCTTAATACTTTTTCTTTTGGTGCATGCCTCCCAGTTTTAGGAGTTGCCAACGTCAGAGTTGAAATGCAAATGCTTAGTACTACCTGCTAACTCTAATCATAATATGCCACTGCCATTATATCTGCGATGGCAAAAAAAATATGATCTTGATAAAATGTTGCAACCATTAATAATAATTAATTATCAACTCGTCAATTTGTGTTGCCAACTTAAAACTGTTAAACGCGGTTCATGGATACTTTCTCACATGTTAACAAACATTGTCCACAGATACAGGAGCCGCGAGAGCAGATACAGACTCGCGGGGGTGGGAGCGAGAGGGATATACTGGCGCGGATGTTCGCGAAACACGACGTGTACGAGACCTCGTACCATCTGCTCGCGCCGCGGATAGACTTACACCTGTGCGATGATCCTGGACGTAAGTCGTTTATTTTCTTTATATTATATCGTCGTTCTGTCAACACGCAGGCAATAATACAAAAAAAATGTATAGAATAAAACATGACATTTTATCAGATTTATAATTTTAGTGTCTGGACTTACGTAGTTTTTTTAATCAACTGATGGCCAACTAAGGTAATGAAGGAAAGAATATAACACTTTGTGAGATCTTTATACTGCTGTTGGCTTGTTCCTTCTTAAAAATATCGTATAGTAGCGATTATTTAAATCTAGAAGCGAACTGCTACGTATACGCATTTGGCGTCTCAAAGGGTCTACACAGACGGACTGCATTTCAACTGCAATCCAACTGCAATTTGCAGTTGCAATAGAACTGCAAGCCAAACGCGCAGTCGGATTGCAGTTCAGTTGCAGTCGGCGTGCAGTCGTGTAAACTGTTTGGTTTGCAGTTCTATTGCAGTCGTATTGCATTCGTGTCAACTGCATTCAAACTGCAATCCAACTGCAATTTGCAGTTGGATTGTAGTTGAAATGCAGTCCGTCTGTCTAGACCCAAAGAAGACACCATGCCAATGTAACGTTTTTACACCCGTATATACTGTGTGACACGTGACGAACCGTATCAAATAACACAATATTAAATACATCGAGGCCTTGATACTAACAAGTGTTATATTCATCACATCTACAGTGGGGCGATCAGAAATGCCGTGTCTGGCGGGCGGCGGCGCGCTGCAAGTTACACTGCTGGGCATGCAAGCTGATCTCTTCCCTTACCACCGCGCCGCCGGCGACAGGCGACATTGGAAGGGATACAGGTTTGATGCTTGACTCTATCCTATTATAATTATAACTGTAAAGCTGTAAAAGTGCTCACTGCGTTGCAATAGCAAAGAAGTCTCACAAAATATAAAAGAAGTAAATCGTCTCACCGCCGATAAGCAATGCCACCATGAGTGTGATTGCAGTCTCAAATATTCTCTTCTAAAATCTTTACTCCTGTATGTTCTCTTTAAAATATTGTGTGTCTAGTTAAATATATTAATTATAAATAAACAAAAATATTTTTGTGTTATTAATTGTATAACATACTTCGTAATTATCCTTTTGTTTTTGTTTTGAAAGTTATATCTTCCAAACTTTTTAGAGCCCCGTAAACTGCAGACTTTTAGTCGGACTAAATAAAACCATCGGCCGACTAAAAGTCTGAACTTTGTATTTTAAAGGGGCTCTAAATCTTTAATCTTTTGGTGTTAATGTGAATAGTAACATCTGTTAAAAATTGACTTCTTCCTTAAATAGCCACTAAGTCATCGTCGTTATTATAGAGAGGCGGCGACTCCGCACAGTCAGTGGCTGTCGCAGGCCCTGTCGTCGTTCTGCGCCGACCTGCTAGACACGCTGGATCCGAGACCCATCACTCCCGTTAATAAGGTATACTAACTTTACCTTCAGTGTGTAGAAAAAATGTGGAATAATTTTTTTTGTGTGATACTAGTTAAGAAATCTATTTTACTAACTACTTATATGTTTGGCGATTTTGACATCTTGTGTACGTTATAATAATGATATGTATGTCAGTAAATTCTACCGATTTCATATAGGATGAATGAGGTTTCGATGGATTTGTAAATTTAAATCATATCTTGATTAATAATCATTATAGGCTCATATTCTATCTCATAATATAATAGCAAAGTATTTCGCTTAGTCGGGGTAGGTCTTATTCTTACTTTTGCTTTTTTAAAAATATATATAACAGTAAGAAATATTGAATAAGGACATAACATCAATACAAATACAATATTCTTTCAGGTTCCCCCACCGATGGGTAATGGTGATACGAACGTATCAAACGGCTCCAAACCGAGTGTTCCCAACAACAACAGTGCTTCCAACGCTCCGTCCACCACACCTACCTCACAAGGTAAATTGTTCTGTATATCCTTTCAAATAGAGTTAATTATTAAATACAAGTTTTAAAAAAAACCGACAATTCCTAGAAGCTGTGTGATAAGTAGTATTGGTTGCTCTTAAGAACAACCCATAAAATTGAATGAGCAAGCTATTTTGATTTGCAAGAAATTGTTATATTTAAAAGTTAGAGTAAACTACCTCTTCGTTGGCAATAATCATATGATTGTCAACTAAGATTTTTATTTAAAAAATGCCAAGAATAGGACTTTCTGTCGTGTGAACAATGAACACATTTGTCAGCACCGTACCGCCGTACGCACCGCACGGTACCCGAAATGCGGCGCGTACGGTGGGGATGAATATGCGAGGTTTCACATCATTTCATAGAGATAAACTACGATAACATAGCGCGCCCCTCCAAATTACTGTTTCAATGTATGTAGTCACATCTTTCTGAAAGAGTTTGTAACTTTGTATGTAGTAAATATTCAACCAATCAAACAGTACTCGTAATATTTCACTTAATTGTCACTTATTACCAAGATTTGTTGGTCAACTAATCATAACTAAACCGCGACCGCGCAAGACAACCCACTTCAAACGTTTTGACAATGCACATCAAACATTTTGACAACGCACATCAAACGTTTTGACTTTTGAATTTTGGAGGAGCGCGCCATGTTATTGTAGTTTATCTCTACAACGAACTCTAAAATGCGGTGCGTTCTTATTATTATTGAAACTATTCCAAATATCCTTTTCCGTTCCAGCGTCTCCGACGAGAACTAGAATACTGCAGCAGCTGGGCAAGCTGATGACCACGTGTCTTGTGCTGCGGATAGACGACTTCACTGTCAATAAGGTGAGCTTTATTGGTAAATCGTATTGGTTAACAATACCGGTGGTTTTATAAATAACTCTTATAAACAACCATTTAGAATATACCTACGTACGTAGGCCCACCATCTATGTATCAATGTTTCTGATAATACGAATTCCTATGCTACTGTGGCGAGTCGTCGTGCTAGTTGCGAGTCAAGTTGCAACTTGTGTCAAACATTGCAACGTCAAGGTGGCGTGATTTCTTTGCTGCGCTTGCAATGCAAGTTGCAACTTGACTCGCAACTTGCACGACGACTCGCCACACTACGTGTTAACTTTCAGTGTGAATCCCTATTCCCTACGTCTTTCTTGTTAGGACGTGTTAAGACTATTAATCTATACTAATACTAGCTGTCCCGGCAAACGTTGCTTTGCCATAATATATTATGTATTTGCCATATTATTTTATTGAAGTGACTGAATATAATATGTATGTTACCACGGCAACGTCGATCGCTATCCCGTCGCACAAACATTAATGGTCGCCGTCAGTCTCAGGTTGTAAATAATTTGCAATAAAATAAAATTGCGACTATAATTAAAGATCTAAGCTATCCTATCTCTCAAGTTGGAAAATAGCACACATTTAAAAAATATAAACATTAAAATCGGTTAAGTAGTTTAGGAATCCATCGCGGACAAACATCGTGACAGGAGATTTATATATAATAGATTATAAATGCGAAAGTGTGTCTGTCTGTCTGTTTTCACGCCCAAACCAGAGAATTGTTTTGGAGATTGAATTTGTTTTGGAGATACTTTGAGTCCCGGGAAAGGACATATTAGGATACTTATTATCCCGGAACAATGTACGGTTTCCTCGCGATAAACTAATTTTGGTGCAACGGAGGGGCGGGCGCCATCTAGTCTATATCTATATCTATGTACTTATTAAAAAACAAAGTCGCTTTTTTTCCCTCATGTCCCTTTGTTCCCTTTAATCTTTAAAACGACGCGACGGATTTTGATGATTCTTTCAGTGTTAGATAGTCCATTTATCGAGGAAGGCGATAGGCTATATTTCACGCTAAGACTAATAGAAGCGAAGAAATAGAGAAAAATGAGGAAAAAAACGGGGAAAATTATTTGAAAGGGTTAACTTGAACGCGCCAATCTCAGGAACTTCTGGTCCGATTTAAAAAATTCTTTCAGTATTAGATAGCCCATTTATAGAGGAAGGCTATAGGCTCTATTTTATCACGCCAAGACTAATAGGAGAATGTGGAAAAAACGGGGGAAATTATTTGAAAGGGCTTATCTCGCGAACTACTGGAGCAATTTTTATGTTATTTGGCACAGATAAGAAGTAGACCACGTTAAGGATCATAGGCTATCGATTTCAATCATTTTTTCAGTGGCTATATATTTTATACCCGTGCGAAGCCGGGGCGGGTCGCTAGTCTATATATATATATATAAAAAAAGACGGTTGGAGAGTAGTGTTTTGTGTCGAACTCGAACTCTACTCTAACTCGAACTCGACTCGAACTCGATCTCGACTCGAACTCGGTTGTCTGTAAAGTCGGTTTACTGACGATAGTTGAACGTGACAACGTCATAGCCTTAAATGGAACGCCTTAGAGCGAGGTAACGCCGCATATTGCGTCATGTTTTTTCGTGCGCGCAGCCCATATCGAATTATAAGACGTTGTCACGTCAAAAATGGATTTCCAATTGTGTTAGTGACGCTATAACTCGATATCGGCTGAAACGATTCTGCTAATTTTAGTCTTAGAATAATCCTTGAAGTCCAGAAAAGGTTTTAAAGTGACACGAAGTTCACCGGGACTGGTAGTTACTAATAAATACTATAACTTGTGTGTGTAACCAGGTATCGACTGGTTCCCGGTCTCGCGAGCCGCCGCGGCCGCTAGTGAGCGCGGAGCGGGCGACGCTGCCCGGTGACGCGGGCCTGCTACACGCAGAACTCACATTCTTCTACTATCCTGGCGATGTGTGTTTCCCGGGTAAGTCTATCCATAACATTAGGTCTTTCATAATGAAAAACAGCGAAAGTTTGTTCGACGATAAGTGAAAATTGTGAGTTGTGACGCCTTGCGTGGTAAGAGAGTTTCACGGACATGCAAACTGATTTCTGATAAAAAAAAATTATATGGCTAAACCCCGCTTGGACCAATTTCGGTTCTAGTATACTTATGTATTATATTATTTACTTATCCTGTATTACATATTATACCTTTTCTAAAATATATACGAAGAATGAAAGGCATTAAAACAATTAACTTTGACTCAGACTGATGCAAGTGGACCGTGCTTATACAAGGTTTACACAAAAAATTAACTGTTCTGTAGTGCCGGCGCCGAAGCTGTACGTACAGGTGTCGCCTGTGCGTGTGTGCGTGGACGTACCGAGCGTGGCGTGGCTGTGTGCGTTCCTGCCGCACGTCGCCGCCGCGCTGCCCAACGACCCGTCAGAGAGCGCCACGTACGTTGACGTGCGAGCTGAAGCGATCATGCCTAAAGTAAGTGCAATAAAATAAGTGCAGTCCCGCCGCCGAAGCTGTACGTACAGGTGTCGCCTGTGCGTGTGTGCATGGACGTGCCGAGCGTGGCGTGGCTGTGTGCGTTCGGCTGCCCGATGACCCGTCAGATAACGTACGTCGCGTCACGGTACGCCAAAAGTGAGTGCGATATGACTACACTATAATTAGAGAATAGCTACCTATAGTTGTGGAGGGAATTACAGACATTAATTGGTACTAACCAGGGCCCGTACCACGAAACTGTTTTGAGACTCAAACAATCGTACGAGAATGTTGCGTCCTACTCTAACAAACGTGAAATGACATTGTTAGAGCAGGACGCGGCATTCTTGTCCGATTGTTTGAGTCTCAAAAGGGTTTCGTAGTAGGCCTACAGTATCGAAATATGAAACAACTTTATTGCATACAGACTACGGTCATACGCTTTGGGATCATTTCCTCTGTGACCTAATTATGTTGTGAATTGTGAATTTGTGATCCATTTCTCCTCTTACTAATCAAAATGTTTTTTCAACGAATAACTAAACAAGTCTTTATTGTTTTTATCTAGCATTGTACGCTGCATAAATATCTTTACTTGTACAAAAATATTTTTACATACTGGATATAATCTCTTGAGGTTGTAATGGCTGAATAATGTTTTTACTATTTTTTTGTAACAGATCGTGCTAGAGGCGGGCCCCGAGCACGTATCGCAGCAGCGCGACCGACCCAAAGAATTACACATCTGCTCAGCGCGCGCGACGTTTACCAACGTACGCGAGTCCGCCAGATCCAGTGAGTCATGCATATATACATGATATATAATATACATAATATGTATACCATCATTGTAAAAAATACGAATGTTTTCACTAACGTAACTTACTAAAAAAAAATAACAACAATAACGTTACTCAGCCGGAGCGGGCACGCGTGCGGACCTAGCAGCGATAATCTCGGCGGTGCGTCGCGGCGCGCCCGCGGCGGGGCAGTTCCCGAGCGCGCCAGATGATCTCGACCCGTTGCACGAACAGTTTCTACTACACGCTGACCGTGAGTACTATTGTGTACCTTTTTTATAAAATAAGGGGGCAAACAGGTCACTTGATGGAAAGCAACTACCGTCACCCATGGACACTCGTAACATTAGAAGAGCTGTAGGAGCGTCGGCCTTTTAAGAGGAGAGAGCGTCTCGTCTTGAATTTTAAAAAAGCATTTTCAAGACTGACGTAAGTTAGCCTGTAGATGTAGGCTACAGTCTACAGGCGACAACAGACATTTTCCAGTGTAGCACTGCAATAAACGGCTTATTTTTAATCGTTAAAATGCCTTTATCATTTATTCCTAGTTTTAACTAATTAATGATTATTGATTAGTCAATATTTATAGTATATTTTATATTCATATCCTCCCTTAATTTAAAAATCATAATTTCTTTATGTTTCAGAGCTAGACGACATAGACCGCGGCACGGCAACTCACGGTACTCTGCTGTGGCGTGAGGCTCGCGGCGTTTGGTGCGCACGCGCTGAACCGTTGTGGGCGGACTTCTGCGGCGCGCGCGCCACCAACTACAAGCCCAGCCCTCTGCTCGATGCCACGCCCTTTACCGCATGGGTATGTTAAGCAGAGTCGTTGTCTTCATTATTAAGATACGTATTTGACTTGAGTGAAGTCGTTTGTTTGTTGCTGCTTGTTAAACCTAAAAAATACAAAGTGAGTTCCTAATATTGATACAAGCTAACTGTATAATCTTATGTCGGCACTACATATAGGCGAACGCGTTGGCTGACGCGTTGGCCAATGCGTTGGCTAACGCGTTCGCCTATTTGTAGTGCCGACATTATATATAAAATTCTCGTGTCACAATGTTAGTCCACGAACTCCTCCGAAACGGCTTTACTGATTTTTACCAAATTTTATATGCATCTTCAGTAGGTCTGAGAATCGGCTACTGGGTACTTTATATATTGATAAGTGCATTTGTTGAATAAATAATAGTAAATTATTACAACCTGAGACTGACGGCGACCATTGTTTGTGTGGCGAGATAGCGATCGACGTTGCCATGGCGACATACTTATTTAGCCACTTCAATAAAATAATATGGGCGAAATAATTTATGTTATGGCAAAGCAACGTTTGCCGGGATAGCTAGTGTTATATATAATTTTCAAGAAGCGCACAGTCTTCTTGCACTGTTGTCACTTATCAGTTATCACTATTTACTAACAACATGATATTATATGAAACTTCAACAAAATACTTTGTCGATACGATAAAAATCAGCTACGGCGTCTATCTTTCAACGGGTCATAAAAAGTTGAACTCTTCGCAGATATGTTTCGAGAACGGCTTCGACCGCATCTGGGCGCTGTGCCGCGCGGGCGGGCTGTGCGGCGTGCAGGTGAACCACTACCAGCTGCTGTTCCTGCTGCGCCAGCTGGAGCGGATCAGCGAGCTCACCGCCTGGCTCTCCCATCAGGCCGCCAGGATGCCCGGCGCGGACCAAGGGTGAGTTACTGACTGATTTCGGGCTCTCTTCAATGTCAAATCCGACTGTTCTCGCGGTCTCCAAAGATCTTCAAGGGTTCCTAAGGTTGATCCTCACTGCAACGTAGCTATAAGCGTTCCGATGTATTCGTATTTGGGCTATTCAAATTTTTCATAAGCAGCCTGACGCCGTAAGCCAAAATTCTGTCAATTCAATGTGTATCTTCTTTTGTATGTAAAGCTAAGTTTTGAATGAGGAATTATCCAAAAATGCATCGCATTGATTAATGCGTAATTGACCCTTACATTGCAACCGAACTGCTTTTGAAGTGAAAACTTCTTTAGCGGCGTTGAGCACTTTTGTGGGATGGGTAAAAACTGAAACTCGCGTCAGATTCTCGTGCTGATCGAAAAACCTTGGAAAAACCGTAAGACGTTGGAGAGTAGTGTTTTGTGTCGAACTCGAACTCGAATTGATTGTAAGGGTTTCGATTAATTAAAAACATCGATTTTTTAAAAATCGTTTTTCATAAAAAATGGGTTAAAAATTTTATCGATTGTAAGGCTTAAAAATGCACAACGTTAATAATCAAGTTTTCACTTCTGCTGGCACTCCCGGAGTGCAACCCGTCTTTTTTTTAACGAATTTTGGTTACGGACAAAATCTAAAGCAGCTTGTTCATATGCGAATTTACAACAGATCCCTGGTGGCGGCGGTGGTTGTGCCGTCGGTGGAACTGACGCTGGTGCTGCCGACCAGCTGCCCCGGCCAGGAGTCCTCGCGGGACGTCGACAGCGTGCCCAGTGTGCCGCTTGACACCTCCAGCCTGCAGGATTTGAGGATAGGTAACTAAATGAACATACAAAAATAAAAATAAAAAAATATATATATCCACAGCCGAACATATAACCTCCTCGTTTTTTGGAAGTCGCTTAATAAAAAAGTAGGGACGCAGATCACAGAAAAATTTGGTAGAGCAATACTAAAAAAATACGTTTCACCTTCAGTACGCGTTCATAATCAGCAAGCTCCGCGCGTACTCCCATAGCACCTTTGTAGCGTATCCAACTTGTGGTAATATATTTTATTAACTGTTCGACAGTTTATAAAATTCATTAGGGAGTGCCTCCGCTGTCGGCGCCGGTTGCCGAAATGGCTGCCGGCGCCGGTTGCTGAAATGGCTGCCGGCGCTGTTTTCCGAACTCCGAAGTTTGCCGAAGTCACAAGATGTTTGCCGAATAGGCAGCCGGCGCCTATTCGGGAAACATCGCTTGTCAAAATATGACAGAATAATGATCAAAAACACCAGTCTTGAGCTAAAGGACTGTGAAAAGTACAAATAATAAGGTCAGAAATAGTCATATTGTAAGGATGCATAATATTTGAATCCTTCGATCGGGGAATCTTGGAAATGCTATTGTATTCTATTGTTGACGCGATCACCGGTGCTCGTATGGGGATTGAATCTTGATGGGTTAAATGTGATCTGCATAAGTAGCATAATACAATATCTTTGCTTCTTTAAACAACGCTGAAACTCTCTAATATGTATAAGGAATCTGAAGTTCTGTTCAGTACCTTCGGAAGTATACCACGGGATTTATAACTGTAGCTGTGGTGCAAAATCTTACTTTTTTGAAAAAAGGTAACTAAGGTAAAGCTAAGCTAAGAAAATGTATCACAAAAAACTAAAATATCCACAGCCGAACAAATAGGTACCTACTTAACTTTCACCTTTGAATGTCGGTAAAGTCGATTAATTGAGATTATAATTACCTATTTCTTTTTGTGTATTGGGACTGGAACCTAGCGCTTTACGCATTATCACCGGCTCCCATTTTGTGTGCCAGCGCCGGCAGCCGTTGTTTTATATCTCGGCTGCCGGCAGTGTACTTACCGCCGGCTCCCATTACTGATATTTTTGGGAGCCGGCGCCGGCAGCGGAGGCACTCCCAATTCATTATAATCGGGAACACATTAGCCAAATTATACTGTACTTGGCGAAACATGCCGGTAGCGGTCATTGACTCCCTGTCAAAAACTTGTCATTTACTATATAAACCACGATTGACAATGAAGTGTCAGATGTTGTCAATCGCGGTTTTGTATAGAAAATGACAAGTTTTTGACAGGGTGTCAATGACCGCTACCGCCATGTTTCGCCGAGTGCAGTATAGTATTACTTTTATTACCTCAACCCCTATTTTAACTTGCACACCAATATTTTTGAACAGGTTCGGAGTCAACAATGGCGCCGTCTATGCTGGAGCGGGATAGCGGGCTGCTGGCGACGCAAGCGTCCGTCGACATCTTCAGCGCGCCGCCGCTGCCCGCCGAGGAAGTGGCCCCACCCAGCCCCGGACTTAGCTTTGGAGGTTAGCATTACGACTTGACGACCTCTGTGGCTCAATGGGTAGAGTGTGTGGCAACTCAAGCCGGGGGTCGCGGGTTCGAATCCCGCCGACGGAACAAAAAGTTTTTCAATGTTCCTGGGTCATGGATGTGTATTATAGATATAATAAAAATCTTAAATATATGTATAGTATAAAAAGTATTAAATATATTTCCGTTGTCTGGTACCTGTAACACAAGTCCTTTAGGTACTTAGCACGGGGCCAGACTGACGTGGTGTGAAGCGTCCATAGATATTATTATTAGACTTGTCTAGATTTGTCACGCGTTCACTTCGTAAGCGTTTTAAGACGTAACATGACTTTTATGACCTGTTCGTTCACCGTGTAGTATTTCGTTACAGGTGCAGCAAAAACTTATTCAATAATAATATTAGCTATTTCACTTTGCTTTTTCCTCATACTCTATTCATCTATGTGTCTAAAAAACAGATGGCCTCAAGTAATTGACTTTATAGGTCTAACGTCAGTGCGTCGCGGTCTATCATCGTTGGCGGCGTCGCTTGACGCGGCGTTGACGCGCGACGAGCGCAGCGACGCCGCCTCCACTGCTAGCTCGGACAGCGACCGCTACGTGGTGGTCGGCCTCGCCGCCGAGTCGCCTGACCTGGCTGACCTCGCCTTCCAGTGAGTACGGAGAACAGGTGTGACGTCACTGGTGCAGCACTGACGCCCGAAACAACTCGTCGCAAATGTTAAACGAAAAACAAAGGCTGCAACTGCCCTAGGTATTTGCGGATTCTTGGAAATCTAATATTATTCTAATATTGCTATCGCGGTCGGATTCGACCGCTTGGAGCTTGACGGGTTAAATTGTATATGAGTTGCGGTATGACGCGTGACGCGTTGCTTTCGTGTCGCATACATCTGTAAACATGGTGTTTATTTCCAGTGAGTTCGAGCACGGACGTGCGGCGAGTGTTGGTGTAGAAATGGCCGCGGAGGTCGTGGAGCGTTCCTCCTCCCCCAGCGAGCATTCCCTTACCAGCTCCTGCAAGCGGAGAGACTTGGTAAGACACGAATGTAGGAGTTAAAAAAAGATGTGCCATTGTTGACTGGCAGATTTAAATCTCAACCCATTCACACCCGAAAATATGACTATCGCGTACCCGTAGAAACATAGTAGCGATATGTTCATGTGGCAGTAAAGGCGTACGTCAAGGAGCAAGTTCAAAACTTTCCTAAAGAGACAGTCCACAATAATACAAGCTAGTTTAACGATATGAGAGGCGGCCGAAAAGGAACATCTTCCGACCGAGCGAATGACATGCTCGGTCAGGCCGAAACCCGCTGACGTCATTTCAGACATTGTATATATCTTGCCGTACGCTGAAACTTCGATAGCGCGATGCAAGATTGTGGGGACCGCCACACTAGTAATATGTTGGCTCGTCAGCAACTTGTCACTCACAGCACCATAGATAAACTCTTTATATTTTTCACAGATATCGACATGCACGTTCCGGCTGTCCAACATCCATCTCTTACAACAGAGCACCGCCGGCCGCTCCGTCATGCGGCTCGTGGCTGATGACGTAGCCGTCGACGAGTGCCCCGCCATACCATGGGACGAGTTCCAGGTACGGACGAGATATACACACATACGTACATACATACATATATACATGCTAGATAAAAATTATAACAAACATGGAATGTGTTAGTCTGATGAAACGTTTCACAATAAAGAATACATAATAAATAATGTAGATAATAAAATTAATCGATTGGAATAGGCATTATTAAAATAAAATTTATCAATTTTAGGTCACCGAAAAAGTAATTACATTATTCATTGTAATGTACAAAATTATTAATTAACATTTTAATCTCATACTGATGTCACAAACTTTGATATGAATCATTGAAAAGTAGCAGTGCTTTTTGTGCGCAAGTACAAACAGCAAACGTTTTTACTTGACCACTATGTTGTGTGATTTCGTAATTTTACTGGCCAGTAAAAACCGCATTTATGATGATTTGTATCACTGTTTAAATCATTTCAAATGCCAACAAGTATAATTTTTTATCTTTCCAATCATATTTTTACATTTCCTATCGTCAAAAAATGTTTTTCGAGCATGTGATAAACACAATTTTGTTAATTGTTTTTAAAGCTTTTGCCATGGATTAAGCGATAGAAAAGTGAATATTTTTCCTACTTAGTTTTGTCTCATTCACCCGTAGTTTTATTTATTCAAAATATAACTCAACTTCTGTTTGAAATAACTTGTAGTCTATGGCACGACGCCATCTTTAATCTATGGCAGAGCGGCGTTGCATGATCACCGTTCAATCGTTGTATCTCATGAGACCTCGATGTGTAGACGATGTAATTCGAACGAATGCATCCGTCTCTTTCTAACTATGTTGTCTCTGTGTCTTTTTTTCTCTATGGCAACTCCGCCCGCTCGGCTATCGTGAACGAAAGATTCGGCTCAAGGTATTTGGAGCTCTGACACCGTAGTGATTTCTTTCAGTGCGAGTTACATTTAGATGTAGAGGTTTTGTGTCGTAGCCAAGGGGGTTTGTCCGTGAATGAACGAGAAAGATATATCTGAATAGTAGTAAACTTTAATCTCCTGTAATCATATTAGAACATTTGAAAATAAAGTCAGATGTATCTTTTAAAATGCTTTTAAAACTTGCGTTATTTATTCTTATTGCATGCATTGCTTGCCACATTTTGCTTTTAATTTAGCTTATTATTCTTATAAATATTTGTTTAGTATAAAAATGCTGCAAACAATATAAATTGTAATAGTGGAAATCAAACTTGCAATAGTACAGAAGTGAGCTAACCACACAATTATTATCAATATAGGTACTCTCTGAGACTGTTCAAAACTAAGTTTATTTTTTGCTTCTTAGCATGTTGCATGTATGGGCATTATTTTGCTATTTAACTGTTTTTTTGTATAATAAAAGCTAGCTTATTGTATTAAAATGTGTTGCTACTATAAGTTCATACTTTTATCAATGTTGTTATTTGATAAAACTAAGCTATTAAATAGAATAGCCAGTATGTCTAACTTATTTGAATAATTTTAAGGCGCACTCGACAAAACTGCATTTAATAATATTATGTATTGTGTAATAATAAAATTAGTTATTCCGAAATTTTGTCAAGGATTTTGTTATCCATCGAATGTGCTTTGAAAATATATGTCAGAATTGCATGCTACCTTCTGTTTTACGTCAATATATTTCTGAATGAACATCATCCCAACAGAACAAATTCTCAATGCGCGCCCGCGCGTGGTCGGAGCCGACGACAGACGAGTACGAGAGGAGAAAGATTGAGCCCAAAATCGCCGTCAAACTCGCGAGAACCGAGCTACCCAGGATACTCAATGAGAAGGTGAATAATTTATTTAAATGGACATTTAAAGGAGATTGGCAATACGCCATACATTTATTGCCTCTTAAAGTGTTTTAACGCTGGCCACGCATATTATGTGATAAAATAATTAGGAATTATATTTATAATTTTTCCAGTGTCCACTGTTAACAATTAATGTAATAGGCTAGAACTAGAAAACCTCCTTTATATTTTCCCATACTTGCTATTAGTTTAAATTTAAAATAGTAGGCACATAGTTTAAATGTGTAGAATAAATAATAATTTAGGTGGGGAACAATAATAAAACTATCGTCTTGAGAACTTGAGTTGCTTTGCTTTGCTTTCTTGGGACGCCCAAAAGAAGTATAACTTAGACTTAAACCAAATTGACATTGCACATAAATAAAGCAATCTCTTCTAGGGCGAACCCACCGGTTTAGCGCCGTTTGAGGAGCTGATGGAAGCGCGTCTTCGAGATCTCAGTCTCGACCTCAACATGAGCACCGCGCTGGCTCTGTCTGAGTTCATAGAGGACGAGGTCATACTGCCACCCATGCCGCTTGATGTGAGTATGGTCTATATACGGTCTACATTTTTTTTTAGTAACCTTTTGCTATGCGCATTATTGTATAAAAATTAATATGTATCCATTTTTCATAGAAAAAGTGTAGTTGTTATTTGTTGTTGAAGAAAGCCAGAAGTTTGCAACATCCATCGAATCTGGCTTTTCAATTTAGGCGTTTAAGCAGATTAAAAAACTTGGCTAAGTTAGCAAGCCTAAAGTAGGCTTGCTAACTTAGCCAAGTACTTTTTTTATTTTTTGTTATAAATATCAATAATTAATATTGTTATTGTGAAGTTATAATTTTTATCATTATACTGGCTAAAGTGAACTAAAAGTATTTTGAAATAACTATGGCAGAAAGGGGTGTAGAGATAATTTTTTTTTTAATAAGCCAGATTATTAATTTCTTTCTTTTTTATTTATCATAATTAATTAACTAAATAAGTTATTTATGCTAACTACCTTAACTTGCTGAATTGTACAGCCATATTAACAGACGAAATTATGTTAAAGGTGTTAATAGAGAACATGAGACTGCACTTAATCGAGGACAGAGCGCCGCGCTCCATATCCTCACCGCCGCCGCAGCCGCTCGACCTCGACCTCACCACGCTAAAGCTGCGCCGCGCGGACGACGGGGTCATCCGCCTCGGACCACCAGAGGTCGACACCCCCACCACCCCCGAGGTCAACCACCAAGCGGCTCAGGAGGTGGAGCGCCTGGCTAAAGAGAACGAGGAGTTGAGGAAGAGGATGGCAACGCTGAGCCGGATCGCGGAGGACAATAGGGATTTGAGAGCGTAAGTTATCTGTATAAATAGTTTAACCTTAGAGATTTACACTGTCCTAAAGTTCGGTCTTAACTTCTAATGTTTTGCAAATGATCTTCAGTAAAATGCATAGATAAGCGAGGTCAGTTTAGATATTGTACTATCCAAACGTCCGCTTACCTATCCATTCTAGTTCAGTCCAAATAATTCGAGTTATTGCTAAATCGGTAAGTATTTTGTTTATGCAGTGCCAAGACAAAATGGTGGATCACACCTGGATTTGGTCAACAAAATAATCGCTATGTAGCGTGTACATGAAATAGCCGGAACTGCTCATCATTTGAACTAACCCTGATTAACTTTACTATTTGCATCAATTGCAGTAAAGTGGAGGAGGCGAGTGTGTTGCGGCAATGCGTGCACGCGGCGCAGCAGGAGGCCGCCGCGCTGCTCGCCGACAAACACCAGCTGTTAGAGACCGTGCGACTGCTGCAGGTACACGTTGTTATATTACAGTAAAGTGGCGGAGGCGAGTGTGTTGCGGCAATGCGTGCACGCGGCGCAGCAGGAGGCCGCCGCGCTGCTCGCCGACAAACACCAGCTGTTAGAGACCGTGCGACTGCTGCAGGTACACGTTGTTATATTACAGTAAAGTGGAGGAGGCGAGTGTGTTGCGGCAATGCGTGCACGCGGCGCAGCAGGAGGCCGCCGCGCTGCTCGCCGACAAACACCAGCTGTTAGAGACCGTGCGACTGCTGCAGGTACACGTTGTTATATTACAGTAAAGTGGAGGAGGCGAGTGTGTTGCGGCAATGCGTGCACGCGGCGCAGCAGGAGGCCGCCGCGCTGCTCGCCGACAAACACCAGCTGTTAGAGACCGTGCGACTGCTGCAGGTACACGTTGTTATATTACAGTAAAGTGGAGGAGGCGAGTGTGTTGCGGCAATGCGTGCACGCGGCGCAGCAGGAGGCCGCCGCGCTGCTCGCCGACAAACACCAGCTGTTAGAGACCGTGCGACTGCTGCAGGTACACGTTGTTATATTACAGTAAAGTGGAGGAGGCGAGTGTGTTGCGGCAATGAGTGCACGCGGCGCAGCAGGAGGCCGCCGCGCTGCTCGCCGACAAACACCAGCTGTTAGAGACCGTGCGACTGCTGCAGGTACACGTTGTTATATTACAGTAAAGTGGAGGAGGCGAGTGTGTTGCGGCAATGCGTGCACGCGGCGCAGCAGGAGGCCGCCGCGCTGCTCGCCGACAAACACCAGCTGTTAGAGACCGTGCGACTGCTGCAGGTACACGTTGTTATATTACAGTAAAGTGGAGGAGGCGAGTGTGTTGCGGCAATGCGTGCACGCGGCGCAGCAGGAGGCCGCCGCGCTGTTCGCCGACAAACACCAGCTGTTAGAGACCGTGCGACTGCTGCAGGTACACGTTGTTATATTACGGTAAAGTGGAGGAGGCGAGTGTGTTGCGGCAATGCGTGCACGCGGCGCAGCAGGAGGCCGCCGCGCTGCTCGCCGACAAACACCAGCTGTTAGAGACCGTGCGACTGCTGCAGGTACACGTTGTTATATTACAGTAAAGTGGAGGAGGCGAGTGTGTTGCGGCAATGCGTGCACGCGGCGCAGCAGGAGGCCGCCGCGCTGTTCGCCGACAAACACCAGCTGTTAGAGACCGTGCGACTGCTGCAGGTACACGTTGTTATATTACGGTAAAGTGGAGGAGGCGAGTGTGTTGCGGCAATGCGTGCACGCGGCGCAGCAGGAGGCCGCCGCGCTGCTCGCCGACAAACACCAGCTGTTAGAGACCGTGCGACTCCTGCAGGTACACGTTGTTATATTACAGTAAAGTGGAGGAGGCGAGTGTGTTGCGGCAATGCGTGCACGCGGCGCAGCAGGAGGCCGCCGCGCTGCTCGCCGACAAACACCAGCTGTTAGAGACCGTGCGACTGCTGCAGGTACACGTTGTTATATTACAGTAAAGTGGAGGAGGCGAGTGTGTTGCGGCAATGCGTGCACGCGGCGCAGCAGGAGGCCGCCGCGCTGCTCGCCGACAAACACCAGCTGTTAGAGACCGTGCGACTGCTGCAGGTACACGTTGTTATATTACAGTAAAGTGGAGGAGGCGAGTGTGTTGCGGCAATGCGTGCACGCGACGCAGCAGGAGGCAGCTGCGCTGCTCGCCGACAAACACCAGCTGTTAGAGACCGTGCGACTCCTGCAGGTACACGTTGTTATATTACAGTAAAGTGGAGGAGGCGAGTGTGTTGCGGCAATGCGTGCACGCGGCGCAGCAGGAGGCCGCCGCGCTGCTCGCCGACAAACACCAGCTTTTAGAGACCGTGCGACTCCTGCAGGTACACGTTGTTATATTACAGTAAAGTGGAGGAGGCGAGTGTGTTGCGGCAATGCGTGCACGCGGCGCAGCAGGAGGCCGCCGCGCTGCTCGCCGACAAACACCAGCTGTTAGAGACCGTGCGACTGCTGCAGGTACACGTTGTTATATTACGGTAAAGTGGAGGAGGCGAGTGTGTTGCGGCAATGCGTGCACGCGGCGCAGCAGGAGGCCGCCGCGCTGCTCGCCGACAAACACCAGCTGTTAGAGACCGTGCGACTGCTGCAGGTACACGTTGTTATATTACGGTAAAGTGGAGGAGGCGAGTGTGTTGCGGCAATGAGTGCACGCGGCGCAGCAGGAGGCCGCCGCGCTGCTCGCCGACAAACACCAGCTGTTAGAGACCGTGCGACTGCTGCAGGTACACGTTGTTATATTACAGTAAAGTGGAGGAGGCGAGTGTGTTGCGGCAATGCGTGCACGCGGCGCAGCAGGAGGCCGCCGCGCTGCTCGCCGACAAACACCAGCTGTTAGAGACCGTGCGACTGCTGCAGGTACACGTTGTTATATTACAGTAAAGTGGAGGAGGCGAGTGTGTTGCGGCAATGCGTGCACGCGGCGCAGCAGGAGGCCGCCGCGCTGCTCGCCGACAAACACCAGCTTTTAGAGACCGTGCGACTCCTGCAGGTACACGTTGTTATATTACAGTAAAGTGAAGGAGGCGAGTGTGTTGCGGCAATGCGTGCACGCGGCGCAGCAGGAGGCCGCCGCGCTGCTCGCCGACAAACACCAGCTGTTAGAGACCGTGCGACTCCTGCAGGTACACGTTGTTATATTACAGTAAAGTGGAGGAGGCGAGTGTGTTGCGGCAATGCGTGCACGCGGCGCAGCAGGAGGCCGCCGCGCTGCTCGCCGACAAACACCAGCTGTTAGAGACCGTGCGACTCCTGCAGGTACACGTTGTTATATAACAGTAAAGTGGAGGAGGCGGGTGTGTTGCGGCAATGCGTGTGCGGATTTTTTCTCCTCTATTCGATTCTGGCATTAGAATGGGCATTGTCCAAAAAAAATCACATGTACTTTTTATATTTTTTTTCGTTAAAATAGGGTATTTTAAGGATATAAATTAAATAATTTTGAAATCCATTGGCTAGTTTTTTCTCAATAAATTTTTAAAGTTTCGCTCTG
This sequence comes from Polyommatus icarus, assembly GCA_937595015.1. Taxonomy (NCBI): domain Eukaryota; kingdom Metazoa; phylum Arthropoda; class Insecta; order Lepidoptera; family Lycaenidae; genus Polyommatus; species Polyommatus icarus. The sequence continues at coordinate 21,827,670 of OW569323.1, read as the reverse complement.
ACGTCATCATCGGCGCCCAATTGACCTCTGTAGTATGTTTTTTTTTCCTTTCAATCTTATTTTTAATGGCTGGTTCGTCAAATGCAAGTTATCATTATGTGAAAGCTGATACGAGAAGCTTACCAAAAGTTCGAAACGTAATGTTGGTCGAATTTATTGCTAATTTAACGCCATTGAAGGTCAAACTAAGGTTAAACATATTTGTTCAAAAATATAAGTAACTAATGGGTATTTTTTTGGTTTATATACAGAAAAACGATCACTGACCTTATTCCTCGAAATGTTTTTGTAATGAGCAAAATTAAAAAAAAATGGACAATCCCCATTGAGAAAAAAAAAAATGTCTCTGATTTAGTTCAATTTCAGGGAGGGGGTAGCCAAGGTGTTTCCTTTGATGTTAGAAGAAACCCCGTTCCTCTAAGCCTATTGGAAGCGGAGTTATGGCCGCTTTTGTTCGATGTTTGACAGTTGCTGAGCTGTAATTTTTATCATTATACTGTCTAAAGTGAACTAAAAGTATTTTGAAATAACTATGGCAGAAAGGGGTGTAGATAATATTGCCGGAACATCTGATTTCATAATATGATATTAATTTTTTTCAGTTGAATAAACTCTTTTTGCGTATGGTTAGATACTCGTGCTTAAGGAGTAAACTCGTCGTGCGTCGGAACTGACACACTTTTTTGTCGCTACAACTACAACGTTGTAAAATATTCCAGGAGCAGATATCAGGTGGTTGTCGCGGCAAGAGGTAGCGGTCGCGCGGCGCGCCGCAGTGTCTCGACTGCACAGCCTGCTGCGGCGACAAAAACACTTGAACACGACAAGATATATGAAACAGACTTTATGTGAAGCTCCATGATTATACGTCACGTGACCACCCCCCCTGTATAGAGCAGTATTACTTTTTTAGAATTTCGCATAAACAAACATGATCTCTATTTATATAAACATAGCTATGTTTTTTGTTAATGCGGAATCTGAAAGTAATACTGCTATAAGATGTCATGGGGCAGGCTCGAAATACAGTGAGATGAATAAGGCGCCCTTGCGATAGTGCAAAATTGATAAACGAAGCGCCCATTATGCGATATGAAACGCGCCCAAGTGCAAAATTATTTTGATGCTTTAAACTTACCAGTACTCCTGCTACTATTGATTACAAATGAATGCAGATGTATTTGGTCCAAGCTACGAATAATAAAAACTAAGGAAGAGTAACTCCGTCAAAAAACATGCTCCAAAATACTTGTCAAAAAAGTGTACCTTAGGTTCACTTTTCATACATTAGGTGACCTTGAGCGGTATAAAGGATGACGTTACATGACAGTTCGAATGGAACCAAATTTAAAAATGTATTAGTATGGGAGTTACGTTTCCTTAGGTTTTATTATTCGTAGGGTCCAAGTGTAAAATGTTCGCATTTAGGCACCCGTTAAGAGAACGATAAATATTACAGTTACAACGATAAACAGTACAGCTACGTGTCGCAATGCTAGTAAGTAATACAAACGCGGAATAGTTTAGAAATTCGATTATTGACCTATCGATGCTCTTTTACTCTTGAGTATTATTCGTTATAATGGTATAACGACATAAACAATGTGTTCGTGCGCGAGTAAAAGAAACGAGCAACGCTAAGTCAATGGCCGAACTTCTCTTTAATCCCCGACCCAACTATAGTGCTACTGACTTCCATCACATTATATTATACAACTTTCAAGTAGTAAACATTATTTTGAAAGTTATTCGAATTGGCGATTTGTAAAATACGCCACACACATCTCCAATTTTTTATTTTAGCAATTGAGTGTCGAATGTAATGATTTTGTTTTGTTTTTTAATTATTGTTTTTATTGTTTGACTGTGATGTTATTGCAATATTTTGATTGATAGCAGTTCGCAATTATTTTACCCCCGACAACTTAAAGTATTTGTTCTCATGAATGCCATTTGATATTATAAAAACTTGAACATCACAAAAGATGTTAATTGTCAATACCCATCAGTAAAATATTGCAACCGAAATACAAATTATATGTTAAATAATATAACTGAAAAAATATATTTAGTTTAGTACAAATCACAATAATTTTTATCTGAGAGCCTTTAGAGGCATACTCAAAATAAGATTTAGGTAAGTAGTTGATTAGAAAAAAAATGCTGTTAAGTCTAAGCGACATGGCTCGAAACGCGGATTTCATGCGCTGATTAAATGAGCCTTAACATAATATTATCATTCTAACATTTCGGAAAAAAAACATATAGTGAGAAAACGTTTGAATTAACGTAAATGTAAGAAACATACTTTTTTATGATACATCACATACATGTGAGAATAGTGGATTTTTATAAGGATTTTACATTAAAGTATATAGTAATTGTGTGTGCCACAAATTTGTTAGTGAAAGTAATATTTAAGGTAACACGGCCACGTTAGATTAAATTATTTACAATTTTTTTTTCTTTTTAATATAATTAATAGTTATGTACCGATGGTTTGGCTACTTATGGTGCCTGCATACCAAAGTTTGTTGTACACTGTGTGCTCTAAAGGAATTTATTCTTATACGATTCCTAGTCTTGTTATTTGTGACTTTAGTTATTTTACATTCGGCATCGTGCGACGTGACGCGGCGCTGCATCTTTAAAGTAGCTATCCAAAATTGAACTCTATTCAAAATACATAAAAACGTTGCATTAGCAGAGTTTGAATTTTGAGCAGCTTTATACAGTGAAACGAATATTGCGTAGTAAAAGTTCCACCCAAATCCCTTCTTAAAATGACTGAGCCGCGTCGCATTTCGGTACGAACCGGTATCATCATCACAAGAGTTTCTTTACACATTTCTCTATTTTCAAATTAAAGCTCATTTTAAGGTTATGTAAAAGATGAGTACTTAAAGTCTTATTAACTAGTGAGGGCTTATCAGTTTTTCAGCCATATCTGTTAATGCTTACTTAAAACTAAGTCTGAATGTAAAATGTAACTTCTTATACGTATCATATTGTAATTTGTAACCCATGTATTATATCGCCTATGTAGTTTTAATATTTGTATTTGAAACAGTAGTTGTATTAAAAGTAAATTTAAAATCGATTCTGTTATTATTTAAGTATTTATGTGTTTTCAGGATGAATAAATAAAAGCTGATCATGTACTTACCAGTAACTTACCATAATAAGTTGGAGATTTTGTGTGGAAGGTGCTAAACATTAGCAATTTTTCTTACAATAAAATGAAATAATTATTAACACAAGTCAAAATCTAAGTCCAAATAAATAATATTTGCCTTTTTTTTCTTCGATATTGATGTAATTTGAGCTTTTCAGTTACTAACAAGTAACAATAGATATTTTTATAACAGAATCGATTAAAGTAAAGTTGAGGATCAAGAGAAGATTTAACTAATTGAACTATAATAATATGGAATTTAGTGTTTTCTTATTTAATTTATTAATTATTATATTTCTTATTCGCTGTCGTGATATGTATAAATATTAAATTATATAAGATTTTTATAAGAATTCAAAGTTATTATAACTTATTCTAGTGTATAGATGCATTTGGATTTAATATTTTATTTTTTTATTCGGCTTCAGCGCAGCTTTAGCCCAGATAGAATTATTAACGCATTTTGAGTAGCAATAAACAAAATGATCGCTATATTTGTATGTAAGAATATTATATATTATGTTGTGTGTTTCAAATTTCAAAATGCTTAAATTGTTTATTCCAATGTTTAAAATTATATCTTGTATCACCTATTAATACTTCTATATTTATAAATATACTAATGCATGCTTCAAACTATCATAATCTCAATTTATATTCTGCTCATAACTTCATAAGATAAGCGTGTACAAGATTCACTTAACCGGGAATAATAAACATCTCATAACTTTCAGTTTTGGTAACATCATATTTTACTTCAGAAACATTACATTATTTACATGTATAAAATATGTTATGTTACATGGTATGTCTTTGATTATGAATTACAATTAACACAATTTAATTCGTTTTTTGCTTTATTTACTACCTACTTCTCAAGCATGAAATTACCTGTAACTCTTCCACCACTCACCTGTAAGCTGTGTGAGTAATAGTGAAATGTTAACTGTGTTTGAAAATTATATTTTATACCGGTTACCTGTAATTAAAATCCTGTAAGCCCATTGTAAGCCATACCCCCAATGAGTGTTGAAAAACCATGTTGTTGGAATATTATAATAAGATACAAGTGAATTGTTATGATTAAATATTTAATGTACTTTTTGTGTATTATTTTACTCTACCTATACTTATATTCTCTTTAAATAAAAATATATAGAATTTTCTAAAATAACTACAATGTTATCACGAGTGTCGCAAAATGAATTTAGAAATTCCCGCCAAAACTTGTATTGCCAGATTCACGTTCTGCAGGCTGCACTCGGGGATCCAAGCCTCTAGGCCAGTTTTTCCCTCGCTGGTGTCGCTTATATTTTTTAAATAAATAAAGTAAGTTTAAATACAAAATTTTGTGTTTTTCAGATTTGGGCTATTGAAAAACGGTATAATAACGGTATAATAGACTATAGACTGTAAGCCCATTGCTATTTGCCGTTGCTTAAAGTTATTTTCTGATACCAACAGTAAAATATGTCTAAAGTCTAAACGTTATCCACATTGGTTTATATATTTTCAAAGATTAATATTATTCCATGGGCTTATCTAATATATATAAATCTCCTGTCACGATGTTTGTCCGCGATGGATTCATAAACTACAATTAAACCGATTTTAAGGTTTTTTTATATGTGTGCTTTTTTTCCAACTTGAGAGATAGGATAGCTTAGATCTTTAATTATAGTCGCATTTTTATTTTATTGCAAATTATTTGTCTATAATATTTAATTGACAGTCACAATAATTATCTGTTTAACTCCAAAAGATTCCAATAGATGTCGATACTTTTCGACTGGATTGAGTAATGGGATGTTTTCTTTTTATCATCTCCACCAGACAGCGCGACGGTAGACACTCACTAATTTTCTATTGGTTCCCCACCGATTTGAAATTATCTGCAGGTTGGCATTACTGACTACATGTTGGTCGTGTTTCTAAAAAATATCAGTGTACTGTCAAGTGTAATATCAATCAAAATATCATACTCCTAAGCGATCATTGGCTTAAGCAATTAGGCCAGTATACTGGTAACAGCTTGCACTTGTCAAACTGAAAACATGATAACTGAAAGAGTTTTCTACTTCTACTTTTTATTGTCGGTGTGGTTTTTATTATTTTTCCCCAAATTGTGTTATTTGGATTTTTGATATTCATTATTGGTAAAATATTAGCCACTAAATATCTGTTATCTTGCACAAGTGCAGGTAAGATGTTGTCAAAACCAAAATGTATTATTCCTGTGACATTTGGTGTGAACAACGGTAAATAGGGCTATTTCTTCCGCGAGTTTTAACTAAAACATCGTTATTATAACTTTATTATCCTATTCACTGGAATATTATTGTGTCTTTTTCAAATTGAAATGTATCAAGTTTTACATGCTTTTGCCCAGTTATGTAGCAATTATTGATGGTATTCCCTGGTATTACCGATAGTTGTCTACCCATACGCCATCTAGTTACTAAAATGGAAGCTGTTTGACAATCAAATTAAAAAGCTAAGAAAATTCCTCATTAGTACCTAACGACTAACGGCTACTGCCTACTGGGTACTTTATATATTGATAGGTGCATTTGTTGAATAAATAATAGTAAATTATTTCAACCTGAGACTGAAGTATAATTTACAACAGAGCCAGTACTGGCTGCCAACAAGACTGGCAGCCAGTAATATGGCAAATACATAATATATTATGGCAAAGCAACGTTTGCCGGGACAGCTAGTATATCATATTTTATAGCTTGTAATCTAGTACCTTTTTGTTAATAATTAATAAATGGATTTCGAAAAAAAACCTCACGTTCTATAATAATAATACTATCGCGAAATATCGTAGGCTGGAGCCATTAGTTTTAATTTGCAATTTTATAAAATGTTTACAGCATAAAAATATTAATATTGAAAACTTTTTTTTTTGGGAAGGCATGTCGCTATGGTCCTGACGTCACTGCGACCCATGAGGATCTATTGTGACAAAAAATATATATTTTATACACACCAAGCCTTGGTGTGTATAAATATACAGAGACATGGTACTTATAACTAGACAGCGCACCCAAAAAAATGTTTTGCTAATGTAGTGTACATTAAGACCTTCTTCAGCATCTCTCGAATTGTCTATTAATGTCAACAATTATTATTGTCATACGTTTGTCATACCTTTTCATATTGACAAATATGTGCTACAATTTATTTGGAATAAAACCAAATATTCCTTGGTTTTGTCTTTAATTTCATAACAATTTATTCCAAATAAATAAAGTATTAGATACGATGTCTACAATGGGAAGTTTTCTTTTTATCATCTCCACCAGACGGCGCGACGGTAGACACTTCTAGATTTTCTATTGGTTCCCCACCCATCTGAAATTATTTGCAGGTTGGCACCACTGACAACATATTGGTAGTGTTTCAAAAAAATATCAGTGTACTGTCAAGTGTGGCGTAAATCAAAATATCTTAAATCTAAGCCATCATTGGCCTAAGCGATTAGGCCAGTATACTGTTAACAGTTTAGGAACACGCAAATTGTCAAACTGAAAACTGACAACTGACAGAGAGTTTTGGCGGGCATGTCACTTTCAAAACTTCTTCTACTTTTTATTGTTGGTGTGGTTTTTATTATTTTTTCCCAAATTGTGTTATTTGTGTTTTTGATGTTCATTATTGGTAAAATATTAGCCATTAAATATCCGTTATCTTGCACAAGTGCAGGTAACATGTTGTCAAAACCAAAATGTATATTTCCTGTGACATTTGGTGTGAATATCGGTAAACAGGGCTATTTCTTCCGTGAGTTTTAACTAAACCATCGTTATAATAACTCTATTATCCTATTCATTGGAATATTATTGCGTCTTTTTTAAATTGAGATGTATCAAGTTTTACATTATTTTGCCCAGTTTTGTAGCAAGTATTGATGGTATTCCCTGGTATTACCGATAGTTGTCTACCCATACGCCATCTAGTTACTAAAATGGAAGCTGTTTGACAATCAAATTAAAAAGCTAAGAAAATTCCTCATTGCGCAACTACTGAAGCCAGATAAGTTCGACGTCGAACCCGGCACTCCGGAGGCTGAATTAAAGTATGAACATTGGAAAACGACATTCTCAAACTATCTTACTGAAGGTATGGGAAAAGAAACTTTTTCGGAAGAAACCAAGCTAAGGTTACTATTAAACAATTTATCTTACAATGTTTATATTCACGTTCGTGAAGCGAAAGATTATGTTTCAGCTATTAAGCTATTAGACAAACTTTATATTAAAGAAAAGAATAAGGTTCATGCCAGATATATACTGTTAAAATCTGTACAAAAATCAGATGAGAGCATTTCAGATTTCTTGCGCACGCTCCAGCAACGCGCCCAAAATTGCTGTTTTGAAGCTGTAGATGCTCAAACTCACAAAAGTGAATACATACATGACGCATTTATTGCTGGGATAAATTCAAATGAAATCAGACAACAATTATTACAAAGCTTAGATATCAATTTAGATCAGGCCGTTAATAAAGCCCTTTCCATTGAATGGGATGTTTTCTTTTTATCATCTCCACCAGACGGCGCGACAGTAGACACTCACTAATTTTCTATTGGTTCCCCACCGATTTGAAATTATCTGCAGGTTGGCATTACTGACTACATGTTGGTCGTGTTTCTAAAAAATATCAGTGTACTGTCAAGTGTAATATCAATCAAAATATCATACTCCTAAGCGATCATTGGCTTAAGCAATTAGGCCAGTATACTGGTAACAGCTTAGGAACACGCTTGCACTTGTCAAACTGAAAACATGATAACTGAAAGAGTTTTCTACTTCTACTTTTTATTGTCGGTGTGGTTTTTATTATTTTTCCCCAAATTGTGTTATTTGGATTTTTGATGTTCATTATTGGTAAAATATTAGCCACTAAATATCTGTTATCTTGCACAAGTGCAGGTAAGATGTTGTCAAAACCAAAATGTATTATTCCTGTGACATTTGGTGTGAACAACGGTAAATAGGGCTATTTCTTCCGCGAGTTTTAACTAAAACATCGTTATTATAACTTTATTATCCTATTCATTGGAATATTATTGTGTCTTTTTCAAATTGAAATGTATCAAGTTTTACATGCTTTTGCCCAGTTATGTAGCAATTATTGATGGTATTCCCTGGTATTACCGATAGTTGTCTACCCATACGCCATCTAGTTACTAAAATGGAAGCTGTTTGACAATCAAATTAAAAAGCTAAGAAAATTCCTCATTGGCAAACAATAACTGTAAAGACTACAAAATTACTAGTATGGATTTCAATAATATTGTGAAAACGACGACTGAATTTCGCCAAAAGAAATGCTTCTTCTGCGGTGGGCAAGTCCACCAACGCATAAAATGCCCCGCATTTAATGTCACATGCACTAATTGCAACAAGAAGGGCCATTATGCCAAAGTATGCAGGGGTGAGAGAGTCGGGGCCTCATCTAACGCCGCCGTATCGGAAAATGAACTACTAGGAGCTATTTCGGCCGCCTCCCCTATGAGCTTGAAAAAGACTACTATAGTCGTGACTATCAATAATTACAGAGCCGATGCTCTTATAGATAGCGGGAGCTCTACTAGCTTTATAGATGAGAATCTTGTTCGAGAACTGAAATTAAAACGCATTCCCTGGAACGAAAATGTAACTTTAGCTTCCAAAAACAACACTTCTTGTGTAAAGGGGATGTGTTTTGTAGATCTCAAAATGAATGAACATTTCTATAGACAGAAACCTCTTTATATTCTTAACTCACTTTGCTCTGATATTATAATTGGACATGATATATTAAGTGACCACTCGTCAGTTGAACTTACCTTTGGAGGTACGAAGAAACCTCTTAAAATATGCAATGTTATGGCGGCTTCTGTTCCCGAAGTCTCTCTTTTTGCTAACCTCTCTGAAAATGTAAAGCCCATAGCAATTAAATCTAGGAAACACTCAGAAGCTGATACGATATTTATTGAAAATGAAATCGAGAAACTTTTGAATGATGGAGTGATCGAGCCAACCAATTCTCCTTGGCGAGCACAAGTGTTGGTTACTACAAGTACTACTCATCGTAAGCGTCTCGTGATAGACTATTCACTGACGATTAATCGATTCACAGAATTAGATGCGTATCCTCTGCCTAATATAGAATCAATCGTATCGAAAGTTGCTCAACATAATGTCTATAGCCAGATCGATCTAAAAAGTGCTTACCATCAAGTTCCTTTATTGAAAACAGAGAGATTATATACTGCATTTGAGGCATGCGGGAACCTCTATCAATTTACTCGTATACCGTTTGGCGTTACTAATGGAGTTGCTGCTTTTCAGAGAACACTCAATTTTATCATTACTAAAGAAAAACTAATGGGTACGTATGCATATCTTGATGACGTAACTATCTGTGGCAAAACAATTGAAGAACACGATACAAATCTTAAACGATTTAGAGACGCCGTCCATAAATACAACCTGACGTTAAACGAGGAGAAGTGTGTATATAGACAGTCATCTATTAAACTACTAGGATACAAAGTTGAAAATAACTCAATTCAGCCAGACGAGGATCGTGTCGGTCCTTTAATGAACTTACCCGTTCCAAATGATTCCCCATCTCTAAAAAGAGCTCTTGGAATGTTTGCTCACTATGCTAAGTGGATAAGAAACTTCTCCGAGAAGATCCACTCGCTCGCTAGAAATACACAGTTTCCACTTACTAAAGAACAAATTGAATCTTTTCAAAGGATTAAAGCAGATATACGGAAATCAATTCTCAATGCCGTAGATCCAGACGCAAAATTTACTGTTGAAACAGATGCCTCTGAACATTCTCTTGCTGCTTCTCTTTCGCAGGATGGTCGACCAGCTTTCTTTTCGAGGTCTTTAAATGATTCTGAACGACGCCATTCTTCTGTCGAAAAAGAAGCTTGTGCCATTGTTGAATCCTTGAGAAAGTGGCGACATTATTTAACTGGGCGACATTTTAGACTCATCACTGATCAGCGATCTGTATCATTTATGTTCAATCAGTCACATAAAAGTAAGATAAAGAACGAGAAAATAGAAAGATGGCGTCTGGAGTTATCTAACTACAAATACGATATAGTCTATCGTCCAGGTAGAGAGAACATTATAGCTGATACTCTGTCTCGGGTGTGCTCAAGCGTTACGACTAATAAACTTTATGAATTGCATAATACAATGAGTCATCCTGGTATTGTACGCATGACTCACTGGATTCGGTCAAAGAACTTACCTTACACTTCCGAAGATGTTAAGAAAATGACTGCAGGATGCCGCATTTGTGCTGAGATCAAACCCCGCTTTGCAAGAATAAATGGAAATCTTATTAAGGCTACTGCGCCTTTCGAAAGACTCAATGTCGATTTTAAAGGCCCTTTACCTACTCATACTAAAAATCGTTTCATTTTGACTATTATTGATGAGTATTCAAGATTTCCTTTTGCATACATCACTAAAGACGTATCCGCTGCGACTGTAATAGGATGTTTTAAGGATTTATTTCAGATGTTTGGGACACCGCATTATATCCATTCAGATAGAGGTACGGCGTTTATGTCGAAAGAACTGAGAGATTTCTTAGTGATGAATGGTGTAGCATGTAGTCGTTCTACTCCATACAATCCTCAAGGAAATGGACAAGTCGAGCGGTTAAATGGAACATTATGGAAGACGATAAGACTGATCCTAAAGTCGAAACAAATGGATATTGATCATTGGGAACACGTTCTTCCTAACGCTCTACATTCTATTCGATCACTACTGTGTACGTCCACAAACATGACCCCCCACGAAAGGTTTTTTAAGCACCCTCGTCGGAGTACTAACGGAGAATCTCTTCCAACGTGGCTCCTAAGCCCTGGCCCTGTTTTAAAGAAGAATTATACAAAACAGTCTAAATATGACCCGGACGTAGAAGAAGTAGAATTGATTGAAGCTAATCCTCAGTATTCTTACGTAAGACTAGCAGATGGGCGGGAGGCTACCGTATCTAACAAACATTTAGCACCACTTCCTCAAACTCCTGTAACTGTCCTAGAACCACAACTAGAAACGGAGATGGCACCATTGAGTTCAAATGGTAATGCCGAAGTTGAAGGGATGGAAGCAGATTCATCACACCGGAACACGGAGGATTTCGATTCTGATCCTCTACACCAAGATGAAGAAGTACTACAAGAGGCACCTTCTTCGCCCCTGGGCGTTAGCACAGAGGAAGCTGTAACTCGTGATGAGGAGAGAGATCGGACCAGAAGATCTGGAAGACAAAGGAAAACTCCAGATTATCTCAAGCACTATGTCCCCCGTTAATTCTAAAGGCCGGATGAATGTAGTGTACATTAAGACCTTCTTCAGCATCTCTCGAATTGTCTATTAATGTCAACAATTATTATTGTCATACGTTTGTCATACCTTTTCATATTGACAAATATGTGCTACAATTTATTTGGAATAAAACCAAATATTCCTTGGTTTGGTCTTTAATTTCATAACAGCTAAAATGAGTTCTATTTCTTAAGCAATACGGTAGGTCAAATATCTAACCTGCCTCTAAAATAAATAAAATAAAATAAAAATTGTTTTATTTCCGAATAGATTTGTAGCAAATGCTTTCAGAATGTTGATACTACTGGTGCCTACCACCGGTTCGGGAACTATCCCGGCGAGAAGAACCGGCGTAAGAAACTCGCCGGGGTCCCACTTTTTACCAAAAAAGTGAGAAAAAAATTAATCTTTTAAAATAAAATTTACAATTGTAACTTAAAATTATACAATGTCAATATCCATACATAATTGTAAGTCATATAACATGTAGAAGTGGCCTTGCAAGCAGCCATCCTACTCCCAAGATGTGCCATCGTTTATGAAATCATTGACCTTATAATAGGCTTTGGCACACAAACGTTCTTTGACTGCTTTTTTAAATTTATTATATAAAGCCGGCTGTACACTCTCGCCGAGACACAGCGAGGCGGCCCGAGTGCGAGAGTGTAAATGGGTGCGCTCGCCTCGTCTCGCCTGTCTCGGACCCTCTCGGTCCGTTGTCGGTATTTTGCGCCCGAGACAAAGGGTCTCGCGAGGAAAACGAGCACACTACTGTACACTCTCGCGTCTTTCAGTACTAGTCCCGCCGTTGGACAGTGTAGAACAGAAAAATAACAATATTAAACGACATTATGAGTCATTATCTGTGAGAAATAAAATTAAATATGATTATAAATCTTTGGATTACAATGATATCTTTCGATGCATGGTGAATGGTGAATGGTCGTTTTCCTCCATCTTGTCTGAGTTCTTTACTGCGATTGAACTAAGCGAGAATGTACATGATCCCACTCGGGCAAGGGGCTCTCGCACGAGACTCTCGCCCGAGAGCTCTCGGCGAGAGTGTACAGCGGACATAAGCGGTAGCTTGCAAAAAGCGGTCCGAGCGAGAGCGTTCCCGCTGGGAGTGTGTCCTTGTCTGACTTCTTGCCAGCTCACATAATCATTTCTTTTGGTAGAAATGTTAGAAAATAAAATACTTTTCTTTTTAATAATTTGCCAATACGAACATTTCGTAAACTTAGAAACGTATTTAAACGAATTTGTACAGTTTTAATAATTAATAAATCAGTTGATTGTACTCGAAAATATAATTCAAAACAGAGCAACCATTGAGTTAATATTATACACTAGGAGAGAGCCTTATATCGGTGTATAAGCGTCAACACTCTCAACAGCGTGTAATGTTATGTCCGACTTACTCGGACATAACAAAGGAGTCGGTCTGCATATTTCATGTAATAAAAGTGTTAATAAAGGTTTTTAGTGAATATTTTGTGTTAGATATTGTTGAGTTTTGTGGTTCCGCTAAATAATAAACCATAAGAATGGCCAAAGAATGCCTCAGACACGTGGATTTAACATTAAATACGTAAGTTTTGAACGTTTTTTGGGCTTTTCAATTGGTATTTTTGTAAGCTAAAAAGATAATTTATAAGTTTAACAATCCCTTAATCGTGCTATATAAGGCATTAGTGCTAAAAATGTCACATCAATTAATGATTTGTCTTTGTGTTTATATAAAAAAAATTGCATAGCTTTTTACGTGTGTTTACGGATTCTCATTACTTGAACTATAGTTTATCGATATCATGAACTAAATGACTTTCTTTTCTGTATAATAATATGCTTCAAAATGATTGACAAATAGAAATATTCAAGAAAATAAACGCACACTACTTGTATGAAAATAAGCACAAAATAGCCACGCGATGACGGGCTAAGTTTACATCTATATATATATATATATATATATATCCTTAATCTGTGAGAGCAACAGTATCTGTGGTAATACTTAGATATTTGGTACTGGTAATACTAAATGTAAGATGGCGATTTGCTTTGGTTGATTGGTTGTTTTTCGTGTTTCGAATAATCTTTAGGGTAACCATGAATTTGAAATATTAGAGATGTACCGAATGGCATGAAAAGTATACCTACAAAATCGGACTTCAAAAAAAACCACATCGTAACAAATGAAGCTCTGGATTTCTTTTTAGTCGGTGCTAGCCAAATAAATTCTGGCTTTTATTTTTTAATATTACTATCGGAAACCACCGCCTATAATCTATATTATAATATTACGTTATTACCGCTAATAGCTAAACTCGTTATCAATAACTAGATAACGCCTGCAACTCAGTTGCGCCAAAATTCGTTTATCGCGCGGGAACCGTACATTTTTCCTATGTCCTGTATATCCTAGATAGATTTTAATTATAATATTATAAAATTAAATAAATATTTATGGGGGGAGCTTCCATACAAAACACAATTTTAAAACTGTGTTTTGTGGGAAACACATTTTTTCTTAACTTTGACAATATTATAGCGGTACGGTACGGAACCCTTCATACATTATTTACTTTTAAATTTAAAATTAGGTTCATACCTGTAGTTAGGTAGGATAGATATCAGAATAAGTACCTGAATTTGTAGTAGTTATGGCCTGTTTCACTACTTCCTGATAAGTACCGAATAGGCTATCCACCACTTAACTTGACAGATGAAGGATGAAGAATCTGTCCAAAAAGTTGCGAATAGCCTATTCGGCACTTTATCAGAATGTGGTGAAACAGGGCCTTAGACCTTAGTCTCATATTTTGCTGTTTGGTCATGGTCACCACATTAGACAGAGACACGACTACCACCGGGGGCCCTCTCGCTCGGACCGTTTTTTGCGTCACACAGTGTTGCCAACTATGGGGATTTCCCACTAGTGTGAAAAAATAAATTTAGTGGGTTTTTTAGGGGGTAGAATATTTTGGGGATATTTTTGGGGGTAACATTTTTTAAAAATAGATATTTTTTAAATAAAAACCTTAGAGTTTGGCATTGATTTGAATAAATTGTATAAAGAAAATTACTGCAACAGCTACTAGATGGATCATGGAATAATAATATTATACTCATAGAGTATAAACTATAGGATGACTTATGTCTATGATATTATTATGGTCATCCTATAGTCTATAAGAGTCGCTTTTATTGATGTTGAGATTCAGTTTGGACCAAAAATATTATGGTTCATGCGTTACTTTTCATCCATCTCATGATAAAATTATTTAATATAAAATTAACAAATCATTCATCATTAATAATGATAAAATTATTTAATATAAAAATTAACAATTATAATTAACATTTTAATAATAAATGCTTACTGATTCTTGATTTTATGGAATGTTGAATTATTTTTTTATACCAACAATATAAAATATATAATAATTTATAACTTTTGTCGGTTAAATTTTAAATAAAATATAAATGACTGCCTTTTTTTCGTTTTTACCGTGATCGAAACAATTGCGATCGCTATTTAAACCGGGTGAAGGTGTATTTTAGTGTTTTGAGCACTTATTAATAATTAAAATAAACCCCAAGTAATTTTAAACATTTTGAATTTTTGGGGAGTTTTGGTTGAAATTTAGTGGGTTTTGAAGTTGCTTCAGGGGGAAAATGTTTTGAAGAGTTGGCAACACTGGCGCCACAGTGCACAGTCTAGTTAAAAAGCGCTTATTTCACTTATCCTAGCTAGTTTCCTAGAGCCTAAATCGTTTCCGATTTAGTCAAGTGGAATAACATTTAGAAAGCTAGGATCCTACCTAGGAACCTAGCTAGGATAAGTGGAATAAGCGCTTATGTACCATGTCTCTGAAAATATATTGTCAAAAGAATTTTTTTTAATATGGGAGTTTTAATTTTAGACCTAGCAACCGGTAGCACGTGAGCACTTGACGGCGTGATTATGGCAACATTTCCAGTTAATGGCCGTCAGTTAGCTGGAATGGGGGCGAGAAACTGTTTTCGCTGAAAATTATTGTAAAATAACAAGTTGTTGTAGTACTATTCGTGTTGTTGTGAATTAAAACATAACTGTAAAATTTTGTACGGGTTAGTGAATTCTAGTGACTTTTGTAATAGTGAAATTGTTTTAGAAATATATGTGTCATAAAATAGTTACGGATTAGTGATAATTTTTCTTATTTGTTTATTGGATTACTATTTCCAGTTTGAGCGACTACAAATAATCAGGTGAGTTGGATTCGAGACGAGTAGATTGAAATAAGACGGAACGCATGCCACAAATACTTCAGCTATCGGCGTAGACGTGATGTATCTTCGATTTGCAACCGGGAGATAACGGATGATATTTGATTGCGTAGTTTCTGATAAGGTTCTACATTCCACTGTTCCACATCAAATCTTCATCACTATGTTTCCCATAAACTCAGTTTATACTTGAGTATGCTACATCTCAATCTATATTTAATTTATACCCAGTTTAAAAGTGAGTGGTCTGTATTAGTCATTGGCTAATAAAAACACGTGAAATACGAAATCCTTGTAGAAAACAAGTGTATTGTGATGCTGCCATTAATTGTGCCAGTCTGTACACAGTGCATGTTTTCCAGTTTTCTCACACATTTATTTACTGATATTCAACCTGTGTAATTTCAACTTCAGCAATTTTATTTGTAATTCCCTTTTAAATATTCATATCTCTTTTATTTAAATTTCCAGTGATTCCAAAAAATCTAGTAGAATTATGATTCTGCTTCTCATAGCTCATTTCAGTGACAAATTCCAGATAAAAGTTCATCGATTCAGAATCTAAAATATCTCTAATATTATTATAGATGACAATAGATGTATTGGAATAGTATTATAGAGTAAATGTTCAAGTATTTTAAATGTATTTTTCTCATACCACCATGAAAAAACCACTAAACCAGTTGATCAATTTCTCACTATCCAAATGCTGGATTTAATTCCCATTTTGTGTAGAATATTTTTAATTTAATTTCATCACTAATAAAACGTTTTCAGTAGTAGCACCTCCATTGTGGGTATCGCAGACACAATAGATTGTCAATTGTTATGCTGCAGCCGGCTGCCACTTGGGGATTGATGGGTTAATGCCCAGGCGCTGGTTGGTCATCTAGTATAAAAAACACAACAATTTTAATACAATAAAATATACTATCCAACAATGAGTTCAAAACTTATGGAAAGTGTTAATGACGACTTTTCATTCATAATATTATATTTGCATCATTTAGTATTTGCATATTATTATGATGTACTGTGTTATTTAAGGTAATTTGAATTTTTTTGTAACAACTTCATTAAAACCTTGTATAAATTATGACAATTTGAATTCATATAACATTATAATGTTATGTTACAATACAATAAATGTGACATAATTTCATGTGTGTAGATTAATGAAAATACATTTTTAAAACATTTCGTAGTTTCTATTTTAATGCTTCAAGCCACAAGCGTAACGTGACCATATGTCCCGCTTTGGGCAGGACAGTCCCGCTATCAGGCAGTCTGTCCCGGTGTCCCCCGCGAGGCTAAAATTGTCCCGCTCTTGCAAACAGACCAAACAATAATTTAAAAGTATTTTTAGCATGGGAAATGCCTGAAAGTTACGCACTCCCATATAACAACATGATGTTTCTGCCAAATTTTGCTCGATAACAATAGATAGACACTTGAAATATATATGGGTGATTCTCTGCTATTTGGAAACTCGTCCATACAAGACTGTCCTAAGCAAATTTTATTAAATGTTGACAATGTCTGTCAATACAAAGAAAGGCAATAGTATATCAAACGTATATATTAAAGAAGCTGACACATTTTCCTCTTGGTTTTTGAGTTATAGATGATTTTGTGCAAAATTGTGACAGGGGACTGTTTTTATGAACAAAAACTAGTATTTCTGTTAGTTTAAATTATCCAAGCTTTATTTTTATTGGCACTTACATACATAAATATTACTAAAACACTAATCAACGAGATCAAAACACAGTACACTTATAAAATAGTGACTTTTAGAGAGAGGGAGAGACTATAACATTTGTGATAAACTAACTAAAATAAACTTCATACCTTAACAGTCTCTCTAAAATACTTATTGTGTGACATAAATCAGCTTTTATAATGTAATTAAAAATAAATAAAAATATTGCTAAAGTAGGTATATTACTGAAAATAAATCTTACTATCCAGGGAAACATCTGTTATTTCTCAAAGACCGGTCGCGGTATTGATCACACAATCACAATCGTAATGTTTCGGATCGATACCGAAAGTGAATTTTGCGGCGTTTTCAAATTTTATCAGGCGAATGTTTAAAAACAATTTGAGTACAACCTTCATACATATTTTTTTTAGTAAATTTCTAAAGAGTAAAATCGGGACCCTATTACTGAGACTTCGAACAGCCTTCGAAATCTCAGTAATAGGGTCCCGATTTTACTCTTTGGGTACGGAACCCTAAAAATCAGGTACAGCATAGATTTAAATAAAAATTTGGGATCGATTACGTTTTATCCTTCAATTTAAAATTGTCATACTAGGTAATTGCGCTTTTAGGGATGGATTTTTTACCCCCCTTGTTTTTAATTTTTTTACCCCTTTCCTAAAAATGCAGATTTAACCATTCTGTCTTAACTAATTGTATTAAAGTAGGTAAAAAAAATGTTTTTAATATTTGTATTTATGATTTTTGAAGTGATTACTTATTTAGCGGCGTTGAGCACTTTTGTGGGATGGGTAAAAACTGTGAAACTCGCGCCAGATTTTCGTATTGATCGAAAAACCATATAAAACGCGTAAGACAAGTTCAACATTGAAATTAAAATTAGATGATAATTAAAATTAAGTTATAATTAAAATTGAATAATTATTAACATTAGTAATGTCTGTGCGACTGCTAATATAGCTGGACTTGATTTGATTGTGTATATCTGTTGCGGCTATAACAACAAATACTAAAAAACAAGATATATTTCATATATTTTAGGGGGGGCTCCCATACAACAACCGTAATTTTTTGGCCTTTTTTGCTCGATATCAATAACGATAATAGGTAGGCTCTTCAAATTTTCATAGAGTACTTGACTATATGAGTTCTTTATTAATTAATAAAACCAATAAAAAATTAATAAAATTAATCCCATACAAAAAACACAATTATTGACCTTATTTTGCTCTGTAACGGTACGGAACCCTCCATGAGTGAGTCCGACTCGCACTCGGTCTATTATTGCCTCGGCGTGCTCGCCGCAAACGAATGCCCGAAAAATAATAGTTAATTTTGTTATATATATTTAATTTTTCATCGAGGAAACGGGAAAAACCGTTTAAAAACGTTTTAAGGATCAAAAACGAAATAATCATTACATTCTCAAATGATGTTCCGAATAGCGTTACGTTCCGAACGAAACCGTAATGAAACGTTCTTTAGTTATTTAAGGCGATAACGTTTCGAAAAATATAACGTTTTTCGAGCCCTGGTTGATAGGTTAAATACTGTATGGGTTAAGGTAGCTTACTGTTATATTAAATTATATTATGATTTAAAGCATATTGTAGAAACATGCTTATCATATTCCATAATCAATTAGTCCTATACCATCCTATACTAATTTATGTTTAGTCAAAAAGTACCTATGTTTGCACAATTATTTTTGTCCTAAAAATATGTTTGTAAAATTACTTATTAGTAAAAGAAGATATATTAAAACTTGAAACAAACAGTGACTGTTGATTTAAATTGCTTAGCCTCTATTAGACTTTTATTTAGTTCAAGTCTAACTTGTACTGCATGAAAAATAATACTAGGGCCAGAAACAGGGTAGAATGACAGTGCCAGCTTTAACCCATCAACCCCCAAGCGGCACCCGGCTGTCGCATAACAATTGAAAATCTATTGTGTCTGCCATTCCCACGATCGAGGACGATACATTTATTTTGCACAGTTGTTTTTGTTGTTGTTTTGCTCACTTGACTTTTAGCTCGTTAAAGATTAAAGTGTGTAAAGTGTGCGTGCCTCACTAAACCCACAAAGAAGTTCTAACTTCTGTAGAATAATATAATTTCTAATAGAGAATTCGACACGAATACGAGTTTTCGTGATATTAATTAATCGTCAAGGCAAATTGAATTAATATCGAACATTAAAAGGCGCTAAGCCTCTTGTGTTATCCACATACGAACAGATATTATGATAGTATTATCTGATTTACCCAAGCCGCGGTCAAGGCTCGCGGCCGGCTTTCTAACAATGCAACGCCCTACATATCGGCATTATGGTATTTGGGAATTTGTACTAGGGCTAAGCTCTAGGGCTGCCAGAAGCCAGTAAAATTAACAAAAAAAAATTAGAAAAGTATGAATTATTCTTTAAGTCTATCCTTACTCCTTAGAATGTTGGTCCTCAACGTTGTAGAGGACTACAGTTATCGTAACGTCTAAAAAATATAAATTCCATTGAGTAGCAAGTAGCAACCCTGCAGTCACAAGGTCACACCTCCCCGTTACTAGTTCGCCTAGCATTTGATAGGCTTAACTATCAAGATAATTATATTTACTTTGATATTTTTTCAAGAATGCTTAATCTAATTGTAAATAGGCTTACCTACTTTAGTACTTGGTATATATTTTCAAGGTTCTGTTATACAGTAAATTCTTCATGACGTACTTCTATCAAAGAGCAGGGTAAAGTTTTCAGGCCTCTTCCCGTTGGAGCATTATTGCGTCTATGATTGCCCATGGGCAATCATAGACGCGTATCGACGTTGATTGAGCAATGTTTGTGGCACAGACAGCCGCAATCATGGTTGTAATCATGATTATCCACTATAGCACAACGTAGAGTTATGTGCGGTAGTAATTATACCAAAAAATAGGGCAATGTTGCTGCTATCATTAAAAATAACGATATGAAAATATGTATTACGAAACTAGACAAGTCATTAAGGAGCATAAACAATTGCATTGACCTCGTACAAAGAGGATGCCGAAAATAAAATCCGGCGGTGCGCCGTGCGTTTTCATAACGTTTAATACGACCGTTGTGTGGAAGCACGCTCCAACGCCGATGTGTTGCAACTCCTGGCTTTCCGGAAGCTGTACATGCTGCGTGGAACTGCGTATTGCCTTGGATTAATCGAAAATGTGGTAGGCGACAAAAGAACTTCATCATCAGACGATGGAGTACGCTGGTAATCTAAAAGACTGGATCCATAGCGAGATTAAATATCTCGCTATGGATCCAGCTGTGGACTCAATATAACAGTGGACTCAATGTGACAGTAATAACTAGTATTAATATAATTGGTAATCAAGATCTATGTCTAGTTACAATTAGTATCAACATTTAAAGCTCTCTTACACACAAAAGCTTTTCTTACAGAACAGGCTTCATTGATATCATCCTATAGATGGGTTTTAATTTGGGTGGCCATGGAGAGCGACTTTTAAAATCTGATAAGATATTAATCTAGCTAGCTCAAGATCTATTGAACGTACTGTGGTCAGCTTAGCGCAAATCCTGTGCCGAGAAACAAAGGATTATCATTTATCAGCACAGCACATCCTATTTTAAGGACGTGATCCTCAAGATTACGTTGCAATTAATCACCAAACAAAGCCTCTTTACGCCATTTTTATATGTGATTATTACATACTAAATGTAATTGCCTGCACCTTTGATCATTGCTCGGAAACCACGCATTTTTTTGCAGTAAACTTTCGATTTTAAAATAATGCAAATTGCAATAAGCATGGACCATCTGTTCGCAATGTCGACTGCCCCTAAGTATAGTGAGTCAACTAACAAATTGCAAACTTTACAGGAGAGCGTTTGCAAGAACGAAACGTTATATTTTTATCGTCGTTAAAATTACGCAAAAATAAATGATAATAGATTACCTATAAAAAGGCCCTTCAACAGGGCAAAATAAAAAATACATTATTTTATTATTTACTGAGATAATGTAGATATACTAGTATACGTCGATTATCTGTAAGTTGAAATTGGATCAACTACCACTTATATTTTTATACGCCGTATCATTAAATCTACGTATTTCGGCAGCTCTAAACCTAAAATATGGTAAAACTATTTTTCATTTAGAGTTTTCTTTCCTTCGGTATCGTCATTTTGCTCTCATAATTCGTTTTTGTATAAATCTTGGCAGTTGACTCACTGTACATGGATATAAAGTTAAAAGCATGTTATTTTTGTTGGTGAGTCAACTGTCACAATGTAAGTAAAATAATCAAAACATCTTTTATTTCTTAAATTTTTTATTATAATAATCGTTTTCATTCATAAATTAAATATTTTATTATTGAAAGTTCTTTATTTTTTATAAAATTAACTAAGCTAAACCTCTGTAGCTAAGACTTAGGTTTCAAGTAACAAAACACAAAATATTTAATAATGTATATTGCGTATTTCTTATTTAGTATTAAAATTTGATTAATTACTAAATAGCAATCATTTTAGAACTTTCAGTTTTAAACATTTACAAAGGCATGTTAATTTGTACATATTCTGGGCATTGGCAACCGAACAAAAAGGGGAAAAAAAATTGTTTGCTGTATGGGAGACTTCCTTAAATATTTATTTTAGGTATTTTGTTTTTAATATTTGTTGTTGTAGCGGAAAGTAGCAACAGAAATATGTACATAATTTGTAAAAATTTCAACTGTCGCTAAAGCTGTAGCTATACAGCGATTCTCGAGATACAGCTCGGTGACAGAGAAATGATCAAATTGACCGACACCGAAATCTTTGTAATAGAGTTCGGTTTTTACCCTTTGGGTACGGTTCCTTTGGTAGGGGAGCCCAAAAGGAGATTTTCAGCTATGCCCGATATGTCAGGTAAAGCTTGTACATAAGCTTCTCAAATGTCTCTAGTTAGCATGGTACAAATATCTGATTTCCCAGTTGGCGGATAAAAAAAGTTTTTTTTTCCAAGTATTGAAATGTCATACATTTGTAAGATTAAGATAGCCGATAGGAAATGTTAAGTATACTCCAAAGTATCTACCACGTAAAGAACTGGTGATTTAAAGGTAAAGTAAGCCTGTAGGGACATTTTAAATAAAATAAAAAAATAACTTTATTTTTAAGAAAATAAGCTTTACAGATGGTTTATGTTGCACTCTATTAAATTGTATAGTCCTTGTTGTCTAAAATCTTAAAAAGATTTACCAATTATAATAATTATTTTAAATATTTTCATAGCTGTAAACTGGCTGTAGCCTCTCAACTCAATCAACGCGAAAATAAAAACGCTCATATAATTTTTTTATCCGTTTTACCTAGTCTACAAAACCTACTAGATTTCACAATACTCTACTAACTACATAGAAAGCACTTTGGGATCCCCAACTACTTTAAATTAGTCGTTTTTTGGTCTTTTCACTCCGCGCTCACCATATGAATGCTGAGTCAACTTTCAATTTGAACCAAAATGCCCGCGATCGCGTCCCGCGTATACTGGTGAATATAACTTGACTCAGTATTCAATGCACAAATTTAAATAAGTCAGTAGATGACTCTGTATGCGTCATTTTATTTCCGGTATTAATAAAGATACAAACGTTTTTTTAAAACCAGCAGGTAGAATATGATCAAATTAGTGTAAATATGCCAAAAAGTGCAATTTGGAAAATTTGTTAGTTGACTTAGTATACTTAGGGGCAGTCGATGTATCTAGGCTGTACAAGTCTTCATAGAAGTAATGTGAGGACTACCAACGAGCACATTACTAATTTTAGTCTAATTTATATCCAGCAATTCCTTCCATTTTCTTCCTATCCAATGTTATATTCCAATCCTTCCATTTTCCTACACCTTTCGGCATAATAGTGGATATATAAGCAATATTTTCCGAGATTTTCACCAAAGTACGGAGTTTCACCACGTTGTGACTAAGTTATGTTCGTTCTGCGTAGATTATTGTGAAACGACCAGAACACTCAAAATAACTTGAGATTTTAACTGTTTCACAATCTGATAATTAAAATTGTATTAAAAGTTAAAACGCTTTAATAGGTGGTTCTCCAAACAATAATTAACAATTGTGCAAACAGACACGTCATTAAACTATTATACCATTATCATTAGCCCGTTACAACAATATTTGTAGAATTCACGGTCGTGAGCTACACTCCGAAAACACAATGCCATGTCTCGCACGGTGCGCCCTTGCTTCGAACTTCCAAGTATGAACCCTAGAATAAGTTATAAAATATTCTTACGCAACTCTATTCATACCAATATTAATGCGATAGTATCAGTATGTTGCCAGTTACCACTTACGCCTAAGCGGCTGAAACGATTTTTTTGAATGTATGGAGGTACTTTTAGACCCGGGAAAGGACATACTATGATAGTCTTTATCCTGAAAACGTGTAAAGTTACCATGTTAATAATATTTTAAATGTTTTCGGCATTCAATGTCGTTTATGACTAAGGATATTTTGAAAAGGTTAGAAAAAATTGTTGACTCCAGCAAACTTTTTACCAGGCGATTCGATGCAGATATTTTGCTAGCCATTTTATGTACAAAAAGTTTAGTTTATATTCATCAACCTTGACAATGACCGGATTGGTGAGAACTCGTGATATCGCGCTATCATTGACATTCAGCGCAGCCGAAACACATTTAGAGGTTGTGACCGCATAATGTACACTCCCACTTTGTATTACGAAGGAACTCAGCCAGAAAATGGTTCGTGTTAGCCATGTTTGTTTTGCGAATTCTGTGACGTGACAAAAATACTACCCTCTGTAAAACATCTCGAATTTTTGCTGTATTACGCCTGTCCTTGGTACCAACGTACCAAAGCACGTTTGACGTTTAAGGTAGAATTGACGCAAAGGATGTTAAGGCTATAATTTAGGTAAAAAAATTTGTTCCTAGCATAAGAAGTAGAGTTGAGAAATGAAAAAATACATTGAAGAAGCCATTGAAGAAGCCTGTAGGACGTGCTTATGGGGTAAAAGTTGCCGCTTTTTCTGAAAACGCAATTCATTTCCACACATTTATTAGTTGCTTACTACTTCTGAGTGACTCGCTCCAGTGATTCAGCTCGAAAAGGTGTGATATCATTTTTTTAACGGAAAGCAGACTTTCTTTCGTATTAAATATAATGAAAGTTACAGTCACCTTAATTTATCTCGTTAAGTTGCAATATGAGCCAAAACAAATCTAAGCCAAAGGCCAAAATTCTCCTCGACTCTATCTGCTCTACGGTCTACCTCGAAGTTGGCCGAAAACATCGCCAAAATGTTAAATAAGGATTGGAAATTTAATCATTTTAGATATAAAGTTTTCCAGTAAATGTTTATTTACCTGCTTCCCCGAACGCAGATAAAATCGAATCGAGGTATGTGTTAGAAAGGAAAATGCCAACATTGTTAGGGTAACTTTAAGATAACTTTCTGATATCCATTTATAGATTCTTGTTTGTGGCATGTTCGGTTACGCGTTTCAAACGGCAATTTGATTCAGAACCGATTAAGACCGAAACCTTAGTAGTATTTAGTTGGTCTCCAACATTTTTTGTTAGTCAATAATTTCTTAAAGACTATGTAAAGGACTAGTTCCGTCCTTCACATAGTCTTTAAGAAATGGTTAGATCTCCGGTTTGAAAAAGTCTTTTTAGTTGTTTTATTGTGCAAGTGCAATAAACTCGAGTCTCTGATGTAAGATTGTTTTGTGCTCCTTATCAAAACGTTTTCATCTAGATGTACGGGTATGACGAATGACACTATAAAATCGTATCAAGGTTTCTGCAAGGTTTCTGATTTCTACAATGTTGAATACAAAGAGGGATAAAAGTTTTCTGTGTGTCAGCCTAATTTAGCAAGTACTGATATTCTTTAAAAATGATTTTATAATTATTCGGTCTCCTAAGAAGATTGAGGGGCATAGTTAACTGAATCACCGAATTTATAGCGATGAAAGCGTAGCTCCTTAAAATCAGCTAAGTTGCGGAAACAGCGTCTATGGCTGTGGCACGTCCGCGGCGCGCGGACTACGTCGAGATAGTTGTATTCGCGGTTACAACGAGTTTGAGACCGGCCATTAAAATGCCTCGAGCCCACGCACGCCCGCTGCCGACCGGTTGTGGCATCTATCGTGACGGCAAAAAGTCCACTTTCCCCCGGCCAGTCTCGCCGGTTTGCAATTACACACCATAACCGAACGGCAACAGGTATGGGTCTATCGATGGGTATTTATTATTACATTTGTTATGCCGGAGGGTTGCGGTCCTTGAACATCCTTGAGAACGTGGGAAGCTTTGAACGCTCGCTTCGAAATCATGTAGAGCTTCTGCTTGCGCAAACGGGGTAAAAGATATTGTCGTTCTAATCGCATCGCTTGTTCATTCTTTGCAGTGAATCGTGGTAAAGTCTAAAGAGGAATGGAATTTAAGATTGTTTATAATACCAAGCACGTATCGAATGTCGTGTGCGATTGAGCAACGAGTGCAAATCCATCAATTTTCATTTGTCAGCCTGCCGGTTATGCACAATTAGTAGTTTTACGCAATCGTTTGTTTCAATGAATGTAGAACATAATATTGCTTGGCAAATTGACTGAGATCTATCGGATTTATTGAAAACTAGCTGACCCGGAAAACGTTGTTCTTGTTTTGCCATTTACGCTAACTTTTGGCAAGTATAAACCTTCCGCCTGAATCACTGTTAAAAACGCATCATTATCTGCTTGTAGTTTTAATGATCGATGGTTTATACTTTGTAGTGCTATAAAGAACCCATAGACAAGATTAATCGAGCGGCGGGCGTTTGGGTGTACCGCTATCGCGATATCGCGGTATCGCGGAAGGACACAGAAGTCCGACAAGTTTCCAAAGGGCTCGGCCGCAATCCGATAATTGTGTTAGGTCTAGGCTCTAGGCGACGCGGAATGCACCAGTTCTCAACTAATTACTCTGGACCGCAATGTAATTTAATTACTCACTTTCAATAGAACGTCATAACTCTGGGAGCCGATATTTTCGCAGCCCCGGCGGAATAATTCCCTGTAATTAATCTTAGAATGTAATTTTTCGAATCGGAAACTACGGAAAACGGAAATTATTCCACCTCGTAGATCATGTTAGAATTTTAATACCTCGTATTATATTTTACGGCTACCTATTTTCTACGATTATCAAATGAATAACTTGAATTTTAAGTATACTAAACTGTACTTACAGTATGATTTAATGACCATATTTTACTAGGGAGCAAATAGTTTTATGTCATAGTTCCTTATCGTGGTGTATGATAATGGTCCTCGTTAAACTTTTGAATTATGTTGTAATATATTATAATTTAAATTAATGTCAGAAATGTAACGTATTAAAATACCGTTCTAAACGGTACACCGTATTATAGTGTTTAATTATTTTAATAGGCTTAATCGTTTGTGTTGAGCTAAACATAAGTATGCTTAAGGCAAGCCGCATACATTTTCCGTGTTTCTTTTCCGAATTAAAAAAATGCCGTCTTCATACCCATGTACAAATTGCCCGGATCGGCAATGATCGGCAAAAATATGAAGACGGATTTTTTTGAGTTCCCAGCATTGTTCTCATAGAAAAGGTTGTTCATTTTGACGGGCTCATTTGATAGTTTTAAGGATAACAGTGTTAAACACCCGTATGTCACAATCTGTGAAAATTTCTGAAGTCTAGCTGTAGCGGTCTTGAGATACAGTCTGGAGACAGACGGACGGACAGACAACGAAGTGTTAGTAATAAAGTCCCGTTATTACTCTTTGGGTACGGAATCCTAAAAACGAACCTTTGCGCTAGTCTCACGGAATTCCAAATCGTAATTCGACATTAGGAAATCGAATACGGAAAACGTGTGTATGCGGCCAGCCTTAATGACGTTCTTTTTCCGCTTCGATTCGCTTCAACTATGAAACGAACCCGAAATTTAGCGAGGGGTTGATGACTCGGCAGACGCTGCTGTTTATGTTACGTGGTCAGGAATATGTTTTATAATATAACAGGTCAACGTATGTTATAATAGGCTTTAAACCAACCTCGCTGTGTGTCCTTGGTTCGGATGACCTATTAAAATAGCTTGTTAGTCGCGGTTGTTGGTTTAATTTTGTAACGAAAATCTGTGCACAAATTATTCTACTATCATGCCCAAACTACGCCCAAATTATAATATTAAAGTACATTTTTAATTTTATATTACCTTATCCCTAAAGCTCCGTTTAGACCAAACGAGCGAATGCTCATTCTAGTAAAGCTCTTTTGATGTAAACTAAGAACGAGCATACTTTCGTTGTTCTAGTGTGTTCGCCACGTGTTCGGCGGTAAATAGGTAGAATGCTCTAAGAATCTCGCTCGTTTGGTGTAAACGACGCAAGAGCGCTCGAGCAATGGGGATTGTCCATTTTTTTTTAATTTTGCTCATTCCAAAAACATTTCGAGGAATAAGGTCAGTGATCGTTTTTCTGTATATAAACCAAAAAAATACCTATTAGTTACTTATATTTTTGAACAAATATGTTTAACCTTAGTTTGACCTTCAATGGCGTTAAATTAGCAATAAATTCGACCAACATTACGTTTCGAACTTTTGGTAAGCTTCTCGTATCAGTTTTCACATAATGAGAACTTGCATTTGACGAACCAGCCATTATAATAAGATTGAAAGGAAATTTAAACATACTGCAGAGGTCAATTGGCCGCCGATGATGACGTCAGAGCGAAACTTTAAAAATTTATTGAGAAAAAACTAGCCAATTAATTTCAAAATTATTTAATTTATATTCTTAAAATACCCTATTTTAACGAAAAAAAATATAAAAAGTACATGTGATTTTTTTTGGACAATGCCCATTGCCTAGACTCTAGAGCGTTCTATCGTGTTCGGGCGTGCTCGCTCTTCGAGGCGGTCTCTTCAAAGGAATTCTAGTGTTCTTGAAATATTTTACTTTTTGGCGGGTTTTTTAAATTATCGAGTATTCTTCTTTTATTAAATTCGTCACCCACCAACGTCTTTTCCTTCTTTTCTTTTTCATTAATTGCGTTAT
The DNA here is from genome assembly GCA_937595015.1 of Polyommatus icarus. NCBI lineage: Eukaryota > Metazoa > Arthropoda > Insecta > Lepidoptera > Lycaenidae > Polyommatus > Polyommatus icarus. The sequence goes on along the minus strand of OW569323.1, from coordinate 21,799,030 downwards.
AACAATAAATACAGCACTTGAAATCACAATACCGCTATTACAGTCAGACATAGTGTAGTTGTTACGTTGTTTATATACTCTTTGAGTGTAGTCAGTAGTGTGAATCCTACTACTTATCGTTGACGAATGAGTAATGAGCATTCGCTCGTTTGGTCTAAACGGAGCTATATGATTCTCATCTATAGAGCAAAAATTCTTATTCTTGATGTTCTTGTTGATTCGATTGGTGTAAACGATCTAAAGTATGTTGTAACGAATTATAGTTTACACTAAACGAATACGAAATAATGTTCTTGTGCAGTTCTTGCTCTATGTTCTTTTGGTGAAAACCCACCTTAACTGAAATATGTAACTAACTAGATCGCAGTTCGCACGCATGAACGCTTTTATTGAAGGAGCGTTCCATATTCTGAGATGAAAAACCTAATTAATAACTTATTGATAAATAATTTATTGAAAGCTGATACTGTAGTTACATAGGTATCGCGTGACGCTAATATTATCCGATAAGTTATACAACAAATACGCATAAAAACTAAACGCTTAGGTTTCGCAGCATGTGGAAAGAAATGGGCACAAAAAAGATGATTGACGTTTTAACATGCGAGTCAAGTGCGCATCAATAGCCATATTTTATTGAATTTAACTCTGCTGGGGCGTTCCACGCCAAGTGGACAGGAAAAAATAGTCGATGTCTCCGATTTTGATTATATTTTGGAATATTTTATACCTACACGTGTTATTAATACGTGTGCCAAATATTTTTGTAACTAGTGACCCGCCCCGGCGTCGTACGGGAATAAAATATATAGCTATTGAAAAAATGATTAAAATCGATAACCCATCACGATCCTTCATGTGGTCTACTTCTTATCTCCAAATAACATAAAAATTGCTACAGTAGTTCGCGAGATTAAATCCTTTCGAATAATTTTCTACATTCTCCTATCAATCTTAGCATGATAAAATATAGCTTATAGCCTTTCTCAACAAATGGGCTACCTAACACTGAAAGAATTTTTCAAATCAGACCAGTAGTTCCTGAAAGCAATGCGTTCAAGTTAGCCCTTTCAAATAATTTCCCCCGGTTTTTTCCACATTTTCCCCTATTTCTTCTCTTCTATTAATCTTAGCGTGATAAAATATAGCCTATAACCTTCCTCGATAAACAGGCTATCTAACACTGAAAGAATCATCAAAATCTGTTTCGTAGTTTTAAAGATTAAACGGAACAAAGGGACATGAGGGAAATAAAGTGACTTCATTTTATAATAAGTATATTATATAGATATAATGGCTAGATTAAAAATGATGGGACTTTGAAACGTGACTTTTCTATTCGGCACTCGGTGATTCAAAGCCGATTATTAATTAAAAAAAATATATATTAGAATAATTAAACCACTGAACTTGTTACTTCATTTAATGAGCTCTTTAACTGTATTTTTGAAAACAAAAAAATGTTTTTTTTTCTGTGAAAAAAATGCAAATCAATTTTTTTTTCTTGATTTTCTCAAAGAGGACCCTTTTGATTTTTTTTATATTTTTTGTGTAAATAGCTAATATTCTATAGAACATTCCTGCACAACTGCTATAATGGGCCGGGAAGTGGATTAGGAGCTAGACTGAAAATACTGTTGAAGGGTGGCGTCCAGCGCCATACTATAACTATGGGCCGAGATCGATACATAGTGGAAATTGGCAAATAACATCAATTTTGATGTAGTGAAAAGTAACATGTAATAGATTTTTTAAAGAGGTTTACATAAACAAAGGTTTTCAAGAAAAAAAAATTCGTGAAAAAAAAATTTTTTTTTTTCAAAAAAAAAATTATGTTACTCTTTAAAAAACTTATCTAAGGGTACATATCTCCACATCAAAATCGAAGTTTTTTGGCAATTTCCGCTACTTAGCGATTTCTGCCCATAGTACAGTATGGCGCTGGACGCCACCCTTCGGAAGTATTTTCAGTCTAGCTCCTAATCCACTTCCCGGCCCATTATAGTAGTTATGCAGGAATGTTCTATAGAATATTAGCTATTTACACAAAAAATATAAAAAAAAATCAAAAGGGTCCCTCTTTAAGAAAATCAAGAAAAAAGAATTGATTTGCATTTTTTTCACAGAAAAAAAACATTTTTTTATTTTCAAAAATGCAGTTAAAGAGCTCATTAAATGAAGTAACAAGTTCAGTGGTTTAATTATTCTAATATATAATTATTTTAATCAATAATAGGCTTTGAAGCACCGAGTGCCGAATGGAAAAGTCACGTTTCAAAGTCCCATCATTTTTAATCTAGCCATTATATTACAAAAATATTTGGCACACGTATTAATAACATGTGTAGGTATAACATATCTAAATATTATCAAAATCGGAGACATGGACTATTTTTTCCTGTCCGCTTGGCGTGGAACGCCCCTGCTATCAATACCCCGATCTTGCTATTTTAATGCTACATTAATGCAGCTTCGTTCCTCGTTTGACCAAATCCGTTTCCTATCAAACATCCAAATAGTAATCGTGAAACAAACGTCAGAGTTGTAGAGTTTTAACCAATCAGAACGCGTTTGAAGATGGTTTGAAATTATGTATTCAGAAATAACTCTGTCGCGCCAAACTTTGTTTATCGCGCGGGAACCGTATATTTTTTCAGAACAAAATGACTGTAGCCTTTCTCGGGAATCTAAGTATCACTGCATAGTTGCAACTTGCATACCCTATTTCAATAAAATCTGTTCTGCGGTTTGGGCGTGAAGTCGAGGACACAGACAGACACACTTTTGCATTTGTAATATTATTAGTATGGATATCATTTTCTAGATATGAAACGGACTAAATCGAACGAAGCTGTATTAATGTTAGATTACGATAGCAGAATCAGGGCACTCCTATAAACAAACTCACAGTCGCGGCGATTGTTACGCGTTGTTACGTTTCAATATTTCAATGATACTTTCGAAATAACGTAAGAGTAACTGTTTCGCGAGATCGCGTGTCCTAGAGCAATGACCAGCGCCGCGGCCCGCGACCGCCAAACGCCATGACACACTATGTTGTATAGTTTATAGCCATTATAGCACATAGTTTACATAGTTTTAGGGTGTGATAGCTATGCCCTAATTAGTTTAAGTCCGGTATTACGATGTGGTATTGTTTAAATTTGTAGAGCCTCTTCTTAAATGTTTTCAATTTTAAAAGGGCATTGTGCATAAATGTATGGAACATGAAACCTGCATCTCCAATAGCAATATTATGAATACATATTGTTTTAGCAAAGAAATCTCCTAACTCCAAACAGACAGGAGTAGCAAAGAAGCTGACATAATAATTGTTGATTCAATTGAATATTTGTGTTCCATTGGAGATTATCCCGATCATCTCCAATGATGTTCTCCAATGATGATCTCCAATGCTGCGTCGAGCTGCGTCTGCGGAGCGAGGTCCCCGCGACGCCCCTGTACATATCTCGCCTGCACTGGTCCATGGAGGTCGAGGACGTCGTGGACTACATCCAGAAGAAGACGACACTGCGCCTGAGGGTCGAGCGTCTGCAGTCTCGCCACAAAGTTAACTTTAGCTCCTTTGTGGTGAGAGTACCGACGAATCTTCTGTCGACTTTCGAGGCGCCGGAGTTCTGGCCGATGGATGTAGTCTACCGGAGGTTCCGGGGGAGACTCCGGAACGAAGCGTCAAGTCACGTCGCCGACAAAAATTAGTGACAGTGTTAGTTTATAAGTGAATATAAAATATGTATGTTAGTTTATAAGGTATTTATTATATTATTAATATGTATGTTAGATTTAAGGTATTTGTTATATGGGCCTCCGATGCCCGAAATAAAGATGATTTGATTTGATCAGTGCATTTTCATTCATTCCTTTTCTATTGACTTTGCGTTTGATTTCAAAGCAATTAGCAATTACTTACCCAATGCGCTAGAAACTTGTAATTGAAATAGGCCTTGTTATTGCTGGTAACGATTGGACCTGATTTGCGGGTGATTAGCACACACAGTAATATCATTGTTTGGCTGAGTCACTTAGTGAGAGGGCTAAAGCCTATTAGATATTCCGGCGATAACATCTAACAGTTGCGGCCGTTGGCAGGGTGCATTACAGTATAATGTTGTAGAAAATGTAGAGTTTGAGTATTGTACACAGTACTGTTACTTGGCGGATTCGGAATTTCGGAGAGACTTTTTAAAAAATAAACTTTTATTTAAACTGGAATTATTTTATTCAAAAAACTTAATATTTAACTTAAAAGAAGACCTGCACCCGACGAAGGTCCAATTCGATCTGACGAAAAACTCCGCAAAATGAAATAAAGAAATAGCAAAAGTTTCCAATTGCAATTCTATGAAATGCAAGTGAAAACTAAGCGTTTTTAATATACATATCATCCCATTCGACTTTCGATATAACAGTACATTGTATTCTCCCTTTGTTATTGCTGGTTTCTGGTGCCCTAGCACCACACACACACCACAGTAACCAGCAATAACAAAGGGTGAATAAATAAAGGTACCTATACCTTGTGTATATTCTTAATTGTTCAAATAATTAATGTTAAATTGTTTAATGTTTTTCAAAATGTGCTCGCAAAATGAACGCTCTTTTCTTGTACCTTTTAAACCACTGGAGATATCCAAGCTGTAACGTTTATACTAGTACTACACAACATGAATATTCACGTGTTTCCTTGAATTTAAACTCTATCTTCTCAACCATAAGATGTGCATTTGCATACTCTAGCACGTTTAGGGTCTCTTTTCAACGGTCGTGGAGCGAGGCGAGGGTTGGCCAAGGTCGCGCATTGTGAAAAACTGGAACCTATCTTAATCTCAGCTTAGTTTGCTGTATGGAGTGCTTATGTAACACGCTATTAGCGTATATAGACTCGATACTACATTATATACTCGTTAGCATATTACGTCATATGCCAAAACATGATGACATAGGAATTTTATCGCGTTGAGAAATCAATTATTTGTGTGATACATACATGATTTGATCTCGATTTGAATTCGAGTTAAAGTTTAAAGTGAATGTGTGTGTTAATTTGTTTTCTGTTGTCCACAGAGTCGAAAGTGCATCCATGAGACGTCGCTAGGCTTCCTAGTTCTAGGAAGCGCCACGCTGCGCCATCTAGTTACATGTAAGTTTCTAATTAAGTGATAATTTAATCTATTGTTACATGGATTTCTCGAAAAGTGTAAAAATCTAATCCTATGGTCTTCGATACGAGGCAACTCACAAAACTTCATGTTTTAATGTAAAATTGGCATAAAATACTGTGACTATAGGCTCGTGGTTTGGGTCATTTGGATGTGGGACACGTTGACCCTTTGAAGGGGTTAATCCCCTTCGAGGGATTCAATGCTCGGTGTCACCAACACAATACACATTTATTTAGCACCTTGACGATATTCCGTTTACAGCAAGCCAAGTTCAATAGCTTGCCTGCGGTTGCCAAGATAGTTGCGATGCGGTGTGGACTGTGTTTTTCTTAACCTTCAAAACTGTTTATCTCGGTCTAGGTTAGTTTTGATGTAAAGATTACAAAACCGCAACCGCTAACATTATAATGCAAAATTTATTTACCGAACTATAATGAGCTATTAGTCATTTGATACCTAACATAGCGAGTGGTAACTTAAGTCTTATGTAATTTTCAATGGCTTGTAAGTGAGTAGTACTCAGGTCTGTCAGAGATAAACAACAGAATATGTTTATCGGACGCATTATCCAGCATTAACGGCAAAACATTAACCAATCGACAACTCTATAGGATAAATAACACCTGTCGGAAAACCTGTGAAACCTGGCATAGATATTTAGAGCTGTGCGTCCTATACCTAACTTCTGTCACTTTAGTGGCTCAGTTCGGGAGTGTGCATTGAAGAAGTCATGAATGAAACGTTTGTCCGCAAATAGAGCCGGCGCCTCAATCTTCCAATAAAACGAGGTCGTTGGACCCGCACCACAATGATATCACGCGCCACAAGAGAGTTGCCCGCTTTTCCGCGTATCATAAACTTTATTATAAACATGTTAAATTGATTATCTCTATAAATATGTTTTACATGTAGAGTTTGTCACTATAAATATGTTTTACACGGAGTAGAGATGATGATGATTTAGGTAAAGCGTGCGAATATTATGATTTCAAATAAGCTTGTTTTTGCGATAGTCTCGTGAACTAGTTTGTGTTTTGCGCTTCGCAAGTGATTTTTAAATGAAATAATTGCAAAATCAAAACTCTGATAAGACGTAGTCCCCAGATAGGCCGGTGGAAATTAACATTAAATTCGCAAATCATGATGTAGTGCTGCATTTTTGGTATTTGTTGCATGGGTGATGGGTGTTGTAAATCCCAATTTGCAACTTTGAAAAAGTTGTGCTCGCTGCGCACAACGTGATAAACTGCGAAAATTTTCGACTTTTTTCACTTTTTGCTCTAAAAGTCAAACTATGCGTTTCCGACAAGTAACATTCACTACATAAATGAAGCTAATTAAATTGGCAATTGCCAACAATTTAAGCCTAACCGCAGCTCTCTAAACCTTATAACAACAGCTAAGCTGTGGTCCTTCAAAGATAGACCGTTTTTCCCGAAAATTTGAAATTTTTAGTTTTGCTCCTGTTTGAAGCAAAATATTGGCAAAACCGTCGTAAAATAAAGTTGTAGTACATTTAATTTTCTTTTATTAGAGCACAACACAATCACTCACAATCTGCATATATATCAAAACATAAACTGGGAGTACCTTCACGCGGTGAAGGCGGTAACAGTGTAAACTGGCTAAAACTCCCATTAACTAAACAAATGCCTTCGGGCTTATGTTTTAGTTTTAATTTTCGCACAAGATAGTACTTGGAAGTAGACTACCCGGTAACGCAGGGGAGCAGCCAAAAAAGCTATTATCTTATTAACGCGAACGAAGTCAGGCTAAACAGTCATAAAAAGGGTCGCTCGGCTGGCGTACCTGACTCATCGTTGGGCTCAGGCAATTGAGTCGAAGGGAGAGTTGGCTTGGCTGTTAGTTTGGACATTGCGAAGGCCTTTGATCGGGTTTGGCATAAAGCGCTGCTATCAAAGCTTCCATCATACGGGCTGCCCGAGAAATTATGTAAGTGGGTCACTGGTTTCTTAGCAAACAGAAGCATAAAGGTCGTAGTTGAAGGCGAATGCTCGGAAACTCAGTCTGTTGTTGCTGGTGTGCCTCAGGGTTGTGTGCTATCACCTACTCTATTCTTACTTCATATCAATGACATGTTGCAGACCAGCGGCATTCATTGCTATGCGGACAGTACAGGTGATGCTATATATAACGGCTCCCCCAATATTTCTCGGCAAAATGTCACTGAGAGTCGAAACGAACTTGTGTCTAAGGTGGAGAATTCATTGGAGAAGGTCTCTGAATGGGGTAGACGTAACTTGGTCCAATTCAACCCCGCCAAGACAAGTCTGCGCGTTCACCACTAAAAAGTCACCAATGGTCGTATATCCTCGTTTCGAGGGCACATCTTTAACCATCTCCCCTAGCATTGAGATACTTGGCGTCAAAATATCGAGCGAAGTCCAGTTCCGATATCATCTAGAGGGTAAGGCCAAATTAGCCTCGAAGAAGCTTGGTGTTCTTAACAGAGCGAGACAGTACTTCAGTCCGGACCAACGCCTACAACTCTACAAGGCGCAGGTTCGGCCTCATATGGAATATTGTTCTCATCTCTGGGCAAGGGCGCCAAAATACCAACTGCTCCCTCTGGATCGTATCCAACGAAGGGCCGCTCGAATTGTTGATTGCCATAATGTTTCAAACAGCTTGGACCCCTTGGAATTACGCCGAGATGTAGCTTCGCTCTGCATCCTCTATCGGTTGTATCACGGGGAGTGCTCTGAGGAATTGTTCGGAATCATACCACCTGCAACTTTTTGCCATCGTCCCACGCGAAAAACATACCATCCTCATCACCTTGATGAGTGGCAGTCTTCCACAGTGCGTTTTTCGCGTAACTTTAGAAAGTTACGCGAAAAACGCACTGTGAGGCCACCACCATCTTTGAGGCCACGGCCTCAAAGATGATGAACTTTATTTGAAAAAGCTAGACGAAGTCAGTGTTCACGATGCTTGCAGAAGAAGATTCACCGCTCGGCATAATATTGAAGCATGTGGGCGTCGTGGAGGCAATCCAATTCCACAACCTCACCCATCAACCTCTAGAACATCGGGTCCGGAGCATTTGTCTCCTTTGTGCGGAGGAAATCTCTGAGGAGTTTCTCCAGCTTCAAAACAAACTTCCCAAGTCACGCAGAAATGAGGTGTACAAAGTAGAATCAATGACAGTTATGGAATCAATGCTTGATGCAGCCAGTCGTCGAGGTGATACATGGGGACGGCAAGTCATTGATCGTCTTACAACTACTTTTGACCTCGTTGTATCTGATTCAAGGTACCATAAGTTATGCCAAAAGAAGTTTTACAGTCTTCCATCCAGCGTGCGAGAGCAGAAATACTACTACTAATTTGCGTATAAACTTTTATTTTACTTTCCCAAATTTTGTACTTTTGTTGATTTACCTAGCCTGCAAATGAAAAAGTATTATCCTTTTTATGATTTTATATGCCTTCTGTTTCAATTCTTTAAAAATCGATTACGATATCTGAAAAAACAAAAAGAGGGTATTTTTGTTTTTCAGATATCGTGAGTGAACTATTTGTCTCACAGACTTTGTTCTGTGCTCTAATGAAAGAAAATTAAATGTACTACAACTGCATTTTACGACCTTTTCACAGAACGAGCGGCTTTGCAAATATTTTTCTTCAAACGGGAGCAAAACTAAAAATTTCAAATTTTCGGGAAAAACGGACCATCTTTGAAGGGCTACAGCTTCGTTGTTATAAGGTTTAGAGAGCTGCGGTTAGGCTTAAATTGTTGCCAATTTAATTAGCTTCATTTATGTAGTTAATGTTACGTGTCGGAAACGCATAGTTTATGACTTTTAGATCAAAAAGTGAAAAAAGTCGAAAATTTTCGCAGTTTATCACGTGGTGCGCAGCGAGCACAACTTTTTCGAAGTTGCAAATTGGGATTTACATCACCCTAACTGATCCAAACAACATACCAAAAATGCAGCACTACATCATGCTTTGCGAATTTAGGGTTTTTTAGTGTCGATTTCTACCGGCCTAAGACCTAAGCATACTAATTGTTTCTACCAATCATCAACCTTCGGATCACGAGTTTCAACGTTTTCATAGTTTCATAATGATTGCTATTAGTGGTGATAAATGCTTTAATTGATTAGCGACGTGCATGTCGTAGTAACGAAATGAGGAAACTTTTCCAAATGATGTGTCATTTGAAATGCAAACCAAGTAGAGCCGCTCTCAGCCGACCTATCTAGCTCTACTGAAGTGGCGTGACCCCGAGGCTTTGTTAGTATAATTTAGGCTCGGCCATCTTTATCCGTCGTCGCGGATCACCGGACACACATAAGAGGCGGATGTTAGATTGTCGAGAGACCAAGATGTGCCTGACCATGAATCCGAATGTCTCACATTTTACAGAGAAAAGGCGCTTTTTCCATTGAACATTCTGAAGCTAAGCGACATTTTCGAGCTATTGTTTCGAGAAAAAGTCCAGGAAACTTAGATTGCGCTTCAAAGAGACTTTCAAGATGTAAAATGCAAATGATCTCTGTGCTACCAGAGACGTTTAGAAGTTCGACGCTACTGGAAAATCTCAAAGATTTTTCGCACAATCTCGGCTCGCTGGTGCTAATTAAATTCCTCGGTGCTGCGCAAGAGAATATTTTAGGTATGACCTCAGGCCTGAATCGTCTCGGCTCTCGTATAAAACAATAAACGCGCCCGTATAAGGGCTAATTAATGCCGCTGCTGGCGAGGCCGGCGCATTGTGTGCACAATCACGAGTTATCAAGTAGGTGGTAAGTGGTAGCCGAATTGTTTATGGCTGTCTGTCATTCGTGACTATCATTGCTTGAATCAATCAGTGTTGTTTGAGGTATGAAGCGTTTTATGATACCTTATTATTTCTATTCCATGGTTACTTGAAGACGAAGTTTTTACCGATTGGCGTTAAACGTGGTTTTGCGTAAACGTTTTTTTGTTATTAGTTACGTATTTTTCTTCCTTGTCCTTGTCTAATGTATAGGTACAGTTAGGGAATGCAATACCGGGATCCCGCATGCATTATGCGGGACTAATCCCGGTCGAAAATTTTGCGGGATCCCGCGGGACTGGCGGGATTACAAAGAAATGTGATTCATATGCGTAACTTTGCGCGCGGAGGTGCGTGAACTGGCTACAGGCAGACCGCTTAACAATTTAGCTTCAATTCACCTATAATTCACTTTAAAAATGACAATTGAACTAACCAGCGTGGATGCTGAGCGAGCATTTCCAGCTGCTAGCTACCTTGTGTTGGAACCGTTTCGGAATCTTTGGGCACAATTTTTACCTATATTTCGAAAAATGTTTCGATAAAAGATGGACTAAATAAATTAAAAAAAAAAAAAAATGCGATTTTTTTAGTTTTTTTTAACTTTTATTATTACGAAGCCATTTCCAAAAAAATGATTAGATTTTCTTTCATTTTTTTATAAAGTCTGAAGTATGGAGGTGTTAATATAATTAAACCCTTGAAAAAAGTGTCCGACAAAGTTTGTTTTATTTGAGATTCTAAGGATAAAACGGGGTCTATCAAGTAAAGTCATTATAACGATTTATTTTAAAAGTTTAAATCCACCCAGCGGGATCTCGCAAATACCGGGATCCAGCGGGATTGTGATGGTTCAATCCCGCAAATACCGGGATTGAAATTCTCTTGCGGGATTGCATTCCCTAGGTACAGTATTTTGCCTTATTTCTTTCAAACTTAATAAATATACGTGACGTCTTATTTTGCATAAACTTTATAATGATAACATCGCAAACTCTTGTTAGTAGAGTCGTTGTAGAGTTTGAGAGTTTGAAAGCGACAAAGGCAAAGTTTTCTTGTTAAACTAAGAAATTATAAGACGTTTACGCTAAACTCCGCTAGGTCAAGTCCACTATTTTAACAAAGCCAATTAGGGAGCCATTGAAGTTACTGCAAAACGTAGAACATAACGACTGGCTTGCAATGACTATAGCCCGGTCACTGAACGTTAGCTCGCTAAATGACTATGATTTAATCGCAGAATTGCCGCTATTGCTCCCAAATTGCATTGCCTTTGGCATTGACAGAGCTAAAAGAGGTTATTAACCGAATTTATACGTGTTGGGCGATTACACATCGATTCGATTATACATCGGATTACCATCTCCCTTATTATTGTGAAGAAACCCAAGGGGCTTGAGTCGAGGGAATCATTCGGGAATGATTCCTTTGACTTCACGCGATAACTTCCTTGCGTATGATGCGCATGATTCATTGACCGACTTCCAAAAAGGAGGTAATACGTTCGGCTGTATGTATTTTTTTAAATGAGTAATTGTTGAACATATCAAAGCGCACGGAGTGCGCGGCCAAGTTCCAGCAGGCCGCGCACATGCCGTGCACTATTTACACGAACCGTTTCGACGCACTATTGACCCCCCTGTAGCTCAGTGCCTATTGCGAGTACAAAGATAAAATTATACCTACGTAATTATATGCTAGTACTTACGCAGTATACCAAATTTCGTAGATATAGCTTCGGTAGATCCTGAAATATCTCCCTGTGAAAATAGCTAATTTTGGCACTGACTCACTCACTCACTCACTGACCGGTAATCAAAACCTCTAGGCCACTTCCAATTGTCCTAGCGCTATGAAATTTGGCACACAGGTCGTGTGTTATATGTAGATTAACAAAAAATTGAGAAATTTAAGAAATCGGTCAAGCGTGAGTCGGTTCACCTACAAACCTGAGAGGCCACTTCCGATTGTCCTAGCGTTATGAAATTTGGCACACAGGTCGTGTGTTATAAGTAGATTAACAAAAAATTGAGAAATTTAAGAAATCGGTCAAGCGTGAGTCGGTTCACCTACAAACCTTAGAGGCCACTTCTGGTTGTCCTAGCATTATGAACTTTGGCAACTTCCAATTGTCCTAGCGCTATGAAATTTGGCACACAGGTCGTGTGTTATATGTAGATTAACAAAAAATTGAGAAATTTAAGAAATCGGTCAAGCGTGAGTCGGTTCACCTACAAACCTGAGAGGCCACTTCCGATTGTCCTAGCGTTATGAAATTTGGCACACAGGTCGTGTGTTATAAGTAGATTAACAAAAAATTGAGAAATTTAAGAAATCGGTCAAGCGTGAGTCGGTTCACCTACAAACCTTAGAGGCCACTTCTGGTTGTCCTAGCATTATGAACTTTGGCACGCAGGTCGTGTGTAATAAGTAGATTAAAAAAATTTGAGAAATCGGTCAAGCGTGAATCGGTTCATCTACGAATTTTAGATACCACTTCCAATTTTCCTAACGTAATGAAATTTGACACTCAGGTCGTGTGTTATAATATGTAGATTAATAAAAAAATTAAGAAGAAATCGGTCAAGCGTGAATCGGCTCCTGTACGAACTATAGGTAAAAATTCTTATACGCCAGTGATACAACGAGAATTGGTTTAAAATATTGTCATCATGTATAATGCATACCGTATAGCTTATTAATACTTCGATTGCGGATTCTTGGAAATCTATTGTTTACGCGGTCGAATTCGACCGCTTGGGAGTTGATATACTTAAGTTAAAAAAATACTGTTTACTTGAAAATTTCGCTTCTATTGATAGTTTACAACTAGCGCCATATATCGAAGGTATTGTTTAAGTCGGGTGTGGCACAAAAAAAAATAGGTATAATTTCTTGAAAAAAAGGACTGAAATCCCACCAAAAACATACCTGTTAAAATGGGGCCAAGTTCCTATCAGCAAATTTTTGGTCTAAAAAAAGAGTTGAAATCCAATCCAATGCCAAGTTTAGATGCACTTCATCGATTGTTATCATTTTCATCAACAGCCTGATCCATAATACTTCTAAATTTGAACTTGGCAGGTTTTCGTGCTTTACGTAACTCTGGATAAATTGTAAAATAAGATAATATAATTAAATTAACCTGCCACGTTCAAATTTAGAAGTATTATGGATCAGGCTGTTGATGAAAATGATAACAATCGATGAAGTGCATCTAAACTTGGCATTGGATTGGATTTCAACTCTTTTTTTAGACCAAAAATTTGCTGATAGGAACTTGGCCCCATTTTAACAGGTATGTTTTTGGTGGGATCAACAATTACTCAGCCGTTTGTGGTCCGATTTTCAAAATTCTTTTTGTGTTGTATAGGGTTTGATTCGAATTTGGTACCATGTTCATAAAAATGGTGATCTGATGATGGGATCCATGAGTAATCGAGGGGACATCTTGAAATTTGTATGGAAACATATAGTGATTTCGATTTTTTCTGAAGCATTCGAGGTAAATGCTACCAAAAAGTAAGACCAGGTAAATGCTACCAGGTTATACCCTGGATCCGAAGGTACCGAACAGAACTTTTGAATGCTTATAGGTACAGGTTCGGGGATTTCGGCGTTGTTTAAACAACTGAAAGCATAAGCCAACACATCAATTTGATTGATCATCATCATCACAACCATAATTATACCATGGGTCATCACTCATCACACTATGACCCAATTATTGGTACTTTTCGCGATATTTTGCATCGAAGCAGTTGTTTTTGATGATGATTTCGCTGTTTGTGGACCGATTTTCAAAATTCTCGTGTTGTTGTATAGGATATTATAATCTTAATTTTGTATAACAATTACGAAAGTGGTGAGCTGATGATGGGATCAATGAGCAATCGAGGGAAATCCTTGAAATTTATCAAAACACTCATAGTGGTTAAAATGTTGTTTCTAGTAAGTTAAACATATGTTACGAATAAGAGAAATTTCATACGAAGGTGTCTCATGGTCCAAAGGCACTGAATAGAACTCCTGAACCTTTAAAGATAAAAATTTGGAAATTGCAGCATCGCTTAGATAACTGCAAGCATTTACCACAACTTCGCTTACAGTAACATAATGTGAATAGTTAACATTCGTATCAAAGCGCACGGAAGTGCGCAGGCCTAGTTCCAGCAGGCCGCGCACATGCCGTGCACTATTTACATGATTGGTTATTTACGCATAAAGCCTTATTTTTAAGCGACCAAAAAAACGAGGAGGTTATATGTTCGGCTGTGGATATTTTTTTTTATGTATGTTCAACGATTACTCCGCCGTTTGTCAACCGATTTTCAAAATTTTTGTTTTGTTGTATTAGGTTTCACTTCAATTTGGTCCCATTTTCACAAAAGTGGTGACCTGACGATGGGATTCATGAGTAATCGAGGGAACTCCTCAAAATTCAAATGGAAACATATAGTTTTTTCGGTTTCATATGAAGTATTCCAGGCATATGTTACCAAAAAGTAAGATTTTGCACCATGGTTCGAAGGTGGTGAACAGAACTCCTTACTCCTTATAGATACATGTTTGGGGATTTCGGCGTTGTTTTAAGAACTGAAAGCATATACTACTAAGCTAATTACATTAATCATCACCATCATCATCACCACCATTCAACCATACACCTTCACATTATGACCCTATTATAATTGGTAGGTATTTTTCATAGTATTTTTAGATCAAAACGGATCACGGATGTCTTTAAACATTGTTCTGTAAAAAGCTAAGCTATTTTGAAAATTATTTTATTATTTCGACCTGATGATAAGGTCCATGAGTGATCGAGGGCACTCCTCAAAATTTATATGGAAACATATGGTGATTTCGATTTTATGATAAGTATCCTAAGCATATGCTACAAAAAAGCAAAATTTTGCACTAAGATATACCTTGGTTCCGAAGGTGCTAAGAGAACTCCGGATTCCTTATAGATACAAGTTTGGGGGTTTCGGCTTTGGTTTAAGAACTCAAAGCGTATGCTACCTATGCAAGTTACATTCATCATCATCATCATCATCACCACTACCACACCATGAATCATTAAATCATAAATCTTAATTTGTCGAACTATTTCAAAAATTATATTGGTGTTATATTGTTATATCAAAGCAAAGGATTCAAACTTGGTGATCAGGTTACCAAGTTATCAATTTGATTATGAGATCTATGAATTATGAGGTATGTCCGTATGTAGGAAACACCTTGTTATTGGGACAAAATAAATAGTTATATTAACCTAGTTCTAAGTAGTTTTTAAGCATAATATTATATTATGAACAATAATTATAGTGAGCTAATGACTTTCCAGGAGTGTTTTGATAGAAAGAAAGTCACTGAACAGAACTTTAGAGCCTTTAGAGATAGGCGCATGAACATTAATTTTATCATTGCTTGATTAACGCCAAGCTTATATTATTAATTATACAGTGATACGAGTATATTCTTGGAGTTGCTTATGCAATTCTCTATTCCGAGAGGGCGCTAGGTATATTAACTTTATAGTTCTCATATTATAAATGTGTATCCTGGCTCCAAAGTCACTTAATATAACACATATAACAACAAAACCTTATAAATTACTTAAATTACTAAAAAGAGTGAAATTATTATTTTTAACAAAAAATTAAAACCGACTTCCAGAGTAAAAACAATAATTATTATTATAATGAACAAATTAAAGAGTAAGAGTTATTTAATACTTTTTAGTTCATATTACTATTGTTTTTACCTTGGAAGTCGGTTTTAATTTTTTTCTTAAAAATAATAATTTGTTCATTATAATAATAATTATTGTTTTTACTCTGGAAGTCGGTTTTAATTTTTTGTTAAAAATAATAATTTTTAAAATGCACTCCAGTCACATCTTCTCCGTCGTGATTCGTGACCGAGCAATAAATAATTACATAGTCCATCCACTCGTAAACATTATCGCGTATGCACGTCCGTGAATAATCGCCTTAGGCCGTATGTCCACTAGGCACCACCGCCGTCACTGGGACCGCGGACGTCACCGACAAAAATAAAAAAAAGCCAGATCGGTTCACTTTGCTCTTCGCCACTACGGTCGGCCATAGACGACGGCGTCTTGCAGTCGAAACCGACTGCAAGATGCGGCTACCGCACGGCGATCTGCAGTTTCCATACTAAATTCGTATCCGCAATACGCGGACCGCTCGAGCAATTCTTGAGCGGTCGGAGCATTTGTTCAACGCAACCGCTCTAGAGCAGTTGGTCCCGACTGGAACTTGCGGTCCGTCTATACCCAGTCTACAAGCCAGCGCCGGCATGGGTCGCTAGACCAATGTCGGTAGACTGGTTTTCCTTTCACGCTGAGTGCGCGCGCAACGTCGGCGCTGATGGCCTCACCTGAGATGTATGAAATTGCAGGAAGCGTTTTCGAATAAGCGTTATCGCGTAGCGGTCTGCGCTGATATTTCAGACATTTCGGTAGACGATATCGGCGCCGACGGTCAGCGAGCGGTCAGCGTGACGGGAAAATAGCCTTATTTGGATTTTTATCGGTGACGTCCCGGTGACGCTGGCGGTGGGCAAACGGCTCATGCGCCGTGCGACTTGTAATGAGCGCCGTAATGTTGACTTCTGCTCTACCATTACATTATTCATCTGTGTTACATTACAGATCCTCTCGAATGATTCTATTTCCAGGGAGCTATAAAGTATGCGGTTTTTAAGATTGAATCAAAATGAGTTGCGAGTGCTTGAATGATTCAAACATTTTTAATATCATCGTGCATGTGAAATTAATTATTGTGCGGTAACCGTACACTTTGCTTTAATGAAAACTATCGTATTTATTATGTGCTTTCTGAGGACTCAGACATTTTGGACGTCTATTGCTGGGGTCATAATATCCACATTTCACAGACAATTCCTATGTAAGTTGATTCAGCAGTTTCGGCTGAAATTGAAGAGGTTTCACTGTAAATAACAAACGAACATACTTTCCCATATATAATTTTAATCTGGTGCATGGATGTAATGTTTGTGTAACCTGTCGCGGTGTCGGTCTGCCTGTGAACCGGTCGCGGCATTCAGTTATTCACTTGTCGGCTGTCGCTTTCGCGTCATTATCGCTACGTGTACGAGATCAATCACACCTTCAGATTAACGTTGAAAGAGAAATTATAGTCGTAAATACGATGCGGCACTTCGAGGGTCAGTGCAGATTGCAAAATGACACGGCGATGCAATGCTTTATTGACCAACAAAACTGAACGATGGCGTCAAATCGCATTGCATCGTGAATCGTGATGAGGCGTTCCGCGTTGCCACTTGCGATGCATTTTTAGGGGACCATTCAAAACTGAACTTTATTTATTACCCAAGAAGAAAGACACTGAATTGACCGACGGTTTTAGGCTCTCTGCTTTTCTGAATAGCTCCTTTTGAAATGCATCGTATTGCAACGTGAACTGACCCTAAGGTTGAAAGAGAAATTATCCTAAGATTACCGATAAGCATTAGCGCATATAATGCGATTGCTGCAACTTCATTCACTATTCGAATTCAGAAGGCGCGGCACGTTACGTGCGCGTCGAGCCGTGCGCACGCGCATACGCCACGCGCGTATTATTATCTTCGGTTATTAATGGTGGCTGTCATGCTCATGTATATTATACAACCGCGAACGTAACTCCTATACGCAATGTTATTTAATAGTAACACAATAGTAATGTAATAGGGTACGTTTGCTGTTCAGTTTGTAACATAAAATATGTAGGTTATATAGGTCAAGATTTTAAAGTTAATAATATCTAGCCGAGACACCGCAAGAGCGAAATGCTTATTTGTACTAATTATCCTCATGAGTTTCCTCAACATTTAAAAATTCCGTTTCATAATCGTTGCGTAGTTTAAAGGCTTAAAGTCACATATTTTATCCAAGTAGACAGCAGAACTTTTTTTAATTCTAATGGTGAGTTACTGTAATGGGCAAAAATATTAAGCAGAGACTAGGAAGTGTTAAGACAAAGATCTCTACGTTAGTTGTT
The DNA here is from genome assembly GCA_937595015.1 of Polyommatus icarus. Taxonomy (NCBI): domain Eukaryota; kingdom Metazoa; phylum Arthropoda; class Insecta; order Lepidoptera; family Lycaenidae; genus Polyommatus; species Polyommatus icarus. Next base: position 21,781,004 of record OW569323.1, on the reverse strand, counting down.
TGTTTGTATTTTTTTTAACTTTGCTTCAATGATAACATAATATGGTTTAACGATTGAACTGTGCAAAATTACAGGAGTTTATTTGACAGAGGACAAACACGACAAGGGTTGAGTGCTTCTGTTTTTGACTCATACATAATTTACGCGGCGCTGTCCTATTTGTATTTTGTACATGTAATTTATTCCAACGAGGGTAATTTTAAACGCTTTATCAACCTTTTTCGGTGTTTATTGTAAAACAACACTATAATATGCTTTAATATAATTTAACAGTGTGTTCTAGATTTTATATCAACTGATTCGGCTACCGACTACCGTGCACCGAAGATACTTGATAAGATTTTACGATAAAACATCGTAAGTTCTTTATGGCACCTGTACAAACTAAATGAATAAAATATAAATGAATACATCACGTTGGATTTCATTGCACAGTGCATTCATCGTAGACTTTTCCACCATGCCTTACTAATTCTCTAGCTAGACATTTGGTTAACTTTAACCTGAATTAGTAACAGTAATAGGTAGGTCACAGGAGACAACTCTACATTGTATGTTCGTAATAGCTCTCAAAAGCTTTGTGATTTCTCCCAGAGAATTAGGAATCTTATAGCCGCACTTCTCAGTTCTCTGACAAATCGTTAAATCCTTGTAAATCTAAGGATTACTTAAACTTTAATTTCATAGAGTTTGACAAAATGAATGGAAGTTGTCAAGATCTCCATTAAATCATAGTTAAATATGACAAAATGAATGGAATCTTTCAGGATCGCCATTAAATCATAGTTAAGTAATCATTAAATCTCTTTGCATGCGGCCTTTAGTCGGTTTCGGTGTGCAAAGACAAAGTTACAATTGCAGAAGTACTCAAACGTATGCGTAAAAAGTGGAACTTGTTCGTATATCTTCAAGCAAAGAAAAGTCGCGTATCTGGGCCATATCTTCAGGAACAAACAGTACAAGCTTCTTCAAACCATAATGATGGGAAAGATTGCCGGGAAACGAAAACCAGGGAGACGCAAAACATCTTGGCTGAGGAATATCCGTGAATGGACAGGGATAAAGTCTGTTGAAGAACTTTTCAGACTCGCTTTGGACAAGGAAAAGTTTCGGAGCATGACTGCCAACCTTCAGTGATTGGAGAGGCACTGGAAGAAGAAGAAGGTATGCAAATAGTAATTAGAAGCAAATAATCAGTCGAACCCGGATAGTGTTCGACCCGGCTGGGGGGCGCGCGGGGGAGCGGCGCGGGCGACCAACATACAGCTGTACCGTTAGCCTATCCCTCCACAATATATCCGCTGTGAAGTCGTTTGTTCACAGTCGCCGTCACCGGGACGTCACCGACAAAAAATCTAAATAAAGGACCACATTCTATCGACATTGGTCTAGCGACCAATGCCGCCGCTTCTTTGTGGTGGCGTTGTGGTAACATTTGTTAGGGTTTCCACCCTCTGCTGCTACTGATGTTGAGGTTCAGGCACTCACATGTCTGTCCTCGCAGATTTCATCTCGCTCCCACATGTTCCTCTCGACACGCGTGCGAGATGTTTCGACGCACTTCTCATCAGACAGTTGAATCATTTAACTCTTGCCGAAACTCGTACAGTGTAGAGCAAAATGAAACCTGTAGCGTAGGTCATAAAGTGACGGTGACGTCCCGGTGACGGCTGCGATGGAAAAACGACCTAAGCCTATCCATCCACACATCCGCTGCTAAGTGGGCTAATTATATTATTACGGGTCAAAATATTGGTATTGAATACCAAATAATTGAGTACGTGGGCAAAGAAGACGCTTTCGATCATCGTAGATTCGATCGAGAGATTCGATCACGTCAAAAACTGGTTGATAATAGTATCCGCGGAAAAAATACTTACACATTATCTAGGTCTACGTATTTGATGTTTGACTTAGGCATTTTTTTGTCTTATTGTATAGTTTTCACAGAGCCAGTACTGGCTGCCAATAAGACTGGCAGCCAGTATTGGCTTGGTACATGCCGCGTGTGAACAACTGTTCACACGCGGCAGGTTCAAGTTTGCCAGGCTAAACTTAGCCTGGCCTGGAAAATACACGCGGCATATACCAAGCTAATACTGGCTGCCAGTCTTATAGGCAGCCAGTACTGGCTCTGTGAAAACTATACTTAACTGCTTTTGGATGTCATGCTCTGAGTTTTGCACAAATTGCAACTGACAATAATTAATTAGGTGATAAATAAAATATGTTGAAGTTAACCATATTTAGTAAGTAATTATACAATTTTCATGGAATCAATTTGTGGTCAATTTTTAAATTATAGACTTCTTCTAAATTACGCAAATAACTACTAATCAAAAATATATAAAATCAAAAATAAAAACTAATCAGTTAACTCAGAATAAATTTTGAAACAGCTTTAATCCAAAGATAAGAGTCCCAAATCCCAATCATGTCTTACGCAAAACAGAAACAAAAGCAATCCAATCTGAAACATACAATTATAAGACATAAGAGGTTTTACATATTGATATTAAAACATGTTGTATATTATGAACAAGGTCTTCTCACATTGTTCGCCCTGAGAAGAACGCTATGTTCGCCGAGTCTCAAGGGAAATTCGTTTTTAATTATTCCACAAATTGTATATCTTACAATAGTAACATGTTTGATGTACGGAAAACATTGTAGGTATTTTAAACTTGAGTGATAGATGAAAATATAAGAACAGTAATCGAAACTATGACCTACATAAATAATTATTGTTAAGTAATCTTTATTTTTACAGATTTTTTAAAACCTTAGATGTATGGTAAGCAATCAAAATAATCTTTCACTATAATCTACATAATTGATATAAATCTGACTGTAATCAAACTCGATAAACATTAATTTTCTGCGATCACAATAGATTATAACATCAAAAATTCTCTCCGAGATCTTTGTATTTGAATGTCATTTGTCACTTAAATACTGTATCGATAGTGATGGTGCAATGAGCTGGATGCATACCTGAAGATGCAGGTTCGGCATGGTCACCATAGAAACGGTTTCTTCTACGGAAGAATAGACAGTGACAGATTGACAAAGGAAATCCGCCATTTTGTTACTAATGTTATGCTAAGCATGCAGCCAGGCTAGTCAGGACAGTAGATCTGGAATGAAAGGAAAAGAAGATCTCAGGGGAGTTTGCCCAGTGATCCGAAATATGTACAGAAATAAAACCAATTCAGAATATTAATTTAGGTGATTCTGCTCGTGTGCCGTTTTGTAATGATATCCACTGTGACAAAGTTTCACCGCCCAACAAATTATAGAAAGTATTACGTTATTAATTATAGAAAGCGCACATTACACTCGCATTTGAGCTAGTTTGAATAATATTTTACAAATTATCATAATAATATGAAATTAAGTAACAGTTTGTAATGTATTTTACGAAACATAACGTTTCTAAAGTGTATTTCCTGTACTAGAGATCATGAATGAATATTGGATTAAATTGAGTGTTGATTGTTGGGTGGACGACTTCTAAAGATGATCATATATTTTTAAAGGCCCTTGAGGTTGGACTTCGATGGATAACCATGATCGTAAAGCTGTTTATAAAAGACATAATCGACGTTGATGGTCATGGATCAACCGAATATTCGATATAGTGAATGCAATACCGGGATACCGGGATCCCGAAATACCGGGATCCCGCATGCATTATGCGGGACTCATCCCGGTCGAAAATTTTGCGGGATCCCGCGGGACTGGCGGGATTTAAAGTCTGAAGTATGGAGGTGTTAATAATTAAACCCTTGAAAAAAGTGTCCGACAAAGTTTGTTTTATTTGAGATTCTAATAATAAAATGGGGTCTATCAAGTAAAGTCATTATAACGATTTATTTTAAAAGTTTAAATCCACCCAGCGGGATCCCGCAAATACCGAGATCCAGCGGGATTGTGGTGGTTCAATCCCGCATATACCGGGATTGAAATTCTCTCGCGGGATTGCATTCCCTAATTCGATATATTATGATGCGATGTGGGATGCTGACCCAATATGATGGGCCAATACAAGCGATTATGATAATACTCACAATCGCTTATATTGATCAGCAGTCTATGTAGAGTCTAAGGTTAATAATGTTGTGTCATTACTCATTATTCAACTAAGAGAGTTATAGTTGCAGTGCCGACTGCCGAGCAAAGTAGGCGTAATCTGAAACTACAAGTTCCATGAAAAGTTGCCCATTCTCCATATTTCACAAAGTTGGCAGCCCTAGCCAATTTTAAACAGCAAATTAACGGCTATTGTCTATGGGACAAAAGGTAATTTGTGAATGCGCATAACAAAATACATTAAACCGTGCAAATGGATAAACTCGAGGCTCGTACGTTCATAATGACCACTTTTGTTGTACTCGATAATTGCTTCTCGGTGCTTATGTCTTTAAGATTTGTTCGGCGTGGACCATGGATAGGAGAGCTAAAAGAGAAAGAGTGTATGTAGCGTTGGCTTATTTGCTCACTTCACGAGACTGAACTGATAACTTTAGAATGTAGGAAAACCGCGAATGTGAAAGACAGTAATGCTAAGTACTCGTAATCACGTCTCACATACGGTTTTGCTCGATAGTTTTACTCCGAATCGCGTAATAATTACTGTGTGGACCGCAAAACTGCTCGAAGGCTCGCATCGAGCCGGCTCGATGGAACTAAATGTATATATAATTTCCTTCGATTTGGAGTACTTACCTAAAACTAATGAGCAATGCTGAATGTGTGGACGAAAGCCCGAGCCGCGGGTTTTGCTCGACGTTATAGCTCGAGCAGTACATAGCATAACAGACATAAGAGTGCACTTGTGCTGTGTGCAGTTTTTACGCACAATTCACATGAAAAGTTTAACATAGTACTAATATGAACGTTGATATTGGAATAAAATCTTATTTAATATCATCGCAACATAATACCCTTTAAATTACAAATTACTGAGAGAGCTTTTAACACGCGGGTTAGAAGATAATAATATATGAGCGACCTGCGAAATGTGGGTCGCGCCTGTGGTCCAAGTTGTGAAATGTCGCGAGTTCGCACTTCACCGGCTCAGGAGTCAGGTTTCACCGCCCTTGGCAGTGTTGACTGTTGCATAATGCAAGTTATGAGTTGCAGGTTGCATCATTTTTTTTTATGAAATTCGCAATCTTGTACTTACTCACATACTGGGTCACTCAGGTTTTCAGAAATAAATAAGGGACATATTTTTTGCGCAGAAAACACTAAGCTTGTTACATTTTAAGCACAATTATAGAGCTACAAGTAAGCTCTACCTTTTCATGTCTCTCCAGACTAGGAAGTTATAGGGGGAGTCCAACTTTGTACCATATTTTAATCTGACAATCATGAAATGATATAAATTAATTTGTCTATGACTTAGGCCACACCGTGGCAACAATCTTGTCTGAGCTTTTACACCTTGCACGCTGCTCCGTCATACACGACAGTTCGTCATAGTTTCAACTATTATAATAACATACATACTAATGTTATAAATGCGATGTCTTTCTGTTTGCTGTCAATTTGTACATGTCTATTTGTTACCTTGAACCCATTTGTAACCTAAGTGCATGGCCTTACATATTCAGGTATTTTAACTATTTATAACATCACAAACATCATCATATTATGGTAAACATCTAGATTCTAGACTACTCAGGGTTCGGCCTACCTTTACAAAAAGCTAAATTATGCATATTATAAAATGTTATTATTTTTCGAGGAACTACCTTTATTTTCTTCTGCAACTATTAAATACATTGCAGAGGAAAATTATTTATAGCGTAAAATAACATGGCGCTACACTCTACAGCAGTGGTGCCCAACCGGTAGCTCGCGGGCACCTGCACAGAAAAAACAGTATTCTCCGAATAAGAAAAATAATCTTGCATGAAAGCAATTTGCATTAAGTCAAGATTATGGTTGCCTCATATATAGTGAAACTAATATTTTCTTACGCTAAAAAAATAATAATCTTAAACTGATATTTGAAGTAATCTTGAATTAAGACAATTTCCGATTGATTTAATATAATACGTTTTCTACCAAGAATTATTAGAATTCTTAATGTAAGTTGATAATTCTCTTGATGCAAGCTTAGGATGTATTTTCATTTTAAGAAAATATTGATTTCAATCAAATATGAAATCACTTTATTAGAAATAATATATGCTTAATTTAAATACATATTTTTTTCTGTCAACAATAATAAATCTAGCTTGAACACTAACTTTACTTATTTAAAGTAGTGTTTATTTTAATATTAGAAAATTATATCCTTAGACCAATAACTAATATTTTAAATTTTAATTTATGCAACCTACGATAAAGAATAACCTTTCTTGTTTCGGGAAAAATATTTCTTGGTCTAATATTATTACTTTCTTTCAATAAAAGTTTTAAATGCTTGTGTTAAGTGGTTTTAATGTCTTAAAGGTACTATTAATAAAGGCCTATTTAAACTGGAGCGGTATCCGCTACCGCCGTGGGTAGCGGTATCCCGATGGGTACGTGATTAACGCGCTAATAATAAACGCGATAATCACGTACCCATCGGGATACCGCTACCCACGGCGGTAGCGGATACCGCTCCGGTTTGAATAGGCCTTAATACGGCTCAGGAACTCCCAATAGTCCAATGGAAGTTCTGGAGGCGTTTCCTGAAAGGTAAATAAAAGACAACATACAAGGAACAACAGAAAAGCATATCAAATAGTGGTTTCTAAAACAAAATGAAGAGATGTTAATCGTATAAAAATTTATTTACTTACATAAAAGACAACAATTGAGATCACAACCTTATAATATTATATAACTTAGTTAGCCATAAACATGATAAGAATTTATTTTAATAACGTTATGATCCAACCTCACCAAACGGCAGTCTCATCTAGGATAGGAACTGATTTTAAAATCTTTAAATGAAATTTAATCTTGTGCACAGTGTTGAAAGTCTATAATTACGGTTGAACAGTAGACTTGCTTGCAATTGATTTCTGTTTCTGGTTTTCAATAATTGAATCAATGTCACCAGCATTCTGAAAACACAATTTCATTACTTATGATATAATTATAAATAGGAACCTTAGAAATAGGAAGGCTCTAGATGATGAAGATGTCATGAAGTGCTAGGTATCTAATTTGACGGTAATAAGGTGGGATATGGGACGGAAAAATTTCAGCAGCATACGAGGCTTAGGGATGTGGGGTAACTGAGAGACGAAAAGGGAAAAAAAGACTGAAGCTGCAGGCGCCAGGTCAGAAGAGGGAGGGAGGGATGTATCGAAGGTAAACTACTTTACTTACCGTAACCAAAAGAAATATGGAGTCTACTGCCTCCTGCGAAGAAAACTTCACATTTTTGTTAAGTCTTCCTTTAGGTGGAATTAAATAGGTCAGCACATGAATTTGCCCAGGTATTTTTTCTGTAACAAAGTAAAAAAATCATTTTTAGAATCAATAATTTTAGTACAAAAATATGAACAAGCTTAGTATAAACAACACTAACTGTCTTCGTCTAGATTATTTATAGCATTCACAATATTGAGCAGACCTTCGTTTTGAGTGTTTCTTAAAGTCAAAATTCTTTTATAAATCTCATTAAAGTTGAGATAGAAATTTCCTGCACTATCAGGATATTTAAGTTCAAAGTCGATATTTATCTGTAACAAAACAAAATTACAATTAGTAAATAAATATTTAGTAAATTAAAACTATATAAAAACATCCCATGCATGCTCTTGTGCGCGACATGTTTTACTTACCAAAGAGTGACTTCTAGGGTCATTTAATATGGGCCAATTCACAAAAAAATCATAGACATTTGGGTATTTAGTGCGGTTCTGTCTAAACTTATAAGTGGCCTTCCATTTATTTATCACTTCATCAAACGGTTCATTGTTTGTTTTGAGCCACAAAATGTCTGAATTTAGTGTAGCTGAAAATAATAGTCAACTGTTATTAATCAAGGGAAACAATAATTAAACTAAAAATTATTAAGTTACCTTTTTAACAAAAAGAATTATCCTAATCGGTTTACCCGTTTAGGAGTTATGATGCCACAGACAGACACATACACACATTTAAACAGTTATTTCAATATTAAATGTCAATTTTAATCAAATTACATATTAAGATTAAATAATACCTACCCTCTTCCTCATAAGAAGCTAGACTTTTCTTGACCTGTACTTCATTGAGTACTTCAGATTTTCTTTTGCGGTCCCCATACTTAAAAATTAGGTTACGCACTTTGTCCACTAATTTTCCTCTAGCAACCACAGGCCTACCAGTCAATGATTGGCCTTTTGGAACTGGCCTTGTGAAATAAATACCAATTGTTTCCGATGGAAAAATTGCCAATATTTTAGCGGCAAGTAGATTATATTCCTCGTATGTAATTTTGCTAAAATAAGTGAAAATACATTACAAAAGCTGGTTCTGTAATTTTAACAACATTAAAAATGATAAAAATACATACTGATTTACAATGTAGGTGTAAATATGTTTGATAATGATGTCGGTTAATTGGTTTCTCTTAGTATTATTCAATTGTTTGTGAGTTTCATAAAATTTCAAAATACTGTTTCCTCCAACTGTTGTTTGTGATAAGGTATGTAAGTCAAAGTCTGGAAAATATCTTGTAACCAGTGCATTTGTTGTGGTAACTTCCTGAGATTCAGAACAGCTAGAGGACGTAGGTTTTGTAAAGTCTGTTTCACTCAATGACTCTGAACACTCATTAAATGACTCTGTAGGTGCCTGAAAACATAAAATAGTTTACCCTAAATAACTAGTACCTATAGATTGTCTTCATTGGCAAAGTTATTAAACAAATAATGAATGTATTTTTAACCGACTTCCAAAAAACGAGGAGGTTATATGTTCGGCTGTGGATATTTTTTTTTTTTTTGTATGTTCAACGATTACTCCGCCGTTTCTGAACCGATTTTCGAAATTTTTGTTTTGTTGTATTAGGTTTCACTCCAATTTGGTCCCATTTTCACAAAGGTGGTGACCTGATGATGGGATCCATGAGTAATCGAGGGAACTCCTCGAAATTTATATGGAAACATATGGTGATTTTGGTTTTATGTGAAGTGTACTAAGAATACGCTACCAAAAAGTCAAATATTGGGTCAAGGTATACCATGGTATCGATGATGCTGAGAGAACTCCTGATTCCTTATAGCTACACGTTTGGGAGTTTCGGCGTTGTTTTAAGAACAGAAAGCATAAACTACTATGCAATTCATATTCATCATCATAATCATCATCATCATCATCGTCATCATCATCATTACCACGTCGTGTTAAGGCCACCAATGTCTCATGGCACAGAATAGATAGTACAAGGCATAGGTATGGATATACTAATAATAATAATTATGTACTGTATAACAATTAACAACACCTGTTTGTTTTTAATACACGGCGGTCGGCGTCGCCGCCCAGCGCCGCCGCGCGGCGCGTGGCGGCAGTAGACAGAATATCGAATACTTTACTAACTACTTTATATACAGATCGAATACTTTACTACTTTATAAAATTTTAATAGACAAATAGAATTAAAATAAAGTTATTTTAAAAAGAGCATTTAAACAAAACAAAGTAATTAAGTGTCTTTTTAATTAGTTATACTTATTAATCGATAGATGGTGCACTAAGTACCTATCGATTTAAATTCTTGATTACAAGAACAGCTGTCAATAATTATGATAATATTAAATATTATGCTACGCTACATCCTATGCAAGTTTGTACAATTTTTTATCTGATAGATCCTTCGATCGTGGAAAAACGAGACACAATAGCCTTTCTATTGTTATCGCAATCGCCGGTGACCGCTTCGGGCTTGAAGTATTAAAATTGTTAAATTACTTAGCACAATATGTTCACTTCACTGATAATATTATATTATTTTGTGAGTGTGAGTTGTGACTCTTAACAAATTGTAATAAGATACGTAAAATATACGCGAAGATTTATCTACTAGTGTAACTAAAAAGAGTGAAATTATTATTATTTTTAACAAAAAATTAAAACCGACTTCCAAGGTAAAAACAATAATAACATTAATATGAACTAAAAAGTATTAAATAATTTTTACTATCTAATAGTGCCTTTTTCCGAATTCGGCTAAACCTCAACTATTTCTGTACTCAATCTTCATAATTTTGAAGTCGGTGCCAGTTCCAAAATTTTAAATATTCTGTCAGAGGACTGAAGATTCAGCTATCTGGTACCGACTTCAAAATAATGAAGATTGAGTACAGAAATAGTTGAGGTTTAGCCGAATTCGGAAAAAGGCACTATTAGATAGTAAAAATTATTTAATACTTTTTAGTTCATATTAATGTTATTATTGTTTTTACCTTGGAAGTCGGTTTTAATTTTTTGTTAAAAATAATAATTAAACATAGTGTGACTAAAGAGCTTTAATATTCATTATACATCCTGCTGCATACAAAAAAGAATAAGCGCTGCCCAGTTGCAGATGCAGAAGTGCACAGCACAGTACAAATGCCAATGGATTTCACTTACATGAGCTGTGATAATTTCAGCTAGCTTTATCCGGGTCCCAAGATGAGGGCAGAGTTCCTTGAGATGCTCTGGAATGAGTTTGTAGAATAACTCTGTTGTTATGCCATTTGCTGCAATGTAGAACCGAAATGATACATTTAAGTAATCTATGACTTAGCTTAACGTACTCAACATGGATATGATTTTTGATGAATTTTTGCATGGGTGGGTGACACTTCAACAATACTATAATCAAAGGCTGGCCAGTAAAATCAATGCATACTTACACACAAAAACTTCTAGGTATTACTTCTGGAGAAATATTATTTGCCTCGAGGAGAGTAACTACGTTGTTATTTTCGTTCATTTTGTTTTACAAATTACCACTTAACCCGCACCACAAGAGATATTGCGTATATATTCACCTCAAATTAACACGTTTAGTTTCAAACTGCACAAAGTACAAACAGGTTTAAACTTGTTTAGCTTGCTTTAGCAATGGCGTGCGCGCACTATCGTGGCGTCGCGTCGGTAGACTCGGTCTCCGATAGGAGTAAAAGTGTTCTGTGGACTCGGTAGTCAATAGTCATAACTCATACCAAAAAAAAAATAGGTAGACTAGAAGTAACTTGTCATTAAATTAAAATATTTTTAACTTTTTCTTAAACTATATGTATTTGAAACAAGGTAATAATAAAATTTTAAGACAAAATAGGATTTTACTAAAAACAAGATTTTATGTCATTAGTTTAAGATATTTTTTTTTTAAATTGCTCTAGATATGATTCAAGGTAATAATTTCTTCATTGGATGAAATGTTTCATTGTGTTAAATAAACTTACAGTTTGAAATAAGTATTTCATTGTATTAGAGCAATAAAATTTGAACTTCTTAGGTTAATTTTACTTATTCTTCAATTAATTTTTTTTCCTTGATTGTAAAATTGCAACAAGAAAATATTTTTTTCACTTCGAGACTGCCATTATTTAAAGATGAATAAACATTACTTGTATTAACACAATTTTCCTTAAAATAACTTAATATTATGTCAAGAAAACTATTTTTCTTGATTCGAGAAATCCTTTTTATCTGTGTGGTAGCCCGCGGCCTGTTATCTAGGCGCCCGCGAACAATATGGGTCAAATAAATTAAATATACAATAACTAAATTACCTACTTTCCTTTATATCGCTTATGCTTTTTTCAAACTTCGTGGTGCCCGCGTGGCTTATCGGGATTTTCAAAATAGCCCTTGGAACAATACCAGTTGGTCACCACTGCTCAACAGTAACGAGATTGTTGTAAACTTGTAAGTTTGACGGGCGGGAAACATCTGGTATAGTTTATAGGCGGCCCCTAATGAGCGGCTCTCGTGATTAAGTCTGGAACTTCTGCCTTTAGTTTAACAATTTAAATGTTACGCTTTACAATCTCTAATTTTGTTTTGATGTTACTTATTGGCGCTACATGACTTTTTTCTTATAACTTTCTTTAGAAACCATGCATCTGTGCAATAGCTTACATAAACAGTAAGTATAGGATTAAAAATATTATATTTCCATTAAAATTCTCACGGTGTAAAGTCCACATACCGTGTAAACGGTTTGTTTATAATTAGCTGATGCGCCGTTCCACTTATACGTCGTCATCGATACAGACAAGTGTGTCACTCGCACTACCGTGTCTAGCGAGATCGAAGAGTGCTATTGCGAGAATTAGTCCCCCCTCAACATAGTATGTACAATGTACAAGTCGCAGTCGACTGGTTAAAAAAGCCATTCAATCAAACAGCCTAGCCCTTTGATCTGAACAACACCACTCAACCACACCTAGCGCCGCGGTGGTGATAGCGCCGAACTAATTCAATCAAACGGCGGCTTTTCAATCAGCTGCAGTTTTGAACGTTTAGAGCGACTTAAATATTCTATTAAAAAGCTAGACGCGTGATTGAATGGCGTTGTTCAGTCAAAGGGCTAGCTGTTAGATTGAACGGCTATTTAAACCAGTTGGCTGCGACATACATACCTACTAGGAACAATCTCTTTACATTTCTGTTTATATTTATAACGTTTGAAACGCAGGAACCGTACTATTTTCCAGGATAAAAAGTATCCTATGTCCTTTCCTGGGACACAAAGTATCTCCATCCCAAACAGTAAAATCTGTTCAGCGATTGGGGGCGTGAAAAGGTAATAGACAGACAGAAACACTCTCGCATTTATAGTATTAAAAGTAAGTAAGTACTAAACTGTATAGTAAGTACATATGGATTTTCTGTTTAATAAATTACATATTATCATCCCTACCTTAGCTTATGTGACCTTTAGTCGCATTCTATCCTTTATCATAGTATTTTCTTAGTATTTAATGCTTTTACTTTTTACCCAGCTGCCTAAGAAGAAATGATTATCCCACCAAAAACATACCTGTTAAAATAGGGCCTAGTTCCTATAGGCTAACTGTTGGTCTAAAAAAAGAGTTGAAATCCAATCCAATGCCAAGTTCAGATGCACTTCATCGATCATAATCATCTTTATCAACAGCCTGATCCATAATACTTCTAATTTGAACTTGGCAGGTTATTTAAATTCTATTAATATTATCTAATTATATAATTAATCAAGTGTAACGCATAGCACAAAAACCTGCCAAGTTCAAATTTAGAAGTATTATGGATCAGGCTGTTGATAAAGATGATTTTGATCGATGAAGTGCATCTGAACTTGGCATTGGATTGGATTTCAACTCTTTTTTTAGACCAACAGTTAGCCTATAGGAACTAGGCCCTATTTTAACAGGTATGTTTTTGGTGGGATTTCAATACTTTTTTTCAAGAAATCCTACCTATGTTTTCTTTTTGTGCTACGCCCGATATAAACAATACTTTCAATAGATGCCTCATTATATCACTGGTACATAAGAATTTTTATCTAAAGTTCATAGATGAACTGACTCACGCTTGACGATTTCTTAAATTTCTTAATTTATCGTTAATCTACATAATAATATAACACACGACCTGTGTGCTAAATTTCATAACGCTAGGACATTTGGAAGTAGCCTCTAAAGTTCGTAGATCGGCTGACTCACGCTTGACCGATTTCTAAATTTCTTAATTTTTTGTTAATCTACATTTAACACATGACCTGTGTGCCAAATTTCATAACGCTATGACATTAAAGTTTGTATGGGCTGTAGATAGGCCGACTTACGCTTGACCGATTTCTAAAATTTCTTATTTTTTTTAATCTACATATAACACACGACCTGTGTGCCAAATTTCATAACGCTAGGACAATTGGAAGTGGCCTCTGAAGTTCGTAGATGAACTGACTCACGCTTGACCATTTTCTACAATTTCTTAATTTTTCGTTAATCTACATATAACACACGACCTGTGTGCCAAATTTCATAACGCTAGGACAATTGGAAGTGGCCTAGAGGTTTTGATTACCGGTCAGTGAGTGAGTGAGTGAATGAGTGAGTCAGTGCCAAAATAAGCTATTTTTACAAGGACATATCTCAGGATCTACTGAAGCTATATCTATGAAATTGGGTATACTGCTTAAGTACTCGTAAGTAATTACGTAGGTATAATTTTATCTTTGCACTCGCAATAGACACTGAGCTACAGGGGGGTCAAAAGTACGTCGAAACGGTTCGTGTAAATAGTGCACGGCATGCGCGCGGCCTGCTGGAACTAGGCTTGCGCACTTCCGTGCGCTTTGATTTAGGCGCGTTTGATATCATACAATATTAATAATTTGATAATATTTAAATCTAATTAAAAACTAAAAACTTAATTTCTATGTTACTCATTTATTCTTACACATATTATTTCGGGTAAGATAATTGAAGACGATGACTTAAGTGGGCCTTAATTAATTAAGTGTGGAATTAATAAACATGAGTTGAGCCCTCATGTGCAAGTAATTACCAAGTAATTAAAGCTTGATTGCGTTCTGCGGGCTGCTGTTTGTATGTTCGTTGCCGCTTTTGTGTAGAGGTTTACGGAAAAATATTTTTAGAAGAATAAGTACGGAACGGTTTGAGCACTTTTTTTCATATTTTCATGGCTTTTTTGCTAGTTACGGTATGAATTGGAGTTTACGTGTTTTTAAGATTTAGGGCTAATCACTAAAGTAGAGCATTCCTTTACGATGGATCGTTTTGATCCGTCGTATATGAGTTGCATTGAGCTGGTTTCATTGAAGAAAAAAGAAAAAGCCATAAGAAATTTGTTCAATTACCAGTTCACTTTCTACGGATCGAAACGATTCATCGCACAAAAGAGCGCCCTTATGTATGAAACTACACTCGTATTCCTTTGCTACGTGTGGTATCAATGGTCGGTCCGCGTCGAGATTTCAGCAGAAAGATTGACGCACATTGGCGGAACCGTTCCGATCTCTAGTTCCACCTCGTGTCTGATTGGGTCAATACTAAATACTTTCCAAAAACTGTATGGGTGAACTACAAAATCACATCAATGTGAGGGACCAAAAACTTGGTAGGCACGTCCTTGCTTTTTGCGTCAGAGAAAAGCAAGTTCTTTCGATACATATTGCAGAGCCTTTAGTCAAGTTGTGTTCGATGATTTTGACATCGGAGACAAATAAAAAATGTACGAGATTCGCCATAAGGCATTACAAGCGCCATGTTACTTTAATCCCGTACATTTTTTTATTTTTGGCCTTTCTGTCGAATTTGTCGAAACAGCTTGACCAAAAGTAAGTAGGTACCTGCAATACAAAGGCGAATTTGGCGATCGTTGGGGCGAGACTTTTACTTCATTATGTCCATTGTTAGTGTGCGCTACTAAAGTGAATCTCCGCGCTCCGATAACCATCAATTACTTCACCGCACTCGCGCCTAATAAGCGGTATCAATCCGCGGAGAGTTCGTCCCTGTGTTCTTCAATTGGTTATTTGTAGAGGTCATTTGAAATATTTCTAGACACAAACTGGATGAGTACCTAGAGCTCGTTTGGAGGAACAAGAACATAGTAAAGAGACAATATGAAAAATGCAAGAGTAATAAAAGACGGGTTGCACTCCGGGAGCGCCGGTAGAAGTGAAAACTTGATTATTAACGTTGTGCATTATTTTTTTACCCATTTTTTATGAAAATCGATTATTAAAAATCGTTTTTTTTTTAATTTATCGAAACCCTTACAATCGATTAAATATTTAACCCATTTTTTAAAAATCGATTTTTGACGTGACAACGTCTTATAATTCGATATGGGCTGCGCGCTCGAAAAAACATGACGCAATATGCGGCGTTACCTCGCTCTGAGGCGTTCCATTTAAGGCTATGACGTTGTCACGTTCAACTATCGTCAGTAAACCGAATTTACAGACAACCGAGTTCGAGTCGAGTTCGAGTTCAACACAAAAAACTACTCCCCAACCGTCTTTTTTTAATTATTCGAAACCCTTACAGTCAATTGAGTTCGAGACTTTCGAGTTCGAGTTCGACACAAAACACTACTCTCCAACCGTAATACGGTTTTTCCAAGGTTTTTCGATCAGCACGAGAATTTGACGCGAGTTTCACAGTTTTTACCCATCCCACAAAAGTGCTCAACGCCGCTAAAGAAGTTTTCACTTCAATAAAATTCATAATCAATATGAGTCTAGGTTTTCAACCCCTTTGAAAGGGGGGTTGGAAATCTGGGAGTAGAATATGGAATGAACTGTTTTCACGCACTAAAGAAAAAGAAGTTACGTTATGGAATCGCTTATAAACTTTATCAATGGGTTAATGAGAGATTCTAGAATATAACCACCACTTACATTATAGAATCGCTCAATGTTTTGACACTCCTTAGCAGTTGTAAATCTTAGTTTCTACCATTCTGATATTCGAATGTACAAGTCTCGTAATTGTAAAACACAATGTTCAATTTCAATTATCCATTGTAGCAATATTCAATATATAGCCCGTTATCTCTTTAATTAACCCCTGAACCTTTTTGTTTAACGGTACAAAAAGGTTTAATCTCTACAATATTGATAAACCCTTACTGCCCTAAGGGCTCTGGGTTGTGTTGGTGTTCCAATTTGTCCCGATTAAATGATTCATTAATGTTTTACGCGCTGACCCACAAAATATGACTGACTGATTATAATTTATAGTGAAGCTGGCTACCGGGTGATCATTTTAAAAGTCATACATACAGACTCTATATTGTGTATTTTTGTTCCAACGTAGCGCCTAAACGACTGATCTGATCTGAAGAAAAAGTCATTAATAGATTCGTTTTAATAGCTTGTTAACAAAGTGTACTTCAGTCTGCAGCAACTACGTCACTTGTCTTTATTATACTGCCAAGCAGAAGTGACAGCAACTTAAGGGACTCCTAATTTTATAGTGCCACGAGCTCGGCCGTTTGATCAATTTTGAAGGAAAAGTGCCAATTGGCCATCCTTATTCTGCGTTGCTTCCAAACGCAGACAATGCGTCATGGTGTTGAATACGCTGATTGTTCTCAGCATCTAGGTAAATCTGATGACCTTAGTGTTTTTGAGCCAAAAGAGCTAAAAAACTATGCAATGTGCAAGGTGCACACTGCCGTGTGTTGTGTGATGTCATGATGTATCTTGTTTTTTAGGGTTTCGTATTTATCTAGTTTCCGTAGTTAACTACTATTTTTTTTCTATTGAATAAGGGGGCAAACGAGCAAACGGGTCACCTGATGGTAAGCAACTACCGTCGCCCATGGACACTCGCAACATCAGAAGAGCTGCAGGTGCGTTACCGGCCTTTTAAGAGGGAATACGCTCTTTTCTTGAAGGTCCGGAAGGTCCGGTCTTGTCCGGAAAAACTGCTGGTGACAGTTCGTTCCAGAGTTTTACAGTGCGCGGCAGAAAACGCACTGTGGAAGACTGCCACTCATCAAGGTGATGAGGATGATATGTTTTACGCGTGGGACGATGGCGAAAAGTTGCAGGTGGTATGATTGGTATGATTCCGAACAATTCCTCAGAGCACTCCCCGTGATACAACCGATAGAGGATGCAGAGTGAAGCTACATCTCGGCGTAATTTCAAGGGGTCCACGTTGTTTGAAACACTATGGCAGTATGGCAGTAAACAATTCGAGCGGCCCTTTGTTGGATACTAGAGATTATCTTGTAAAATTAATAAATTGATTACTTACCATTTTCCATTTTTTAATACTCTTGCTACTTTAATCTTACCAGTTACCAATGCCCAAGCATAATAATACAAAATTGCTCGCCATCTAATCTTAGAAAGTAAATCATCTTTCAATACTGTTTACAATTTAAACTATTTATATATTATATATATTATTTTAAATGTCTAAAAGTTCGGAAATTGTTAGAGCCTAACCTGTGGAACTGGTTTTAAAAGACAACATTTAAGAGCAAAGAATAACCGCTTTTGCTGCAATATTTGAACGTTATACCTAATCTTCAATGGTAACTAGATGTTAACATTAATAAAAGAACGTACTTATAATATAATACGCTCAGAAGAATTTCGTGTTATACCTACACGTAATAATTTGTTTTTAAATGCCTGCGTTTTGCTATGCAGCGGTACCACAATAAATATTATTTAATCGTCTATTTAATTTCAAATTGTACGTGTGGTAATTGCGATTAAGTTGTGAAGATTTCGCATACCGTTAGCCGCTCGGTCATCGACTTTACGTTTTTGGACAGGCCGGTGATAATCTCCAGTGTAACAGCCGCCTAACACGCCACTGACATAACTGTGTGAATCATACCGTAGAAGGTCGTTTGCATGTGAAGATTTTTCGTTCGTTTTCGGCGTTCTTCGGTGGACCGACTGAAGCATCCAGACCAGTTTGCTTATGTCGCTCCCGCGCCGCCGGTCAATTTTAAATTACAACTAACGCGCTCGCTAGTTTTAAATTTAAAAATTACGTTATCAGTTATCAGTGTTTGTGTGCTAGTGCTACTAACAGTGTCTTGTCCTAGTGTCTGCAATAAGCCGGATCACAGTTCATATGCTAAAAATAATATTATGTTTGTACGTGAGTGTTCATACGGAGTGTGTATTATTAAACCTATCAAAGTCATTACGGTGGCATTTCGTGAAGATAATACGTGTTATTTTTAGCTTGAAATTGTTTGCTTTTTGTATGTTAGGATTGCTAGGTGTTTACTGTTAGTTTTTGCTGCAATAGGTCGTTGCTAGGTTAGCTTGTGGTTTGGAATGATGCGCGTTTGTCGCTAGTTTTTGTTGCCTCTTCTTGTGACTATCAAGAAATAACATCCCGGATAAAATTGTTCGGTATTCCCCGAATATTTTAGTAGCAATTGAAGGCGTAAGTTTAAACCCTTTCATTTGTAAGTGGAAAAATGTTTAATTTCATCTGTAAACCGGTATTAAATGAGGTAATCGTTTCGCAATTTAACATAATTCTCTGGTTTTTTCGACATCCTTCTAAACATTTGTTGTAATTTCATTCCCAGAGCGGAAGACGTAGTAGCAAGTAAGCCTACCTCTACATTAGTATAGGAACATTCGATTTTATTGCAAAGGCATCCTTTGTCCGTTTCCTATCATTTATCAATAATATATTGCTTATGGAAGGATTTAATTTACGTATCGTAATTTGGTGTGGTAGAAAGTGCTATTTTGTATAGAATTGCTTTCAATGTCACTTATTCTTTAATGTATAGACTCATTTTATGTTATCAGCCAAATGATTTCGAACGATGATTGTGCATTCACAAAAGCCGGTTATTTTTTGGCCATAATACTTTATTCCATGGTATTCTTTTCAATTAAAAACCGGTATATATTTGAAATTTCTCAGATGCTGCGGTACCAAGTGTCCTTGAGCAGCGACAATCAGTTACCTCAGAGACCAGACATAATATATTTATTACTCTATGGTTACCTATAGTCTCGTCACTTAGAATTTAAAAGTCAAAAGACCTAAAGACATGGCCAATGGTTACAGCAGCACTGCTTGAAGCTTAGCTCATCAATCATAATATTATTGGAAGAAAGCTGTATGATTTGAATAGGGGACAGCACTTAAGCATACAAAATGACAGTTGGTTACTTCATCTTGTTTCTGAGGATAGGGATAGTGGACATCAATAACTTACGTCTTACATGATCATTTGTATTCAATTTTATGGCCGTCGTCGTAGAATTGAATAAATTATCCCGCTGTTTGTATGACAAATTGCCTACTCTATTCTCTGCTACTGTCTAATTAACTGGGTTGTAGTAGTTTTTAGTCTTTTTAATTTTCTGGATTGTGTCAAATATGATATTTAGGCAACACAATGCTTGACAGGAAAGCAGAAATCTCGATTCGGGCATAGGTAGAGACTAGAGCTGTTTAACTCATGTACGGATTCTTAAGCCCGTCACAGACTTAGCTGTAATATATATTAATATATTTATAGCAAGGCATATTATTCTATACTAAATCCACATGTCACAGAAATATATATTATTATAGCTGAGTGTGTGGTCACGCGAAAATTAGTATAGAAAATATAATATTAATATGCCTAGCTATAAACATATTAATATATATTATAGCTAGGTCTGTGACGGGCTTTAAAGAGGGTTTCGCTAAATCCTTGGTTTTAAAAGTATTATGCTCCAAATAAAAAGGAAGAAAGTAGAACTAGAATATAATCATAAGCTATGTCCACATTATGCGCTTTCGTCTACAATTTTCGTCTACAATCTTCTTTCATTCAACTTTCGTTTGGGCGCATTCAATTATTGAATGCGCCAACGAACGCAACGCCAAAATTGTCATTTTTGTTTGTTGGATACGGACAGGGGGCATGCCTCACGTTCGCTGTTGACTGCGATATAACGCATGCCCTTGACGAACAGAAAAAGGCACAGTGTGGACAAAGCTATACTCTAGCTGTACTTTCTCCTCTTCACTCTGGGAATTCTCTGACTTAATGATATATGCTCTTCCGTATTGGAAGCTCATAAGTCCTAAACATATTGGGCGTAATCGGAAGCGACTATCGTATGTTTGATGTAATTAGTTTGATTACGAACAATTAGATATTACCAAGTCATGCCGTAATACACACTATTGAAGCCTTTTCAACCTTATTCCTATAGTGGTAAAGTCGAAGTGGTGCACCAGGTTTGGCGTAGACTAGTCGTTATGAATAGCCTGTTGTTTTCTCCTTATCATAGAGTCTCGTCTGCTTCGTGACTCATGACCGTCGTGAAGTCGGAAAATTATAGAAGCGCCGTCGGTGCATGATTGATCATTTGTAACTGATGCTCATAGTTTGAATTATCGGTGACTCTACATTGGATTTATTATTGATCCTATGGAGTTTATCCAAGTTGACACATGTGGTTCAAAACAAACGATTGAGGCCATTTAGAGGAGCATAATAATTGTTGTCTATGATAATTGATAACCCACTATCGACATCGGTTGTGCATTCTGTAGACAGCTCTATAAGGCTCTGTGCAATCATGGCCCAGAGCCTTTTTGCTGTGGACTATTAGGGTTTTTCGCACTGGCTTTTTGCGATCGAGGCGCTATTGTCGTCATGCACCATTTCGGCAGTATGATTCGCGAATCGACAGCGTTGCCATCCTATATTATGTTGTCGACAAACCTTGCGTACCACTTTAGACCGTATGTTTTTTTAACTTCCTTCAATTGTTTTTGTAGATTAATTATATTTTAGGCCGGCACAAAATGGAGGATTAGCATTTAGTGAAAACGCGTATCCGGCCACACCGTAATAGCTTTAATCCGCTGTCCTGTTTAATGCAATAGGATGCCCGATTGCCCACAATTCGACAGCTCAGGAAACTACACCGGCTTATTGATATTATAATTGTTGCTCGCTTAGTTTATTGTTGTCTTTCGTAACATATGGTTCGAGTTGTTGCTTGTGCATAGATGAGTAGACTGTAGTGAAGTGCTGTGCCAAAATGACCAAAATCAGAGACAGACGACGGAAGTGTAACAAAAAGTCGCACAAGATTCTCCATTATTTTGGGTAAGTTAAATGTCAGTTCAGTAAGATATTACTAACTAGATTTACATATAATTGTATGATGTAACTCAGTTGTTTGGTGACATAATGTTATAATTTATAAGCTTTTATCGGCTATGTTATAACTTTTCTTGAAAAAAAAAAGAATGTGTTCTATTTTAACTCGCTTCTGATCACGGATGAATATAGACTGGATTGTCAAGAATTCTCGTCTAATAATAACTTTGTTTACTTACAAGTCGAACTCTTGGGAAAGGATTCTAATTTAACATATTTTGTATCGTATACCTACTTGGTTTCAATTTAGAGAGGTTTCAAAAATAAAAAAATATTTTCGTTGTCTGGTACCCGTAACACAAGTCCTTCAGGTACTTAGCATGGGGCCAGGCTGACGTGTTGTGGAGAGTCCATAGATATTATTACTTACGGGTACGGTTACGGTTTACGGTTTACGATGTGGAATACACCTGATTATTTTTCCGACCCAAATATCGACCAATAGAATTGCACCATTCGACGTCACGTGGTACAACCTACATGGTATTAATCTGATAATTTTTTGAAAATTTTCTCTGGTTACCACGTGACGTCGAATGGTGCAATTCTATTGGCCGACATTTGGGACGGAAAAATAATCCCCCGAATACCACACGAGCTTCAAAATTATCTGGCATTTCCCTCAAGGTTCCCTGCAAACAAATAAAGTCGTCAAGTTTTTCAGGAAAAATCACTCGCGCTTCGCGCTCGTGATTTTTTAACCTGAAAAACTTGAATCCTTAATTTGTTTGCAACGAACCTATCGGGAAATACCCGATAATTTTGAAGCTCTTGTGGTATTATAAGTGAATATTTCATGCAGGTGGGGGGGTTTAGCTTTAACTAGGTATGAGGTCAATAACTGCGTGGGATTTAGGTATATAGGCGAGTTTGGTATCATTTTCGATTGAATCGAATGTTTAAATGCCAGTTTTTGAATAATATTTAGATAAAATATAGTAAAATAAAATAAAAAATTTAGAATATATGATTTTCAACCAACGAAAAGGCTGTTGACAGGGCTTAATTAATATAAGGAGGCTGATAGCCGCATTATTCTGCATGCCAAAGACATGGTGATGAATGGAGCAATAAACATATTAATATTACTAGACGTACCGCGCGGCTTCGTCCGCGTAAATCTGAAATTTCACGGAAACCGTATATTTTTCACAAATTAATAACCCATATCTCACGTAGTCTACTAAGATATATTCGTGTCAAATAACATAAAAATTGCTCTAGTAGTCTGTGAGATATTAGGCCTTTAAAATAATTTTCCCCGTTTTTTTTTACATTATCCTCTGTATCTTTGCTCTTATTGGTCTTATCGTGATAAAATATAGCTTATAGCCTTCCTCAATGAATAGCCTATCAAACACAGAAAGATTTTTTCAAATCGGACCAGTAGTTTTTGAGATTAGCGCGTTCAAACAAACAAACTAACAAACAAACTCTTCAGCTTTATTTTCACATATTCCTCTGTATCTTTGCTCCTATTGGTCTTAGCATGATAAATATAGGCTATAGCCTTCTTCGATAAATAGGCTATCAAACACTGAAAGATTCTTTTAAATCGGATGAGTAGCTCCTGAGATTAGCGCGATCAAAAAACAAACTCTTCGGCTTTATAATATTACTAGACGTTCCGTGCTGCTTCGCCCGCGTAAATTAGATATTTCACGGACAATTTAGTCCACAATAAATAGCCTATGATTCTTCACGTTCCTACTTTTTATCTGTGCCAAATAACAGTAAAATTGCTGAAAAAATCGTGAAATAAGCCCTTTTAAATAATTTCCTCCGTTTTTTCACATTTTTCTCTATTTCTTCGCTTTTATTAGTCTTGGCGTAATAAAATTTAGCCTATAGCCTTCCTCAATAAATGGGCTATCTAACACTGAAATAATTTTTCAAATCGGATTAGTAATTACATACTCATACTAAGATTAGCGCGTTTAAATAATGCTTCTTCTTCTTCTTTTTACGTTGTTTAACATCTTTATCGTGCAAATATGAGTCCTAAAATGAATTTAGCATGCTTAAGTCATCCGAATATGGTACCGAACTTGGAATAGTACCATAATTAATGCCTCTATACAGATTGAGATTCTATTTTCCTCCAGAGCAGAAGCTGCTAAAATTAAAAAAAACTAACATCAAAAATCGCGGTGGCTCTACATCTTAAATCCATCCTTGGACCATAAGGACCAATCCTACCAAAGGAAATCTTTGATTCATTAATAGCCGTATAATTCACCGTACACACGCAACTACTATGATGTATTAAACTTAATATTAGTCATAGGTCATTATTAATTACCTTATTCTCCTTTAAAGAAAAAAAATCTAACAAACATCTAAAACATTACTGCATATAACGTATTACGACATATCCTATAAAAAGGTTAAAATATGAGTCAGAAATCTGCTTATTTATAATATATTATGTTGTTTATGACACACTGATGTTAATTAGAGACTATACATAACTGCATATTGTATGATTTGTAAGTCATTATAGTTTGTAAACAACGACAGTCATTATCTCCAGACTACACGGAAACGTTATCAAAGTAAGGCGATTATTATTAATATAATCAAGTTTAAAGATCGACCTGTTAACTTTGATTATTATCTTTGACTGTAATCTTTTATTATTAATATCAGTACCGTTTTACCTACCAAACCTAATGTTAAGCTTTTCCCTTATATACTTCGTATTTGTTATCGTTAATTAATAAATTTCCTAAATTATGACTCAGAGATCACGTGGCTCTCTATCGGTTAAATAATTTTCAAAATCGTTTCAGTAGACTCAAAGATTACCCTAGAAACTAACAAACTTTACCTTTTTATATTTAAAATATTATCTAGATACTTGGACATAGGCCTCTCTCAATGAACGCAAAGATGACCGATCTCCTGCTACTCGCATCCAACATGGACCCTACATGGCATGGCAACTAAACGGAGATCGTCTAGTTGGAGGTCGACCTACACCCCGATTTCCCAGCCATATAATAATCATGATTATCGGATGTAAATACCGGCTTAGAAACTTCAGTTAAATAATATGGTTCATTAGAGGCAATTTAAATGGATTTGTATAAAGCGCATCCCGCGTTAAGAGGGATTAGTGCTCAATGAGGCACGCAAATCCCCAGGGACATACTTGGTGCTATGTTACATAACAGTGTTTGGTAGAGAACAAACTTTCTACATAATAATACCTTAATATATTATTTCTAAGTATATTCTATGTTACATATTATATTCTACTGTGGCGGACCAATTAGCGCCACAGTTTTAAATCGCGCTATTAAAGTTTTCTGAGCGAATGTGTTACATAAGTATACCACAGCAGATCATGGGCCGAGGCTCAAGCTTGTTGGCTTTGGCCTGGGACACTGCAACTCAGCTCAGTTGGCTGGGCCATTGCCTTGGGCTAATTGCCTGATTTAGGCTTGGACTTCGGTCTGAGTCCTGAGTCCTGACAGAGCATGCCACCTCGCTTGGTCGGAGATCTTTCAGAGCTTCCACTCATTCTACACTACATGTAGCTTAGTTTGTAAATATTATATAAAGCAAGAATATGATTAACTAAATGAATAACTAAAAATTATTCGGTGTATTATACTATGAGGTAAAATAAATCTGTGTTATAAACTGCAATGTATTGAGTCGGAATCATATTAATTTAACATGGCGTGATGTTAGCGCTTATTAATAAACTTGTTAACATCATCGATATAATAATGATTATGATTAGTTATGTAACGCAGGTATTGGGTTTACAACAACACCTCGATTAACATTAATAACTAGTTCTAATTTATTATTATGCCATTATTTCAACACTTTATTACGGCAAGAAAATAATAATAAAACGCCAAAATATATCTTAACTATCAAAACAACAAACTGTGTCAGATTCGACATTTTCCATGTGCAAAAATTACCTACAGTGTACGTCTACACTGTGACGTTTTCTTTGCTTCTTTTTTGTCAACTCTTTGATTAAATGATCACAAATTAAAGTAATTCCAAGACGCACGACTTCATTCGACGACATATTAAAAGAAAAGAGAAGTGAATGTTCTTTTCTATATCATTCCCTTTAAGCCGTGTGAACATAGAATGAAAGGAAAATGAAGCATTCACTCGAGTGAATAGTCTTCCGAGTGAACCGTCTGATATCAGCTTAACATACTTACTGTCCACCTGTGAGAATATCCTGGAAAAAAGTTTTTGACTCTTTCAATTTACCTGGAATCAGGCTAACGTGTGCGTACGTTCGATTCAGACTGTCCATGAAGATGGTCTGCTGTATATGCATTTTGATGCAACCCTTCCCTGTAACGCTGTTGTTACCCAATCAGAATCCCGAAATAACATAAATTACTCCTTGTCATTTTGATGCAGATGTCCCACGAAGCCCAATTCCAATCATCTAGAATCAACTTAACATAATATTCTCTTGTTACAGAGGGGCGGTGTGCGAGTGCCGCGCCGCCATGTCGCACCACAGCGACGAGCAGGCGCTGCTCACGGTAACGTCGGACTCGTTCTGGGAGCCGGGCAACTACAAACGCACCACTCGTCGCATCGACGAGGGCCACCGCCTGTGCGGCGAGCTCCAGGCGCTGGTGCAGGAGAGAGCGGACATAGAGAAGGCGTACGCGAAGAGTCTGAGAGGATGGGCGAAGAAGTGGAACGACCTTATAGAGAAAGGTGATTTTTAGGGGTTTTTGGATAATGGTGATGGTCTAGTTGTTTGCAGCCCTTTAGTACTATCAGAGAAGTTGATTCATAGATGTACATCATACATGGTTCCTCGATGGTACATGTATCTCCAAAAATATTAACATCTCAATTCTCAAGTCTCAACGCATCATCAGAGATTTATGGGTGGTAAATGGTAATTGCATCCAAAGCGGGACGTTACCTCAAACATTAACATACAAATAGCTAGGAGACCTTATTTTAGGTCTAGGGTTAGGAAAGGACTTAAAATTAGTGCGGTCCCTTGTTAACAGGTTTTCTTAGAAATCGTAATTAAAATCTATCCCAAATATGTTTACCTTTCTAGGGTTCCGTACCCAAAGCGTAAATTTATTTTGAATATTTCGTACAGGCGCCACTTTTTCGAGTGTTATTTATTTCGGTTGGTAGGGAATATAAATAATATGTAACTTAAACATTGACACTTGGTTAATTAATCTTTCCAATGATTCAACGATTCTCAACTTCACACGTAACAAATAAATGATTTGTGTGCATGGTGTAAAGGCACACGTGCTGTCATTGGTTTGATGTGTTCTTTGTGCGTGGAATTGGATATCAATTCGTAATCAGTAGTTATTGACCATCAGATACAGCTATTACGTTGGGAGCTGCCATTAGTTTCTTATTAGATGAGGCACGGTTTTATGAAATACCTTCTACACCGGTAAACCGCCTGACTTTCTTTGCGTTATTGCTAAAGCTTACTGCAACTTTATGCGGTCTCTTTTGTATGGGGAGGTTAATGTAACACTTCCTACTCCTATTTTCTTATGATTCGTGCTTCTCAAGGTAGCTTCAGCATGTAACTCGGGCTCCCTGAAATCGTTTTGAAGGATTTTCGTGGTTGGATACTGAGGTATTGAATAAGACACGTACAGCTAGGACAACGGTTTATTCCGGACTGATTCCGCGACGTCACATACCTACCCGCGCGTACGCAGGTAATTAGACAAATACATTACAATCCTCCACCCTTATTTTATAATTATTATCCTTAATAATAACACAGTCAAAACTTAACTATTTTGCTAAAACCAGTAGTAAATTACACAATACACATATTATTGCAAAGGTAATCAGGAAATATAAATTAACTAGATATCTATGCCATAACATTTAGGACTTAATTCTAAATTTTAAGAGTATCTTAATGCTAATTCGTTTTAATTAACTATACTAAGGTATATTCTTAAGCCTGCATCGGCGTATGGGACGGGACAGGGTCGGCTCAAGAGAAGGAGAAGACGACGATTGAACAGGTTCCGGTATATTTTGCTCCTCACAGTCTTTAAACAGTTCCTGAGACTCATCATCATCCTCCACGGTTACTATCTCTGGTGCCGAACTATTCCTACAGCTCGGGCTGGGATCGCCACCGCCCCCTGATACTTCCCCCTCGCTACTGGGGGGACTCAAAGGACTAATGAGTGAACTACGTTTCCTCTGTTTAAGCTGATCGATATGTTTGTGGGACTCCCTACCTCCCGCATCGACTACTCTATAGTCTGTAGCTCCTATCTTTTCCGTCACTGTCCCCTGCATCCACCTATCACCTCCCCTGTACTGGCGAAGCCACACTTCTTCCCCGGGACGCAGGTCACGTGCCCCGCTAGCGCTACTCGTTAGCTGCTGTTTTTGTTGGGCGTTTCTTACTTTAGTGGCTCGGTCGGGCCTTAACAAATCTAGCTTAGTTCGAAGTTTCCGGCCGCACATTAAAAGTGCCGGCGCTTCACCTGTCGTACAGTGTTCCGTGTTACGGTAATGCAACAAAAAATTGTTCAAGGCTAATAATACATCTAACCTATCTCTAAAAGCTTTTTTAATAACTCTCTTAATAGTCCTAACTGCATTTTCGGCCGCGCCGTTGGAAGCCGGATGATAGGGCGCCGAAAATAAATGTTTTACTCCATTGGAATTTAAAAATTCAGAAAACTCACTACTCGTAAAAGGCGGGCCATTGTCCGAAACTATCTGTTTCGGTAGACCAAAACGTGCAAACACCTCACTTAACCTGTTAATGGTGTGAGCCGCCGCCGTACTCGGTACCTGACTAACTTCTATCCACTTAGTCCTGGCATCGACCATAACCAAGAAAATTCTACCCCTAATCGGTCCCAGAAAATCGAGATGAACCCGAGCCCATGGTTTATCGGGCCAAGGCCACGGGCACGGTACGTGACGCGACGGCGCGTCCGCCTCGGCTGAGCAAGTTGGGCACGCGCGACACATCGTCTCGATCGCCTCGTCGATGCCCGGCCACCACACGTAACTACGAGCGAACGATTTTGTTTTAACGATGCCCATATGTGCTTCGTGTAGCTCTGCTAACACCGTTGACCTACAGGCCCCCGGCACTACTACTCTGTGACCCCACATAACGCACCCCAATTCTTCGTATAACTCTTTTTTTCGATTGTAAAATGGTTTCAACGAGGTTATTATGTCATCGGAGGGCCATTCGTCTCTAAGGTAAGATAAAACCCGACCCAGCAAAGGATCACGAATAGTTTGCCTTTTAATTTCCTGGTAATCCATTAACATCGCATTCTCCGCAAAATGTAAAAATGTCTGCTCCGGCATCTTAGTACACTGTTTATAATATGACGAGCGCGCCGGCAAACGCGATAAGCCGTCCGCCCCATTATTTTTAGAACCTACAAATTCAATATCGTACGTGTACGCGGAAAGTTTAATAGCCCATCGTTGTAATCGACTCGCAGCCATCGACGGAATTCCCTGTTTAGGTCCTAAAATAGTCACAAGCGGCTTATGATCTGTTCTTAACGTAAATTGCCTACCGTAAAGGTATTGATGTAATTTTTCCATACTAAAAACAATCGCCAGCGCCTCCCGCTCAATTTGTGAATAGTTTTTTTCAGCACAGGTGAGCGCGCGTGAAACATAGATAACCGGTCGCTCGCGCCGGCCAGTACCTCCCGCGCCCGCACCCCTCCCCTCATCTAGCTGTGTTAGCACTCCTCCAATCCCTCGCGCGCTAGCGTCGCAAGTTAAAAACAAAGGCTTATCAGGATCGTAATGAGCTAAGACATCTGCACTCGTTAAAATATTTTTCACCCTTTTAAAAGCTAACTCACATTCGCGATCCCAATTCCAATTAATACCTTTTTTTAATAAATTATACAGTGGAGCTAAAATGGAGCTTAAGTTACACACAAATTTTGCGTAAAAGTTAATTGTTCCTAAAAACGACCTTAACTCCGTGACATTACGCGGGGAGGGAATATTCACTATTCCAATTACCTTCTCGGGGTCCGCCTTGATTCCCTCTGCGGATATAATATACCCCAAATACCTAACTTCATTAGTCATAAAGAAACACTTGTTTTCCTTTAATTTAATTCCGTTGTTATGTAACCTTTCGAATAATTTTTCTAACGTTTCTAAATGACTCGTCATTGTACTCGTACCTATTATTATATCGTCCAAAAAAATCTCAACATTAGGAATATCACTAAGCAAGTTCGACATTGTCCTCTGAAAAATACCCGGGCTCGACGATAGCCCATAAACTAACCTCTTATACTTAAACAGACCTCTATGAGTGTTAATTACTGTCAAATTATCGGGGTCATCGAGTTCCAGCTGATTATAGGCCTGGGACAGGTCAATCTTTGAGAGTACCTTGGCGCCATTAAGTTTGACTAACAAATCATCGATGCGGGGCAAAGGATACCTATCGATCAGCAAAACTGGATTTAAAGTCACCTTATAGTCCGCACAGATACGGAGTCCCCCGTCAGCCTTACGCACCGGCACCAGTGGAGTGGCCCAGTCCGAGCTGTCGACCGGCTCGATGACGCCGGTGCGCAGCATCGCATCCAGCTCATCGTCGACGCGAGCCCGTAGCGCATACGGCACGGGTCGAGCGCGGCAAAACACGGGGGTCGCCCCCGGGCGCACCCGCAGTCTCGCTGCTCCTCCCTTGAACCGTCCCAGTCCCTCCGTGAATAATTCTTTATACCTGGAAAGTAATGACAACAATCTTTCATGACCATACTTGCTATTTTCTGGCTCGACTACATTTTTAAACAACGTAGGTATTTTAATGTTTAGTTCCGAAAGCCATTGTCTACCTAACAAGGATGTAGTACCGCCCTCGATAACAAATAGTTCCAAATTTTTAGACTGCTCACCATAGGTAACAAAGGGTTTAATTACTCCTAACGGCCTAACCTTAGCACCATTATAAAATTTAAACACTAAATTCGATTTTTCTAATGCCATCGTACTAAAATATTTATCGTACATTTTTTTACTTATACAAGACACCAGTGAACCGGTATCTACCTCCATAGGTATTTTAATTCCATGAACTTTAATTACTAAACTCACCGGCTTATAGCCATTCAAACAGAGCTGATACAAATCTTCCTCTATCTCCTCCTCGTCCTCCGGCGGAGACTCGTCGTCTTCAGACAAGTCTAAACCACGCCGCATCTCCTCCGGGTCCCCGGCCTCCACGTGCGCCAGTAGACGGCCGCCCCCGCTGCCTGTGCGCCTGGCTTGGGCTCCGGACGCCCGTTCCGGGCACACCCTACGTAGGTGCCCTCGTTGTCTGCACTTGCCGCAGATGTACTTATTGTACTGACAATCATCAGCCTGATGATCGAAACCTCCACAAGCCGCACAAGGATCCAGCTTGTATCCGCCACTGCTGCCGCCGCCGCTGCCGCCGGGGTTTGGCCCGCGTGACCTTTGAGGGCGCGCCCCGCCTCGGACCGAAGCACCGCGCCCACGCCGCACGACCCCAGTATGAAGTATCTCCTGGCCCCCGACCCGGGCGCCGCCGCCCGATGTGGTCTCGGCGCGCTCCACAGCTGCCGCATCACGTTCCGCCGCTTCCATTGCACAAGCAATTTTTACTGCCTTATCGTAGCCTAGGTCCTCCTCCGTAAAAACCCGCTGCCTGATTGTCTCGCTGCTGAGCCCGCACACTAATTGGTCCCGCAGGTTTTCTTCTAGAACTGCCTTAAAATCGCAGAACCTTGCCATTTTCTTTAACTCTGAAATATACTGGGATATGCTCTCCCCTGGTTCCTGCCTTCTCTGTCTAAAACGATATCGTTCCGCCATAAACGAAGGTTTGGGTTGTAAATGTTCCTTCATCACCTTTGTAACAAATGCATACGTTTTATCACTGGGTTTTGCGGGACTCGTTAGATTGCTTAGCAATTCATAAGCTTCATCGCCCATCGCTGCGATTAATGTAGGTAGCCAGAGATCTTCTTTAATTTCATTTACTTTGAAATACATCTCAGCTCTTTCCACATACATTGTCCAGTTCCCGGAACGCACATTGAACTCCAACAGCTTCCCGATTGTCATGTTGTTTTGGCCGAAAATTTTAGAAGGCACGCAAATCGAATCCTCGTTCGCCACTGAGGTATTGAATAAGACACGTACAGCTAGGACAACGGTTTATTCCGGACTGATTCCGCGACGTCACATACCTACCCGCGCGTACGCAGGTAATTAGACAAATACATTACAGATACCATTATCGATCCTGGAGACACAGGAGATGCAGTAGTTGGGAATTTGTGTTAGGGCAATGTCAGAAGTATCAATAAACTCATTATTTCATAATTTTCCGACTTCAGGAATCATATTGCTAGTGTGTGAATTATAAACAGAAGAACTGTTGGACGCACAAGTCCTAATTAGTAGTTTGTGGTATTATGATGCGAAGGACCTATTGGTTTCATGGAAATCAACACTCGCCAGTAAACTTTTCTTCACTAGGTTAATCAATAACATATAAAATATTTACTTAGCTGTGCCGTGTAATATGTACCAGGTAACAGGTACTTTATTATTTACTAGAAGAGAAACTTAGTTTCTAAAGAAAGATAAATAGCATTATAATATTCAATGAGAGGAGTAACTTAAGACCTCCTCTAGGCTCCAGTAGACAACAAAATTATCTCTTTGATTTATTTCCAAGACTTAAAATTTGCGACCTATTTTCTTTTCCTAAAATGACCTATCGTGACAGTTATGTCTTCATATTATATTCTGAAATCTGAACAGATAATTTAATAGTTTGTTAAAAATTGTCGTCCATAGATTCATTGATATGTTGGGATTAAGTTTATTTAGTGGATGAGCAGTTTCTCCATGTTTCAATCTAGTCCTGCATCCAGTATAAAAAATGTTTGCGCTTACACAGTGATGATTATGGATAGATAGGGTATTGAAAACGGCCGTGAAGCGAGTGCTTCTTTGTGGTGTGTAAATGGGCACCAAAACAAATGTATATGCTACGGCTTGTTACTAATGTGTATTCTGGGCTACGGCGTCGGTTTTAATGAAGTTTATAATGTGCTAATGTTTGGATATAATTAAAGAGTTTCCCAAGAATATTAACAGTTTCATTGTAATCGCACAGCTGATTGTGGGACGCCAGCTCAGTTACTGTTACAGATAGTAGCGCTTATCTGATGTGCGCATCACGATTTTTGTGCAAAACAATACTCTGATTCTACTACTGGGTTTTTTTTAAATAAAAACTTTTTTGGAATTACTACAAATCGATAAAATATTATTTAAAATAACAAGTAGAACGCAGTCCACTTGGTCAAGTCTCCAAAAATCAGACCTTATCTTGACTTATGTTATGAGAATACTCTTGCTGCTATAATTATCCAGACCGCATCTAGGAAGGAATGAAAATATATTAAAAATGCATTATAATAGCAAAATCTTTTGGCAATTGAGCAGTAGAAGGCCGCAAAAATTTCAGTTTCATTTCATTATGCGGCTTGAGAAGGGTCTCGCGTCAAGCTTGGGAACATAAATTTCCGAGCTTCACAAACATCGATCCGAAAACGGCGAAATAATCGTTGAACATACAAAAAATCCATAGCCCAACATAACAACACGTCCTTGAGCAGTTAAAAAGTTGTTTAAAATACGAAAAGTAGATGCTAAAGATAAGTCTTATAATTAACTAGTTACAAGATGACTCAAGTTTATCGCCCTGAAACTGTACATTTTTTCGAGGCAAAAAGTGTTCTACGTCCGGGACTCAAAGTATCTCCATACCAAACAGCAAAATCAGTTCAGCGGTTTGGGCGTGAAGAGGTAACAGACAGACAGACACACTAGCGTTTATCATATTACTAGATGACGCCCGCAACTCCGTTGCTCCAAAATTCAGTTATATCGCGCCGTTATACCGTACGTTTTTCTGGGATAAAAAGTATCCTTTGTCCTTTCCTGGGACTCAAAGTATCTCCATGCCAAATTTCAGCAAAATCGGTTCAGCGGTTTGGCCGTGAAGAGGTAACAGACAGACACACTTTCCCATTTATTAATATTAGTATGGATATACTGTATGGATCTAATTGAGGAACAGAATCAGATGTTTAATGTTCTAGACACTAGTAGAATATAATAACAGAAACATCATATATTACTCATGAATACACCTTAAAGTTGTTTATTATGTTTGGGCAGAGGTCATGGGAATTACATGGAGTTTACACCGATGCGGAATCGAGTGACGAGGAAGTGGATTTGGCCTCTGCCCGCGACACTGACGCAATGGCGGTATACAATAAGGCGTAATTGTTAGGTAAACTTCGTCTCCGAACATGTCTGTGAGGGTTATTTATAATTTATGTACAGTACAACCATTATTATTATTTTTAACAAAAAATTAAAACCGACTTCCAAGGTAAAAACAATATTAACATTAATATGAACTAAAAAGTATTAAATAATTTTTGTTATCTAATAGTGCCTTTTTCCGAATTCGGCTAAACCTCAACTATTTCTGTACTCAATCTTCATTATTTTGAAGTCGGTACCAGATAGCTGAATCTTCAGTCCTCTGACAGAATATTTGAAACTTTTGGGTCTGGCACCGACTTCAAAATTATGAAGATTGAGTACAGAAATAGTTGAGGTTTAGCCGAATTCGGAAAAAGGCACTATTAGATAACAAAAATTATTTAATACTTTTTAGTTCATATTAATGTTAATATTGTTTCTACCTTGGAAGTCGGTTTTAATTTTTTGTTAAAAATAATAATAATTTCACTCTTTTTAGTTACACTAGTAGGTAAACCTTCGCGTATATTTTACGTATCTTATTACAATTTGTTAAGAGTCACAGTTCACACTTACAAAATAATATATTATCAGTGAAGTGAACATATTGTGCTAAGTAATTTAACAATTTTAATACTTCAAACCCCAAGCGGTCACCGGCGATTGCGATAACAATAGAAAGGCTATTGTGTCTCGTTTTTCCACGATCGAAGGATCTATCAGATAAAAAATTGTATAAACTTGCATAGGATGTAGCGTAGCTACTCATCTAATATATAAAATTCTCGTGTCACAGTTTTCGTTGCCATACTCCTCGGAAACGGCTTGACCGATTCTCATGAAATTATGTGAGCGTATTGAGTAGGTCTGAGAATCGCCCAACATCTATTTTTCATACCAAAAATTATTTATATGGCAAAACAACGTTTGCCGGGACAGCTAGTAATATAATATAATATTATCATAATTATTGACAGCTGTTCTTGTAATCAAGAATTCAATTTCAAATCCATTCAAATCGATACTTAGTGCGCCATCTATTGATTAATAAGTATAACTAATTAAAAAGACACATATTGACTTTGTTTTGTTTAAATGCTCTTTTTAAAATAACTTTATTTTAATTCTATATTTTGTCTATTAAAATTTTATAAAGTAGTTAGTAAAGTATTCGATCTGTACCTATATAAAGTAGTAAAGTATATTCGATCTGTCGTCTAACGGATACCGTCGCCTCCGCGGCGCTGACCGCCGTGTATATTTAAACAAAGTGTTGTTATACAGTATAAAATTATTATTATTATTAGTATATCCACACCTATGCCTTGTACTATTATCTATTCTGTGCCAT
This sequence comes from Polyommatus icarus, assembly GCA_937595015.1. Taxonomy (NCBI): domain Eukaryota; kingdom Metazoa; phylum Arthropoda; class Insecta; order Lepidoptera; family Lycaenidae; genus Polyommatus; species Polyommatus icarus. The sequence goes on along the minus strand of OW569323.1, from coordinate 21,745,693 downwards.
GAGACAATGGTGACCTTAACACGACGTGGTAATGATGAAGACGATGATGATGATGATGATGATGATTATGATGATGAATATGAATTGAATGGTAGCATATGCTTTCTGTTCTTAAAACAACGCCGAAACTCCCAAACGTGTATCTATAAGGAGTCAGGAGTTCTCTCAGCATCTTCGAAACCATGGTATACCTTGACCCAATATTTGACTTTTTGGTAGCATATTATTAGTACACTTCACATAAAACCAAAATCACCATATGTTTCCATATAAATTTCGAGGAGTTCCCTCGATTACTCCTGGATCCCATCATCAGGTCACCACTTTTGTGAACATGGTACCAAATTGGAGTGAAACCAAATACAACAAAACAAAAATTTCGAAAATCGGTTCACAAACGGCGGAGTAATCATTGAACATAAAAAAAAAAAAAAAATCCACAGCCGAACATATAACCTCCTCGTTTTTTGGAAGTCGGTTAATAAAATGATGAAATGATGAAAAGTGGTTGAAAACGATGATGAAGTCCAGATAAAAGGCCTGCTTACATACTTACTCCTACAGCCGCATACTGAAAATATACTTTAAACTTACTTTTTTTTAATAATAATTTTTTGACAAGGTGATAAGTGATAACTAATAGCTTGTCGGCTTTAAGTTTTTGTATTTTTCCAGATCAGCTGATGAGCTGATCTTGATTGAAAGAAACAAAATATCTTACTATTTTAAAGACTAACAAAACGTTAAACAATTCAATACTATACTACCGTATAGAAAGTGAAATTGTTATTAATCGTTACTAGACTATGATTATAATTTAATAGTCATTATTCATTAAAATAAATAACTGTTTAATAGATTACCTACACCTTAATACTTAATTACAAATGTAGAGTACCAATTAAGAAACGTTCAGGTAATGAAATGGTTTCTAGAGCGCGCTTTTATGGCGCTACCACACCCACTATCAATATGAGATTGACGGTTTGACTGTTTAATTGTTGTCAATGCTATTTTTTATGTTTTGTTAATTTGTTGTTAATCTATCTATGAATTACTATCAAAGGATATAGTCGAAAAGGGATTTGTTAATGGGATAACTGTTGCTTTGTCTGACTGTGCAGCTCATAAAAGGAATAATTTTGTAACATTGCGAATTTGACGTTCAAGAGAATACTTTTTTGCTTAAATTTAAATTATCAAATTTGGGTAAGGCCGAGAATTTTTACACTTAGTAACATAGAGTAACATAGAAACTTCTATGTTACAGTAACGTAAAAGTAACGCGAAAGTAAGGAGTAAAGTATGTAAGGCCGATTTTATAGTGCACATTGTATGCAAAACTTGATGCCTTATTATACGGGGTGTAAGGGACAGCGTCCCGCAAACAACAAATGAACGTTACCGGTAACATAGAAGTAACATAGAAGTTACGTAGAAGCGAGATTTTTAGGCTTTAATTGACCATTAATCGATAATTTGCTCAATTTGGACCAAAAACACACGCCACGCATTGCTTCTCCGCTTATTCGTATTTCTATTCAAAACAGGTGTAATAAAAACTGTTATTTACCTTTGAAATCGTCTAAATTCATTTAAAAAAAATCCGACCAAACACATGCGTGCACTTATTCTCAACTCTACAGACAACAAACAAGCGTCTTTTTTAAATTTTATTATTCGCATAGATACTTAGTGTTGCCAGTGTCAATACAAAATAGTGCCACAAAAGATTAACATTGTTTAGAGGTAAAATTACGGTAACATACAAAATAGTAACATAGAAGCGAAAATACGGGGACAAACATTTAAATTTCGATAAAATCATGAAATCTGCTAATTTAAAAAGATCAGCCACTACGATTAAATTGCTAAGTATCAGAGTATTTAAGTCAGTTCTTGAGAATTTGTCTTTCAATTGAGAAAAATACAAAATTTTAGTTCCAAGTACATGGAATACATGAAAAAGACAGCGAGTTTTTTGCAATATTTGGGGTAAAGGACGAATTTAAATCACTGTAATTAAACCATAAAATAGTATTTTAACTTTGACATGAAATTGTATGATTTAGATCCCTACGAAATACAATAAAAGTTATTGAATTAAAAATTACTGGTTAGTTTTTTTTTATAATATGCAGACAAAAATTGGGACACTTTTTACTTTCGAAAAGTGTAAAAATTCTTGGCCTTACCCATTTGTATTAAAATTGTTAAAATAGTGGATTCGATACTACCTTCTGGACCGCAAAAACAAAAATAGGGTAAAAAATCCAAGCCCCGTTTAATTACGAAATGGTGTTTTGCAATATTATATCACTGAACGAAAGAAAAATGTTCACGTTCCATTGAGTAACGAGATGCGTTACGAATACAACATTGACATCGAAATGGAAAGTTATTAGTGAATCGATCGGTGATTCCACGCACGCCCGAAATTTCGATTAACTTACGAATCACTGGGCGTTTCGACCCATTGCTACCGTAAGGTACTATTATGTATTCTGTGCCATTGCGAGCTGTTTTGCGCACGATTTGCATCATGCATGCCTGTTTGTGAGCTGCAAGTGCATCTGGCCAATTTTAAGTAGTCTTGCAATGGAAGCGTTGTTGATACGTTTTGGTAACATAAACTTTCGATACACTGAATTATTGTACTAAAAACATTCCCCTGTCTGATGCTGTTGTAAGCGTTCTTGCAGCTATCACAGCCATCTTCTGTCTTTCTTCTTGCACTTTTTTTTTATTCTTGTTCCCCCGTACATTATACAGCTAGATTTTTACCTTTCTTGCTTTGCTACATTGTAGTAGTTTAAAAAGTGTTATAAAACTTGGGTTACAGTCATTTACATAATTTGTGATGATTTCTTCTTACACTTTTAATTCTTACGAAACTGTCTAAAGTCTAAACACTTCAGTCGCACGAATATATGCACATTGATAATTAGACACCTCAAATAACAATGTGCAGGTTATTTTACCAGAGGTATGCGAATGGCCAGATGCGCCCAGTAGTTGCGAGAGGCTGTTATGAAAGCTGCACTGACGTCTGACGTCTGACGGTGACCTTCGCCCTCCCTCTGTCGATTGATGAGACGCTGATTAACTCTTGTGCCCTCGGATGCATAGGACCAATAACTTTACTTCTGTGTACTGGATCCTGAAATAAGTTCAACTTGGCCGTAAAAAGTCTTAAGACTCAGTAGATAACACGTCCGCGTAACGTAATGATGAATCTGTTCTCCAAATCTACGTGTAATAAATAAATAAATCTTTATTTCAACCCCACAACAGGTCATATTTTTAAATTACAAATAACATTAACTATTAATTATTAAATGTAATGTATTCAAGTTATTGGTTTGGCTTTGTAATTACTAAATGGATCGGATCAAACAATGAGCGAAGCTGCATCATGCATATAATGGTAGAATCGAGGTACGGGTCTACAGATATTTTAACCGGATAGAAGCTGTGAATACTAATAGGTCTTTAGAGTCTACAGTGTTGCAATTATATTGGCCTGTTGCATACCTAAGTCCTAAAGGGTCACGTGGAGATTGAAGACGTTGTCACATTAGCACATTGCATATTAGCATTGCTAAAATGCTTGACGTAATCGTTGCCAATATGCATAGGCAGAGACTGTTGCGTGGAGTGTAAACGCTTAGATCACAGTAAAGAGAGTTTATACAGTACTAGTTGCTTGAAACTTTGAGAGACCCACGATTCTCTCAAAGAACCTCAAAGTGTCGCCAAATTTTACAAGCAGTTTTACGCGTGATTCGTGAAGAAGTAAAATACAGACAGACCTACTTTCGTTTTAATTATTATATTTACTAATATGGATGGATCAGTCACTCAAGCAGTGGCTTGAAAGTCTTTGACAGAATATTTCCAATCTATACTCAAAAGTTTTACAAAATTATAAACTCATTCTAAGGTCTCCAATTAAACCAGAGATGGCAATTTTTTAAGAAAATCCTATACATATTTGTGTTTTCAGAAAAATCCATAGACGTAGGCACTTTACAGGTTTTCCAGAAAACACAAGAACATGGTCTTTTAATATTTAAAACGTTAACATGTAAACGTTAATAAATTCATGGAAAGTGTTTTCATAACATTTTGTATTTGAAAGTGAAAGAGAATTTAATGAATTCCGCCCGACGACATGAAAGGCGCTCGTAAGACGAATTTCTTTACTTCCTTGCGAGTGGCCATTAAAATAATTATATAATAAATATTTTAACCGACTGAGGTTTATTGGCATTTGGCATGAGATTTGTAATTTTTAATGTATCATTTTATTAGAAACAGATGACTTCCGCGGTAATAAAAATTCTGGCCATCGAACGGTCCGAAGTTTTGTGGCCTAATCGATCCAAAAAATATCTCGAGATAGTAGATTATTAAGATAGAATCAGTTTCAATGTATAAGTAATGAATTCAATAACAATAATGTTTGAAGATGTAAATTTTATTTTGTATTAAGGAAATGAATTCTTAACAACGATTTTACGATACTGCACTTGGCTGATTAATGTCGGTGTTGTTCATACAAAATGATCTCATATAGACATACACACCTAACTATAGTTATCACGATGTACAATATTAACATAGCGGCCGTGTTCTACTGAGATCATCATTTCATGTAAACAACGTGATCTTACGTTTGAGAAGTATAAAATCATGAGTTTTTAATGAAGGATGAGAAATGAGGTTAGAAACCCTATGTCGGCGGTTAGACGGTCAAATTTTCATCAATCTGATCCATCAATCTGATTGACGGAATATTGATGGTTATAAAAAGTTCATATTAAAAATACGATCAATCCATCAATCCGTGGGTTAGACGATCAAATTTTCGTCAATCTTTACCGGATTGATGGTTCAGATTGATGAAAGACCGTGTAACCTGCGACTATCAGTGGTGAAGCTCGTACTTGCGGTCTGCGGACGAGCTTGGCGCGGGTTAATCAATCCATCATCAAGGATCCTGAACCCATGATCGCTGTCCAATAGCTGAGAAATTAACTCATCTCTGCTCTTCCCCAGGTCCGGAGTACGGCACAATGGAGGCGGCGTGGAAAGGCGGTATGGAAGAGGCGGAGCGGCTGTCCGACCTCCACCTCAGCGTGCGGGACCGCCTCGTCAATGACGTCATAGCACAGATCAAAAACTGGCAGAAGGACACCTATCACAAGGTAGGTGAAGAGTATATCTGCGGTCGGCATCGTCTCATAGTTCCACCTTCAGGAGCAGGAACAGGTTTAGTGGGTAGTCCCTGGTTCGGATCTTATGTCCGCCCCGGAGTCCCACATACCTCGGTGGTCCTCCCCAGGCCCCGGGGATGCGTAAACGCATTCTCCCAACACAAAACAAAAAGTGTAGTGTATATTATGATAGAGGAAGCCTCCGCAATAGAGGAAATCCACTCGCAGCAACCTCCACTTGATCGAGTCTGATGAAGTGAAGGTTGTTGAGAGTAAATCGGGTGGCTGGGCGGGATAATCCTGTATTAGAAAATGTTTAGGTAGAGCCAACAATCTGCACACAGCTGTAAGGAAATGTTAGGGTATAGTTATAGCACACAGCCATTAGAAATTGTTTAGTTCTACCTTACTCTGACTCTTCAGTACACAGCTTTTAGACTATCTATGTTTTAGGTAAAGCCAGCTCATATTAGATTGTTTTAGGTAGAGCCTGCGCTCACCACACGGTTGGTCTATGATTAGAAACTTTAAAGTTTTAAGAATTTAAAAATTTTACTTCTCTTCAACAGTAAAAAAATAGAATCCTGATTCCGTTTCAGAATCCCTATCTGAATACAATTTATTACTTGTAAATTGTAATAGAATGATTACTTATTTCGATAAATACTACGACAAATTGTACTGAAGTGTATAATACGCGTTTTACAATTTATTGCAATAAACGTGACTTTCAATCTTGTGTTTGATGATAACGAATGCGTCCATTGAAGCAATAAATATAAAACAAGCTGTCGTACAAACAGACTGACATATTAGTCCCACTATTGTGTTGTGAGAACGAAGACATGAGTATTGCGGCTATGGTAGAGACTTGAATGAGTTAGGTTAGCTAAAGTTATTATAATTTGAAAATATAATGGGAAATTTCTTTTATACCAATTTCATCAAGACCCGTTTAAGTCGATAGTCTATTAAATATCTCGTCATCTCTTTCGCTAATATCAATTAAAGAACTGGTAACTGTAACTTGTAACACTTTGGTGAAATTCGTAATAAGTCAATTTAATTAACTTTTCTCATCCAAAATGAAATACTATTCACAATGTTCGCTTATCATTGTAAGTTATAAGGTCAACTTAAAATATTTTCGTCTCCTGTCTTTCGAGTCTTGATGGCTACTTTTCTTAATGAGGAATTGACCTGTTTTAAAATAGCTTATGGTTCTTCTTTGTTTCGACCGTAAGACGAATCTTTAATATATTTGAGAAATTTCAGCTGTTTAAACTTTTCATTATTCAGTATTTTACATACATTATAAGGATAACAACCTTATTAAGTTATTAATCACTATGTAGTAGGTAAGTAGAAATTGTAGATAAAATAATCGGCCAAGTGCGAGTCGGCCTCGCGCACGAAGGGTTCCGTACAATTATAGAGCAAAATTAGGCCAAAAATTGTGTTTTTTTTTGTATGGGAGCCTCACCTAATTTTTTATTTTATTATTATTATTAAATATTAAAGTACATACATAAGTAAGGACTTTGAGAAAAATTCAAGTACCTACCTGTTGCCATTATTGATATAGAGCAAAAAAGGCCAAAAAAATACGTTTGTTGTGTTAGAGCCCCCCTTAAATATTAATTTTATTTTGTTTTTAGTATTTGTTGTTATAGCGGCAATAGAAATACAAAATCTGTGAAAATTTCAACTCTCTAGCTATTACCGTTCTTGAGTTACAGCCTGGAGACAGACGGACAGACATTGAAGTCTCAGTAATAGGGTCCCGTTTTTACCCTTTGGGTACGGAACCCTAAAAAAGTCTAAAACATTACTAGAAAGTGTTAGGTAGAGCACATACAGCTAATATAATTTTTTAGTTAGAGTCAGAATGTTTTAGGTAGAGTTTTTTCGAACATTCTCGTTAACCACGTTTAAAAAATTCAAAAATGTAATGCAATATTCTTATTTACCTCTACTTACTTTTACGTAATTATTATTTAACTAAGAAAAGTAAAAGTGGATGAAATTGTCCGTAACTCTCGTAAACACGGGCTGAATGTGAATAGACTTTCCGATCGTCGTAATGGGTACAATTACGCGGCGTGGATTTAACGCTGCACAGACGCATAAAATATCAATTTAATTGGTAATAATCGCTTCTCGCTTAATCTACTACACTCGCTGCGTGCTGCATAAATAGTTGTGTTAAAAAACACTTTCGATGTGATCACTCTTGTCTTCTATGCATTTAGATGAGATTTGATAGGATATGCTACTGCAATGTTTTCACGCTAGAGATAGCACCAGCTTACTGCTTGTAGCGTCCTCTGCTCCGACCTTTGTGTAATATTCCCTATATGTATAATGTTCACGGACTTTTCTTTTAAACATAAACACGGGTCCCTTGCCTTACCTTAGTAATTGTCTGGACATTTGGAAAACTTTATCATTAGTTATATCACTATGTTATGGGTACTAGTCACAGGAGACGGCTCTACATTATAAATTCGTAATAGCTCCTAAAAGCCATAGTTTGTGATCTCCCCTAAGGTGTTAACGAATCTTAGCTATTACCAATTTAGAATGTAGAGCTATGTCCTCTGTGAGTTGTCCTTTTACTTTTACAAACTTTACTAAATATATGTATTCTATAATAATACCTATCAGTAGGTACTAGTAATCCATACTTCCATACTAATATTATAAATGCGAAAGTGTGGATGTCTGTCTGTTACCTCTTAACGCCCGTACCGCTGAACCGATTTTGCTAAAATTTTGTATGGACTTTGAGTCCCGAGAAAGGACATTGGATGCTTTTTATTTCGGAAAAATGTGCAGTTGCCGCGCGTTGCGGGCGTCAACCAGTACTCTATATATTTGCTCGAGTTAAAGATACCATTATTTTATTGGAATGAGTTGTAAAACCGCTTACATGTATTCGATTTCACAATGTTATCACTGTAATTTGATATTGTTTTGCTGCTAGATTTATTCACGAATTAACTATCTGGAAATTACAATACGAGAACTGCTTCCTAGCCCCGGGTTATAATTACAGCATTTCTTTATATGCCGTTATTCTAACTCAGCGGCTCTCAAACTTTTTTGTGGCCTCAAAAAAATAATGTTTTGACTTTTGTCTTTGAACGAAATGTTTCTGCCGGTGCCTGATGACGTTTTTAAATCAATTTATGTATCGCTCGCAGAGCCCCAGGGCCAGTGGCGGGACGAGACTTAAAGATGTGGGCAAAATGTATCTTGCTTCGCCCATGTCGCCTGCGCGGTGCGCCTACGCCGCTTCAGCCCAGGGCCAGGGCTCTGTGGAGCTCACTTTGAGAATGGCTGTTCTAACTATACTTTTTCGATATAAGTAGAACATGACTATTTTAATCGTTAGGCAAGAATTTTACGACTTGGTTGCATGTGTTCAGTTGGGTATGTAAAAACTTATGCTCTGTGTAGCTGCAACCAATAATAATGTACCTATTGCGATAAAACTCTGCTATTACTTGCGTAGTGTTGCGCAAATGACGCGGATCGTGGATTACCAATAAGTTATTTAGTGATATTCCTATTAAAATCAGTATTATAGTTTAAAGATTTTTCCACTCAGATTATAAAGCTTTTCTAAGAAGAAATGATGAGAAAAAAATGTGTACATAAATAGTGGCAGTGGTAATCTTTTAAATTGCGATATTTCCAAAATTTATATACTTATCGTCCAGATGTACTGAGTTAACTTTTAAACCAAAAAATTGTGCTAGTTTAACGTATTTTTATTGTTTTTAATTTTAATGTGTGCTGCACATATTTGTTACGTTACGATCTAGATCTTACATTTAAATACTTATTATATATTTTGTGTTTAGTTGGGATTGTAATGTGTTTTGTGCATTTAAATAAATAAATAAATAAATAATTATCGACTTCTAAACCCAGTAAGTATAGAATTTGTTTGGTTTCTGAAGTTTTTGGCAGGAACTTGTCTATTTACTAGCGATGTTAATTGCCAAATTTCAAAACTGAGACAGACGGATATACTTCGAAGTCTAAGTAATAGTGTCCCATTGTTACCCTTTGGGTACGGAACCCGAAAAACTTCTGTAAAAAATAACCTTAGAATCTGAGAAAGAATGAAGAGGCAACGTTGCCAGATCCAACCAGTCTTAAAACAATGTAGTTATTCTTGACAGTCGTCAGCTAATTTAGATGGTAATGAACCAAGGAATACAATTATTATTAGTAATCACAGACGCAAAAGCCAGTAACAAATATAATAAGGACAAGCACGCCACAGCGCGCAGCGTTCCAAGGACTGCGATTAATATTTACACCTTGTACTTGCATTGTTTAGTCCAAGATAGACTGGAATTACGTGGCAATTGAATTATTGAAGAATGAAGATGACACTATGAAGTCATCGTTGAATGATTTTTGAGGAATTTCTGGAACTTTATAAGTTCCAGAAATTCCACACACAGGTTAAGCCATGAACATTCCTATCCGACCGTGTTATGCAACAGAAGTGGTCTACAGTTCATTTATTGAAGCAATTTTTGTATTATCATTTTAATATCTTTTATTAAAAACGGATAAAATTCAAATCTATATATATAAAAGAAAGTTGTGTTAGTTACGCCACTTATAACTCAAGAACGGATGAACCGATTTGTCTGAAAATTGGTGGAGAGGTAGCTTAGAACCAGGAATAGGGCATAGGATACATTTTGTCCCGAAAAAATGTACGGTTACTGCACAATATACTTTTATGATTTGCGCGTAAACTATTCAGTCGATTTTGATGAATTTTGGTATGGAGATACTTTGAGTCTCGGGAAAGGACAAGGGATACTTTTTGTCCCGAAAAAATGTACGGTTACTGCACAATATACTTTTATGATTTGCGCGTAAACTACTCAATCAATTTTGATGAATTTTGGTATGGAGATACTTTGAGTCTCGGGAAAGGACAAGGGATACTTTTTGTCCCGAAAAAATGTACGGTTACTGCACAATATACTTTTATGATTTGCGCGTAAACTATTCAGTCGATTTTGATGAATTTTGGTATGGAGATACTTTGAGTCTCGGGAAAGGACAAGGGATACTTTTTGTCTCGGAAAATGTACGGTTCCCGCACAATAAACTTTAATGATTTTCGCCTTTTAAACTATTCAGTCTATTTTTATGAAATTTGGTATGGAGATACTTTGAGTCTCGGGAAAGGACAAGGGATAATTTTTGTCCCGGAAAATGTACGGTTCCCACACAATAAACTTTTATGATTTTTGCCTAAACTATTCAATCTATTTTGATGAAATTTGGTATGGAGATACTTTGAGTCTCGGGAAAGGGCAAGAGATACTTTTTGTCCCGGAAAATGTACGGTTCCCGCACAATAAACTTTTATGTTTTCGCCTAAACTGTTCAGTCTATTTTTATGAAATTTGGTTTGGAGATAATTTGAGTCTCGGGAATGGACAAGGGATACTTTTGGTCCCGGAAAATGTACGGTTCCAGCTTTTATGATTTTCGCTTTTAAACTATTTAATCTATTCTGATGAAATTTGGCATGGAGATACTAATTTTAATCTATTGTTTTCTTAATTATACTAATTCGAATTAAATAATCATCGTTAAGACAGGACAACGTCTGTCGGGTCAGCTAGTTAATAATAAGAAGAACTAATAATATGTAAGCACATTCTGCTGCATACGTCGTAAATGTAAATAAGTGGACAAGAGCGACTCTAGAGTACTCTTGTAGAGTCACTCAATTGGTTACTGAATCAATAGCAAGAGCTGATAATAATAATTGAATAATGATAAGCTGCTGTGCCATTTAGTATAATATTTCGTGCGCCATGTCACAATATGAATACAATGATGCCTCGGGACCGCCCATTGTTTGCCACAATCGTACTACAGTAACGCTAACCGATTATGTACAGACAGTACAGCTAAATAATAGTTATGTGGACACCAGTCATTGCTCCCTTAAGGCGAGTTTATGCTGCCAATTGAAATTTCAGTCGCCAATTTCATAGCTAAAGGCTTGTTCACATAGACTCGAGCCATTGATTTTGATTTATACATTGATGTTATTGATAAAATTATGATATTGAATAAGTTCTTTATTTGCACACATTATTTTATACAATACAAAAAAAAAACATTTTTAAATAAGAAGTCGGAAAAGATATAATATATGATTTTGTGTATACTTTTATCAGTTTGGTAATACAAGTGTTGTCAATTATAGAGGCTGTAGTGTGTTTTAAAGTAGGGGTCGAGGTTACGTAAACTGCTTTCCTGGACCTGAAAAAAATGTGTCTTTGGTCCGGAAATTAAATAGGAAATTACCTATCGAATTTATTGGCATTTTATAATATATATTTTTAGGCTCGCTATTTATGTAAGTACTGTAGTATTATTGTAGTGGTCGTCTAATGCGGATTCCTCACGTTTGCCATGTTGGGCCAATACAAGCGATAACTAATATAATATTATAGAAGGGGCTGAGGAGCATATTCGTCTTCGTCTTTTAATTGACGTCAATAGTGCATATATACATAATATTATATTAAATATAGTATACAAATTACAAATATGTATATTGTATAGATTTACGCAGTTATCGCGGTAGTTATCCATCATGCCCTAACAACGTGGATTTTGCCCATTTTGTAAATTGCAACTAATCGTCTTGTTTACTTAGCTAATTCAATGTCAAACTTAAAAGTACAGGTGTATCCATTACAAAGTGACACTCGTAAAGATAAGTGTGTAGAAGTGTCAATGCCAATGTCAAATGTGGCATGCACACGCCAAAAGTGGTGAGTTGGTGTGAACGCGCCGCGCTCCGGTTCGCGGTTACTAGGGTTGTTAATAGTACAGATTTATTAAATAGTTACTATGTAACGAATAGTTTGTTTTTATATAAATTATAAGCCTCGTTTATACCCCTTAATAATTGTCTTTACAATTTACATTACACACAACATTGGCTCTACATTACGTTTTACTTTGTTTCAAATATTTTCAATAGATTTCAGTCCGAAAATTTTTCAGTTTCGATTAAATTGTAATCTAAGTATGCTGTTAAAGGTGTAACACATTATGCGAGACTAAATTCACAAAATAATGAATACTAGTTACTGCCCGCAACCTGTACCTAAATATTTTCGGGAAATAAACTGTCCTATGCTATCTCCCGGCGCTCATAGTATCTTTACATCAGATTTTCAAAGCTTTAGCTGCATTTAGCACAACAGTTGAACAGACAGATATTTTAGCATTTATACTATGTTTTCATATAAGTGTCTAAACACACTAGGCCGAAGTTACGCGGCGTAAATTACGTCCGTAATGTCAAACGCATACAAAATACGGACGGAATAGTGTGTCGTCGGCAATTTAAAATACTTTGCGGGCGTAATCATGCGGAATTTACGCCGGCGGCGGCGTAACTTCGGCCTAGTGTGTTTAGACACCAATGCTCAGCGGTTGTCAGCCCTATCGCTGACCTCTCTACGTGAGTCGGGCGATCGGTGGTGAGTTGGAATGCGGCGTCAAATTACTATTTATGTAACCGCGATATGCGAATCATGCGATGCAATACTAACTGCTTCTTAATTAATAATAATAATTAGTAACTTGTGAGTTGTGCAGATGCAAATGGTTTGACTTGGAATTTCGGGATTGGGATTTCCCGATAAAATAGTCTGATTACTGCTAAAAATTGGTCATAATAGGAAAAGAACAAAATTTTGCGTTGTATTTCTCTCATATATTCAAGTGAAAGAAAATATTGATGACCAACTCAAATAACGCGTACGTGAAATAGATGGAAAAAAATACATACAAAAAATACTCGGGGAAGGTCGAATGTTAGGTGTTTTTCGTTACGGAATTTCTTGATTCGGTCGCTGCACTCAAAGTTCGCGATAAAAGCTATGCAATAGCTCATTGATAATATTTCGTGGGCCAGTAAAAGTTTTTTTTTCGCTTTCCGACTACTCTGTAGTATGATTCAAATTTTTTATGTTAATTCTACAAGATATAATATATAGCAATTCACGTTTATCTTATCATTGTAGATATGGTGAATATCGCAATAAGCCACGATGAGGCTTTATCTGCTTTTAAAGAGGCCACTACAGATAGTCCACCTTGTAATGCATATTTTAAGAGTACACGATGTAAAGATGATTACTTTTATTACTAGATCCTACTCGCTAGTTCGTTGTCTAGAAAATTCATTTATATCGCGTTTTTCCTTGACTTCAATGAAATTATTAAGTAGGTATGGATTTTCTTCTGTGTAGATCTAGTTCCATAACATGAATATGAAATGAAAAATTTAATTAACGCGGTGTTTGTTTTTAAATAAGTTTCTGGGGAATACCATAGCTTGGTCGAAATCTACGTTGAATTACATCGTCGAATCGAAATTTGGCATATTTAGAAATAATTTTACATCGTTCACAATCCTCGCGTATTCAAATCCATAATGATAAGACCGCTCAAGATGTCCGTGATATGATAAGAATGCAGATTGATAAGATATTAGCTGCATTTACACTGAAAATATCTAAAAAAAAACATTTTTTTATAAATAGAATACGAGGGCTGCTATTTATGGTGTGCGTCCCCCCAGAAAGCCCAATCGAGCTAAGTGTATTTTCAATATATCAGAATTTAGAGCAAAAATGAAGCACCTCTACAGTCAAGTAAATAAATTGGAGCATTAATACGAACGACGCTGCGAGCTAAAAACCGTGGGCTTGCTGGCGTCCTGTCCCGTCAGCACGCCCAAGCTAGACCTCGGGAACCGTTGACAGTACTATCGTGTATTATGGTTCAAATTTTAGAGCAAAATTGGAGCACTCTGCTCCCGTGAAATCAACTTCGAAACTAGAATGTGAAAGGAGTTAGACGTGATTAACCGGTGGGCTTGCTGGCGTCCTGTCCCGTCAGCAAGCCCACGCAGATCTCTGAAACGGTAATGATTTGGATTATGATTAAAAACTCTACAATAGAGCCCTATTTAGAGCACTCTGCTCCAAAAAAAATATTAATGTAGCTTCAATAGTTCTCGAGTTACAGGCCTTTGAAAACGGGCTTGCTGACGTCGCGTCCCGTCAGCAAGCCCATTTGGAGCGTGGAAACTACTGAACGGAGAGTCGTCAAAAATATCTCAAATCGTAGCTTAGAATGAGAGAACTATGCTCCAAATAGATCAAAATCCTAGGTTCTACGCTTTTCGCGCTATCAGCGAAAAACACTTCAGCCGCCAAAATTTGTCGATTTTCACAACCGCGCGACGTTGCCGTTCCGTGCAACAACATTTGCTTGTTTGGGCAAATTGAACAAATGGGCTTGCTGACGGGACGCGACGTCAGCAAGCCCGTTTTCAAAGGCCTGTAACTCGAGAACTATTGAAGCTACATTCATATTTTTTTTGGAGCAGAGTGCTCTAAATAGGGCTCTATTGTAGAGTTTTTAATCATAATCCAAATCATTACCGTTTCAGAGATCTGCGTGGGCTTGCTGACGGGACAGGACGCCAGCAAGCCCACCGGTTAATCACGTCTAACTCCTTTCACATTCGAGTTTCGAAGTTGATTTCACGGGAGCAGAGTGCTCCAATTTTGCTCTAAAATTTGAACCATAATACACGATAGTACTGTCAACGGTTCCCGAGGTCTAGCTTGGGCGTGCTGACGGGACAGGACGCCAGCAAGCCCACGGTTTTTAGCTCGCAGCGTCGTTCGTATTAATGCTCCAATTTATTTACTTGACTGTAGAGGTGCTCCATTTTTGCTCTAAATTCTGATATATTGAAAATACACCTAGCTCGATTGGGCTTTCTTGGGGGACGCACACCTATTTATGTATCCGGAACTGGCCACTTACAAGAACAATATTTAAAAAGTAATTACAACATTTGAAAATAGAACTCTTTGGTTGAAGAATACATTTTGTTTCATGTGACTGTCAATTATTTTTCCATTGTGGCGTCATTTTGAAAATTGCGTGTCTTCATTTGCCATGGATTTAACGCGTGAACATTTTCGTGCAATGATTTACTACGATTTTCGGCGTGAGCTAAATCAACAACAGTGCTTTATTCAACTCACCGCAACTTTTGGAGATGAAGCACCATCAAAAACCACTGTTTATCACTGGTACAGTGAATTTAATCGTGGGCGGTCTATGCTCACGGATGAAAATAAAGAAGTTCGCCCAAAAACAGCTGTTGTCCCACAAAATATAGATGCTGTGCGGGAACTAATAATGCGTGATCGTCATGTTACATATCGCGAGATAGAGGCGTCCTTAGGCATAAGTATGACGAGCATACATAAGATATTACACGAACATTTGGCTGTAAAAAAAATATGTTCGCGTTGGATTCCGCACAACTTGACAATCGATCAAAAACGGGCTCGTGTCGATTGGTGCAAAAAAATGATAAAAAAATACAACCGTGGTACGTCAAAAGCCGTTTATAATGTCTACACAGGTGATGAATCTTGGATCTATGCATATGACCCCGAAACTAAACAACAGTCAACGGTGTGGGTGTTCCAAGATGAGCCGAAACCAACAAAAGTTACTCGTGCAAAAAGTACTTTGAAGCAAATGGTCGCCTGTTTTTTTGGAATTAATGGACATGTGGCTACAGTGCCATTAGAGAATCGTAAAACGGTTAATTCTGAATGGTATACGACCATTTGTTTACCAGAAGTCTTTGAAGAAATAAGAAAGGACAACCGACAACGCAGAATCATATTAGATCACGACAATGCTACCTGTCACACCTCAGCTGAAACAACTCAGTTTTTGGAGGGTCAAAAGATCGAATTGACTGGTCATCCGCCGTACAGCCCTTTGGCACCTTGATAGCGATGGGAGAGGTGGACTGTATAATGAAGATGAAAATAACTAGTAAATGAAAACACCACGAACTGCAACGACAACTGTATTCTCCAGAGTCTCAGTAAATTGTGTAACAAAAATATAAAATGTCAATAAGCAAAAATATGACATAGAAAACTAAAGATTTCAAAATAGTAAAAAAGCATAAAACACTCATCTGTCCAGCCAGTCGCCAACATACCCCCCTCCCCTAGTGGAACACGAACTCTGTGTGGCGGCTGACTGGTCTTGTAACAAAAGTTGGCCGTGTCCGTGACGAGCACCACGTCCTTTCCAGTCTCGTAGTACTCGCTCGCCCGGTCCTCTTCGGTAGCGCTGGTCCCTCCCGCAGCATCGCGCCCAGAGGATGTGTTGCCAGCCGAGTACCTCGCGCCAGTCGCAGTTGCACAGGATCCAGCCGAGGACTTCGCGCCATTCGTGGCGTTGTGCCCAACCGAGGACTTCGCACCAGCATGGGCGTTGCATCCAATCGCCTTCTGATGAACCAGTAGTTCGAGGTGCCGTTGGTCGGTAGGCAGGTAGTGAGCGGCGGCAGCAGCTATAGCTAGGCGATCTGCGGCGAACAGTAGAGCTGGTAAAGGTTTCGCCATCTGACTGAGCATAGGACGGCACTGACCTTTTGCGACGGATGTCCTGTCGGCCATCTGGGGTTGGTTCTCTGGTTTTTTTTAAACGGGCTTTGGCCCACCACACATTCCCACCACTGTATCTCCTGTGTCGCCAGGATCGACAGCGGTATCCAACCACGAAAACCCTTTGATATGATCTCAGGGAGCCCGAGGGACATGCTAAAACTGTCTTGGGACCCGCAACGAAATTAATCAGAAGATAATAGGAGGAGTAGGAAGATTCCAATTTCCCTCCCCATAAAAGCGGGAGACAGCACAAAGTTGCAATGACCGAAAGTCAAAGAACTTAAGGGGGAGCACCACGGAAATAAGGTTAATAATTGTGACTCCTAAGCTAAGCTAAGTTAATATTGGAGTTTATTGTGTTTGACTGTTGCCAATAATAATTGTGACAAAAACGCTTGAAGGCACGGAAGTTCCTAGCGCTGTCCACGAGATCACCGTAGTATGCGACTCCAGATGTACAGAATAGGTTGTTTAGCATAGTAGTTCTTTCGTCCTGCCAGAGACTGCACTCCCAGAGAACATGATGAGCGGTTTGTTCAAACATGTTGCCTTCGGTCGAGCACTCGCACATGGGTGAAGGCACTAGTTTAAAACCGTAAAGTTTGGCCTTAAAATTTCCATGACCAGTCAGGAATTGAGAAACGCAGTGATCAATATCCATCCACTGTTTGGATAGCCGTTCACGAATATTAGGGAAAAAGTTATAAAGATGACGCCCTTTGGTGGAACAGTCCCAACGCGACTGCCATTCGGAGATTAGGCTTTGCACAGAGTTTTCTAAAGGTTCAAACAATCTTGCTATTTTAATTTTATCGCGAGCGCTTAAAAAGAACGGGTTGTCAATGTTTTTATTATGATAATACATTGTCGCACGACGCTGAATCTCAAGGTCAACGGGTAAAACTCCGGCTAACACAGGCAAGGCTTCGGTGCTTGTGGTCCTGTAAGCTTTGCATAAGAATATAAGAGCAAGACGTTGGCTTTGTAGCAACTTGCGACGAGCCGCGCCGATAGTTGCTCTGTCGGCCCACACGGGGGCCCCGTAGCAAATGCTGCCTAGGTAAGTAGCGGTGTATATTAATTTTAGGGTTTTGAAAGAGAGGCCCCATGTCGACGTAGATATTTTGGTAAAGGAGTAAAAATTGCGCTTCGCTTTCTCACCAGTTTGAATTATATGTTCTAAAAATGTAAATTTATTTTCCAAGTAAAAACCAAGATAACAGAGCGACTGTTTGCGTTTAACGTTAATATTGTCAAGTTTAATGCTAGGGGAAGATATAAGGGAACCTTTTAAAAGGATTTGGTAAGTTTTATGCGCGGCGAATTTCAGGCGATTACGTTTACCCCAGCTCGATATTAAATTAAGACTATCATTGGCTTTAGATTCAATTTCGGAACGTGAATTTGCTTGAACGATGAGAAAGCCGTCATCGGCGTAGCCAACTAGTACGCACAGCGGTGGTAGGGGAAGACTTAATAAATCATCAAATCCGAAATTCCATAGCTTTGGCGAGATAACAGAGCCCTGAGGGCAGCCGCAAGTTAAATCTTTGGCGTGTGTACAATGGCCAAGTCGAAGCTTAGTTTGACCATTAAAAAAGTAAGAACGTATTATGGCATAAATATTAGAGTAGCAACCTCGATTTTTTAGTTTTAATAATAATATCGGCCACCAAGCATGATCGAACGCGCCGGAGATATCTAATGAAATGGCGACCACGTATTTGGATTCCGAAAGATTTACTATTTTTCTAACTTCCATAGCCGCGTCAACAGTCGATTTCCCGGCGGTGAAACCGAACTGATGACTATGAAATTTAGGGCCACCGGGTAGCAGGCGAGGTACGATGAGACGTTCTAGTAATTTACCTAAGCAAGGCAGTAACGTTATCGGACGGTAAGATTTTGGGTCGTCTGGAGGTTTGTTTCCCGCTTTAGGTATTAATTTTAAGCAACCGATGCGCCAAATTTTTGGAAATATGCCTTCTGCGATACATCTGTTGTAAACATGTAGAATCGATGAATTGGCCGCTAAGCACGCTTGTTTTATCATAATATTCGATATTTTATCCTCGCCCGCAGATTTTTTTATAGGCAAAAGGTTTACTATTTTACTAAACTCCTCCGAAGTTGGTAAATCTGAGACCGGTGTATGAATGGGGTCTAACATTCTACTCCTAATGTCGCGGTGGTGTTCATCATCCAAGGAGGGCTCGTCGTCTGGGATGAGAACGTTTAGATATGCCTTCGCCGTTTCATCTAAACTACAAGTGTAAGAGTTGTTAATTTTAATATTTGAGAAAAAGCTTGGCTCATTACTACTACTGGGTTTAAGCTCGTGATATAACGAGGACCAGGGGCCCTCTTTATCTAGTCTATTCGCGGCATTCTTCAACATATTATTTTTTGCTAACGTAACGGCGGCGCGATAGCGTGACCTTGAGATGCGTAGGTTATTTAAACTAATTATGTAAGTATCATCCGAACGATTGAGGCCAGATTTACGAAGATTATTAATTTTGCGCCTGGCCCTTCTAAATTCCCGACGAAGATTAAGAAGTTTACTGTTCCACCATTTACAGTTGTGATCTTTTTTCAGAGGTCTACGACCCAAGGCTACATCGGCACAGTAAACAAATGTGTTTGTCATAATTTCCGCGCACTCGTTAACGTTTAAATCCGGCCGAGTGAAGTCTCCGGCATGAGCGGTAATGAGGGAGCGGAATAAATTCCAATCGCCGTTCTTTACATTGTATTTATAGTCATTAGAATTGACTACGGTATCACTCGGGACCGCACGAGAAAACTCGTACACCAGTAAGCGGTGATCACTACATGACGCATCGGGAAGGACACGCCAATGCCTAATCTGGACGTACGCGCTAGATAGCGTGACGTCAATTGACGATTCGCCCGTTGGGCTACTATAAGTAGGTGGTGCATCGGGGGTGTTGTGAATTTGGAGGTTAAACTCCGCAATAAAGTCTTCGACGGCGCAACGTCGGTCGCGATCGGTGTACCTTAGCTGGCCGTGCCATAAGGGCGAGGATGCATTAACGTCGGCGCCTATAATGATTTTATTGCCCGCGAGAGTCTGTAGTACGTAACGAAGTTGATGTAGATGGGGGCTAATAGGATCCGCGTACTGGAAATAGCAGCTAACTACGTAAAGCTTAAACTGAGGACACGAAACCTCGGCTACTGCACAGTGCGTTGTCGATAGGTTAGTTAGGGCCGTGATTGAAAATCTAGACTGAGGTGTGTAAATACCCGCGCGAGCTACGTTACTAAATTGTATCATGTTCGGCCGTAGCGACGCGAGTTGATATTGTTCTTGAACTAGTACTAAGTCTAAATTATAATCAGAAACTAACTTCTGTAATTCTAACGTCACGTGCTTGCTATTATGGAGGTTTAACTGTCCTATATTTAAACTATCCATACCTAGTTGTTAAAATGAGTTGCTCCATTTTGCTCTTATATGTTGGACAGTCTGGGGAGCCCGTGGAGTGGTCGGAGGGTTTTTTATAACGAAGGCAACTACCACAGACCGACTTAAAATTGTCTTTGTCTTTGTTGGGGCACGATAACGAGCTATGTTTTTCGGCACAGTGATAACAGCACGGATTAGGATCACGACAGAATTTAGCGACGTGCCCGTATTGTTGGCAGTTGCCGCAGCGGACCAGCTCAACGTCGTCCACGAAGCGACACATCGCCCAATCGATGAATAGTTTTTCTTTGGAATCGATCAGGTGTTTACGAACAAGAGGGTCTAATTCAATGCCTATCCATTTCCTGTTGTTATAATCTTTGTTTAAATTACGGCGCCTCACTATTTTTGTAGTGCGCAAAAATTGTTCTTGTGACATATTAATTTCGCCGTTTATATTTTGATTGTAAAGTGCGACTAGGAAATTATCGTCCGTCATATGTTGCGGGACATCTTTTACGAGAATGCGCGGGTTACGACCTTTAGGCGACTCGAGTCGCAGACCGGCCGATTTAAGTGCTTCCACCGATTTTAATTTATTGACTTGCGACTCGCTAGTAAGTCGCAATATCACACCCGAATTTGAGGTTTTTTTGACGCCGTGAAATTGGAACCCATCGGCCGGGTTGATGACTTTCATCAGAGCTTGTTTAGTCTCCGACGACGATTTTAATTCCGCCGATTTTTCTTGTGTCGGATAGGCAATAACGCAAGGAAGTGGTTTTCGCGTCTCGACTGGCGGCACTGACTTCGCAAGTCTTAGTTTAAGCGCGTCCGAGTAGGAGGCAGAAGGCGCGGCGGAGACTGGTTGTACGACGGGATTAGTTTTAGCGGCCAGTAATTCGCGTTCCATATTGGCTACCTTGGTTTCCAAGGACGAGTTCTTAATAGCGAGGAGTGAAACGATTGTAGTTATTTTTTGTGTCATACTCATAATTTCTGACTTATTGGTAAAATTATTGCGACGAGATACGGTATCGTTTGCGAACTCATTAATCTTTGCTAAGTATGAGCTGGCTTCGCGGACAAGCTCGTAATAATTGCAAGAATCGTCGGATGCGCGGCTTGTGTCTAACAATGACGTAACGGGGGACAGCTGCGACTCGTCCCTAGTGGGTTGGTGACGCTTCTCCACGGGTGACAAGGAGGAAGGAGATAATTCCGACAACAGACGTTTACCGGACGAGAATGTCGGAGAACGAGGAGTTTTGTCACTTCTAGAAAACGGGGTTGTATCTTTATCCGGCGGTATATTATTATGACTCGACATTGTGACTTAATTAAAATTAGATGGCAGCAGAAAACACTATAGGTAATATGTATTTGCAATAATAAAAGTTAAACTGTAAGTCCCAGTCAGCTGATCGCAAGGCCGGCCGGCGCCGCGCGAGCGGTACCGACACACACAATATTTACCTACCTACAATTCCCTACTGATAAAAGTGAACAAAGAAATTACTTACCGAGTTAAATCCAAGAAAATACGGGCAAATGTGTTTAAAAAACTTACAGTACACGTAGATTACACCGTTACCTAGCTATTTACACACACTCAGCACGAATTTATCGATTTAAAACCACTGAAAATGATTTTTATTCCCGGAGCGCACGTCAGACGATGTTAACCGTACGGAGTCCGCGGGGGGAGAGGTTCTCTGGTTGCGTGGACGACTATCACGGCAGATTTCTCGTGTGTGAGTGGCCTTCGGGGGAGACTGTCTTCGCCTCGGTGGACGCAGTCCTCATCCGGGGACGCGATCGGGAAGGAGATTCGGCTGACGTGGGGCAGGGGCTGCGGGAGAGAGCTCTCCTCGCCGAAGGTGTGCCGCTGCGGGAGGATCAGCGACGTCAGCCTCTTCTCTTCTTCTAGGGCAAATCGTTGTAGGGACGTGGTGCCCCCCGGAACCACAGACATGAAAGAATAGATGTCGACATTAGCAAAAGGTGATATAAAAAACTTATACAAAAAATTCAAACAAGATGTATTTATAGGTGACAGCGTTATTGTGGCTGTAACAATAAGCTCTGCCAAATTGAGAGAGGTAGGGAGCCTTAACTTAGAGACCTCTGCTGCTTCTCTCAAGCGGTGGACCGATAAGCGATTTAATTTTGAATAATATTTCCAAATGCACCTCAAAACTGTCGCAGAGTCGGTCCTGGATAAGGTCTGCGGCGGTTTTAAGTGGTTAGCGATTGCAATAGTATGCACAAAACGACCGGTCTTCATTAGAAAGGGCGCGGTGTCGCCGGTCTTGAAGGCCCGCGACGCGCCAGAAGTCGCCGTGTCGATGGGGTCGTACGCCCGCACTAAGTCGTTAGAAGGGGCGGTGTCGTCGAGAACGAAAACCTGCGACGCGCCAAGAGACGTAGGCGGATGCGTTATGGAACTGTCTGCAGGTTGGTCGGTGAGCGGTAGTTCGTCAGCCGTAACCGTGTCGATCGTACCCGTGGTCTGTGTGGGTGGACACGGGTTGACGGTGGCAGGTAACGGAGGGGCCTCGTAGGCGGGAGCACCCAACTGCAAGAGCGGGCCTTGGGTATCCTCCAAGGTCGCAGCCGGGGCTCCCCCTGGCCTGTTAACTGCCGGTTCCACGTTGTGTTCAGTCACCCACGGACCGGTACGACGACGACGACGTGACGAACTACTAATTAGTGAGCTACGGGACTTATCTTTTAATTTAGATTCGGCAAGTTTCACTCGTAGCTCCGCTTGTTCGACCTTGGCCTGTAGTTCGGCGAGCCTCCGCTGGCGTTCGTGCTCTCGTTGAGCTAGCTCGAGTTCTCTTTGCTCGCGGCGACGTTGATATTCTGCTACGAGAGCCAGCTTCTCAGCTCCGATGGCCGCTGAACGCATCCGCCTATTATGCAAGCGAACGTTAGGTTTTGTTAATGTGGCGAAGCCTTTCTGGCATTGGCTAGCGTAGTCGACGTTGACGTGGTCGGACGCCCGCGACACTCCAAAGGGCGCGGTGTCTGGAGGGCCGACTGCCTGCGACGCGCCAGTAGGCGTCGTGTCCACAGGGTCGACTACGCCAGCCAACAACGCCAGAACACTCTCGAGGGAGGCCGAACGGACATCGCAGTGTGATTCGCTAGGAGATAATACGTTCGCGGTGCTGAATCCGTTCGGTCTCTGCTGCAGTTGCCGTTGCATGTTTTAGAATACAATGGTATGATATGTACAACGAAATAGTGAACTAAAGTTACGAAAAAATGTAGCTACGACAATGGATTAAAACGATTCTGTAACTACAACGAAAAACTAAATAATGATTCTAAAACACTATCGCGATGGATGACCTAATGATACAACAACTACAACGAAAAACTATAATGGTTCTAACAAATTTATGGCGAAGAAGGACCAAATGATAGCGATGGGAGAGGTGGACTGTATAATGAAGATGAAAATAACTAGTAAATGAAAACACCACGAACTGCAACGACAACTGTATTCTCCAGAGTCTCAGTAAATTGTGTAACAAAAATATAAAATGTCAATAAGCAAAAATATGACATAGAAAACTAAAGATTTCAAAATAGTAAAAAAGCATAAAACACTCATCTGTCCAGCCAGTCGCCAACACACCTAACGATTTCTCTTTATTTCTATACGCGAAGAACAAATTACGTGGTCAACGTTTTTCGAGCCGCGAAGAGGCTGTTGATGCGTTCAAAATGCACGTTTTGGAGATACCTCAATCAGAATGGAAAAAGTGCTATGAAAATTGGTTCCTGCGTATGCAAAAGTGTGTCGATCATCGCGGCTTATATTTTGAAAAGCAATAAAACCATATTAAATTATATATGTTTGTTTCTTTTTTTAATTCCGGATACATAAATAGCAGCCCTCGTAAATCTAGTTTCATTCATGTATGTGGACGTCTGATAGGATTTTAATTATGGTACCTATAAAGACTAGTCTATACTCTATGGAGATGTTAGTTTGCTATTTCAATGCTTTTTTCCCTCTCAATTTTATGTACCTTATTATGGTCTATGTTTACGTACAGATAAAATATAGATCAAACAATAACTGAGAGAAACGGGCCTGTAAAATTTTAATGCCAGCTGTAGAAAGAATAGATAACAATTTCACGTATATAATGAAACATGATGGTGGTTGGAGCTCAGCCCGCTTGCCAACACGTACAGCGTATAATATCGTTCATATATTTAGTATACTTTTATTTCCATACTATTTTTGGCTTCGGCTTACTATAAACTGAAGTAACGGCGTGTACGTGGTTCTCAAACGTAGAAGGCGGCTGTTGCTGTGTTAGCATTTAAACTAGTGGCTATTTCGTAGCTAAAATTGTAATTTTGTAACCAACATCTATACAATTTCGACGAAGTTTTAATGCTGTTTCGGTAGTTAAAACTACAAATTCGTATTTTCATAAAATGTCAGACTGTCGTTAAAAAGTAAAAACCCTCTGAATTATGATTTCCCTAAAATCAGTCTTTGACGTTTATTGGACTTTCCGCCGTACCTACTCAGAAACATTAAACTATGATTATACTACAATTTAATGAAGAGTTTGACAATGTATGGGGCTTATGTAAAAATTTTGAATTAATTACATTTAAGTAATTAATGTACCTCTGAGTGCGGCAGTTAGAGAATACTATTTTACTGTTTTATAAACCGACTTCAAAAAGGAGGTTATTTTATACAGACTGGATCAAAACGGAGTACATTTTTTTTTTCAATAAAATCCTAAGTAAAAAGTAAGAATTTTCACTTTCAAATGCTCACTCTCTGAATTATTTTAATTAACATTGTTTGGTAACTAATTTTACTAAAAACTCTTGTTAAAATCTCTGTAGATATTTTATACATATTTTACTTAATTATAATTAGTCTCTTTAATTAACTTTACAATGAAATAGCGAAAAGTCTATATTTCAGAGAACGATGTTGAATATTTTGAACCCTAAAGATAATCTGCTCTGCAAAGATAGTTATTTAGAAGATAGTAAAATAATGATTAGGGTAGAGGTAAGAATTAATAACACTTTATAGTTTATGATATAAATTTATTATCTTTGTGGGATATAAGGACTGCAAGGTATAATTTACCTCAAATATCAAGTGCATATTATTCGTTCTCGTGAAATCGTGTAATATCATGTTCCTGTGCGCTGTAACGTAGTTTTCCACACGAGCTTTTCCCCTCGGCTGTCAATAGCGTAGCTTCCAACAGTGCTCACTTGAATGCACCGCTGAAAAGCGAGCTTTCATGTCGGGTGGGTGTAGATATCCTGCAGTTGTGTAGCTCAGACCGTAGCAGGAAGATACATGACAATCCGAGCGTTAGATTTAACGTAAACTTCGTATGAAAATGTATAGATATAGTTATTTCATCTTTTTCATTTTTGATACCTGAAACTGGCAATGATTTTGAAATGGGATATCACTTAATTATTATAATCCATACTGTTTATTTGCTGTCTGTTAAACCCCCAATTCACGCTTAAACCCCCGAACAGATTTAGATGAAAGCTAAGTATATTTATTTGACATATTGGAGATACTTTAAGTCTCAAAATACTTCATTTATAGACGCAACGAAGTTGCGCGTAACATCTAAAGAACTGCTATCAGCTAAAGAGGTCACTCGGCTTAACTATACGTTATTAACATTTAATTACTTATTAATTAAAATATAAGAGTGATAAACTATCATATAGGCGATAACTTTTAACAGAGCTCTTTAATTTAGCACGGTTGGCCGTGTGCCAGCGAGTTTGGTGGAAAGTGTTAAAATACCGCGACCTCGACAGATAACCTTTGCGGAGATCGTCTGCCGTATTGATTAACCACCTACGTGATGAGTGCCGACTGCCGTGGTGTATGAGGAAATTATGCTTCGACGTGTGGGTCCGAATTAGCGCCTAATATTATTGTTATGGCTGAACAGCGAATACATAGAATAAACTGTAGGAGGAATCGTCGATCAAACTTTGCGTTGGATAAAGAAAATATAGATCTACCCAATCATATCAGCAGGAATATCAGATTTTTTGCGTGGTGCGTCGTATTAGTAGAAATATCCTATTCGTTTATCAGGACCCAAAGTATCTCCTTAAAATCGGCTCAGCAATATAAGCGTGCCATATATCAGACATACAGACCTCTATTTCATTTGGATTTACACATATTTTCTCATCATATACATAGTTTCACGCCTACAAACTTGTTATAGTTAACGCGTTTTTCAGTAATGATAGCGTTAGATTAAACATGCGGAACTGACGATCAGCTCATGAGTTCGGCAAACAACCATAGGTAATATACAGCGGGCTCTAATGTATGACGCAAACTCGACATCAAATAGGTTTCACTATTATATGGGTGTTACAAGCTTTCGATATCATTGTTTATTGGTTAAAGCGTAATAAGTAGATAAAGTCCTCCTAAAGGCCTTAGAAACCAGACGTAAATGTGAGAGTTGCAGTTTGCACTGGAGCCTACATATTATACTTTTAGTTTTATGACAGGCCATACCTCCTCGTGGTAGAATGACAAGGGAGTAATAATGTCTTTCAGAGCTTTTTTTACTTTAGGATTTGGTTCGAATCCAGCTGTTTTTTAGCTGTTTCCAGCTCTAACTTTTTCATAACACAAATACAAGTAAGCGTCACAATTCTTTATTATAAGTCTAGATCTAGAGGGTCTATCAGAAAAATCTTATCATTGTATGTACTTTAAACTTATCTCCAAAGATTGTGATGACGTGCTTGATACGGTTTGGTATGCGTTTCAGTACATGTAGAAGTAAAGTTAAATAATTTACATGGGATTTAAGAATAGTAGAGGTTAGTTAGGTATCTAACTCGTTGTAACTTGTAGGAATACTCTACGGAAGCAGATGCCAGTTGATTTCTTAAACTGCTACCAGTAATAATAAAATTGTAACTTATACCATAGAGTATACTTTTGTATCCGAGTCATTCAGGTCGGTTTAATTGTTAAGGGGCCGTTACAAAAATTTTGAAGTAAATTTTTGTGCAGGAACCTAGGTAATTACTATTTTAAACTGAAAAACAACTCAAACATGTTAAATATTTTCGTATGAGAAAATGAGTTTGGTATTACGTATGTATGAGAAATTCCAAGGGTACCCGGCCTCTTAATTAAATATAATATAATCCATTAAGGGCCTCTCACGAGGCCTTTCTCGTGAAGTAATTTTATAATATCTTCATAAGATGTAGAGCGATATAATATTGTCATTATCACAAGTCCTGCAGGGCGGGGCAGACTTTAGCATAATTGATAAAACGATTTAGATATCCATTAGTAGCGGATGTCAGTCATTATCTGCAAAATGCAATACAGGATTCCGATTACGTCCTATCGCCTTTAACGTGAATATTGTAGAGTAGATTTGTAGATTCAGAAGCATGGAAATTACGTATTAGGTGTGGTACCTACGCATATTTCTTTAAAAAGTGCCAAAAACTGATATTCTATATTTTTTACCTATAAAGGCCTGTTACACAAACAAGCTGCCATTGCCATGTCCGAGAATCGAGTTTTCAGAGAAAATAATAGCGAATATTACGCAAAGGGCGCTACTATAGCACATTCTGCAGTAAATAATCCGACCAAAATCCGCCATATTGCATACGTCATATCAGATGCTGGTGCGGCCATCTAGCATCAAAACATTACAGTAATAATTTATCCTATTGATTCTGAAGACTAATCTTTATACAATGACGGCGTGAATTTCTGCTATAACATCCTTATTATCCTCTACTGCATCAATTATATGGCAGAGCGCAGTAGCGGAGAGGAAGGATTGAATTGCGATATTAATGTGGACGGATGACGATTGACGGGGTATGGGGTTACAGCGACAAGGTCGGCTTATGCAACCGCCTGCAGCCGGCAGCGGGTACGGTTGGCAGAAATAAAATGGCTGATATAATATAATGTGTATTCAGTTTTCAATTCATCACATTAAGCCCCATAAAAGCACCGGTGATCGCGATAACAATAGAATAACAATAGATTTCCAAGAATCCCCGATCGAAGGATTGATCTAAAATTATGGTATAATTTTAGTTTTTCGGATATGTTAAGTGTAAGAAGAATCATTTAAACGTTCGTTAAAATTATCATGTTAAACGTTCGTATTAAAAGTTATTTTACTCTCTAAGTTAGCCTGCCCATGCTGCTGTCGTCAGTCGTTGCCATCCCTCTTGGCAGCGTGACTGCGCTTAAATCATCAATTATAAATTTTGATTGATCATCGGCTTTTGTCGCTGACTGTAACCCTTCATACACACGTGCTAGCTAAGTAACGCTTGTAATTCGCTCATGATATCACTATAAATAATTATTATGTGGTTTTCTTAGAAGCGTACGATAATATTCGGATAGATAAGGATTCATTGGAAAGCAATCAGTGTGTTAATTGAAAATAGTATAATGAATTGATGACTATTGACTGCAAAATTACATAGCAACTCCTAGAGCTCTACAACTATTAGAGCAGGTTGTACCAGCAAAGCTCGTTTAGACAGCAATTGCCTAAGAAATGCTAATACGAAACAATAAATATACAGCTATGGTATTACACAAAGGCGGTAAAGGTGCATATTGAAAGCATAAACACAGGCCCGGGTGTGATCATGCATAACGGCCCTGAGCTAACTCTCATATCGTTTCCATACAATGCATTATACACAGACATTTTCTTAAATAACTCGGTTTATGAAATGAATTAGTTGAAAACGTATCATTCATTACGTTTTATATAGGCGTAAGATTTTAAAAGACTTGTGATCTATAAATAGGTACTAACTATTTTCCTAGTAAATGCATGTAATATATGATGTGTTTTAACAAAAAAACCAATATAACTGAGATGTAACTCAACTCACTGAGTGCAAAGCTCTAAACTTGATCCTTATTCCTTGAGAACTTCGTGTTTAGCAAACAGGTATATATTTTGCAAAATTGCAACAAAGTTGCAACGTTGAACGCACCGAGAAAACGTCTCATCAGATATCAACTACCTTTTATAGGATTCCGATAGATTCCATGATTTTTTTAAGAGCCAGTTAATAGGAGACATACAATTTAATGTGACGCTCCGCCACGTGAGCTCTCGAGCACGCCCGCCGCCGACTTTGCATAATGGCGTCGATCCAGAAGCCTGTAGCTAACGGTGCGTCCACATTTGTATCATTTGCGCGATCAGATCTCCGATCAGATCTCCGTCGCGATTATCGCGCCGTATCAAAATGATACGCGTATCATTATACAAAATCATGATACGCGTATCATTTTGCGTCCACACTAGCGATCATGATACGGCGCGATGATCGCGACGGAGATCTGATCGCGCAAATGATACAAATGTAGACGCACCGTAAGAGGTTTTCTTTATACAATCGCCGATCAAAATGTATGGAATTGATATTGGACGAGTCGAACGTCAACGTTGTCAATACCATACATTTTGATCGGCGATTCTATAAAGAAGCGAAAAAGAAAAGGTCTTGGCTAAAGGGCCAGGTCCCGGACAAAAACACGACGCCGTGGAACGCACCAGAACATCCCTTATTGAGAAAATGAGATTCAAATGCGTGGCTTGCAAGTTGCAAGCTGCAACCAATATTCGAATGCTACTTTCGATACAATATTTGCTGAGTTATTTCATTTTTCTTTTACGTAAGTTAGTTTTTCATCAATGGAGTCAGGAATGATCTCGAAAGGTGGAGATAATATTAACAGGTAATCGGGTGTTAAATTGAGAACTCTTCGTCCTTCGCGTATCGGCTTTTTGTAAACACTGCCGAAAATAGATGAAATCGAATTATAGTAAGTGCTAAACAGTTCTAGACTTCTTATCCAAGTAGCATGTGTGTCTATTCATTCGTAGTGTAGACTATATAGGCCTGGAGATAGTGACGATTGTGTCACTATCTCTGCAGGCCTAATAGATTACGGCTTCAACTGCGAAGCAGCTGAGTTGCATATTGAGTAAGCGCTTCTGCATTTGTTAGCTGACGGTTCACCTTTAATCATGTAACTCGACCTCGCAACAAAACTCAGGCATCCAGAATCGAGATAGACTAGAAATGTTGGTATTCCAATGACGGCTCGACGCTCGTCCCTATATCGTCTCCATCTCGATTTGTGGAGGTATGCGAGAATTCCTTGTATGGATCGTATCTTCGAACTGCTTACAAAATACATAAACTGCATGGAATAGTGAAGTTACGTGGAAATGTGTAGGATTGCAAAGAAATAGAATTATGATTCACAAAAGTCATATTTACTTCTCAGTACTTTTCATGATTTTTGACGTGACAACGTCTTATAATTCGATATGGGCTGCGCGCACGAAAAAACATGACGCAATATGCGGCGTTACCTCGCTCTGAGGCGTTCCATTTAAGGCTATGACGTTGTCACGTTCAACTATCGTCAGTAAACCGACTTTACAGACAACCGAGTTCGAGGCGAGTTCAAGTCGAGTTCGAGTCGAGTTCGAGTTCGACACAAAACACTACTCCAACCGTCTTTTTGCTAAAGTCCTTGCTAAATAGTAAATACATCGTGCCTATAATATGCAAAAGAAGTTACTTTTTCGGCAATTTAATTAGTGGCGTCATTGTTTCTTTTATCTTTAGCGTCTTTTATCCATGAGATAAGAGGATTAACGCGCCTTTAGAATAGTTACGTATGTGATTGTTTTATCTCGCTAGAACAGTATAATAGTTATATTGCGAACTAATGTTGCTAACTGGCACTATGAACCCAGATAAAATTACGTTAAACTACGAAGCTACTTCTACAATCTGTTTAGAAATAAAAAGTTAATCAATGCCATATCGTAACTTAAAGCTTATAGCTCCTTTCGTTGCAATTTTGAATCCTGACAGACTTGAACATACTCGTATTATCTTAATCAGTATTGAAGGGTTTTTTAGTTTATCAATGCTTTTAAAATAAACTTCTCAGAAGCTTTATATATTTCTCATATTCTTGCGTTTCCCGTCTCGATAACACTCACGGGAAGTCGAAAGCTCTCAGCATTTGCGAGCTTTCGCTGCGGTAATTACGAAGCTCGGCGACTCGATTAATATGTGGAAATTACAAAAGTTTTTACAAAGCTCGTGCGGCGGATACGTAATATTACTTCTCTGTTTCAAACAAATGTGTAACATTAACAGGGATTTAATCAGAGCCACCCGCCGCCCACGCTTATTCTAGCTGCCTGCTAATAATGCACCTGCTAATTTATTAGCATTTATAGTGCATTTATAGCACATCGCTGGAATAACTCAACAACTTCTATTTTTTGTTTGAGCACCAAGCTACATCAACTTCTATACAAGAAGTATTTGAGCACCAAGTGTTATCTACGATGCGTACGGCGATCTCAATCAATGTGTCAATGTTTACATGTTTGTAGAGGGCCGTTTCCAGGTGTCGATTTCATCCATTGTTTGCAGCAAACACTCTATACGCCATTACCTAAATTCTGCTTTTACGCTTACTACTTGATAGGTGATAAGTGATAACTGATAACGCTTAGTGCGCCTACGTTCTTCTTCCTTTAGCCTCCCATTCATTTGTCACCAAATCTTTTGGATCACTTAGGTATGAGTTGTGTCTGATGATATCCATTTGTTTGCTCTATATTGCCAATAGGATTTTTTCTCCACAGTCCATCGACTTATCTCATTAACTAATAGCATTTATTTTTCCACAGTCAATGATCCAACTAAAAGAGCGGAAAGAGATGGACGAGGCGTTTAAGAAGGCCCAGAAGCCGTGGGCGAAATTCCTGCAGAAGGTGGAGCGCACGCGGCTGGAGTACCACACGGCGTGCAAGCAGGAGCGGACCGCGCAGAACCAGGAGCGCAACGCCAGCGGGGACAGCTCGCTTAGTCCAGACCAGGTGAGACATTGAGATTTGAGTGCATCATCAGCACAGTGACCACGCCGCTTAGATTGGTTATGTTCACCGATTGATTCCTTGGCATTTTTGAAATTATGTTGATGGTGTCATTCTTAACGCTAATAGATTATTGAAAAAGCCTTATTCGATACGGATTGGTGGATCGTGGTATTAGCAATTATCACCGGCGACACAGACAGCTTATATGCTAGTGAGCTCAAACAGCACAGCGAGGCTGATTGAAAGAGGATTAGCTTAGCTTAGGTAGTAATTGGTCAACGACTAGATCATAATCGTAATTGATTTTATTAGATCAGAAATGCATTAATGCACATCGGCTTGCTAGTAATTGAGTTATTAAATTACTTGCCGCTCCATTACTATTAATGGACACCCAGTAAACTAATAACGGTTTCTTCAGAGTCAAAGCAAAAGTAATTCGCATTTTTTTACTTAAGGAAAAATGAAACTTTCTTTAGCATGATGATTCCCATTTCCAACATTTATTATGATTGTGGATTTTTGGTCCCTCGTCTGAAATCTGTTGTTGTTTACGTCTGGTGCGGAACTTTCCTTTCGAGGTTCACAATTTGCTATTTTCGGGGGTATAATCCCGCAAGTCATGAGTCACGGCTCCGTCCAGATTTTGTTTGGAATGAGGATTAAATTAATGTTGTTTAGGGCAAACTCTGATTAAATCAAAAGAATATGGTATTTTAATTAAAAAGCCCACAGAAACTAATAAATATCTGAAAGTCATCATGGTGGTTATTAAAATTTTGATTATTTATAGAGAAAGTTGTGGCTGGGTGCTATTGAAGTTTCCAATCTGGGTCGGTCGATCGTGAATTAGATATTATCTAAACAGTATATGTGGCTAATGTCTATTTCACTTTGAATCAATATGGGTAATTCCCAGCGGCAATGGGACAACACGACCCGGCTTCAAACAGTAGCTTTGTACATTCAATATCTATTATCAAATGAATAGCCATTAATAAAGTAAAATTTTAAGTACAATACGATTAATAACAGCTAATAAATATTAAAAATGGAGTCTGTTGGAGAAGATTTTAACCGTGCCAAGCTTTGCTATTGAATTTATGATGATAAATAAATGATAAAGTTCCGGCTTCAGAGATAGGGAAGGAGGATTAGAGCAATTTTTCACTTATCCAAAATTTCACTTATTCATCATGACCTAGTAAATGGTAGCGGGTCAAACTAGTTCTATTTAATCTTATAAGTTATAAGATTAAATAGAACTAGTTTTTGACCCGCTAGTTATAAGTGTTATTTTTGTTATAGGTTTTAACTAATATCCCAACAAACTAATGACCGTTGCGACTTGCGTGCAAACTTCAGTAAACAGACAACGACCAAGTATCGATCCAAAAACCTAAGAGTTCCTTGACCACTTAACCTAATTCCATGGTTCACCTTAAACGTGGCTTAGCGGAGAATATTAAACTAAACAGTTAAACTAAACAGGGTAAAAGTCGGTAAATATACCTGATGCCTGCTACCTATCATTAAGTACTTTTATACTAACTTTACGACCAACCCTGTGATTAGATAGGTCATTGACAGCGTAGGTGTAGGTTGTTGTTACCGTACTCGCCTGAAAATTTTATTGGGAACGACGTAATAATTTAGAATTGGTTCAATAGTATATTTTAGGAGTGTTCACTTTTTATCGATTTAAATATTTTATTGAGGCAAGGTCATCATACCTTGTGTTGAGTTGGAGAACAGAGAGGAGTTTTTATATCATTCGACACTTGAGAACCTGCCACGGTTTCCATCGGTTAAAGAAAATTGGAAATAGTGCAAACTATTATTATTATACAATCTACAGACGAGAATGCTTTTCGCAGAATTTTGTGTATATAGCCATTGACTCTGCAAGTTTTTCAATGTCCGATACATTTTTACTCTGCAAGTTTTTGAATGATACATTTTTAATTAGAATGCAAACCTACTTTTTGTATATTTTTTCATAGAGACCCGAATAAATCGATCATAAAAATGTTATCAGCTACGTTATCCGTAATGATGGTAATCAATTGTTACACATTTCGTTATAATAAGTCTGATAGTGTTATCAGTTATTGCTAATTTATATGTAACACTGTTATCTAATGAACGTTACTGATATTGCT
Source organism: Polyommatus icarus (assembly GCA_937595015.1). NCBI lineage: Eukaryota > Metazoa > Arthropoda > Insecta > Lepidoptera > Lycaenidae > Polyommatus > Polyommatus icarus. Next base: position 21,711,310 of record OW569323.1, on the reverse strand, counting down.
TGACCTAGATTTAGGCTGCCATTTTAGTATTTGGGTAGAACAAATTAGTATGAATAGTCATACTTGGGCTTATGATTTGCTTCCACATAATAAGGCCATGACGCCTGCAACTCTGTTGCGCCCCAAAATTCGTTGATTGCGCGGGATTCTTAATTTTTTTGGAATAAAAACTATCCTATGTCCTTTCCTGGGTCTTATAGTACCTGCATTATGCATACCGAATTTCATTAAAATCGGTTCAGCCGTTTAAGCGTGAAGAGATACAGACACACTTGTGTCTTGACTTGACTTTATAGTATGGATATTTCAGTTATGTTGATTACGAATATTATAATGTTGAGTGAGGCTAATTAGCTCTAAGGCATTAATATTTTTAAAACCTACATTTGTAAAGGATTAATAGTTAAGATTATCCATTAGGTGCTACGAATAATAAATTGTTAGTTTAGACTTTAGGTGTTATCGAATATAGAACGAAGTAAAACCAATTTTATCCACGATGTCGGCACTCAACAGTTCAGCGTTTGAATGAAAGTGTTTTCAAATCAAAATTACATTTGGATTAGAGCGTTGGGATGGACAAAATATGGCCGGCTTCCGTTTGCTCAACAAACAAGGGTTTTCGTTCATTTTTAGGGTTCTGTACCCAAAGGGTAAAAACGGGACCCTATTCATGAGACTTTGATGTCTGTCTGTCCGTCTGTCTGTCTCCAGACTGTATCTCAAGAACCGCTATAGCTAGAGTTCTGAAATTTTCACAGATTGTGTATTTCCGGTGCCGCTATAACAACAAATCTATACATATTATAAAACAAAGTCGTTTTTTTCCCTCATGTCCCTTTGTTCCCTTTAATCTTTAAAACTACGCAACGGATTTTGATGATTCTTTCAGTGTTAGATAGCCCATTTATCGAGGAAGGTTATAGGCTATATTTTATCACGCTAAGACTAATAGGAGCGAAGAAATAGAGGAAAATGTGGAAAGAACGGGGGAAATTATTTGAAAGGGCTAACTTGAATGCGCTAATCTCAGGAACTACTGGTCCGATTTGAAAACTTCTTTCAGTGTTAGATAGCCCATTTATTGAGGAAGGCTATAGGCATAATTTTTTTAGTGGCTATATATTTTATACCCGTGCGACGCCGGGGCGGGTCGCTAGTACTAAAATAAAAATAATATTTAAGGGAGGGCTCCCATACAACAAACGTGATTTTTTGGCCTTTTTTGCTCGTAACCAATAATGGTAGGCACTTGAAACTTTCACGAAGGCCTTAAATATAAATGTACTTTAATAATTAATAATAATATTTTGCCCAGCAGTGGGACAGCATAGGCTAATTAAAAAAAAATTAAATAAAATAAAAAAATATGGGGGGCTCCCATACAAAAAACACAATTTAGGCCTATTTTTGCTCTATAACGGTACGGAACCTTTCGTGCGCGAGTCCGACTCGCACTTGGCCGATTATTTATTATAACCTTGTAACACTTGCACTGTATCTAACTATTGTTAGATACAGTGTTCAGCGTGCGTATAGATATTTCTATAAAGATAACATCAGCAGTAAATACCTACCAAATAGCTAGATATCGTATATTATTATGTAAAGAAAGTCCAATAGATACGAACTATTATAGGTAAGTTCACTTTCGTTAACATAATTACAAATACTGTAAACAGGCAGTAACGACCATGGCACAGTACACACGGTTGCGTGATGCTGCAGCGCATACAACTGCAAGTGTCGTTACTCGTTACTAGTCAATAATAATCATCAACACAAATGGGCTAATGACGATACATTAATATTCATTGCACGCTTCACGCTACGTATTTTATGTTCTTTTAGTTAATCTTCATAAAAACAGTGTTAAGAGATATAAGATGTTGTTTACTAGATTTTTATTTACTTCTTTCGCTATCTGGATGACATTGTAGCACCTCCATCATGGGTATCGCAGACACAATAGATTTTCGATTGTTATGCGGCAACCGGCTGCCGCTTGGGGATTGATGGGTTAAATACAAAACTAAGGTAACTGTACAGTAAACTTGTGTAAATTCCGATGTCGCGAAGCGTTATTGTGCAATCTGCATAATCTTGTGGACTCGCTCGATGCTCATTAAGATATCTCGAACGATTGACACTGATGGATGATAGCATATTGTTGCAATACAAAATCAATGGCAACAAATAATGGTTCAGCACAAACCTATCTGTCGGCTCAATCGCGAATGTACACTCTCACGCCTGGCCGCATCTCGGTATTGTGCCTATAATTGCCTAACTAAATGCACACACGCAGAGAATATTATAGTCACCATGCGTTTGCGGCTGAAACCTGGATCCGTGGAAAGCCAAATATGAAAAAATAGTTTCATAGCTATGTAACGAGTGCCGTTATGTACCTCTCAAGTCTCAGCCTTATAATATTCTGTTCCTAGTTTCTAGTTATGAAAATAAAATATGTTTTTATTTTCTGTAACGGTTCAAGCACATTTTCCCATTCTTCCAATACCCAATTAAATCGGTCACGACATTGTTGGCATTCCAATTGTATGAACCACAACTTATTTCGCAACATGACGGGTGAGTGTGACTCTGAGAATGAACGTCTGATAAGGTTTTTATCGTCGTCATAAAAAATATCTGAAATACCGTGAGCCACTCGGTAAATTGCTTTTTAATAATCACGTTCCCAGGTTTCGGTGTCGTGTGGCGACAGTAATGGCGTACGCGGTGCGTGCTCACGTACGGACGTATACGCACGGTGCGGGCACGCACGCCCGCTACTCATTTATTGATAAGTCACTGAACTAATGATTATACGAATGTCATTTATTGGTGTTACACATGTGAGGGATATAAAAGTTCTTGTAATTACTAAACGCTAACTCAGAATCTGACAATGTTACTGTTGTGAATGTTTCAGAACTATTCAGATTTGCAATTGGAATTTTAATAGTATGAGATATTAAAGGCATTTAATCGATTAGTATCAATTATATTAATGATTAATCAGGTAAAGGGCAGTTCCGCGATGGAGGAATGTAGTATACTTGTGCGAAGTGCTAGTTCTAGTTACAGATACATCACAGTCCCGCCGCGTGTGATAACTGATAAGGCGCTTTGAGCCGCGCCGCCCCAGTCAGTTAACTAGTTAAGTGCACACTCACCTGTCTCGATAAACGTTTATTATAACTAAATTACTTTGTACCCGTCGAGACTAAGGCCGCGTGAAAATTAGATTTCTTGATTAACTGTTCCAGTTTCGTTCAGATCCGTTTAGCTGTTCTACACATTGATACATTTACCCGGACTAAATCAAGCGACAGTCGCTTGTTTTATTGTATTTCAACAATCTTGAATAACGAGAATTCTGGTGAAATGCAAGAAGAGGACGTAAAAATTTAAAGCCAATTTGGTGACAATTTTTACGGTAGAAATAAAGTTGATGCAGAAAATTATATAGCACAAAAATATTATTTTAGTATCATTTATGCACTTTGTGGAACGTATACTGTTATGTTTCACGAGAAGTGTATCGATTCCCTGAATCACTCGTAAATACGGCGCACACTTGCAGTCGTCGCAAAATATCATGTTGGTTGTTACACGCTGTTATTACTGTGGCGTGGATTATAGCATACAATAATAAATATATTCTCAATATTAAATTTAGATCAATATTTTTGTACCAAACACCTGCAAATGCAATAAAATAATTTTAAAGAGAAAAGCTCTGCAGCAGTCTACATGTTGAATATTGTCATTTTTATGAAATGTTGAGACATACTTTAAAGTTATTTAGTTTTTGTTTCATCTGTAATAACTTTAAATCCTGAGATTAATACATTTCTGTCTTATCACGTTCTTGCAATTTGTCGTAAAGTTAGTTGGAGTTTGAGTTATCCAGACAAATTGACAAAGTCATGTCTAAGTCTAATTTAAACGTCTGGGATTTTAATTATACGAGTTATCAGCTCCGCCGCAGACAACCCCTATCTAACAATTTAATACTAGATCGTGCTGTATCTCTCCATCGTAAAGTGTTTTGTTATCGGCCTTTTGAGTTTGCGTTATTCAAATGCCACTTATCAAATCTACTGTCCGCCACGTTTCTAGCTAAAATAGGTTTTCGAATATCTTACATATAAAATTCTCGTGTCACAACTCACAATGTTAGTTACCGTACTCCTCCGAAACTGCCTTATTGATTTAATTACCAAATTTTATATGCATATCCAGTAGGTCTGAGAATCGGCTACTGGCTAATTTTTATATTGATAAATGCATTTGTTGAATAAATAATAGTACCTTAATTATTACAACTCGAGACTGACGACGACCATTATTACATTGTTTGTGCGATGGCCGACGGGATAGCGATGGACGTTGCTATGGTGCCATACTTATTTAGTCACTTCAATAAAATAATATGGACGAAATACTTTATATGACAAAACAACGTTTGCCGGGTCAGCTAGTTATTTTATTGTATTCAATATTACTGCTTTATCTATTTCTTCTCTGTTGTTATTCTTCTAATTCTTCTTATAATAATCTAGATTACGTTGTGTAAGATATTTAATAAGCCCATTAATTCAGGTTTGACAAAACCTCTATCGCGTATTACGTATTTATGTCTGTTCCGTTTTTGCGCGACCATGTTCCCATGCCACGACAGTTTTCTGCCTAGATACACTGTAGGGTTGATACTTGCTTTCATTTTTTTAAATTCTTTTAACTTTGTTTTATTTAGTCAAGACTGGAGTCTGGACACCAGTTTTTTTTATACCATAAACCATATTGTTTAATTTAGCTTACTGACTTTTCCCATATAGATATAGGAGAAACACGATCTACAACACGGTCAAATTAACTAGACGCACGGTTTGATGACGTCATTATGGAGCTCGCATGTTAATTTGACATTTCGATGCGTCAAGTTAATTTGACCGTGTTGTATTTATAATTATATAATAAAGTCTTCAAGTATCGATGTTTTGTTGGTCTGATGAAACCATAAAGTAGGTAACTACCTACGTCGTAATACTTTTTCTTACATATTATACATTTTTTAACGTTAGACGAATTCGCAACAAAGTAATATTATAAGCAAATATTAGCTTCATTCTGGTACTAAACAAGTCACAACCCTGCGACTTTCTTACGCGGTCATTGGTAGAGCGCGGCGTTTGCTCTCTGCGGTCTGTCGGGACCACGACCGGTGTGCAGCAACGCCATCCAGACTTAAGGTGCGAGAGAGAGAAAAAAGATAGTGTGTGAAAGAAAGAGAATTAAGTCCTTTTTAAGAGAAGTATTCTTTCGATATATTTTAACCTATCAATCCCCGTAAGGCCCAAGTGGGCCGCGATAACAAAAGATTTACAAGAATCGGCGATCGAAGGATTAAAAAGAGATAAAGTCTATATTCTTATATTTGAAAGGCTCAAAAGCTGTATTGCAGTCTGCAGAGATTCTCAGTAGGAGATTCCAAGACGGCTTTAAAATGTCGCTTGCTCTAATGTTTCCATGCTTATTATAGAAAACATAGACCATGATAATCGTCCATGTCGGTAATGCCTTAATAATAAGCGATCATGATCCTGTTTTAATTCTGCAGCCATTATAATGCTAGTTAAACCTAACGATTTAGAAAAGAAGTTTTCTATTGATTATGATAAGAAATTCCTGAGAAATACTTAGGATGAATTATATAACTGGTTTAAAATGTTATACGCTTTACTCTATAATGGCAATAAATGTGTCTGGCAGTGCAATAAATATAGTAGCTGTTATCAACCCGCGAACGGCGACAGACGACGTAAATAGAGTTATCCCATCAGACCTGTTGCTGCGTCGCACTTGCATAACGACGTCCCTGGCTTTACGCCTGCTGTTTACTATTTATAATTTACTTAACCCACTACATAGTATTGCATAGTGCGAAGTGCCTTTAATCAACAATGTATATTTATTACTCTTGTGCTTGCTCAGTAAAAGGAGTTTTTAAAGCACTATAGTTGCTTTCTAATGGTTACCATTGCTAATCTAATGTTTACCATTTCTAGTGTGTGACTCTATCTCGCAAAATCCACGCCATGCCAATGCAAGCCATAGTAGGGGCATATTGATTTCTCTTTTTGATTTGCTCGGGGGACGACCTTAAGTTGCCTTAGGGCTTGGAATAGTAGGGGCATTGATTTCTCAATTGTTTTAAATCTTCGTGTTACCCAGTTTAACTTATTTTAATACTTTTCTGATTTGTATCATCGTGTGCGAATCACTTCATGATTCGAGGACGAGTAATGAAAACTCGTTTCATTATAATTGCGCGTTATAAGGTGCATCAACACGAGATCTTTGCCCTGTGGGGGAATACTTGAGACCTTTGTGGTAGATGTAATTGCAGATAATAACGCAATTACACCACACGTGCCACACTCGCTTGTCAAGACTTTAGTAGTAGGTGTAGTGTCCGTGACTGAATTAAAAAAAAAACCCAGCTGTTGGTAGATAAGATGTTTAAATGGTGTAGAGCCTGGGGCTCTGTGGTGTTCACCGCATAACATACTCTAGTCGAGTTACTGGCTAACTATACGTTAGAATCCCTTTTTTTTTTTAAATCTTTTCATTCCTTTGGTTCCTTATTTCTTCTGATTTTGTTTATTGCGGGATACAAGAAGATCCTTGGCCATACAAGATTGTTTAAGATTTGCGTTGTCGGTTTTCCCGTGTTTTATTGGCACCGTGGAGATTTCACAACAGCAAATTTCCAAGAACTGATGTAATTTTCAAAGAATTTTCTATCGAATAGATAACAGTTACCCAGATAGAGCTTGTCCAACTTGAAATGACGCGCCCCTCCCTCGTATTCACAGTACAAAAATGTTTCATTTATATCAACTTTGAAGTGGTGGGGCGCGTCATTTCAAATTAGACAAGCTCTACCCGTACCTACGTCAATTTTCCTCACATTGACCCAGAAATGGCCGCTGGCGTGTCTCAGGAAGTAGGAAATTGAATGTCAACCGTGCGCCGTGCCTCGTGCAGTGACTGGCACGAAGCGAAGTGGATTTTCTTTTTGTAATAATTTGAACTTAGATGAGCTCATTGTCGTACCCTTGAGGATTGCAGGATCCGGGTCGATTTTTGGTCGGATGCATCGTTTTATTGCGTAATAAAAAGCTTTATTGGTATAAAAATAATCGCAACTATCGGTTCAGGGAAGGATCAATGGATCAAACGGTGGTATCGTTTTTATCGTTGGAAAATATTTACCATTTCACTTTCATAAATATAACTACAGAATACTCAAACTCTACATCATGACGCTCATGAGTGGTCATCTAAGAAAGTATTGAGTAATTTTTAAAAATTCCAGAACAAAAGCCCAATAAAGCTATACATGGAAAACTTTCTAACTGACATTAAGTTGAGAGGTCGAATCACGTGGGGCGCTGAGAGTTGAGACACGATTCCCTTAACTGATTGTATTGAAGGGCCGGCTGAGGCGTCCTTAAGGGCGTTCCGTCCGGAGATTCCGTAATTGACCGTATTTAAAACCTTATAAACTTATAATCTGAAAGCTACAAAGTTATAATAAAAATACAGCAATAATCTTCAGTATATCAACATTCCTTTTGTCGTTTTAAATTTTCTATTTTTGTTTCTTATACTCATGATATCAGCTTCCAAAGTAATACCAATTTGTTAAAATTCAAGCATACATTCAGCATCTCCTTAGGATTTACAAATTACTTTTATTTGAAACTCACGCCAATAGATTGACAATATCATAACTACATATTCCCCGTTTAAAAATTTTTTTAGGACAATTTTGAACTAAGATAAGTAAAAATAATAGGGTTTTGGCGCGATCTCGGCAACGCGGCAAATGTATGGCCAAGGTCGTTTGCTCGGGGGACGACCTTAAGTTGCCTTAGGGCTTGAAACAGGTTTCCATGGTACTGTTATACTCTGCTATATGTAAATAGGTATACAAATCTGCTTAAAGTTTTTCCGATGCTATAAGAGGACTAGGAATATTTAGTTTGTTATCATTTTAATTTGTTGCTTGCAGCCTTACTACCTACGGTGGAAAAATTCTCCGCCGAGAGAAAAGTGCAAATAAAAATTTGTTCACACAAAAAATACTTTCTTATTTCAACAATATAAAATGTTTTCTCTAAAATATGGCATAAAGTCTCTTTGTCTCGGGAGGGCGAAGGGCCTCTGTGGCCCGGGGCGGCGGGCGTGACGTGAGGTAGATGACGCTTCAGTGGAGAGGGTCGTGAGTTCCCCCCCGTGTCCGCCAAAAAATATTGTGGCTGGCTCATCGGTGTCTCGACTCTCGTGTGACAAATAGGGCTACGGAATATTGGTGCATATCAAATTTATTAAATATACGATAACATCTAGACTAGCTTTTCCTGCGGCATTGCTCGCAAAAATCACATATTTTACTGTCTATGAGTGGAATTAAAAAAATATTTTCTTAGTCATTAGTGTATACGATGCGATACGATAAGAGGAAGGTAAGCTTTTCAAGCTCCAAGGATTTGGCCTTGGCTTTTAATTAGTCAATTGGACTATTATTTAATCAGTTTTGTCTTAATATTTAGCAATAAATAAAGCACAGTATTTAACCTATTTGGACTTAAAGACCTCAAATTATCAAAGTGATTGGGTATAACGAATCGGATTGATATTGTTCTTAAAATATAAGTGTAGACTGGTCGACTAATTTCGTAGCATTAAGGTCAACGATTTCGTACGGCTCAAGCAATAAGCCTAATCATACCTCCGGGAAACGCGAATTTAGTAATCGAAAGCACTTAAAAGTATTTGCGATATAGTTTACACTTTACGTAAATATTTTACGGGCCGGCTCGCTGACGGAGATTTCCCCTGAGCTAAACATTCTAACGGTTCTGCGAAATGTTTTTTTTACAATATAAATAATTACGTTCTACAAGTTTTTACTGCTAAGACAGGTTCTTAGCAGTAATGGAATTACCTAAAACTAAATTATGTTAATATCCGCATTTAGGAATATTTATATCAACTTGATGTTTGTAGGTTTTTATCAATATTCGTTACCCAGTTACTCTACTTTTTGTTGGGAATATTTCATAACTAAAATATGAGTGATGCCTGAGGGATGCGGAAAACTTTCAGATAATGCTTTTTATCTGTCATATGTTCATTTTTTATGTCTTGAACGATGATACATTTCTTTGTGTTTTATATTTTGATGTATGACATAATGTGCTATCTCCTTATTTGTAAGCCCTGGATTTATGTACATCCAGTATGGGCCATGGGCGGCAACGTCCTATGGCGCCCTAGGGGGGCCGGCAGCGTCCTAGGATAGCGGCAGAGTTCGTACACAGGGGCGGCAAAATTAAAGTGGCCTATTTGGCAGATTTAAAAAATGCTCACAATTTATCGTTCTCGTTTCAGGTAAAGAAAATGGCAGACCGAGTGTCGAAATGTCGGGACGACGTGTCGAAGAACCGAGAGAAGTACCAAGCGGCGCTCGCGGAGATCACGGCATACAACCCGCGGTACATCGAGGACATGACGGGCGTGTTCGAGCGCTGCCAGCAGATGGAGGCGCAGAGGCTGATCTTCTTCAAGGACGTGCTGTTCAGTTTTCACAAATGCTTGGACATCAGCAAGGAGCCTACGTGAGTTCTCTTTAAGAATAAAGGTGCCGGCAGCGGGCGACATGAAGCAACCGCAGACGACGTGTCGCAGCGACGTGACACTACTGGTTTGTATGTATTTCTATGAAACGCCCTCCGCAGCTAGCGACACGAAGCTAGCGACACTTTTTTATAGAAATACATAGAGAAACCAGTAGTGGCGCGACGACTTCGTCTGCTGTCGCTTCATGCAGCCGGCTTCCAACTTGTACCTTAATAATAATAACTCCCATATCGGTTTCGGTGACGGTGGCCGGTTGTATTGAAACCAGGCCAGGTACGCAGGAGTATTTTTATAGTGCCCAAGTGTGTGCGCAGTACACAAGCGCACTCTCTATTCCTTTACTCTCATAACCCAGTGGGACAGACGACCGACATGACTGGCGAGAGATCAGGCTCAGGACCGACTTTACATACCCATCCGACGCATGGATCATCTTACTTGTCAGATAATCAGGTGATCAGCCTGCATTGGAATTGCAACTTGGAAATAACATGAATATTGAATACCCTTAAAGTGAGACCATGGTCTCACTTTAAGTTGCGGACTTTCGAATGATCAGCATCATTCATGTCATGAATGATGCTGATCATTCGAAAGTCCGCAACAATATAAAGTATTTATAATTATTAGAATCAGGATTTAATTTGCCCAGTCGCGTATTTTATAAAGTTGGACTATTTCAATGACTGTAAACACTGTTGAGTATCCAGGTCAGGGTGTGCACTGTGCAGACTCAGAGAACAGTTAAAATTGATGGCCGCATACGCTTCAGTATGAAATGTCAGCCAGAATTTTCGGTACACTAATACCATATACAGCGATGGTATTTCTGCCCAAAGTTCAAACGGCGGCCACTTAAAAACCTAATTTACTTTTATGGCCCGCATTTGCCCGCTGAGGTTTATAAAGGCTATAAAAATAACTATAAAGCTGTAGTTCTTGTTATCATGTTTGTTCATAAAATTTTCAGATTACCGCAAATATACGAGGAATTCCACCACACTATCAACAACGCCGATCACCAGAAGGACCTGAAGTGGTGGGCGAACAACCACGGCGTCAACATGGCCATGGCGTGGCCGCAGTTCGAGGTACCCATTTGCCCCCCATCCCTTGACAACCTTTGCCGAAGTCGCCTCCCGATGTACTGGCGTCAGCAAAGACATCAGAGCGCTCAGACAATAAATAGCTTCGGCGTGCTAGGCAGACAAATATATAGCGATCTATATTGTTATGTATGCATTAACAGAATGCTTCCCTGTCTAGTGGAGGTACTAGGCCTCGAATTGAGCATGAATTAGACATCTTCCTCCGTATGGTTTCTAGGACTTAGTTGGTCAGCCTGCTTTGATCGTGAAGTTCTAACAGTAGTAACGCTTTTGTTGTTCCCCCTTTGAGAGTTCGAAAGAAGTGTATTAATAAGAATGGAACTACAGCTGTGATATATTGTAGAAGTAAGATACTTATTTATAGAGTCTATGGATTGAAATACTTTGAAAATTGGCTACAAGCTAAAGTAACTCCATTTGCAGTAGAGATACGATTACTTGGTGGATAATACGATTGTCATATTGTGTAGCCAGGATTGACCAGAATTCTTATTCTAACATTTATAATTTCTTTTCTTTTTTCTAACATGCTCATCTTTATTTTATGTTTTGTTCTTTTTTCCATATCTATTATTTACTAATCGCTTTACTACCATTGATCGTTTTATGTTTAACTTCTCTAAGACTTATCAGTTGTAACATCGCTTAACCATGCCCATCTTTAATGTTTTAACATTTTCTACTGCATCGATTGCCTGATATTTTGAAATAGGTAGGGCCTGAAAACGCCTATTTCCTACAACAAAATGTGAGGGCTGCTAATAAAGAATGAGTAGTTGACGGTACATATTGACGTGCTAAGGACGAACCGCCTGAGACCACGGAACGCCGTTTCAAATACCTCCCGGCCGGCGCGTCCGCGGCGCTCGCCCGCGTGATCACGTCCGTCCGGCGCCCACGACGGGCGCGGCTGGTCCGCGTGGGCGCGCACGTGGGCGAACTGTGGGCGCGCGCACGCCGCAGCCTGCGACTGCCTCTCGCTCTCCCCGTCTGGAGGAATTGCTTCGGAGAGGACAGGGTCGCGCCCTCCGAGACCGACACGGCGGACGTCCGCTGCTATAACATCCCGTCGGTACGCTCCCCGGAGATACTCGACGCGGTCGCTCGACTCGTCGGCCGACTGGTCGCCTACAACATACTAGCCCTGCTCGCGGCAGTAGACTGGCTCCTCGCGCAGGACGCTGCCACTATACTCGTCTATTCATTTGTCTTGGCGATATTCTCCCACCGAATCATCTACCTGGTATTTTTACTCCTGTGAACTCGGTATTTTCACATAATGACATTTTAGATAATTATAATTGTACGAATAAATTGCTATCATTACGATTTATTCTCCTAAATGACCACTAAATTGAGTTTTAATTGCTAAATCGATTAATGCTCGAACGTAGATAAAGTTTGTGGCCGCGACTGCGTCGGTTATCTCCGAGCCTGTATGTTAGATTGCACAAGAGCGACGCAACACCGACCACCGATTTTGGTTTTGTCGACGACATGGGCACGGCACTGGGGCTGACTTTTGAATTTATGAGAGATGACCCCCTGAAAATTGACGAGGAGGAACGGGGGCCTTTTTACCTCTCGAGAGATTGGCCACAAGGGATTGAGCACAAATGGACACAATAGGAGTGAATGCGGTTTCGATGCAATGATCCTTATTGGATCTGGTGGGACTTTTGTTTGGAAGTTTTTGTCCAGATTATGTTGAAGTCGTTCACTTGTTCAAGTGCACTCTCATGCGGTTTTCACATCATTGTCATGACTCATCATGGAATCATTTCACTGTGCCCTCACGATTACTCCATAACACATAGACGAGACGTGATTGTCATAACATATTTAATATATTATGTACCGTTTTCTCATTTATATAATATTTTAACATTTACATCCTAAAATTCATGTTTTAGTGTTAATATTTCATTTATTTATTTTTACATTACTTTATTTAACTTAACAAATTTAATAGGCGTCAATTCTAGCTACACTACTACACAATAAAAAGGTAAAAACCAAGAACATTGGCAAAGTCTGGTAAAACATGCAATTTATGATATATTATACTCTTACAGAAATTACAAAATTATATCTTGAATCATGAAGTTAAAGAACAAACCCACAATATTTTCCAGCTGCATACCACCTTAAAAATAAACCATCGAAAACAATTTGTAATATACCACCACATATGGGCAAAATGCCCAAAACTCGCGGGCAAGATGGTACCCAAAATGCCCGGGCTTTCCATTACCACGTATCATCTCACGAGAATGTTCGTCATTACCACAGCGAAGTTCACGAGCAACCGGCTTGATGTCGCCATTTTAATACACTGGCTTTGAATGGATTTCACTGTTTTTTTTTTCTTTTTAATATTTGATTAATTTTATTTTATTTTGAGTTCGCTACACGCACGATGAGACGTTGGGATCGATTAAAGTTAACACTCGTAAAATATAGTAAATGATGGGTGGCATACTTATTGTGCACTATAAAATGGATGCAAATATATTGTGTCCCATTCCATAACAAAATGGGTGGCAAAAACATATTTTGTCCTATTAACAAAATGGGTGCAAATATATTTTGCCCGATAAACAAAATGGGCGCGAACATATTTTGCCTCATAACTAAAATGGGTGTAAGCGTATCAGCCCGTTCAAGTGGGCGTATCCCAACGTGTCGCGTGCGTGGGCCGCTTGTGACGCGCGTCGCCCACACAGGAGTACACGGAGGAGTTCCGGGACATCGCGAAGGGCAAGTCCAAGGAGAGCCTCCCCACCGGCCCCATCACGCTGCTCAACCAGCGGCCCGTCAGCGAGGACGTACGTCACACACACACGCTCCCGCCGCGGACGCACACGCACATTGACCTTGAGCTGTCTCTTTTACGCGCACACTTTTGTATATCTATGGAAAAGAGATAGCATTCCCATACCAGTGAATGGGATATGTAGCGATTGTTTCTTTCGCTCGCGCTCTATAATATTGCGTTCTGGTGAGAACGAGATTACAACCGTCTGCGAGTAAATGAGAAGAGTAGCGATTGGTCAATGTACGAATATCTACGTGCTTCGTGGCCGGACTATAGTACTGTTCTCACTCGACGTAAAGCACACAGAAATAATTAGTAAAACAGTTTTGAATGCGAACTTAAATGTCGTTAATAACTATAAAATACTTGATATGTATCTATTTATTATGTTATTTATCTAAAACAGTTAAGAGCTAGCAAATTGATTATAATCAGTTCTTATTAAATTATGTAGTGCTAACACGAGTGAGAACAGATTAGGATTTTAATAAAATTAAGGAAGCAGCGTATTGTAAAATTGTAAGTAAAGCGTAAAAGTATTGTAATTTATACAAAATATTTCCTTCGTGATATTACAGTAATGTTTTCAGTTTTGTATTAAGTATGGGATACCCTGCTTCCAAATAATAGACTGCACATTTTTTGTGTAAGTTCAGTTGTAGGATTCAAATGAGAATGAGTGTCGACTGATAGTCGCTAGAATCGCTAACGAATATTGCATGATTTAGTATTGAATATATAGACATGATTTATATAGTTGGTGAGCGGGTCATTCTCATTTTGATCTCTATTGCTTTTCCCTTTTTTCTTTCGATGTTGCATGTTGGATGTTGCTTCGATATGCATATTGGCACGATATTATTAACACTCTAAAGTATTTTAAATTATGTTTATCATATTGATAAAGCCGCTGATATAAGTATAAATGATATATTATTATAGTCATATCTAAAACTTATAATATCAAAGTGAGATTTTAAACAGCTTCTTATATGATTGTTTATCATTTAGGAGTTGCCGCCGATCACCAACAATAAATCCAACAACAAGACGAACCACACGGAACCCGCGCCAGTCAACACCGCGAGCATAAACAACACCAGCGCCAACAACACCATAGACAAGAAATCAATCAGCGCGCCAATTGCTGTCACGTGAGTCTTGTTTTGTCTATAGTCTGGTGGTTTAGTACGTAGAAGTTACATACATCTATTAATAACATCCCCATTATTAAATACTTTTCACACCAACGGATGTATTACTATCTCCGTTTCAAGTTTCGATGGCCAATGTACGAATTTCTACGTGCTCTGTGACTGGACTCTATACTAAAAATATTTCCTGAATATTATAATGTGATATCTAAACTAACATAACAAATCCAGCATAGAACGTCTTGAAATATACACATCTACGGCGTCGACTATACACATGCCCCTGCAGGTCGCTCTGGGAGCGGCCCGAGTTGACAGATACGCGTACAGTAATTACATACAGTTAGTACCTTCGTTATAGTAGTCAAAGGTTTCAAGCCTTTTGTAATATTCGAAAGCAAAATATTGTGTAGATAAACAGGTACTCACCTGATATGTGTTGAAATGTTTTTAAGTTGTAATTTGTAGTTTAGTTTTTAATTTTAGTTTTGTTTCCGTCAGTCACTACTTCAAGTTAACTATCATTAAGTAGATTCGTGTTGTTCATGAAAGTGGCACCGTGTACCACAAGAGGCGTATGCGGTGATTTTGTTTCTTCTTACTAACTTTAGATTGTGTTTCCATTACAGGAACGGCACGGCGTCAGCACCGAAGTCGGCAAAGTCGTCACCGGCGAAGGAGTCGCGGCAGGAGAACCCCTTCGACGAGGAGGACTGGGACGAGGAGTCGGCGGGCGCGCTCACCGACACCGGCGAGCCCGGCGTGCCCGTGCGCGCGCTCTACGACTACACCGGCGCCGAGAGCGACGAGCTCAGCTTCCGACAAGGTGAGTGTCATGTGTCTCCCGGACTATAGTGTTTCCCGGACTATGGAGCGATGTATCTCCCAAGTCCCGGACTATAAAGCGATGTGTTTCCCGGACTATAGAGCGACATGTTACATGTCCCATGGAGTATAGAGCGAGAAAGAGCGCGGGCGGTGTGCACACACTGTCGTTGCATCGACGCAACGTTTGCGATGTGGTCGGCCTATAGTTCGCTTGTGGTTGTGATTTGGTCGTCGGTATCATACAAGCGGTCGACAACGACTGCAAAATGTGGTACGTGTGAACACTGAACAGTCCAGTTCATTTACAATACGAAATATACGCTCCACCACGTGGTGTGGTTGTGGTACGTATGGGTTGGCCCTTATAAAACCATGATATCTTTTGCAGTCAGATCTTAATAACCAAGTAACTGAGTTTGCGTTATGTTTTATTTTGTATTATCGTTACATACAAGCACTAGATATATAATATCATCAAAAATATTACGAGTCTTAACATCCACACATTTCTCATTTCAGGTGACCTATTCGAGAAACTAGAGGACGAGGACGAGCAAGGCTGGTGTAAGGGACGCAAGGACGGCCGCGTCGGCCTCTACCCCGCCAACTACGTTGAACCCGTCGGACACTAGCCCCCACACACACGCTCCGACACCGACTAAACGATCACTGCACAGTTCGGCCATTAACGGCCCATTCACTTTCCTGCATTGCAGTCCTGCTGCAGTCCGCCGTGCAGGCCTGCAACACCATTCACTATCCTGCATAAGCCGGCGGACTGCACGGCGGATTATGCAGGATAGTGAATGGTGTTGCAGGCCTGCACGGCGGACTGCAACAGGACTGCAATGCAGAATAGTGAATGGACCTTTTAGTATACACAAGCCCCTTATTGAAAAGATACAAAATGGATAGTAGTAATACGCAGCTGTACTTTTTCAAGGACAAATCATTGGATTTGTCCTTGAAAAAGTAGCTTGACAGACAAGAACAAAATATTCATTGTGTAACTCTTTTTACTATCTAAGGGGGACGGAGTTAAGACTTCATAATAGACTGCCCAAATCGGAGTTCACATATTTTACGTGGCCACTAATTCTAAGAGAAAAATTTCAAGTTACTCAAGAAGCTATGTAAGAAACAATTATGTGTGGGTGCGCCTAACGAGCGGTCTATTGTGAAGATGATCTACTGTTTGTAAATTTTATGTCCACTTACGTGTGTAGCAGGACTAAAAAGGGATACATAACTAATAATATAAAAAAGACATACAAACTGAAAGCGTCAACGATATGGCGAGAACATCTATAAACATTTTTCACACCTGAATGTTACGAAAATCTATGTATGTCGATGATTTACCCTATGATTTTGTCATTTTCAACCAAAGTGTAGCGACATTTAAAACCCAAGTCTCTGTCGGAGCAGTGTTATTTATACTCGGAGCAGCTCGGTAGTTTTACTAGGAAATGTGTATAGATATGGCAATCATTCGTGTCTGATTTAGAACAATTTCAGTATTTACACTCTTGGGATACACAAACTAGTATGGTGATAAACGTACGGGCGCGGAACATGTAGAAATGATATATCACCCGTCTCTTTCATCTCTTTTATAACATATTGCTATCGCATTCCTATCGCGTACCTGTATAAACGTGATAACAATATATTAGCGACTGAAGGAGACAAGTATATCAATGAGTCAATGTACGATTTTTACGTATTTTTAAAGTTGTACCAAAAAAGAAAAAACTCGTAGTGCCCACAACAATATTAAAATTGATAACAATTTCCACAAGTTCTATAATTACTTTGTTTTGCTTTGACTTATTTGTTACCTTTTTAAAAGAAAAAATTGACTTTAAACGCGAGACTAAAATTTTATTATAAAAAACGAAGGTATTCTATTTGTACTTATAAAGATGTATTATTAATTGTAAAGAGCTTTAACGAACCGGATTTCTATCTTTCCATTTATATGAGATAGAAAACACGAACATTGAGTGTTGTGATGCGAGGCGTCTTGATTTGCAACGAAACCGAGAACCGCAACATTTTTGACGCTTTTTTTTTTATTTCGGCCCAATTTTACTATTGACCGAGCTATTTTTATAATGCACTTACAAGAACACAAAAATTTCGGAGGTACTTTATCTGACGTACGTTTGGATCGTATTTACAATCACGTCGGCCTAGATTTCTTAGTCTACGGTAACTCGCATAGGCGACATACGTCGCCCCAATAACTAGCTATGCCAAAAACTAAACGCCTACCCGAGAACGACCGCTACATAGTGATAGCTAAACTTTGTAATATATTAGCGGACTTAGGCGTTAATTTCTGTACATACACGGTTATATTTAACGTGCATACAAAATATTTATTTTCCGTTGTATATAATGTATAATTATAAATGTCGAACGGGGCGGCGCTAAGCTAATCTAGAATTAATAACCATGGTTTTCGTAGTCGATATATGGATAGCTAAAACACAAACAGTGTTATGTTTCTATAACTTTATTACTTGAAACACTCTTCATAGTACGTGAAAGATATTAGCTAGATATTCACACTAGGATTCCCGCGCGACGCTAGCGCCGCCCCGTTGACGGTTTAGTATTAAATTAGTACTTAGTATTGATAATATAATGAAAGTGTTTATCTTATTTTCTTTCCTTTCTTTTGTACCTCGTTTATGTCGTATGGGAGTGAGCGAGGCTGATGTTTTATAGTTTGACTCGTGTCGCGTTGTTCACTTAGTAGTAGCGATGTTTGTTTTCTTTGTTATGGGCTGCGATGTCTCGTGGAAATTCATTGTATTATATTATTATCAGAGGGTCGTCACGGACCACATATGTTAATATATTAATAATATTGGTAAAATAAAATTGTTACATATGAATCAATCGGTTTTTATTGCCTTTTGGCGTGATTACAATAATTATAGTTTGTGCGTTTTAAGATGATATGGGTGACAGTTCTCATATTCCTTGCTACGGATTTTTTACAAGAAAACAAAAATAATCAAAATGTAATAAATTATATTCCATCTACAAAAATAAATGTTTCCTATACCTACTTAATTGTAAATGAATAAAAATGAAAAGTTGCTAAAGTAGCTAAATACTAACTTATTAATATAAAATTATAAATATTAACTGTGAAATAGGAGTATAAAATTATTGTTACGAAAACATTTGAAAAATGTCAGATGCATGAAACGGAATTTATGTCAATAGAGATTGCCACTGTTGAATCGAAATCAAATCGATAAAAAGGGCGGCCATCTTAAATCGCTGTCGCTACTCTGAAACGTCAGTACGAAATCGATAATTTCGATTGCAATTCCTTTGCGAAGTGATTCGATATTTTTAAATTATCGATTAATTTTTTTAGGTTACTTCCCTACTATTGTCAACTATTATGTATGTGCCACGCATATCATCTTAAAACGCACAAGGTATAATTTATACATTGCAACGCCTCTAAATAAGTATTCGTGATTCGAAGAAATAAAAGAGGAAACTGTATTACCGTCAAATATATTGAAGTAATTAAATACAACGATAAGTTTAGTCGGATCCACTCTTCTTAGACGAGGCGCTCGACGCGGACCCGCTACGGGACCCCTGCGAAACAATGTTGAAATTTTATTCCAGCTCTAGTTGTATTCACAGCATCCAAATAACTGGTTAATATTAGAAGATTATAGAAGATGTCTGCATCTTATGTGTCTGATACAATCCTACAAGATTGGCGAGTGGCTAAAATAAATAACGATTGATGTCGTCTTGTAAAGTGACTCCTGAGTAGTCTATTTTATAGCTCAAGACACGTCAGTGCCAACGTAGGACTGAATGAGAGGACATTTTTTATATCAATGGCACATCTTGAGCGTGTGTATGTACCATCGAGGAAATTGATTCCTATGCAGTTGATAGACCAACGTTATTTGGTCGAATATGTCAATTCAATGTTAATTGTGATCTGTCGTCTGGATTTGACGTAACGCAACCAAACTACGTAGGTCCCCGATCTGCATAGGAATCAACTTCTCTGATAGTACAAGTGTGTAGCTAATCCGACATTTGAAGATTGTAAAAATATTTTTGAAAAGGGTAATTATTTCCACTGTTTTGCTTAAAAGTAGTCCCGTGCGAATGTCTTGCGCCGGTTGTCGTCGATGGGTTAGTTTCCGAACCGGCGGTAGGCATCTTAGACATTCCAGAAAGAGTAGAGTTACGTTGTAACCTTTTTGGAAATAGAACTATTTGAATTTACACAAGGCCAGCAACGCGCCTGCAGCTCTTCTAATGATGCGAGCGTCGAAGGGCGACGATAGTTGCTTTCCATCAGGTGACCCGTATGCTTATTGGTCCCTTTATTTTATTTTAAAAAAACATACCTGTCGCGAGCCACTCGCGGAGCGACTGCGGGCGCGCGAGCTGGCGCGCGATGACTGCCGCGAGGACGCGCGCGACGATCGACGGCTGCCAGACGAGCGACGCGACGCGCGAGACGACGCGCGGGAACTCGCCCGGGAGGACGCCTTAGAGCCCTGACGAGTAAAAATTCATAATTATATAAAATTATGTTGTTATCCAGAACCACATAATATTCTAAAGTAGATAAAGACTCATTATATTTAATACCCTTAAAATAATTATGAACTATTTGTATGGCAAAGTTGATCAACTACTATACCTTATTAGATCCCTTAGAGCTGGCGCGACTGGCACGACTGGCGGAGCTCGCCCGCGACGACGCGCGAGACCCAGACCGCGAGCGTGCCGAACCAGATCTGAAATTACATTGTCATATATTGAAATTATATTGAAACTTCGTTTTGATGATAATCAGGTTTTAGAACCATTTGTTTTATTATAAATAACACAAATGGTGGTCTCACTGCTTAAAACATACCTAATAAAGAATTCATAATAATTTTTTTTAATTCGACAACCAATCGCTAAACAACTTAGAACAGTTTTTTTGTTTCTATAACTTATTACTTACAACCCTCTATACTCTATAGTTATAGTATGTAAATGATATTAGCTAAATATTGTATGATGTAAGTGTGACAACGTACGGATTCCTGCGCGACTCTAGCGCCTCCCCATTGTCGGTACTAAACTAAACTAATAACACACCTGGCCGAGCCGGACTGCGCCGAGCCGGACCTCGAGCGAGACTTTCTCGAGCCGGACGCGGAGCGCGAGCGACTGCGCGACCGCGACTTGGACCGCGACCGCGACTTGGACCGCGACCGCGACTTGGAACGCGACCGCGACCGCGAACCCTTGTCCGACCCCGCAGGAGACTTCGATCCCGACTTCGACCGGGAACGGGATCTGAAAACATTAAACAGACGTTTTGTTACTAAAAAGTAAATGTAATGAAAGTCAAACGTCAAATCATATGTGAGCAGACTAAATATTTATTATTTAGTGTGGGATAATATTATTAAGACCTTTAAACCTTTTTGAACATGGCGGGTGACACAGTAGGCGTGTCATCTACTTCTATGGCGTATGACACGGCTAACGTGTCGCGACAAAATTGTATGCCGCCACGACCGAAAGTTTTTAAAAATGTGCGCCGCATTGAATCGGTTAACAAAGCCATGGATAGAGAAGGCTGGGGGAGGCCTATACCCATGAAGGGGCCTCTTCACCACATTCAACTATTGCTAGTTAAACAACTCTTAATGTAATATTTACTAGGTTGTGAATTGATTAAAAGGCTATAATAATAATAATAATAATGGCGCATTTTCATATCCGCGATAGGGCCCGCATGCGGGGTGTGGTAGATTTCTGAAATGCATGCCACGACCAATCAGAATGCGCCATTAGTTGTCATAGACTCCCCGTATGCTGTATACCGCACGAGTTAACGACTAATGAAAATGCGCCCTAATAAGGGGCTCGCTTACATAAAACTTGTCAATTTTAGACAGCCAGCATTCTCGTGTAGGTGTTACATGAATGTATGCCACACTAACGAGAAATGCCATTAATTACTGCGATAATGCTAAAACATGTTATAGCATTATCGCCTTTATATGTCACTAGCTGTTGCCCGCGACTTCGTCCGCGTTAGCATAGTAGATCACATCCCAAGTATTATTTATTGTACAAAAATATTTAATGTACAGAATTGACTTTCCTACGACTTTATTATTATAATTATAGATGTTCCGCGCGGCTTCGCTCGCGTAATTTAGAAATTTCACGCAACCGTACATTTTTCCGCAAAAAATAACCTATGTCCCTTCACGTGGTCTATTCTTCATGTTTTACCAAATAACATAAAAATTGCTCCAGTAGTTCTTAAGATAATAAGCAATTTTATATAATTTCCCACCTCCACAATTTCCTCTATTTCTTCGCTCCTATTAGTCTTAGCGTGATAAAATGTAGCCTATAGCCTTCCTCGATAAATGGGCTATTTAACACTGAAAGAATTTTTCAAATCGGACCAGTAGTTCCTGAGATTAGCGCGGTCAAACAACAAACTAACAAACTCTTCCGCTTTATAATATTATAAGACGTATAGATTTATTTTATACAGGTGTGAAAATACTATAACATATTATTTTAGCATTATCACAATAATTAATGGCATTTCTCGTTAGTGTGGCCCGAGCATTAGGATATAGCCATGTACCTTTCTTTATCTCCGGTCTGCTCCTGTTTATCCTCTTCTTCCTCTTCGTCTTCCTCCTCGTCTTCTTCTTCTTCCTCCTAAAATACAAAATATCCTACTGAATGTCATTCACTTTAAAGTTTTATACTGTAACTAGTTTGCAAAATAGTCCGGTCTAATTAGACGCAAAAAAAATCGTAACCTCGGAATAACTCGCATAGAGCTGAAAATTGGTATAGACGTTAAATACATCATTACAAATAAAACCTCAAAAGTCCCCGGGGATCCTCCTTGTGCAAAAATTTTTATTCAAGGTCAAAGGTGTGAAAATGAGGTTTTTCCTGTTTTTTTCCTAAACTGTACATTTTATCACAAAAATAAGATAAGAGCAAGAGTGTAGATCATAGAATTCTCTACAAAAAATATTCAGTCATTTTTTTTCATACGATTTACCATTCCTTATGTTATAATGGCGGACTTAAAGTTTGGGAAAATCATATGTATGCTTATATTATAAAGCTAAAGAATTTGTGGAACTACTGCTTTGAATTGAGGAATTCGTTTTTTGTTGGATATTCTTATTTATCGAGGAAGATTTGAGCTATATAACATCACGTTGCCACCAATAGGAGCAAAGAAACAGAGGAATTTGAAAGAGCTTATCTCACAAACGGCTGAAGCATATTTTATGTTATTTGGCACAGATATAAAGGACACGAGGAAGGACATAGGCTATTTTGTTTCTTGGGAAAATGTACGGTTTCTGTGAAATATATAATTAACAGGGCGGAGCGGAACTTCTTGTACTACAGCATACGAGGGCTGTTCACAGCCAAACATACTTCTGTGTGACTTATTACCGTTACCAAATCTAAACTTTTTGAGTCTCGAAGAGCAACAGTACGCTTGCAAGTCACTCAGAAGTGTGTCAGGCCGAGAACATTTCAATTTTTTCAAACAACCCTATAGTATATAGTACTAGATGTTAAGCGTGGCTCCGCCCGCGTTAATTATAAATTTCACGGAAACCGTAAATTTTCCTGAAAAACAAAATAGCCTATGTCCCTCCACGTGGCCTATTCTATATCTGTGCCAAATAACATAAAAATTTGCTTCAGCCGTTTGTGAGATAAGCTCCTTCAAATAATTTTCCCCGTTTTTCCCAATTTTCCTCTGTTTCTCTGCTCCTATTGGTGGCAACGTGATGTTATATAGCTCAAATCTTCCTCGATAAATAAGTCTATCCAACAAAAAACGAATTCCTCAATTTAAAGCAGTAGTTCCACAAATTCTTTAGCTTTATAATATAAGCATAGATATGATTTTCCCATACTTTAAGCCCGCCATTCATAAGGAATGGTAAGTCGTATGAAAAAAAATGACTGAATATTTTTTGTAGAGAATTCTATGATCTACATTCTTGCCCTACCTATTTTTGTGATAAAATGTACAGTTTGGGAAAAAAACAGGAAAAACCTCATTTTCATACCTTTGACCTTGAATAAAATTTTTTGCACTAGGAGGATCCCCGGGGACTTTTGAGGTTTTATTTGTAATGGTGTATTTAACGTCTATACCAATTTTTAGCTCTATGCGAGTTAGTCCGAGGTCGAATGTTTAATTTTCCCGGGGTAAAAGTTTTTATCAAAAGAGATGAAAAAACTAAATAATTTAATTATGTGTTACCAGATATCAGATGCAAATGAACGCTTTTGCTAGGGAAACATACAGAAGAAATCCTAACAGCATTTTTGCATAGTCCACTGTACAAATAAACTGACCTGTGCGGGCTCGAGCTGTTTCTCTCTCAGCCTGAGCATGCGGTGCTCCGCGGCGCCGAGCGGGCGGTGCGTGACCACCAGCCTCGTGAGCGCCTGCGCCGCCGCCCCCGCCCGCGCCCGCCGCTTGGACAGCCGCACGCGAGTCTCCAGCTCGTTGTAGTAGATGCAGTGGTTGCGGACCACCTGGAATTATAATTAATAATAATAATATCTATGGACGCTTCACACCACCTCAGTCTGGCCCCGTGGTAAGTACCTGAAGGACTTGTGCTACAGGTACCAGACAACGGAAATATTTAATATGTTTATACTATACGTATATTTAAGACTTTTATTATATGCATATTGATATTTAATACACACCCAAGACCCAGGAACATAGATTTTTCTTGTTCCATAGGGGGGATTCGAACCCACGACCCACGGCGTGAACGCTGACAACACTTTCAACCACTGAGCCACCGAGGTCGTCAATTGTTTATTATACTATCAAAGAAGTTCATTCCTAGGCAGATGACGGACCTAAGTATATAGTCGCTTTAAGTCAAACCCATCCGACCGATCACAGCTAACATTGAATTGGCATAAGCAGACCACATGACCTATGTCTGTCAACTACCCAAGAATCAATTTCCTCAATGGTACGTATAGAAAGAAAGGCAATGGATACTTCATCGTGTTCTCAAAAATATTTCAAGTACTTATTATTTCATTGACACCTTTTTATGTGTTAACTCTTACTGACATTCTAAAAATAATAGACTACTAGACATGTAAATTGTTGATCTAGTTATAATAATAAGGGATTTTTAATATAATTTCCAGGTTTCCACTTTTTTTCACAAATATTATTACTAAAGCAAGAAAAGGCGTGTTTGAGAAGAGTGGCAACATCTATGCTCTATGATTGAGGCAACAAAATTAAAGTTACCAATACCAGTACCAATTAAGATTGGTGTTGGTATTCATTGGATACCCATGATGGAGGTGTTAAGACATCTCCATAGTGGGTATTACAGACATAAAAGATTTTCAATTGTTATGTGGCAGCCGGCTGCCGCTTGGGGATTGATTGGTTAAACCACTCACCAGGAAGTAATTCTCCTCGTAGCCTTTGGAGGCTTTACTCTTTACATTCCAGTTGTATTCTCTAGCCATCTTGTACTCATAAGTGTCCCCATCCATGTATGGAATATTCTCAGCGATATCTCTGCGTCGTTTTTGTATTGTATCCTCAGTTGGTAAGCAGTAGGCGACAAATTGTTCACCACTTTCATCCATCACACCTCTGAGGACAAATAAGACAGTGTCTTATAAAATTAAATACAACCACATTGATTTAGTAACTTTAAGATATAGTATTGCGTCAAAACTGTAAAACTCCATAGTAAAAATTTAAGCTTTTACATGACAAGACAAAAATGTTAAAATAAAGTTGTGCAATGGGCATTGTCCAAAAAAAATTACATGTACTTTTTATATTTTTTTTCGTTAAAATAGGGTATTTTAAGAATATAAATTCAATAATTTTGAAATTCATTGGCTAGTTTTTTCTCAATAAATTTTTAAAGTTTCGCTCTGACGTCATCATCGGCGGCCAATTGACCTCTGCAAAATGTTTTTTTCCCTTTGAATCTTATTTATAATGGCTGGTTCGTCAAATACAAGTTCTCATTATGTGAAAGCTGATACGAAAAGCTTACCAAAAGTTCGAAACGTAATGTTGGTCGAATTTATTGCTAATTTAACGCCATTGAAGGTCAAACTAAGGTTAAACATATTTGTTCAAAAATATAAGTAACGAATGGGTATTTTTTTCGTTTATATACAGAAAAACGATCACTGACCTTATTCCTCGAAATGTTTTTGTAATGAGCAAAATTAAAAAAAAATGGACAATCCCCATTAGATTTTATGAGTATACCTGATCATAGCTTGAGACATAGCTTCAATCTGTCCCGCCACATTCTTGTCTGCGGGTGCGGGGTCAGAATCAAATATGACCTGGGCACATGGATACTTCCACATCTCAAAGTCTGGGAATACTGGCATTATCTCAACCGGAGTCACGCCTGGCTTGCTGTAATGTTTCTCAATGGGCTTCTTATTGTCTTCAAAGGTCTTTTCAATAGCCTTAATTTGACTGTCCCTGTCCATATACAGCGTTTCTTCACTGAATATTTTCTTGACATTGTAACCCACTTTGGCTTCAACCTGAAATACAATTTTATAGTAGTACCTAGTAATAAATGACCAAAGATGCTATTAATTATAACAAAAGCAAACTTGTATATTATTCATTGTCATAATAAAAACTCTAAAAACAACATGATTGCGTTGCATTACAAGTACCTTTTCCATTGATTGTGGCTGAAACCTAGTCTGTTCTGTAGAGATATATTCGGAGCGCCGCAACCAAGAAACATTTTTAGCGTGGTGACGTGATCGTTTCGAGTCCTGTGGAGTGAGTACATCGTCTTCTAGAAGCTTCTCATCTGCTGGGTCCAAAACTGCATTGCCATCACCCTGATATATATCGCGGTTTATCAAGTCGATGTGCACACCTAGATCGTGCTCAGTCAAAACTTCATATCTGTAGTTTTTCTCAAGGGATGTAGGATTATATTGAATGAATCTTGTCGATGGAAATGGGTATGTGATAAATTTTAAGTCAAAGGGTATATCGGGTAGAGTGTTACAATATTTGACGCGTGTCACTAGTTCAGACCTAAAAAGGAATAAATTGGTTATTGAAATGCACAAACTTAAGTTTCACAAGCAATAATTTTACAAAATGTTTAACCTCCTTTCCCCAGTCCGAACTGGTCGTTTTTCCCGTTCTTGTTCATTGGTTTGGACAGTTGGCGGCATCTTCACTATATTTTGTTGAATAATTTTCTTTACATCACAATTATTTTTCCACAATTTACTTAACCCACAGTAAAGCAATAATAATTGTAGATTTTCTACAAAATCTGAATTCTGAAACGTAAATAAAAAAACGAGATTTCTTCTTCTTCTACTTGTCACTGTCAGTTGTCACTTTTTCTTTTTTTTTTGGGATTTGGCACTGACACTGAGGTGTACTTTGCCATAAGCAAAGGTAGGGAATAGGCGGTGGAAAAACAAAGTAAGTACGGAATTTAGGATTTTGGATCTAGTTAGAAAGTTTCATAATAAGATAAATAGATTTAAATATTAATTAAATTGTGACGTAAATATTGAGATAAAGAGAATAAACTAATTTATTACATGAATTTAATGATATTGGAACAGAAGTAGGAAAGGGTATAGATATAGAGGAGATGTTATCATATATAGACAGGAGTGATCATACAGAGGACAGGAAATAATAATATGATTTAAATCACCCCTTTCCAAACCACAATCGCAAGCATCATCGTTGCGAATCCTAATTCTTTTCAAGTGCGCCGGAGTGATGACATGTCCCAACCTCATTCTAATTATAGATGAAGTTGTACTTTTTGATAGCAAGCGATAACGCGATGTAGGAAACGCACGTCGCCATCTATTATGAATTTTTGGAACTAACTTAATTTGAACAAATTTACGCATTTTCACCCCCTTATAGCCCCTTTTTCCGGTTAAAAAGTAGCCTATGTCCTTTCTCAGGCTTTAACTATCTGTGTACAAAATTTCATTATAATCGGTTCAGTAGTTTTGGCGTGAAAGCGAAACAGACAGACAGACAGACAGAGATACTTTCGCATTTATAATAAGTATTAGTATAGATTTCATATAATTTTCCCCGGGATTTTCCACATTTTCCTCTATTTCTTCGCTCCTATTAGTCTTAGCGTAATAAAATATAGCATATAGAACAAAATAATACAGAAGCGGATCTCCCAGCGGCCGACAGACATGTTCGTACGCATAATTTTGGAATAATGGAGGGTATTCACTTTGCCTGGCCTATTCGCTTTGCCCGGACTTCCCCTAAGCGTTTCTGGAAATTCTACCCCCAAGAGAGTGAAACAGAGGTTGATAGTTTAAATGAAAGTCCGTTATTTCTTAAGTTAGAAACATGAAAGTTTATTTTTGGCTGCTGATTAAAAATAATTGGATACGCATTTAAGTGCTTTTGGAAGTTCAACAACCAACAAGGGGCTGAAATTGGGGTTCAAAGTTTCAATTAAAGTCATATTTATATATAATGAGATTTTCTATGACAGAAATGTAATTATAATTAAATATATCAACTTTTTAATTACAACAAATTGCAGCAATCACATTTTATAAAATTAATAAAGAATTAACAAATTTGATTTTTTTTTCGATTTTTTGCATTTTCTGAAAAGCTTTACTACAGTATAATACATATATATATATATATATATATATATATATATATATATATATATATATATATATATATATATATATATATATATTATACTGTAGTAAAGCGAGTCGAGTTCGAGTCGAGTTCGAGTCGAGTTCGAGTCGAGTTTGAGTCGGGTTCGAGTTCGACACAAAATACTACTCTCCAACCGTATTCTTTTTTAAAAAAAGCTGATAATATTTTGACGGGTGAATTGTCGATTAAAAATTAGGGTATTTTTTCGACATAAATTCGAAATAAGGTAAAAAATTAATATTTCTTATCAAATAAATTACAGCGTATTTGGTACATAAAAAGGTAGGTAAGTTTTCACCGAATTTCGTGATTATTTTTTTTTGAAAGAATAAGTAAATAAAAAACCAAAAACATGTTTTTTTGAATTTTTTACATAAATATTTTGAGGTTATGTGAAAAAGGCGTGACTACAAAAGTTTTAGATTTTTTCTTATCTACAACTTTGCCATTTGACTATATATTTTCATTTGAATAATTAGTTTTGCCGGAAATCGAAATAAATTGTTTTTCCCCCTTAAGACCTTAGATGGCCCGTAAATTATTTTTCCCTTAATTTTTATAATATTCTCCTCCTTTTCTAATGGGTTTCATCCTACCATATTTTTTTTGTTTTAAAATTATCTGTCTTGGTCTAATGTAGTTTCATGTTAAAGGTTGTCAATATGTCGACCCTTCGCTTCTCTTAATTTCTTCATAGCACCAAAAACTTTGAAAAGTATCAATAATATTGTCAAAACGGGACGACACATGGTTCTTTAATGGTTTATAATAGTGATTGATGATGATGATGATGAATGTAATTTGCGTAGTAACATATGCTTTCCGTTCTTAAAACAACGTCGAAACTCCCAAACTTGTATCTATAAAGAGTCAGAAGTTCTCTCAGCAACTTCTAAACCATAGTATACCCGATGCAAAATCTTACTTATTGGTAGCATAATATATGCTTAGAATACTGCTCACGAAACCGAAGTCATCACATGTTTCCATGTAAATATTGAGGAGTTCCCTCGATTTCTTATGGATAACTTCATCAGGTCACCACTTTTATGAAAACGGTATCAAATTGGGATGATAGCCTTTACACCAAAAGAAAAATTTTTAAAATCGGTTTACAAACGGCGGAGTAATCGTTGAACGTAAAAAAACGAACATAGCACCTCCTCCATTTTTAAAATCGTTTAAAATTGTAGCTTATGTGCTATTCTGATGTATAAGCTATATTAATGAAAAGTTACATTAAAATCCGTTCAGTAGTTTTTGCGTGAAAGAGTAACAAACATCCATACATCCAAACTTTCGCCTTTATAATATTAGTAGGATAAGTATACAGCTACTTACCTATGACATTTTTTATAACACCGACACTATAAAAATCGTCTACCTAAATATCAAAATTAGGTAGTCTATCATCAAAATTAGGTATTCCATAGCTGAGGTACCAATTTTTTCGTTACGGAGTCCAAAAAATATTAA
Organism: Polyommatus icarus; assembly: GCA_937595015.1. Lineage (NCBI taxonomy): Eukaryota > Metazoa > Arthropoda > Insecta > Lepidoptera > Lycaenidae > Polyommatus > Polyommatus icarus. Next base: position 21,681,391 of record OW569323.1, on the reverse strand, counting down.
AAGAGAATTTTGCATTCAGTATATAATTTTATTTTCATTTATACTGGTTATACTTAAAAAGAACATAGCTTATAATTAACTTAAAATATAATACAATTAAATAATAAATAAAGAAAAACCTTAAATAATTCAACTGTGGTTAGTAAATAATAAATACTCAGTTAAAAGTAAATACTGAGTGGCTAAATTAATTTTTACTGAGTATTTACTCTGGTCTGAGTAAATACTCAGTGGATTACCCATCCCTGGTATTTACTGAGTTTGAGTTTTTACTCTGATTCAGTTTTTACTGCCTTACCCATCCCTGATCCTACCTAGGAACCGAGCTAGGATAAGTGGAATACGCGCTTCATTTGTCTCCTTTTTAGGATCCTAGCTAGGACTTTTAAGCCGGCTGTACACTCTCGCCGAGACACAGCGAGGCGGCCCGAGTGTGAGAGCGTAAATGGGTGCGCTCGCCTCGTCTCGGGTGTCTCGGACCCTCTCGGTCCGTTGTCGGTATTTTGCGCCCGAGACAAAGGGTCTCGCGAGGAAAACGAGCGCACTACTGTACACTCTCGCGTCTTTCAGTACTAGTCCCGCCGTTGGACAGTGTAGAACAGAAAAATAACAATAATAAACGACATTATCAGTCATTATCTCTGAGAAATAAAATTAATTATGATTATAAATCTTTGGATTACAGTGATATTTTTCGATGCATGGTGAATGGTGAATGGTTGTTTTCGTCCATCTTGTCTGAGTTCTTAACTGCGATTGAACTAAGCGAGAATGTACATGATCGCACTCAGGCAAGGGGCTCTCCACGGAATATATAATGACCGCTGTACACTCTCGCCGAGAGCTCTCGGGCGAGAGTCTCGTGCGAGAGCCCCTTGCCCGAGTGCGATCATGTACATTCTCGCTTAGTTCAATCGCAGTTAATAACTCAGACAAGATGGACGAAAACGACCATTCACCATTCACCATGCATCGAAAGATATCATTGTAATCCAAAGATTTATAATCATAATTAATTTTATTTCTCACAGATAATGACTGATAATGTCGTTTATTATTGTTATTTTTCTGTTCTACACTGTCCAATGGCGGGACTAGTACTGAAAGACGCGAGAGTGTACAGTAGTGCGCTCGTTTTCCTCGCGAGACCCTTTGTCTCGGGCGCAAAATACCGACAACGGACCGAGAGGGTCCGAGACAGGCGAGACGAGGCGAGCGCACCCATTTACACTCTCGCACTCGGGCCGCCTCGCTGTGTCTCGGCGAGAGTGTACAGCCGGCTTAACACTACAGGAAAGGGCATGTGGGCGTGGCCCGCGTGCCATAATTATGTCCTGCGGGACATAACCTAGCTCACTCGCTTCGCGGTCGTTGGTGTCTCGTGACGTGCGCTGCCGGTGATTCTGATACGCAGAAAACCCCTCAATAATGACTCGTTGTTCCATCCTTGAGTGCAAAAACAATAGTGGTAGTAGTAAATTACTTCGACCAGGTGTTTCTTTTCATCGGTAAGTCGTTATTTACTTTTTATTAATTAAAAATATTTTAGAATTATCTGCATCCATTTAAACCATCAGTGTTAAATTAATAATCTTACGTTTGCACATTGTAATAAAGTCCAAAATTGTCTGACGCCTTGTCCGCTAGAATTAGAAATGACGTCACGATCGGAACATTAGGGTTGTGACACTGTGATATTATCGATATATCGATTTAATAATTGTACACTTATTATAATGTGGACACTTTAATGGCAATTACTGAATTATTTACCCAGTTGATTTATACAACCTATTGATAATTTTGTTTTAGTTTTCCTAAAAATCCGCATGTAAAAGAGAAGTGGATTACTGCGACTGGAAGGGTCAATTGGAAGAATAAATTGCGTGGTCAGAGATTTTCATCACCTGAAGAAGCTGTGGACGCCTACAAAACGGCCATTTTGGAGACCCCAACTTCCGAATGGAATGGTTGCTTCAATGATTGGTTCCATCGTATAGAAAAATGTGTCAAATTTCGTGGAGAATACTTCGAAAAGCAATAAACACATTTTTAAATAGTAATATTGTGTCACTTCCTTGATTCCCGAAATTTTCAGTGCCCTCGTAAGCTGACAGACCATAAGTCGCTTCTATACAAATGTACCACATTTTTACTTACTTACTTTACAGTTTACTTACATACTTAGTGTAAATTAGCTTAAGTTATCATTGTTATTTTCCACCTTTTTGGTAAAAGGTGGACCCGTGCGAGTTTCTTACGCCGGTTCTTCTCGCCAGGTTAGTTCCCGAACCGGTGGTAGGCCTCATATAGACACGACGTTCTAAAAGTGTTAACTTTGTTAACCTATTTGGAAATAAAAATATTTTGATTTTGATTTTATTTTATAAACTTCTTATATATATCCATAAATAATAATAAAAATGCGAAAGTGTGTCTGTCTGTCAAGTCGGTTTTATATGGTGCACTGTATTGTAATTACCGATTCCTTTAATTTGATACCCATATTGAAAAAAAACTAAATTATCCGACTTATTTTAAAAGGCGGCCATCTTGGATTTCGATTTTGTACAATGCAGTGTATTCTACTGTGACTCTACTTATCAAGCCCCTTAATTTGATACCCATATTGACGGGATTGAGAAAAACTATGTTGTCCGCCATCTTGTAGTGGCGACCATCTTGCATTCACAATAATATGGCGTATATAACATAAATATAATTGTATTGTCGCTAGAATCAAAGGCGTTACGTGCTAAATTTCAGATCAATCGGTTGACGGAAAATGGGTATTACTAAATTTGACCCGCGAACGAACAGCGTGAGCTAAATAAAACCGTTTAATAAAAACTGTTTGGTAATAAAAATCGGCCAAGTGCGAGTCGGACTCGCGCACGTAGGGTTCCATACCGGTGTAGAGCGAAACTAGGCAAAAATTTGTGTTACTTGTATGGGAGCCCCCTTAAATATTTACTAATATAATTAAGGATTTTCTGAAAATTTCAAGTGCCTAGCTGTTACTATTATTGATTACGAGCGAAAAAAACCTAAAAAAAAAGTCTGGCTATAGTGGTTCTTGAGGGTTCCGTGCCTAAAGGGTAAAAACCCTTGGGGCCCGGAACCCTACAAATGAACATAAACTAAAAAGTATCAAAAATAAACAGTTTAACTCGAATAATTTTACGGACGGACCGTAAGGGAAATACAGGCAAAACAACATTTGCCGGGACAGCTAGTTTTCTATATAAACACAAAAACCATAAAAACAACAAAATATTATAAAACACAAACAATAAATATATATTAAAACTAATTAACTAACAGACCTTTAGCATAATTATTATTTTTTCGATTGATTTTATCGACATAATCGATCGACAATCCCATCCCTTTTTGAGTAGCGGCTAGCGACGTCACAAATCAAGGTCATGATAGAACATTCAAGAAAAAAGGAAGTGCGCGAGTACGAATTAAAACCTTACGCTAGTTGACCTAAGGTGTAAAATTGCGTCCAACTTCAAGTCTTTTATCATATTAAGCCGATAAGCGCCATCTAGCGTTGAATAGCTGAACTTGGTAGTCAAGAGCCGGTATTGCTAAATTTAAGCTAAATTCTTCTTTATTTCAAAAGGTTTATGGTGTTTTTTACGACTTTGTATATATTTTTTTGAATTCTTTTTGTGATTGGTTATTTTTTTGTGTGCGTAAAATGTTACTGTGTGAGTTTGGCGACAGCAGTTTCTAATGAAACTTATCGCTATGCCCTTTCCTGTAGTGTTATATATTCCGTGGGGCTCTCGCACGAGACTCTCGCCCGAGAGCTCTCGGCGAGAGTGTACAGCGGGCATTAAATAGGGCAAGTGGAATAAAGCGCTTATTCCATTTCACTAAACTTAGATATCTAAATGATTTACTGACAAAATTTAGTCAAGTGGAATAACATTTAGTAACTTTCTAAATGTTATTCCGCTTGACTCTAAATCATTTAGATATCTAAATTTAGTGAAATGGAATAAGCGCTTAAGAGCTTTTATATTAAAAAATATAAACGTCAATAATTTTGAATTTATTTCCGCGACTGTGGCGACCGCCGACCGGTACGATTTTTCGACAATCGCGAAACGACGTTCGTTTTTGCTTCATCTCGGCGGCGCCATTTTTCTTTTCTCTCGGAACTTGTCGGCAAGCTGGTAAGATTTGTGTTTTATTTTATGCAACAATTAATATAGTCAATAAAACTACGTGGATTTTACTAAAGGGTGATTGTAGCTTTTGTGAGTGTGATAAATATAAGCACGTTTTGTAATAAAATCCTGGCACGACCATGTGGTCGGCTGACGGCGACCGTGGAGAAACATGAACTGCGCATTAAAATATTTAGTCTTCATTGCATGATTGTTCCTACGATTTATTGATTTTAATATTTAATTTTATCGGTAAAAAATTGGTTCAATACAGGATCGTCTGATTGACGTAAGTAAATTTTTTTTTCGTATTCGGTGCGCCGGTGCGTGATCAACGTGGCGCGAATTCTTTGTTATATTTTTCCATAATTTTTAGATAAAATGGGTACCGTAGAGCGCCCCGGTGATGCTACATCCGAGGTAGAGTCCGGAGAAGAGGAGGAGATCGTCGGCGGCGAAGATCTGGCCGCGCAGTTGATGAAGAGGTGCGTAGCTAGGTTATGCGGAGTACATTGTGATTTATTAATAGATAAACACGTAAAATACGAATCCGCCAACTGTTAGACGAAGAAAAACACGTGCTGTATAAAATCCTCGGTCTAATTACGACATAAAATTAATGTTGGCGCGATGTTGGGCTCCATGACGTCCCCCATAGAATCCCTTTTTCTCCAAACTCCTCGTGCGTAGTCCTGTCAAATGGAATGTAAGTCATGTGACATAATATTCAATGAATCATTCATTAATTCCACACATGATTCTAATTCCTCCAGACTCATCAATCATCATAGCAAATTTTGTAATACCTATAAACTGCTCATTGTATTACTTATGTGAGGTATGAGATGCCCTTGGAAAAATATATATTACTAGCTGTCCCGGCAAACGTTGTTTTGCCATATAAATAATTTTTGGTATGAAAAATAGTGTAGTTTGCCATATAAATAATTTTTGGTATGAAAAATAGATGTTGGCCGATTCTCAGACCTACTCAATATGCTCACAAAATTTCATGAGAATCGGTCAAGCCGTTTCGGAGGAGTATGGTAACAAACTGTGACACGAGAATTTTATATATTAGATGTATTTATTTACATTCAACTTATTAATTACACAAGCTAACTGGCACTAAATCTTCATTATAACATTCTGTAACGTTTCTCCTCATACTAATTGCTATACATATAAAATACCATAAATTGAGTATAATTCTAAAATTAGAATAAGTCTCTGAAATAAATCACTTAATGTGACCTTGAGTCTGTTCAGACAGTTTTTATGTCTACAGTCTACGGTCCTTGCGATACAGTGATGTAGAGATTACTGGTCACTGACCTATGAGTCATGCTCTACTTAGCAATAAGATGCTCCGAGCACTGCTTCAATAGATATTTGCTTTATATTACTTTCGAAAAAAGCAGTGAATATAAGTATGTTGCATTATGGACTTTAATGAGCGTTTGACTTATTAGAGTACTACAATTTAGATTTCTTTTGAATGATTGTATTGATTTCAAGTCACAACTAACTTGTTGTAAAATTTTTTTTACAGTGGCATCACAAGAAACGAAATGTTGGCTGCCATCACAAACCGCATTCACGCGGAGGCTATTGCAGCTCTACCACCAAACGTTCGTCGTCGCATCAAAGCTCTCCGCTCCCTGCAAAAAGAATTTGTAGACATTGAGGCTAAATTCTACTCTGAAGTGCATGCCTTGGAGTGCAAATATGAGAAACTATACAAACCCCTGTTTGAAAAGGTAACTTGTACTACTTCGACTGCATTGTACAAGTAAAATAAACTATAAATTAGTAATATAGATCTAAAAGAAATTCTTTGGTATTTATATTTAAAGTAAAATTTGGTTCTTTTTAGCGTGCTCAAATTGTAAATGGAGTATACGAACCGAAAGATGAGGAGTGCCAGAACCCTTGGAGGGATGAAGCCGAGGAGGAGGAACTGGCACAAGCTGTCCAGAAGGCCGCCATCACCGACGGTGAGGACAAAACTGGCGAGAATAAACCAGAAGAGTAAGTTGTTTTATATTGCATATTAGCAGAATTGTCTGCAATATTAGGTCCCATACCACGAAACGGTATTGAGACTCAAACAATCGGACGAGAATGTTGTGTCCTACTCTAACAAATGTGAAATGACGTTAGAGCAGGATGCGGCATTTTTCTCCGATTAATTGAGTCTCTAAAACGGTTTCGTAGTAGGCCTACTGGTTTAAACTTTGTAAAGTTACCAATTACATGAACCACATCTGTAATACAAAATATCTTAACATGATGACAAACTTACACCAATTTCTGAGATTCATGATTGATTTCTCTAACATGCATCACCAACTGAGGACAGAAAGCAAACTGTTCTTTGCAAAGGACTTGTATATCTGTAATAAGCATGGAGTTGTTTTGCAGACCACCAATGGATCCTAATGTGAAAGGAATCCCAGACTTCTGGTACACCATCTTCAAGAATGTCTCGATGCTGTGTGAAATGATGCAGGAACATGATGAGCCTATTATCAAAAGTTTGCAGGACATTAGAGGTTAGTAGCTACTAGCTTGAAAAGAACTCAAGACACAGAAATTAACTTGGCACCTATTTTTCTGAGAAAAAGGAGGCTATTTATCTTCTGCACGTTAAAATGACACGTTAGCACTTATATTTGAGCATTAACTAATGCTCCTTGGCTTTTTAACATGGCCCAGATTGTCTATTTTTCATAATTATGATGGACGGATGGATGGATATTTTCAATGACCATAAATGACCAATTCTCTTTTGTCCACAGTGCAAATGCATGAGGATCCTATTGGTTTCAAGTTGGAGTTCCACTTTGCTCCCAATGACTACTTCACCGATACAATCTTAACAAAGGAATACTCAATGAAATGCAAACCTGATGATGATAACCCCCTAGAGTTCGAGGGTCCGGAGATCTACTCGTGCAAGGTAATTAATTGTTACTCTACTTACTAGTAAAAAGTTTGGAATTGGTATGATACTTTTACATGATGACAAACTTACACCAATTTCTGAAAATCATGATTGATTTCTTTAACATGCATCACCAACTGAGGATTTATCGTTATGATTCCTACAAATCTACAAATATCTTTATGCTCACTAATTTTATGGTTTCCTCTAGGGTTGCGAGATCAACTGGAAGAAAGGCAAGAATGTAACAGTAAAGACGATAAAGAAGAAGCAAAAGCACAAGTCTCGCGGCTCTGTCCGCACCATCACAAAGTCCGTGCAGGCCGACTCCTTCTTCAACTTCTTTGCCCCTCCCGCCATGCCCGAAGACCCCAACTCAACTCTGGCCTCAGACATTCAGGTAAAAATATACTTACGTAACCAAGATGTTTTACGGATTTATGTATAGCCCGGTACATCTGTGGAAATCGGCGACATAGCTTTTGGATTTTTTTAATGATTTTTTGTAGGCGTAGTTATTAGGACCTATATTCTATTTTCTATGCAGTAAGACCAAACTCTTCTACATAAAAAGTAAAATATGTCCTTCAGACAGGCTAAGACTCAAACTATATGTCGTAATTCTTTACTGTATAGAAAATTAAAAATGTAGTATTCCTAGTGATTGATGACAGGCTCAAACTGTATGTCGTAATTCTTTACTGTATAGAAAATTGAAAAGGTAGAACTAGAGATAGATGACTAGCTCAAACTATTTGTGGTGTGCAGGCGTTGCTGACGGCGGACTTCGAGGTCGGACACTACATCCGCGAGCGCGTGGTCTCCCGCGCCGTGCTGCTCTACACCGGCGAGGGGCTGGACGATGACGATGATGACGACTATGAGGAGGAGGTAAGCGCTGACCACATACCGGGGGGCAAGTTTTGTAACGAAACCCAAGTGTGAGAAGTAAGTCCACATGTCCACGTTACGACGTCGTCAACGTGCAAAGGTGCGGTAACGTGGCACGGTACGTTGACGTGACAATTTACGTCGACATAACGTGAAAATGCATGTCACGATGTAGCCACATTGTACGTCACAATGCCTTGTAAAACTGCTACATTCTTCACTAATTTAGACATGGTCCGCACAATACGTATTCTGCTTCTGCTATTGTTAAGAAGACAGAGAGAGGTTTCAGAAAAAAGACGTAAAATGTTGCTACACCGTGACGTGCATTTTCACGTTACGTTGACGTAAATTTTCACATCGCGTCAATGTACCGTGCCACGTTACCGCACCGTTACACGTTGACGACGTCGTGACGTGGAGATGTGGACAGGCCGTCAGGCGACGCGGGTGCAAGCGCGGACCTTCAATTGCGGACGTGGAATGTATGAGCATCCGCTGAAAACCTATTCAACAGGATGATTCACAATTCCTGTTTGTCTGAGGCTCGAAAACTTACCACGCGGTTGTTGGTCAACGCTAGACGCGGCACGCGTTCAATAGGCTGTCGCGTATGAATATTGTCGAATTTGAATTGTGAATCAGACGTGTGGCCTTGTACATTTCACGTTTGCAACGGACGGTCCGCGCTCGCATCTTTGTCGCATTACGGGCGTAACTGTCACTATCGCTCTTGTTTGTATAGGTGGTAACGTTTCATACTTAGATTTGGCACTGAAAACCTGTATAAATAAAGGAAAGCAAAAAATCAAGTGGATCTCAAATTTTTTATGCCTATCCATTGTTGGCCAACTTTTTCTATGAAGTCTAAGCATGCAACACTAACCTATTAAAATATACCTTAATGTTGCAGCATTAACTTGCCCCTCTCTTTCATATTTTGCAGTCGTCATCTTTAATGTAGTTTAAGACTTAAGAAATAGTTAATGATGCTTGGAGCGCATGGACTCAATGAATAGTGAATTTTACATCCATCTGCGAATTGTTGTACCTAGTGCATGGTAGAGCAAATGCTTGGCAAATGCTTCTTAGGTACCTATTACGTTGTTACCTAGTTACCTACAACTCATATCATTAACTGCTCCTCTTCTGTGTACATAGTCTCGAACTAGGCATCTATCTCTGGTCGGATTCATGACATCACCACCAAAAGCGACGTTTTGATTTCAGGAGGATTCGTACTCCGATGAAGACTCTGGTACTGAGGAGGTTTCCGATGAGGAGGAGTGATGCGGAGTTGTATCTAACCGTCCCTTAGCTTTACATCTTAGGCATCCCCGGCCGACTCTCGGCTCGATCCGATGGGCGCGCCCTGTCGCTTTAGCCTCGAATCGTATCTATTTTGTAATCGAATTTTTGTATATGTACCAAAAAAAAAATTAACGTCGCCCGGCGACGAGTGATATATAATACTCCCAGTGGTATGCGTCAGCGGAGAGGTCGCATCTTATATTTTTGTAATGACCGCACGAAATTGACAGATGGGTCCGTGATATAACCGGTGGCTATAGTTATATTATTGTTAGTTAACGACGCTAGGTATTTATTATGATGAACTTCTCGCTTGGTCCCGATCTATGCATGGTTTATCCGTAGAGTAGATAAATATGTCGTAGAGAGCCGCGCGACGCGACGAGAAGTGTGAGGTGCCTTATTATTGTAATGCATGCTGGGACTACATGTCTTACGATACCTGTATTGCATTTCTAGTATAGATATACAATTTCTTATTCTATGTTTTATTTTAGTCGATGGTGTGTATTATGATGTTTACGCATTTTACGTATTTGTTTGTAATATTAAATTTAATGTGATACAATTACTCTTCTAAGGCTATTTTACAATGATGTTTCCTACTAAGATGCACCATTCCAATCTATCGTGTCGTTCGAGAAACGAGAATCTCCGGTGCCAAAAGCATTTATCTAGCACGAGACGAGAACGGTAGTTTCGTGTATGTGGATGTAGATTATTATAATATATTTTTTTATTTATGTAACTTTTTATCGAAGTCGTAGTCGAGAACCGTTAACGCTTGTATGTTTTGGCATGTCGGCAACGATGACATTAAAATTTTAAGCTTTTTTATTTATGTGTTTCATTTGTTTCGATCCTCTTGCATGCGCGACCGACCCGCAGATGGTTGCAAAATTCACTACGAGTAGCCATGGGCGTAGCCAGGATTCTATATAGGGAGGGGCAGATTAAGAAAATCCTAGACTTCGAATTCGTGATTTTTAACATAAATATACTCACAAAGCTCACAATACTATTGAAGGAGAGTTAAAAATTAAAAAAAATATGAGCGAGCGAACTGAGATTGAATGCCTCTCCTCTCATCCCACAACTCTCTCAGCTCCACGTTTAGGTATGAATACTCACTATGAAACTCGTGAGCATTAGCGACCGATTGCTCTCGTAGGCTGCCCCCCCTCCCCTCGCCCGTACCTCGCTACGCCCATGCGACTAGCGCTCCGCTGAGCGGTGTGTTTGTGTGCCAGGAGGAGGAGGAGTGCTCGTCGGAGGAGAGCGAGGAGGACTCGGGCGCGCCGCGCCGCCGCGGCAAGAAGCCGGCCAAGGGCGCGCACGCCAAACCCGCCGAGTGCAACCAGCAATAGCGCCAGCCCCCCGACGACGCCGCCGCAGCCGCCGCCGCCGCCGCCGCAGCACCCGACCTCGACAGCGACCAAATACTGGTGCTCCACGTCTTCACCCATCCCAACTGAGTTGCGAAATGCGGCTCCCGTGACGTCACAATTGTGTATTTTCGTTGCGCGGCGCCGGATTCTCGTTGTCTGATTAGATCAATCTGCCGGACTGAGCGGCACCCCGCGACCGACTCGTTCTGTTTCGTTCGAACCGTTTACCGTAGGTTCCGATCGTGAGATTCCTTTCTCCGTCCCGCTATCGTGTTGCAAAAAGTCGAAACGCCTAATACGTTGATTATTGGATTCTCTGTATCATAAATGTTGTATGTTGCGAGTTAGACATTCCTGTTTGTTTCGTTCCGCTTCGAGCCTTAAACGTCTTAAAATATGTCGCGTAGTTTACGAATTGAGGTGTTAATTGTATGACAATTGTTTTAAACATTTTATGGGAAGTCTATTTATTACATGTTAGTAGGTGACATCGTCTATAAGACTGTACTAGTGTGTAAAATATGCGCGTCGGTCTGATCGAACGTTAAAAGTTCAGAAGTATCTGATACCGCAGGCTGCTAGGTTATTTGTACACATTTTTAAATAAAATAGTTCATAAGACTTTGCTTTTTATTCGAGCGTCATCCAGATGTATAAATAACAGATAGACTCGCTTACCTAAAATGGAGCAGGAATAAAACATCTAGATTTTTGGTATATTTATTTAAGTAACAAGGTATTTTATCACGTTTTGTCTTTTTATAAAACTCAGATCTCGGGGTTTACAAACTCACGTGAGTCACAGGACTCCTATGCTAGTTTTGTGACAAATATTAACAAAACAATCTCATTTTAATTTACTGGCCAACATTTTGAATCGGACCGTACAAAATATAGCAATTTTTTATACCAGTGACAACCACGGTTCAGACACAGGTAGGGAGATCGCAGACGGCACACTTTTTGTGTGATCGAGTCTGCGGCGCACATACATTCTGCATGGCCGCGCCAAGCTGTGTCTAAAGCCTGGCTTTTACAGGAGTTTGTCTATCCAACAGGGTTGTTGGTTAACTTTTTGACGTTAGCAAATCAAAAGCTCCAGTGAATAGATAAACTCCTGTCAAAAAATCACAGTCAACAACCCAGCATAATGTTTCATTGCATTAGCTATTGTCGCACTTGCGAACTCACCGAGTTGCCATGTAACAAACGGATTTCGCCGTGTAGGCTTTTCGGAACCGTAAATCAACAAAATACAAATCATGCTGAATAGTGAGGGAGCCCTAGAACAATTCTTTTTATTACTAACAAGCTAATTTTTTGTGAGTAGTGTATTTTAATAAGACAAACAACTTTTTTATCTGTGAAAAATCTTGAAAGTTAACAGAGAGAGAAAGGATTTCATACTTTGAATTGATGGTCCTAAAATATGGATTGTTCTATTCGTAGGACAATGTTAGATACTCTTAAACTATTTAACTATTAACCTACAACTTACAAAAAATCTGCTGGTTAGGGTTCCGTTTTAGGGTTCTGTAATCAACGAAACTTGGTTGACTTGTTATTAATAATAATAATTAAAAAATGTTCTAGGGCTCCCTGACTAGAATTTTTAAATCAATAAACTTAAAAGTTCACTTGAAAAATCCTTTTTAATAAAATAAAGTGTCAAAACAATCTGAACAACAGTCTGCATGGCCAAAGTTGCAATTTAGAATAATAGGTACCTACTTATTTGAACTAGAGTTAGCGCCACGCTCAGCTTGTTCAAGATTCATCCTTCCTATTATTCACATTATTAATAGATAATATTAGTAAAATAAGTCTGTAAAATTAATTATGAACGATGCTACAAACATAAAGAACGCGATTGCAGCGCTTTTCCAGGATTTATTTGGTGGCGCAGTTCTACCGTTTACAGCAGAGCAATAGTAACAAACCAAATAGGCGTAAGTATTTTCCCACAAAATAAATTGATGCATAAGTACCAATATTCCACACTCCCCACACTCCTACCCATTTTTTACAGTCATAGATATAAATATTATGTCAAGAGATCTTCCAACGTAAGTATGATTATCATTAAGTACAATTTTAGAGTTAGGAATAGTAACTCTACTGAATGGTGGCGCTATAATATCTTCGTTGAAGTTCTAACCACGAAAATCGTAATATGACAGGCTAATATCAGAATATTACATATTATGGATATTAAAAAATGTTGTGAAACCCTGGCTAGAGTCTTATAAGTACGGTTAGTCGGTACTTTATATGTAATACTTAGGCCGTGTAAAAAGTACCTATTCACATATAAAACGCGAATTACAAAGATTCAGTCATATTTAGCACCTGAATTCACCTAAAATTAATTAAGTGAGCATAACAAAAACTCACTATCTAGTCTGTCAAGACAATGAAGAAATTAAAAAGTGGCAACATCGTAGTGTCATCCCTTTCAAATCAATCTAAGAAAAAAGGGATGACACTACGATGTTGCCACTTTTAAATTTCTTCACATTCTTGACAGACTAGATATAATATGCACAACGGTCAACGATAGTTACTGCTCGACCAGTCCCAATTTTTTTGGAATTATTCGTAGTAGAATTAGGCATTGCCACGTATGGCGCATCCACGATTAACTGAGCTGCTATTTTTATCGCATCCTTGTCCACGCGTAAACTAAACACCAAAGATCGGCAATCGCAATCCTGTTTAAATACAACTTTGTAAAAGTATAGTTTAGTAAAAATACTAAACTATACTTTTACAAAGTTGTATTTTATAGGCCTTCCAACGTCTTACCCGTTTAAAACAGCTGTCGGCAAACGGCGGCCCGCGAATATTTTGCACATTACCTAGTTAAAATTTTAAAGCAAATTAAGTTTCAAGGGTTTATATCCCAAGTGCAGAACCCTTGTTTGCCGACCGCTGGTTCAAACCATTTTACGGCTAGGTGCAACCTCTAAACATTGTAGTTTACGATATAAAATCTATAAATCCTTTTATTTATTATTTACAAAGTTATTATTAGGTTTTACATTGGTATGCACTATGCACATTACCTATAAATTGAATTAGGACCTAGTCATTTATACAAATATTTAACATTTTAAGTTACAGGCAATGCCATAAAAGATGACAATTATAGTGTTTGTTGTACATTGGGATAGTTAATATTTTCATTTAAGAAACAATTACATTCTGGTGGTCAAATCAAGATAAAACAAGTAAGAAAGATGTTACATGCCAAAAAATTAAAAGAAAATGATTACGCAGTACTTATCTCCTCGTATTAATAAAAATATTTATTACACACACTAATCGATCCATCCAATGCAACATGTATTAGCGTAACTGTAAAGTTATCAGTTTTTTTGTACGAGGGAATAATTTCTTTATTCATTTTTAAGTAGGTTCTAAAATGCGCAACCGCTCCATCAAAGCGCACGGCCTAGTTCCAGCAGGCCGCGCGCATGCCGTGCACTATTTACACGAACCGTTTCGACGCACTTTTACATCAGTTAATTACGTCACAGTCTACGGCCAGTTCACATTTTACTCCTTAGGCCTTAGGGCCTTATCATTTATCACAGTGGCGATTAAGGAGCGATTTGAAAGCGACACAACTGCGCAGCGCGACGACGCTGCGCTGTCGCGGCGTGCACGCCGCGCAATCACGGCGTGCGCGCTGCGCTGTCGCGGCGTGCGCGCTGCGCAGTCGCGTCGCTTTCAAATCGCTCGCTAATCGCCAGTGTGATAAGGCCCTAAAGGTGAGACCGAATTACGCGGCACGACACGACGCGATACATCAGAAGTTTGGCGTCGTTTCGTGTCGCTTTAGTGCGGTTTCGCCTTAACACGTATTCATAATACTATGTTTTAAAGGAACTTTTTCACCAAACATTAAATTAACAATATTTGTTGGCATCCCCTAATCGTCTATTTATTGCTCTTCAGATCTTAATTTTATAATGGAAGCATAATTCTCAAGTCCAAAATATCGCTATACAATATACATATAAAATAAAATCAACAATCCTATCTACCATGAAACTTTTATGCGAAAAATCTTGCAAAATTATTCACTTAGTCAAACAATCCCACCACTAAAGTCATAATATAAAAATATGTAAAGGTTTTCTTTTAATTTAAAATAAATAAATTGGAATTGTTATACTATTTATAATAGGTAAAATTAGCGGTAATTGCATTTATATTGATGAGATTATATACAGAATGTTACAAAACTAAGTCATAATACTTTAGGAAGTGTATGTAACAAGGGACACGTCCTAAAGTATTATCACTTTTGGTACAGCCTGTATAAAAATTAGCTTCAAAAGGTAAAATGTCTACGTCACCGCATTTTAGTTTTAAATAAGTACAGTGTACTGTGTATGTCAAAATCAAACGTGCAAAATAAATATCAGTGAATAAACGGGCAAATCATACGATACACAATCAATCAACCAATACGGTCTCATACGAGTCGGAATCTAAGTAAAAAATATTGACGGAAAAAAATTGTACAAAAAGTATTTTCTGGATCGTACTGGCAAGTTGTTGTACGATAAAATGTTCTACTAATTCCTGCTTTTAAGCAATACTCTCTGTAGGATGGTACTCCTGAAATTTAATTGCTCTAATATTCTACATTGTAATAAAACCCTAGTACGTGTACATTGCGTCGCGTGAGCGGCGCGTGCGGGCGCGTGCGGTCACGCCGGCGTCTTGGCCTTCTTGCCGAACGGCAGCTGCAGGCGGCGGCGGCGCGGCTTGGCCTCGTCCTCCACCAGCGACGAGTCAGTGGACTCCTCCTCCTGCGGGGGCGTCTCCACACCCTCGGCGAGGGTGCGCTGTCGGGGGGCGGCGTGGCGGGGCGGGGGGCGGGGCTCCTCCCCCAGGACGTCGGAGGAGCGCGAGCGCGCGATGGGGTAGTTGGCGAAGGGGCGGCGCGGCGGCGGCAGCGGGCGCGCGCGTAACTGCGGTTGGGACTGCGACTGTGACGGCCGCGGCAGGTCCTCGCCCGTCCAGTTTACACTGAAAATTACATGCACGATTTATAATGGCCACCATAAAAAAGGGTTTCTTTTGGTGAGTACACAGTGTTAAGTAACATGTTATATTGGCAAAGAAAATATGTAATTAGTTCCCACAGCATTTTTATTTTCGCGCAAATCCACTAGTCATTTTAGGCCTGCTGGGTAGTAAGGACAATTACTGGCACGGTGATGCGTGTGTGGCAGCGTGCCTTCGCCTCGGCTTACAACGACGAAGTTTTAGGTCCGTATTTTTGGTCAGTACTCAAGATGCATCTCGGTCTCAAGACACGGTTCAGGCTCTATGATTAGTTGGCTGTCAAAAGGACCAATCACAGAGCCGAACCGCGTCTTGAGACCGGGTCGCATCTTAAGTACTGACCAAAAATACGGGCCTTAAATTGCGTGTCGCTACAATTTAGATTTTTTGTCACCCTTAATTCAAACGATGAGACCGCACTAAGCGACACTACACTGCAGCGGAGTCACGCGGCCAAACAAATATCCTTTGTATGAGGTAAGCCTCACTACGCGGCAGCGACGGGCGACACATAACGTCAGTTTTATGGAACTTGGAAGTATCGCGTCGCTCCGCTGCAGCGTAGTGTCGCTTAGTGCAGCCTCGCCTTTTTTATTTATTTACTTATAGCCATTATTACAGAGCATAACACTACTAAACTACTACCTACTGCAGCCTCGCCTTTAAGAGGCCGGGTACCCTTGGAATTTCTCATACAAACGTAATACCAAAATCATTTTCTCATACGAAAATATTTAACATGTTTGAGTTATTTTTCAGTTTAAAATAGTAATTACCTAGGTTCCTGCACAAAATATTTAAACAAAAAAATTATTTTTTGTTTAAAATTATTTTTTGTAAATTTACTACTAAATATTGAAACACTAAAAAATAGAGTAAAACACTAAAAAATATATAAATAAATAGTAAATTTACTTTTAATTTTTAGTTTAAATATTTTGTAGTAAATTTACTATTTATTTATATATTTTTTAGTGTTTTACTCAATTTTTTAGTGTTTCAATATTTAGTAGTAAATTTAATAAAAAAAAATTTAAACAAAAAAAAAATTTTTTGTTTAAATATTTTGAAGTAAATTTTTGTGCAGGAACCTAGGTAATTACTATTTTAAACTGAAAAATAACTCAAACATGTTAAATATTTTCGTGTGAGAAAATGATTTTGGTATTACGTTTGTATGAGAAATTCCAAGGGTACCCGGCCACTTAAGGCGACGCCTTGATAATTTGGCTGTAGCGATATCGATTTTTCTCAGCAATGACTAAAGCTAAGAAATTAAAGTTCATTGTCAGTATTCATCATGTCTTTGTCTTTGAATTACTCATAGCATAACACGATTGGGCAACTTTTATAACACAGAATAATCAATCAAAAAGACCTCTGTAAAAAAAGGGATTCCAATTTTGCCAACAGAGGAGATTGATTTAAGCTTCCAAATTTTGTACATAGATTGGTCCAAGCATACACTTTAATTTGCCTATATAGCTTAAATGAAATATATTTATGGTTTTTAAATAATTACGCGACAAAAACAATTTTGTCGCTTACGCCCTTTCCATTTTTAGCTGTTCCATTTCTTGTTTTCTATGAGAGCAACAAAACAAGCAATCTAAAACATATCCAACACTGTTTTTTACTTAAACGCGGCGTCACCTTAAAGGAAGGTTTATGAACGCGTGCTTTCATCATCAAATGTACTCACTTGTCGCCGCCCAGCACGAAGCTGACGGGCGCGTCGGGCGACTTGCGCACGTCGGTTTGCGAGCCGCGCGCGCGCTCCTCCACCCGGCGGTCGCGCTCCTCCACCCTCCGGTCGCGCGCCTCCGCCGCCAAACGCTCCTCTAGCTGAAGCCTACAAACAGAGAACATTGTAAATCTGATGCACATTGATATATAAAATTAATTCCTACTCTCTTTAATATACAGAGCTAATCAGGACGCGGGAAAATTCGCACATAATCCTATCGTTTCTTTCGCATTACAATTTACATAAACATAATCAACGGGTTTCTGTAAAAACGAAATAGCAATCCTTGCGCCTGAGTATGTTATTATGCGTGTCTTTCAATTTGCGTACATTAAAGTGCGACAAGACTTTAAATGAACGTGGGCGGGAGCGCCGCTGTTAAAGGAGAACTGTCAAAAATGGCGTTTTTGTATGATGGCAGCATTAGTTCCTTTTCTCGCCACGTTCATTCTCAAGCCTTGTCGAGCTCTACTACTTAACGACGCGCTAAACCCTGCACCGATAATAAAGATTCCAGATATTGATGACAAAATGATGGTTTACCTGGCCTCAGCGAGTCTCAGGTCTAGCGGATAGTGCGGGGTGTCGCTCGCCTCGCTGCCGCTAGAGTCCTCGCGCCACAGCAAGTTGTCCGCGACTGCACACAACATTACATGTAACACACATTCTCATTAATCAATATTCACACGTATAACATACACGTTTTGTCCTTTTCTATCGAGCTGTAAGGATAAGGACAAAAATTGTAAGTTAGTATGTAAATATTTTGGACGAATCGTCACCGCCACCGTAGGCCGTTCTTACAATTTACAAACATTGTATATTAAATATTAGGATGCGAATCATCAAATATTAGGTTGAGAAATAAGTTTTTTTTATTATAACAGCTTGAAAAAATCGTAAATTACATCAATGTTTCTTTTTGTTAAAGGCATGTATGAAATATTTAGTTTTAAAAAGTAAGCGTCCCGAGGCAAGCATAATTAAAAGAGTTTCTTACCTGATAATGTTGCCACACTACATAGGAGGCTACAAGCTGAAGGTTGGGCAAAAATAAAACAAAATCACAATCGTCAAAAGCTTTCAAACGTGCAAATATTATGTATGGGTATAGAAGTATAGTGTCGTATACTGATGTTAATATTATGTAAAAATATGATAACTCCGAACAACCTCCTTAACTTTAAAACATTTCTAAGTAATGAAAATTGTAAAATGGAATTAAGTATGTTATACTTTCCTACATAATAGTATTAATAATAATTATTGTACAAACATAAATATAAGACTTGCGTTGTTGAATATTAGATGAATGAATAATGTTGTATTTACAAAAAGGAAAAAGCGAATTGAAGCACGATGTGAGTGGTTAAATATACCTTAAGATATGGTTATAACTTATAAATTTTGCTCAAACTTGCAATTACTTGAAATTGCACGTGAGTGACAATTTGAAACCTATTCCGTATAATTATAATTGTTTAGTGTTACATATTAGTTGCTTTTGTTATTTTATTTTCAAATTCAAACATGTGGTGCTTTAATTAATAAAATATTGTTGAAAAAGTACAATAATATTGTTCTATCTATAGGATACCATCACCAGTTTATTGTGCTGTCAAAAGTTATTTTTCAAGTACGGTATGTAGACAAATACGTAATTTTTTTACTAGCCGCTAAAATAAATCTGCTTTCGACTCTCAATAGCAGATATACCATATATTTTATTGTCTGTGTCTCCAACGCAGTGTTTTTCAAACTAGGTCGCGTAATGAGAAACATTGAAAAATACTGAAAATTCATTGATTGTATTATACAAATTACAGATACTTTGCGTTAACTACATATATATATATATATATATATATATATATATATATATATATATATATATATATATATATATTAGTTTCTCACTTAACTTTGGAGAGAGAGACAGACGATAATTAGCATAACATTTAAGAGTAAAACTCTTGTTTACCAGGTAGGTGTAGGTATCAAAGGGACAACATAGACGCCGTCCGAGCCGTCGGTACAGACGGTCTTGAGTCAAACTTGCTAGTATTTTTGCGTTGCATCAACCATGCGTGACAGAGAAGGACAGATGCCTTATATCGCGCTCTCTGTCTATATCGGTCGTTTTGACGGGACTTTCTTCTCGTCCGAACGTTTTCTGTGGACCCTGCAATCGTGTGTTCGCGTATGATCGGATGGTCATGCAAGCAAACCCTCACCACTCAATACAAAACTGCTGTACAATATTTCATACATGCTTTTAACGTAGCCCATGAGAAAGCTTGAAAGCTCCTTCACGATTGTGACGGAAGAGTCGTATTCAAAATATATTTATTCAATAAAAAAGTTACAATTACAAAAATAAATAATGTCATTTAGTTCTAACAACGTAACTATGAGATTAACAAGTCGGCTTCTAACATTTACGGTAATATTAAATATACAAACAGACAAATATCTTCGAATACAAATGTTTATAAACATCTTTGCAATTTAATTGCTAGATTTTGACAGATATTATAATTTTAAGAAAATTAAATAAAATTGAACTTTTAGATGCATTTTATGCTAGTATGTAATATTCAATTTTGTATGATATGTAATCACGTAATAATTATCAAAATATTTAGCTAACTTTCTATTAAGTACATCTATTCTAAAACTTAAACTTACGTCTAGCGATTATAATAATAGTCTAATGGAGATTTGAGCACAAAGCTGCGAGTTTTAGTTTATGTTAAAATAGTTGCATCTGTAGCAGTCATTAGCGATATCTACCAAAAAAAGATAGGAAACATTATAATATCGGCGTTTTCATAAATACACAGCATATTATTAAATATCTTTGTCTAATAATACCATTTTTCATAGCCATGACATGGTAACAAGTTTGTGCACTTCTTTGATCAGGTTTTACTTTGTATTTTTTTGTTAATGTTTTTTATTTGTTTTATTATGCTTAAAATTATTTTCAATAATATATTTTATAGCTTTATAAACAGTCAAACTAACCTCTAGCCATTTTAAATACACTAATAAATGTTTTACAAAACATAAGGCACAAATTGTATTTAATATAACATTAGAAAAATATAGTTTTGTAAAATGGTAATATCATTTCATACATATAAAATATAGAGTTAAATAGCATTCAAAGATCTAGGTCGATAATTTTACGAGTCACTAACGCAAGCAATTAATTCGTTAAAGGCTCTATCGAAAGATTGTAATTTGCGTACGGCACGCAAACTTACGTGCGGTGCACAAACTTGAGTACTGCTGGCCAACTTGTATGTGGAGCGCAAACTTGCATATAGTACGCAAACTTGCGTATAGTACGCAAACTTGCGTATAGTACGCAAATTTGCATATAGCACGTAAACTTGCGTATAGCACAAAAATTGCGTAGAGCACGCCAAACACGCACGCAAAGCGTCACGAACTGGAAGTTTACTTGCGTTAGTGACCGCGTTAACACGGTGCGGATGCGATCACTCGACGTGATCGTGGTGCGACATTTCGTCAATCTTACCTGAGCCGCACAAGGATGTGTCGTCGCCCAGACTCAAATCGTCTTGCGAGCTGCGTACTGAAATTTTAATTGACACCTGTTAGCCGAGAAGTTTTAAGTACTAGATTATATAATTTATTAAATAACATATGACGTAATTACATTCGTATAGCTGACAGAAAAAATAGTTTCCTGCAAGAAATTTTAGTATGGTGTAGTTAAAATTTAAATAAGTGTTATAATAACCTCTCGCTTGTCGCCCATTGGCGGTTCTGTACAGCGTGTTCTCTAGGTACTGTAGGCCGTTGTTGTTGATGATGTTGAAACCACACAGCCTCTCGATCTGCTTCCACCTGTGCATTCGCTCCTGAAACATAATCGTTGCTTAAATGTTATCTCTATCGTTCTTCGTATTTGTAAAAGAGAAAGCATATTGCTAAACGATAAGAAATAACCCAGCATGAAGAGTATGTGCTACTGGCGCGGCGGAGTAGCTACTAAGGGGCTAGGCGGGGCAGTGCCCCGGGGCCCTCAAGCTCAGAGGGCCCTCGAATCCTTACCAGAAATCTCGATCGAAATGAACTTTTGGAAACTCTCATTTTCAAAATAAATTATGATAGATCACAACCCCACTTTTGTTTTGTTGAAGTAGCTACTGTAGTCTGTAGTGCACAAAAAGAGCTTAAGTAGCTAAGCATTTTTAAAGTATATTTTGTATATTTCATATTTCTGTTAAATAAAAGTTAAGACCTAATCAGTTAACATAGCCATGGAGCCACATTTCCTAATTTGCCCCAGGGCCCTTGGTTGCCTAGCTACGCCACTGAGCTACTGCCACACTCAAGAGGTATTCAATGCTTCCTTAAATGAAACTACTCTAATTAACTTATAATCCAATAAACATTTTGACATTATAACTACACATTTTCTGTAAAAATGTTCCATAAATAATTAAATATGTATCCATACTAATATTATAAATGCGAAAGTGTGCCTGTCTGTCTGTCTGTCTGTCTGTTACCTCTTCACGCTCGAACCGCTGAACCGATTTTGCTGAAATTTGGCATGGAGATTCTTCGAGTCCCGAGAAAGGACATATGATAGTTTTTATCCCGGAAAAATGAACGGTTCCCGCGCGATAAACGAATTTCGTTGCGGGCATCATCTAGTAAGTAATAATTGAAACATGTCTCTGTCTACGACTGTTAGACAATACTGTAATTTACCTGTAACTCCTGGGTGACTTCGTTGAGCGCAGTCCGCGCCTCCACGATAGATCTGTCGACGTCATCGATGGACTTGCCGTGCGTCGACACGAACGCGCCGACCAGACTCGACCGCTTCTTGCGTAGCTTCTCGCACTGAAATGAGTAGGGTTATAGTGAGAATGAGATACGCAATAGTAGTGAAAACGACTAACATCGAGACGAACTATTTTGTTTTGATCACCGCATTCCCCCGTTGTGGCTGGAAGAACTTGATTCCAGTAACTGGTGACGCTTTCTTAGTCTCGATGGACAAACCACATTGTCTGCTCCGTCAGAGACGGAGTACGCCTATTTTCCGCCTTTCCGCTACTGGAAGTCCGCCAACTCCGACGAGAAAGATATAGAGGGCAGGTAGGACCGGTTCTCAATCTCGGGGGAGACAGAAAAAATGGAGCATGTCGTCTACTCAACGCTTCCGTGGCGAGCTGCAGGTTCGCCTACTGTTTCTTCCTCAGGTTCTCAATCTCGCGGGAGACAGAAAGAGACAGAGCATATTGCCTTCTCACCGCCTTCCTGGCCTGCTGTATCTGCATGTCCACCTGCTGCTTCTTCCGCAGGTAGGAGCGGTTCTCAATCTCGCGGGAGAAAGAAAGAGATAGAGGATATTGCTGCACTACTCACCGCCTCCCTGGCCTGCTGCAGCTGCATGTCCGCCTGCTGCTTCTTCCGTAGGTATGAGCGGTTCTCGACCTCGTGTGTGAGCTGCAGCCACTGCTGGAGTCCGGCGGGCGGCGCCCAGCACCGGTCCTCCAGTTCGCCCTCCGCCCTCCGCAGTTCACCGCGTAGCATCTGGAGACACGGGCAAAAAATTATCAGCAAAATATTTATGAAGAATTCAGCATTTTATTGTTAAAGTGTTGTCACATTAAAAAGAAACTTAATCATCAACGTTATAAATTATAAGTTACTAGCTGTCCCGGCAAAGGTTTCTTTGCTATATTATATAAAGTATATCGCCTGTATCTGCTTTCATATTGTCGCATAAACAATGGTCGCTCTTTATAGACAAATAATTTGAAATAAAATAAAATTACGACTATAATTAAAGATCTATGCTATCCTATCTCTCAAGTTGTAAAAAAACACACATTTAAAAAAAAGAAACATTAAAATCGATTAAGTAGTTTAGGAATCCATCTACACTACACGACAGGAGATTTAAGGTGAACGCAGATTTGGCCGCTCCGCACGCACCGCAGTCGCCGCATTTCGAATTCTTTATATGAAGTTACCCAGCCGTGCCGCAGTCTTCGCAACTTCTACATTCTTTATATGAAGAATTCGAAATGCGGCGACTGCGGTGCGTGCGGTGCGGCCAAATCTGCGTTCACATTTATATATATATATAAGTTATAACCAACATACAGTGAGGATTAGGCCGTGTTCACCGTATGTCAGGTATTTAATCGGACGTATGCATCATTGGTAAATTTTGGCGCTTCGCTGATTTCAGAAGACGTCACTTTATTCTGAGACGTATAGAAACGAATTTCACTCATATTATTATATTATTAAAGCGTCGTATGCAAAGTTTATTAAACTCCTCTACTCGTGGAAAGCTTTGCAGGGCGTACAATCCATCTAGAAAAAAATATGGTTTTAGATGAAGTATCTTTGACCGTTGGTACCTCAATTTCTGCCTTAAGCTGCGACACCTCGAGGTCGGAGGAGGCGGAGTTGAGCAGGGGCGTGTCGCCAGCCTCACGCAGCTTCTTCTCCAGATTCATCTTCTCTGTGTTTACATTCTCCTAGAATATTACAATATCGAGTTAAAAACCAGAAAGTGCACATATTTTAATCGTAAAGAAGAAAGAACTATATAGCTATCTCGTTTCAACAAGTATAGAAGGGCCACAGTAATGTTACGTACCACCAGAGTACCACTCATAGGTAGATAGCGGACTAATGATGATGAAAAAGAAGAATATTTATCTTATCAACCGACCTGCTCCAGCCTGGCCTTCTCCAGCTCCTTCTGCATGTCGTCCAGCGCCATCTCCGCCTTGCGCAGGTGCTCCATGTCCCTGAGCATCCTCTGCACCTGGGTCCTGCTGGCGCGGCCCGCCCTCAGCGCCGCCCAGCCGCCCACCGCCGCGCCCAGCAGCAGGGAAGCCAGCAGCCAGTCCTTCCATCTACTGCCTTCTGCAACAAGCGGCCACGGGCAAACATCTCAACGGGGGTCAACACACAGGGGGAGGGCATGCTCTAGACGACAGTGAGGCTCTTACATAAGCAATTTTTTGCCCAGGCAGTGAAAGTTGGGACAATTAAAAGGTAAGATTGATTGAGATGAGGCAAGAGGACAATAGCCAACTTTTTGTATGGAGTGCTCTTCCATGTCACCTTAAGATGTCAATATGGTAATTTCTTATATTATTAGACCTTAGGACGTTTCATAGTCATCATTTGTGACGTCACATTGCTTGTGTGAGGCCTTTTATATTATTGTGATACACACTGAATACCAAGTTCCTAGAGGTATTTTGTTTTATTATTTTACAACACTCACATGATGAATATTTACAACAGATGCTATACAACACTAAAAATATGTAGTGTCCTTACCGATAGATCGCTGTACCTGTGCTTAGCTAAGAACAAATAGACATCCTATTAAAATATAATTATGAATTAAATCACGGCCGTGCTGTCTTACCACTAAACTGTAACTACACCACACAATTAGATAATAGCCATTTAATAAACAGGTTGACAACCTACTGTGTTGAGTAGATATAATTATAGCATAATTTATGCATTCCTGAGAACATCGCACCATCTTAATCATCATCATAAGAACATTCTAAAAGCTGCCGTCTGTGGAGAGTGAAGAGAAACTTACAAACTCAGAGACATTACTCAACTTTAATTTAATGAAAGTTTTAACGGAAAATATTTCAAACCCTTCATTAAAATAGTAGATCTAATAAGTGAAAAATAGTTTGAAAATATCAAAATATCCTAAAAAGTAAAAATATCCGTCAAAAAATCATGTTCAAGACAGAAGCAGAGATCTTACAGATAAGAGGTAAATCACGAAATCATTACTTAATGAATAGAATAACCAAAACAGCGATGTGTTAAGTAATTTAACACTTCAATTTTTACTTTTTATAGTAATGTAGTAAACTTTTTGCAATTTTTATCAACAAATCAGGGTTTCCCCGATGTGGTGCGAACTAACTACTGAGGACCTTGAATTTTTTGTTATTTTGCTTTATTCGTCAAGATTCATGAATGGTTAAAAATAAAGCTAGAAAACGCCGGAAATGACCAATCTACATTTTATAAGACACTAAAACGGTAAAGAAAGATATTGTGAGAAATCCTTCACGGGAGTTTTCAGCAGGTCGTCTTCTTAGATACAGATTTTGAGAAGATGGCCTGCATTGTAATTATTATTAATTATTATGGAATTACGTCGTGCTAATATGATTTTTGTCTCAGCGACAAAAAGAATATAAAGTCGTAAGGCAGGCAACATATTTTGTTCAGAGCGGTAGCCGGCAGAGGAAGTTATTGTAACTACTGTGGAATTATAAAACGATTATCTTGACACTGTTTGTGCTTGTTTATGGTTAAACTGTTTAACTGTCCGAAACAATCTATCGGTTGTAGTTTTATGGGCCAATTTTCCTCTTGCAGAGCTTCTCCCAAAAAGTATTAATAATAATCATTCTTATTGTTTTCCTCTTGCAATTATGTTCTTTCAGAAAAAAAATATTACACTAATTGTTAAGTTATAATTTATTTTCTTAGTTAAATAGGTAATAAATATATCAGCTACAGTTTTTATGTCCGAGGTTGGACGATTCGTATTCTAAGATCTTATAGATTTAGCATTCATTAGCTAATGAGAAATTATATAGATTTCACGCTGCCCATTTACGTTGTGGTATATTCCCAGCATTATGCAATTTATGAGCTTTGGTAAATACTAGTGGGTGGAAACAATGCCCTTGACTGATACCATCTAATTTTTAGACTTATGAGGACTATTCCACTAGTTGTAATTCACCAATTCAAGATTTTAGCGGAACTAATTCGCCAGGAAAAATACTAAGACAGGTTTCGTAGTTATCTAATTCTTCAAATAATTCAATAGAAGTTAAAACCGAGTAGTTTATCATCGTCTACATAGTTGAGATTACTATTATGCGAACGGGTTATATCAGTTTTTATTTTAGTATATAAATTAAATATTGGCTAGATTATTTATTTCATACCAGTTCCTGATTCTCGCGGGCCGTATTTTAGGAGTTTAAAATTCAGTTAACCCATCAATCCCCGAGCGGCAGCCGGTTATCGCATAGCAATTGAAATTCTACTGTGTCTGCGATACCCACGGCCACGATGGAGGTGCTACATAAAAAACAACGAGTCCAATTTTCGTTTGTCAAAAGAAATGATTGAAATATACTTCTCTACTAGCTTGGTAAATCAGTTTTATTTGGCCAGGCTAGACAAGCAACCAATGCAAAAAATCAAAACAATCAGAATAGCCGACTTATCTTTGAGGTGAAAATATATTATGGAATGGTGATGGCACATAGTCTAGGACTGCTTGTTCATTGTTCTAGCTCTCACCTAAACCTCTTCAAGTATAGGCTGTATGGTACAAATTTATGTTCTACTTAAATGCACTTGTAATCACTTATTGAAGATTACGCATGTTATGAATCAGGTCACCGTCACAGTTAACATCAGCGTATTTTAAGCAAAAATTAAAATAATTATTTATCTTTATGTTTACATAACTCATACCAAAGTAAAATATGTTTCACACACGAATTAATGAACAAAACTGAGCAAATTATATTATTAAACAATGCTAGTAAGTTAAGATGACGCCGCGTTAAAGTAAAAAGTAAAAATCCGTTTTGGATAATATGTTTTAGATTGCTTCTTTTCTACGAGAGGCCGGCCTCTCATAGAAAACAAGCAATGTAACAGCAAAAAATGGAAAGGGCGTAAGCGACAAAATGGTTTTTGTCGCGTAATTTAAACACCATAAATACATTTAATATAAGCTATGGGCAAATTAAAGTGTATGCTTGAACCAATCTATGTACAAATGGAAGCTCTCCTCTGTTGGAAAAATAGGAATTCCTTTTTTTACAGCTAGGTCTTTTTAATTGATTATTCTGTGTTATAAAAGTTGACCTATCGTGTTATGCTATAGAGTATAAGTAATTCAAAGACAAAGATATTATGAATACTGACAATGACCTTTAATTTCTTAGCTTTAGTCATTGCTGGGAAAAATCGATATCGCTTCAGCCAAATTATCAAGGTGTCGCCTTAAGCATTTGTTTCATTTATTGGTTTATTTATTCGCGTTTTCTTATGCATGGAAGAATAAATGGTACTATAACATAAATCTTACATTGTGTACGTTTTATGTGCCTTGGAATGTATTAAAGTTTTGCGGTTAACTTGGATATTAAATCTGCAGAGACTAGGAAATGTTTGAAATATCAAATATGTAGGAAAAAACTTGCATATTGATAGTCGGATATCTGGTAGATTAATTAGCTAGCTAGCTTATTCTTTAAACTTCTAAGAATACATGGAATTTAAACAGTTTGGTTTATACTGCGTTTCAAAAATCTCTAGTATAAAATTAATTTAAGAGATCCCCGTCACGCTTACGAAATGACGATTTTTCTTTTCCGTTCTACTTCTACCCCGTTGTATATTTTTAAATTATTATGAACACAGCTCTCTCTGACATTAAAATTGCTGCAAATGTTTACAAAATTACTTCAGTCACATAAAATCTCCATTTTATATTTTGTTACACATTCCCACGTTTTTATAAAACACTACTGGTACCACAATAACTAAAATTTAGTACTACCTACTACAACACACTACATAGCATAACAAATTAATATTTGCCTTCATTCACCGATTCATAGTCGAGGAACATCCGACTCATCACGACACATCACAGGAACAACAGCGTCATTTACAACACTATCACAGGAACAACAGCGTCATTTACAACACCATCACAGGAACAACAGATTCATTTACGACACTATCACACTCACAACAGAGCCATGTACAACACTATCACAGCCATCGTCGCGGACTCATTGAAGACAGATCACTTCGCGCGCTGTGATATAACTGTAGTGTCGCCACACTGTCGCTAATTGCCAGGACACGCTTCCGCTATGCAACATCGTTATTTGTCAAGGAAAATCTTAACTGATTGTTTTCCTAGGCTATTGTTTAAATGTAAGTTGCAATTTTTAATCTGTGGATTTTTTTTACATTGATCTTTTGCACTCAGATTTCAAGAATATTAGACGCGATTGACACTGTTTATGCTCATAATATAAAATACCCTCGACCTCAACGAAATAAATTTAATTATTATTATAGGTTACCTTTACCCAGTTTTTT
Organism: Polyommatus icarus; assembly: GCA_937595015.1. NCBI lineage: Eukaryota > Metazoa > Arthropoda > Insecta > Lepidoptera > Lycaenidae > Polyommatus > Polyommatus icarus. Next base: position 21,652,633 of record OW569323.1, on the reverse strand, counting down.
CGGTAAGTATTGTCCATTTAGTGCCACTAAAAGCGATTTAAATTAATGAACCCAGCGATTGGTAATTTTCGTTCAGGTCGAGGATTTTTTATATTATGATTTATGACCATAAATTATTTAATGTTTTTGTTATATTTTGATTGAGCTTCCAGTCTGAAGAAATTATGTGGAATTCTTTTACACCAAAATTAATGTAGAATTAAAAAAGGAACAAAGTAAAAAAATAACCGAACATGATATTGAAAACTTATTTCTAAGGAAATAGGTAATAACCGAATAGGTTTTTAATAAATGATTCGGTCATTAATAAAATAAAATTTATACCTAATTTTCTCTTATTTTGCCCTATCAAGGTCGCGGCTAGCGTCGTAACCATCACTGTACACGGCGCGCTGATTAATTATGAATGTTATTTTAATGTTCTTTACGTCGATATTCGCACTGACAGACATCGACCTGCTAATTTTAGATTAAAAAGTTGATGTTTTTTTCTTTCCATATACCAGCGTGCGACTTTAAACACCTGTACCCAGGATTTCAGTGCCGACCATGTTGCCCCCCCCTAGCTGAAATCCTGGGTACGCCCATGAATTTACACATTTACATAAAAATGCATTTGATGAATGATTGTCTTTTAGTAATTGCGACAGCGCCGGTCTTCAACTTATAAAGACAAATAATACTTTATCTATGAATCAGAGTCTCGTTAGTCGTATAGTGGCTGACATATTTTATAACCATTCGCTAAAGGGCTCGTACGCAGATGCGACAACGCATCGCAAATATCGGTGTCAAAGACTTTCCAACCTCATAAAACACTTTTTATTCGCAAATATTTGCGATGCGTCGACGCGTGTGTACGAGCCTTTAGTCTCCATTTATCACCAATTTGTGGTCACAATGCGAATTTAGTTTAATAACATAGTAAGTGGTGACATCACATAACGCGCCCACGCCGCCACATTGTACGAAGCCTCACACGCCGCCTCATTGTAATAGATGGCGGCCGCCAACACGTGAGAACGGTGACCGCGAACATGATGGCTACATTTTTTGCGAATCCGACCTCGCAATATTCGACACAGGTTGCCGATTTGCTTCTGCAGGCTTCGTAACAACAGTACAAACAGGAAAGAATGGACATACTAACAGATTTTAGTGACAAAATGGCGAATTTCCTTTGTTTAACCGTCACTTTGTCTATTCTTCCGTAGAAAGAAACCGCTGCTATGGTGACCATGCCAAGCCTGCTGGTGTGGCATAATAGGTGGACTGCAGAGGCCGCGCAAGGCGTGGGTGGTGTGGGCGACCGCCCACGGCCTCGCGGTCCTAGGGGCTTCGCGCCCCTTGGACAGCGCGTTTCTTTTAGGATTTACGAGTATCAAAAAATCTTTCAACAAAATCCGCCTTCTTGCATTTACCATTAGGGGGCCGCACAAAATAATTTTGCCCACATAAAACTTAGGTCTTGCGCCGTCACTGGTGGACTGCATTTTGTGCTCCTGTATTATTCGTCGGCAAATAATGGGTTCTTGGATTAAATTATCAGAATAACCACTTGTGTAATTTTGGAGAAATTTAATATGACAACCGTAGAAATAATATTTTTCACCAGAAGTGACGAATGGATAAAAAAAATCTGTTAATTAGTTCCTACTTACTACAGCTACTCTGTCTACACGTATACCCGAGGAAATTGATTCCTAGGCAGTTGACAGACCAACGTCGTTTGGTCGGCTTATATGTCAATTCAATGTAAGCTGTGATCGGTCGGATTAATTTGACTTAACGCGACCAAATCACTTAGGTCCGCCATATGCCTAGGAATTACTTCTCTGATTGCTTGTCTATACAAGATTGCTAGTGTTGTATAGACACAAAATTTTAAATGTCATTCAAGGCACAGCTTCCACACATTAGTTTTTAATTGGTTTTATTTTGTTGACAAAACAGGCTATTACAAATAGTTCGGGTTTAAAATCATTGCCGACTCATAATGATTTAGCGAAAATCGCTTTAGTTTATTGGCTTGTTTTGTAGCAACACTATCGCCAAACGTAGACCTGCGTCATAGATCAGGGCTTCCCAAATTGTTTGTCAAGATGTCGCTAAGGGCCAACCCACAGGTACCACACAACCACATCACGTGGTCGGGCGTATATTTCGTATAGTTCTTGCAATCTACGAGTGCGCGTCGCCCTTAGTTGTGTCCATATCTATACACGCGTACATGGCTCACTCGCTACTGACTGCTCCGTCGGGTCCCACTACCGAAAATGTCTATTCACATTTCCGAACCTACCGAACACTACCGAAAATGTCTATTCACATTTCCAACAACAAATAAAGGCGACGCGCACTCGTAGATTGCAAGAACTATATTGTAACTGAGCTGGACCATTCACGTACCACATTTCGCAGTCGTTGTCGACCACTTGTGTGATACCGACCACATCGCAACCACAACGTTGCGTCGATGCAACGACAGTGCGAGCACACCGCCCGCGCTCTTCCCCCCTCCGCTTCATTGACTTTCATACGTAACCACATCGCAACCACAACGTTGCGTCGATGCAACGACAGTGCGAGCACACCGCCCGCGCTCTTCCCCCCTCCGCTTCATTGACTTTCATACGTAACCACTGCTCGACGACATATTTTTGTCGTTGCGGTGTCGTGTGGGTTGGCCGGGTTGGCTCTAAGATCAACTAAGATTAACATATGTGGACTCTGTCAAAGCAAAGAATTAGCACATCTTTACACATTGCAGTAAAAGAAGTCTGGGAAGCCCTGTCCTAGAGAGTACTTTAAACTATTTTTATTTTTTAAATCTTATTCTAAAATCAAACTACCAGTATTAAAATCCATTGCAACAGGACTTACCTTTAGGTGGGCCGAAGAGCACGACGTCCATCGCCTTGAGCGCGAGTTTCTGCTTGTGTATAGGGTCCTTTATGCCCAGAACATTGCTCAGGTACTGCATGTTGCTCACTGCCAACCTGAAACGATGTGGTGCTGTTAGCATCTTCTTTAACCTATCAACCCCCATAAGGACACCGGCGACCGCGGACAACAATAGATTTCAAAGAATCCGCGATCGAACGATTAAAGCGAGACAATCCATAATTATATCCATACTAATATTATTAATGCGAAAGTGTGTCTGTCTGTCTATTTGTCTGTCTGTCTGTCTGTCTGTCTGTTACCACTTCACGCCCAAACCGCTGAACCGATTTTGCTACAATGTATGGGGACTCTTTGAGTCATGGGAAATGACAAGAGATATGGTTTATCCCGGAAAAATGTACGGTTTCGGCGCGATGAACGAATTTAGGCGCAACGGAGTTGCAGGCGTCGTCTAGTAATTATTATAATGATTAATGTTTAAGGGGCGATTTCATCAAAGAAATGGAACGCGTTCAATGTACAGTGAACCGGTTCAAAACGTATAAACGCGATTATAACATGGAATTGCATTTCGCCAACATAAACTGAACGCGTTCACAACAAATCCGAGTTTTATCTTCTGAACGCCCAAAGTCCGAAGTTTAAGGCCGTCCCCCGAGCAAACGACCTTGGCCATACATTTGCCGCGTTGCCGAGATCGCGCCAAAACCCTATTATTTTTACTTATCTTAGTTCAAAATTGTCCTAAAAAAAATTTAAAACGACGAATATGTAGTTTATGATATTGCCGATCTATTGGCATTTGGCGTGAGTTTCAAATAAAAGTAATTTGTAAATCCTAAGGAGATGCTGAATGTATGCTTGAATTTCAACAACTTGGTATTACTTTGAAAGCTGATATCATGAGTATAAGAAACAAAAATAGAAAATTTAAAACGACAAAAGAAATGTTGACATACTGAAGATTACTGCTGTATTTTTATTATAACTTTGTAGCTTTCATATTATGAGTTTATAACGTTTTAAATACGGTCCATTACGGAATCTCCGGACGGAACGCCCTTAACGTCATAAAACCCGTTCAAGCCCTGTCACGGCGGAACGAAAAACATAGACAAAAGAAATGTCAAAATAACAGTTTTGACACATGTGTTTGGTTAGTTTATGTACCTATTGTTTCTTACTAATTTGTAGTTAAATTAACGTGAAAAGGCTTTAAAATGATGAAAACATGTAAAATAATCGCGTGACGTCACGTAAACTTAGATTTAATAATCGCGATCAATAAAATTTTGTGAAATCCATTTGAAAGTGAACGAGATTTACGTCGCTGCATGAACGCGTTCAATGGGAACTAAGTTTTATAAATCAAAGTTTTATGTGTGTTTGGTGAAATCCCACCTAAGTAAGAAACCTTTTAAAAACGAGATCAAAACAATCTGGTTCATCCATAAAGAAGTTACCTATGTTAATGGTGCAGTAGCATCAAATAATTAACCAAAGAAAATAATGAAATCATTTGATTTAGAGGGGATATAATCTTCATCAGGCAATTCATTGCACGTAGAATAAATAGTGGTCTCATTCGTTTAGATCAGTGGTACTCAACATTTTTTCTATTGAACGCCTCCGTTGTCTAGTGGTATAGAGCGCGGCTCTTGACTCGGAGGTCGTGGGTTCGATTCCCGCGTTGGAAACAAAAAAAAAAACAGGTTATTTCCAAGTTTGGTTAGGACAATGCAGACTGATCACCATTCACCTGATTGTCTGACAAGTAAGATGATCTTTGCCTGAACTCTCGCCAGTCGTGTCTGTCTTCCGTCCCACTGGGTAATGAGAGTAAAGGAATAGAGAGTGCTCTTGTGTACTGCGCACACACTTGGGCACTATAAAATTACTCCTGCGTAGCTGGTCTGGTTTCAATGAAACCGGCCACCGTCACCGAAACCGGTGTGGGAGCTATTATTATTACTCAACATTTTTTCTATACGGGCCACAAAACATATTTGTTTAGTTTAAAAAAAATCTCGACTCACGACGACTTTGTAGTTTTTTGGCGGTGGTCGTGAACTTCAAAATAGTTTGCCTTCACGCGGTACAAAGTCCCGGCGGGTCGCAGGTTGAGTATAGCTGGTTTAGATAAAGAAACATTTAAATAAAGAATAGTATTAGGAGATCTGCATTTCGTTACAGTAGCACCTTTGCTGTTGGCAACATATTTTTAAAGCATCCGTGAGACGCGTTCAGTTTGCAGTACAAATAAACACCTGCCCAAACTACGACATACAATTATTGTTGTAAAAACTTTATTATAAACAAAGTCTATTTCACGGCTTTTCACAAATTTTATGTCTCCCATTTCAGCGGGTGTAAGGTTGCCACTAAATCTTGAGTAAAATAAAAATATATTTTCAAATACATTCAATCCATGTAACAAACATACTATGTTACATTACTTAGTTGTGTAGAATTTTTTTATCGCGTGAAATCGTACTTTTTTTCGGGATTAAAAGTACCCTTAGATTTCCGTTCACGGAACTCGAGCTATCTCAATACCAAGTTTCATCGATATCGCGTCAGTGATAAGTGATAACTGATAAGTGTGTCTACTTTGCCAATTATAATATTAGTTATAGTTCTTGCAATCTACGAGTGCGCATCGCCTTTATTTGTAGTTGGAAATGCGAATAGACATTTTCGTTAGTGTGCGTACCTGACGGAGCAGTCAGTAGCGAGCGAGCCATGTACGCGTGTATAGATATGGTCACTCACACAACTAAGGGCGACGCGCACTCTTAGATTGCAAGAACTATAACTAATATTATAATTGGCAAAGTGTGTCTGTCTGTTAACACTTATCACTGACGCGATATCGATGAAACTTGGTATTGAGATAGCTCGAGTCCCGTGAACGGAAATCTAAGAGTACTTTTAATCCCGAAAAAAGTACGATTTCACGCGATAAAAAAATTCTGCACAACTAAGTTGTGACTTGTGAGCGTCACCTTGTCGTACATAAACCTAATAAATATTGTTTAATACTATCTCAGTAATTTTAAGTATTAGTACTATGATACTATCTATACTAATATTATAAAGCTGAAGAGTTCGTTAGTTTGTTTGTTTGAACGCGCTAATCTCAGGAACTACTGGTCCGATTTGAAAAATTCTTTCAATGTTAGATAGTCCATTTATCGAGGAAGGCTATAGGCTATATTTTATCACGCTAAGACTAAAAAGAGCAAAGAAATAGAGGAAAATGTGGAAAAAACGGGAGGAATCTTTATTTGATCGCGCTAATTCAGGAACTACTGGTTTGATTTGAAAGTTTCTTTCAATGTTAGATAGCCCATTTATCAAGAAAGGCTATAGAGTATAGGCTATATTTTATCACGCTAAGACTAATAGTAGCGAAGAAATAGAGGAAAATGTGGAAAAAACGGGGGAAATTATTTGAAAGAGCTTATCTCACGAACTACTAGAGCAATTTTTCTTTTATTTGGGTCAGATAGGAAGTAGAGCACGTAAATGATCATAAGCAATTTTTTTTGGACTAATTTGTCTGTGAAATATCTAATTTACGCGGGCGAAGCCGCGCGGAACGTCTAGTTATTTATAAGTTGTAATGTCGCCGACACTGATGAAGTTAAGTAGTTTATAAGGTCATACGTGTATAAGCCATAAGATGGTTAAGTTAAATTTAGAACTTATCGTAAAGCCTTTTACATAACGTCAAAGAAAAAAAAACAGTTCTTTTCAATATTTTTTACGCAATAGGTAAAAAGGTTGAAAAATAAAGGTCTGTTGAAACGCAGAAAAACCCGTTAAGGGGCCGGGTATCCTCGAAATTCTCATACATACGTAATACCAAAATCATTTTCTCATACGAAAATATTTAACATGTTTGAGTTATTTTTCAGCTTAAAATAGTAATTATCTAGGTTCCTGCACAACGAATACACATTCGTTGTGCAGGAACCAACGAATACACATTCGTTGTGTTTTTTTTTGACGCAGTGAAATGCTGTAACACTACAGCATTTCACTGCGTCAAAAAAAAAATCCTGCACAAACATTTACTTCAAAATATTTAAACACTAAAAAATAGAGTAAAACACTAAAAATATATAAATAAATAGTAAATTTACTACAAAATACTTAAACTCTACAAAATATTTCTTAGTATTTAAATATTTTGTAATAAATTTAATATTTATTTATGTATTTTTTAGTGTTTTACTCAATTTTTTAGTGTTTAAATATTTAGTAGTAAATTTACAAAAAAAAATTTTAAACAAAAAAAATTTTTTTTGTGTTTAAATATTTTGAAGTAAATTTTTGTGCAGGAACCTAGGTAATTACTATTTTAAACTGAAGAACAACTGAAACATTTTAAATATTTTCGTATGAGAAAATGTTTTTGGTATTACGTATGTATGAGAAATTCCAAGGGTCCGGCCTCTTAAGAGCGGGCTTCCAAACTTTGCCGTGTTTTCTAATAAAAGGAAATATTAGTATTGTATTTAATTTATAAGTAATCATTAATCAATAATAATCATCAAAAACAGTTTTGGGACTCGCCTTTACTTTCGTGCTAGATTGCCGGAACCGTAGTTACGCGATATTGTTCACTATTAGCTGCAGAGTAAAGCACATTGCTGGGGAGCACGATTCATGGAAACATTATAATATTATCACGATTGGAGGATAGCGGGGTGTGTAGGCAGGGCTGTCGTGCTTTGAAATTTTTGGCAGCAGGCTAAAAATTCATAACTTTACGGTCTTATTTTTTTAAACACTTTTTTTTAATTATTATTGGAATACTTGCATAATCAATCCGGTTGCTTTAGACATGAAAATAGGGGTCAATTAACAAAAATTTCCGCAAAGCTGAGAATTGGTGGAGACCTTGGGTTGTTTTTGTTTGAACTAGTCCCCATCGATCCCGCGTGTGCGTCACAGTTTCCGAGAAAAATCCAAAAACCCTCAATTTTTGACCTTTGACCCCGAATAACTTAAATCGCACACACGAAATTGATGGAAACTTTTGAGTTTTTATTTAGAATGGACAATGGAGTACCCAAGGTCTCTGTTTTTTGCTTTCTTTTCAGCTTACTGGAATTTTTTGTTAATTCGAAAGTAACCGGACTTAATAATATTATGATATCCAAGTAGGTATTCCAAAAAATTTACAATGGTCCAGCCTGTTAATTTAATTTTCAACAGACTTTTATATGCTGTGGAATCTTTGAGCACGATTTTTACCTGTACTTATACCAGTAGTCTAATTAATTCAAAACTTTGCATACATATTAAGAGCCAATGACAATGCAATAATTTGTTAAAATTTTATGAAAAAAATTAATTAAATCGAATAATTCTAAATTCTAATACAAGATGAAAATGAATAAAGCGTGTTTTAACTTTTTTTGAACTTAGTATTATTATTTTTTTAATAAATACCGTCTCAAGAGATTACTTCCTTGGATAATCAAGCATATTATAATCCGATGTCTAACGATGACTAGGCTAAATTAATACATTTAGCTGAGTCATCATTAGACATCGGATTTTATACACGACCAATGTGCCGAAATGCAATAAAAAGGCCATAACAAAAAATTAAAACCGACTTCCAAGGTAAAAACAATAATAACATTCTTATAATTTGAACTAAAAACTAAAAAGTATTAAATAATTTTCCTCTCTAAATGTGCCTTTTTCCGAATTCAGCTAAACCTCAACTATTTCCGTACTCAACCTTCATCATTTTGAAGTCGGTACCAGATATAGCTGAATCTTTATATTTTCTTTGACAGAAAATTTGAAACTTATGGAACTGGCACCGACTTCAAAATTATGAAGGTTGAGTACAGAAATAGTTGAGGTTTAGCTGAATTCGGAAAAAGGCACATTTAGAGAGGAAAATTATTTAATACTTTTTAGTTTTTAGTTCATATTATAAGAATGTTATTATTGTTTTTACCTTGGAAGTCGGTTTTAATTTTTTGTTAAAAATAATAATTTCACTCTTTTTAGTTACCTAGTAGATAAACCAATTTTTCCAATTTAAATTGTATAAAAAATAGTTTTGTCTTCACTATATGTCATTGAGGCGATCTGTCGGCGCTATCGCTTGTCCGAACTCCGATTGTTGTTCATATGTATAGTTTTAGTTACACGATGTATTCAATAGATTTCGCTGAGGTGCTCCTGAATCGCAGTATCGCTTATACGTAGGAGTTTTATATAGTTGTATTGGCTGTGTGAAATCACAAATGTGTCACCATTAGTGTGAGCAGTGAGCATTGAAATTTGAATTGTCAACATTTTGAGTGGTAATTATTGATCTCGTATTGTTATTAGACATATTAATTAACCCTCCAAGATGACCTCCGTCATAGTCCGCGAGTTTACAAGTGGTCGTCGGTGGTAGTGAACTAGTGAGTAGTGACTTAGTGACCATACCACCCTACGCGTGTAAAATTAATAATAAAGATAAATTTAAACAATACATTAAAAAAATCTAAGTGAACACAACCCTATGCGTGCTAGGTAATTTAACAATTTAACGATTCAACTCCCAAGCGGCCACATGTGGCCGCCAGAACAATGGATTTCCAAGAATCCGCGATCGAAGAATGAGCCGAATCACACCCAGCGGCGCGGCGAGTATATTTTCAATGTCATAATAATATTATGATATTAATCTTTACCTTCATTATTGTAATACATAGTACTATCGCATGAGAAACTTGGAAAGCCGACCTCGCGGCCGCCTGCGCCTTTCTCAAGCGATACTATATTGTATTACATTAATGAAGATAAAGTTTATAAAATCATATTATGACACTCAAAATGCTCGCAGCGCGGCATGCCCTGACATTAGAACTTGAATAGGTACGACGCAATGCCGCGATGTTTACGCACACGCCGCGCGGCGCGCGGCGGCGGCGTGCGGCGACGCCGCACCAACCGCCGTCATTATTGTATCCATACCTAAGTTGTACTATTATCTATTTTGTGCCATGAGACATTGGTGACCTTAACACGACGTGGTAATGATGATGATGATGAATTTTAATTGCGTGGTAGCATAATATGCTTTCTGTTCTTAAAACAACGCCGAAACTCCCAAACGTGTATCTATAAGGAGTCAGGAGTTCTCTCGGCATCTTCGAAACCATGGTATACCTTGACCCAATATTTGACTTTTTGGTAGCATATTCTTAGTACACTTCACATAAAACCAAAATTACATACAAAAAAAAACACAGCCGAACATATAACCTCCTCGTTTTTTGGAAGTCGGTTAAAAATATGCACAGTCTATACGAGGGCTGCTATTTATGTATCCGGAACTGGCCACTTACAAGAACAATATTTAAAAAGTAATTACAACATTTGAAAATAGAACTCTTTGGTTGAAGAATCCATTTTATTTCATGTGACTGTCAATGAGGAATTTTCTTAGCTTTTTAATTTGATTGTCAAACAGCTTCCATTTTAGTAACTAGATGGCGTATGGGTAAACAACTATCGGTAATACCAGGGAAAACCATCAATAATTCCTACATAACTGGGCAAAAGCATGTAAAACTTGATACATTTCAATTTGAAAAAGACACAATAATATTCCAATGAATAGGATAATAAAGTTATAATAACGATGTTTTAGTTAAAACTCACGGAAGAAATAGCCCTATTTTCCGTTGTTCACACCAAATGTCACAGGAATTATACATTTTGGTTTTGACAACATCTTACCTGCACTTGTGCAAGATAACAGATATTTAGTGGCTAATATTTTACCAATAATGAACATCAAAACCCCAAATAACACAATTTGGGGAAAAATAATAAAAACCACACCGACAATAAAAAGTAGAAGTAGAAAACTCTTTCGGTTATCATGTTTTCAGTTTGACAAGTGCGAGCGTGTTCCTAAGCTGTTACCAGTATACTGGCCTAATTGCTTAGGCCAATGATCGCTTAGGAGTATGATATTTTGATTTATATTACACTTGACAGTACACTGATATTTTTTAGAAACACGACCAACATGTAGTCAGTAATGCCAACCTGCAGATAATTTCAAATCGGTGGGGAACCAATAGAAAATTAGTGAGTGTCTACCGTCGCGCTGTCTGGTGGAGATGATAAAAAGAAAACAACCTATTATTTTTCCATTGTGGCGTCATTTTGAAAATTGCGTGTCTTCATTTGCCATGGATTTAACGCGTGAACATTTTCGTGCAATGATTTACTACGATTTTCGGCGTGGGCTAAATCAACAACAGTGCTTTATTCAACTCACCGCAACTTTTGGAGATAAAGCACCATCAAAAACCACTGTTTATCACTGGTACAGTGAGTTTAATCGTGGGCAGTCTATGCTCACGGATGAAAATAAAGAAGGTCGCCCAAAAACAGCTGTTGTCCCACAAAATATAGATGCTGTGTGGGAACTAATAATGCGTGATCGTCATGTTACATATCGCGAGATAGAGGCGTCCTTAGGCATAAGTATGACGAGCATACATAAGATATTACACGAACATTTGGCTTTAAAAAAAATTAGTCCGCGTTGGATTCCGCACAACTTGACAATCGATCAAAAACGGGCTCGTGTCGATTGTGCAAAAAAATGATAAAAAAATACAACCGTGGTACGTCAAAAGCCGTCTATAATATCTACACAGGTGATGAATCTTGGATCTATGCATATGACCCCGAAACTAAACAACAGTCAACGGTGTGGGTGTTCCAAGATGAGCCGAAACCAACAAAAGTTACTCGTGCAAAAAGTACTTTGAAGCATTCCAAAAAAACAGGCGACCATTTGGTCGCCTGTTTTTTGGAATTAATGGACATGTGGCTACAGTGCCATTAGAGAATCGTAAAACGGTTAATTCTGAATGGTATACGACCATTTGTTTACTAGAAGTCTTTGAAGAAATAAGAAAGGACAACCGACAACGCAGAATCATATTACATCACGACAATGCTAGCTGTCACACCTCAGCTGAAACAACTCAGTTTTTGGAGGGTCAAAAGATCGAATTGACTGGTCATCCGCCGTACAGCCCTGATTTGGCACCTAACGATTTCTTTTTATTTCTATACGCGAAGAACAAATTACGTGGTCAACGTTTTTCGAGCCGCGAAGAGGCTGTTGATGCGTTCAAAATGCACGTTTTGGAGATACCTCAATCAGAATGGAAAAAGTGCTATGAAAATTGGTTCCAGCGTATGCAAAAGTGTGTCGATCATTGCGGCGAATATTTTGAAAAGCAATAAAACCATATTAAATGATATATGTTTGTTTCTTTTTTTAATTCCGGATACATAAATAGCAGCCCTCGTAAGACACTTATTATTAAAATGTATTATTTTTGAAGAGTTTTCCAGTGCGGCCGTTAATTAATGCGTCTTTCATAATTTCATTTCGTTCCGTAATCCATAGTCACTAGTCAACGAGGAATCCTTATAGTTTCGGTCTGTCCGTCCGTCTGTCTGTTTGTCCATCTGTCTGTCCGTGGTTTTGCTCGGAGACTATAAGGCCTACAAAGCCGTAATTCGTCATTCAATGCACATATTAATAATGCCGACAAAATTATTATATTATAAATAATATTATAATATTAAAAATATATTTTAATTTTTGGTACCTTCCCTACAGATCAAGCGGGGATAATTATTTTTCATTTTGTTTCAAGAAATATATTATTGTATCGGGTATATTGCGGAAGTCTGTAAATGGGGCTGGGTCACCACTTATTTTAAGTATTTTGATCTATCGTACCTCTATTTCGTGGCCTTGGTTCCAAACTAGCTATCGTGTGAGGACATAATATGACTAAAATATGCACTATCAATGAAAAATTTACAAAAATATATGCATTATCAGTTAAAAGTGCCATTACATGCATTTGTATATATGCAAATATGCAAATGCATATAATCCGATGATTATTTTTTCCTTAAAGATGATCATCATCTTCAAAGAAAAATAAACAAATAATGCGCCAAAAATCTTAACGGCGCGTTTTCTGCTGTAGCCTGTAGCGTTTGGACTTTGGGCATACGCACGCGCAGAAAACGTGCACGTCTGAACGCGCCAAATATATACTTGATTGAAGTTTATCCCAAAAAATGTAATTTATTATACTCATAATTAATAATATATGCTCATTATATATCAGAGTTCTTATTTATAACAATAATTATGCTCATGCTATAACAGAGTTCTTACTAGCTAATTTACAACCTAATTGATCATCTAACTTAAATCTGTTTTTTTAATAATAAACTCCTTAATCCTTATGATATGCTTGTCAGCTGTTCCACTTAAGAAGAGTTGACGAAGCTAATGTAGATAGGGTTGTCACCCGTTACTTCAAGAACTCTCCCCTTTAGGGCGAGTTAAACGCCCTAAAGGGAAGAGTAAATCATGAAGTAAAATATTATGGTATATAAGATATTCCCATATCCCTTGGCTCTAATGAGGGATGCTTGGCGCTATGTAGTTGTCGATATATGCCACCAGAGGGGCGGTAGGGTCTATCGTGTCAATTGTTATTTCAAACAGGTGTCAAATGTCACGAAATATGTAGCTTCCACATGTCACGATATAGCTGACATATATGTCTGTTTGACACGACATTTGACACGAAAGACCCTACCGTGAACCGTCCCTCTGGTGGCATATATCGACAACCCTCATTTTGTTACATTATCCATCATCACGAAAAATTGTACCTACTTTGATAGTGTGGTAACAATCTGAAATGGCTATTTTCTCAGTATCATAATATTTGCGTTGTTCAAGATTAAAGTTGTCAGTTTTTTTTATTGAGCTATAACGCTACAGCACGATAGTTAACAGTTTCATTAATTTTATTAATGCCCACCTACGCCTGAAGCGCACAATCTATACTAATATTATAAATGCGAAAGTATCTCTGTCTGTCTGTCTCGCTTTCACGCCAAAACTACTGAACCGATTGTAATGAAAATTTGTACACAGATAGTCTAAAGCCTAAGAAAGGACATAGGCTACTTTTTAACTGGAAAAAGGGGTTGTAAGGGCGTGAAAATGCGTAAATTTCTTCAAATTAAGTTAGTTCCAAAAAATCATAAAAGATGGCGCTAAGATTCGCCTACATCGCGCTATTGCTTGCTCATGCGTCTTTCTATAAGAGGTTCTACCATATTATTGCAGGATTTTCTATTCTTTCGATTGTTATCACTAGAGACCGGATTATATGCAACATAAAAAACTTGTTATATGCATGCAAATGTGCATGAAAAATGCTTGAAATATGCACGAAAATTGGCAGAATATGCAAAATTAAATGACAATATGCAAATTCAAAATCTGCATACAATTAGTAAATTATTATTTTTTATAGGCGATACTATTATCGCCCTATATATATGTATCTATGTACAGTAACATCATAATATGACAGTAAAATTATTAAAAAAATTGTAAACGTAAGCAATCAAATATTTTTTTTTTTAATTTTCAGTGCTAAGATTGTGTCTACGATCATTTAGAACATTTTTGTAAATAGAAAACTGGACAGAATTTGAACATGGGTGCTTTGTTAACAATTAGGTAAAGTTTCTGGAAAAAGTTCTGCCATTCCATTAATTTCTAGTTGGCAAGCGCGGCGTTCTTCTGGCTCTGGCTCTTTCATTTTACTATCGTAACTGTCAAAACAAAAGGCGCGCACGGCTACCGACTGCATTCGAAATGCAGTAAAAGTCGCAACTATTACTCAATAATAATTTCGTAGCGAAGGGTTAGTGAAAAATGTTGTAAATGTACCGAAAACATGCATCATAACTAGATCTTAGGTAAAATATGCTATTACCGCTGAGAATGGCAAAAATATGCAAATGCATATGCAGATATGCAAATGCATATAATCCGGTCTCTAGTTATCACGTTAATCAATAATTTACTACTCAGTACTTTTATCAATGCATAAATCATAATGCAGTGATGTAACCTTAAACCTACCAATCTATACTAATATTATAAATGCGAAAGTATCTCTGTCTGTCTGTCTGTGTCGCTTTCATGCCAAAACTACTGAACCGATTGTAATGAAATTTATTTATTATTACACAGATAGTCTAAAGCCTGAGAAAGGACATAGGCTACTTTTTAACTGGAAAAAGGGGTCGTAAGGGGGTGAAAATGCGTAAATTTGTTCAAATTAAGTTAGTTCCAAAAATTCATAACAGATGGCGCTAAGAGTCGCCTACATCTCGCTATTGCTTGCTCATAAGTCTTTCTATAAGAGGTGGTACCATATTGAGTTGGATTTTCGATTCTTTCGATTGTTATTCACGTTTTTAAATAACTCACTACTCAGTACTTTATCTATGCAGTGACGTAACCTTAAACCTACCAAGTACCAATGATAAATGGTTTATGGGTAAATAAAGCTAAAGTTGTGTAATGGGGGGCTAAATAAGCTTTAAATTTGGTAATTAATAGTTTACTTAACTTAATAAATGAAATATTATGTGCACACTGCACAGCTGTTTTTGGGTATTTTGATTTAAGGGGTACCAGGGTTTTAAAAAGCTTATAAATTTGACACCAATTTTGTTGACACCGCGCGCTATAAACTGAAGTCCACGCGGACGAAGTCGCGGGCAACAGCTAGTTTACATCTATAAATACGATAAGAAAGATCATGCATTTTATACGGATTTCTTAGTTTTTTTAAGCTTAGGATGAATAATATACTGGAGGAATATGTAAAAAAAGCCAAGTCTTAAACCTAACCCAACCTAAGACTGAGGAAGACTATACAGTCACTTCATGGTTTTCTTAATTCTTTTTATGGAATCAAAGATTTGTTTTGGAAAAAAGGTTTTTTGATATTTGTTGTACTTACAGTAAACAGGAATATTCTTATTTAATATGGTTTAAACTTTTAATGCAATTTCTTGCAACATTTAGGTATTAAATGTCAACATTCTGCATTATATTGTGAGAAGACCATAACAATTTTTATAGCTCCAATTTTTGTACTATTGCATTGAGATATTATCATGATTTCATTGGTGGATTCGGTGTTCATTGTAGTATTTAGAGCAGCTATACTCAACCTGCGGCCGGCAGGCCACACGCGGCCCGCCGGGGCTTTGTCACTTGTCAGTGGCCCGCGAGAAATTTTTTGAAATGCACGCGCGCCGGCAAAATAGTGCAAGGTCGTAGAAAATTTCCCACTTTATATCGTTAATTTTCAAGAACGTTATTTTTTTAACCCCAAAAAAATTTTGATTGCGGCCCGCGACACCAGCGTAGCTAGCACACCGTCGTAGACAAACGAAAGAAACTAAATTTTGACAGTTATACCGGAAAAACATTGGAGAAAAAGTTTCTTTCGTCTCTCGATTTCTTCCGCTTTTGAGAATCTATATGTCAAGCATGACAACCATTTTTATCCGCTTTTGACATTTAGTTTCTTGATTCTTTTTGTTTTTTAATATGGCACTTCGGCTATAAAACCATGGCTAGTGTCGAGTAAATGGCGGCAAATTCAAAATATCGATGTATAGCAACCCTGTCTATAGCCGGAATTATAGTTTTGATCTACAAACTACGAGTAATAAACTTCTTTAGGTTTTATTATTCGTATTTCGTAGATAAAACTATAATTTCGACTATAGATTGGGCTGCTACAAGTCGTGTTTTTGAATTTGCCGCCATTTACACGACACTGGCCAAGGTTTTATAGTCGAAGTACCATATTTAAAAAAAAAAGAGTCAAGAAACTAACTGTCAAAATAGCCGTTGCTATAATGGTTGCTATGGAAAAGTTTCTTGTCTTTGTCCACTGAAACTCAAGTCGATGGGTGGCGCCATGCTCGAGAAAAAGATATGTAGACATGGGAAAGAAACTGCCATTACTTTCTTCCGAAGAATCGACTGGGGAAGGCCGTGCTAGCTATGCAAGACATGTTTGTAGCCGGTATAAAAAAAAAGGTTGAGTATCATTGATTTAGAGGGACGAAGTGGTTTCAGTACTACGGATGTCGGATGGTAAACAACCCTCCTCAACTGTTCACGTGGTTTTGGTATCTTCCCCCATCACCAACACTTAGGGCCTGTTTCACCACTTTCTGATAAAGTGCCGAATATGCTATTCACAACTTTTTTGACCGATTCTCCATACTTGATCTGTCAAGTTAAGTGGTCAATAGCCTATTCGGCACATAACAGGAAGTGGTGAAACAGGCCTTTAATGTCCAATTTCATCAAGGACTGTTAAAAGTTTATGGTCGAATTACTATCAAGTTTCCACTGTTTCCTCTTTCATTATTCATATGAATGAAAAAGAAGACATGACATTTTAACAAGCTGTTAACACAGACGTTGGTGAGATTGGGCCTAAAACTTCAGCCAAACCTGCGCGACCAAAGCGACTGCGAAGCGGGAGCGTCTACCGTGCGGCGGACGCTAGTCGCTACCCATATAATCTTATTTATGGCCCTTTGTACACCTGCGCGACAGCAAAGTCCCGTTCGCGTCGGGAGAGCATGACGTGCGCGTCCAGTGGTCAGAAATGCGGTCTGAAATGATCTACGGTTTGCACCGTAGACGCGCAGGTATGCACGCCAGTTTCGCGTTGCAGACGCTCCCGCATTGCGTCCCGCGTTACTGACGCGCAGGTTTGGCCGAAGCTTAAGTCTCATATTCCTCACACCTCACTGCTCACCTGGGCAGCGTGGCTCCGGTGACTCTGTGCTGCAGGAACTGCGCCCGGTACTGGGGCAGCTCCACGGAGTCCGACAGCCACTCCACCGTCTGCTCCACCGTCCAGTTGTGCACCTTAAAATAAACACATGCCAGCATTAATTTCAAGAAGAGAGCATAATATTATGTAGCCCTCTTAAAAGGCTGGCAACGCACCTGTAGCTCTATTTTATACCACGGTACTTGATATCTAATAATTACCAGCTGTACTTGATAGCTTCACTCTTACATTGGTAATGTAGGGGGTTTGGAGCGGGTAACAGTTGAGACCCACCCTGTACGTAAGAGCAAAAGAGGGTTCTTTCTTCAGATACTTTGAAACATCATTTACTTAAACAGAGAAGATATACTACCTACTCAATAGTTGATTTTAGCACTTTATAATTTTCACCAAAATCAAAACCCCTCAGAGATCAATCCAAGGTCTAGGTGACCGAATAAGATTATCTTCCCTCACCCGACTAGCGTCATTACCTCAGATCTAAGCCACGCTTGAGTTACTTCCCTCACCCAACCAGCGTCATTACCTCAGATCTAAAGCCACGCCTGAATTATTTCCCTCACCCAACCAGCGCCATTAACTCAGATCTAAGGGCTCCCACACTAACGAATTCGCATCGCAAACAAAAATTCATAATAAAAATGACATTACGATGCAATACCAATTCGCAGTTTTGTGTGGGAGCCCCAAGCCACGCCTGAATTACTTCCCTTACCCAACCAGCGTCATTACCTCAGATCTAAGCCACGCCTAAGTTACTTCCCTCACTTAAGCGTCATTATCTCAGATCTTAGCCACGCCTGAATTACTTCCCCCATCCAACCACCGTCATTACCTCAGACCTGAGCCACGCCTGCCACAGCTCCTTGACGGAGATGTGCATGTCGTCGTTGTGGTGGAACGCGCGCTGCCGCTTCTCGTATCCGCTGTCGTACTGCAGCTCCTCGCGAAGGAACTGGAACACGTGACATTACTTTAGTTTCTCATAAAACGCCAAGCAATGAGCGAGCTAGCGAGCTATTTCAGTCAAGACTTTCGAGTCTAGGGCCACCATGCACCTTGAATATTATGAACTTTCAACCTGCTAGCAGTTCTGGATTAATATATTTTATCATTTAACCTATAAAGCCCCATAAGAGCACCGGTGATCGCGACAACAATAGAATATAATAACAATAGATTTCCAAGAATCCGCAATCGAAGGATTATGAGTGTAGGGAACTTTGTTTCCACCGCCCCATGTACCAAATGTGCCGCCGCCGGCCCCTAAGACATGGCAAAATATGATGAATGTAAAACAAGAACACGCCAGGTTCTAGACAAAAAAAGAAGTACCTATCGGTTGATTCGTTTGGGACCAAAATCTTAATTGAATGTACATTCATCTGAAGTTATCTGTAGCTTTAACCGGCTTTGAGCGCGACGACCAAATCAAGAAATTCCGTAACGAAAAAACCGAACACCCCCATTTATAAGTTCCATAAGTTGTACACTGTACAGGTTCCTAAACTCACATACAGTATCAAAATGCCTTCAACTAGCAAGCGAATTATAGACTAAACTTAAGCAGAAGATCTCATACATAGCATAGAGTAAACCTTTGTGAACATAATAGAAACGTGTGCTTTAAGACCGTCGACGATTAACGCAACCGCAACTGCTTATTGTTACTTAAACGATTGCCTGTATTACATATAGTAATGTTGTAGTATATGAATATGACGTAAGTTATTATGTAGAGTAAATCTATATTCAATAGATATTTAATAATATTTTTACACCACGTCATATTATTGAACCATCGTTTCTAAGGCAGGATAATATTAAATACAGATAATATAATTACGAGATAATAATACTATCATGGGAATCAGGTTTTTATTAGATGATTCGAAATCGTTATTGCACGTTGAGAAGTACCAAATGAATGAGAAGGATTAGAAGGTCTGCTGACAGTGCAATCATGAATATGACGTTAGAAATGCCCGACTCCCGAGGAACATGCTTAAGAGGCCGGGTACACTTGGAATTTCTCATACGTATACGTAATTCTAAAATCATTTTCTCATACGAAAATATTTAACATGTTTGAGTTGTTTTTCAGTTTAAAATAGTAATTACCTAGGTTCCTGCACAAAAATTTACTTCAAAATATTTAAACACAAATTTTTTTTTTGCTTTAAAATTTTTTTTAGTAAATTTAAGTACTATTAAATATTTAAACACTAAAAATAGAGTAAAACACTAAAAAATATATAAATAAATAGTTAATTAACTACAGAATATTTAAACTGTAAAAAATATTTTTAGTATAAATTTAAATATTTTGTAGTAAATTTACTATTTATTTATATATATTTTTAGTGTTTTACTCTATTTCTAGTGTTTAAATATTAAGTACTAAATTTACTAAAAAAAAATTAATGTTTAAACATTTTGAAGTAAATTTTTGTAGAGCCTAGATAATTACTATTATAAACTGAAAAACAACTCAAACATGTTAAATATTTTCGTATGAGAAAATGATTTTATTGCAAAATTTATTTTATTGCAATTTTGTTTTACACGACCGGTTTCGATAAAATAATCATCAGGTGTAGTGCAGGTAATTTTAAAAATTTTAAAATTACCTGCACTACACCTGATGATGATTTTATCGAAACCGGTCGTGTAAAACAAAATTGCAATAAAATCATCGATAAAATCATCGGTTTCCATAAAATCATCATCAGGTGTAGTGCAGGTAATTTTAAAATTTTTAAAATTACCTGCACTACACCTGATGATGATTTTATCGAAACCGGTCGTGTAAAACAAAATTGCAATAAAATAAATTAATAAAAGTGGAAAAAGTGTATAAAAAGTGTAAGTTATTACTGTGTTAGTTTGTGGTTCAGGTTTACTATATTTTTTTCTCATAAATTTCTTTGCAGGTCTCAACTCCCAGACTGTTTACTGGTTTAAGGGGCCGGGTACCCTCGAAATTCGAAAATAAAAGTGGAAAAAGTGTATAAAAAGTGTAAGTTATTACTGTGAAACATGAATTTCCACCAAGAAGTTACGGTACGTTCGATATCATACACAAACTAACAGCTGTTCGACGAATAAACAGAAAATCGTAGTTATTGAGAAACAGCCTTATCATTGCCCTTGGCTACATGTAGCCATGTTATCATTACGGTTGCATATGGTCACAATTTGTTCATGGCTCGTACTGGTTTGTAAGCATCAGTATCACTAGGAACAAAAATCCATACTGATATTAAATGCGATAATGTATGTAATATTTAACTCTATAGTCTGCAAAATTAAACAGCTGTACCGATCAAGAATAATTTGGTCTAAAGTTTGAGTCATAAATCATAATATAAGAAAATACTTGAGATAGTGTGTTAGTACAGAAAATGTTGCAAATGAATTTACTGATAACATCTAGTAACATAATAATATGTTTATTTGTATCCAGATGATTCACATAAAATCTAATATTATAATATAAATGGTAAGTTTGGACCAGAGGTCGTAAGTGCAGGAAAACCCGCAAGACCTCGGATGCGTAGTAACGCGAAACATAACAAAACAATAAAAAAAAAGAACCGTTACTTTGCAGCAGTACTTAATATTCGTGTAAGGTAGCGTTTTAAGGAAAAAAAGATGTATTTGGGATGACCATTGGGTCAGGGGATTTCCCCCATGTTGGAGGGTTAACCCACTATTATGCTGACGAGAGTCAAGGATAAATAGGTACAAATTCTTAGAGGACACAGTTTTTAAGTTTTTATTTTTATTATATTTCACCCGTCCATAGATCATAGCGGTTTCGTTTATGGCTTTTTTGAAAACTGAGGCTAATTCAAGACCAAGCTCTGAATCTTCTGATTAACCAACTCGAGAGTCTTAAATATCAGCGAAATCATGCCAGATTTGTTGTACCTATATACTAATTGATTTACCACCGGTTTTGCCACTTTGGACTTAATTTTCCACTACCAAGACACTAGTGGACAGAACTAGAAGAAAGAAAAGTGACTTCAACTAGTACCTTTAGCTTTGTATGTGTTTGTATAGGACAGAGGTTCAAGAGGTTCAGGCTTTGGGAATCAATGGTATAGGACATGACATCGACAGCTTTTGCTGTGGAACTGCTCCGGTAAAAGGAAACGACGAGGATTGAAAAGTTCTCGGATGAAAGAGACAGAGCTACTCATAAAGAGCTCATAACTCACGTCATCGCTCTCGCTCAGGTCGACGTTGCCGTTGATGTCGTCGTTCAACTGCTACCACTCAGAGAACTGAACAGACGCGGGTGAAAGAGATAGAGATACTCACATCATCGCTCTCGCTCAGGTCGACGTTGCCGTTGATGTCGTCGTCCAACTGCTACCACTCAGAGAACTGAACAGACGCGGGTGAAAGATACAGATCTACTCACGTCGACGCTCTGGCTCAGGCGACTCAGGTCGACGTTGCCGTTGGCGTCGTCGCGTCGTCCAGCTGCTGCCACTCAGGGAACTGAACAGACGCGGGTGAAAGAGATAGAGATACTCACATCATCGCTCTCGCTCAGGTCGACGTTGCCGTTGACGTCGTCGTCCAGCTGCTGCAACTCAGGGAACTGAACAGACGCGGGTGAAAGAGATAGAGATACTCACATCATCGCTCTCGTTCAGGTCGACGTTGCCGTTGACGTCGTCGTCCAGCTGCTGCCACTCAGGGAACTGAACAGACGCGGGTGAAAGAGATAGAGATACTCACATCATCGCTCTCGCTCAGGTCGACGTTGCCGTTGGCGTCGTCGTCCAGCTGCTTGTGGAGCTGCGTGATCGCCTCCAGCCCCGCCCGGTCTTGTAGACACGAGGCGTCATTATTGCATGCCTCTGATAGAACTGGAACAGAAGAGGAATTGTCAGGAGAATTAAAATGAATATAAATTTAAAAAAATGCTAACGAGTTTAATATAATATTATCAATGTTTTGTCTGCTGACTCAGACCTGAGTATTTTAGCCTGGATAATCTCAGAAGTTCCAAAAGTTAGAAATTGGGAGGATACATTGGGAGGAGCATTAGAATTAAAGCGCCATCCGTCGTCGATTTAAGTGTGTTGATGGTACTGTGGCAACAGCCAATATCGATATTTTAATAAAAATAAACAGCTGACATTTCTTATTGCGTATTATATATTTTCTTATTCATACAAACATTGTGTATACTGTATTGTTATTTGTATTATTATTAAAATGTTATTACCAATGTGGCAATAAAACGAATTAACAAATAGCGATAAAAAATATACCTACTGCGTAATTTTCGTAAGAAATCTGACTCATTGGAGATGAAATGTGTATTCAAAATATTAACGCGTTGTGTCAATGATGTCTAGTCTACACAGCATTATGTTTGGACATTGATGTTATGTTTAGTAAATATTGTGTACCAGCACTATCATACTGATTCAGAATATTTTTTTGGCAGCTGGGTAACAACAATAATATGACAAGTATCTAGCTATAGCTACAGCAATATTACTGGGTATTACCATAGTATTACGATTCGAGATTCGCTTTCAGTCTGTCAAGCGCATTTTCCAATGCAGAGATGAGACATTCTGTAACTTTTTTATCAGTAATGGCGTAAATGTTCTATATTTTTGATAAGCTATATTCCATTTATGAATAAAATCTGATAAGTATGTTTATGTGTGAAGTGTATTGGCCGCGTCCATATGCGTCGCACTTGCAGCTGTTATCAATTACCATCGATGAGTGACGCCATACACATTTATAATATACTCCCAAAATATAATCCTAATGTGTGTATTAAAATATTTAATATGTGTGCCCCTGCCCAAGTTTATCCATAATAATAATAATCCATACTAAAATTATAAATGCTTATTAAGTGTGTCTGTCTGTTACCTCTTATCGCCCAAACCGCTGAAATTATTTTGCTGAAATTTGGTATGTGGATGCTTTGAGCTCCAGGAAAGGATATTGGAAACTTTTTTCAGTTTTACTTACGTTATACGGTCCTCACGCGAAAATTTTAGCCCAACGTCGTTGCGGACATTAAGGCGTATAGAGTCGTGAAATGGCCATTTTGTTTTTGTAACTACTCATTCATTTCTGGCAGGAAAAAGTTGAAAAAAATATATGTGAAAGATCAGTTCAACAACTAATATATCAACATTTTTTTTCTGCTTTATGTCTTACCCTTGCTTCAATAAAAAAATAATACGTGACATCGATTTTCGATTTGAAATCGGGACTCCTCCTAAACGGCTGTGATATACAGTGTTTTTTTTTGGGTAGATATATTTAGAATCTGTTTTTCTTGAATATCAGCATTTTTTATAAAAATCAAACAATATTTTCTTTGAAAAGATATCGAAAAACAGTATTTCCGAACGATTTGGTTGAAAGGTGGTCTGCGCGGGCGCGGGCGGCAGTCGTCCGCTAGCATTCAGACGGGGAGGCTGTGTCACTCGTTGCTAAATCTTGCGCCTGTGTGTGTGCTATCGAGCGTCTGTTTGTGTGCATTAGATCACTACAATATTTGCATGAGTGTTTATGTAGAGTAGTTAGACTTAGAGTACAATCAACGTAAAAAGGTTGTAATGTGGTTCGCGCATGGACGCTCTTATGAAGAGTACCTAAATTGTTATTTACTTCATGATTATTTTTAGTTAAAAAATATAATATCTAATATAATATCTATGTACGCTCACATCACGTCAGTCTGGCCCCGTGCTAAGTACCTGAAGGACTTGTGTTACGGGTACCAGACAACGGAAATATATTTAATACTTTTATACTATACATAATATATTTAAGATTTTTATTATATCATACACATATTTAATACACATCCATGACCCAGGAACATTGGAAAACTTTTTGTTCCGTCGGCGGGATTCGAACCCGCGACCCCCGGCTTGAGTTGCCACACACTCTAACCATTGAGCCACGGAGGTCATCAAAGTTATAAGTTGATTGTTCCACGCGTATAGACGTTATAGTATTAATATTTTAAGTATTTAAATAAAACAAGTGTATAGGTGTATGGACGCTCTTATGAACAGTACCTAAATTGTTATTTACTTCATGATTTTTGCAATTCGCGTTTTTAAGATTCAAACTGTTACTGTAGATTATCATTAAACATGAACACAGTTATTGGTTGATTTGTAAAGCCTAATGTAAATTTAAAATTGTGTTATATCCTCCAAACGGCCTACCGTTTGGATGATATAACACAATTTTAAATATTTTCAATATTTTCGCCAAAATTACAAGATGACCGTTTTTACGCTCTGTCAATTCAAGACTCTGTCAATTCAAGACGAGTCTTGAATTGTCAGCGTAAAAACGGGTAAGTTGTACGTGTCCGTTTTTACGTTGTAAGAATAAAAATATTATATTAGGTCCTAAATTCATTCAACACTTTATAAAATTAATCTTATTGTCATAGTTTATAATATTTATGTAATAGAAAGTAAGGAAAACTAAAAACACAGACATATCTTTCTATATGCTGCTAATTTAAGAAATTTTTTCTATGTTATAATGAACGAATAAAAAGACACGTCATCAATAACTATAGGTCCATAGTGAAAAATTCTAATAAAATGTGATTGTTTGATAAGTTAAACTGTATAGTTTTCAAAAGTCTACAAATTTTAGTATAAAATATGTATTCACTAATTATTCTGTTTTCACTAAAGGGTAAAACTAAACATCATAATGTTGAAGTTGCCTTTTTCTTCTTATTGGTCTTTTCGGATACGTCTTGAGCAAGGTAAATTTTTACTGACTTTTAAGAATTTATGAAGGTCATAATTTTAACCGACTTCCAAAAAACGAGGAGGTTATATTATGTTTGACTGTGGATATTTTTTTTATTTTTTATTTTTGTATGTTCAACGATTACTCCGCCGTTTGTGAACCGATTTTCGAAATTTTTGTTGATTTCGTGCAGGGGTACGATAGACTCGATTGAAACCTTATGTGAATAATAGAAAATATTGATTTCGAGTCGACAACTTATATCCGCAAAATTCGTATTATGGAGTATTTCGTTAAATTCTAATGGCACTGACAAACAAACTTCACGCACCATCTTGCTGTAAACTGACACATGCCGCATCATGTGTCATTGACGTAAAGACAGCGTTGCCAGAATAATAAAAGGCGCACCCTTTTTTTGTAGTTCCCAGTATTACATGCCTATGTCGTTATAAAAAATAGAAGTATAAAGTTTTAGCTGATGAATCCTGATGTATTTATTTTGTATTTCCATAGGCTCATAAATCATAATACGTATGCAATGTTTAGAATAATTATTAATTCATCATGCAAAGAAGCCTCAGGCCTCAGCTGCAGCTGCGACGGAGCAGCTATTATATCACGTCGCAGATTATTTATAACACTTAAATATTCATATTAGTCCAAATTTGATTGAATGTGTGGCACTAGTCCCACTAAAAAAGAACAAAAATCTTATAATAACTGAACGTAAATGATAACAAGTCTATAAATAATTCTCTACCTTAGAGGTAGAAACGGACAAGTACGACATGACGCGGAACGGCGCGTAATTTCCAACGCGGTACAAGACGGTAAGTATAGATGTCCGCATCTACCACAGTAAAATCTAATAAAACTCCCAACTTGTCGTCGTTTACGTCTTTTTATCTTCGGAATTACTTGTGATAGAAAAAAAAATGTAGGAATATGCGTCTCATTATAATATTATGGAAGTGCATGATGCAATAAAAAAATTGCTATTATGGACATAACCTTTTATACATAGGGACCGTCGATAGAAATACGTCGTTACATACGTCTTTAAAAAAACGCGATTGCCTAGCAAATAAACAAAGGACTACCTGTTTAATTAATATATCGAAGAATGAAGCGAAGAAATATAATTAATGTTAAAAAAGAAAAAAAATCGGGTACCCAGTTTTCAATCAACAAAAACCCAAAAACCCGGGTTTTAAAAATTGGGCCCGGGTTGCGATGCCCTAGCTTAGGCAAGACAAGCACGGACCTAACTAAGACAGCCAAGACTTGAAAAATTATCTAGATACCTACTGATTAATTTTTCATTTTTTTTCAGTGCCTCTTAATAAATTAGACATAAATATCATACTTGATACTAAGCGTAAATCGTAATTCGTGTAGCATTAAACGTATTAAAGTCATTCGTCAAACATCTATTTATTCACAATAGTAATTCATTTTCATATAAATTGCACATTTTAAAGCAAGTAGTAGGTAGGTAGTGGATTCGAGTAAAATAGGCAGTGATAAGTCAGGAGTGCTTCTGTTCGTCATACGCGCGCTTAATCTATGTACGATGTTTTCGTGCGGGGAGTGCAGAGCAGGGGGACCTAAGCCACGCCCAAACGTCCAAGGTTATCGACGACTCTATGCGCCTTAACTATCAGGTCTACCAGGATCTGATGGCAAATTTGAAAATTGAATGGCATATTTTCAAAAAATATCCTTGATCGTTGGATAAATTTTTATATTATGTTTCACACACAGAATCAGCCGCTTTATGGGAAAAAATTATTAGTATAGCCCGGTATTCCTAGTCAATTTATTTTCTCACTTTTTGCCATCAGATTCTGGTAGACCTATAGTATAATTATTATTTATTAAAAACGCGAATGTTGTCGTTCTGTTGCCCTCACGAATCAAGCCTTAACCATTGAACTTTGTCCCAGGAAAGAAAATAAGATAATCGCTGTCCGGAAAAAAAATTTACGGCTTACGCGTAAATTGATTTCGGCGAAACGTAGTTTCGTACATCAGTTCTATTTAAAAATCTCCAACAGTCACCGTGTAAAATTATAATGTATTAAGTATACGTATCCTGCTTACGAAGTCGCTCGTTTAAATAAATAGACGATAGTGTTTTTAATACGGTCATTATCTTTTTAAACCTTGTTCTTAAAACAATACATAGTGTCTGCAGACTGCAATCTTTATAAGGAAAAGTACATCTACCTTATGTAGTGGAAGATAGAAATCTTAAATCTCAAAACCAAGTATTATCCTCCTCAAATAAGGACGTTATCCTTAATGGTCATTATTTCAAGCACGTTTTTGAAAATCGGCATTTCTATTCTTGGTCCTACGTGGTTTTACAACGTCGGTTTGTGTTGGACGAATACCAACTTGGATTATGCTCATGCAGAGTGGCATAGTCGTCTATGGTTGTTTATGGACGATGATTGCAGTCATGTATAGAGGTCAGTACAGTCATGGTACATCATGGTGAACTGGAGTGGTTTTTAGATGCTTAGATGCATTTTAAAAAGGTTACTAAAGTTTAAAATTTAAACCAGCTAAATCATAGTGCAAAAAATCCTTTCAGAACAGTCAAAAGATACTCTATAACTACAATTGTACAAGTTGGCCTCAAAATAGCACTACTTATTGCAATATATTTGACATAGCATTATCGTTTGTTTGCGGTTGTATTTAAAGCAAAGAGCCTCGACTTCCAGGTCAACAAACTCGATATCAATTTTAGAGTAATAAATTCTTTAGAGACCGGTATTTTTAGCTTTGGGAGTAAAAAACAGGGAGCGCAATTCGCTAAAACCAACGAACGAGAAATCGTCCTCTAGTTTAAAGATGCCCAGGCCCCAGCTGCATTTCCTATCAGCTCAGAAAGTCTCGTCTTGTCTCTCTCTCTCACGTGCTGTATATATTTAAAACGCTATAGCAATAGTGTGTGACTTGTGAGTGAAAGAGACATACGTACGCAATTTGAATGAGGCAAATTATATACAAAATATTTTTAAAAAGAATTAAAAAACCAACATACTTATTTGATATTTTGATAAAAACGTTGAAATATTGACAAAACAATGTACAGTGGCTATTATTACCTAGCTACCTTGGTATTAATAAGTAATTCATAATAATATTATTGTTGACATTTCATTAACATAATTTTTTATCATCAAAATGCAGGCTGGAAGATTGTTACATATATTATGTATATGATTGCATAGAAGAGATTGTTTTAATTAGTCATTATTAATAAAATTATTGATTACAGACAACTTGAAAAGGTCTAAACAAACGTGATGAATCTTTAATAAGTGAATCGATAAAAATACTTCAAACACTACTCCTACCTCTACTCTTCAGTGTTATATAATAATCGAGCCTTTATAAGGCCACGATTAATTTATTTTAAATCTATCAATTATTCCACTTTGCGACGTCATTGCTCTATAATAAATCTACAGCTCGGTCACTGAATACGAAGAAATAGGGCCATTGAACTATCACCTCGTCTCTTTCGTTTTAAATCAGGTGGTTTTGGCATGTGAATGAAACTTGGAAGAGACAATGTATTTCTAAATTGTGATTTGCATGTTATTTGTACTGTATGTTTGCTGTATGGTAGATTATGTCAAGTCTGCTTATTATTAATCATGGTAGAAAGATCTGAACGCTTTATTTCTGGCAGTTTAAAAACGACTGACGTGGGAGAGCCATGCTTCGGCACGAACGGGCCGGCTCGACCGGAGAAATACCACGTCCTCACAGAAAACCGGCGTGAAACAGCGCTTGCGCTGTGTTTCGCCGAGTGAGTGAGTTTACCGGAGGCCCAATCCCCTACCCTTTTCCCTTCCCTACTCTTCCCTATTTCCTTGCCCACCCTCCCCTATTACCCCTTAAAAGGCCGGCAACGCACCTGCAGCTCTTCTGATGCTGAGAGTGTCCATGGGCGACGGAAGTTGCTTTCCATCAGGTGACCCGTTTGCTCGTTTGCCCCCTTATTGCATTAAAAAAAACTATGACTAAGGTACTGGTGATATTTGCATCAGCCTGATCAAGCCTTTACTAGGTCATGATAAGCCTATATCTATATTCTAGTTCGCGACGACGTAGACACTAGTCAATGCACCGATGACGCACCAGCCGGAGGGAGGTCTCAATATCAAAGGTTTCCTTGAGCATGGCCTCAGTCGATAGTGATCGCCGCCTCTATTACAGACATGTCTTTCAGCTAAGGCTTTAAATGGTGCATTTTTTGTTCATTTTGCTAAGGCTAGAGCTGATTAATATGTAACATAGGATAGTGAATTTGTTGTTTATTTTCCTCTCATTCGGCAATCGACATCTTTCCTACAAGTGACCCATCTGAATATAATGCCAAATGCGTTCAAAAGTTTTCATTCGAATGGGAAATAGCTCGTTTGAACTTTGAAGTGCCTTACATCAACCTAAGCTTTATTCATATTATAACAAACTTAATCTTAAGTGCTCATCCCTAGGCAACAAACACGATCTGGCTCTTTGGTAATTGGTATAGACTCATAGAGTATAGAGTAGCGGTTGGCAACCTTTTGGCAGGCAAGGGCCCATAAACTTAAGAATATATTATAAGTCTATGCAAGGGCCACAAGGTGGCAAAAGCAAAACAAACTAAATGCGGGCCGCAGACCTCATACTCGTATTAACCCTAGAAGCTCAATATACCTACACATATTGAAAGGAAATAACTAATAAATTGTTATTAAAAATGGCACAAACAGCTACGTACTTTTAAGTGGCGATAACTACCGACAGTATTAGAAAACATTGTTTTTGATACACATAACTTATTCACAAAACATTTACGGGCCGCAAGGAAGACGTTCGGCAACACGCGAGCCGCGTGTTGCCGACCGCTGGTATAGAGTATAGACTATGGACTCATGGGAGCATCCTGTTTAGTGTTTACTAATTAATCGACTTAGGGAAGTGTCAGAAGATCTTTGCTTTGCCTTTCCGGATCATCTGGTCAAATTACAAAGTTCCTAACGAGACGAGACATGGAACGAAGTTTACAAAGTCTTGAGCTAAGCGTCATGTGGAAACAATTGTTTACATCGAGTCAGGCGGTCAACAAGTTTATTGAGATCAATTAGAGTGCGCGGGTATGGACCAGTTTCTACACAGCCCAATTAACGAAGAAGCATTCCGTGTAGTTCAACGATCATAATTAAGCCTCCGTGAATGAGCAAACTTATAGTATACCTCGCTCCAAGTTCTGGCAAGGTCATGTTGAATTCATGGCCAACCATTTTGCGTCTATATGACTAAAAGGCATTTTTTTAACAGTCAGTGTTGTCTAAGTAGAGTCAGCACTGAGTTTTTGTAAAGGCCGGCCAATTATAAGACTACAGGCCGGATAGGAACCAAATTCATCTTTATAAAATCTATTTTGAAATGTAATCAGCTCTGACAGAATTTTCTAGATGTAGGAAGAGGGAAACCGAATACGGAACTAGAGTACAGGTAAAATGCGCTCAGACGATACGAGGATACTAAAAAGTGTGTAAATTATCGTTCAGTGTTCGCACCACCAGCCTTTGTAGCTATTTGTCGCAGATTATAAACCGTTTACAGCCATCGGAAGTTATTACTGATAATGAGTACAAATTACGATTTTCCTCGTCTCTAAACGAACCGTATCATTGACCTTTTCGGTTTTACATAGCTTTTTTAAGAATTATTTCACAATTCACACCTTTAAGAGCGGGCTGTGCAATTTTGCTGTGTTTTCTAATAAGTATTACGATCCCGGAAGACGATTGACTCAAATGAAATTGAGATTTATTTATTTACTAACTGTTGCCCGCGACTTCGTCCGCGTTAACATAGTATATAATAACAAAGATGGATAGTTTTCCCCTTTTTGTGGTTCCTTATACAAAGGGTAAAAACGGGACCCTATTTAAGCAAACGTCAAACGCAAACGTCAAAAACTTTCATGTTTCTAACTCAAGAAATGACGGACTTTCATTGAAACTTTCTACCCCAATTTAACCCCCTTGAGGGTAGAATTACCAGAAACGCTTAAATACGTATCCGTTCATTTTTAATCAGTAGCACAAAAATAAAGTTTCATGTTTCTAATTCAAGATATGACGGACTTTCATTCAAACTTTCAACCCCAATTTCACCCCCTTGGGAGTAGAATTTCCAAAAACGCTTAAATACCTATCCATTCATTTTTAATCAGCAGTCCAAAAATAAACTTTCATGTTCCAAACTTAATAAATGACGGACTTTCCATTTAAACTTTCAACCCCTTGGGGGTAGAATTTCTAAAAACGCTTAAACACGTATCCAATCATTTTTAATCAGTAGCCCAAACATAAAATGTCAAGTTTCTAACTTAAGAAATAACGGACTTTCATTCAAACGTTCAACCCCAATTTCACCCCCTTGGGGGTAGAATTTCCAAAAACGCTTAAATACGTATCCAGTCATTTTTAATCAGCAACCTAAAAATAAAGTTCCATGTTTCTAACTTAAGAAATGACGGACTTCATTCAAACTTTCAACACCTATTTTACCCCCTTCAGGGTACAATTTTCGAAATTCCTTCCTTAGTGGGTGTCTACTTAATAAAACAACACTACTCACCAAATTTCATGGCTGTAACTTCAACAGTTTTAGCTCAGCGATGATGAATCAGTCAGTCAGTCAGTCAGTCAATCAGTCAGGACATGTAATTTTATAAGTATAGATTGTAGGTATATTTATCTGATACTTAGCTAACGGAAAACACGATTTACTTATTTTGACTCGATAGTTTTATTTTTCGAAATTATGAATCTTTTTGGGCATTTCAACAAATATCTGTTACACTTATTGAGTTACTATCATTAAATAAGTTGCACTACTACAATCACACACTTTATAAAATAACAACTAAAGGAAATATTAGTATTGTATTTAGTTTTTAAGTAATCATCAAAAAACAGTTTTGGGAGTTACGATCTTTACTTTCGAGTTTCGTGCTATAATGCGGGAACCGTTGTTACGCAATATTGTTCACTATTATCTGCCGCCTAAATAAAACTACCCGGGAGCACGATTCATGGAATTATTGTATCACGATTGGAGGATAGCGTTGTGTGTAGGTGGGGCTAGCGTTTTGAATATAGTTATATAAGTAGTATAGTGTCAGGCGTCAGCTTATATAATAATAACAGTTTACTAACTTACCATAACTTTAAAATTTAAATAAACTGTACAGTGTACACTACACCGGCGCAATAGGCTACTTGACCTAATTTTTTTCTTCATGCTAATCGCTACATAATCATTCATTTTTACAAAAAAAACTAATATTTTAATATTTTACACAGTAGAAACCCATAAAAATGTTTACTGAAAAATATGCCTCTTAAATGGCGCCGAAAACACTGTCCACTGCCATAGTGTGACGTCATACGCTTTGTATTTTAAACTCTCTTTATTGAAATTTTTTTAATGTGCTAAATGTACGAATCTAAAAGTGCCCAAAAATTATAAAATAATCATATAAGAAATTAGAAATCATTTGTAATGTTGAAAACTTTTGGAGAAAAGTTTTGGCCATTTCATTTCCCGTCTACAATAAATGGAGACAATATAATATATAAAACTGATGTTTTATTTGAATTATTGAAGAAAATATATAATAGGCTTATTCTTATTATTTATGTACAAATAAACTTACATATAGCGAGCGCGATAAATAAAAGATATTAAATTAGTATGAGGATGACGTCACATCCAAATCGGAAGTACCGCAAAAGCGTTTTCGTCAGTACAATTCCTATTTTCATAAAATCATATTTTCAAATCGACTTTATTTATCAATCATAAGCTTTTATTTGATAATAAGGGTGAAATACGCATTCCTAGGCCATAGTTCTACTAGAAATATGCATTTGTCCAATGAAATTGAATATAGGTCAAGTAGCCTATTGCTTGAAGCAAATCGTTTCAAGCAACGAGAGGCGGTGCAAGGCGTAGGCGACGTGGGCGACCGCCCACGGCCTCGCGGTCTAAGGCGCCTCGCGCCACGAGGTTTTTTTAAAGGATTTACGAGTTTAGATACTCAAAAGAATCATAAATAAAACGTTTTTTGAATAAAGGTTGGAGTATAAAAAAATTCTGTCTCTCCACAAATCCGTCATTTAGCGACATCCATCAGGGGGATATATCAACAATTTTAGAGCTAACGATCGTGCCACCTATTACAATGGCAACAAAATGAATCTGTAAGCAATTTTAATTTCTCATTGTGCCCAATGGTAGACATTTAATGCGATGCGACTAATTTAGCTATAGAAGCGATGGCGGTGCGTGCCAACGTATGTTTACGTTCGTGACAAATCGTTCGCGCCATACCACTTCCTCAATAAGAATATCTGCGATTAATCAAGTTCAAGGTGTGTCGATAGCTTTATTGATCTACATTCACTACATTCACCTAGCTAAATAATTCTGTATGCGAGTTTTACAGCAGACTTCGCGTGGTCACAGTAGACATACGAAAGAATAGAAAGACTGACAGAATTTGAGAACAAAGTGTTTATTCCACCATAGAATGAAACTCTGTCCATAGTGGCTATGCTAATCGTAAACTTGGTAAAAACCCAATTCTGAAAATGAAAGTAAAGAATTACAGGAGTCAGGACGAAGTCGGAAGACAATAATTACAAACAGGCGCTTAAATCATTTTAGAGAAAAAAATTAGAGACCTTTTAATCCTTCGATCGCGAATTCTTGTAAATCTATTGTTTTCGCGGTCGCCAGTGTCCTTATGGGGGTTGATAGGTTAAACCCCAAAATAGCCGAATAAAACTAGACTTTCTGACCTGCACAATATGGCTGTCAGTAGTTTTATTTGGCCTAGATTGAATTGCATTCCTTTACTCCGACTTCAAGCGAATAATGTATTGCCCATTGATGTAATGGTCTTACTAATTGCCTATCTTGATTCTTGACGATAGCGTGAAATTGTCTGAGTATTTTTTGCATAGCTATTCCTAGTATATTTGTCTGCGAAGAGCGAAGGCTATTCAAACGTGTTTTATATTGGTTTGGAGTTTTTAAACAATTATTATAATATATCCTATTTGCATCCTTCGTGCTCGGGACAGGGCCCGTACCACGAAACGGTTTTGAGACTCAAACAATCGGACGAGAATATTGCGTCCTACTCTGACAAACGCGAAATGACGTTGTTAGAGCAGGAGGCGGCATTCTCGTACGATTGTTTGAGTCTCAAAACCGTTTCGTGGTACGGGCCCAGGTTTTTTTTAAACGTATAGTTGCCAAAGCACTAGCTAGGAGACCTAGTCCAGTGGAATGAAATGGGCACACATGCAGGTTTCACACAATGCATGATGGTTCACCGTAAGACCGTGCACGTATATATGTATAATGTCCTTATGATCTGAATATTATGTCTTACAAGCTGGTGAATCAAATGTACAAAAAGGTAAACTATTATACTCCACATGCTGTACCTTATTAACAATGGAGATTGTCCATTTTTTTTTAAATTTTGCTCATTACAAAAACATTTCGAGGAATAAGGTCAGTGATCGTTTTTCTGTATATAAACCAAAAAAATACCCATTAGTTACTTATATTTTTGAACAAATATGTTTAACCTTAGTTTGACCTTCAATGGCGTTAAATTAGCAATAAATTCGACCAACATTACGTTTCGAACTTTTGGTAAGCTTCTCGTATCAGTTTTCACATAATGAGAACATGCATTTGACGAACCAGCCATTATAATAAGATTGAAAGGAAATTTAAACATACTGCAGAGGTCAATTGGCCGCCGATGATGACGTCAGAGCGAAACTTTAAAATTTTATTGAGAAAAAACTAGCCAATGAATTTCAAAATTGTTTAATTTATATTCTTAAAATACCCTATTTTAACGAAAAAAAAATATAAAAAGTACATGTGATTTTTTTTGGACAATGCCCATTTACTCAGCAGCAATACTACTAGGTAAATTTTTAGTTAGAGTTTCTCAAATAGGAACCAACTAATAGAGGTATGAGAGCGATGATAGGAATTTGTGAACGATCGCGATGTGTAAATAATTTTGATGGTACCGGTAGACGGGCGTGAGTCAGATCTACCGATGTCAGACTGCGGTTGGCGGAACTTCGCAACTATTTTAGGACGGCTGTCTAATCGTCGATGCGACACGTGATTATTGATAAAGTGGTTATTATCATAGCGCATATTACAGTGTAGCGTCAGATATTCCGACTCCCATTTTCGGCAAGACGCCGCTTGGAATATTCTATTATGATATTACAATGGAGCGGAATAAGGCAAGGCGCAAACGCGCGTCGAGCATTCTGCAATAATTTGCGAATACGACAATTTTTTTAAATATTTTTACGAGCCACGGCCTCACGGCACGGCTTTTTTTTAGGAGAAATACATTACGTATTTACCCCTGGGGATGGCGATTGGCGACAGGAGTATGTGAGACTTCCTCGGCGCTTGAGTGCGCTGAAGTTTCCTACGCGACGTGAACTACGTGACGTGGCTTCAGTGGTGGTAGTTCTAAGAAGTAATGTAGCATCAGAGAAATTAATCCTTGTCCCTCGATTCCGATAGTTGCATTACATCAGCATGTTAACGTAGTATCCCTAAGTAGTCTGTGATGTTAACTCTGCGGGGCTAAAATGGTCACATTTAGCAATTTATCTCAATCAATTCACAAAAAGAATAATTTTCAAAACTGTCAAACTCACGAATGTCAAATTAGTACGAATTTAGACATCAGTAGGCCTACTACGAAACCGTTTTGAGACTCAATCGGACGAGAATGCTGCGTCCTACTCTAACAAACGTGAAATGACGTTGTTAGAGCAGGACGCGGCATTCTCGTCCGATTATTTGAGTCTCAAAACAGTTTCATGGTACAAGCCCAGGGCCCGTACCACGAAACGGTTTTGAGACTCAAACAATCGGACGAGAATATTGCGTCCTACTCTGATAAACGTGAAATGACGTTGTTAGAGCAGGAGGCGGCATTCTCGTACGATTATTTGAGTATCAAAACCGTTTCGTGGTACGGGCCCTGAATTGCCAGCAGTGTCAATTTTGCGATTTAAAAAAAATATTATGATTATGATTCTCCAAAGCGACCATTTTAGCCCCGCTGTTCTTTTGATCCCGTCTGCTCGGCAGGGCCCCCGCTACCATAATATGAACAATGTGTGCAATGCACACAGGCGCCATCCTCTAGGGGCGCCAAAACCAAGGTCCCAAAAAATTTGCCTAAAGGGGCGCCAAAATCCATTTTTTTTGCACATAGGTGCCAGTAGCCCTTACGGGGGCCCTGCTGGGCTTGATATTTGAACCCGACTAATAACGTAGTTCTGCCACCTGTCTATAAATTTCTCCGGACTACATCCAATTATATCCGGATACTAAATTTTCTCCAGTGTCCATAGTCGTTACTTTGTGCCAACCCTAAGGTGTTTCCGTTTTGTCGATGAAGACACTATTTCAGAACATAAAATTAATATTGTGAAAGTTAAATGCTTCTGGTATTTCTAATTTCAGAGTGCTTTATTATAATCGTCGCTTTTATGACACAATGCGCGTGGAGCACTTATATTGTTGTAATACTAACGCATATTATGTAACATGAAAATGTTATAATATTAATTTGGTGATTATTCTGTATTAGTTTCGTTTTAATCTTAAATTCTGTAAAGGCCATGTAGCCCCGTTCAAAATCGATGAACTATCAGCAAAATAACGCTACCGGGAGTTCAAAGAATGGTAATAACCATAGATCGGAATCTGGGTGTAATTTTCAATGTAAAGAAATAAGAATAATATGGATAAGACTTGTAATCCTGGGAATCCCAGGAAAATCAGAAAATGTCAGAGTACATAATTTTAAACTTATTTAAATGAATCAAAATTATATTAATTTATTTATAAAATGATTCATCTCATATAATATAAAATTCTCGTATCACAATGTTAGTCCACGAACTCCTCCGAAACGGCTTTACTGATTTTTATTTTTTACCAAATTTTATATGCATATATTCAGTAGGTCTGAGAATCGGCTACTGGGTTTTTTATATTTTGATAAGTGCATTTGTTGAATAAATAATAGTAAATTATTACAACCTGAGACTGACGGCGACCATTGTTTGTGCGACGGGATAGCGATCGACGTTGCCATGGCGACATAGTTATTTAGTCAGTTCAATAAAATAATATGGACAAAATACTTTTAAATATTATTATGGCAAAGCGACACTAGCTGTCCCGGCAAATTATATAAAATAGTTTGAATAGAACTTTCCAAATATTAGGGCGGAATGAAAATATACTAATTCTGTTCTACATAATATACAATATATTAGCTGGAGTAGATCGCTAATATAAACAA
The DNA here is from genome assembly GCA_937595015.1 of Polyommatus icarus. NCBI lineage: Eukaryota > Metazoa > Arthropoda > Insecta > Lepidoptera > Lycaenidae > Polyommatus > Polyommatus icarus. The sequence continues at coordinate 21,614,689 of OW569323.1, read as the reverse complement.
TAAAGTTAAATTAAAATTCAATTTCTGTGAAAACCCCACTCCTCAGGTGAATGTCGCCATACTAAACAATTATCAGCGTGGCAAAAGCTATTAACTGAGATAGGTTTAAAATCTGTTGGGTTGTTATTAATATTGTAATGCAAAAAACCGTGCCCAGGGTGGGCACGGTTTTTTGCATTACAATATTAATAACTAGCTGTTGTTTGTTTCTGTACTTTAATTATTGTTTGTTTGTATGAAAAAATTTATTATGTTTTGAATGATTATTTTTCTGTTTATATGTATGTAATGATCAGTTTTGTTAAGAAAACAATTTTGGTTAGTCGTTTTAGTAATCGATTTTCATTGCGCAGTTTCGAAACAAAATAATAATTTTCACAAAGATTCTTTTTTTGTGAAATCACTGTAAAATCATGCATGTTACTAATCCTAGTAATGTGTTTAATTCTTTTGCTACGGTTCTGGATCCCAGAATTTGAAAAATCTGATTCCGGGAAATCCAGGATTTTTGTAGTCATATCCATATTATTCATATCAATCACGCCCACGATTCCGATCACTGGTAATAACTTATAAGCGATGCAGACACGCAAGGCAGGCTTGCCTTGTAAGTTGTGACATTAGACTTCGACATTGTCTAGGAATTACCATTTCTGTTGTCTAGACTTATCTAAACAAGTTGCGAGGAAAATCAACAACAGATGTCGTTTGTCGCCATCAAAGGTCACATTGACTAAAACTATACTTTACAGTCAATAAACAAGTGGCACTGAATTCAGATTATGAGGGTACATACACAAACTAATGTTATTAATTAGGGCAAGGGAGAAGGGGGCTACAAAATATTATGCTTGGTCAACCGAAGTAGCAAAGGGACTTAAATTTATGTCACATTTAAAATCAATCTATAAAAATTAAAAATCTCTCACAACAAGCATTAGTACTATGCAAAAAGAGAGGGAGAGGTATCAACAAAATTAAAGTCATGACCTTACATAATGGTCACTATGGGATAAAAAAGGGTGAAAAGTAATCACATAGTTCAGGTAATAATCCCCAAGAAGAGTGAAGTATACTATTTAAATACTTCACATGACAGATCAAACTGGAGTCTACATTGCAGCGCATGGGATTAGAAGATGTGATGTAAGCTACCTAGCTTTTTAAATACTATTGTATTATATATTATTGTATGCTTAATCCTTCAGGCCCCGCGCGAGCACTGGTGATCGCGAGAACAAAAGAATACAATGGGAATTCCTAGAACCACCGATCGAAGGATTAATAAAGACTTTGAATTTTAATGTACCCGGATAATTAATGACGTCTGGCCTGGTCACTTCTCAGATGGATGGAAACCCTAATAAATTATTACACCTAATAAAGTGTAAACTAGACACACAAAAACATGTCCACCAAGCTCAAACTCAAAAATATGGCTTCTATTATAACAGGAGCCATATTTGGTTTATATTATGTTGATATTATAACAACGCAGGTAAAGAGAAAAATATGAATTAATCCTTTGATCGGAGGTTCTAGGAATTCCCATTGTATTCTTTTGTTCTCGCGATCACCGGTGCTCGCGGGGGCCTGAAGGATTAATGCTTATCCAGTCATCACTAACATTAACACCTTCATTGTAGGTATTGCAGATACAATAGATTTTCAATTGTTATGTGGCAACCGGCTGCCACTTAGGGATTGATGGGTTAATATTACAAATTGAGAGATAACAGGAGTGTGATATGTTGATCAAAACATTACTACACATTTGGGATGAAATTATTCAAACCATTATTCTCACAACACATACAAATTATTTCACATCCCAAGTATATAAATTATTTAAATGTAAATTCAGTCTGTTTGCTCTAACAATGAGTCTTTATTTCCTTTTATTCAAGGCTGTGTAAATGAAGTACAAAAGAAACCTTCCAAAATTGAAATTGGAATTTTGGAAGGTTAATTTTATTCATGAGAAGTAAAGGGGGAAATGTTCAAATGGATCTACAAATTGATTCTATAAACTAGATTTAATATATTTGCTTTAGCTATTAGTCAGTTTGGAGTAAAGCCTTATGTTGGCTAAGTTTATTGTAGTTTACTCACACAACATACATTGTATTGGAATATTTGAACATGATATTAGCAACAAAATCCTGTTTCAATATTATATTCACTCAGAGAGGTTTGTTGCATATTTTATACCGAGCCACAGTCAAAACATTCAGACTTACTATATAAAAAGGCCTCAAATCCTATTATTTCTAACACCATTTTGGAGTTCTTGTAGACATTATTTCGGGTACTGCCAATGGTATTTATATTTTAACACCTACGACTACTCAATATGAACTCGTATGACATTATACATAGTTGGGGAAATTGAATTATAGCTATAGCCAGCAACAGGTGTCGCGGAACAACAGTAGGTAACTCACTTAGATCGTTGGACGCCGAGATAACCGGGTCCGTGACTGACGCGCTCCTTGTACCGGGCCCCCACTGGGGACGTCTGCCGGCGTCCCGTCCGGACTCTGTCCTCTCACCCTCGTCGGCATCACAGACGTGGAAAGCAAGTACGCACCAATATAACACAACACCGATACGCATCGTGATCTCTCAATGACACTAAACTAACACAACAACCGTATATAATTAGATAACAACGCTACCGTGACACTGCACTCCATACACATTATAAAACAAAAATAAGTACAAATCAGCTAAGGCCTCATTTCAGAAAGGGAATCGTGAAATTAAAAGGCAGAACGTTATCACAGAAATAAAATGAAAAAATGACTTTTGTGACTTGTCTTTCAATAGTGTTGTTCCGTTTCGATTTCTCATACTACTCGTATTTATCGATTTGCAACAGCAACTATCGATTGTTAAATATTCGGCAGCTGTATTAATATTCGATAAAAACTTAAAAAGATGTAATTAAAAAAAACCTATTTAATCACAAAATTTACTACTTCTATTTGAAATTGTATAAAAAGTAAAAATATTATTGTTGTTGATGTAGGTGCTTACAATAAATAATAATAATAATTATTATTATTAACAATAATAATTTAACAACACGATTTTACATCAGAAATAATCCTTCAAGCCCCATAGGGTCAATTTAAACTAGTGCTGAGTCGAAGCGCATCGAAGCGAATTATTAAAACTGAACATATCAAATTCAACCTTAACTACAAAGCGTTAACGCACTTTATTAATATACATTATACTTATTATGAAAATTTGAAAAGGCGCGCGCATCCGAGCGAATTCTTGTGAATGCGCCCGACCAACGCTGATTGGCCTCGCTGAAATAAATGTTATGCGTTACACTCTCGGGTTAAGGTTGAATTTTCTGTGTTCAGTTTTTGGAAATTCGCTTCGCTTCGCTCCGACTCTGCGCTATTATAAATTGACCCATAAGAGCACCGGTGATCGCGATAACAATAGAATACAATAGCATTTCCAAGAATCCGCGATCGAAGGATTAATTTAGATTTTAATTAAGCTGTAATTTAGTAATACAATGATGTTCTGTGTTACATAATATAATTACATATTTTTAATTACATAATATTGCAGAAAGATACTCGATTGTTACGAATTGATATTGAATACAAAGGCTAGTTGTCATGTTACCGACAACACTAAGCTGCTAAAGCAATGACAACCCTTGTGACAACCATTCTCCATTTGACATTTCAGCGTCAAATTTGACGTTTCTTCTCATATTTAGGTATAGAAGATGATACGTTTCGCCATCTCTATAATACTTAGAAGTTAGACCTAATATTTAAATAAAATCAGTATCAGTATCAGTATTATCAGAAAATAGGATTGGTAAATCTTATATTATTCTAACTAAAACACGAAATTTGGTGATCTTCTTTTATAGCCAATATCAAAAATCAGGCGTCTTTAGTATTGACAAGGAAGCCGAAGCTGGCGACTAGGAAATAGATAACAAAAATCAATACGCTTAAAAACGTCACGTATGACGTTGCTACCTCCTGCTCTACCAAAATATGTCAAATGACCTTGCCAGTTTGTAAACAATACACTAGAAAAGTGGTTTTGATATTAAAGTAAAGTCGTTTATTACTAATTGGAATTGATATATCTCTAATTTCATTCTGTTATCGTCAAGTGTAAAAATGAATATTGATTTCGAAGCTATGGCTGTTTTAGAAGAGGAGTCCCATAATGTAAGTCACATTTTTCTTTGTGATTTGTAAACAAGCCCATAAAATGCTTTGTTTATTTATGAATAGCGTAGTCCTTGCAAGAAAACCACAAAATAATATATTTTAAGTTTATAACTTGAACATACAATGTGTTAAAAAGCATTTTTCCTGCATAACAATTCCCTTACTATTTTTGAATACATTAAATATTCATTGATTGTTGCACAATAACAATGATAATGTCATCATATTATCTATTGTATCAATGACAAAGCAAATTTATCAATCTTTATAATGAAAGTTTGTAGGTGCCTTTTTGTTAGTAAACAAACAGTAGTATAATAATAATAATAATATCTATGGACACTTCACACCACGTCAGTCTGGCCCCGTGCTAAGTACCTAAAGGACTTGTGTTACAGGTACCAGACAACGGAAATATATGTAATACTTTTATACTATACATATATTTAAGATTTTTATTATATCATACACATATTTAATACACATCCAGACCCAGGAACTTTGAAAACTTTTTGTTCCGTCGGCGGGATTCAAACCCACGACCCCCGGCTTGAGCACCAATGCGCTTACCACTGAGCCACAGAGTATGCCTGATCCAAAGGAAAAAACTTTAACAGAAAGAAATAGAAAAGGCTAAGAAATCGGATTTTAATTTAACATTTATCATTTTGTCAGTTTCTTCATTAAAAACTAAAAAGTTCTTAAATGTATAATTCCTGGAAAAATCGTCACAATCAGTGTTTCCCAACCTGTGGATTATGTGAGTAGTGTGATGTGAAAGTATAATATGTATGGGGGTGTGCAGTGTCATCTTTGGACCGTAAATGATTCTCCTTTTTTGCTATTTATTTTATTAATGGGGTCTGTGGAAATTGTGCTTGACTTCCATCTGTGTCTGAAAAAGGTTGGGAAAGACTGATCTAGATTGTAGATTCTTGCTTAGATAATTCAAATATTTTACAAAGCTTGAAAATGGTTCAAGCTTGAATAATAATATCCAATACAATTAAGTATGTTTACTGCGGTTTTGGTATAAGAATTCAAACACCATAGTTGTTTATTTTGATGCAATTATCATTCCTACTACCTACTTTATATACAAATAGCAATATTATTTTGTAGTTTATAATTACAAATAGCTTATGTTTCTTTATTTCTAGTTTTTATTTGTGTTATTTTAGATTTCTCAATACCGTCAGAAATCAGAATGTTTCTCCCAAATTAAGAAGAATTAATAATAAGAAGCAAATTCAGAATTTGTGTTTAATTACGCTATAAAATAAAATCACATGTATTCAGGTTATGTAACATGTGTGATTTAAATATTTTTTATGCATATTTGTGAAGGATAGATCTTTAATCAGGAAGTGATAACAAAAACAATTATTTTATGAATTGAATGTGTACTGTAGCGCCATCTGGTTGAGTTAACGTAAATTTGACGAATGAGTTTGTCAGTGTGAAATATAGATGGAGCTGTAATCAGCATCTGTGAAAATAAATTCGCTCTTGTGAGTAAGGACTTTAGGAGTTACTGTGGTCTTGAATCAAGACTCTTGATGAATAAAAAAAATAATTCCTACCGTGTTCCTACCTACTTCCTTACTGAGTAATATGTTTTGTAAAAAGTATAATGTACCATCGAGGAAGTTGATTCCTATGCATTTGATAGACCAACGTTATTTGGTCGAATATGTCAATTCAATGTTAATTGTGATCTGTCGGCTGGGTTTGACGTAACGCAACCAAACTACTTAGATCCCCGATTTGCATAGGAATCAACTTCTCTGATCGTACTTAATTTGAGATGGATTATTATTTAACCTGCCTTTAAGGGCCATAGCCCATAGCCTATACCAGTCACTAGTCAGACAGATTTAAAGCGTAGCGTGGCTTGGTGGGGCCCAGAATGCAATAAGAATTTGTTTGGGGGCCCTAATGTACATAATTTGAGATGGAGTATTATTTAACCTGCCTTTAAGGGCCATAGGCCATAGCCCATACCAGTCACTAGTCAGACAGATTTAAAGCGTAGCGTGCCTTGGTGGGGCCCAGAATGCAATAAGAAGCATTCTTGGCAGCTGCCCCCCCCTAGAAGAGCGATCGGTCGCTAATGCTCACGAGTTTCATACCTAAAATGGGAGTGGAGAGTGTTGCGGGGTGATAGGGGAGGCATTCAAGCATATTTTGTTTTAATTTTTACCTTACCTTCAATACTATTGTGAGATTCGAAGATTAGGATTTTCTTATTTCTTATTGTCTCTTTAATTCTTCGACCGCGGATTCTTAGAAATTTTTTGTTATTCTATTGTTGTCGCGATCACCGGTGCTCTTATGGGGCTTGAAAGATTAATTAATAATTAACTACCTATAACATAAAAATGTTAAGTTGGTAACTTACATTTAAACCAGGGTTAATTGCTTTAATCCTGATCTGCGTAAGTGGGTCTTAAATCAAAGGTCTTAAAAGAAAAAAACTGCTTGGATTTTGACCGACTTCCAAAAAAGGAGTAGGTTCTATGTTCTGCTGTACATACCTATTCATATTGTTTTAAACAGTAGATAAATAATTGTACGGTTTAATCGTTAGAAACCTAATCGAATTATAGACCTAATTTTAGCGACATTTTAATACGTCACGTAACACGTTCACGTAGTGTAAAAATGCGGTACGTTACGACTTACGTGCAAGCCGAAATTGCGCAGTTACAAAGTCTGCGCTAAATGACTAATTCGTTTTTTCGACTCACAAAGACAAGAGTCGTACGAATGACGAAATATGTATGGTAGTTGTTATGGCATAGCAATGGCAAGAAAATTAGCGAGATAAAGTCCGGTCAATGAACGGAGAGAGATTTTCGGAATAAGGCCCGCGATCTAAAAATTAAAAACCCTCTTGCGCTCGCGCTCTCTCTATTTGTTTTCAAAGAAAAAACCGTGCTAGATATGTTTTAAATTGAAACAGCAAAAACAGCAAAAAAAATGGAAAGGGCGTAGCGACGAAATGGTTTTTGTCGCGTAACTTAAAAACCATAAATATACATTTCATAATATTATATAAGCTATGGGCAAATTAAAGTGTATGCTTGAACCAATCTATGTACAAATTTTTGAAGATTAAATCACTCTCCTCTGTTGGCAAAATAGGAATCCCTTTTTTTCTTCAGAGATCTTTTTGATTGAATATTCTGTGTTATAAAAGCAGTTGACCAATCGTGTTATGCTATGGGCAATTCAAAGAAAAAGACATGATGAATACTGACAATGAACTTTACTTTCTTAGCTTTAGTCATTGCTGAGAAAAATCGATATCGCTATAGCCAAATTACCAAGGCGTAGCCTTAAAATCCAAAGTTTTCATTCGTGATTGAATAAGACATGTAGTGTTAGATCTCTCGATCGCGGATTATTGGAAATACTATTGTATTCTATTGTTGTCGCGATCACCGTTGCTCTTATGGGGCTTGAAGGATTAAAATTATAATATAAATTAACATTTTAAAAATGTTTTAGGTGCAATTTGTAGATAATTTAATGGTCTTTCAACTTTTCTTTGAAAGTTTTTCTCTAGAATGCACCAATTTTGAGATATGACTGAAAAACACAAAAATGGGCATTTTCCCCATTTTACCCCTACTTTTCGAAAAAGTGTAACTCAAAAACGGTAGGACATTTGAAAAATGTTTTAGTTGCAATTTGTAGATAATTTTATGGTCCTTTATCTACTCTTTGAAAGTTTTTCTCTAGAACGCACCAATTTTGAGATATAAGCGAAAAACACAAAAATGGGCCCTTTCCCCCTCTCCCCACACTCCGCCAGTACCCCTAGTGTCCAGGACTTTTAGTATGTTTATGAACTAGTTACTCTGTACACGTTTCCGAAAAAAAAATCTCACGATCCCGCTCACGCACTCTAGACCCCCCTTTGAGCGATTCATTAAATGGACTATTATAGTTAAGTGTCTTATATTTAATTAAACTGGAAATAGCTTTTTTTAAGAAGGCAGGTCGCTATAGCCCTGACGTCACTGCGACCCATGAGGATCTATAGTGACTCACAAAGTCCTCCTGCAAAGTCTGTGACCCCATTCCTTGAGCACTTGCTTTGTGGTACTGGGAGTTATACCACAGACTGGTTCTGGGCCACATATGAGACTCTCGGCCCCAAGCCTAGCCAGTTCGTCAGCGGTTTCATTGCCGGGGACGTTACTGTAGCCCGGGACCCATACTAGGCGGAGGTTGTTGTTCCTTCCCAGCATGTTTAACGTCTCAATGCATTCCAGAACTAATTTGGACGAGACTTCTGCGACAGTTAGTGCTTTCAGTGCAGCTTGACTATCGGAGAAGATAAAAACGTTTTTATTAACTAGGGCCATCTTCAGGCTTTCTAGTGAACAACCGAGGATAGCGAAGACTTCAGCCTGAAACACGGTCGCAAACTCCCCCAAACAGGCGTATTTGCCTTTCGGTGGCCTGCTTCCGTAGAATCCGGCTCCCGCACGGCTGTCCTTCCTTGATCCATCCGTGAACCAAACTATGTCGCTAGGCCGGACATCGATTGGGATTTTTCTTTCCCAGTCCTCCCTGGAAGGTATAAAAACCTGGTATTGCTTCGGAAAGTTATGCACTTTGATCATGGCATCTGTTGGCATGGCCATGATAGGTGATTCACTGAGAGACTGTTCCAGCTGTCGAAATGGGGTGGAGGCCCAATTCGTCCTGCCTGCCGTCCTGGCCCTGAAATAGCTTTTATGATTATAGACTAGCTGTTGCCCGCGACTTCGTCCGCGTTAGCATAGTATAATAACTGTCAACCCCTATTTTACCCCCTTGGGGGGTTGAATTTCCAGGAACGCTTAAACACGTATCCAATAATTTTTAAATATTAGCCCAAAAATTAAGAATCATGTTTCTAACTCAAGAAATAACGGACTTTCATTCACACTTTCAACCCCAATTTCACCCCCTTGGGGGTATAATTTCCAAAAACGCTTAAATACGTATTCATTTATTTTTAATCAGTAATCCAAAAACAAAGTTTCATGTTCCTAACTTAAGAAATGACGGACTTTCATTCAAACTTTCAACCCCTATTTCACCCCCTTCGGGGTAAAATTTTCAAAATTCCTTCCTTAGTGGGTGTCTACTTAACAAAACAACCCTTCTCACCAAATTTCGTGTCTGTAACTTTAACAGTTTTTGCTCAGCGATGATGAATCAGTCAGTCAGTCAGGACATGTAATTTTATAAGTATAGATAAACCCAAATTTTTCTGCATTAAGGCAGATGATGATAAGATATTATTGCTAAGAACACTCTCGATTGTCAGCTTACAAAGAAAAATCTGGAACGAAATTAGTCAACGGTCCACCAGTTTGGATGCCGTGATGCCACGGATAGACACACACAAGCAGTTAAACTAATATCATTCTGTCTTTTTCGGGGGCTAAAATGCAATAAATTACATTGGATTTCTACTCATTTCTAGCCAGAATATAACCCAGAGATGAACTGATTAAAAAGAGCAACTGAACCAATAAGTTACTTGTAGAGCTACTTTTTTGTTTCCTCAGGGTCCGAAACTGGTATTGGTATCTTTTGTTTATGGTAGGGGAAGTCGCGCTCAGTTTAAAAAGTAATTTCATACCGAGCGAAATTCGTTATAATAATAGTATTCCACTAATACATAACAGCTTTGATCGTCAGCCACTTCATAATGGGTGGAATAAAAATTGAGAGCATCTCAAAGTTGTTGTTGGGAATCGTATTGAATTGACATTAAAAAGATCCCAATTCGCACCCAATAAAGGTTCATATCTAGATTATACACGTTTAGGTTGGGTAGGTGTTGTTTTAGTTTTAGTATAACAACAGATGGCGCTTTTAAAGTTAAACGTATATAATTTTTCTTCACAAATATTGACTATCGAATCACTATCGAATTTTTATGGTTAATTCAAACGAAAATCGCCGTCAGCTGAATGTTTACAGGTGGAAATGTCGTCTACGCGACGCCCTAGGATACATTGAGCGCAAAGTATATTGGTCATAACTTATTTTGCTGGCTATAAAATGCCTGTATAAAATGACTTTATATTCAAAAATTTTTTACATGTTCAGTAAAGCGACTGACGTTGAATCCCTCGTCTGCAATACGGCTGACGGTGATTTTTTGGTTAAACATGACCTCAATAATCATCCATCAAAGTTTCATTCGGTATAAAATCACTTATCTCAACAATTTTTTTTACAACTTTGAAATACTCTCAGTTAACATTCCACCACGGGTGCGGCGACTGACGCTGATTATATTGATTGATAAATATTAAGCTACCGCTGGACAAAAATTTGGTCGGTATGAAATCACTTATTAAACGATAGCACTACCTCCCCTACTATTAGGGTTAGGATCCTATTTCAAAATGGCACCAATTTAAAACCAGAGTGAAGTTTGCTTATATTTCAAAAGAATTAAAAAATATAAAAACGTCTGTAAGTAACGAAGGTTTCAAAGAGGATAACCTTATGCGCTGTACTTGTATAGTACGGCTCGGTACCAATGACCCTTCTCATGGCCAAACGAAAAGTTGTCTATTGTAAAGGTGTGAAGAATAACTTGAGTCATAGCTATAGCCTACATGTCCTGGAGATAGATCTGAGATACATCTAGATAGTTTATGTATTTGCTTAGAATGTAGGTAATACAAAAATTAGAGAAGAGAATGGCTGCTAGGCTTCTGCATAAAAACAAACAAGTTTCTTTTACTAACAAAGATATATTTTACGCAGTCTTTTATTATTCAAGATCCGTTGTCTTTGTCGGTCATATGATTTTCTAATATGCACGACAAAAACATCCAGACCTTGAGTTTTTTTGTAAGAGGGATAGGTTTAGTTCGGGGATTTGATCTTTGAGCACGGCGACCGAATCAAGAAATTCCGTAACGAAAATAAACCTAACACCCACCACTTCGACAGGCACAGCGTTGCCGTGCAATAGCTTTACTGCGGCAGTACCCGATCACGTGCCAGGAATTCGGCCAAGGGAGTCCGGCTTTTGTAAAAATGTGCATCTATGATAATCTATACTCTTTTTTTTTTTTTTTTTTTTCTTTTTTTCCCGGAGGGGGAAATGCATTACGCATACCGCCCAGGCGCAGGGGGCGACCCGAGTGGTGATGTGGGACTCCCGTAGCTAATGAGACCACGGTATACCCACTAAAACCCCCCCCATCTTCCGCCACGCCGCCTTTTGACGGGGCCACAGGAACGATACACACATCTGCGCCCCGCCAGCGGCCCGAAGACTCCACGATGGGCGCACAACACGTGCGCCCTCCTCCTCGGCCCCCACCAGGGCTGTAGCAGACGCCCCCCGAGTCTGCTACTTGGAGGCCATGTAGCAGATCAGGTCTGTGGCTCTGCCACCGACCACACCTCGGCCGCAGAGGATAGGGCAAGCGGCGCACCGTAATACCTACTTGCCTCTTCCTCTGCGGCCCCACCTCGGTGCGCATCCGCAGCGGACTTCTCCAGTCCGCTGGGAGCGCCCTCCTCGGGCCAGGCGGCGACACCGGCCGGCCCTGGTTGCCTCTTTGCTTCACCGCGGTTGTCCAAGCCGCGGTTACTAGAGCCCCACCGCCGCGACAAGGCGAGTAACCATCGGGGGGATGATAATCTATAGTCTAAACTAGTGGTCCCCAACCTTTTTCTCATGCGGGCAACAAACATGTTTTGGTCTTGGTGGCGCGGGCCGCAACAATAATTTTTTAGGGTTAAAAAATCATATTCTTCGAAATTAACCATTTAAAACTAGAAAAAATTTAACGACTATCACGTAGACTAGATACTTATTTTGCCGGTGGGCGTGAATTTAAAAATTGTTTAACATCACGCGGGCCATAATTAATAAAGTCCCGGCGGGCCGCGGGTTGGGGATAGCGAGTCTATACTATACTTAATATTATCCCACCAAAAACATTTCTTCTAAAATGCCGAGACGACCACCCTGTGAGAAAGATATTATGAGATCTCATGAAGAAGCTAGAGAGAAGCATAGAGCTTCTGAATCTACACGGCCTAACTCTACTGACACTAACTCAAACAAATTCTACATACCAGTAAATGGCTTCGCCGTTTCTCTACCGTCGCGGAGGTTATTTGATTTCTGTTCTGAAGTTAGTAACGAAACAGCCGAATTTATTATTTACTGATATTATATTATGTAGAATTTGTTTAAGTTAGGGTCAGTAGATTTAGGCCGTGTAGATTCAGAAGCTTGATTCTACATGAGATCTCATATCTTTTTCACAGGGTAAACCTTATGTGGTCCTCGAGGTAACTTTTTACAAGAAATGTTTTTGGTGGGATTTCAGTTCTTTTTGTAAGTTGGTTCTTGTAAGTATTTATTTAAAGGTTTTTTAGTTACTGTCTACAGTCCCGACTCCCGTGTAAACTCTTTTGTCCAAATCCCCAAATCTCCACCCCCCCATTTTAGGGGATGGGGGTCGAAAGTTATAAGTTTGTGTTTTTTTGTTGGTTGTATACTAAACTAAGATTAATTACCAAATTCCAGCTTTCTAGCACTTCAGTCAAATAGCCAAACATTTTGATGATCATCATTCATCAGTGTGTCAGTGAGTCAGTAACTCAGAGACGAAATCGATGTATTTCAGATATCAATAAAATCTAAAGTATTAGAGCTATTCAATTGAGATTTTGTATGTTTAATAGTCTATTATTGAGATCAAATCCTGAGAATATAAACTATCTGGTACATCGGAAACCAACTCTATGAGGGTTTAAAAAAACGACAGAGAAAAGGTAGGATAGTGCCCTTGCGCTTCGCTTGGCTCGTCTCGGCGGGTGCACTACCGTGCACCCAGATAAAGCTAAAGAGTTTGTTTGTTTGAACGCGCTAATCTCAGGAACTACTCGTCCGATTTGAAAAAATCTTTCAGTGTTATGTTAGATAGCTCCATTTGTCGAGGAAGGCTAAAGGCTATATATTATGACTAAGACTTATAGGAGCGAAGAAATAGAGGAAAATGTGGAAAAAACAGGGAAAATTATTTGAAAGGGCTTATCTCACGAACTACTGGAACAATTTTTATGTTATTTGGCACAAATAAACGTAGATTACGTGAAGGATCATAGGCTATTTTTTGTGGGCTAATCAAGCAAGCATTCTGGTATTTTTATACAAATGTCCTGCTAGGCTGGCTGGTTTATCTGGCCATTAGGTTTGGCGACCTGGCAACGACCTATATGAGTAATGAGAGTGACCAAGGTTATTAAATTCATAGCATAAAGGTTCAGTCGGAGCAAAATAAAACTGAATGCCCTACACAGTGTACTTAATACAAACACGTAGGCCGTACGATGCAGCTCGTAACAATATTACGCACTTCAAAGAAACGCATTTTCTATTGTTGCAGTCACTAATTGAAACTGATAATTTCAAAAAATGTCTGGATGAGACCTTTTTATTGTCAGCGATATTGCATTATTTACGTCTTATACGTTTACAATGTTGAGGTTTTTACTAGAAAAGGAAAGTTGCTATTTGAAAGGCTGCAGAAATAAATAAATAAAAAACATTTTACAGAACAATGTAGTAGTAAATTGAACATGAGAATTAATTAACTCTTGTATAGAGCAGATTTCAACGTGATAAGTTATTCATGTTTGAATAGAGGATTAGGGGGATACATTATCCTCATTAGAACTGGGGCTGTAGGTTACTAAGTACTGTTGATTCGGTTACAATTTCCTGTAACTCGTCACTGAAACTTGTTTATCAACAACTTGTAGGAAATGTTCATAGAGTTTGGGATTTGTTTTCCAAATAAAGTTTATAGGATTTAGACGTTGTGTCGTGTGCGTGTTTTTCAATAGTTTAGAAAGAGTTTAGACTTAAGTAGTACCTAGTAAATAGTGATCTTCGGTAATAATAATTTCTTGATAATATCATAAACTTACGTAATTCGCTTAAACTCTGTGAAAGCTTGGAAACTTTGGTAGAGTTTGATCTACGCGCTCTAAGTTTGGGCGGCTCGCGTTTTGCCCGGTGTTCGATGTTCACCTGCGACAACAACACAAGTATACTGCAGCCGCTCGGTGCAGCCGATAAGGTCAGACTGACACAAGGTGGGACAGACTTCACACGTTGCGACATACAACAAACATACAATATACTGTATCAAATACACAACTCACATACCGGCGCTAGATATCAATGAAAAAAAGTTTACGAATGCTCGCTCCCTGCGGCCTGCATTTCGGCTCAGTGTGAGTACGGACGTGGCGTGCGACAGACGGCCTCGCTGCTCTAAACCGTAAGTAAATTTATAAATAAAGTAGATATTGTGCGGTTATCGAGGCGGAGATATGTCGCCGTTGTTATATTGCGTTTTGAGGTTATGTGTTGAGTTACTACGCCGTGGCTGCGACGCAGTACCCAGGCGACTGTTGCTAGCCGACGCTACTGCGTATATGTTTATCGTCGCATGCAACTTTGTTTTTCCACACGAAATATTGTTTTTGTTGCCACACACGATAATTTTACGATATTTTGTTTTGATCGCACTTGTATGAGCCGCATAAAGTTGTTGATGATAATGTTTAAATACATTATGTTAATATTAACAATTAGTTTAATAATTGAATTGTAAATAATAACGAACTACAACTATTGATATAAATAATAATGCATGCTCAACTTTCACTGTTAAGACGTGTTAAGTCATAGTATGGTTAAGTGTTATGTCAATAAACTCTGTGTGTTAGCAAGATGCACAGCAGATGTTTTAAATAGTCTTTGATTGAATAATTTAGATCCAAATTAAATATAAACTTAGTTTTGCCCGTCCTCGTCAGTAAAATGATATAACGCGACGTATTACGCAGTTTTAAAATGCGGCATTCTTTTGCCAAAGAAAACGCGCATTTCCTGTCGTGGGAAAACTTTCTAAACTTACATACTGAATGTTATTAGTATATTATATTGATTTGGCCGATGCAATCGTAGTTATCTACCGATAATATTTGAGTTATACTTACCTATAGGCTATATCTCTACATCGTAGAGGAAAAATCATGTTGTTTACTATGTATACTAGTATAGAGTATAGTAGGGAATAATTAGAAGGTCAAACAGGCTATGGACTGGGTATTTCTTGTTTGAATCAAATAAATATTCGACATTTTTGACAAAAATTACTATGGTACATAATAGAGATCTCTACCTTACAGCAAATACGTTGGGTACGGTATGGGCCTAACTTCTAGGTAGAGCAGACTAATGAAATGAAATGAAAATATTTATTTCTGAGTAGGTTAACTAAGTTAACACTTTTAGAACTGAGACTAGAAATAGGGACTAATTTTATGTAGATTTGACCAACGAAATTGTCTATATTACTAACTCTAATTGTTGTTACTTATTAAAACCATCTTTATCGCCTTTGTTTACATAGGCTACATACATTAATTACCTATAATAATAATTGTAAGTCGCATTTTGATGTTTTTTGCCGTGGAAAGTAGGTTATGGCGTAGTTAGTACTTATGATCGGGCGTCACGAAGGGTATTGTAATGTAAATTCGGCGAGCCGTGCAAGGGCAGCCGGTTTATCGAGTGCATCGAGACAGAAAGAAATGACTGCCTGTCCCTCTCTGACGTTTTCTTTTTTTGTTGCCATGCATATTGACCAGTAGGGATGGGATAAAGTTAGAATAATTAGATCAATATTCGATACTTAATATTTGGTAGTAGAATAGATATTATGTCATTATTTTTACCACAAATAAATAGAAAGGAAACGGTTTGTCTCTTTCTAACGTTTTTTTTGCCATGCATATTGGCCAGTAGGGGTGGGATAAAGTTGTCGATATTGGATTCTTAAAATTTGGTAGCAGAATGTCAATATTTTTACCACAAATAAATTAGAAAAACTGTCTATCTCTTACTCACGTTTTCTTTTTTTTGCTGCCATACATATTGGCCAGTAGGGAGGGGTAAAAGTTGTCGATATTTGGTATATTATGCAATATTGTGATAAGTACTCGGTACTAACTAGTGAGGAAGTATCAAAATAACGCGAACAAGGCATAGACATCCATACTAACATTATAAATACGAAAGTGTGTCTGTCTGTGATTACCTGATTTTGATGAAAGGCATGCAGATACTTGGTGTCTTGTGAAAGGACATGGGATAGTTTTTGTTGCGGAAAAATGACAACAAGTCAAAAGGCGCAACGCAGTTGCGGGCGTCATTAGGGGTCAATTTAGACCGCAACGCGACGAGGCGAGGCGAGGCGCGGCGCGGCATAAAATACTTCTTCTTCTTTTTTATTAATGGCTCCTTAGTGAATCGCCAATGTCAGAGTGCGTTGACAAAAACTCTGCCTTATGAGTAGGATTTGTGAAAAAACAAGGGTACGGTGAATTACGAACGTGTACGGTGTCTGTTGACAATTCCTTAACCTAGAACAAACACAAACATAAAGAGTTAGTAGGTACCACACCTTATAATTTAATTTGGTTAGTAATTAGTATGTATAAATGTACATAAAGTTTTTACAAAGGGAGTATTTACAAAGGATAGGACAGATTTGAAATCGGTAGGGCGAGGGATTGTAGGAGGAAGGATATCATATAATGAGGATTGGTTCTTTGGACAGGAAAAGAAAATATGATCTAAAGTACCCTCGTCTATGCCACACTCACATAATGAACTGTCTCTAACCCTAATTTTGGCTAAGAAAACAGGTGAACAACAGTGACCCAGTCTGATTCGGCAAACTGTTGAGCAAACTGTTTTACTTGCATATTTAAATTTAAAAAACCATGGTTTAATGGGGATACTATTTTGGATTTCAAAATAGTATTTACCCTTATCTACACTGGTTCTTGACCACTCATTATGCCAATTAGTGTACAAGTCTTTTTTAGCTAGAGGAATTAAGTCCTGGCAATAAACCTTATACTGACTAGTTGTACCTGTTGTTATAGCGTCCTTAGCAAATGCATCTACACTCTCATTGCCAGTTATTCCACTATGTCCTGGTATCCAAGCCAGAGCAACTTGAATATCTTGTGTGTGGACACCTAAGGAGAAGCGGTCTTATTTTTAAGACTAAAGGAAATCTGCACTTGGAACAAAACTGATTAGAGTTAATGGCCTCCAGGGCGCTTCTTGAATCCGAGAGTATAATGGACTTGTTGAGGTGGTGTGATTCAACAAATGATAGTGCCTCCATAATGGCTAAGGTTTCTCCTGTAAATACGGATGAATTTGGAGGTAACTTAAAATTTAGAACTACATTAAAACGCATCACAGACGGTGAAGATAATATAAAATATATTATTATCTTAGAGCATATTTTAGAATATCGCTCACCATAGAAATTCTATGAACCATCACACACGACGAAGTTAATTTATATTTTATATTTTGTATCTTAAGGTCACCGAGCGATATGGAAATATATATTTCGTACCTTAATATTTTATCTTAAGATACGAAATATATATTTCGTATCTTAATATGTTATCTTAAGATGCGAAATATATCTTTATGAATAGGTACAGGATGTTTTTGTGTCGGGCAGCGGGCTCATCGGTGATCGGACGCACTAGTGTGCGTCGCGTCCCGTCAGCAAGCCCGTTTTCAAAGGCCTGTAACTCGAGAACTATTGAAGCTACATTAATATATTTTTTGGAGCAGAGTGCTCTAAATAGGGCTCTATTGTAGAGTTTTTAATCATAATCCAAATCATTACCGTTTCAGAGATCTGCGTGGGCTTGCTGACGGGACAGGACGCCAGCAAGCCCACCGGTTAATCACGTCTAACTCCTTTCACATTCTAGTTTCGAAGTTGATTTCACGGGAGCAGAGTGCTCCAATTTTGCTCTAAAATTTGAACCATAATACACGATAGTACTGTCAACGGTTCCCGAGATCTAGCTTGGGCGTGCTGACGGGACAGGACGCCAGCAAGCCCACGGTTGTTAGCTCGCAGCGTCGTTCGTATTAATGCTCCAATTTATTTACTTGACTGTAGAGGTGCTCCATTTTTGCTCTAAATTCTGATATATTGAAAATACACCTAGCTCGATTGGGCTTTCTGGGGGGACGCACACAGCTGTCCTCCAAGAGTTTAGATGCGTCCGTAAAAATAAGCAGCCAGTCCCTAAAGTGCTTGATTGAACTGGGTATTAGGAAAGACAGAGCCCTTAGCAATTGGAAAAAGTATGTATTTGACAGATTTCAATTGCGTGAGCCGTCTTGCGAATCTGTCAAATCCATATAAATTTATAAATGCATCTACGCGTCGTGTCGCGGTCTGAATCAACCCGTTTCATAAAAATTAAAGTTTTATGTTTCGATTTGCCGTTTGAATTTTAATGATTCTGATATATTGACTAGTACTTTGTAGATAGGTAGTTGAAGTGATAATATATACTAGAATTCAGGGGTTCCCAAACTGTGACGTGTAACTGCGCTGCAGGATGAAAAATATTGGGAAACCCTGTACTAGATGATGCCCGCAACTCTGTTGTGCCAAAAACAAATAAATTTTTCCGGGACTCATATCTCGGCAATCTCCATACCCAATTTTATAAAAATCGATTTAGCGGTTTGGTCGTGAAGAGGTAGAGGAGACAGACTGACATACACACTTTATCATTATATTCGTTTGGAAGTATGGATATTAGGTAGTTTTGTTGTTAATTGCATATTGCATCCCCACAATGGGTCAATGTTTCTCTACATTGTTATTCGCCCTAACAACATTTGTGAGATAATTTTATGTGTATTGATAATGAACCGGCGGCGTTCTAAAATAACATAATGACGCATATTTTGTGTGAATATATTATTCCATAGTTACAATTTATTTTAATGTAATGAGGCGCTTGTTACACCTAACTTTGGAAGTGACTTTAGAAGTTGCAAGTTTTGAAAATTCTTTCCATATTTCCATATTTTATTTTAAGTATAAATATGTACCTACTTAGAAGAAATCTAGTTTAAATTGCTAATAGGATTTAAATGAAATTGTGTACACTCACTTATAAAAAAAAGTGTGGCATAGCATTTTTTTATTTTATTAACCCATAATAATAATTATAATTCGCATAGGTACGTCTAGTCGCACGCACACAAACACCGTGCTGAAGTCTTATTGATACACCATGTATAACAGGCTATACAGATGCGCTAAACCTTTTGCATGCAAAATCTGCGGCGCAATTCGCGTACCAGGTGCAAGAGTCGTTGACCGGCGCCCAAGGTTCTCCGCCCGTCTGCCGTTTTATAGCTAACATAAGGCACAGTATAAATGCCATACAGTAGTCACTCTAAGTAACCTTCAGTTGAAATAAGTATGACGTAAATCTCTAATGTTGTTTTACCGGCCTCATGCCTTGTTACTTGATTGAAGATAGTGACAGAAGAAATAGTAGATTTTAATGTAGAACATTTATACTTACTTATTTGCAAAATGTGATTATTATCATTTATCATCATCTTTATCTTTAACGTTCCTAACTGTAGTTAGCGATAGTATATTGTTAAAAATAATCGGCCAAGTGCGAGTCGGACTCGCGCACGAAGGGTTCCGTACGGTTATAGAGGAAAAATAGGCGAAAAATTGTGTTTTTGTATGGGAGCCCCCCTAAAATATTTATTTTATCATTAATTATTATTAGACTACAGATAAATGTGTTCAAAAAGGTAAAAAAAATACGTTTTATTTTGTTTTTAGTATTTGTTTTTATAGCGGCAACAGATATACACATTCTGTGAAAATTTCAAGTCTCTAGCTATTACCGTTCTCGAGTTACAGCCTGGTGACAGACAGACGGACAGACATCGAAGTCTCAGTAATAGGGTCCTGTTTTTACCCTTTGGGTACGGAACCCTAAAACACGACACGACAGTCTTAAGACAAATCATAAGCTATAATAATATAATAATAATAAAATACACCCACGCAAACAAATATTTTGTCTTACAATAATAGTCTGTCTTAAGGCTCCCACACAAAATTGCGAATTTGCATCGCATCGCTTCGCAATGTAATTTTTAGAAGTGTTGTTGCAGATTTTTGCGATGCGGTGCGAATTCGCAGTTTTGTGTGGGAGCCCTAAAACTGCAGCGACTCAAGTCTCACTTGAGTGCGAGCTCTGCAAAGTTTTCAAGAGTCTGGTTTAGGATTCTTACAGACTTGTCGACAAGTGCCGTTCGTCAGTAAGAAGCCGTAGTACAATTTACAGCCTACTTTTATGGCAATAGGCAAAAGCTATTTTCCTCTACTACTTTCGTTTCGAGTTACGTCCAACTTGATATGTCACGTGTTTAAAGTGTGTCACACGTCTATTTCAGGAGTCCCTGGGCGGGGTGTTCGGTTCCGGCACATCGGCGGAGGTGGAGCGGCGGGAGGGGGGCAAGCGCGGCCGCAGACCCGGCAGGAAGGCGCAGCTCGACAAGCAGGACATGAAGGCGAAGCTGGGTGAGTCGTGCTGTCTCTCTGATGTACTGAGAGTGTCTCTTGTTAGGGGGCTTCCACAAATTACGTGAGGTGTTTTTATTTTATTTTTTGACCCCACTTGGTGAGATTTCGTGAGATTTTATTTAACCTCCCCACCCCCCCACAAATCTCACGTGAGATTTTTCAAAATGTGGGTTTCTTACGTAAACGTTTGGTTTGACAGTCAGTAGATTTTCTTTCGAACGAATTTTTGAATAATCTTAATCGTATAACGATTACGCTTAAAACTTAAGCATACGTACAATCTGGGTGAAATGGACCAAAATAGTATTATTTTGTTGAGAAAAAAATTACGTGAGATTTGCCGAGACCCCCCTCTCCCCAACGTGAGATTAGATGAGATTTGACTCGACCCCGTCCCCCCCTTAAACACCTCACGTAATTTGTGGACGCCCCCTTAGATAACGACGGCGGAGGTAGAGCGGCGGGCACATACACTTTAAGGCCGGATAACTTTTTGATGTTGCGGGAGTGAGTCCATGAGTGATAGAATGTAGTTGTTTTCCATCCGGGTGTGGCGATACCCAAAAATAGCGCCACAATCCTGCGTCCTTGGTATTTTCTAACATAGTGTTATGTATTTCTACCTGCAGAGCGCAGCAGGCAGTCGGCGCGGGAGTGCCGCGCGCGCAAGAAGTTGCGGTACCAATATCTGGAGGAGCTGGTGGCGGACCGCGAGCGATCCGTCATGTCGCTTAGAAAGGAGCTCGATATGGTACTGACATTTATATTATAGTAATATTTATATAATACTAGCTGACCCGGCAAACGTTGTTTTGCCATATAAATTATTTCTAGTATCAATATAAAAAGTAGATAAAAACCTATTCTCAGGCGTAAGGGGGGTATTACATTATCATTTATATTGGATCATTTATAGGATCATATATAGGATCCAATAAAAATGATCATTTGATCATATCTGCATATTACATTATCATTTATCATTGATCCTATTTTACGTCATATGTGGTTTCAATAGCCAATGGGGAGCGCTAACGCTGACAGGTATAAACATCAGTGTTACTAGATCTCAGAGAATTCGATTTGTCAAAAGACATCGTCATTTTTAATATGGCTTGTTTTATGTTATTTCAGCAAGATTATTCAAGTATATTATTAGAAAAATAATTACATTACATCATTTGAAACATAATAACTAACAAGAAATTAAAAACTCTTTTTTATATTAAATAACTGGCAACACTAATTTCTATGACCGTATTGGATCCAATCTCTCAGCAAACGTCAAAAATCTATGATCAAGGAAGAAATGAATCATTTATCTATATTACATTATCCAATATAAATGACTCAATGATCTAGGATCCAATATAAATGATAATCTAATACCCCCCTAAGTCCTAACGAGCCCTTTAGCTAAACCTCTTAGTTTTATTTATTCACGCCGAAGCATAGCTCTACCAAGAATAAGTGTGAGGTTAATCCACGCTTCGCCCATTTGTCAAACCGGCTCAAAGAGATCCTACCTGTATAGATATTTCGGCTTTATAGAAAATCAGCGTGAAAAATGCCTATGTTTCGTCGAGTAAGTGAGATAGCTAAAGCCAAAAATTTTAAGTATCAGAAACGCAACTCACAATACTTGAAAAGTTTAATCCTTCAAGCCCCATAAGAGCACCGGTGATCGCGACACCAATAGAATACAATAGCATCCCGATCGCAGGATTAAATATCCTTTAATATTGCAACACTCGAAACTCGCATCGTCATATAAATTATGTAAATTATATTTCTTCAATTTTCAGTACTACAAATGGAACCAGGAGCTTGACCAGGGCCGCATGCCTGAAGGCCTAGAGGCGCTCCTACAGGAGATGGGAGTCGTCAAACCGGAGGAACAGAAGCATTTCTGATGACAGCTACCACACGCTACCGGCAAAGAAGAACAGGTACCACAACATACCAGCAAAGAAAAACAGGTACCACAAATTACTATCGAAGAAAAACCGGTACCAATTGCAAAAAGGACAAGCAAAAGAATACAAGCAATTAAAAGTAGGCAAACAGTGGAAAAATAGAACATTACAATAGGGTAACATTTTCAAAACGTGCCCACAAATTATTTTCATCGATGTTAAAATAGGTACTTACCACAATATAAACTATAACAGAAAAAATAGACTTCATAAAATGTATATCAGTAACTTGAAGAAACATTACAGAATAATCTATGACTTTCAAAAGGAGTACCACAATTACTTATCAATAGCAAAGCAGGTACCACAGACTAGCTTTCATGTTAATATTATGCAGTTTAGTTTTAACTTTTAATCTTAGGTTAAGAAGCATTGATAAACGTTCTTATGTGAGACGTTTTTAGTCTGTTGTTTAAATGCGATCAACGTCTCACATAAGGGGTAATATAAGTTTGACTTAACAAGCTCTCGATTTAGGTATATCTATCATATTAACCGTATATTATAAAATACTTCAAATTCTTATAAAAATGTTAAGTTATATGCATAAAAATTATGTTTATTGTATATCTATCTCTATAGATAAAAATGAATTTTTAATTTTGTTAGTCTCGCAAAAACACGAGAACGGTTGGACCGTATTGGCTAATTTTAGTCTTTAAATATTCCTGCAGGCGTAGCATGGTCACCTTAGAAACAGTTTCTTTCTACGGAAGAATAGACATAGTGACAGTTAGACAATGGAAATCCGCCATTTTGCCGATAGAATCTGTCAGTATGTCGATTCTTTCCCATTTCTACGGTTGTTATGCTAGCCCTGCAGGAAGTCCAGGGAAGGTTTTTAAGGAAGAAAGTGATACGAAATTCACCGGTTTATATAATAGTTTATAAAATATAATATGGATGTTTATTTTATAAAAAATAAATGAAACACACAAAATAAAGCGTGACTTCTAAAGATATTTTAAAATCATTAAGGATTATAATAATCTGACTACATAATATAACGAATATCCAATTAAATATTTTTTGGTATGATAATATTACGGTAAGTTTGGCACAAGTAATATAATAATATAATAAATATAAAGCTAATATTGTGTATAATATATTATTTTTATACTGAAAACAAAACTAAGTATGTAGGTAACAACGTAAGTAAACAATAAAATCTAAAAATATATTATAGTCTTATGCTTATTAATAGAGAACTTATGCATATTATGCGTGTATGAAGCATCGATATAATATTTTGTGTAATAGGCTCGTCACTAAACTTAGTCGTTTAATTTTTAATCATCAGCCATCATCTTATTTTTTTAATCGTTTTCTGCAATATTGGTTTTCTGAACGTTTTTTTTTTTATCTGGACATCAGTCAAAGTTAATTTAAATTCTGTTACATTACAAACTAGTTCTCCAAACTATCTAAATAATAGCAGAGGCATTTCACATACATTTTTAATTTCAAAATTTTCGCTACAGGACACAAGGTATAACTCGATACTACAAAATGCTACAAATAACATCCCTTTGTATGATGATTTAAAAAAAAGTATTATTTTTAAAGTAATCTACAGAGTTGCCAGTAATTGTTCGCGACTCTAAAATAAAGTGAAATAAAATAAAACATTTTTTGTCCACCTTCAATGTTTGTCACAAGTAAAGCCTGGCAAAAAAGTGCGTTTTAAATAAGGGCGCTTTTCTTTTATTAAAGGCTACGCTACGTTTAAACGTACTTTTGACATAAAATGTACAAGCGTTGACAGGTAGTGTGATGTTGCCATAAATAAAAACTTTTAGTTCCATCTTTCACCGCGCCAGACTCTTTTTTGCCAAGCCTTGTGTTGTGTGTTTTGATTTTTTTTAGTTTTGCGACCAATCACATAAGAGGACATGCAATGTTTTTAAATTTTAAATATGTGGCTAATTTAGTATCTAGTTCTAGTGAGATCCAGTAGTTTCTGCTACATTTGGACCAAAACCAAAAGGCAAGTTACGAAAGTTTATGGCTGAATGGAAGAACTAGCGAGTATTTCTATTCACTTGAACTTTGCACTGAAAAAATTGTAAGCATTTACATTTTTTAGGTTTGTTAGACTTCACAAGATATCCGACTTTATAAAATTTAATCAATAATTCATTCAAAAAATGAGATAGTAGCAAACCTAGTGTCTTTTTAAAGAAATTATAAAATACGTTATATTTATTTTGTATATTTTATGAATCATTTAATACGCACACATATCATGTAGTTATAAGCGCGGCAACTCGATAGTAGGGTAGGTTATAACTGGTAAAGTACTTGTTTTTTTTTAAGTTTTTTTTTATATTAGGGCTATTTTTATCGTAATCATGACGTTTTTTAAATAACATTTTCTTATTTTTTTCGTTTTTATGTTTTAATTTAATTTCAATTAACAAACTCACACAATTTAAGTTTATCAAAATCTAAATAACTTTTAGTTTTGTAACATTTTAACTTAAGTGCCAACATAACGTTTTATCTTATAAATTCTAATTGAATTTATTCAAAACAACTTCTAAATGTTAATAGAAATGAATAAATAATTAATTAATGAGTAATGTGCGTCTGAGATTTGAGAAAATAATTATGTTTATAATCTTTATATTTAAGATGTTTCAATGATTATAAACTTAAAATGTTGTTTCATATTTCAGTCTGGGTATAAATGATTAGATTACGAAAATGTGTTCAAACCATAAAGTTAATATACCTAGCGGAATAGAGAAACAAAGGCCTGAGCAAGCGAGATGCCACTATCAGTAACACCGCGTGGTAAAAAGAGACGTGTGATACATGACAGCAGCACTCTTTTTTTGACGTCCAGTCGGCACGTGCCGCACGTTGTCAATATAATCTCATAGAATTCATGTTCAATCATGCTTGTGTAAGTGTATACGTACACATATTTTTCACACAGATGAAAACCAATTTTGGTTACGTTTGACAGCTCGAGATTGTTGCTCTATTCCGATAGGTATATTAACTTTATGGTTCAAACACAATTTTCAGTGCTCACAAAACTCTTCATATTTGAACACATAAATATTATTTTAATGTATTTTTATATTTTAATCATTACGATATATTTTTTCAAATTAACAAGCTGCAAGTTTTAGTAAATTAAATCGGTCAAAACCCTAGTATGGGAGACAATCTTATAGTTTCGATAATTTTTTTATTTAATTATTTATTTTATTATCATTTATCAGACACTTAAACTAGCATTACTGTATAATCTAAAATCTAAATAAATCTTCTTGCCGGGTCCGTGGACCGTGACTTATAGTTTCGATAATTTTTTTATTTAATTATTTATTTTATTATCATTTATCAGACACTTAAACTAGCATTACTGTATAATCTAAAATCTAAATAAATCTTCTTGCCGGGTCCGTGGACCGTGACTTATAGTTTCGATAATTTTTTTATTTAATTATTTATTTTATTATCATTTATCAGACACTTAAACTAGCATTACTGTATAATCTAAAATCTAAATCTTCTTGCCGGGTCCGTGGACCGTGACGAATTGAATTTCCAGTTCCAATTTCCAATCTGTTATACATTTTAAATATTACCTTAATTTTTTTATTATTATGGACCGGACTGTAATATAATCGTTTGTTTTTAAGTTTTGTTTTACGGATATCTTAGATTTATTTTGCGATGCACTTCCTTCGTTCAATTACTAGTTTTTAGTTATAGCCTTATAAAGACTGTCAGTGAATTACAGTACGTCTACATTGGAAATATGTTATTAAAATTAATCAAGTCACCCTCAATCCAATTTTTTTCAGTAGCATAGCCTTAGGGGGCTGTATGTGACCTTTTTTGGCCTTAGCGCATTTTTTTTCATACATGGGTGTTACTTATCCATGCAGTGCCGAATTTAATTTTTTTATAAGTGTAGGCCACTTTACTTCTTCCGTCCCATGTACGTAATCAGTTGGCCCCTAGAACGGCTCCTAGGCCGCGGCCTATACGGCCTATTTATAAATGCGGGAATGTGACCATGGCACCTTGTAATTAATATTGCTAATATAAGGGCTTACGAGAAGTGTTTCATTATGTTGCTCTTTCACAGTCATCAGTCAATCGAACATTTAATGCGCTTCTGACTTTGCATTGCAGGATGTAACAAAACAAAGTAATAATAGTTTATGGTATGTTTGTGTATATGGCTCTTAAATAGAGTTCACCGCGAAAGTAGGAGCGTTAAAACAGTAAAATATTTTTCTTGTGCTTTGTATGGGCAAGCGCCCCAGTACGGCGTCATTATTTATTTGTCCATACAAAAGTAAAATAAAAGTTACTCTTTCAGTACTGCTATAATACTTTCAACCATGTTACAACTCTATACAGGGAACACATACATACCCTAAAGTAATATCACATTGTTCTGTATACATAATACATTCGATAGTATAGTGCATTTTGTCTCCCAGACGTCTGATTTTTAAGATCTTTAAAGAACGTGTATAATTTTCGCTTGCAGTCTTTATAACTAGCTTATTCGTGGTTTGCCGTGATATTAATTAAGAGTTTAACTATTGTTTATTAGGTTATACTTAGCGTAAGTATTGTCGGCCATCCGCCTTTAATGTCACTAAAAATTTAAAATAAGTATGTAGTATCTATTATATTATAAACAATATTTACATAAAAATGAACCTATTTTAATGTGTACTTACTTCAGTAAAGCTTATACATAACGAAAAAATTATATTTTTATACAAAAAATTGTTTTCATGTAGGTACATGCAGTATGTATCACAAAAAGTATCATTATTTTATTTACTATGTATCTACAACTGTGCAAATGTTGTTTAAGTGTTTAAACACACTAGCCCGAAAATACGTCAGTCAGTCAGTCAATATGATTACGTCAGCAATGCGCTACTCATACAATGTAACGCGACGTAATTTCGGCATGGTGTGCCATCGGTAATTTAAAATACATTGCAAGCGTAATCATGCCGAACTTCGGCCGCGTTTTTTCGGCCTAGTGTGTTTCAAAACTATAAGCTGAACATTCTAAGATTTCTTTTATACTTCAAATACTACTACAACCAAACGGAAATCCACCTCATATATCTTTAAAGTCTAGAATAATTTATTTTTCCTTAAAATTATATAGGGTAAAGCACCTGTTGTTGGCTCCGTTAGATCAGCCGTTAGTGCCAATAACTATAGTGCATTTTTCGAAATAATTTATCTTGCTCCTTTATTTATATGAAGTTTGTAATAAATTATATATTTTTAATTATTAAAATTAAAATGAGTAATAAAGTTTTATTTTCTCTGAATAACGTTATCATATTTTACATTTATGGTTATTGTCTACAAAACATGTTTTCATGTTTTTATTTCAATACGAGTCTTCGTAAATTGAAATAATATAAATAAATATCTTTTTCTAATATTCATACCATGTTTAAAGCTTATTGTAAT
This sequence comes from Polyommatus icarus, assembly GCA_937595015.1. Taxonomy (NCBI): domain Eukaryota; kingdom Metazoa; phylum Arthropoda; class Insecta; order Lepidoptera; family Lycaenidae; genus Polyommatus; species Polyommatus icarus. Next base: position 21,586,489 of record OW569323.1, on the reverse strand, counting down.
TAATTAAGGGTGGGTTGCACCAACTTATTTTTAACTATAACAGCTTTAAATATAACAAAATGTCCAATGAACTGTCAGATCTCTAGTTAAAGTCAATAATTGAAGTCATATTTGCCGATAACCTTAACTATAACAATGACTCTGGTGGAAGTTGTAACCCACCCTTAGTTGTTTGACTAGATATTAATATTAGTCTTAGATTTTACTTAAGTAACCCTTTGTAAAATACGTGAATGCTACTTATCGAATCCCAGTGATAATTAAGGAAATAAAATTGTTGCCTCAATCTTAATACCTAAAGTACAGTACCAATATTTTACCACCCAAGCTTAGCGAAGGAGTTAAAATAAGAAACACAAAACTGATGTAAATGAAGTCGGTTAAAAATAATAGGAAATAGTAAGCTGTCAAACAGAAGAAAAGAATAAATTTACAGGAATTAAAGGAGTAGAGAAAAAGGCAGGATCATTCTGAAAAAAAAATCTTGAGAGAAATAAAATAATTTCAATACTATAGGATCTTGTAATTAATTTTAATGGTTACTCAAGTAAGATGCTTTCTTATAATTAGTCATAATTAAATTCCTTCCTAATATGAGGAGGTTATGTTGATTTTGTTTTACACCTTCATACTACTTACACAATATTTTAAGTGTAGGTGGAAGACTACTTGAAACATTATTAAAATTAATCACAACTTGTATTAGTAGAGGAATAACATCGTCTATTTTAAAAGTGTAGAACACAGCAAACTCTCAGATAAAATAATCCTGTTATTTTCCTGTAACCTAACCTTTTTCACGAAGGGGAAACCCTTGGGTGACAAAAAATGATTGCATACAGCGGCAACTTGTATCGTAAACTTGGGGCCTGTTTCACCACTTCCTGATAAGTAAGTGCCGGATAGGCTATCTACTTAACTTGACAGATAGAGTATAGAGCATCTGTCAAATAAGTTGTGGATAGCCTATCCGGCTATTATCAGGAAGTGGTGAAACGGGCCCTAAAATTCAATTCATTCATTAAGTCAAGGTCATGCCTGTACCTACTGTAGCTTAGGTATTAAAAACTTGAAGAGCAGCATCCCAATGATTCTGCTATTTTAATCCTGAATAAATCTTCGATCCCGTCCAAATCCTATTATACATCAAATCAGTATTATCATATTTTAAGGTGATGCCGCACTAAGCAACGCTACAGCGGCGCGACGCGACATGAAGTGTTCCATAAAAGTGACGTTTTGTGTCGCGTAGTGCTGCTTTTTTTTATTAATTTCCACCCCCTAACGTTATTAGGGCTTGTTGTCGCGTAGTGCTGCTTACCTTATACGATTTCATACAAAGAATATATTTTGGCCGTGACTTGTCGCGACGCTCGACCGCTGCAGCGTATTGTCGTTTTAGTGCGGTCTCGCCTTTACATCAAACAAACGTCGCTCAAGAAACAATCAGATCAAAATCAAACGTGAATGTTAATCAAATCAAACGTCTTTGATTAAAATAGTAGAATAGAGGTACTTATTTAAGTTAAGTATCGTTTTATAATATAAAGGTATTGTTAAATTATAGTAGGGGAGCCCAAGAAGGGATTTTGCGACATGCTCGAGCGTTTCAGATTAAGCTTGTATAGCTGTCTAGTTATCATGGTATAGAAATCAGATTTCTTACGTGGTGGGTTAAAAATTATCGGCCAAGTGCGAGTCGGACTCGCGCACGTAAGGTTCCGTACCGTTATAGAGCAAAATATAATAGGCCAATGTAAAAACCTACTAGGTCTTCATGACGCTCTAATAGTTACACATTAGCACTCTGGGCTCCCCTGCTATTATTGTTGATTACCCCAATAACCGCGAGGTTAGAATCCGTGGCAAACGAGTAATAATTTTTCAGCTTCGTTCGAGTATTCGTATTAGGCTTAGCTTATTTTATTATATAGGTGTGTATGTTCAAAGCTAGTTTTAATTAATGTGTGTTTAATTAAGTTTTATATACTTATTTTATTATTTTACTGTCAAATATCGAAAACCAATTAGGATAAAAAAATGCTTTATACTAATTTATAAAATATATATTTTAGCATTATATTATGTATATCTACCTACTTAGACTATTTAAATGTAAACGTTAGGTTTTGATGGCAATAAATCCATACTAATATTATAAAATATGCGAAAGTGTGTCTATCTGTCTGTCTGTCTGTTACCTCTTCACGCCCAAACCGCTGAACCGATTTTGCTGAAATTTGGCATGGAGATACTTTGAGTCCCGGGAAAAAGGATACTTTTTGTTCCAAAAAAATGTACGGTCCCCGCGCGATACACTAGTTTTGGCGCAACGGAGTTGCGGGTATTATCTAGTAGTATTGAATATACAAAGGTCCTCCCTCGTATTTTACACGTGCGTCCCCAAAGTTTATTTGAACAAAGAAAAGTTTTTCAATCTGTATGTAGAAATATAAGTTGTTTAAGTAAACAATATGTTCTAGATCAGTGGTCCCCAACCTTTTTTTCATACGGGCCACAAACATGTCTTTGACTTGGTGTCGCGGGCCGCAACAAAAATTTTTTAGGGTAAAAAATAACGTTCTTCAAAATTAACGATTTAAAAGTGGAAAAAAATTTTTAGACTTTCACGACGACTACATTATTTTGCCGGTGGGCGTGAATTTCAAAATGGTTTAACATCATGCGGACCACAGATAAAGTCCCGGCGGGCCGCATGCTGCCCGCGGGCCGTGGGTTGGGGATAGCTGTTCTAGATCTTTCAGTGTTTTCGTTTTAACTTTGCGAAATGAATTTTGTATTGAAGGCTTAGCTTATAAGGCGCAGGGAATATGAACTTTATATTGTTAAAATTGTTTTGAGTCTGTATGTGTGAGAATTTGTGGTAATTATTGATTAAAAAAATTATTTTCCTGTAAAAGAAACTAAAAATGTTGGATAAATATTACGTAATTTTATAATTACTATGTTTGACGTAAGACAAAAAGTTTTAGATTTAAGTATGTTAATTTTTAACTTCAAATAAATGTTTGTAATTTAATTAATTTTTTATTTTTCCTCCACCTAATAATTACATAATAAAATTATAACATCTACATCTCGTAATAGCAATGATATTATAGTTGTTTAATCTTAATTAAAACTATGGGATAGCAAGTGGGAAAAAAATATTTAAATTACTAATATTACTTATAAGTTGAAATATTAGGCAAGAGAGACACAATATCTTACCACTTTGTTAAACGACTTTTAACTGTCAGCAAGTGTTTTATGTATCCACTTGTTGCCACATTTTATTGCATATATTTGAATTGCATTATGTTGGAAGAGCCTGATTTCCTATTACTGTCTTTGCTGTGTAAGTAAATACTAAATTCTCTTTCGAGGATTTTATACGACTACAGCGAAGTCATCAGTCGATTACCAAACTCATTTACAGATTTCAATAATCAAGAAATGTCTTAAATTAATCCACAATAATCGAAAAAACGAGGTTACGACTGTTGCGAGGTACGAGGCTCCTGAGAAATGGGTTCGCCACGCTCGCTCGCTACGGAGTGACGGACTCATTTCCTCTCTATCGTAGATGTAACCACCAAACTGTGCGTGTGAGGTCTGTTCAATTGTTAAAAACATATGTGTGGCACTCGGGGACTGCCGCGGTAAAGCTATTGCATAGCATTTTTCATCAACTTATGCAATTATAATTCGCATACGTCTAGTCGCACCCACATAAACACCGTGCCGTAGTCTGACAACGCCGCGTCGCACCGCCGCACTGTGCCGGTCGGAGTTGTTAGGTTTTTCGTTACGGACTTTCTTGATTCGGTCGCCGCGCTCAAAGCGCGATAAAAGCTATGCATTAGTTTAATCAATTGCGGAGGAAATGTGGTGTACCTATGTTAGTCGAGTGCGTTCAATTTTCAACCCCTGGATTCCTCGAAGCTTGCATGTATTTCTGCTGTGGATTAACCTATTTGTTTACACAAATAAGGCCAACACATTTTTAACCCTTGTAATTAACGGAACCTCGTGGCGAAGGATGGACGCTGGTTCCTGAAATTGAAGCCTTAGTAAGTGGTCAGTCTTCAGAATGTATCTAGGTATGTATGGAAAATTGTAATACGAAATGGAAAACTGGAAATTGTATAAGAATGACAAGAATTAAGAAAATATGACTTAATATTATGTAATAGCTATGTAATAGAAAGAAGAAATAAATAAAAGTTAAATAACTAGCCCTAATAATGTTAGGGGGGTGAATAAATAAAATAAAAAAAATGTATCTAGGTAGAGAATTTCTTTCGGAGAAGACGATGGCGGACTGTCGTCTGATGATACCAATTTCTCTGAGAGCACATTTTTAGAGGTAAGTAAAGCTATAATAGAATATTCACGCCTCAGATAGTTAATCAAGAAACTTGGAAACTTAAAACTTAGTTACCATAAACTTAGAACCTTAAATTTTGTTACCGAGTTCCTTAAACCTGTTCAGTGACGATACCTCCAGGTGTAATAGACTTTGACTCGCAAAGCCGCGGATCGTTTGCTACAAGTTTACTGTTTATGCACGACTTTGAGGAAATTGATATTTACTTAGTCGGTAGTTGGCTTTGATGTAAGTTATTCTTACCTAGTATTAATATGCAGTATCAGCGTTAAGGGGGCGAATCCGAACGCCCGGGGCAAGGAGGTGCTCCACAATCATTACCACCTGATTACAATTTCTCTACATTTAGGCAGTACAAGAGTGAAACGCTGAATTAGTTTTCTTGTAACGACATTGGTTACACAGAGCAGTTAAAATGTTACCGGGGCGCTGCGTTGGTACTTAGTATGCTTACCAGCATTGAGATATTATTACATACTTTATCCTCAATCTGTGCTTACCAGCTTGTCCGAATAGATGACAACAAAATCACGTTTGTGTTTAAATATATTAATTTGTAATATTATGTAAGTATTATATTTGTTTAGGGAAAGTACAAGTACTATCAGAGAAGTTGATTCATAGGCGGACCTACGTTATGGCAAAACGCAAACCCAGCCAACAGATCTGGGGGCATGGCAGTGCCCCCGCCAAGTCGAGTCACGACTCATTGAATTTATGTAATCCGACCAAACGACGGATCTGTCAACTGCCTATGCATGAATTTCTTCAATCTTCATCAGAAGCCACACTGGCTATAAATAAAAAAAAACTATACAGAAATCACATTTTTAGGTAGTACGCATAAAATTTCAAACAAAAAGGCCACCTGAAATGATTCTGAGGTTAACTAGAGTCTGTTTCAGGATTACATGTGAAATGTATTATCCTGATTTGTCAGAAGGGCGTACGCTAAGCCGGGCTCAGTGGAGGATTTGGTTGGGGCCGTCCACGTACGAAAGTACCTAAAGGTGTCACCCGCATGGATTTTATTGCGATTATTTTATTTTTAGCGTTCCGTACTCAAAGGGTAAAACGGGACCGTATTACTAAGACTTCGATGTCTGTCCGTCTGTCCTTAGGCTGTATCTCAAGAACCGCTATAGCTAGACTTCTGAAATTTTCACAGATTAAAAACAAATACTAAAAACTAAATAAAATAAATATTTAGTGAGGCTCCCATGCAACAAACGTGTTTTTTGGCCTTTTTTGCTCGTAATTAATAATGTCTATTAAGGTAGCTGCATGAAATAAGTACATTTATTCAGAAAATCCTGAGCTATATTTTTATTTTAGTAATGAATACTTAATATCAATATATAATAATAATAATAAAACACTTTTTTCAAACTTTCACTCTATAACGGTACGGAACCCTTCTTACGCGAGTCCAACTCGCACTTGGCCGATTATTACGACATATAGGCATGTGTAGACTGCTCCAGTATTGAGCTTAGCTTTTGTCTGAGGTCCTGGGTAAGGGTCGATTCACACTGGATCGGCAGCGGCCGGCAGCGGCGCCTCGAGCCCTTTTAGAAGTTTTCAAGCGATACTAGTAGTTATAAGTATGTAAATAAAGTTTAAAATTATTTCACACTAAAAGTGCTCTTCGCGCCGCTGCCAGCCGCTGTCGATCCGGTGTGAATCGGCCCTAAGCGTCGTAAGATATATTTAACCCTTAATCGGGCACAGGGAACTATTTTCCCATCCTCTCAATCTAGCTAAAATTCCGAATATTTTAGAAAATTACAACCTTTTATGTTTTTTTCTTTACACAAATAGAATCTAAGATAATTACAACATTATCTTAGTTGCAACCCAGCCCTTTCAAGTGTCAAGTATCTATGTTAGAAGCAAATAAATGTCAGTTTTGAAAAGAATGCGCGATTTTCACATAGTGGAGACATAAATTTGCAAAGTTTCTTCAAAGAAGATTCTTATAAGCATCTTATAAGTAGATATTTCATTTGTTATGTACTAATTTATTATATTCTGTGTAGCTTTGTTATGATTTTCAGTGCAAAAACGTAGTGTTTATGTGGTTTTGATTCATTTGAAATACATACTCGCAAGTGGGAAAACAGTTCACATTGCCCATTAGCAACTCCATTTTGCGTCACTATATATAAAAAAATGGGGATTTATTTTTGTCGACTTTTAAGATTTGTCAATTATCTTATTTTATTTTTTATTAGTTTATTTGAAATTTTTATTTTCAATTATTTTGAATAATGCCTTAAAAAAATTCAAAGTGGCAATATGTTCGCAGGAGTATTTAAAACAGTTTCATTTGTCCGGTTAATGTTTTTGAATAAATACCTCAATGATATTCTACTAAATACAGATCTGTTACGTTCATACTATCTTCCAGCTTAAATTGCTTCCAAACAATTTTCAAATTCAAATACGTACTTACCTCTGTCATATCTAAAGGTTACCATAGTTACAACAATGAATGCGACAGATAATACGTAATGAATGGTATAGAATAGAATAACTATATGTTTTGAGATGGTTTTGAATGGCACTTGACAGGCGCATCGGCGCGCATGCGCGACAAAGAATAAGAGAATATTGTTATTGTTGAACAGAAGAGACATTGAATAAAACTAATTGTTTGTTAGATTATTTTTTATTAAACTTTGTGCTATATTCTATACATATTATAATAAAGTCGTAGGAAAACAAAAGTACACATTGAATATTTTTAAAAATATTAGTACTTGGGGTATATAACGTGTAAATTTTTGTTTCTTTGTATTTACATAATATTTTTTTAGAGTAATTACTTTAGGATCGGTCGTATGCCCGGGCTAAATATGTATATTATATTAATTAGTAGGTTTTTTTAAAATTAAATAAGAGGGCAAACGAGCAAACGGGTCACCTGATGGTAAGCAACTACCATCGCCCATGGACACTCGCAACATCGGAAGAGCTGCAGGTGCGTTCCAGCTTTAAAATAAGGTAAGAAATGAAAGAACATATGTAAGAGTTACTTTTACATTCATTGAAAATTTTAACACCAAAATATTTAAGTAATAATAAATATCTATATTTATACATATTATTATAAAATAAGGTCGCTTTTTCCCTCATATCCCTTTGCTCCCTTTAGTCTTTAAAACTACGCAACGGATTTTAATGATTCTTTCAGTATTAGAAAGCCTATTTATCGAGGAAGGCTATAGGCTATATTTTATTACGCTAGGACTAATAGGAGCGAAGAAATAGAGGAAAATGAGGAAAAAACGTCGAAAATTATTTGAAAGGGCTAACTTGAACGCGCTAACTACCTACTGGTCCGATTTGAAAAATTCTCTCAGTGTTAGATATTATAGCCCCTTTATTGAGGAAGGCTATAGGCAATATTTTATCATGCTAAGACTAATAGGAGAATGTGAAAAAATGAGGGAAATTATTTGAAAGGGCTTATCTCGCGAACTGCTGGAGCAATTTTTATGTTATTTGGCACAGGTTCAGGTAAGAAGTAGACCACGTGAAGGATCGAGGCTATCGATTTTAATCATTTTTTACTACATAAAATACATATTTTATGTACCTTCAAAAAGATTTAATTTATTTCTTTTCTGTCTCTTTGAAATTTTTTGTATTTCCGGATTATTTTTATGTGCCAAATGGAGACGAATATTTGTGTATTTATCAATTACTAGATGAAGCCCGCGACTCCGTTGCACCAAAATTTGTCTATCGCGCGGGAACCGTACATTTTTACAGGATAAAAACTATCATGTGTCCTTTCCCGGGACTCAAGGTATCTCCATGCCAAATTTCAGCAAAATCGGTTTAGCGGTTTGGGTGTGGAGAGGTAACAGACAGACAGACAGACAGACACACTTTCGCATTTATAATATTAGTATGAGATGAGCTCTATGATTAAAAATAGGGGTCTGTTATTTTGAATGTTCTAAGGGGGGTATTAGATTATCATTTATATTGGATCCTAGATCATTGGGTCATTTATATTGGATCATGTAATATAGATAAATGATTCATTTCTTCCTTGATCGTAGATTTTTAACATTTGCTGAGAGATTGGATCCAATACGGTCATAGAAATTGGTGTTGCCAGTTATTTAATATAAAAAAAGAGTTTTTAATTTCTTGTTCGTTAGTATGTTTCAAATACTTAATGTAATGTAATTCTTTTTCTAATTATATACTTGAATAATTTTGCTGAAATAACAAAAAACAAGCCATATTAAAAATGACGATGTCTTTTGACAAATCGAATTCTCTGAGATCTAGTAACACTGATGTCAATACCTGTCAGCGTTAGCGCTCCCCATTAGCTATTGAAACAACATATGACGTAAAATAGGATTAATGTTATATGATAATGTAATAATTATGCAGATAATATGATCAAATGATAATTTTTATTGGATCCTATATAATATGATCCTGTAAATGATCCAATATAAATGATAATGTAATACCCCCCTAAGAGCGAGTCAAAAACATTGGAACTCAAAAATGATTTTAAAATGCGATACTTCAATTGTTTTGCTTCATCATTGGTAGCAAAATGTACTCCTCATTCATTTTACAGTACAGTACAGTTGCATAAGACATCGCATAGCGTATAAAAATAGAATACAAATAAACTGCAATTGTAGGCATTTAAGTCACCATCTAACAGTCATGTGGCGAGTCTGCACTAACTACTCTATGGCTGCAGCAGCGCAACCATCCTTATCGTTCTTGCGTCAAAACCATATCGCTGTCACTTTCTTTGCCTGAACCATGGCGGAAATTCGATTTTTTCAGATTGTTCAAAAAAATAATTGAAAATGTAATCAATCGAGGTATTTATTGCATTCTTATAAGTGGTAAGAGATTCCATGTGTTTTGTTTACTTTGGAGCCATAGTTCGTACAATTTCTAAATACACACGACGGCTTTTTCAATTTATTTTGGTACTTGACAAGACGCGGTACGTTCGTGAAGTGCGTTCGATGGTTCGATGCAGACTAAATAAAGGAGCGGACAATTGACCTGTATTTGAAGCTTCACAATTCGCGCGGTAGTAACATATCTGCTTTGAGTTATTATTTATTATATCATTGAAATACCTCGTAAAGATTAGTTATTTTATTGTTTACTAGATCTTTTATCCGCATACTGATACAAAAGCTCGTTTTAATTTAAACAATTTTGAGCACATTTATTGAGGAAAATAAATTCAAAAGTAGAATCAGAGCAACTAACTAGTCTATTTATTTATAAATTTGTTTCGTAATCGGGCAAAGGGAAATACTATCCCATCTTGGTTGGTCGTGAACAGGCAAAGGGAAATAATTTCCCAACCGTAAAAACATAATTATTTTCAGTTTCAGTAATTTATAATTGATTTTATGTAAACAGATATCCTAATTGATCTAAAAACATCTACAGCTGTTTTTTTCGTTAGGCCCGATTAAGGGTTAAATAGCGGCGCAACCGCTATACTTATTAATATTTATAATTTTATAACACGGTCACATTATCTTGACGCATCGCAGAATGCAATAACATGCGAGCTCCGTAATGACGTCATCAAACCGTGCGTCTAGTTAATTTGACCGTGTTATACCTACAATCTTGCGGTGTAGCGACCAAACCGCTCGTTCGCGCAGTCTTAGGGCCCGCCACCAGTGGCGGGGCAAGACCTAAATTTTATGTGGGCAAGATATATCTTGCGAGGCCCCCTAAATATATTTTGCGAGGCCTCCTGATGCATGACGCAAAAGGACAGATTTGTTGAGAGAAATATTTTTTTGATACTCAAAGTTTTACTTATAAAACTTTTTACTTATGAATATTTGAGTATCACAACTCGTAAAACCTTATAAAAAACCTCGTGGAGGTCCCTTAGACCACGAGGCCGTGGCCTGGGCGGTCGCTCACACCGCCCACGCCTTACGCCGCCTCTGCCCGCCACAACACTGCGTTGCGAGTTGCGACGTCGCATCGCAAAGAACTACATTGCTTTTCTAAAGGTTGTTCTTGCGAAGCGACGTTAGAATGCAGTCTTGTGGCCTGGCCTTTAGATTTCTAGTCTAGACAGAATAACAAAACCCTATTGTTTACACGTTGTGCGTTGGGATGGAAATATGATCCATGCATCGACAAGGGTGCATGTCATTCCGACGCTTAGATGATCTTACGAAAGTCCTTCGTCTGACCTATTGTCATTCGTGTCATCCGTTGTGAGAGTAAATGCAGAGAGAGTGCTTTTGACGTGTATTGTGTTCGATTTTCACATATTATGGCCCTCGCGTGTTATATTATGCCAAACTCTTCTATTCAAAAATCAAAACACATATTTGACAACTTGACGCAACTTGACGCTCCCGCTTCGCAGTCGCTTGGTCGCGTAGGTTTGAACGAAGCCTAATCATCATCAAAATATGTCTTTGAGCGCGGCCGATAGATAGATACTATATAAGTGTATGGTTGGTCGCAGTTCGGGTCTTTACAAAACCGGCTACCGTCATTAAAACCAGTGGAAAACATAAATTTAGACATACTGCAGTCCACTGTGCTTACGTTGCATGAATTTTTATGCTAAAATATGTGAATTGTAAAAAGTTATTTGTTGAAAGCAGAAAGAGGTTCATTAATATTAGAAGGTACTTATTATTCCGTTGCCGCTTGGCGCTTTGAGCTCATTGAGCTGTCAATTGCCATGTGCTGGTAGACTCTAAAATGTAAAGCGCAGTAAGACGCATTTTTGTTATAAGTATTCTGTTTTTGATATGTTCTAAATCTATATTTTTTTCTCTTTATTTCTATTTTACTCCCAATGTCTTACGTTAAATAAAAGTAGTTTTAATTATAAAGTTTTTTGAAAGTGCAATAACTTCATTTTCAAATGATTTCAATCAATGATTTTGCACTTACTGTGGGGGAAGCTAACTGCTAAGGTACCAGTATGAATTATTGTGATACCTATTAGATGACGCCCGCAACTCTGTTGGGCCAAAATTCATTTATCGCGCGGAAACCGTAGATTTTTCCGGAATAAAAACTATCCTATGTCCTTTCCCGGGACTCAAAGTATCTCCATGCCGAATTTCAGCAAAATCGGTACAGCGGTTTGAGCGTGAAGAGGTAACAGACAGACTGACAGACAGATCTAAGACACACTTTCGCATTTATAATATTTGTAAGAAGTAAGAAGTGTGGATTTAATAAACCATGAAAAAAAAAACAAATAATCCGCCACTGCGACAGTGTCACTCTCTCAAAACCAAGACGATTTTAATACCTCTCGACTCGATCCCAAATCCGACAGCTAGGGCTCTAGAAAAGAGCGTTCTTAGTCTATAACCGTACCTGTTTCTTTTTCTCTTTTTTCACAGTTGGGTAAAACCAAGAGCGATTACCGCTATCCTCCTTTGAGGTTCTGAGGCAATAACTAGGCTGAAAGGCTGAAAAACGAGTATGGTGAGTGAAATTCATAATTTAGGCTTATAGCACTCATCCCTCACCTTACCTTGCGTACCCTTGGCTTAGGCGACCCGAGGATAAACTACATGTTGATTCGAAAACTGTTTTATTCAATTTGCCGTACTTAGTTAAAAAAATCGGCCAAGTGCTAGTCGGACTCGCGCACGAAGGGTTCCGTACCGGTATAGAGTGAAAGTAGACAAAAAATTGTGTTTTTATTTAATTATTAAATTATTTAATTTTATTATTAAATTTTAAAGTACCTACGAATATAAAGGATTTTGTGAAAATTTCAAGTGAAACCATTATAATTGATTGCGAGCAAAAAAGGCCGAAAAATAACGTTTGTTGTATGGGAGCCACCCTTAAATATTAATGTTATTTTATTTTTAGTATTTGTTGTTATAGCGGCAACCGAAATACACAATCTGTAAAAATTTCAGAAGTCTAGCTAAAGCGGTTCTTGAGTTACAGCCTGGAGACAGACGGACGGACGGACAGACGGACAGACATCGAAGTCTTAGTAATAGGGTCCCGTTTTTACCCTTTGGGTACGGAACCCTAAAAATACATTTTCTCACCTCCGGGCGGAAAACGTCAACTTTCTCCTCGCTGCGCTAACCGATGTTACCGGTTTCCGCCTCCGTCGATGAGAAAAATAGTATACGCACCTTGGGCAGTAAATAAGAAAGCCTCAGATTACATATTATGTGATCTGAGACATTTCTTATTTTCTTGCCCGGTGCGTAATCTAGGTACTATTTTTAAATGAAAACTCTACCCTGTTCGAAATTCGAAATCGGAACTTCGCAAATCGTTGGTATTTTTTATTTTTAAAAATATATCTGAACCTAATATATTTTCTTAATGTTCATAAGTAATTGTATTTTGTAGGGTAAGTGCGACCACGTGTCGATCAGAATCAAACGTCAAGAGGGGAAATTACGAAAATATAATGAGCCCCTATTTAAATATCCATCTATACCTATTTAAATTAGAGCGAAAAACGATTGAGGCGACTCAATCGTTTTTGGGGAAATTACGAAATATCACCGACTAATCCACACAGAAACTGTAGAGATGAAATGTATAGAGTAAGAGCCAGCAACAGTATGGCGGTCGCGTCGCCATTTTATAATACCTATTTAGCTGAAAGTCTAAACTTTAGGGGTGTGACAGTCGGAAGCATCTGTCAAAAATGTTCGTCAGTGAGAGACGAGAATCCTACAGTTACCCCGAAGACAATGAGATAAAACATTAGAGGTTTATAGTTAACCGAAGGTTAGGCTTAGAAGTTAGAACTGAATACTTCGTAATGTAACTGCTACCGAAACTCCGAATTTTTTATCTTTTTTTTTTTAAATCTTTATTTAAGGAGTTTCAGTTCTTACAAACTGGAGTTTGCTGGTCGTTCGTACCTCTGTAGGGGTCATATGCAGGAAAAGTTCAGCTTTTATAAAATGAGGAAAGTCTAGCTGTCGCTGGCTTTTTGGTCAATAGAAATTCATGTTATTCGAAATTCGAATTGCTTCCTCGAACTTGTAATATGATGGTTCAAAAAGGAATTTATCTTCAAATCATTTTAGGGTAAAGCGGTAAAATATTATACTCGATTCTACAATCTACAATGTTTGAAGTTTTAACACGTTTGCAATGGAATTCCTAATTTAAAATTTTCGTAGAATTCAAATTCAAATCCAATGGAACTATGACTAGATAAAAAAATTAATGTACATGGTAAATGACTAGTAGATTGGACAGTACCAGTCATTGGAAAAAGCACAAAAACACCATATTTATTAATGTAGCTTTAAAAATTTCCTGTTTTTAAAGTAAAAGAACGCCTGTTCGAGGTACGTCGAACATTTGAACATTCAGCATTTTACATTACTTATATTAATCGATTTCGCATTCGCGAGGGGCAGTTGTCGAGTAGTAGTCGAACTTCAACCAATCAGTCCGCCGCATAAACCATAATAATTGACCAATAACCAGTGTAGTAAACAGTGAATAAATAGTTAAACCAGTTTTTGCATCTTTTAACTTAACCACTCGTGTGAACCATAAACTCAACCAACAACGAACCAAACCAAACCACTAGAAACTCTTATACCCCTAAAACAATACCCTTTACAACGTCTGTTACGTTAACAGCCAGTTTTTAAAGCAACATTTATAAATAAATATGGTGTTTTTGTGCTTTTTCCAATGACTAGTACTGTCCAATCTACTAGTCATTTACCCGTTCATAATAATTATGGGATTGATTATGGGTTAACAAAACAACGTCAAAAGTTTTCGTATGTCGAAAAACTGTTAATTTTCGCACAATAAGACAAGGCAAGCAAACAATCTATACTTATAAAATTACATGTCCTGACTGACTGACTGACTGACTGACTGATTCATCATCGCTGAGCAAAAACTGTTAAAGTTACAGCCACAAAATTTGGTGAGTAGGGTTATTTTATTAAGTGGACACCCGCTAAGGAAGGAATTTTGAAAATTTCATCCCGAAGGGGGTGAAATAGGAGTTGAAAGTTTGAATGAAAGTCCGTCATTTCTTGAGTTAGAAACATGAAACTTTATTTTTGGGCTGCTGATTAAAAATGATTGGATACGTATTTAAGCTTTTCTGGTAATTCTACCCCCAAGGGGGTGAAATTGGGGTAGAAAGTTTCAATGAAAGTCCGTAATTTATTGAGTTAGAAACATGATAGTTTATTGATGTTTGCGTTTGACGTTTGCTTAAATAGGGTCCCGTTTTTACCCTTTGTATATGGAACCACAAAAAGGGGAAAACTATCCATCTTTGTTCATCATACTATGTTAACGCGGACGAAATTGCGGGCAACAGCTAGTTTGTACATAAAGAAAAAAGTTATCAATAAAGAAGTATTGATAGTAATTCATTTTCTTTTGATGTACCATCAGAGAAATTGATACATAGGCAGATAGCGGACCTACGTATTTTGGTAGCGTCATGTCAAACCCAGAAGATAGATGACGACTTACATTGAATTAACATGATCCGACCAAAAACCGAATTCATTTCTTCAATGGTACTACGAAATTTGTATCTACCTATTTGAAAAAAAATATTTGAGGAAATAAAGAATATTTAGTTGAAATTCGATTTACATAAAAATTCATCTAGTGTTCGGTCTTAATCTACTCTCGCTAATTAATTAAAGTTCCCCTAGCTAGCCTTTGTTAAGTAAAATAGAAAGATAAAAAATACTGAATAAGATAAAATAACACGACCTTAGAAGAGTTTCTGTCACTCAGTCATAATAACGCTTTCATCTAAATTACTTAACAGCTGTACTTATAAAATTTTCTACGGACTCAAACAGAGCTGTTCTTTTTCAACACTTAGTAGTTTTTAGATCTATTTACAATTAATATAGTTTTTACTTATAATAATTTTAGGTCACTGTTTTATTATACTTAGAACAAAACATACATGGATATTTTTAGTCAATAAAATACTGTCGCAACTTGAAATAAGAGACACATTAAACGCTTTGTTTTATTTTCGAAGAATTTGAGATGACAAAACATTTAAATAAAGCCCCTTAGATTGGAAATAGATCAGTTTCCAGTACTGATTCAAAGATGTGAAATCCACACACGTGTAAACTTTATAATGAACTTACCAAAATACCTTAACTTAGGTTACATGACACAAGGAACACCTAATTAATTTTATTTTAAGAACAAAGCCGGTTTGTTTTCGTAAAGAGATTGAGTTATGAACATAGGTGAACGCGTTGAGGAATTATTTTATGGCACTTGATAGTTTTTGGACCGTAGCTAGCATTTGGATCAATGCGGAAAGTGACCGCGACCGACAAAATTCAAATAAAATACCACTTTCTAAATGAACTTCGTTAAAATATATTAATTTCGGTGTCAACATACTGATGAACATGTAGCAGTAGCACAACAAAAATTGACACTTTTCTCATAGATACAAATACCTTTGTAATTTGCGTAATTACATTTGTTTAATTTGTTTTTGATGTGCGGACCGCGAAGGTATTTTATATCTTAAAACGGACTCCGAGCGAAACTAATTGGTGACCCCTACACTAGGCTATAGGTAAATACGCTTCCGTGGTCTAGTGGTTTATAGAGCGCGGCCTTTGACTCGGAGGTCGTGGGTTCGATTCCGCGTTGGAAACATGTTATTTCCAAGTTTGGTTAGGACAATGCAGGCCTGATCTGACAAGTAAGATGATCCATGCGTGTGGATGGGCATGTAAAAAGTCCTGCGCCTGATCTCTCGCCAGTCGTGTCGGTCGTCCGTCCCACTGGGTTTATGAGAGTAAAGGAATAGAGAGTGCTCTTGTGTATTGCGAACACACTTGGGCACTATAAAATTACTCCTGCGTAACTGGCCTGGTTTCAATGAAACCGGCCACCGTCACCGAAACCGGCGGGCGTGGGAGTTATTAGTATTGGTATTGGGAAAAGGTGGTAATGTGGCCCCTGCATATATATTGGCCCCCTTCAATATTTTTATGTTTTAACAACGCTAATATAATTTTGGTGCAACGGGATGCTTGCGGCATGCTGCTAATTTAGTGCCGTACAAATCCAACAGAGGCTGTCACGTTCGATTGTCATTTGATCGAGTTCAAACTTGCGACCGGCGAAACTTTTAAGTGTGTGTGATTTTGTTTCGATAGTTGTTAAAAAATAGAAACATTTGGCTTTTGGGTTCGAACAACGGATACATCAAACTCTTCTACTACGGAATTTAAAAGGTAAATATAAAATTAGACATTTAATAAATATTTTTGGAACATTTGTTTAAAATTTAAATGTTAGCAATACTTGTAATTTGGCCCCCTCACATTGGTCGTAATGTGGCCCCGGGGTCACATTACATGTAAGAGAGTTTCATGACGTGGAAGACCTAACCACTATGGAAAAGGCTTTGGTAGGAATGGCGTTTGACGCCAGAGAGACACTACAATATCCAGCAGTAGCTCTGAAAGTGACGAAGACGCCGTAAATACCGATTATGACGACTCGTATACAAATATGGTTTCTGAAAACGCGGACGTGTCATGTATGTTCTGCGACACAATTTGTTCCAATGACAGAGCTGGAAAGCCATAGGTACAGTGTCAAAGTTGTGACTTATGGGCTTATGTAACCTGTATAGGTTCTGAAGGTGGCTATTACATTTGTGATTTTTGCCGTTTAGTTTCACTTCTGCAATACATTAAATGTGACCCCCCCAGGGGGCCACATTACCATCACTTGATCTCAAGATACCAAATGTGATTAGTCAAGAATAAATAATTTTTTAGATAATCCTGTACGAGTTTTATTTATTCCGTACTAAGACATGTTTAAACAAATGAATGAGAAGTCCCATAATGAAGGTGCGCGTCGCTAGTGCGCCGCGTGCGGGACAGCTCCAACACCGTCCTGGCGATGATAGCCTCACGTATAGACTGCACTTACGTTCATCACTGCTGCAGTATGCATGTCCCGCGCAGTGCATAACATAATAAAATAGGCCATAGTAAAACAAATAAATAAAGTAATAATATATATTCTGTACCTACACACCTTTAGTTCATAAGTTTTTAATTTTTAATATTAATTTATTGCAAATAATGACTTTAAATTCATTTATACATCGATGTGATTACCTGTGATTTTAATTAATTAATTCTATTTTATCTATTTTTTGACAAATTGTTATGATATCATTTTATTTATACATAATTTTAAATTTACAATTTTAATCTAATTTTTATTGCTAAATCATATTTAAATGTATTGTATTTTCAATGTATTGTTAATGTTATGTGTATTGACTAATGATAATGTAACAAAAAATTTTAAATGTAATGTTATGGGTCTTAGAAACCCGAAATAAATGATTTTATTTATAATGTATTTTTTAGGTTTCTGACTCCTGTATTTTTTTAATAAAGCTTGATAAACAAAGTGGGGGGCCACATTACCACCTCTTCCTATACTATAGGTAAATACTCGTATGTATACCTAGGTTTCATTTTCTACCTTCTTTTTTTAGTTTAGTGACCCATGCCGCCGCTACTTGTAGTGTAGAGAAAAATTTAAATACTATGAGACAAAACGTCTCATAGATAAAGTACTGAGTATTGTGAACAGTGGCGTAGCTAGGTAACCAAGGGCCCTGGGGAAAAATAAAAAATGGGGCCCCACTGCTATGTACCATCGAGAAAATTGATTCCTATATGCATTTGATAGACAAACGTTATTTGATCGAATATGTCAATTCAATGTTAATTGTGATCTGTCGGCTGGGTTTGACGTAACGCAACCAAACTACGTAGGTCCCCGATCTGCATAGGAATCAACTTCTCTGATAGTACCTAAACTGGTTAGGTTTTATTTAATAAAAATATGAAAGCTAATTTATCAAAACATGTTTTAACTTTTCTTTGCCTTCTTTCTTGAAAATGGGTATCAATGTCGCAGCCCCCTGGTTTAAATAGCCGATCAATCAAACAGCTAGCTCTTTGACTGAACAACGCCATTCAATCACACGGCTATACGTCGTTTAGCCGACTTGTTGACTGCAACGTTCAACACTCTAACTAGACGACGCTTAGCTAACTGGTTAAATGGCAAATTAACTAACCTGACCATTAGTTTAATTTTATTATTACACAAGCGCAATGATAATAAGCAGAATAAATTGTATCCTAACTTATTTTGAACACAATAATTGCAATTCATAATCCCGTAATTTCTCCTCGAAATTGGAATATTTGTTTTTTTAAATCACTCGCATGTGCCCCCATAATTTCTGTCACTTTAATAATACTTGTAACGTATATTTACGAAAAATATCTTAATACAATCACAAAACACCGGCTAGTTGACGCCATATTGTAAACAAAACGCACCTAGCGCCGCGGCGGTGAGCGCTGAACTAATTCAATCAAACGGCGGCGGCTTGAATCAGCTGTAGTGTTGAACGTTTCCAGCGACTGAAATATTCAATTAAAAAGCTAGCCGAGAGATTGAATGGCGTTGTTCAGTCAAAGGGCTAGCTGTTTGATTGAACGGCTATTTTATCCAGTCGGCTGCGTCATCAATACCATAATTTAACTGGCTTTACACTTGAATTATTCGAAATATATTTTAATATAAGAAATATTTGGAACATTGCTTTGGTCTCTGCTAAAACTTTACTCGCCTCACCCAAATTGATGTCGCATTTTTGTAACGTTTTAGGTACATAATAATATCGTTCAATAAACTGTACATGAATTCGCAAAGCTTTTATAAAGCCTAAATCCAACTAGATAATATATTTATAATATATTATCTAGGGGGATGGAGTTGTCCGCGTCCGTAGGATTTACCACCTTTCCTAGGCCCACCCTACACGTATCCCCTGGGTGGTGCTAAACGGACAACAACGCCGAGGCTCGGGCGGCGGTTTACTAGCCCGATGCGCCTGCACGGAAACGTGTCAGCACTGTGGTGGTAGGAAATGACCACCACAAGCCTGTGGTCATGTTTCGCAGGACCGGTAGCCTTGGCTTCACCGCCCGGGCTACGAGGTAGAAAGCCTCTATAAAAATTCACCCCAAGTCTACGGTGAGATACGCGCCAGAGACTGCGTGGCTAGTGGGAGACTTAGTCGTTAGCGTTCAACCTCGGCGGACCTGGCAAACGTCGTTGAACTTGCCTTCTAGGGAGAATAGGCGTCACCTTCCTAGCGACCTGTACAAATCGTCCTTACTCGTGGGAACAAAAATGGAAGAATCAATAATTAACAACAATGAAACCTTAAACACACAATCACAACCGGAAAAAACATCAAACAAAGTACTGACTCAACAAATATTCCATAGGTCCTTTTTCAACAAACCAAGGACACAGTCTTTAAACAACCTGGACAACCTGTTAATAACTAACCCAGAAACAAATACAGTTGAGAACCAAACTTGGACTAAAACGCCAGAAAGAAAGAGGCAACGAGAAAGCCCAGAAGCTAATAAAGCCAACAAACAGAAGAAACTCAATACTTACTGGCTAAGCCAACCAATACCGACCTCTAATAGATTTGCCGAACTAGAAAATGATGATCAAGACCAAATTATCAAAATTAATGAGAAACCGGCTAAAGCCCCGCCTATATATGTGGACCGAGTCAACAACATCCAACCACTAATAAAACTACTTGACGAAGTAGCCCCAGACAATTATGAACTCAAAGTTCTTAACAATAATCAAGTTAGAATACAACCAAAATCAACAGAATTATATTCAACAATAGTCAAAAGTCTACAAGAGAAAAACACGGAATTTTACACCTACAGGCCCAAGCAAGAGCGCTCTTTTAAAGTAGCATTAAAAAATCTGCATCCAAGCACTGATACCACCGACATTAAGGAGGAATTAAAAACCCTAGGACATAAGGTCACCAACATTTGGAACGTTAAGCAAAGAATAACTAAAAGACCCTTACCCCTTCACTTTGTAGAAATAGAGCCAAATAACAACAATAAACTTATTTACGAAATCAAAAGTCTTCTACACTGTAAAGTCATTATCGAACCAGTCAGACCAAAAAGAGAAATCCCCCAGTGTGGCAATTGTCAACAATATGGACATACAAAGAGATATTGCTATAGACAACCAAAATGCATAAAATGTGCTGGTGACCATGAATCATACAAATGCGAGCGTAAAAATAGATCAGACGAATTAAAATGTGTACTCTGTAATGGGAACCATCCCGCAAACTATAAAGGTTGCTCAGTATACAGAGAATTACAAAAAATAAAATACCCTACACAATCAGCTAGACAACGCCAGACAAAAAGTAGTGAAAACAAATATGGAAAGAAAGATAACACCAAACAACAAAACCAAATAACATACGCAGACGCTCTTACTCAAAACAAGACCTCTGATACACAAGCAAAACAAGTTTATGGCAATCTCACAATAGAACAAAATAATCAAAATGATAATGTAAAAGAAATGATAAACACAATGACACAACTTGTTCAACAATTAGCTTCCGTAACTAACACCCTTATGGAAATAATGACTAAAATTACAAATTCTATTCATATAAAATAGCCCTTTGGAATGCTAATGGGCTGCTACACCACCTCCTCGAAGTGGAGGCTTTCTGTAAAACTCATAAAATAGATATTCTGCTTGTTTCGGAAACACATTTTACTAAAAAAAATTACTTTAAAATCCCAAACTACAAATTCTACCACACGATGCATCCAGACGGCACGGCACACGGTGGATCTGCTATTCTAATAAAAAATAATATACAACACCACGAGCTCGAACCATTTATATCACCTGAGATCCAAGGCACTAGCATCTGCATTGAAGACTGGAGAGGACATCTGAATGTCACTTCAATTTACTCTCCTCCTAAACACAATATAAAAAAAGAAGATTACGTTAAATTCTTTAAAACCCTTGGTCCAAGATTTATAGCAGGTGGCGATTACAATTCTAAAAACACAAGATGGGGTTCACGTTTAACTACTCCTAAAGGAAGACAACTAGAAGCAGCCTTAAATCACTTGCACCTTGATACGGTTTCACATGGAGAACCAACTTATTGGCCGAGTGACCCTAAAAAGATTCCAGACTTGGTCGATTTTTGTGTAATTAAAGGAATTCCTCAAAAGCATTTCCTCTGTACATCACTTCATGACCTCTCATCTGATCACAGTGTAGTATTACTAGAGGTGACCCAAGAAGTAAAGACTATCCAACCGGCGCCAAAGATTCACAACTGCAGAACAAATTGGGATAAGTTTCGATGTTTGGTGTGTTGGGTATGTTCTAAGGTGATTATAATAGAAAGTTCGTAGGCTCAGATAAATGTTTATTAAAACACTACACAAAAGTTACAATACTATACTTAGCGGCTAGTACAATATATTGCGCGCGGGCACGCTCTACAAATCCTTAAAACATACTGACTTCAAAAGTTAAAACTCTAAAGGAGCATTGTATTTAGCTCCGTGGTGTGAACTTTGCACTCTACATGTTACGACTTACGTCATAACGACCCTTACAATATTCCCCCCTTTTTTTAAATAAAGGAATACAAAAAGAAAATATTAGCACAGTACTAACTGCAATAAATCTGCTAATCATTAACGACACAATAGTCAATATGTCATGTAACATTTTTACACAGTAAGTGCAGGTTCACTCTTGAAAAAAAATCACAAAAAATGGTTGTTATACTTGAAATAGCGGCTCGTGTTCACACTTCACACTTCACTTATGTGTTGGCACTTGGCGGCATTTGTTTGCCTCTTTGTTTAAGTTGTAAAAAGTGTAACAATTAACAAAGGATTGCTATACTGTGACAAAGGAGAGAAACAATAATAAGCTGGCTAATGGCTTACAAATTACAATGCTTACTTATATTAGGTCGTGTTACGAAGTTTAAATTGGGCATTGTGACAGACGAGAGGTTATAAACAACAGTATTACAATAATATCCCTGTTACAAAGTATATTTAACACTCGGGTACTAACCACAAAAGTAAAAGTAAACGTACACAGTAATCTAACTCTTAACTACACAATACACAATAGAAAAAAAAATTTATAGGTGTATAATACTTATATCAATGTTTAAAAATAAGGTGTTAAGTACATATAAAAATGTTTTTCTCTTAATCTAGGTACTTACTTAATTAAAATTTTTAGGTGTTAGGTATAAATGTATTACATTAATTGTTAGACTATAATTGTTACATTCAAAAGTCAAAACGAACTGGTCGTCTCACTGTCCGACCACTCCTCGTAATTTTGTTCTGTGGCACGGATCGCATTACCGTGGCGTTTCTATTGTTTTCTGAACTCGAATCTAACTCGTTACTAAGTGCTAAATTACCCTTACTATTTTCGCCTAAACTCGAACGTAAATTGTAACTACTTTCACTTTCGATATTTTCCTTTAACAAATATGCAGGTTTTAACCTGTCAATAGAAATATTAACTTCTCTGTTACCTTTCAAAATTTTGTAGACCTTTAAACCCCTATCGAGGACTCGGTAAGGGCCTTCGTATGGAGGTTGTAAAGGCTTACGAACATGGTCAACTCGCAAAAAGATGTGACTACACTCCTTCAAATCCGGATGCACGAATAAAGTTTTAGAACTAGGATGTTTAGTCGATATAGGCCTTAAATCGTTAAGCGTATCGCGTAATTTTTTGACAAAATTATCATCCGAATGAAAATTCTTTGACGTACTATAAAAATCGCTAGGTAAACGTATGGGGTGTCCGTAAGTCATTTCTGCGGTACTAATGCCATTATCGTGTCTAGAAACTGCTCTCAATCCTAACAAAACTGTTGGCAACTCTACAATCCACGATGATGATGATTGCAAACGGGCAGTCAGGGCTGCCTTCAATGATCTATGCCACCGCTCTACTATCCCATTGCTTTGCGGGTGGTAGGCTGTGGTACGTGACTTCTGTATACCCAAAATTTTCATGAGTTGAGCGAACAGGCTGCTTTCGAATTGCCTGCCTTGGTCGCTAGTTAACTTTACAGGGCATCCAAACCTTGCAATCCATCCTTCGTAAACTACTTTCGCTAGTACCTCAGCTGTTATCTCTTTAACGGGAAATGCTTCCGGCCACCTCGTACGTCTATCTATCATAGTTACAAGATACTTATATCCATCGCTAGTTGTGGAAAGCGGTCCCACAATATCGATGTGGACGTGTTCTAGGCGTTCGCATGTTGGAAATTCTTGAATATCTGAAAATGTGTGTCTACCTATCTTAGCTTTCTGGCACTGCACGCATGCTCTAGTCCATCTACTTACATCCTGATTCATGCCTGGCCAAAAGAATTTATCTTGAACCATCCTGCGAGTACAACGGATGCTAGGGTGGCTCAAGTTATGAATTGATTCGAATGCAATTCTACGAAACGACTCTGGTAGATAAGGTCTAATATTGTCAGTAGACATCTCGCATAACAAAGCTTTGTTGCAAAAGGGAAGCACAACCTTTTTTAAGTGAACGCTACAACTTTTCTTATTAGAAATGTTTAATGGTTCTTTTTCTTGTTCTAATGCTAATTCTTCCCAATTAATAATACTTGGGCAATCTATAGTTTCTATACGCGACAAACTATCGGCTACTACATTCTGTTCTCCTTCAATATGCCTTATATCCGTCGTGAATTCGCTAATAAAAGATAAATGCCTAGTCCTTCTGGGAGATTCTTTCTCAGGATTAACGTTGTTAAAAGCATAACTAAGGGCTTTGTGATCAGTATATACAATTAATTCCCTACCTTCTATCATACCTCGAAAGTGTTTTATCGCTAAATAAATTGCTAATAATTCACGATCGTAGGTAGAATATTTTTGCTGCGCACTAGTCATCTTCTTAGAAAAGTAACCCAATGGTTTCCAACAACTGCCTATACGTTGTTGTAAAACTGCACCTACTGAAAAGTTTGACGCGTCGGTCATAAGTGCATATGGCGCATCGTCGCATGGGTACGATAACGTGACTGCATTCTTGAGTGCTAGCTTACATTGTTCGAATGCATCCTCAGCACTTCCTGTCCATGCTATGAGACTTTTGTCTTTTCTTTTAGAGTTATGCAAATAATTATTTAAAATTGACTGATATCTAACTGCATCTGGAATATGAGAGCGATAAAAATTGATCATCCCTAAAAATCTGCGCAATTCTTCTATAGTTTTAGGTAGAGGGACTTCCATAATTGCTTTAATTTTATCGTCAAGGGGTCTTAAACCTTCTGGCGATACATGATAGCCTAGAAATTCTATTGAAGACTGATTGAAAGAACATTTTTTTAAATTTAACGTGATACCGTACTCTGTAAATTTATCGAATATCTTTTTTAAATGTAATTCATGCATTTCTGCGCTAGTACTCGCTACTAATATATCGTCTATATAATTAAATAAACAAGAATTTTGATTTTGATTTTGACCTTTGTTTTGACTAGTTAAATTGTCTATTCCTTGTAAAACCGTGTGACTCATGAATCTTTGAAACGTCTGAGCTGCGTTTCGCAGTCCGAACGACATTCTCGGAAATTCGTACAAGCCAAAAGGCGTTATGATAGCCGTTTTTTCTACGTCACAAGGGCTTACAGGAATAGCATGATAGGCACGACAAATATCAATTTTAGAAAAGATAATCTTACCTGTCAATAGGTTCGTGAAATCCTGTAGTCTGGGAATCGGATATCTGTCAGGCTTAGTAACCGCATTGAGACGCCTGTAGTCGCCGCATGGGCGAAGCTCGCCGTTCTTCTTTACGACGACATGCAGCGGGCTCGCCCACGGAGATTTAGACGGGCGACAGATGCCCATCTCCTGCATGACCCTAAATTCTTCCTTAACTAACTTATATTTATCTATGGCTAAAGGACGGGCACGCGCATGTACCGGCGGACCTACAGTCTCAATGTGATGAAATATCGAATGTTGGCTACACTCTTTAAACGAAATTGGCCTCGTAATTTCAGGGTAACAGGAAAGTAAATTATATAAAGGATGCGAATCATCTAAAGTCTTAATACTAGGTTGATCACAATTAATTAATGAGCCATTAGTTTTTAAGTTTGTTATGGTGTCTAACAATCTATGCGACTTAATATCTACTAATAAACCATAATGACTCAAAAAATCGGCTCCAAGGATGGGCTGCTTAATATCGGCTACAACAAAAGTCCAACGGAACGCTCGTCTTAAATTTAAGTTTAACTCTAGAGTTCTGAAACCGAACGTTTTAATTTCCGTTCCGTTAGCTGCGTACAACTTATAGTCTAAACTTACGCTATGATCTTTTCGCGAGGATCTGGGTAGCACCGAAACGTTAGCACCGGTGTCCACCAGGAAACGTAACCCACTTTTTGAGTCGGTTACGCACAGGCGGTGAGACTTCATACCGGCACAAACTTCCGCCTCCATTCGCGCCGGAACTAGTTTTCCGCGGTCTGCTTTTTGCTCCAGCTGCACGGCTCGACGCACCGATGGGCTCGCTCCTTGTATCTGAAGTGGTAGCTGCAGAGCCAGTCAGGGCTCGCAGGTGTCCGTCGGTGTGTAGACGACGCAGACTGCCCACGGTACCTCGGACGTGAACGAGAACGGGAACTCGAACGTCCTCTTCTCCAAGGTCGACACGAACGCTGCAACTGCTCGAGCTTCGCCGTCAACTTCGCGATCTCTCTTTCGAGATCGGCAGGATCTCGACTGCCAGGTGAGGTAGCAGAAGTCATTGATATTTCTGCCATGTCGATTGGCCGCATAGTTTCGACGATCTTATCTGCTATCGATGCCAGGTTATCCGGATTTTTGGTATCGGTAGCAGCTAAAACGCCTCGGACAGACGGAGGTAACTGTCTTAGCCATAACATGCACAATGTTTCCGTGCTGATCTTGCCGTTGGCCAAGTCTTTCATACGCCGAAGAAGCTGTGAGGGCTTCTGCTCGCCGAGCTCCATCTCCATGAGCAGCTTTTCAAACTGCCGGCTTTCGCTCACTTCATAAACAGAAATTAATCTGTCTTTCAGAGCCTGGAACTTATTAGTTTCGGGCGGGTCTCGTAGTAGATCACTGACCTGCTGTATTATTTCTTTGCCCAGTTTTCCGACGACTAGGTTAAATTTCGTCACATCGTTCAGTTTTTGCGTCGCCAAAATAGCCTCGGTGTGCACGAACCACAATCGAGGTTGGTCAGTCCAGAATTCGGCAATCCTACTTGCGATGGTGACCGTCGCCAACTCGTTATTCGTACTCGATGGTGGCACTTGCTGCTTCTCTTGTTGCTGCTCCATATCGAAATTCGAAATTTCGAATTTTATTCCGCGCGCACTTAACAGTTTATTTATAGAAAACACTGAGCCTAATATTCACGCGTCCGGGGTCACCAGTGTTGGGTATGTTCTAAGGTGATTATAATAGAAAGTTCGTAGGCTCAGATAAATGTTTATTAAAACACTACACAAAAGTTACAATACTATACTTAGCGGCTAGTACAATATATTGCGCGCGGGCACGCTCTACAAATCCTTAAAACATACTGACTTCAAAAGTTAAAACTCTAAAGGAGCATTGTATTTAGCTCCGTGGTGTGAACTTTGCACTCTACATGTTACGACTTACGTCATAACGACCCTTACAGGTGGAATCCTCTATTGACCTAAACCTACCACTGAAAACGCAAGAAGACATTACGAAAACCGTAGAACATTTTAACACTTGTATTCAAAACACAGCCTGGGAAAGCATCCCGCCTGATAAAAAGCAAACGGAGCCGAGTTGCTCTAAACCGGTCCGAGAACTAGTAGCTGAAAAAAGAGAAGCACGCAAGCAACGGCAAGCCACCAGATTTCCAGGTGACAAAACTCGCCTAAACTATTTAACTGCAAAACTCAAACTATTGCTGCGTTCTGAAAAAAATGCTCACATTGAAAACCAGCTACGTAACCTAGATACGACTGCCAACAGTGACTACTCACTCTGGAAAGCTACGAAACGACTCAAAATGCCTACCGCTTCCAATCCACCTATAAGGAAAAATGATGGCACCTGGGCTAAGAGTGACTCAGAGAAGGGCGAAGCTTTCGCATACTATCTTGCTAATGTCTTCACACCAAATGACTGCGAATCGAAGAACAATCACCAAGAAATAAGCAATTTTCTAGCTGAACCTTACCAACTTGACTTACCAATTACAAAATTTAGTAAATCTGAGGTCATAGAAACCATTTCTAAATTAAACCTAAACAAGGCCCCTGGATACGATTTGATAACTGCCAAAATACTCCGAGAGCTACCCGAAAAAGCAATCTGTTTTATGACACACTTATTCAATTGCATCTTGAAGCGAGCAATTTTCCCGGAGCAATGGAAGGTAGCTCAGATCAAAATGATCCTTAAACCAGGCAAACCTCCAGAAGAGGTGTCCTCATACAGGCCAATAAGCTTACTACCTTTAATGTCAAAGGTAATGGAAATACTCTTCCTGAAGAGGCTGAACACAGTTCTCACAGAAAATAAAATTATACCTGATCACCAATTTGGGTTTCGGAAAAAACACGGCACAATAGAACAGATACATAGATTAGTAGAAGAGATACACAAAGCCTTCGAAAATAAAAAATACTGCTGCGCTGCATTTCTTGATATTTCCCAAGCATTCGACAGAGTCTGGCATGAAGGTCTGCTCTATAAATTAAAAAAACTACTTCCACTAAACTATTACCTCTTCATAAAATCATATCTAGCTGACAGATATTTCTACGTCAAGCAAGGAGAATCATCAACCAAACTATTTAAAGTTTACGCAGGAGTACCCCAGGGAAGTGTGCTCGGTCCGAGTCTATACCTAATATTTACTTCAGACTTACCTCTATCAGATGGCGTATTGATCGGCACCTTTGCAGACGACACGGCTGCATTGGCTATCGACGATGATCCGACTCAAGCAAGTCACATACTGCAGCAATCGCTGGATAAGATTACAGAATGGTTAAAGAAATGGCGAATAAAAGCTAACGAATCCAAATCGGCTCAGGTAACCTTCGCTTTGAGGCGTGAAAACTGCCAACCCATAATTCTAAATGGTGTCCAGATACCACAAGTGACCGAAGCTAAGTATCTGGGACTGTGGCTGGATCGACGCCTGACCTGGAAAAAACATATTACAATGAAAAGAAAAGCTCTTGGTATCCAACTAACAAAAATGTACTCGCTGCTTGGCAACAGATCACAGCTATCATTAGAGAACAAGCTACTAATTTATAAATGTATACTTAAACCAATCTGGACATATGGATTACAGCTCTTTGGAACAACCTCAAATTCAAATCTAGAAATACTTCAACGATTTCAATCAAAAATACTAAGAATCATTACAAAGGCTCCTTAGTTTATAACAAATAAACAACTTCATCATGACCTCAAAATAAGAACTGTCCAGGAAGAGACAAAATATATAATTGAATCTTACAAGCAAAGGCTAAACAAGCATCCAAATATACTTGCAACACAGTTAATGAACATTGATACAAAATTTCAAAGGCTCAAGAGAAAAACCCCTAGAGACTTATAGGGAAAGCCACAATTAGAGGGAGCAGCCACTGGGCTAGCCGACCCTACAAGATTAGAATCCATATTTAAACTTTTGCTGAATGTTTGATGAAACAGATTGCAGAAACACATATTAAAAAAAAAAAAAAAAAAAATTATCTAATTGGATTTAGTTTTTTTAGAGCGTGGTACGGGCTAGACCCCCCCCCCCCCTCCACCTAGAAGAGTTCATACCTAAAATTGGAGCGGAGAGAGTTGGGGGGTGAGAGGGCAGGCATTCTTCGATACCAGTTCACTCGCTCATAATATTTTGTTTTAATTTTTACCTCACCTTCAATACTATTGTGAGATTCGAAGATTAAGATATTCTTAATCCCCCCCCAAGACCTATGGCCCCCCTCTATATAGAATCCTGGCTACGCTCATGTTGCAATCTGTCATATTTATTTTGAAAATGGGAAAGTTCAGTTCGATCGAGATTTTTGGTAAGGATTCGAGGGCCCCCTGAGCTTGAGGTCCCCGGGGCACTGCCCCGACTAGCCCCTTAGTAGCTACGCCGCTGATTGTGAAACATGTTGAAAGTGACACACACGCCCAACTCGCGTATACTCGCTTGTTTGTTAAAGTCGAAGTACTCGTAGGTAGTAGTAAAAAAAAGTGTGTCAGCTCTGACGTACGACTGGAGTTTACTCCTTAAGTACGAGTACCTATCTAACCATACGCAAAAAGAGTTTGTTCAACTGAAAAAAGATTAATATCATATGAAATCAGATGTTCCGGCAATATTATCTACACCCCTTTCTGCCATAGTTATTTCAAAATACTTTTGACGTGATAACGTCTTATAATTCGATATGGGGTGCGCGCCCGAAAAACATGACAGTTCATGTGTCGTTACCTCGTTCTGAGGCGTTCCATATAAAGGGCCCCCGAGACGAATAAACGGTTTGACTCAAACACGTAAATTTTGGTTTGACTCAAACCATTTTGATCGTTTACAAAGCTAGTTTGAACGGTTTGTCAAACATTTACGTGTTTGAAGCTTGTTTGATGAAATTTCATATTTTTGTTCTGTTTGACGCGCCGTTTGATCGTGTTCCGAAGCGTTTGATCAAACTCGGCTAAATTTAGTGCTGGATTTTGAAGAAATAGAAGAAAGAAGCTGTAGTTTCTAGCACTTTCGGTAAATGTTCGTCGATAAAACGATATCTTAGTTCATATACTATTCTTTGGACAAAAGTCTTTTTCTTTTTTTTCTCTTTTGACAAAGGACATAATTCACATAATATTATTAACGTTATAAACATAAGAAAATCGCGATCCTCGTTCTAGATTTCTAGAATCTAGACTCTAGAGAGCATCTTGTCTGCATCCCATGACATGTACTCGACAGCGCGTATTGAATTAAACTGCGCGGTGTCGTTTGACAAACCGTTCAAACCGACATCCAACGGTTGCATCAAACACGTAAGGTTTGAATCAAACCGTTTGATCGTCTCGGGAGCCCTTAAGGCTTGAAGTGCAAGCGAGAGCGCGGAACGAGCGACAAGGAAGCACAATCGGCCTTTGCGTTCGGCAGCGTTCGACATCCGTCTCTCTCCTAAGTCCACTTGAGTGAGCGATGCGTCTGCGTGGACAGCTGCTATATTATATACAGTACCCGGCGATAAATATTGCACATCGACCTTTGGAAAGTGACAGTCGGCTAATTTCGGTTTTGTAGAGCGTTATCTCTTACGCACGAAATACAAAAAGTCCGGTATATATAAGGAGCTGTTAAAACAATTCTGGTTTGCTTCTTTTGACAATTTTATTATTCTTTGTATAAAATACACCAAATTTTCTATAAGTTATGGCTTTAGGTTCGGGTAAAATAAAATAAAAAAGGGTGTTCAAATTATGTTTACGTATTTAAAATTCGTTTGGAAAATTACAGCTGTAGCAAATTTAGGGGTGTTAACAACTCTAGATATATATTCTGAACTGGACGCGACTGCACTCTATTGAATTTGAACAACGACTGACATAATGTCAAATAGGTGTGTGCTACAAAGATAACGCTCTATGAAACCGAAATTAGCCGAATGTCTCTTTCCAAAGGTCGATGTGCAATATTTATTGCCGGGTACTGTACTATAGTACATTTACAATATGTTTTTTAAAGAAAGCGAAAAGTTTGTATTGCCGCCGCGTGGTGCGATCCTGGAACTTGGCGCTGTGATATCTAGCTTGTCCCGCTGGGCCAACAAGACGCTGACGTAAGTGCTGCAATTGTCGATATCTTGCTACTCGAAGTTGGTAGTGAGGTGACACTTGTAGTAACTATCGTTTTTACGTAACATTTTAAAATTTTTATTTTTTTTATAAAATGTAGAGGTCCGATAGCAGTAAAAATACAATAAAAGTACTTTGGTGATAAGGGAGAGGACCTAATGCTAGACACTGAACTAATAGATGACACTTATGACAAAAATACCATAAAAATAAGAATTATTCTTATTATTTCTCACCACTGTAAATTTTATAAGCTTCTCAAGCTATCTGTTGAATTGAAAAAATATATTATATACGCCTTCGGGAACAAAATTTTAAAATGGGATCAGTTTTCGTAAATAATATGACCGCGTCAACACACGCTCGGCAATTTCTTAGCAAATAGGTTAAGGAAGGCGAAATTTTGCACGTAAGTTTTGAATACATTTATTTGATTTTTTGTAATTTCTATTGATTTCATTGGATTAATGGTCATGTTGTATATACTAATTAATGTTTATTTAAGATTTTTTATCCATTTTCCCTAACAATATAAAGGGTGTCTACTATTAGTTCTTGAAAATGTAAAAAAATCTAATAGATGACATGGATCTCATCTTTGAGTTTTGCAATACATACTAAAGTTATTTTGTACTTCTACTGCAAAAATCATCACTATTCTCTGAAAATATAATTCTATTAACAATCTAAGAACTTAGAACTACTGCACCTAAAAATGGACGTGTCTAATATTAGACCTTGTACTGATCTAAAAATCGATTGCAAAAAATAAGTTTTTTAGCAGTAAAAAAAAGAAAAAGGAGAGCTGAGAAAAAAAAGAAGAAAAAAAAGAGGCAAAAGAAGCATGGAGACTAAAGACTGAAAATAAATTTGCTAGGAAAAAAAAGACGGGTTGCACTCCGGGAGTGCCGGCAGAAGTGAAAACTTAATTATTAACGTTGTGCATTTTTTTAACCCATTTTATATGAAAATCGATTATTAAAAAATCGTTTTTTTAAATAAATCGAAACCCTTACAATCGATTAAAATTTTAACCCATTTTTTATGAAAATCGATTTTCAAAAGATCGATTTTTAAAAAATCGATTTTTTAAATTAATCGACACCCTTACAATCGATTAAATTTTTAACCCATTTTTAAAAAATCGATTTTCATAAAATCGATTTTCAAAAGATCGATTTTTGAAAAATCGTTTTTTTTTTAATTAATCGAAACTCTTACAATCGATTAAATTTTTAACTCATTTTTTGTGAAAATCGATTATAAAAAATCGATTTTTTTTATTAATCGAAACCCTTACAATCGATTAAATTTTTAACCCATTTATAATGAAAATCTATTTTTAAAAAAATCGATTTTTTTTAATAACCTAATCGAAACCCTTACAATCAATTCGTGTTTGAATTCGAGTTCGAATTCGAGTTCGAGTTCGACACAAAACACTACTCTCCAACCGTCTTACGGTTTTTCCAAGGTTTTTCGATCAGCACGAGAATCTGACGCGAGTTTCACAGTTTTTACCCATCCCACAAAAGTGCTCAACGCCGCTAAAGAAGTTTTCACTTCAAAAATATGAAAAATAAAAATAAAAGGAAAGATAGTTTCAGCACGGAAGAAGAATGAATAGAATCTAGAGACAACGTGGATAATATTTCTGATGCATGTAGTGACTGTGATGAAGTAAATGAAATCTTTTGAAAAATGGCAAATAAAGACCTAATTTAATAGAAAAAAATATGTAAAATGTAATGTAATGTTCTATGTCAACTATTAGTTCATATTGGTGTCTACTATTAGTGATGTTCGTTTTTTGTGATGTCATCTATTAGTGCTTATGACTAAGTTTACAAAAAGGCCAATAATATATTTTTTAATTGATTTGTCAGAGAATAATTATAATAGTTTTATTTTGTAAGAGTTACTGAAGACATGGAAGAAGTTATCAATCCTTTATTTTCATAAATATATATTTTATAACATTCAAATGTTGCATGTTTCCTTAAAGTGCATTTTTTTTCTCAATTCTAAGGTCCGAATCAAATAGAGGAGAAAAATCCAGGAAGTTCAAGCCGAAGAAACCCATATCCAGGACAAATAGTTGCCGAGTTACAAGCATTCAAACTTTGACACTGGCAGCTCGGCAACTGTCAAACGTCGAACAAAAGCGGCCATAACTCAGCTTCCAATAGGCCTAGAGGAACGGGGTTTCTTCTAACATCAAAGGCAACACCTCGGCTACCCCCTCCCTGAATTTGAACTAAATCAGAGACATCAATTTTTTTCTCAATTCTAAGGCCAGAATCAAATAGAGGAGAAAAATCCAGGAAGTTCAAGCCGAAGAAACCCATATCCAGGACAAATAGTTGCCGAGTTACAAGCATTCAAACTTTGACATTGACAGCTCGGCAACTGTCAAACGTTGAACAAAAGCGGCCATAACTCAGCTTCCAATAGGCCTAGAGAAACGGGGTTTCTTCTAACATCAAAGGCAACACCTCGGCTACCCCCTCCCCGAATTTGAAATAATTATATTATTTTAAATAATATTATTATATAATTATATAATTTTATATAATATTATATTCCGATAGGTATATTACCTTTATGGTCTTAATACACTCACAGCCAAATTAGAAAGTTTCCGTCGTCCAAAAACGTGACACATTTTCGTTACTTGTTAGTAGGTTTTACCCCTCGGATTTTTCTCATACCGGGCGCCTTATATATGAAAATTAGAGATGTGCCGATCATGACTTTGGCCGACTAGCCGACTAGCCGACTAGTCGGCTGCAATGAAGCCGACTAATCGGCCGACTAGTCAGCCAAGCCGATCATGGTTTTGGAAGTTTCCGTAATGCTTTTTTACTGCTGTTTGCGCACATGCCGCCTGCAAACGTGTCAAATCGTGTTTAGTAGGTATGTTTACTTCGCGTACATTACTTTATATTTCTGTTTCTATGATACAGTTTCAATGGTTTTCATTAAATATTTCATGTACATGAAATCTCGATTTAATCTATATTGAGTCTCGGGAAAGGACAAGGGATACTTTTTGTCCTGGAAAATGTACGGTTCCCGCACAATAAACTTTTATGATTTTCGCCTAAACTATTCATCTATTTTGATGAAATTTGGTATGGAGATACTTTGAGTCTTGGGAAAGGACAAGGTATACTTTTTGTCCCGGAAAATGTACAGTTCCCGCACAATAAACTTTTATGATTTTTGGGATAGCTTGGGATGAGTTCACGATGACACTCAAAAATATACACACTTTTTTATTAATTATACCAATTTGAATTAAATAATCATCGTTAAGACAGGACAACGTCTGACGGGTCAGCTAGTATTATATAAAAGAAAGTTGTGTTAGTTACACTACTTATAACTCAAGAAAGGATGAACCGATTTGGCTGAAAATTCAATTGTGCCGTTAGTCGGCACATCTCTAATGAAAATCGATTCTTAAGGAGTAAACTCCAAAAAAAAAATAAAGGCACCAATAGTGGCTTCATGTTGGCGACATAATGGTGCCCAACTCGAGTAGGACAGCTTAAGGCAGGGATCGGCTTAGCAAGTCCCGGCGCTTTAGTTTGCCTAAGCGTTCCCTAACTTGATGGAAGTCCGGTCCCTGTGAGGTAGACCGGCCGGTCGTGGAGGGAGTCCTGTGTTAGACAGATCCAGGATATCCCTCCATATACGGCTGAAGGCAAACCACAGTTGGTTTTAGTGGGTAAACCCGGAGTCGGGAGTCCCACATACCCCCGGGGTGCTTTAGCTTAACTGAGGCACATCCCCAACCCGGGGCACCCATAAAGGGGTTCCCCTGCGCAACAAAAAAAAAAAAGGGATCAATCTCAATCCAAAACGATAACCTTGCACACAACCAAAGACCAAGCGTATACGCATCCGTAATAAGATTCATTTTAGCTTATCATAAAACTGTAGTTACTAGGGGCGGATCTTCTCTATTTTTCATGTTTTTTTAAAATATCTTTGGAAATAAATATTAAGAAACAAAATTGGTCGGTTAAAGATATTTTAACATAGATTTACTAACAATTTATTCAAATAAAAAATATAATAATTATCCTAGTTAATACTTATATTTCGATGAATTAGATTTTTTTCGGAGGTGAGCTTGTAAATTAATTACAGCCTAAGTATTACGTTTTATAAAAATGTTTATGGTTTAAAGTCTTTTCAATATTGTGCTTTAAATATCTCATATTTTTTTACATTTCATTATTATATTGGAACTAGGTAAACCGGGAGTCACGGAATAACAAATTGAGTCGTCACAAAACACAAGTTTACTAATCAACAGTGAAAGGTGGTACAGTACCCGGCAATAAATATTGCACATCGACCTTTGGAAAGAGACATTCGGCTAATTTCGGTTTCATAGAGCGTTATCTTTGTAGCACACACCTATTTGACATTATGTCAGTCGTTGTTCAAATTCAATAGAGTGCAGTCGCGTCCAGTTCAGAATATATATCTAGAGTTGTTAACACCCCTAAATTTGCTACAGCTGTAATTTTCCAAAATAATTTTAAATACGTAAACATAATTTGAACACCCTTTTTTATTTTATTTTACCCGAACCTAAAGCCATAACTTATAGAAAACTTGGTGTATTTTATACAAAGAATAATAAAATTGTCAAAAGAAGCAAACCATAATTGTTTTAACAGCTCCTAATATATTCCGGACTTTTTGTATTTCGTGCGTAAGAGATAACGCTCTACAAAACCGAAATTAGCCGACTGTCACTTTCCAAAGGTCGATGTGCAATATTTATCGCCGGGTACTGTAAGTGGCTAGCAGGACCTGAAATTACCGAGAACCTTCTATTTGTTACTGAATTAGTGATCCCAGCACTCAGGAGAGCCCAATTAGATTTAGGTTAATTTACCCTTCGCAACTAATTATACAGAGAATCGTTTAATGTTTACAAACGGCTTTGCCTATTTTCAGCCCCGGATTTCCGCCGGCCGGGGATTCTTGGAAATGCTATTATTGCTATATTCTATTGTTGTCGCGATCACCGGTGCTCGTACGGGGCTTGATGGGTTAACCAGCTTTTACCCGCGGCTTCTCTCGTGTTAAGAAGTATTATTATTAATTAGGTATCAAAAGCCCGATCAAACCTTCATCTCCTATTTTTTTACTCACACAAGCTCGTAGATCTTATAATCACAGACTTGCGGCGTTCTTTGTAGTAGCACAACCGTTATAAGGGTTCAAAGCAAGATTATTATTTGGTCATTATTTTTTAACAATAAAAGTTATCTACTTTGAACAATAAATGGTACTGCGGAAAATTCCTGACCTCTATAATCCTTACTCTGGACGTCTTATATATTCCACAATAGAACCCTTCTCTTTCAAGCCTCAAGGAGATTATAGTACTGTTTACGTATACGAGTTTTTAGTTATTACAGACTTTAGTACGGGAGTCCTAGAATATTTTTTTTGATTACTAACAAGCAAATTTTTTGTGAGTAGCTTCATTTTGATATTAGATGAACAACATTTTTATTTTCGAAAAATCTCAAAACAGAGATAGAAAGGATTTCATACTTTGACTTGATGGTCCTAAAAGATCGATTGTTGTATTTGTAGAACAATGTTACTCCTAAATTATATAATGACTATTAATTAGCTTGTTAGTAATGAAAATAAAATGTTCTAGGACTCCCGTACTAAAGTCTGTAATAACTCAAATCAAAACTCGAGAGCCCCCCCCCCCAAGATTATTTATTATCTTCAGGTCTTGCCATCAATAACGACATACATTGATTCTATCATTCTTGAGTGGCGACTTAGGGACGACTGGCGGACTCTTTCAAACTTTTGAACTGATTACATAAAAAGATTTTTTTATCAGATAAACGACAATCGTGATATTTTCCATTATTATCTGGAGCCCATGCGGACGTACGTCGTAACTACGGGTCTACGCGCCAGCTACGTCGGTACTACGTCGGGTCTACGCACCGGCTGAGGCAGGGCTACGACGTCGGTACTACGTCGGGTCTACGCGCCATCTACGTCGGGGCTACGTCGGGTCTACGCGCCAGCTACGTCGGTGCTACGTTGGGTCTACGCGCCGGCTACGTCGGGGCTAGGTCGGGTCTACGCGCCGGCTGAGGCAGGGCTACGACGGCTCTACGCTGGGTCTACGCGCCATCTACGTTGGGGCTACGTCGGGTCTACGCGTCAGCTACGTCGGTGCTACATTGGGTCTACGCGCCGGCTACGTCGGGGCTACGTCGGGTCTACGCGCCGGCTGAGGCAGGGCTACGACGGCTCTACGCCGGGTCTACGCGCCGGCTACGTTGGGGCTACGTCGGGTCTACGCGTCAGCTACGTCGGTGCTACATTGGGTCTACGCGCCGGCTACGTCGGGGCTACGTCGGGTCTACGCGCCGGCTGAGGCAGGGCTACGACGGCTCTACGCCGGGTCTACGCGCCGGCTACGTTGGGGCTACGTCGGGTCTACGCGTCAGCTACGTCGGTGCTACATTGGGTCTACGCGCCGGCTACGTCGGGGCTACGTCGGGTCTACGCGCCGGCTGAGGCAGGGCTACGACGGCTCTACGCCGGGTCTACGCGCCGGCTACGTTGGGGCTACGTCGGGTCTACGCGTCAGCTACGTCGGTGCTACATTGGGTCTACGCGCCGGCTACGTCGGGGCTACGTCGGGTCTACGCGCCGGCTGAGGCAGGGCTACGACGGCTCTACGCCGGGTCTACGCGCCGGCTACGTTGGGGCTACGTCGGGTCTACGCGTCAGCTACGTCGGTGCTACATTGGGTCTACGCGCCGGCTACGTCGGGGCTACGTCGGGTCTACGCGCCGGCTGAGGCAGGGCTACGACGGCTCTACGCCGGGTCTACGCGCCGGCTACGTTGGGGCTACGTCGGGTCTACGCGTCAGCTACGTCGGTGCTACATTGGGTCTACGCGCCGGCTACGTCGGGGCTACGTCGGGTCTACGCGCCGGCTGAGGCAGGGCTACGACGGCTCTACGCCGGGTCTACGCGCCGGCTACGTTGGGGCTACGTCGGGTCTACGCGTCAGCTACGTCGGTGCTACATTGGGTCTACGCGCCGGCTACGTCGGGGCTACGTCGGGTCTACGCGCCGGCTGAGGCAGGGCTACGACGGCTCTACGCCGGGTCTACGCGCCGGCTACGTTGGGGCTACGTCGGGTCTACGCGTCAGCTACGTCGGTGCTACATTGGGTCTACGCGCCGGCTACGTCGGGGCTACGTCGGGTCTACGCGCCGGCTGAGGCAGGGCTACGACGGCTCTACGCCGGGTCTACGCGCCGGCTACGTTGGGGCTACGTCGGGTCTACGCGTCAGCTACGTCGGTGCTACATTGGGTCTACGCGCCGGCTACGTCGGGGCTACGTCGGGTCTACGCGCCGGCTGAGGCAGGGCTACGACGGCTCTACGCCGGGTCTACGCGCCGGCTACGTTGGGGCTACGTCGGGTCTACGCGTCAGCTACGTCGGTGCTACATTGGGTCTACGCGCCGGCTACGTCGGGGCTACGTCGGGTCTACGCGCCGGCTGAGGCAGGGCTACGACGGCTCTACGCCGGGTCTACGCGCCGGCTACGTTGGGGCTACGTCGGGTCTACGCGTCAGCTACGTCGGTGCTACATTGGGTCTACGCGCCGGCTACGTCGGGGCTACGTCGGGTCTACGCGCCGGCTGAGGCAGGGCTACGACGGCTCTACGCCGGGTCTACGCGCCGGCTACGTTGGGGCTACGTCGGGTCTACGCGTCAGCTACGTCGGTGCTACATTGGGTCTACGCGCCGGCTACGTCGGGGCTACGTCGGGTCTACGCGCCGGCTGAGGCAGGGCTACGACGGCTCTACGCCGGGTCTACGCGCCGGCTACGTTGGGGCTACGTCGGGTCTACGCGTCAGCTACGTCGGTGCTACATTGGGTCTACGCGCCGGCTACGTCGGGGCTACGTCGGGTCTACGCGCCGGGTACCTCGAGCTACGTGTTAAGATTGTAGACCGTAGACGCGATGCCATCTCTCAATACACTCATATTTCATGGCATAGCAATTAATGCCGATTCCATATTATTCGCTACAACTTAATATTCTTAAAATTCATACTGACAGTACAAATAGAAAGTGTTTATTTATATTTCGGTCTATCACCTCTTGACCCAAGTTACGTTGAACCGATTTAGATGAAATATGATACGCTGAGTCCCAAATAAATTCGGCGCCACGAAGTTGTGAGCACATATATACACACACACACACACACACACACGCACACAGCGCGCACTTATTTTTATTAGGTGATACCTTTAAATGTTTTGTTTGTGCAGCCAGAGGCTCTTTTATTTGTTTTTTAATTTTAACTCCTAAATATATAAAATTATATGTCTATTGTCTAGTGCTAAGTACTCACATACGGTTTTGCTCGATAGTTTTACACCAAATCGAGCAATAACCACCGTGTTTACATAGGTTCGCTTCGAGCCGGCTCGATGGAATTATATATGTCAAATATGTCATTTCCTTCGATTCGGAGTAAAACTATCGAGCAAAACCGTATGTGAGTACTTAGCATCAAAGATGAAAAAATATATTGGTGATCTGCAGGACAGGCTCAGCCTAGTGCAGGCGCCAAAGTTTTAGAATATGTGTAAAGTCTGTTAAATATTGTTTTCGCATACAACTGTATTTTATAACAACATAATGTAACAGATGCTAAAAGTTTCTAAATGAACATTATTATTATTATATTATATTGAGTAAGCCGGCCCCTAGACAATCAATTGTATTGTGAAATATCACGCTTCAATTTTATTAAACAGTTTATTTAACAGTTAGATCAGAGGTTCCCAAACCTTTTTTTTCTCATAGACCACTTTAAACATTTTTCTGGATCCGGTGGACCCCCCCCCCCAGGTCATGGCCAGTCTAAAAAGCGTAATCTACTTCGGAGTGGTAAAAAGTAAACGCAAATATTTTCTTGTTTTGTAGCTACATATTTAACACAAAAATTACCACACTTTAACTTGTACATATTTTCTAAATCTCCTCGCTCTGTCTGTTGTCTGCCTATATTCATAGGAGAAGTCAAGTCGGGCGTAGATCCCGTGGACCCCTAGGGGTTCACCTGGACCACTTTGGGAATCAATGAGTTAGACTGAAGGCGCCTGATGTTCAATATTAACTCCAGACCATCAATATTACGCAATTCGTGTTATTGTGCCATAAAATTGCGCGTGTATCTGCTTAAATACAAAATATTCGGGCCCTATATATTTCTTAAAACGTTCGTCTTCCTTTGTCTCCTAGTAATGTGTATAATTAAATGTAGATACGAGAATTTTGTCGTGTTTCTCTCGTTTAGTAATAATTAAAAAGCTTAGCGGAGCATAAAATACTCGACATTTAAGGGGGCGACTAACCCGAAATTGTCGATTTTATAATTCATTTTTATATTTGAAAATAAGCCCCGTATTTTTTCATTTTATAAACATAAATACTACACTATATTTCCAAGAATTTGACCTGAGCAAAAATATCTCGATAGAAAAAAATCACAAAGATGCAACTAATTTTCACGAATTTTTTATATATATTGCCATAACCGTGCATTACACTAAGTTAATATTTTAACACATTGTATTAAAATTCTATCATTGAGACACTGACCTGACGGATTTTTAAAATGTTGTACGACTCGTATCAGAGAAGTTGATTCCTATGCAAATGGGGGACCTACGTAGTTTGGTCAAATTACGTCAAACCTAGCCGACAGATCACAATTAACATTGTATTGACATAATCGACCAAATGACGTTGGTCTCTCAAATGTATAGGAATCAATTTCCTCGATGGTACATTTATCGTGATATTGACAAAAAACTAACTTGGCGATGACTCCGCGTCGTCCTATTTCACCTGGCATACATGAAAGACGGGCGTGAGTGTGAAGAGAGAAGAAGGACGATGTTTAATTTTTTGGGTTAGCCGCACTCTTAATAAAAGGTAAGGAGTTAATACAGTAATTAAACAATTTTGTCACTCCTTGCGAGGACACGAGGCGAGTCAGATTGATTACTGAACACATTTTCCTCAAAGTTTTGTCATTGCTTTGGGTTTTTCTAACCGACTTACAATATAGGAGTAGGTTCTCTATTCGTTTCTTATTATAAATATTATATTATAAATGCGAAAGTGTGTCTGTCTGTTACATCCTCGCCGCTGAGCCGATTTTGATGAAATTTGGTATGCAAGTTCTTTGAGTCCCGGGATAGGACATAGGATAGTTTTTAAGTCGAAAAAAATGTACGTTTTCCCCGCGATAGACTTTAATTATTTGCGTTTATCGTGCTGAATCGATTTCACTGAAATTTTGTATGCAGACGTTTTGAAAGTCGTGAAAGAACATAGGATAGTTTTTGGGGTTGGAAAAATGTACGGCTCTTGGGTGATTAACGCAATATTCCTGCAACGGAATTGCAGGTGGCACTATATAACATTAATGTTATTATGTAAATATATTATAATACTACCTGTCCCGGTGAACTTCGTGTCACTTTCCTGGACTTCTACAAATATTTTAAGACTAAAATCAGCCCAATCCGTTCAGCCATTTTCGAGTTTTAGCGCGGCTAACACATTTGTAAATCCATTTTTATATATAAGACAATAATATGTAAAACATGTAAAACATTGAAGCGATACCAATCATTAATCTGTTTTAAATCCAATCTAAAAATATCTGTAAGAACCGCTTCCAAATACCTAGTTCGAAAAAATAAAATAAATTGTGTTTTCTTGTGAATACTGCGTAAATGTGATTTTGTAGAAAACAATTTCAAATTGAATTTAGGTCGTGGCACGAGAAACATAATTTGTTTGTTTCTATTCATTACGTCATACTCATATATTACGCCGTTTTACGTTACTCATACATATATGAGTAGTATACTGTATATATTGCGAAGACAACACCCGAACTTGACATACTTCCGCTTCATAAGTTTGCATTGCTAATTTTCTTAAATGGAACTTTGAGATTTCGTTGTGGTTAAGCATCTTATGAGGCTGTAAAATAATTACCGATCGATATAGTTCTTGCAATCTACGAGTGCGCGTCGCCCTTAGTTGTGTGAGTGACACGCGTACATGGCTCGCTCGCTACTGACTGCTCCGTCAGGTACGCACACTAACGAAAATGTCTATTCACATTTCCAACTACAAATAAAGGCGACGCGCACTCTTAGATTGCAAGAACTATACTATACTAACTATAATATTATTATTTATTATAAATGCGAAAGTGTGTCTGTCTGTCTGTTACCTCTTCATGCTCAAACCGCTGAACTGATTTTTCTGAAATTTGGCATGGAGATACTTTGAGTCCCGGGAAAGGACATAGGACACTTTTACGTACGGTTTCCGCGCGATAAACGAATTTTGTCACAATGGAGTTGCGGGCGTCATCTAATAACTTTATATGTATTTACAGTGTACCTCATATTATAGGTAGTAGGTACCATAAGTAAATTGATTCATAGGCAGATAGCAGCGGACCAACGTCTTTTGGCCGGATTATATCACTCAATGTTAACTGTATTAATCTGTCAGCTGAATTTGAGGTAAAGCAACCAAATTACGTCGATTCGCCATATGCTTATAAATCAATTTCTCTGATAGTACACATTATTAGCGTTTAAACAACGTTAAAATCAATACGACAACCTGACAACATATGAGTTTGAAGTACGGAATGTACGACGTGTCCTTCAGTCTTTATAATTAAAATCCAAGTTTATTTAAATGTTACGACATACGATTATCTGGCACCTGTGACTTGTG
This sequence comes from Polyommatus icarus, assembly GCA_937595015.1. Lineage (NCBI taxonomy): Eukaryota > Metazoa > Arthropoda > Insecta > Lepidoptera > Lycaenidae > Polyommatus > Polyommatus icarus. The sequence continues at coordinate 21,543,340 of OW569323.1, read as the reverse complement.
AGTGCGCCTCGACATGGTTGACGGTAATCCTAACGCGCCACGACGTGACAACATTTAAACACGTTTTAACTTAAATGCCTCTAGGTCTTAGTTTCTTACAGATGTGTGCTTAAAATTTTATCACACAGCTAAGTTAAACACTAGATATGTTTTGAGAGTTTGAAACTGAAAATCAATTTTGTTTTTAAACGGATTAATTGACATGGTGACGAGGCGATACGACGCATTGAAGAGGAAAAATATGCATTTAGAGTTAGTACTTTAAATGCGTCTTTGTCCCTCTTCTAGCTAGTGCTTTTGTCCGCGGCTTAATTTCATAAAAAAATATAACTTTTAAGTTTTTATACATAAAATATGCTATCACTAAGGAACACGGCACCTTTATTTTGGTGTAAAAATTTTTGCAAACAGACCAATAGTTTCAGAGTTTACCTCCTACAAACAAAAAACATACCTCTTTATTTGATCATATTATTTTTATTATCAGTGTAGATAAGTAGATTAGTAAGTTTTTTAAGCAATATTTTTTAACTATAATATACTTTACAGAGTAATAAGTCTAGTAGTCAGTTATAATTCTGTTTCCTTTTTTTATTAAGTTTCTTTTACAATAAGGAGAAAATCATAAGAACAGTTCATTATCTCAATCTTCTGTGACGTCTTTCGTAGCAAATAAATGGTATGTTTTTTTTTCCAACTTAGTATTTTCTTATCACGGTCTTGTATTCAACTTCATTTTAAATAATTTTTGTTGGAAAGTGTTTCGTTATACCACGCTGTCACGAATATTAAAGGCATATCTAATATTTTAAATCTTTGTAACGCCCTAGGTTTCAAGTTTAAGTGCTACCAATTGTCTTGTCTAACATAAACTTCTTGTAATGCTAATTACTCACATACGGTTTTGCTCGATAGTTTTACTCGAAATCGAGCAAAAATCATCGTGTGGACCGCAAAACTCACGGCCGTTGTCACGTCAAAATTTGTCAAGCCGGCTTGACAAATTTTGACGTGACAACGTCTCATAATTCGATATGGGCTGCGCGCACGAAAAAACATGACGCAATATGCGGCGTTACCTCGCTCGCTCTGAGGCGTTCCATTTAAGGCTATGACGTTGTCACGTTCAACTTTCGTCAGTAAACCGACTTTACAGACAACCGAGTTCGAGTCGAGTTCGAGTCGAGTTCGAGTAGAGTTCGAGTCGAGTTCGAGTCGAGTTCGAGTCGAGTTCGAGTCGAGTTCGAGTCGAGTTCGAGTCGAGTTCGAGTCGAGTTCGAGTCGAGTTCGAGTCGAGTTCGAGTCGAGTTCGAGTCGAGTTCGAGTTCGAGTTCGAGTTCGAGTTTGACACAAAACACTACTCTCCAACCGTCTTTTTTGACACTAGTTTTTATTATTCGTACCTAATTTACTTCGAACTGGAGTAAAACTATCGAGCAATGCTGAATGTGTGGACGAAAGCCCGAGCCGTGGTTTTTACTCTACGTGATTGCTCGATCGAGCAAAACCGTATGTGAGTACTTACACTAACATTAATTTATTGTTTCACAGCTATAATTATTATACTAGTAATTTTGAAGTTTAATCAATGATATAATAAATAATAACTCAAAGCAGATATGTTACTACCGCGCGAATTGTGAAGCTTCAAATACAGGTCAATTGTCCGCTCCTTTATTTAGTCTGCATCGAACCATCGAACGCACTTCACGAACGTACCGCGTCTTGTCAAGTACCAAAATAAATTGAAAAAGCCGTCGTGTGTATTTAGAAATTGTACGAACTATGGCTCCAAAGTAAACAAAACACATGGAATCTCTTACCACTTATAAGAATGCAATAAATACCTCGATTGATTACATTTTCAATTATTTTTTCGAACAATCTGAAAAAATCGAATTTCCGCCATGGTTCAGGCAAAGAAAGTGACAGCGATATGGTTTTGACGCAAGAACGATAAGGATGGTTGCGCTGCTGCAGCCATAGAGTAGTTAGTGCAGACTCGCCACATGACTGTTAGATGGTGACTTAAATGCCTACAATTGCAGTTTATTTGTATTCTATTTTTATACGCTATGCGATGTCTTATGCAACTGTACTGTACTGTAAAATGAATGAGGAGTACATTTTGCTACCAATTATGAAGCAAAACAATTGAAGTATCGCATTTTAAAATCATTTTTGAATTCCAATGTAAACATAAAACATATGTAAACATAAAAATAATCCGGAAATACAAAAAATTTCAAAGAGACAGAAAAGAAATAAATTAAATCTTTTTGAAGGTACATAAAATATGTATTTTATGTAGTAAAAAATGATTAAAATCGATAGCCTCGATCCTTCACGTGGTCTACTTCTTACCTGAACCTGTGCCAAATAACATAAAAATTGCTCCAGCAGTTCGCGAGATAAGCCCTTTCAAATAATTTCCCTCATTTTTTCACATTCTCCTATTAGTCTTAGCATGATAAAATATTGCCTATAGCCTTCCTCAATAAAGGGGCTATAATATCTAACACTGAGAGAATTTTTCAAATCGGACCAGTAGGTAGTTAGCGCGTTCAAGTTAGCCCTTTCAAATAATTTTCGACGTTTTTTCCTCATTTTCCTCTATTTCTTCGCTCCTATTAGTCCTAGCGTAATAAAATATAGCCTATAGCCTTCCTCGATAAATAGGCTTTCTAATACTGAAAGAATCATTAAAATCCGTTGCGTAGTTTTAAAGACTAAAGGGAGCAAAGGGATATGAGGGAAAAAAGCGACCTTATTTTATAATAATATGTATAGATATAGATATTTATTATTACTTAAATATTTTGGTGTTAAATTTTTCAATTAATGTAAAAGTAACTCTTACATATGTTCTTTCATTTCTTACCTTATTTTAAAGCTGGCAACGCACCTGCAGCTCTTCTGATGTTGCGAGTGTCCATGGGCGATGGTAGTTGCTTACCATCAGGTGACCCGTTTGCTCGTTTGCCCTCTTATTTAATTTAAAAAAAACCTACTAATTAATATAATATACATATTTAGCCCGGGCATACGACCGATCCTAAAGTAATTACTCTAAAAAATATTATGTAAATACAAAGAAACAAAAATTTACACGTTATATACCCCAAGTACTGATATTTTTAAAAATATTCAATGTGTACTTTTGTTTTCCTACGACTTTATATGTATAGAATATAGCACAAAGTTTAATAAAAAATAATCTAACAAACAATTAGTTTTATTCAATGTCTCTTCTGTTCAACAATAACAATATTCTCTTATTCTTTGTCGCGCATGCGCGCCGATGCGCCTGTCAAGTGCAATTCAAAACCATCTCAAAACATATAGTTATCCTATTCTATACCATTCATTACGTATTATCTGTCGCATTCATTGTTGTAACTATGGTAACCTTTAGATATGACAGAGGTAAGTACGTATTTGAATTTGAAAATTGTTTGGAAGCAATTTAAGCTGGAAGATAGTATGAACGTAACAGATCTGTATTTAGTAGAATATCATTGAGTTTAATATAAAGTTTTGTCAATATAAACCTTCTTTTTTCATAATATGTTGTGCACATGTAGACGTATTAAGAGGAAAAATGAATTTATTTGAATCTACTGGACTGATTTCAGGGAAATTTGGCATAAATACAGAGTAGAGTGTAGACTACTAAATGCGGGAAATATTCCCAAGGGATTTTATTTTTCTCGTACAAAGTCGTCTGTCTGTCTGTTACCTCTTCACGCTCAAACCGCTGAACTGATTTTGCTGGGCATGGAGATACTTTGAGATACTTATCCTATATCCGTTGATATAGGATACTTTATATCGGAATCGTAAATGTACGCTTCCCGAGCGATAAACGAATTATGACGCAACGGAGTTGCGGGCGTTAGATCTAGTCTAGTTATAAATTAAAGTTGTAAGCCTCTAACTGCCGTATTAAGAAACGAATATTAATTACTTAACTGTAGTTAAAAGATTTTGACCGATAATAATATATGTGAGTACTTAGCATGAGAGGGCTTTAAAAGGGTCAGTTTACATCATGACGAAACGGTACGTGACGAGATGATCATTTGAACAGCTACAATTTGCTAAATCGTGTCACGTTTCACCAGGCTTAGGCCGGTTAGTGGACAAACGGCCTTAAATGGTGACGTCATTGCAAGCTGTGTAATCACGGCCTTCTTACTTCGAAAGGCTATAAAACAAAGGATATTGAACAGGGATATTAGGGAGCTCCGTAACCGTAACCGAAACTATCTGATATCCATACTTCCATACTAATATTATAAATGCGAAAGTGTATCTGTCTGTCTGTTACCTCTTCACGCCCAAACCGCTGAACCGATTTTGCTAAAATTTAGTGTGGAGATACTTTTTATCCCGGAAAAATTAACGGTTCCCGCGCGATAAATGAATTTTGGCGCAACGAAGTTGCGGGCGTCATCTAGTCCGATATAAAAACATAATATCCTTAACCGTAACCGTATTCGAAATAAAAGTTTCGGATAGTAACAGATAGGGGCGGAGGCGGCGGAGCCTAATTAAGACACGCATGAAAAGTTGTTTTGATCTGCCAGCCGCTGTATATCCGTAACCGAAATCATCTGAAACTAGCGGTTAATCCGAAATAATTTCATAACCGTTTCCGTATCAGTATCCAGTATAATTATCATTCCTATATCCGTATTCAATCCGTATCTGAAATATTATATCCATAGCATCCCTAATTTTGAACAAGGACCATTCCATTTAAGTACTTTCTATCCGAAATACATTAGAGTTTAGACGTTAAATTCATGATGTGAGTTCCCCTTTGAGAGGCCATTAGGTTTTGTCAATAACTCAATAGCAAAATACTTACATCGTTATGTCTGGATTCTGGAATATGTAGTTGATAATAATAAAATAAAATGTCGGGCTAAAAGGATACAAAAAACAAGCTTGAAGCTAGAAAACATTATCACAATAAAATATATTGCTCAATAGGAATGTTCTGATTATTTAGTAATTTTTGTCAGTAATTATTAATATCAACTGGAGGCACGTTTATCGCGCGAGAACCATACATTATTCCGGGATAACAAAAATCCTATGTCATTTTCCAGAACACAAAGTATCTCCATACCGAATTTCAGCAAAATCAGTTCAGCGGTTTGGGCGTGAAGAGGTTTCGCATATTTATAATATTAGTATAGTATGGGCTATAGATACAATATTGCAAAAATGTAAAGCCAAAGAATATAATATTCCACTTTAGAGTTTTTACAACTCTCAAGTTTTTTCGAGAAGGAATAATATGTGTTAGGTACTCGGTACTCCTAACCACCTCCTAACACATATTATTCCTTTGAGGAAAATCTCAAAAAAAGGTAAGATAATATTATGTTCTTTTATCTATTGCGTGCCTACATACAGTTTGCCGCAATGGAAAATTACTTTGTCCCTCCTCAAATTTAGATGTGAGTATCCCTAGCTGTATATCAAAACCAATGGCAGACAACACCTTTTAAATAATATAATTATTGTACCTGGGAGGTCGAGCTTTTCTCAGAATTCACGAATAGAAACACAATGTTTTATGAGTTCCTCTTCTAAATGAGACTTCCCAGGGATTTCATGGGAATTGCTGCTATTGTTTTTGAGTACCTAAATATATTACATTACTTTAGCCCACGGAATACTGAGAACGACATAATTTCAGGAAAATATATCAGTCGTCTACCTATATTATGCTTCCCACTCCCTAAGGCACTTTGCAGACGACAGGACGGAGCGGACCGGTCAATTTCGCCGCGGCCTGCGAACGATAGCACAAAGGGAATCTTATAATATTACCAACGCACACTGCGGGCAAAAAGACCGCGCCGCAGGTGCCCGGCGGGCACTGGCGGCGCATGTCCGCGGCTGCCCGCCGTGGATCACACAAACCAAGATGCAGTAACGCAAACGGCGTGTGCTTTGTGTACGCGGCGCGGGCAGCCGCAGACATCGACGGGCGTACGCGGCGAAATTGACCGGCTCGCCCCGCCCCGTCGTCTGCAAAAGCGCCTGAAAGTCAGCTGTCAAAAATGTCCGGCACTGGAAGACGAGATTCCTCCACTTATAGCGAAGAATATGAGCCATGAAATTGATATTTATACTTTCTGGAAGGTCTGGTAGACTTTCAGAACTGGACACCTCCTAAAGTAACCGCGACCGAAACTCCATAGTCGCTGGTCATTCTAACCTCTGTAAAGGCCACAAACGGGTAAACATTCAGCTTTACAAAACGGAGGAAGGTCTGGCTATCGCAGGCTCTTACTCTATAATTGCCTCATAATACAAAATAAGATAAAGCATGGCTTTAAATGACAACCAGGAAAATATATTAGTTCGCAATCTTATTAATTGGATGTTCATATAAATAAACATTTATAAGAAAGTACCAGTTAATGTTATCACTTATCAGCATTCATTTATACAATTGACGGAAATTGTTTGTGCGTTTGTTTCAGTGATTGATGGCCATTACCCACGTATATCGTATTCGACCCTTCAAACAACAACATGATACGTTGTGCCCTTTGTTATGGCCACCATTATTTCTGATGTATGGTCGTAGCTCTCAGGAAATGCACAAATAAATGAAGCGGAATGGATGAGTGAAATAAATGATGTGTAATATTTCCTTTTAATATAGTTACGGGTAAATCATAATATCTATACTAAATAATCCATACTAATATTATAAATGCGAAAGTGTGTCTGTCTGTCTGTTACCTCTTCACGCTCCAACCGCCGGACCGATTTTGCTGAAATTTGGCATGGAGATACTTTGAGTCCCGGGAAAGGACATAGGATACTTTTTGTCCCGGAAAAATGTATGGTTCCCGCGCGATAAACGAATTTTGGCGCAACGGAGTTGCGGGCATCATCTAGTATAGTATAAACGCAAAAGTGTGTCTATCTGTCTGTCCGTATAGTCAGGGGGACAGTGTGTGAAGGGGTAACAGACATATAGCAGTCTGTTAACACAAAAACCGCTGAACCGATTTTACTGAAATTCAGCATAGTTAATATTATATACTTTGTGTCCCGGGAAAAGACATAGGGTACTTCTATCACAGAAAAATGTACGGTTACGGTGTTGTAATAAGTGGAGTTGCGGGCGTCATCTAGTATTAGGCTGCGTTTCCACTGAAGCGGAGAGGAGCGGAGAGGAGCGGTGAAAAGTGCTCAGTGTTCCACTGAAGCGGAGCGGAGCGGAGTCGAGCGGAGTTGAGCGGAGCATACTTTTGAAATCGCGCATTTTCGCGCTTTGTTACATTCAATCTTTCAGAAAGAATCATTTTATATCTTTCTCTACTTGAAGACGAAGATATAACGTATCAGATGAAGTAGCATTGACTGTTGCGACTTTTTTGGATTTTAAGAGAAAACATAGATTGACAACATATAAAGTACCATTAATTTGCCCATAGTTTATATAAAATGTATTTATGGGTTTTAAATTACGCGACAAAAACCATTTTATCGCTTACGCCCTTTATATTTTTGCTGTTCCATTGCTATCTAAAACATACGCAACACGGTTTTTTACTTTAACGCGGCGTCACCTTAACTTATCCTGGAGAAACCCGAAAGAAATTACAGGTAGGTACTCGTATACTCGTCCGTCTCAGTAGTCGAAGTACTGGTAGTTATGTCTATTGTGACGTAACGATGTCGCTGTCGGTCGCCGGTGACCGCCTGAACGCGAGTCACGCACCGTCCCGCTCCGCACTGCACCGCTCCGCACCGCCCAGCTCCGCACCGCCCCGCTGTCCTCCGCTCTGCACCCCGTTGTCCTCCGCACCGCTTCGCCTCGCTCGGCTGCGTTTCTATGAATATCCGGTCAGCTCCGCTCCACCCCGCTCGTGCTGTTTCCATTGACGCGGAGCGGAGATTCGGGTACCGCTAAGCTCCGCTCCGCTTCAGTGGAAACGCAGCCTTAGGGTATATTATAAGAAAAACCTAAAGATTTCCCGTGTTCCCGTTTCCCGTTATTATTTAAATACCTACCTAACTTAAAATATTGTTAAGAGATAGTAGGATCCATTGCTGAAAATGTGCATCTAACGTTGCGTAGTTTAGCGCAACATTTCATTTTGTTTTGATCATATGATATACGTCTCATGTCCATGCTATTTTACGTTAATTGTTTAAACTTTAAGAGGTTAAAACGTTTTTCATGGGTACGGAGTCTTTTAGTTTACGTTACGAACTTTTAGTCCAAGGAAAGGAATCTCGGAATACCGTACGATAACTAATTTGAAATTTCTGCATGAATGAAGTTGCGGAAATAATAAATGTCAGTTTATTCGCGTTAATACAGGTTAACACGATAATATATGCGCATATTATAATACTGATGACATCATATATATGACACGTAAGCGTAAACGTAAGGTGGAAGCGGCATGATTAGTACGAGTGCCTGAAAATCCAAGATTTAAGTAATTTTCATAGTCGACTAATCATAGGATTTTACTCAAAAGAAAATAACGTATTTTAATAATAAACTTCAATCAAATAGTTAAAATTATAAGATTATTCCCTTGAAATATCTAGTATTTAATATTCGTAGGATTCTTTGCCAGATTCCATTAGCCTGATTTACCATTATTAGACCGTCAATAACTACAAGAAGCCTCTGGGGTGGCGCTTCTTTGTCGGAGGCGGAAACCGGAAGTGGGGTTCCGTACAAGTTTCTTGTGACTTGTGGCGTGAGCATCTTTCAATCAGACCCCATATTTACAAAGGAATTATGGGTAGTAAATTTTCCTGCTTTCGAACGTCCTCGTGTGGAAAGAATAAGGAAAAAAATACGATTTTCTCTTACAACATTAAACTTTATTCATGTAAGTACAACTGGAAAAAATATATTTACATCAGTTTTCGCTCTGTACGCTATTTACAAGAAACGTTATTATATGGTTGAGTTTTATGTATATTTACAAGTTGAACGAGTAATGAATCTCCTTTATTTACATAAAAATATAAAAAAAGTAATATAAAAAAATAAAAATCTTATTTAAGTAGGTACATAAAATTATTTTGAAGCAAAAAAACATGAATTTTGTTGAATATTATTATTATGCGCTAACCTTGATACTTACTATGTAACATTATTCATTAACAGAATACATGTACCTACCTAAGATATTCGTTAAAACTTTACTAGTCAATAATTTATTTTATATCATTTTTGGAAATACAATATTAGCTAAATTACTAACACAAAAAAGAAACATAGAACAAAACATTATAATTTACGAGAAATGAAGGGACTTGTGATGGAAAAAAATTATTGTTCTTGTGGGTTTCTGTGTTGTTCAAATCAATAAGTTTATGCACGTAGACAAAATGAGGCCAAACTATTATAATATTTACGAATAGTACGGGAGCCCCAGAACAATTTTTTTTGTGTTTACTAACAAGCTAATTTTTTGTGAGTAGGTAGCTACATTTTGATAAGACGAACAACATTATTATTTTCGAAAAATCTCGAAAGTGATAGCTAACAGAGATAGAAAGGATTTCATACTTTGACTTGATGGTCCTAAAATATGGATTGTTTTATAATATGTAGGACAAGGTTACTCTTAAATTATATAACTAATAACCTATCAACATACAAAAAATCTGCTGGTTAGGGTTCCGTTTTAGGGTACAGTAGTCAACCAAGATCCATATTTTAGGACCATCAAGTCAAAGTATGAAATCCTTTCTATCTCTGTTAGCTACCACTTTCGAGATTTTTCGAAAATAAAAATGATGTTCGTCTTATCAAAATGTAGCTACTCACAAAAAATTTGCTTGTTAGTAATCACAAAAAAAAAATTGTTCTAGGGCTCCCCACTATATAGTTTGTACAATTCACATTTAAAGCTCAATTTCTTTACAATTATATAAATAGGTACTTAAGAAGCTATAATAAAATTAATGTAGCCATTTTGGAATGATAAGATCTCAGAATGCATTGTTCTCTATTCTGAGGATAGATAGAAGTTTTATACTAACAACAATAAAATATTTTGTAGTAAGACCTGCAATTTATTACTGTTTCGTATAGAATCAGAGTCAGCTAACCTCCCTTTGCTAGCCTATAATATTATTATCATATTAATGATGATTTTATAACTCCATAAACATCTTTTAGACCACCTAATAGAATTTCTTAAAATGTTTTGAGCTTGGAAATCACATTTATATCTTAAACGAGCTATTTTACATAATTATAGAGCCTTTAGCCAAACAGACATCGCACATTATTTAGTTTTTCAAAATTTTATTTTGTTTTAATCCTACAAAATAAAATGGGCATGGCTTCAGCCTTCATCGTTGAGTATGTTATTCATAAATCATGCATGAATCATGTCAGATCTATTATTTATTGAAAGAGTGACATTTCTTTCACTTATCGATGCTCATGTTAAATCCTGGGTAAGATCCGAAATAAAAACCACACACATAATATACTGGCCAGTACTCACGTCTAGAATTGACGCCAGATTGTCGATTCGATAAGGATTATACGTCAGTGCAAAATTGACTTAATAGCTTTGTTGGGACTTGGGATAATATTATACTAAGGGCCTCTTTCACCACTTCCTAATAAGTTCCGGATAGTCTATCCACAACTTATCTTGACAGATAAAGTATGTGACAGGAATATAACCGACGTTTCTAAGTCGCGTTAGACTATTAAGTCGCGTTAAGTCCCGAATAATAAGTCTCAAATATAATGCAACGCGAAAGTTTTAAAGTTCATATAAATAACCGATACGGGCCGGATATTGTTAAGAAAATAAAACATCTAGAATTCCTTCGTAAAAAACGCGCTATATTAGAAAAGTCGGTTATATTCCTGTCATAGAAAAAAAAATATATAAGTCGCGTTAAGTCCCGAATAATAAGTCTCAAATATAATGCAACGCGAAAGTTTTAAAGTTCAGATAAAGTATGGATAATCTGTCAAATAAGTTGTGGATAGCCTATCCGGCACTTTATCAGGAAGTGATGAAACAGGCCCTAAGTTACACTTCGCACTTGTTTCGCCAGCGGCGGCACACCAGTACAATATGACGGATTCAAGACATCACTGGCTATAGTATACTGGGTAAAATTTTGGAATTTACGCCTTGTATTCTCTCTTCTAATTAGCGTTGCTAACTTGGTTAAAGGCCCACAGCGTTGCTGTTGGCTAAAGGCCAAATCACACTGTTTTTACAAAGGTACATACAATTTACGTGAGATCGTCTTGCGAGTGGCGCTTATCGAAGAAAACTATGGTGGTCTCGTCGAATTTGGTCTCTATGCAGAAGGGCGTAGGCTCGTCCTTGACGTAGTCGACCTTGGAGGTGGGCTTGCGGTTGTCCTTGAAGAAGCTGGAGCGGGGCAACGTGGTGGACATGGTGTTGTCCCTCGGCCTGGCGCGGGAGCCCGGCTGCCGGTTCGCGCAGAGCAGGGTATCGTGGAACGCCATTCTGTACCTGTGGGGAACGGGAGTTGGTATTGGTTAATATACTAATTATAGTCCGCGCGGAACTAGTTGGCCGCTCTGCCCGTATACTCACATACCAGTAGAGCGGCCAACTAGTTCCGCGCGGACTATAGCACTGGTTACCGCCATTAGGCCCTAGTCTCGAAATCAGCGGGCACAGGGGCGGTGGCGGCGGCGGCGCGGAAGCGCGTCCTAATATATAGAATTTATATGGAACTGGCCCGGAGGCAGCGGCGCGGCGCGGCGCGGCAAGCGTAGCGTGTCATAGGACTCATAGGTACTAGACGGCTTCTCGCGCCGCGCCGCCGCTACCGCTCCCGCCCCGCCGATTTCGAGGCCTTATAGACAACTAATTATTACAAATGTATTCATCTGTCGTAAATTCCGCTGCGTTTACGCCTCGTTTCTAACGCATACAAAATACGGACGGAACTCGAGGAATGACACACTATTCCGTCGCGTTCCGTCCGTATTTTGTATGCGTTTGACATTTGCGGCGGAATTTACGCCGGCGTAATTCGGCCTAGTGTATTTCGACACTGATCGCGATTGGCGTTGATTGCATGTAATGCACTAGGTGAGCCATGACCAACGTGGTTATGATTTTAAGATGGTTTTGGCGTTTAGTATAATATTATGAGGACATAGTATGTAATGGTTCAAGTGGGACGTGGTTACTGGTTATGTAATAAAGTATTTACTGGAAACTACAAACGTTTTTAACGTATATTTATTAGTTTTGAAAAGTCAATTTTGTTATGTAACTAAAACGATAATGGTTTTGAAAATGAAAAAACGTAATGAATAATATTAAAGTCACAATTTGAATAAATGTAAAATATATTTTTCACAGGGACTAATATAAATTGTCAGTCCCAGTTCCCGAAAATTCGTTCATACAAAGTGTTCAATTACGGTCGACTTGAATGAAAAGTAAACGAGAATCCCGCGTTCCTTGAATTTCCTAAATTCAAGATTGATCGACGGCGACATTACGCGCGGTGACTAGAATTTTCCATAAGATTCGTGTGAACATCGTGTAAATATGTAAGGTTCAACTGACACTGCAGAGCCGAAGCTTTGCGACGCGTCACGTTTTTAGTACAGCAGCCTTACCCAAAGTGGGCGATAACGCCCCCTTGTGGGCGCTGAAGGTCTGAAGGGGGGCGGTGTGGGACCCAGAAAAATGGTGTTGTGTAGAGGCTTTGGGGTGATTTATTTTATCTGGATGCATTTTAAATTGAAATAATGGGGGTGCTAAAATATAATTTGTTCTTAAAGTGAGCGGTAGACAAAATAAGTTTGGGAACCTCTGGTCTACAGCGTGCATATAATTATATTATACTAGATGACGCCCGCAACTCCGTTGCGCCAAAATTCGTTTATCGCGCGGGGACCGTACATTTTTCTATGTCCTTTCTCGGGTTTCAAAGTATCCCCATACCAAGTTTCAGCAAAATCGGTTCAGCGGTTTGAGCGTGAAGAGGTAACAGACAGACAGACAGACAGACAGACAGACAAACAGACACACTTTCGCATTTATAATATTAGTAAGGATTCATCAATCATCACTACTGTTCTGTTATTATAAAGGTACTCTACTCTACTACGAAAACATCGAAGCGTCGACGCGCGCGTTCGCTCATCCACACTTCCACATTTTTCGTAGAAATTTGTATTGGTAGTATTAGAAACAATAGAAATATTATGCTTTGACGGAAAACTTGACGCGTCGGTTCGATTCTGCCCCAGTGTGACTTGTGTGTTGAGACTTGAGCCTAAGTGCATGAGTTGTGAGTCGCATGAGTTGTAAGTCGCAGAATTTCGGTTCGGCAGAATTCTGCTTCATTCTGTTTCATACAAAAGTCTTGTTTGATTGACACGAGCGTAATTTTGTGAGTCATGATTTGTATGAAAAGATATTTACGCGACCGAAATTCCGCGACTGAGAACTCACAAATTACGCTCGTTTGGCTTCACCCTCACGGTATTTAAGGTTCGAATTCCGGAAGTAATACGGTAACATTATTACTGGTATCATGAAAATCCGAATGACACTCGAGTATTCGATTCGATTTAAGCTTGGTATTTCTTAATACTGTTTTCGTCTAGAGTGTGATTCATTCATTCGTGACAGAGGTCTGAATCACACTTATCTTGTAACTAATAATAATATAATATCTATGGATGCTGCACACCACGTCAGTCTGGCCCCGTGGTAAGTACCCGAAGGACTTGTGTTACGGGTACGAGATAACGGAAATATATTTAATACATATTTTATACTATACATATATTTAAGATTTTTATTATATGATACACATATTTAATATTATACATTCATGACCCAGGAACATAAGTATAGTTTTCACAGAGCCAGTACTGGCTGTACTCGTAATCCCGCCGACGGAACAAAAAGTTTTCTAAAGTAAAGTCTTCACAGAGCCAGTACTGGCTGCCAATAACACTGGCAGCCAGTATTGGCTTGGTATATGCCAGTCTTTTTGGCAGCCAGTACTGGCTCTGTGAAAACTATACTTTAGAAAACTTTTTGTTCCGTCGGCGGGATTCGAACCCGTGATCGCCGGCTTGAGCTACGAACAGCCCACCAACTGAGCCACAGAGGTCATCGAAAAAATAATTTTATCATACAGTACCTACGTACGTAATAATTTACAAATAAATAAATTACACAGTTCAAAAAAGTTTTGTACTTAACAAAATATGAGTGTTGCATTTAATAAGCCCCAGGAAAATTAAACATTCGACCTTGGAATAATTCGCATAGAGCTGATAATTGGTAGAGACGTTAAATACACCATTATAAATAAAACCTCAAAAGTCCCCGGCGATCCTCCTTGTGCAAAAATTTTTATTCAAGGTCAAATATGAGAGAATGAGGTTTTTCCTGTTTATTTTTCAAACGGTACATTTTAACATAAAAATAGGTAAGACATGAGTGTAGATCATAGAATTCTCTACAAAAAATATCTTTACTTTTTTTTTGTACGACTTACCATTCGTTATAAATAGCAGGCTTATAGTTGGGAAAATCATATCTATGTACTTATATTATAAAGCTGAAGAATTTGTAGAACTACTGGTTCGAATTTAAAAATTCTTTTTGTGCAGGATAGTCTTAGATATCGAAGAATGCTTTAGGCTATATAACATCACCCTGCGGACCAATAGGAGGAAAGAAATAGATGAAGACGTGAAAAAAACGGAGAAAACAATAATTTGAAAGGGCTTATCTTATGAACTGCTCAAGCAATTTTTATATTATTTGGCACAGTTATAGAATAGACTACGTGGAGGGACGTAGCCTATTTCGTTTCTGAGGAAAATGTACGGCTTCCGTAAAATTTATAATAAACGCGGACGGAGCCACGCTTAACGTCTAGTACTACTGCATACTAGGGTTATTTGACATGTTCTCGGCCTGATATACTTCTGAGCATAGCTGGGCACCGTTAATCAAATAGTTAACTTCGTTAATCGTTAATCCGCTACAAAAAAAGTTAGCTTCGTTAAACGTTAAAGCGTTACATTTCGGAAGAATTAACGCAAGTTAACGTTAATCGTTAATCAGTTAATTATTGTAAAATTGCATTTTTATATCGTTGCTTTAGTGTAGGTACTTAAAAAACCTGTTGGTTTAGCTTCTGGAAGTTAGCACAACTTTAAAATGTAACACTTTACATAATTTTGAAATCACATAAAAATATGAAAACCTTATTAAATCGAGATAAAAATGGGCAAGGTGATAATATTTAAAGTGTATAAGCGTTCTCTGTGAAAAAACAAAGAGAAAACCACCTTTTGAGCGTGATTACGTTTAGAAAATTTTATACTGCGTCTACGCTTTCTTGACAGATTGTACTTCTGAACCTGTTTATCGCGCCACGCCGCGGCGCTGTGCGCTAAATAGTAGGCATTGGATTAACGATTAACGGACTTCTACATATTAACGGAAGTTAACGTGTCCGTTAACATTTTCTAAATTTAACTTAAAAGTTAATTCGTTAATCAAAATGTTAACTTCGTTAATTAACGATTAACGGATTAACGAGTTAATGCCCAGCTATGCTTCTGAGTGCCTTGCTCTTCGCGACCCGAAAACATAAGATTTGGTAACGGTAATAAGTCACACAGAAGCATGTTTGGCTGAGAACACCCTCGTATGCTGTAGTATAAGAAGTTCCGCTCCGCCCAGTTAATTATGTATTTCACAGAAACCGTACATTTTTCCGAAAAACAAAATAGCCTATGTCCCTCCACATGTCTACTTTATATAATATGTGCAAAACAACATAAAAAACGTTTGTGAGACAAGCTCTTTCAAATAATTTTCCCCGTTTTTCCACATTTTCCTATGTTTCTTTGCCCCTATTGGTGGCAACGTGATGTTATGTAGCTCAAGTCTTCCTCGATAAATAAGACTATCCAACGCAAAACGAATGTTTCAATTCAAACCAGCAGTTCCACAATTTTTTTAACTTTATAATCTTTATATTAATATAATTCTTCTGTGAGTGTGTATGTCACTGAACTTCTCTCAAACGACTGGACCGATTTTGATGAAATTTTTTGTGTGTGTTCAAGGGGATCTGGGAATGGCTTAGATTCACAATTTTGTCCGCTGGACAATGTTTTTTTAATTAATTTTTAATTTATTAGTAGTTGTTGATTTTGGAATGTTTTACATTGGATCCGACAGATGGCGCTACCATCACAGTGTTAAATTTTTACAACGCGACAGTTAGCGCTGCGATCAAATAAAAAAACATACTTTATATACTTAATATGGCAGAGAAACGTTTGCCGGGACAGCTAGTATAAGTATGATTTTCCCAAACTTTAAACCCGCAAATTATGAGGAATGATAAGTCGTATGAAAAAAGTGTTCAGAAATTTTTTGTAGAGAATTCTATGATCTACATTCTTGCCATACCTATTTTTATGATAAAATGTACAGTTTGGAAAAAAACGGGAAAAATATTATTTTCATACCTTTGACCTTGAATAAATTTTTTTGCACAAGGAGGATCGCCGGGGACTTTTGAGGTTTTATTTATAATGGTGTATTTAACGTCTCCACCAATTTTCAGCTCTATGCGAATTATTCCGAGGTTACGATTTTTTTGCGTCTAAATGGACCTTAATAGATTACTGCTAACAATCATTTTGTGTGTAGATCATAAAATTTAATTTACAAGCTCGTTAGAGTAAATTATTATTCATACTATTATGATGATACCCTGATTATATTAGGCTTACTTAATGATGTTGAATACATTAGCCGCCGTGGTGGTAAACTCTGCCTCGACTAATTAATTAGAAAATTAAAAAAGCAATTGCGTAATACATTATGTGTTACATTTCGCTGTTCTAGTATTTGTGGAAGAGACGGGAAACGAGAAGTGTTTAAATATCTTGATTTATATATGTAATTAATACACCATTAACAATCCATTAGTAGCGCGTTTGTTTCATAGCAGGCATAAGTAAATAAAGCTCGAATTCAGGTCTTAGAGCTTTTCTTTAATTAGGTCACCGATCTATTACTATTTGTGTTAAGCTACTGCATAGCTTTTATCGCGGGCTTTAAGCGCGGCGACCGAATTAAGAAATTTCGTAAAGAAAATAAACCTAAAACCCCCCTTTCCGTCAATATTACAACCATATTTTATTATTACTAGCTTATTACTAGCTGTCCCGGCAAACATTTCTTTGCCATATTAGGTATATAAAATATATCGCCCGTATTATTTTATTGAATTAGTGACTAAATAAGTATGTCACCATGGCAACGTCCATCGCTATCCCGTAACTCGCGTCGCATAAACAATGGTCGCTCTTTATAGACAAATAATTTGCAATAAAATAAAATTGCGACTATTATTAAAGATCTAAGCTATCCTATCTCTCAAGTTGGAAAAAAACACACATTAAAAAAAATAAACATTAAAATCGGTTAAGTAGTTTAGGAATCCATCGCGGACAAACATCGTGACAGGAGATTTATATATATTAGATTTGGTTTTGGCGCTAAATCTCAAATCTCAAAAGTATCGCTTTGTTCGTTTGTTGTTGTTTAATGTACCCTAAGGAGGACAAGGACCCCTAATAAGTTTGGGATACACGAGGCGTTTACTAAAGGAATCACGGCGGAAACCCGCTCGTTCAGAAGGCTCATGACATGAACTGATGGTTCTCTGGGAGCGAGCACTCGCGTATGCATCAAATGTCTACGCACCGCGAATTTCAATTCCTCATCACGAAAAAAGTAATAACAAAAATGTTTTCTACACCTGTTTTATCGTGCTACCCAAAAGGGTTTTGAATGAGCGCAATACATATTATATCTGTATTGAATTTAAGGACTCATGAAAAATGTTACTTGTTGCTTTAGCGTGCAATAATTTTCACAGCTTTCTATTTTGCTGCTACTTTCTACTAGCTGTGCAAAGTACTAGCTGTGTAAATAACGAATAAATATTAATTACGAGAGATCAAACAAGAAAGAGAAGAGAGGGAGACGCAGGACTGTTTTACATGCACAACGACGGGAAACTTTCTTGGGCCTTCGTATTCTGTAAACATCCCTAGATATAGTACTTAGTTTCCTGTGCCGAACCCACCCCATGTTAAAGTTTACAGAACTGGATGTAAATCACTAGATGATAGATATTAAATAGTAGTGAAATTACAGATGTTTAGTTAGGAGCTAACGATTTTCATCCACCGAGCTGCCGTGTAGTCAATATTGACACTTTCCAATATCGCTCAGCAATTTCCGTTGATAACGTATAATCTCAAATAAACTTGCTCTTTTAGGTTCTTTTTCATTTTTATTTTGTCTCTAGTTCTAATATTATGTTTTATTACCCAATAAATTTGTTCTAAATGCTAACAAACAAGTTTATTGAACACAGAAAACACGTTTTTTTATTTAAATTTGCGAGTAGAAATATTTTATTAAGGGTTTGTTTGAATGTCTTATTCAAGACTCAAGAGTCACTGAGAGTCCTTTTATTACTATAAACAAAAGCTACTGTTCCTTATTGCCGATTGGGACGTAGGAACATCTAAATATAAATAAGTTGGTAACGAAACACCCAAGGTTAATCACAAATCACAATTACCTATAAACAGAGATCTTTTATTTTGATATCCGATAAACAAAAAGACAAATGTAAGCAAAACAAGCTAAGAGGAATACCTAGATATATAGAATAAAATCAGCCAACGATAAAATCACTTATCGAGAAGAAATACCATTCCAGGAATAGTGAGATCATATACCAAAATAATAAGCCCAATCAGCCGGGACATCGAAATTAGATCAAATTAGTACAATATTTGATCTACATTTTATTTTTGGCCTGGAGGCCGATTCTTATACTTCGCTTGTCGCTTAAGGCACTAAACGCGCGTGAGGGGTTGATTCAGACCGCAACGCGATGCGTAGGCGCATTTCTAAATTTATATGGATTTGACTGATTCGCAAGACGTTTGACTGATTCGCAAGACGAAATCTGTCAAAGCCATACAAATTTACCGCGCCGCGCCTCGCCTCGCCTCGTCGCGTTGCGGTCTGAATTGTCATTGACCTTTATCATACAGTAACGCGTTCGGGCGGACCTATATAAATCCAACCTTACACAATCTCACGCGCGAATGAGACAGCCTCAAGCATCATTCGTGGTATGAGAATCGGGCCCCAGACGTTGATAATGGGCTAATTCGATTTCGAGGTTGGAATTCTGTTTGACGAAAATACTTTTATTGCAGGTGGTCCCCTGTGTCTGCCCTGGGAGCGATGTAATTCTGAATTACATTACCTTGACGCGGGCACAGTACAAATTTTAAGATGTGTTAATGCAGTTTTAAGCCAACTAGTTTACGAATCTATTTTCTTAACTGGTAATATTATGGTCTAATCTTGTAAACTTCAAATCCTGAATTTAAAAATATGTAAATGGATATGTCACGCACGTATTTCTTTTCTTTACTTATTATAAAACAAAGTCGCTTTTTTCCCTCATGTCCCTTTGTTCCCTTTAATTTTTAAAACTACGCAACGGATTTTGATGATTCTTTCAGTGTTAGATAGCCCATTTATCGAGGAAGTTTATGGGCTATATTTTATCACGCTAAGATTAAAAGAAGCGAAGAAATAGAGGAAAATGTGGAAAAAACGGGGAAGATTATTTGAAAGGGCTAACTTGAACGCGCTAATCTCAGGAACTACTGGTCCGATTTGAAAAATTCTTTCAGTGTTAGATAGCCCATTTATTGAGGAAGGCTATAAGCTATATTTTATCACGCTAAGACTAATAGGAGAATGTGAAAAAACCGGGGAAATTATTTGAAAGGGTTTATTTAGCGAACTACTGGATTAATTTTTATGTTATTTGGCACAGATAAGAAGTAGACCACATGAAGGATCGTGATAGGCTATCGATTTTAATCATTTTCTCAGTGGCTATATATTTTATACCCGTGTGACGCTGGGGCGGGTCGCTAGTTTTCCCATAAAATATTATTTACTATTTTTTAATTTATTATATTTACTATTTAGAAAGGATTTTTCAAATTGACGACATCTTTAACTGAGTGGTTATGCGCATGGTCAGCGCCCAAGTCAGCCAGTCGCGGGTTCGAATTCCACCGACGGAACAAAAAGTTTTCAACGTTCCTGGGTCATGGTTGTGTATTAAATATATTTTATGCACATATTATAATGTGTCATATAGGGCCGATCTCGGACAAGTGCTCCCGCCAAAACTCAGACTGGCCCAGAGCCCCGAAGATCACATAATAAATGCATTCCTCGAGTTCCAGGCTATAATAAGAGCAAATAAGACCATAAAGCTCTTGACCTGCAATAAGATCATGCAGGCCTATCAGCGAAAAAATCAAAAGCTGTTAGAAGTGAGACTCGCGGATGCAAAGGCTGCCATATACGACAATGTCACCTCCACAATAATTGCCGGGGCGACGACAGGACGGTATATGGCGGCACTAAGCGCCGATTGTGGGTTCGTGGTTCTGGACGAGGATGAAACAAAACGCACGGGAACACTCAAATTTATAACAACATCTGAGGATCCAATAGTGGTAATAGCGGAATGTACCAGAATAATGCTGGAAGACAGGATACTAGAAATGGCAGAAGTCCTATCTGGGGACCCTGAATCCAGCATAAACTGGGACATATCCGCGAAACCCATCAACTACTCGTGGGTCAATGGGGTTCCTGGATGTGGGAAGACAACTTGGATCATTAATAACTTCAATGAGGAAACAGACGTTATAATAACAACGACGATCGAAGCAGCCAAAGATCTAAAGCAAAGGCTATCGCTACGAACTGGCAACAAAGTTAAAGATAAAGTTCGTACCATGGCCTCTTTGCTGGTAAATGGGACAAAAGGAGCCTACAAAAGGTTAATAGTTGACGAGGCCCTCATGAACCATTTCGGCTCAATCGTCATGGCGAATCAGTTAACAGGCGCCAACGATGTCATCCTCATTGGAGATATTAACCAACTTCCGTTTATAGAGCGTGAAAACCTCTTTAAACTTAATTACACTCGTCCAAACCTGGTAACCAGTATCACCTCCAAATGTGCTTGTTGTGTGCCTCGGCAGGTAAATGGCGTTCCTATATTTCTTTGGTTTTAAATAGGAAGTTTAAAATTATTTTTTAGGCTTAACAAAGCCTTCTATTTCTTAATGTGTATTTATAACTTTTTAGCTCTTACTTTATTAAATTTTCTGAAAATGTAGCACAAACTTTTCACGAATATTTCGAAGAAAATCTGTATTTTATTTCTTTTGGTTAGGTTTTTACAGAATAAAATTGATTTTTATTAATTTTTTTTCATTAATTATATTTGCAAAAACATACTTAAAGGAAAAAAATACAAATTAGGTTCAGAACTGATATTTTTTTTGTATTCAGGTAAGCATTTTCCAAACATAGGTCGCAGCATGCGTCTTTAGTATGTACGTGAGATTTGTAGCACCCAATTTTTTTTCTGGCTTTAAGTAGGAAGTTGAAATATATTTCAAACACTAGAAAAAGTCTTTCATTTGTCGATGCATGCGTTAATCTCTAAAAACTTTGCAAAAACCTTATAGTTGTATTTAGCTCAGCAAAGCAAACTTTATTTTTTTAAAATTGTGTATTTGGTTAATTTTCAACGTAAACAATCGGATAAGAGTCATTAAATAACAGGAACAAGAAAAAAAAAATTTCTGGACCGGTTTTATATATATGTTATAGTCAAAGTCCGATACACAGTCTCTTCGCGGAAGGACTGGTTTATCCTAGGTTTGGCCAAAGCCGTCAGGCGATCCCCGAAATACATTTCAATTTCGCCCTTTGCCTGAAGTATTTTTAGTTAAACCCAGGAGCTCCTAACTTTTCAGTCAAACGTCGAAAATAAATTATTCTGTTTCGGTTTTGGCCCAGTCAATCCTAGAAGCGACTGCAAAACTCGGTCAAACGTTGATCTGAACATGTTTAAACAGGTTCATAATGTATCTCGCGGTGTTCCGACCGATTGTTTTGTCATTTCATGTTCGTTCATTTCAGACATCGTTTGTTGTATTTGCCAAAAAGAGAGCTCCGGCGCACATACGTGCATTATTTGTTATCAGGTCGTGCATGTTATTTGCACTGACAGCACACTTGGCGCAGACTATGAAGGCTTCGGAAGTAAAGTTACATGCATACGTTGTGCGCAGACAGAAAATATAAAAAAAATAAAGAAAAGGCGATAGAAGGTCTTGAAGCTCAGGCTGATATTATGAAACAATTATCTGATCAAAAATATGCCTCACCATGTCAGAAAAATGATTAATTTTCCATTTTAATTACTTAAGAAATAATTAAAACAATAAACATCAAAATTTTAAAAATGTTATTTTTTTATACCTAATCTTACAAACTAACCTCCGTATATTCCAAAGCATTTATTTATTTATTTTATACTTTATTGCATGTCGTACAAAAGGCGGGCCTAATGCCACACGGCATTCTCTCAAAGCATCTCAAATATAAAAGTGAAAATCACGTAAGCTGACCAATCAGGTGTCAGAACTGGCAGAGTTAAGCGGTTAAGACTTGAAAGCTGCTTAAATGATAAAATGCTTCCAAATATACGAAGATAAGACACTTCATACCTATATCGGAGTTTGACTCGTCAAACCCCGATTTAATAAAATTGTGTTTTGACGTTTGCCTGGCCAAATTAGTCCCTCCCAGGTTTGACGAAAATTGTTTAGTCAAAGGCCGAAAATTTACATTTGTTTGGGCTTTGACTAAGTCATTCAGTCTGACCTGAGGATTGACCAGTCCAACCTAGGAGCGCCGGAGCTTCGGAGTTTGCCTATAACATATATATTTTTTATGCAATAAGGGGGCAAACGAGCAAACGGGTCACCTGATGGAAAGCAACTTCCGTCGCCCATGGACACTCGCAGCATCAGAAGAGCTGCAGGTGCGTTGCCGGCCTTTTAAGGGGTAATAGGGGAGGGTAGGGAAGTAAATAGGGAAGGGTAGGGAGTGGAATAGGGTAGGGAAGGGAAAAGGGTAGGGGATTGAGCCACCGGTAAACTCACTCACTCGGCGAAACACAGCGCAAGCGCTGTTTCACGCCGGTTTTCTGTGAGGACGTGGTATTTCTCCGGTCGAGCCGGCCCATTCGTGCCGAAGCATGGCTCTCCCACGTGCAATTTCAAATTCAATTATCATTATCAAATTACATTACATTACATTATGTGTTACATTACATTATCAAATTTATATGGTGAAATATTAATTTTTAATTGAGTACTTAACTAAAAAATTAAAAGCACAAAAATTTTTTGGTAAACTTTGCAAGTTATAGTGTAAAAAAGAAAATGACACCTCAAAAACAAAAATCCATTCACTATTTCAATTTTCGGAGGTTAAAACCTCTGGCGACTGCACTAATATATTTAGAAATGCATCTACGCGTCGCGTTGTGGTCTGAATCAAACCTTACAGACATGGCGCTCATATTAATATTCCACTCACCTAGCGCTCATAACGTTGTACAATATGGGGTTGACGGTGGCCGACACGTAGTAGAGCGCGCCGGCCACGTTGAACAGGTACTCGTTGATGACGTGGAACTGAGGGTGCGTGCTCCCGTAGATGAAGAACAGCCGCTGGATGTGGAACGGCGTCCAGCACACGAAGAACGCGATCACCACCGCCGCTGAAATAGGAAGGACTTTAAGGGCCTATTTCATCACTTCCTGATAAGTGCCGGATAGGCTATTCACAAATTGTCTGACAGATACTCTATATGTTAGATAAGTTGTGGATAGCCTATCCGGCACTTATCAGAAAGTGGTGAAACAGACCCTTACAAATTTTACACCTAAGGGAGTGATAACGAGGGCGTTTGATTTCGGGAAGTCCTAATTAGAGTTATTTTTACAACATGTACCATCGAAGAAATTTATTCATAGGCAGCTTGAAGGCCGACATCATTTGGTCGGTTTATGTCAAGTTAATGTTGGATATGTGACCTTTCGGCTGACATAATGTAATTAATAAGTTGATTCATCTGCCTATGAATCAACTTCTTTGATAGTTTAATGTTTAATACAGTTCTTATACCAGTTATTGTACTAATCTTTGTCAATGCGTTGGTGTACAGGGAGCGATTTGTGATGTAACTTTCCCTTGCTAACTTTCTAATATAGGTCGAACAACACAGGAAAACTTCGACATTCTCATCACATGGGTAATTTCCTAATTGACAATAATAATAATTTTACTCTTCTTACACATCCCTAACAGATTTTGCCGATATATGGCACGTGTGGTTTGTTGTTGTTGTTTGTTTATGTTATTCGGTATGATAAGAAGCTTAGGCCTTGAATGAGTTGCTTTTGATCTCGAAATAAGAGTGTAACCGTGAGGAAAATGATGTTTATAATGGAAAATGCGTGTCTCACCCAACATCCTAATAACGGCCTTTCTGGACTTGGCCTGCCGGGCTTCGCCGTGTATGTTGCCGTTGAAGAACCCCTGCTTGGTCCGCCGGTCCACCCTCGTCGACCTGAAGTGAAAAGAACTGCTGGGAATATAGCTAGAGCTCCTTACATGTACACTTACAGTAAGAGCATGCAGTTAGTAGAAACCTAAGTGATTGTTAATAAGATATGATTACTTATGAGAAGGTTTTTTTTGGTCTAATGTTTTAAAGATTTCACAAAAACGCCTATTCTGGTATGCAGCCGTTGTCAGAGTGGTGACCGCTTTTTCACAATGTACCAGGTTAAGTACTGGTAACAAGTGAACCTGCAACGATTGTAATTTAAATTCCTCCAGATTTTAAAACATTTAAATATGTCTAAAATTAGTAAGTGTTTTGATAAAAAGCCGAGCTTTGTGAGGGCTCGCGTCGTTTTTCCGCGTGGTTATTACCACGATTAAGATTAAGATTAAGACAGTTTAATTATCTTTAAGACAGTTTTTAGGGTTCCGTAGTCAACAAGGAACCCTTATAGTTTCGGTCTGTCCATCCGTCTGTCTGTCCGTCTGTCTGTCTGTCCGCGGTTTTTCTCAGAGACTATAGGACCTACAACGCTGTAATTTGGCATTAATGCACATATTAATAATGGCAACAAAATGGTACATAAAATCTTAAAAAAATAAATTTTATGGTACCTTCCATACACATATATAATAGATAATAAGACAATGGAGGAAATCTCTTGCAGAAATAAATTAACTTTAAATAGTCAAAATCCTACCAATAACTTAATAGATTCAAATATAGTAAGTGAACATAATTGTAATTTAATTAATCTGGTGCATCAGAATTTACAAGGTATGGTAGGTAAAGAACTTGAAATTGAGTTATTTTTGAAGGAATTTAACATTGATATTATGTGTATATCTGAACATTGGTTCAGATCACACAAACTCACTTTCAATTTCAATGATCACCAGATAGCAAGTTCGTTCAGTAGAGAAAATGCCATTAGAGGCGGCTCTTTAATTTTAATCCGAAACAATTTGAAATTTAAGGAACGTAAGGATATTGTGAGACGTGAGTCTCTCTACTGAACGAATAATAGAAGTGGCCTGCATAGAGCTGAGCCATCTAATAATTGCAAGCGTATACAGGCCTCCATCCGGGTTATACGAATCTTTTGAAGTAACTATGGAACAAATCTTGTCAAAAATATGTGCATCTAACAAAAAGGTTATTATATGTGGCGACTTTAACATTAATTTATTAGATTTAACCTCAACTTCTGTTAGATTCACATCTTTATTTCAATCGTATAACCTTTACAGTTTGTTTCAGGAACCTACAAGAGTCTGTGAGACTACAGCCACTTGTATTGACAACATAATTACTAATCTTATTCCAGGCAAAAAAGAAATAATTAGTAAGCTAAGTTCTGATCACTATGGACAAATAGCCTCTTTTAATATCAAATGTGACAGTGATGAGAAGAAAAATCTTGTGTTTATTCCTGTGACCACAAAACGTATTGAGCAATTTAGAAGTAAATTAAATTCAAATATCCATTTATTGGACAAGTCACATAGCTCTGATGAAGCTTTTAATAAATTATTTAAGGTTATAAGAACTCAATTTGATTCAATATTTACTTCTAAAACGGTTAGAAACAGTAATAAAAAAACTAAATTTATTAATTGGGCAACAAAAGGAATAAAAAAAATAAGTAGGAAAAGATTATATGACTTATATGATGAAAGGTGTATTAACAATAGTGAAGTATTTAAAGCATATGTTAAAAACTAATCAAAAACTTTTAGAAAAGTTTGTAAAGCTGATAAAGCCCTTTATATAAAAAATAAAATTAAAAACTCTAAAAATAAAATCAAAACTACATGGCAGGTAATAGCTGGTGAGACTGGAAATGTCACCTGTCGTAGCTCTGATTTTGAACTGTACTTTGAAAATAAAAAGATTACTAATGATCAAGAAGTTGCGACGGTCTTTGAAAAGTTTTTTGCTGACAATCCGGTCTCAACGACAAAAAATTTAAATTCTTCGCCTGAAGCTGCCGAAAAGCTACTCAGAGACAATGTAAAGGAATGTGATGTCAATTTTAAGTTTAGAGAAATTAACCCCGGAGATATTATTGATACCTTTAAATTGTTGAGTATTAAAAACACTGCTGATCTCTGGGGCATGTCTACAAAAATTATTAAATCAATAATTGACATCGTAGCTCCTCATTTAGCAATGATTTTTAATGACTGCATAAAAAATGGTGTTTTTCCTGATTTAATGAAGCATAGCAAGATTGTTCCTTTATTCAAAGCCGGAACTAAATCGGATCCCACGAATTTCAGGCCTATATCAATTCTACCGACCTTTAGTAAAATATTTGAAAAAAATATTTTAAAACAATTACTAGCACATTTTAATTCAAACAATTTACTACATGATAATCAATACGGATTTACTAAGGGTCGATCCACAACGGATGCTGGTATAGGACTTCTTTGCAGTATTTTTGAAGCTTGGGAGGAGTCGCAGGATGCCTTAGGTGTGTTTTGCGATCTCTCCAAAGCCTTCGATTGTGTTGAGCATGCTACATTGATCAGGAAATTGCGTCACTACGGAATTAAGGACTCTGCTCTCAGCCTTTTGACTTCTTACCTTAAAAATAGGACTCAAAGGGTTGAGGTTAATAGTAAAAGGTCCAATGGAACCAAAATAGAATTAGGTGTCCCACAGGGATCTATACTAGGCCCATTTCTTTTTCTCATCTATATAAATGACTTACCTTATCTAGTTAAGGATAATAATAATGAGATAGTGCTTTTTGCTGATGACACTTCACTTATTTTTAAAGTGAAGCGACAACAGTCGAACTACGACGAGGTAAACAGTGCTCTCTCAAAAATAGTACATTGGTTTAATGTTAATAACTTACTTTTAAATTCTAGTAAAACAAAATGTATAAAGTTTACTTTGCCTAATGTTAGGCAAGTCCAAACCAATGTAGTATTAAATGATGAGAAGATGAATTTGGTTGACAACACTGTATTCCTAGGTATTACACTTGATAGTAAATTACAGTGGGGTCCTCATATTGTTAATCTTGCAGGTAGGCTCAGTTCTGCAGCATATGCAGTCAGAAAAATAAGGAAAATTTCTGACGAAGACACGACACGATTAGTATATTTTAGTTATTTTCATAGTAGGATGTCATATGGAATCCTTTTATGGGGAAACGCTGCCGACATTAATACAATATTTGTGCTGCAGAAGCGAGCCATACGTTCTATTTATAAAATGTCTGCTTTAGAATCTCTGATAGATAAATTTAAAGAAATTAGTATTCTAACTGTTGCCTCTCAATACATTTTGGATAATGTAATATATGTTAGAAAAAATATAACAAAATTTAAAGTTAAAAGTGACATTCACTGTAGGAATACTAGAAATAAGCACAAGCTATATATGCCGGTGATCAGACTTAGTAAAGTCAGTAAATCTTTTAAAGGTCAATGTATACGCCTTTACAACAAAATCCCAGTAAACGTTCAAAATCTTTCCATTAATAAATTTAAAAAAGTAGTTAAAGAACGTTGTGTGCCAAAGCCTATTATAAGGTCAATGATTTCATAAACGATGGCACACCTTGGGAGTAGGATGGCTTCTTGCAAGGCTACTTCTACATTATTATTAATAGGACTTACAATTATGTATGTGGATATTGTATATAATATTAAGTTATTAATATTATATTATAATATTCATACTTTTTTGTGTATATAGTTAGTCCACATCATGTTTACCGTACGATAATTTTTGCCTAGTACGCCTTAAAAAATGTTATTTTTGCTTTTTGCAACATACTTAGTTATTTAACACGTTCCGGGACAGTAAGTCGAGAGGCGGGCCGCAAATTCCTATATATTACGACACAACGTCTGTCGACGGCTGATTTTGAGCTTCGAAATATGGCAGCCCGTCGAGCAACGGGCGTCAACCATAGAATATATAGTAGGTTGACGTATTTGTGTCGTATTACAAGAACTTAGAACTATCTAGTGTCACATCGTGAAGTTTTATGAGCACACAAGTAAACTACACGCACACATGCAAACTTGTCTCGTGTTGTGACATAACGGCCATGGCCGGGTGCACGTATACGCATCCCCCCACTTCAGTCGGAACTGTGTCACAGCGCGGGAGCCTCGCGTCGCTCGAGTCAAAAATATTTGAGGCTGATTCCTAAAATATTTTGTGATTTATTATTAAAACAGAGCTATGTATCTGATCTTTTTGAGAATATAGTAGTATTTTTAAGAATCTAACTTTTAACTTAAGTATAACAAAAATTGATACCTCAAAATGTTCCTAAACTGATTATTGTGATCTCATATCATATGTGATTTGATTATTTAGTTGTAGGTTATTTTATAAGCTATTTTGTTTGTGAAAGAAGAGAGATTAAGTTGATGTTTATAATTATTCACTTATTTTGTTATAATGATTATAACATTTTCTTAGTGAGAGAGTTGGTTTTATAGATACTAATAAGTAACTAAAATTTGATAAGTCCTTTTAGAAATCTTGTTCGAAATGTTAATTGTTACTTATCAGAGCTAATTGTTTTCATACTATTTTCATAGTAATACTAATAAGTAATTAAAAACTATTATTTTCTTTTCAATATTTTATTAAAAACGTTAATTGTTTTGGATTGTTAATTGTTGTGGAGCTAGATTGGACATAATATTTGATATTTCGTAAATAAAAATAACACATATATGATGACATAGTAGTCACGTCGACAGACGTAGTGTCATATAACACCCCACAGAAAAGGCGTGATATGACATCACGTTCGAAGGCGGTCACGTCGAGGAACGAACTGTCGTATCACACAATTTAAAAACTATCAAAGTGTATCACTACGTCGACAGGCGGGGGCGAAATTGTATGGGAAATTCATGTGTCAATTTGCATAGGAATTTGCGGCCCGCCTCTCGACGTACTGTCCCGGAACGTGTTAATAGGATTTCAAAAAGTATTAAAGCTGTTAATGTTGGAATAAAATCTCAAAGTTCAAGTAGTTCCAGTGCTCTTTTTACGATTAAGTTCTTACAAATTTTTTGGCGCGGTTGTAGAAAATGGGATATTTTTATATTGAATATTTTATTATATAATATAGTTGTTGCGAGAGGGGAAAAGTAGATGGACGTTAATCTATTTTTGCGAGTAGTGAGTTTTTATTTATGAAAATATTGAAAAAAAGATCGTACCTATTTAAATTCTAAAGCCGATTGCTGTTCCAAGAACCAGTCAGTCATAGTTATCACTATTCTATATGCTATTCCAGTAAGATTGTGATTTTTATTCAGTTGAAAGCGTGGAAAAATAACAATTTGAAGGGGCCGAATCTGATATTGTTTTCAGGTCCAAGAATAAATATACCAACGTGTAAACAAATATTTATGGGACATAAATAACTAAGCAGAAAATGAAACTATTTATTTTTAAACCTTGTAAGCAATGTTTAATATTGCAAGTTATTAAATACTGAAGTAGTTCAACGTTCTTAGAGTTTGGCTCAATAATTATTCTGTTCAGGAATGCCTTGAGCTGAACTCTGGAAAGCCGGGCACTATTGGTACAACAGCATTCCTAGACTGATATTAAACCTGAAATTTGCTCAAATAGGAAATGATCTATACTTATAATAAACATATTAATATTGTATGTTTATTATTATATAAGTACTAGCTGTCCCGGTGAACTTCGTGTCACTTAAAAACCTTCCCTGGACTTCTACGAATATTTTAAGACCAAAATCAGCCCAATCCGTTCAGCCGTTTTCGAGTTTAAGCGCGACTAAAACATTTGAAAATCCATTTTTATATATATAGACTAGCTGTCCCGGCAAACGTTTCTTTGCCATATTAAGTTTAAAAAGTATTTTTTTTAATTTGATCGCAGCGGTAACTGTCGGGACAGACTAAAATTAAAATTCGAATATTATTTAAAATTTGACACTGCGATGGTAGCGCCGTCTGTCGGATCCAATGTAAAACATTCCAAAATCAACAACTACTAATAAATTAAAAATTAATTAAAAAAATATTGTCCAGCGGACAAAATTGTGAATCTAAACCATTCCCAGATCCCCTTGAACACACACAAAAAAATTCATCAAAATCGGTCCAGTCGTTTGAGAGAAGTTCAGTGACATACACACACAGAAGAATTATATATATAAAGATAAATATAGAGAAAAATGTAACCCTTCCTTGGCATTCGGGTAAAAAGATAACATATCCACATTAGGTTATGATGGATAATCACACAGTCTTCGTCGATCATTGCAATAACAGACGATTAATAAGTTAGCTTCTCCATACGTTCGTATTGACTCGAATTGCCAATTGGTATATCGTGGACCATCGAATGATCCGCATAAGGTACTTAAGGCCCTATAGACCCGAAAATTAGCAGGTCGATGTCTGTCAGTACGAATATCGACGTAAAGAACATTAAAATAAGATTCATGTCAGCGCGCCTTGTACAGTGGCGGTTACGACGCTCGCCGCGTACTTGATAGGGCGAAATAGGAGAAAAAAACCTTTTTTCTTTGATAATTAAACCAAAATGCAAAATGTAACCACAAATTATTCATCTTTAAGTTATGAGCTTTTCGTAGATATGATTTTTGAAAGTAAAACTATCATAAGCTTCATTAAACATAAGAAAAATATCACAAAATATTCGAATTTAGCCTCCTCTTCGGAGTTATTTTTGATCGAGTGAAGTTTTCACTTATAATACCACAAGAGCTTCAAAATTATCGGGTATTTCCCGATAGGTTCGTTGCAAACAAATGAAGGATCAAATGAAAAACTTGACGACTTTATTTGTTTGCAGGGAACCTTGAGGGAAATGCCAGATAATTTTGAAGCTCGTGTGGTATTCGGGGGATTATTTTTCCGTCCCAAATGTCGGCCAATAGAATTGCATTCGACGTCACGTGGTAACCAGAGAAAATTTTCAAAAAATTATCAGTATAATACCATGTAGGTTGTACCACGTGACATCGAATGGTGCAATTCTATTGGTCGATATTTGGGTCGGAAAAATAATCAATATTATGTTTCGAACCACAAATTGTCAAAGTACATTAAGTAAACAACAATGTGTATTTTTTTTGGCTTTTAAAAGTCACTATTTGATTGTTTATTATTGATTCAAAGTCATGTAAAATTGGGTCTATAGGGCCTGAAGGGGCCGAGTCCCATCGAAATTCCCATACACACGAAATACCAAAATCATTTTCTGATACGAAAATATTTAACATGTTTGAGTTATTTTTCAGCTTAAAATAGTAAAACCTAGGTAGGTTCCTGCACAAAAATGTACAACAAAATATTTTAACTGTAATTTTTTTTTTACTGTTTACTTAAATATTATGTAGTAAATTTACTATTTAATTATATATTTTAGTGTTTTAAATATTTAGTAGTAAATTTACTACAAAATATTCAAACACAAAAATATATTTTTTAGTGTTTAAATATTTTGTAGCAAATCTTTGTGCAGGAACCTAGGTAATTACTATTTTACGCAGCCTACATATCGGCGCGCGGCGTAGAACCGGGAGATTGATAAAGCTGCACCTCGTAGAGCGCTACGCGGCCTCTACATATCGGCGCGCGGCGTAGAACCGGGAGATTGATAAAGCTGCATCTCGTAGAGAGCTACGCGGCCTCTACATATCGGCGCGCGGCGTAGGACCGGGAGATTGATAAAGCTGCACCTCGTAGAGCGCTACGCGGCCTCTACATATCGGCGCGCGGCGTAGGACCGGGAGATTGATAAAGCTGCACCTCGTAGAGCGCTACGCGGCCTCTACAATAGTCAGTTCTGGAGTAAATAGTTACCTAATATGTAAACCCATGGCGACATACAAGCACAGGATCAGAACGGCCGGTATGAAGAAGTAGAATATGCTGCTGAGTTCTAGAAGAGGCGTCGTCACCGTCAGGCTGCAGAAGGCCGAGTCCAGGGAGCGGTTGCCTGTGTCTGCAACAAAAGTTTATCATGTAAAAATAAATTCAGTACCCCAATCATGGACGTATAAAAAAAGGTGGACGCAGTCTTGTTATATACAAAACTGTGTCTTCGCTTTTCTTCAGAGTCGGCCACGCACACATTCTGACGCCTGTCAAATGGTATGGACTAGCGCAAGAATGTGTGTGTGCGGACCGTGTACATATAGCCAGCTGGCCGACTCTGAACGACACAGTTTTGTGGATGGTGGGACTCCGTCCGCCTTTTTTTCTACGTTCATGACCCCAATTCTCTAACTAATAAAATATAACTCGAAAGTTTAGCAAAGTGGTTCAAACAGAGTTATATTAGAATAAAACGAGCGATAAATTCAATTAAAATATTTCGATGAATTTAATGGCATTCATCGAAACATTCTGTTTTGTCATTTTGTGCACAAGCCACAAAATCGAAATAGGCCTGGAGATACTGACACAAAATTCTTGGTCATTTGTACCAGTATGGCGGTTTTACAGGGGTATAATTACGTAAAGGCAAAAAGGAAAATGATGGTCATAGCGCTTGTTATAAAAATGTATTTAAAGTAAATTTTAATCAAAGTATTAAAGCAGATTTTATATTATAGTATTATTCATTAATACATTTATACAAAGGGCTTGAAAATAAAGTTATATAGATCCATTTAAGCATTTATTAAGCAAGGTTCATAACATTGAAACAACATAAGTACTTCTTATTAACCATTTATAGCTCGGTTTACATCCACTAATTTACTTTTACTTAACAGTTAAATCACTATATTATATCACATTATGACATTACACATAAACATTATGGCAATAGAAAATAATACTTATCTTTAACACGTCAAACAGAGATACTTCTTCAATCACGGCTCGAGCAAAAGTATCGGAACACGTCAAGAACAGTCTTTTATAACGTGTCCCCACACTTCGACCCGCCCACCGGTACAGTTTATACAAAATAATACTAGTTTCATTATTAGCATAGTTTCTAAACTATTTACATATTTTTAAAACAATCAGAAAATCATATTATTAATGTAATATGTATTAGTTAAAAATGTAATACTATAACACGCTCACACTGGCAGCCCTAACGCGTGGGCGTTAATCGAACGTGTCGGATAAATACCGAGTGTCGAACGATTTGTTCCACAAAAATGCTTGTATTTTCAGATAATCGAAAAAAAATAAGTAGGCGAAAGCGTAATGCCATACTTGTCGGGTGCGGCTTACAGCCCGACGCGAATACGTTAATTTTAATAAAAAAATTAAACCATTTGTACCAGGCTAATTTTTGCAATAGCTAATCATCGTCGAGTAGCCATTCACGAAAATCACCTTTCCATACTTTTCCGACAGGTCCGAATGGCCGCCATACCACTGCAAAGGAGTAATTTTTTTTCGCCAAACGATTTGTACCACCCTAACTTTTTTTAACAGTTATGATCATAAATAGGAGCCTGATAATGCCATACCTGTGGGAGGCAGCGAATATGAACAATATTATTTCAAAATCCTAAGATTTTATTCGTAATTTCAAACGGTTTTTCAAGTATGGCGCCACTTTTTCCCTCTACTTCTACTCTTAAGGTGATTTTCGTGAATGACTACTCGACGATGATTAGCTATGCAAAAATTAGTCTGGTACAAGTGATTCAATTTTTTATTAAAATTAACGTATTCGCGTCGGCATGGCGGGCTGTAAGCCGCACCCGACAAGTATGGCATTACGCTTTCGCCTACTTTTTTTTTCGACTATCTCAAAATACAAGCATTTTTGTGGAACAAATGGTCGAACCATTTATCCGACTCGTTATTTATCCGACACGTCCGATTAACGCCCACGCGTTTGGGCTGCCAGTGCGAGCGCTATGACAATCATTTTCCTTTTTGCCTTTACGTAATTATACACCTGTAAAATCGCCATACTGGTACAAACGACCAAGAATTTTGTATCAGTATCACCAGGTCTAAAACGAGATTCGTTGCGATGAAGCGATGCACGAGAGCAATACAAAATTGAAATATAAAACAGTGTCACGCCATTTGACATTTAAGGCCAATTCAGACAGCAACGCGACGCGTAGCTGCCGACAGCCGTAAGATGCATTTCTAAATAATTATAAATGGAATTGACAGATTTCAATGTAACATGCATAACGTCTCACGCAATTGAAGCCTGTCAATTCAATATAAATTTAGAAATGCATCTCACGGTAGCGTCACGTAACACGTTGCGGTCTGAATTGATCCTTAAGCTGGATTTACTATACCGCGAGATCACAAGTAACATGAATGAATGAATGAATGAAATATTCTTTATTGTGCATACTTAGATAATTTATAAATGATTACATATATAATATGTTATATTATATTATAGCACGGTCGCGCTGTCACGTGTCGTTCACTGTAATAATGAATTATCTCCATGCAATGAAGTTTTGAGAAATTAAGACTTTTGTTAATTAACGCGTAGAAAAAAAAACTACAAATTTTTAATTCAATGCTTTATATTTTTTATTGTAGATATCAAATAAAATATTATAATCTATTATATGTATATAAATCTCCTGTCACGATGTTTGTCCACGATGGATTCCTAAACTACTTAACCGATTTTAATGTTTATTTTTTTTAAATGTGTGCTTTTTTCCAACTTGAGAGATAGGATAGCTTAGATCTTTAATTATAGTCGCAATTTTATTTTATTGCAAATTATTTGTCTATAAAGAGCGACCATTGTTTATGCGACGCGGGTCACGGGATAGCGATGGACGTTGCCATGGTGACATACTTATTTAGTCACTAATTCAATAAAATAATACGGGCGATATACTTTATATAATATGGCAAAGAAACGTTTACCGGGACAGCTAGTCTAATATATATAAATCTCCTGTCACGATGTTTGTCCGCGATGGTTTCCTAAACTACTTAACCGATTATAATGTTTTTTTTTAAAATATGCGCTTTAAATTCCAACTTGAGAGATAGGATAGCTTAGATCTTTAATTATAGTCGCAATTTTATTTTATTGCAAATTATTTGTCTATAAAGAGCGACCATTGTGTATGCGACGCGTGTCACGCGATAGCGATGGACGTTGCCATGGTGACATACTTATTTAGTCACTAATTCAATAAAATAATACGGGCGATATGCTTTATTTTATATGGCAAAGAAACGTTTGCCGGGACAGCTAGTAGTATATAGTTACTTAAAAAATAGACGAAGTTATTTTAACTTCACTTTTATAGTGAATAACAGTACAAATCTGTTCCTAGACTAAACAAAATAGCGACAATTACGTCGTTAGTGGTATCAGTGGAGTTTCTTCATTTTTATATTGAAAGATATGATACATTGTGAGCCCACTATGGGAAAATAAAAACTTTTTTATATTATGGAGTTACACCACTATTAGGCTGGTTTTAGTGTCACGCGGGCCGTCGGTACGGATCGCTCCGTAGATCGATTTGTATGAAGTTTAAGGAGTAATGCGGACGGATCCGTACGGACCCCTCCGCATTACTCTAAAACGCTCCTTAGAGCGTAATGCATATTGCATTTATACGGAGCGATCCGTACCGGCCCGCGTGACACTAAAACCACAATAGACACTGCTAAAACCAGCCTTACAATGACCGATACATTTATTGCATGTGACCTCGCGGTATAGCCGCCAAACCGCGCGTTCGGGCGGACGCGTATAAATCGAGCCTAAAATCTTGTAATTGCTTTTCAAATACATCACCAAGTCAGACCAAGTCACGCAGCGTCACGTCTCGCGTCTTTCCTGACCCTAATCTATTGATTTCCAGACTGAATACCACATTCAGCCTGGAAATTGAATGTGTTTTATTTTCTCTTTAATCTGACATAAAATTTTGCCCAATTTTAGCCACGTTATGGATTTAGCAAAAACGATTAAATAGTTAAAAAATCAACTGCTTTTGTATCCCATAGAAACACCGTTCTCTTTTAATATTTTTAAATACCTTTTTACTTTTGCATTTTTATTACATACTAGCTGTTGCCCGCGACTTCGTCCGCGTGGACTTCAGTTTACAGCGTGCGATGTCAACAAAATTGGTGTGAAAAGCTTTTATAAAAAACCCTGGCACCCCTTAAATCAAAACACCCAAAAACAGCTGTGCAGTGTGCACATAACTTATTTTATTTGTTTAAATTAAACTTTATTTATGCCAAATATTAAAGTACATATATTTAGCCCCCCAATTACACAACTTTACCCATAAACTATTTATCATTGACAGGTTTAAGGTTACGTCACTCATGCATAGTACTGAGTTATTTAATAACGTAAAAGAGTACAACATGATTACAATCGAGAAAATCGAAAGTCAATTAATATAAGATGATACAACCTCTTATAGAAAGACGTTTGTATAAGCAATAGCGCGATGTAAGAGACGCACAGCGCCATCTATTATGAATTTTTGGAAGTAACTTAATTTTAACAAATTTACGCATTTTCACCCCCTTACAACCCTTTTTTCCAGTTGAAAAGTAGCCTATGTCCTTTCTCAGTCTTTAGACTATCTGTGTACAAAATTTCATTACAATCGGTTCAGTAGTTTTGGCGTGAAAGCAAGACAGACAGACAGACAGACAGAGATACTTTCGCATTTATAATATTAGTATAGAAGTATAGATTAAATTGGAATACGATACGTTGTTTTTACAGATTCTCCATACTCTATCTGTCAAGTTAAGTTGTGGATAGACTATCCGGCACTTATAAGGAAGTGGTGAAACAAGACCTAATTGTTCCAATTTGTACTGTATTTTTACCCGGCTTAAAAAAAATATGAGGCTTCTTAATTCGACCGTGTATAAAAAAAGGGAAAAACTCCCTCTGAAGTGGTTTTTTTTTTTTAAATTTATTAAATCTTTACCACTTAATATATTATACAGATTTTATAGTAATTATCTACGTAATTTTGCAATGTTTTCCCCCTTAACTAACGTCTTTTTACACAATAACAGTATATAGATAATTTTAATGGGAATTGGTGAACATCTCTTGAAAATTATCCCCAAGGAAATAATATAAATTATAAGGGATCGTCTTGGATATATACGTCTGTTTGATTTACTCAATCCGTTTCTCTGTTAACATAGTAATGTAGACTGTCAGTAGCAGTGGGAATTCCTGTGTCACATAGTAGAAATACTATTTGAAAATTAAAGTACTCTTATACTTAACTAGAAAAAATAAATATTCGACCTAGGAAAAATTCGCAAAGAGCTGGAAATTCGCAAAGATCTAAAAATTTCCATTTCATTGAAACACAGAAAAACAAGGAAAATGTTAATTTCGAACATTTGACATTGAATAAATTTTATGCACGGGTGGATCGATGTGGATTTTAGGTTTGGAACAAAGTACTAATCCGATTTGAAAGCGGTTTTCGCGGATAAATTTGCCTTCTTACAACTCAATATCTTCTGTATAAAAATCAACAAACCAAAGAGAGGGTCAGATTTTGTATAAGATTTTTGCTTTAACACGAAAACTACTGATCCGATTTGAATGCGGTTTTCGCAGATATATTTGTGTTCTTCCAACTTAGCATCTGGTGTATAAAAAATTCCCCCACCCCTCTAAAGGGACGAAAGAGGGAGTC
Organism: Polyommatus icarus; assembly: GCA_937595015.1. Classification (NCBI taxonomy): domain Eukaryota; kingdom Metazoa; phylum Arthropoda; class Insecta; order Lepidoptera; family Lycaenidae; genus Polyommatus; species Polyommatus icarus. The sequence goes on along the minus strand of OW569323.1, from coordinate 21,505,026 downwards.
AGATTTTGTATAAGACTTTTGCTTTAACACGAAAAGTACTGATCTGATTTGCATACTGTTTTCGCAGATAAATTTGCCTTCTTACAACTCAATATCTTCTGTATAAAAATCAACAAACCAAAGAGAGCGTCAGATTTTGTATTAAGTAAACTTTTTTCTTTAATGGACTTAGGTACTTTATATTATTAACTGTTTTTCCAACTTAACATCTGGTGTTACATAACATTTTTCCGCCCACCCCTCTTAGGGGACAAAAGAGGGGGTAAGATTTTGTATGCTGATGAAGTAGAAATACTTTAAATGGCAAAACAACGTTTGGCGGGACAGCTAGTCTTCTTATATATATGAATAAAATGGATTTTCAAATGTGTTAGTCGCGCTAAAACTCGAAAACGGCTGAACAGATTGGGCTGATTTTAGTGTTAAAATATTCGTAGAAGTCCAGGGAAGGTTTTAAAGTGACACGAAGTTCACCGGGACAGCTAGTCTATATATCATATAAAAATGGATTTTCAAATGTGTTAGTCGCGCTAAAACTTAAAAACGGCTGAACGGATTGGGCTGATTTTGGTCTTAAAATATTCGTAGAAGTCCAGGGAAGGTTTTAAAGTGACACGAAGTTCACCGGGACAGCTAGTCTATATATCATATAAAAATGGATTTTCAAATGTGTTAGTCGCGCTAAAACTTAAAAACGGCTGAACGGATTGGGCTGATTTTGGTCTTAAAATATTCGTAGAAGTCCAGGGAAGGTTTTAAAGTGACACGAAGTTCACCGGGACAGCTAGTCTATATATCATATAAAAATGGATTTTCAAATGTGTTAGTCGCGCTAAAACTTAAAAACGGCTGAACGGATTGGGCTGATTTTGGTCTTAAAATATTCGTAGAAGTCCAGGGAAGGTTTTAAAGTGACACGAAGTTTACCCGTCACCGGGACAGCTAGTAACATTATATTATTATAGTACTAGATGACTCCTGCAACTCCGTTGCTTCAAAATTCGTTTATCGCGCGTAAACCGTACATTTTTTCGTACCTATGTCTTTTCTCGGGACCCAAAGTACCCAAACTAAATTTTAGCAAAATCGGTGCAGTGGTTTCGGGGTGAAGAGGTGACAGATAGACAGATTGACACACTTTCGCATTTATAATAGTATTAGTATGGATGTAATACTATTATATACGTACATACTACATAATATTAATAAATAGTGTTTACAATTTAGTAACGTATTTTGATGTATTACTTCTGTCCCAGTTGTACCGGCGGGTGTAAATTACACAGCAATATGTTGCGGTCAGCCCGGGGGGTGTTGGAGGTGCCGGGGGTGTTGGAGGTGCTAGGGTGTGGGAGATGTTCCCGGACGTCTTACACGTTCCCGGTATTGATGTGGGATTTGCGGGAAACGGGAATTTACATGCACCTTGTGATCACTGGTTTTCGTCAATGTCCAATTGTATAATAATTCATATCATATTATAATATATTAACTAATTATATAGATGTTCTAACGGAATGGTGTAGTTTGTAATAACTTTAACTCTTTAAATAAAGATTAAACAATATAATATACGCTAGCATGAGAGAAATGGATTGAAGGCGGGACTACGTTATTTCGTTGGGTTATGTTACATTAGCGTTAGTTTTTAGTCTCATTTGGTGAAGTTTCAGCAATTACAGCACTACCCTTAACGGCATTGGATAATTGCTATGGGATGAGTCGCGTCACAATCTAGACACGGGGTAGCGTGTCAAGCCAAGTTCCAGCATAACAGAATGGCGAGCAGCACCGTGTGTATTATTACACGAACCATTTAAAGGTACTTTTGACCCTCTCATAATTAAAGACATGAGTGGATGAATCGAACAAGTAACACATTTCGAATTTCGAGTAAATCGCGTTTAAAGTTTTGAAAAAACTTTTTATGATTTCTCATCACAAATCAAGTAATGGCTTTTGATAATTGTATCAGGAGGTGTAAATATCTTCCGTTTTTAATATTATGTTAAAAAAAATATAAAAAATTCTCCATTCTAGGATAAAATAAGAAAAATGTGGAGTTGTTCGGTTCCATACTTTTATATGCAACAAAATCTGTAAAGACTGTCATGCATGAAGTTAAAATAACATAAATCACTTTTTTTTAACTGAGATGAAACAAGACTCAATTGAAAAGACAAGAAACTCACGGCCAAACAAACAGGCCAAAAATAAATTTGGATTATAATTTGACAGACGGGAAAGATTAAAAGGAATTCCGCCAAAGCCCAAAAGTAAAATATGTGAACAAAACTGAGTTGCGGCCGTCATCTAGTAGGAATTATAGAAAACGAGATTATGAAAGTAATACTCTCCTGGAAATCAAATTTCATCGAATGTTCAGTTCAGTCGTTTAAGTGTTAAGAGGTATTTAAAATAGACAGACAAGCATGATTTCCTAATTTATAATTTTCTTAGTAAGGATCAATTTATTTTGCCATTATACGGCTGTAATAAAGCATTAATATTTTTAACAAGGATCAATATATCAAAATTTGGCAGGAAGGTTTAATTGCACCCTGTATAGAATGTACACATTATTCAGGTAAAAAAGTACTGAGTACAACTGTATTTTTTAACAAGATTTGAAAGCACAATCCTTTAAAGAGTGGATATTCCCGGGTAAATATTAGGTATACAGGGTGCAATTAAACCTTCCTGTCAAATTTTTTCCAGGGCTTTGGTATCATTAGGAGAGTCCATTAAATGTAGTGTTTTTTAGGATAACTTTCGGAAGCTTTTTCTCAACATTTTAGTACTGAGTGATAATAAAAGAAAAAATACGTGTATTTTAATTTCAAACAAGGATCATTATATCAAAATTTGGCAGGAATGTTTAATTGCACACTGTATAATTTAATAATTATTTAACTTTCAGTTTAAATTTTCTCAATTTTATAGTTTTCTCTTATAAACTACGACAGATATTTTATTAAATACTTTAAAGGCTTTTTCACTGTTTCCAAACTTTTAGTTTATTAATAACCTCTTTCACCTCTTTGACAACGAATACAACTTCTTTTTTTTCTTAATATGGCGCTCGGCTTTATAACCATGGCCAGTGTCAAGTAAAATATGGCGGGAAAAAAGAGATGAAGCTGATTTTACAAAATGAATTGATCCTTACTAGTAAAATTATAAATTAGAAAATCGTGTTTGTCTGTCTATGTGCAATTAATCTTTCCTGCCAAATTTTGATATTATATTGATCCTGGTTAAAAATAAAAATACACGTATTTTTTCTTTTATAGTCACTCAGTATTAAAATATTGAGAAATAGCTTTCGAAAGTTATCCTAAAAAGCACTACAATTAATGGACACGATGCGCCGGCCGCGCCACCACCTTTGACCAATAGAATAAAAAAAAGTCGACATATTGCTTAAAAAAGTAAATTATTCAAGCGATCTCCCGTAATATAACACATAAATGGCTGTTACCCGCTTCTTGCATAGTCATTTGGACGAAACTTGTAACTTACCTGCTTCATCATCTGCCTAACTTGGTAAGTATACGTAAAATTAATTTTTTTTTATAAATCATTTTCCAAGTCCTAAAAGCTACATTTATACAAAAAAACGTAAATTTTCAAAAATGTTACTTAACTCATTCTTCCACTCACCTCTTCAATTCAGAAACTATTTCACATAAACGTTTCAAATTTGGCTCATATGATGAGACTTGCGAGATAACCAGCGTGGTTGGAGCGAAACGCGCGTCGAGGTTTTCAACCTGCATGGTGGTGAGGGGCCTTGCACGGATTTGCCAACATTATTGCTTGTGTGGTGGTGGTGTTTGCAAGTTCTTGCATGCGAGTGTACGCATAGGCAGTGTGGGAGGAGGGAGGTGCTGTACGCATGCCTATGCGTGCACTCACTCATTTACTTAAAGGTGGAAGTTTATTTCGCGGAATATTGTTAAAAATAATAACAAACTAAATTCTAAGTTATAATAATAACTACTTTACTTCCGCACAATAAGCTGTACCCTATATAAGTTAATGGTTGGAAATACACTTGTGTTATTCCAATGCCTCCTGATGGTAGCTGCTTTTTCCATTCGCTTGAATTTTCTTTCATTTATTCGTCTGATACTCAACAAGGCTTAGGGGCTATTTCCCCACTTCCTGATTAGTTTCAGACAGGCTATCTACAACTAATCTGGCAGATAAATGTTCTCTCAGTTAAGTTTCAGATAGGCTATCCACAATTTATCTGATAGATGAAGTATCTGCCAGATAAGTTGCGGATAGCATATCCGATACTCGTCGGGAAGTGGTGAAACAATACCAGCTTAAGGTTGCGATTGAGTATAGTCGAATATTATGTATGTTTGAACTGGGAAGATTAAGATGTCTACTGTCTACCCTTGCTCGGAAAGTTTTCTTTACAAAAAGTAATGATATCCCACCAAAAACATAAAATATGTAAAAATGGAAAGCCAAGTTCCATACAAACATTATTCGTGTCTATGGACTTCGCCGTAAAAAGGATGGAGATCTAAATGAGCGCCAAGTTTCATGGAAAATCGAAATATGTACGAGTATGTATAGGAACCAAATAATATTATGAACAAATAATAGTCTATTTCTTTGCTTTATTGAATATCTATAACAATTAATGTTATTTAAATATTTTGAGATCTTAAACTAGATAAACCCTGAATAAAACCTAAAACCTAAAAAAACATACATTAATTGATATTTTCACAAATTCTAAAATTGTTCTATAAACGGTTTCCTCCCTTTAAACCTTCAAATCCTTCCAAAATTATGGAAACCTGTTCTAATGGGCTCGATTAATATGCGTCCGCTCGACCGCGCGGCTTCGTCGAAATCGTCTTTTTTCGACGCGGCCGTCACGCTGTCATTCACATACAATTAAGGCGACGTTCAGACGTGCGCGTGTTCTGCGCATGCTCTACTATAGCGTATGGGGAAAACACGCACGCCCCTGCGCGGGGGGTCGGCGTGGATTATTTTTTCCCATAAGCTATAGTAGAGCACGCGCACGTCTGAATGTAGCCTAATGCTTGTGAATTGTGATCTGGCGTTGTAGCGGTCAAACCGCTAATTCTCGCGGACGCACTTCAATCCAGCTTAACGGCACGAATCGTGCCTTTTAATTCTACGACAATCTACTACAGTATCTCTAACTAACCACACCGGTTTCGGTAACGGTGGCCGGCTTCATTGAGACCAGGCCAGCTCCGCAGGAGTAGTTTCATAGTGCCCAAGTATGTGCGCAGTAAATAACTAACACAAGAGCACTCTCTATGCCTTTTACTCGCATAACCCAGTGGGACGGACGACGGACACGACTGGCGAGAGATCAGGCGCAGGACCGACTTTTTACATGCCTATCCGACGCATGGATACTTGTCAGACAATCAGGTGATCTGCCTGCATTGTCCTAACGAAACTTAGAAATAACATGTTTCCAATGCGGGATTCGAACCCACGACCTCTGAGTCAAGAGCCACGCTCTAAATCACTGGACCACGGAGGCGTTTAACTCTTTACTACAGTAGTAGTACGTAGTAACTACTGCATGTAGTACGAACGTCATTCGTGTAAACTGTAATAGAACACGACTGGGAATATTCATCGGGACTGAGCCCCTAATAACTTGAATGAAATGGTTTTCATTAGCTTGTTTTATGTTAAATAATATAAATTATTGTTAGTACATTATATACTAAAATAGCTGTTTTTCGAATACATAAAAGTACAAGTTCATTTATTTATTTTTATTTCAATACCCGAGACCCCAGGGCTGGGAGCTACCTGGCACAGTGGATAGCAATTGCCATCCAACGGGGCAATGCTGTCAGCTTGCTGGGCACTCTGCCAGATGGGGACGACTTGGGCAAGTTTTTCTTTTTATAGTTTTATATTTAAAATTTGTATATATCTGTATATTTTAGATTGTATTTTTAGTGCCTACATTTTTATCGTTATTATGTCTTTGTCACTTCTGTATATGATATTAATGAATTAATATTCCAATATTATGTTCTATTTTCCTATACTTAGATAAAGATAAAAGCTATTTCATGTTCCACCATGTATTCTGATAAAGTATGGAAATATTAAAAATATTTAACGATAACACGAATGATAACAATTTCAAATATTGTCTTAGGAAAGGACCGACATTTAAAGAACCCTTAGGGTTAGTACTTTAGAGTATGGTTACTCCACTCAGAGAATAACGTATATAATGGTATAAATCATCCATAACGGATTATAAAGGCCTAGGTTAAAATGTTTTATCTCGGGATCATTTCCCGTCTCCATTATCCTGTTGGATAAAAGTAAGAATAAAAATGTGAAAGACAAAAATATTATTTTTCTTCTATATTTATGAGGTCCCTTTTCCTGTCCGGTAGCGTATTCTTCAAGTTTGTTACTTTGTTACTTTATAACAATGACGGAACAAGCGAATAAGTAATTGTCTGAGAGTTTGAGAGATTGTGTAAGTCCTCGAGTTAAATATACACTAACTTTTAGCAGTATACTGGAGAGCCATTAGGTTAAAGTTCAAATAAAATTAAAAAGGCACAAGTTTGTGAGTTGTGTTACTTGTTACTCGTAGGTTACACCGTACACGTATTAGTGATTTTTTCAGGCAAGAAACCCTGAACGGAAATAGTTTTCAAACAATTTGGCCTAGTGTTAGAATTAAAGCTGTGGATTAATTAGCTTTTATTCATGTCAAAAAAGCCAGGGCCCCCATAAGGGCTTTTGGCGCCTGTGTGAAAAAAAGGATTCTGGCACCCGTTAATAGGCAAATTTTTTGGAATCTTGGTTTTAGCGCCCTTAAAGATGGCAATTTGGCGCCCCTAGAGGATGGCGCCCGTGTGCATTGCACACATTGCACATATGTGCACAATGTTTCCGTGGGGTACTGTAATAACTAGATTTTGCTATGTGGATATACGGATATACGTATGAGCTTACTTATAACTGCTCATAATTAGCGATGTAAATCTTGCGAAAACAGTACATTGTAAGTTGTAGAAACACAAATGCCCTATGAGCCTCATTCCTCACATACATACTCGCGAAGACGTACTACGTAAGCTGAAGCTGCTGGACACACGTAAAGGACCTGGTCCTGATGATATACCATCAAAATTCCTCAAAGAATGTGCTGAAGAGCTGGTGTCGCAACCTCTCACAATTTTATTCAATAAATCTATTTCTAGTGGTGTTTTTCCTTCTTCTTGGAAGGTAGCTCACATAATTCCTATATTTAAATCAGGTCTTAGATCACAATGTTCGAACTATCGCCCTATAAGTATATTGTCCGGTATTGCAAAACTTTTCGAATCGGTGGTCTATGTTCATATGTATAATCACTTTCGTAAAATTACATCTCAACTAAGCAACACGGCTTTGTAAAAAATAGATCCACTCTCACTAACTTAATCGAGTACAAGAATTATCTCTGTCAGGTGTTTGCCTCCGGTGGACAGGCTGATGCCATCTACCTGGACTTCAGTAAAGCCTTCGACAAAGTTGATCACTCACTACTTATTTCCAAGCTTTCACATTATGGCATTCACGGTAGCTTATTGAGATGGATAGCCTCATATCTCCGCAATCGCAGTCAGCTTGTTACTGTGAAGGGTTTCTCTTCTTTCCCAGTTTCGGTTCCCTCTGGGGTCCCCCAGGGGTCTCACCTTGGTCCTTTGCTTTTTGTCATATTTATTATTGACTTAGTTTGCCGACTAACTTGTCCTTCACTTTTGTACGCAGATGATCTAAAAATCTTTTCTGAAGTAAACAACAAAGAACAGTTTGCTGCGCTACAAAATGATCTCAATACCATCTCGGACTGGTGCGTATCTAACAACATGAAGCTCAATGTTGAAAAGTGTTGTGTGATATCTTTCACTCGTAAGAAGTTTACGCACAATCATTCTTATAATGTACAAGGGAAAATCTTGTCAAGACAGCAGACAGTAAAGGATCTTGGTGTTATTTTTAACGACCAGTTATCTTTTCGCCCGCACTATGAGCATATATTAAAAAAAAGTCATAAAATGTTAGGGTTTGTCATACGCTCCACAAAAGACTTCAGAAAACCAAATAGTGTGCTAGTATTATTTTTCAGCTTAGTTAGAAGCGTAGTGGAGTATTGCTGTCCAGTTTGGTCCCCCTTTTACAAAACACACATCGAGAGCATTGAGAGGGTACAGAAAATGTGGTTGAGATACCTTACACGAAAACTTAATCTCGGTCGTATGGTAAAAGACTATGCCACTCAACTGTGCAAATTCAGCGTGTTACCATTAAGTGCTCGTCGTGAGAGATACGATCTTCTTTACCTACATAAGATACTCCATTCTTCTATTGATGCTCCTAATCTTCTATCACAAATTATGAGGAATCTCTGTATTAGCTCCATGTGAAGAATATAATAAAATTCACTTAGCATCACAATCACTTTATTCAGACTTGGCAACGCTTCTCTCTTACAAAATCGTTCAGTCACCCCCGTGTCGGTTTTCCAAAGTACCGCCATTTTTATACCACTTTAAAAAACAATAATCAACCGTCACTTTCAAATATTACAATAACATCCGGAATTACAAACAAATACAAATCAGCAGTATAAATTCAAATTAAAGTACAGTTTATAAATATTATATGAATATTAAATTATCATGTACTATTTAATTATATCAACTAAATTATATTCTCAACTATATATTTTGTCTTTTGCGTAAATTCCTTTTTCCAATACTTTAAGAAAATACATTCATATCTTTTAAAAAATATATTGTCTTAATTTGACAAATTTAAGTAACATAAATTCTATTTTTACTACTCAGTTTATGTGTGTTCCTAATAAAATATCTATTAATACTCGCTATAGAACGCGTAAACCGAAAATGTTCTCTATACAGGCATTCAAAAACAATACGTCCTATTACAATCCGCTTGTTAGAATGTGTCGTACTTATAATGACTTAGTAGTGGACCGTTGGAGTGTAGACATTTTTCGTCAATTTTCACGTTATAAGAAAACGATCAACAATATTATGAAAGCCAAGTATTTGCCATCTCTTGTTTCCACCCCTGACATACAATGTTGATAACTCAGACAATGATTTTACACATCCTTTTCTTTTTTCTTAATCTAAGTAAATATTGTTTATTTAGCTTTTATTGTAACGTAAGTAATATAATAAGTTGTGCTAAATATAAGTCACTCAGTGTATACTGTATACTCAATGTTTTGTAGTGGGTTTTAGGTATCAGTTTTCTCGTTATTAGTTTAATTTTAGTAACAACCTTATAATAATACTATTTTTGGGTTGCTGTCTAGCCTAGAACTTAAGCGGGGAATTGACTACCGGGCCGCCTGCTACGGGCCGCCCGTCGCGGGCAGGTCTGTCGCATGTCTGCTCGTCAGTTCCTAGGTCAACGGGCATGTCTGTGCCCGTACCTAGGGCGGGCGGCCCGGTAGTCAATTCCCCGCTTTAAGATTATGTTTATATTGTCATGTAATTACTGTAGCCTGTCTGTATACTTAAAATAATTAAATAAATAAATAAATATATAGAATATTAATATCTGTATTCCGTGTATTAAAATGACGAGATTTATGGGTCATTTTCATTTTAAGTGTAAAAATGATTGATTTTAAATTTTATATGTTTTATGGTTAAAATATGTTAAGGGGTTAATTTGAAGTATTTAAGTATGAGTGGTCAAGCTTAGAAGTGCATACGTTGCAAGAAAACTTAATTTAAAAAATGTAGTACCCACGTCTGGGATAATTATATCCATGTTTGTGACATTTTCTATAAAACTACTGTAGTAAATGTAGATAAAATTAAACAAATGTATATTATTATATAATATTATGAAACTTTAATTCGAAAAATCGGCCAAGTACGAGTCGGACTCGCGCACAAAGGGTTCCGTACCATAATAGAGCGAAAATAAGCTAAAAATTGTGTTTTTTGTATGAGAAAACCCTTAAAATCTTATTTTATTTTAATAATATTATTAATTATTAAAGTACACATATAATTGAGGACTTTGTGAAAATTTCATGTGCCTACCTGTTGCCATTTTTGATATCGAACAAAAAAGGCCAAAAAATTCATGTTTGTTGTATTGGAGCCCCACTGAAATAATAATTTTATTTTGTTTTTAGTATTTGTTGTTATAGCGGCAACTGAAATACATAATCTGTAAAAAATTCAGAAGTCTAGCTACAGCAGTTCTTGAGATAAAGCCTGGAGACAGACAGACCGAGCCACGTTTAGGAACACCACGTCTGTGACATTATTTGAACATGTCTGGCAAAACATTACCTAAAATACATCCATAACTGTTGATATCTATAAAGAGGCATATTGATTACTATACCAAACTTTATATTATAAATCGAGATCGATATCGTACACCATCATTCGTGATTATAAACACGTCGTTGACGCGTTATGCTTTACAAAGTTGAAGCAGACACAAATTAAATAATTTAATAATCTTAGCTTCATGCAAAAACGTTAGCTCCAACGAAAAAGGCCGATTATAAATAGCCGTCAAATGACGTTCAGAGAAGTGCTGCTAATAGAAAAAAATTAAAATTTACCAAAGTTATGGGGAAAACAAAAACGGCCACGTTTGTGACCCCCAAAGACAATCACAAAATTTGCAAGTCCATCATAATAAAATTATTTGTTTTGAAATTGATATGATACTTTTTTTAGACAAAACAAGTATCTAAGAAGATGAAAAAAGTAACAAAAGTAAAGTAAAGTAAAAAAGAGTAAACCGTATGTTACAAAGATACAGGGTCGAAAATGCGTAAATCTGGGTTTCGCACACACCACGTTAAACCTTAAAAAAAAATTGTGCTGATTAAATAATAATGTAAAACATGCTTGATGGGGTAAATTTAGTCGAATACCATTCTATAATAATATTTTTTGACATTCAATTATAACGAAAAAAAAAATTATCATGCTATCACACTTTTACATGTGTAAATGAAAATGACCCTTATAAAATAGGCATTTAATTATTGTTTTATTACATTTTTACTGGTACTCATTCACAAAAAGCTTACAATCCTGCTGATATTACTTATTAGGTTTTTTTATTTTAAAATGTTTCTTTGTCAGCTGATTTCTTGCTCATAAAGCCAGTAAACTTTTTATCGTTTAAGCCCCTCGGACAAGGGCCTTGTAATAGGGGCAATATCAATGCATGTAATCAGTTAATCACTTACTTCAGCGAAGGATAAAATCTAGTTAAAATGTCTTTGCATCTAGTCCTATAAAGCCGGGTCCAGACGAGTGTAACGTGTAATGTAATTCACCGTGTAATGTAACACGAATTCTACGTGTGGACGGCACTACGAGCATTACATGTAACGCTCGGGGTTTATCCATCGGCTGTCGGTTTTCGCGCGAGCACAAAGGCTCGTTTGGACAATTCGCTTTGAGTTCGTGTGCCGTCCACACTGTTGACGCTAAATTACACGTAATCTTACATTACACGTTACACTCGTCTGGATCCGGCTTAAGAGAACCAAAGACTGCTTGCAAACTTTCGGGTGAAAAATACCTACGATGTAATTAAGAAATGCCATAATATGTCAAAATATAACGTAAAGGACAAAGGTGCACCCTTACCGGGATCAGTGTAACATAGATTCTTTTTTGAGCATTATAAAAATACCTCCCTGGCTGACGAGCATTCACGTGTAATGTAACATTAAAGATTCGACTTTGAGCACATTACAATACTACCTCCCTGACTGACAAGCATTCGCGTGTAATGTAACATTCGACTTTGAGCATTCCATATCAAGTTGATGTTACAAATTGTATCAAGATGTTACACACTGTATCATCACAATGTTATGCTCGGCTCTCCTCCCTCAGTGATGTAATGCTCGACTCTGTAACGTTACATTATAAGCGAATCCCGGTGAGACAGTGAGGGAGCACTTTAAGTAGTACCAGACAGCCTTACCTAGATTTATACAATCATACCATTCGTTGCCAGGGCCAGTATTACGTAAATATGTCCATTATGAGCGTAGGCTGTTAGTCTGATAGATCAAATATCTAGAAAGTGTAAGTTACCTAATCAGGGCTTTGTTTATTTCGAATTTTTTTCGTGTAAGTATTATTTTTATCACGCTTTTATTAGCTTGGGCTGTATGACATGTAACGGAATCTTTGAGCACGCTTTTACCTATCTCCAGTGGTCTAATTAATTCGAAACTTTACATACGCATTAAGAGCCAATGACTGTGCAATAATTTGTTAAAAGTTTTGAAAAAAAAATACAATAAAGCGTGTTTTTTAATTATAGTCCAATTCGTTATTATTTGATACTTATTATAATTATTTAGAAGTATATTTATTTAAAACAGTAACAAATTGGCCTTTCTTAATTATGAAGTAAGCCCTTAATTAAATATTTTAATTTTACCTTCATTAAAAATGTTTTTCATTTTCGTATTCTATTTTTGTAGTGCGTTTTATTAATTAAGTACTAATACTCACTAATATTTTATTCAATACCATAATGATCAATTTAATGTGACTCTTGAAGGATAATATTTTTTTAAGCAGAGCGATATAATTTGGTTAAACGGTGTATCAGGTCAGGTAGTTAAAAGTTTCTATTAATAATAATTATAACAATAATTATTTGACCGAGCTTTGATCACGTATTCGATAAAACACGAATAAAATGATATTTTCTAAAAATGATTCCTAGCTAGATCGATTTATCGCTCCATCGATTTTTATTTCATGTAAATCGTTGGAGCCGATTCCGAGATTCCAATTATATATAAGAATTGTTTGTTTAAATATATATTAAGATACCTAATATAAATTTCTTACTGCCACACTTAGACATTTAATGATAAAAACCTCAATTTAATGAAGAGTTCGACCCATAATGTGGGTCATGGGTGTAATGGCTTATGTCAAAATCTTCATTAAGTTACATTTATGTTAAATCAAGATTCGTCTGAGTGCGGGATCGTCCATAGTTTAATTTTTAATGTAATTTTATATTTTCTTAGTAATTTAATATCATGAAATATTGCTTGAACAGTTTTCATATTGACTTATGAATTATGATTTATGAAGTTTAATTCAATTATTAATACAGACCGTACGCTATATTTATTCTTGTCAATTGCGCTGATTTTCTATAAATTCTACGCTATTGGAGCAAATGTACAAAGAAAGTAATAAAATACGACGTAAATTGAGATTTTTTTTTTTTTTTTTTTTTAATACAATAAGGGGGCAAACGAGCAAACGGGTCACCTGATGGAAAGCAACTTCCGTCGCCCATGGACACTCGCAGCATCAGAAGAGCTGCAGGTGCGTTGCCGGCCTTTTAAGGGGTAATAGGGGAGGGTAGGGAAGGAAATAGGGAAGGGTAGGGAAGGGAAAAGGGTAGGGGATTGGCCTCCGGTAAACTCACTCACTCGGCGAAACACAGCGCAAGCGCTGTTTCACGCCGGTTTTCTGTGAGGACGTGGTATTTCTCCGGTTGAGCCGGCCCATTCGTGCCGAAGCATGGCTCTCCCACGTCTTTTGAGACAAAGGAACTCATTTCGAATGTATAAGGGATAAATAATATACGGGGTTGGATTTACTCGCAGATAGTCTGCGCTGGACAGTTTTGTACTCTGTGTGACGTATAATGTAAAGAGATTTTCTCGTTTATTAAGCTTGTTCGTGAACTGCTACTGATGCAGAATTTGATTTAGGATAGTAAATTCGTTTTACATGAGGAAAATAGGGTGGGTAGCATTATTAGCAATGACACATCGCTTTGATATAGCTGGTAACAAGCTGGAAACATTTGGGGGCTAATGCTGGCATATCGTGCAATAAACGCGCTATAAGGAACTATTGCAATAATAATTTATATTTGGTTGTTTACTATGCCGCGTACCGCGTATTCTCTATATTTTTCAGTCTACTGGTTAAACTAAAGGGGCACTACGTATTGAGGCACCAAACATTTATATAAAAAGTCAAAACGTGTCTGAAATGCTGTGCCTCGTTATTGAAATGATACTACTTACTTGGTGTACTCAGCGGGTGAACTTCATGGACTAGTGGAATATTTTCCGATGATCGAACGCAGCTTCGCACTTATCACACTAGCGGTTTGCGGGCGAGACGGTCACGCGGCGCCCAAACACCTAGCGACCATCGCGAGTCCGCCGCGTGTTCGTCAAACCGATTAAATGAGTCTTGAAGCATTAGTCTTGGTCGTGCAGAAAAGCAGGACCGAGACCGCGAACAGGCAGATTTGACCACGACCAAGATAAAGACAGTGTTGGTCTTGTTTTGCTTATCACTGAAACCGCTTATGATAGTAACCACCGCGCATCTGCGTGACCCGCAAATTGCCAGTGATAAGGGTATTTATCACACTGGTGATTAGCGAGCGATTTAAGCGCGCACGCCGCGGTTGCGCGACGTGCACGCCATTTTGTACACTCGTATTTTGTATACTCCCTAGACGAGTGTACAAAATGGCGTCCATGCGACGCCGGGACGACGCTGCGCAGTAGCGTCGCATTCAAATCGCTCGCTAATCGCCAGTATGATAAGGCCCTACGGCCCTACGAAGGTTTCTATATTTAAATGAGTAGTCTGTACTCACTGGGCGGGTACTCGTTGTAGAGTATATCGCTGTAGAGCGCGTAGGGCGCGGCGCTGAGGAAGGCGAGCGCCCACAGCACGCACACGATGCGCGACGCCCGCGTCAGCCCCGCCATCGCGTACAGGTGCAGCGGGTGGCAGATCGCCAGGTACCGCTCCAGTGAGAAAGCCGCTATCGTCAGCACCGAGACGTACGTTGCCCTGGAACAGAGGAACACAGTAAGGGTTGGACCTCATCTGGCAGCACGGAATCGCCTTTTTCCGTCGTCCTTTCTCTTTCTGTCGCTTAGAACTGCCATTTGCTAGACCAAGACAGAAAGCATAATGCGATAGCCTCGAGGATTCCGCCGCGTGCTATCGTATTATGCTTTCTGTCTCGGTCTAGCAAATGGCAGTTCTAAGCGACAGAAAGAGAAAGGGCGACGGAAAAAGGCGATTCCGTGCTGCCAGATGAGGTCCAACCCTTAGGCTGCGTTTACACAAGAGATGTGTATCGAGTGATGTGTTTTTAAGATCCAATGTGATCGCTGCGCTGAGCGAGGTCACGGCAACGTCAATTCAACGAATCGATTCTATTGGTTCTCAAAAACACATTCCTAGTAACACATCTCTGGCGGAAACGCACCCTTACACCTGCCGAGTGAAGTGTGTAATATTAACTTCGTAAATGCAGCAGGGAATGTCGCCACGGCGTTCTTGTGACTGTTAACTAACGTATAAATAAGATTTTGATGTAGCCCATTTAAGAGTAAATTTTTCACATTTTATCAAATTAGTGTATTGTCATCGGTCCTCGATAAATCTACAAAGTTTAAACGAAATCTGGCCGTTTAAAGTGGGTCAAAATCGCGCCCAAAGAAGTTGTGAGGAGAGTGATTTAAGCTCTCATTTGTACATAAATTGGTTCAAGCATACACTTTAATTTGCCCTTAGCTTATATGAATTATGGTTTTTAAATTACGCGACAAAAACCATTATATCGCTACGCCCTTTCCATTTTTTTGTTGTTCCATTGCTTGTTTTCTATGAGAAGCCGGGCCAGCCTCTCATAGAAAACAAGCAATCTAAAACATATCGAACACGGTTTTTTACTTTAACGCAGCGTCACCTTAAAAGGCGAACGGCCGAAAGCACTTGTCTCGCCACTCTACTCAGTAGGTGTGATCATGGCATTAAAGCCGCACTCGAAGACATTGAATAATTACTTAAGGAATATCTTAAATGGGATTTATATCAAAGCCTTATTGTTGAGGTAGTTCAGCCACAAGGACGCCGTGGCGACGTTCCCGACTACATTTTGACTTGTATCAAAATGCAGTCGGGAACGTCGCCACAGCGTTTGGCAAAAATCATCATCACCGACTATAATGTACCACCAAAAGCTGATGATGATTCGTTGATGCTTTTCTGCCTATTTTATAACGATAATGATTAATTCATAATACTCGGTAACGAAAGAAATATTTTTTATGATTCGTTAAACCAAGTTTTAACAAAAAATAACACAAATTAATACCCGTATTTTGTGAGCGTAACATTCATTGAAAATATCACGAAAAGCAAAGCTTTATTCAAATTGTATTTGGGACTGACACTCTTAAATATATAAATAAAAAAGCTTACTTTTATGTTTGCGATGCGGACACGTGTATGGGTGTAAAGAAGTAAAGCGAGCAAAACACGTACGTACGTACGTACGTACACGTAAAAATAGTTTTATTACAGCACTGAAACAACCGTGTTTTAGTGCTTCCAAATTGAACATTTTTGATGTGTAATTATCGCGGGTTAATTAAACCTTTCTCTACCCCTACTGAATTGTATTAAGGTCCGATTCGACCAAACTTCAAGTTACACTAGTGTAACAATGAGAATAATTCATGGATATTCTAGAGTATATTTTACTCCTGCAGTAAATACTCTAGAATCTAGAATATTCACGTTTGCAAACCAAGTAACTCGAAGAGTACCTATAGAATGAAATGCTAATTACAGTTCACAACTGCGGGGTTAAAATGGTCGCATTTTGCAATTCCTCTAAAATCAACTCAGAAACTAAATCGTCAAAACAGTCTGACGAATGTCAAATTAGTACGAATTATTATAGACATGAATTTCAAGCAGAATAACAATGGAGAATCATATTATGATTCATAATACGATTCTCCAAAGCGACCATTTTAGCCCCGCTTTTCACAATGACACCGACCGTGACATTATTTTGTTAAAATGAAAAACCAGATTACTACTAGATTAGAAAACAGTTATCCTAGAGTAAAATAATTTTATTCCAGTTTGGTCGAATCCACCCAAACGCAAACGAAGTTATTCTAGAGTAAATTAAAAAGAATAAAATAATTCTTATGATAGTTATTAGTTACACTCATGTAGCTTCAAGTTTTGTCGAATCGGGTCTTAATTAAATAAATCAGGCTATTCTGTATTAAGAGGCCGGGTGCCATCGAAATTCTCATACACACGTAATACCAAAAACCAATTGCTCATACGAAAATATTTAACATGTTTGAGTTATTTTTCAGCTTAAAATAGTAATTACCTAGGTTCATAGGTAATTACTATTACGATGATTTATTATTTAAATTATTTTGATATTACGTATGTATAAGAATTTCAATGGCACCCAGCCCCTTAAGTACATCAACAAAGTCGACGAAGAAGATTGGCGTAGGTTTTCGTAGAGCGCTACGGCCTCTACAAGGTGTAGGCGCAGTGCACAGGATAGATTTTATCGTAACGATAAAACTATGCAAAATGCAAGTTAATTATATAAATAAATAATTTACTACAACTATACTATTTATAATGATATAAGTAGTATTTATATAACCCTTTGGGTACGGAACCCAAAAAATGTGGTCGATGGTGATAATTTCTTTTTGTTGACGGATTCTTGTTTATTGATATGTCTACTTAGTACCACATTTTTTTTATTCCTTAATATTAATATTTAATCAGTTAAAATATGTTTTTAGTTCACGTGGCACATTGCGGCAAATTACGCGAAATGCGAACTATGCGTTTTACCGTTACTTTCGCCGCTCAATTAAAATTATAAGGATTGTTGATAAAGTTCTAAAAGGTAAGATTTGTTTTAAGAAATTTCCTGTTCTTTAAGGATCTATTTTCAAATTTTGACTATCTCAAATAGTTTATGAAATATTTAAAAAAAACCAAACCCTTCTTTTTTTGTTTACTTTATTGTTTATAACTTTTGCATTTTTTTTCAGCCCCTCTTGGAATTTTGATAGAATGTTCTAGATGCTATTCCGAATCGAATGAGACCAAAATCATAAAATTCGGTGCATGAGATCAGGTTTCGAGGAAAATGGCACTTGTTAACCAGAGTAGTATACCGCTAAGCTACTGCATGTTGCGTAGCGGCCTAGCATTTACACATTTTTTTAACATCGAACGTATACGTAACGTATTATAAATTGCCTAGTAATTATTGTGAACATAATTTATATCTTACCATAATATTTATTTATACACCTTAATATAGCTTATTAGTTATTAGTTACTAGCTTTTGCCCGCGGCTTCGCTCGCGTTAAGAAGTATTATTATATACAAACTTTCATCCCCTATTTGAATCCCTTGGGGTTGGAATTTATCAAAATCCTTTCTTAGGCCTAAGTCATAACATAATAATAATAATCGTTTATTTGCATAGAATATTGTTAACAAAGGATCTTAAAGTATAGGTGCAGTAGCAAACATTCTGCTTTTGAAGCATGCAAAATATATTTTAGCTTATACAACTATTTTACATTTTAAATTCACTACTTAATTATTACATTAATTGAAGTCAGCCATACAATAATAATGAAAAGAAATAAGATAAAAAATAGAACTATTTGTATTGTATAACGGACTTGGCGTATTATAATTTATGTCACTGCCAGATAATAAGATAAGAAGAATAATAAAAAAAAAAACTTGTGCGTCATGTGTCAATAATAATTGTCATTGTCTTGAGCTTGAGGTTATGTCTCATCAAATCTGCAATGTCATGCAGCATGCATAATTTACTGGCCATGTGGCATTTTGCAAGAGTATTTACTGAACAACAATCTATATTTTGTTGAATAATACGATATCCAGCAATGTTTCGCTATCCTGAGGTGCACACATCGACGGTAGGTGCATTTAACGACTTTTTCCTAATAGAGAGCTCTCTAGTCTCTCTATATTTTTATTTCAATCTTTAATTTTTGTTTCAGCACTCATTTATTGCAGTAATAAGCTGGAGGATGTCAGACTACATTTAAGTGTCTAATAATTTACAATTGTTATCCTGGCTATTAGATTCAACATTTAGCAAGAACATACTTTTATACAAGTTACAATTACTTAGGTACTTACATAATATTATTATAGTCATCAGTAGGTATATACTTAAATACTAATATTTTAATTAGTCAAAGGTAATGGGATCATAGATAATATCAATTATTAAGAATACAATATGTCAAGTCGCAATTAGGTATAATAAAGTCATCATTAGAATATAAGGAAACATAATAGTAAGTCAATTTTAATACACATTCAGTTTAGTTGTCAAGTAAAATTTGAATATTAAATAAAATATAATTATGATATGTCATCTACCTGCATGCTAAATTTTAGCCCGATCCGTCCAGTGGTTTGGGCTGTGCGTTGATAGATCACTATGTCAATCAGTCAATCAGTCACCTTTGAGTTTTATGTAATACTAGCTGTCCCGGCAAACGTTGATTTGTCATAATATAAAGTATTTCGCCCATATTATTTTATTGAAGTGACTAAATACTAGGGCTGTTTGAGAAGTTCTCGGCTTTGAGAATTTTTCCAATGAAATGATTTAGGATGATTTTTTCAATTTTAAATTCAGTCTTTAACTAGAAGATATGGCTCTAAAAATTCAAATTACAATAAATTTTAATGACTAAAAAAGTTGATTAAAAAATGTCTTACAAAATGATCACCGAGATCGACTACGTCTCGTTGTAATGTGAATATCTCCGTCCCTGGTAACTCTAATTTAGATTTGAAAAATGTATTGTTATACTGAAAACCAAGCCAAAATTTCTAGATAGTGAAATTTATTTTACGTATTTATATAATTTCATAGAAAGCCTTGCAAGGCGGGTGTGTGAGCATCTGTGTTGTCCCAATTAACAACAATCCGATCATCGTGTTCTTAGGGCCCTACTGCACATTTTTTATGGTAAAGACCTAATAAATTACTGTTTCCCGTTCAAAATGTACTGTTATTTTAGAATATAAGAGTAATTATTTAATAGAGTTTATTCCTTAATAAAAAATTGTGGCCTTAATCTGTAACACCCACTTTTTCTAGAAGATTTCTTTATAGCTCGATTTTCCACGCTCATTTAAAGATTAGGCTATCATTTGGCGTGATTTTAATAAAATTAAACTAATTAATAAATTCTTATTATAAAATGAATATAATTTGAATCTCTTTAGTACAAAATATTTTCGAAAAATCAATTTAATTTCCGAGCTGCCTGATACTTCGAATTTTGTCGGAAAACGCGGCACTGGTTTTTCAAAGACATTTATTTTTATCATTGCGATACTAAAAAATAAAAATAATGCTATTTTTTAAAAGCTTGTTTATCTTTCTTTCTTTTATCAATTTATTTATTCCGAGATTAGAACATTTTTTTTTTAATTTTAGGAGTTTTCTTTGAAAATGAACGATTTTTAGCAACTGGGGTAGACTCGTCTTTAAAGACCTATTTTTTCTACTTTAATTGTTGTGTATTTTTTTAAATCATTCCATATGTCTGTTAAGACATACAAAACTTGTTAAAAATGACAAAGACTAATTCCGTGTTCACAATTCAATTTTATTAGAATTTGCAATACTAGCGCAACTGTTTGAATACGCGCGCCTTCACATTTCTGCTGACTTGGCGCAGATGGTTGTTCAAAAAATTTTTTTCTAATGAAGCAATTTACAAAAGGCGTGGGTTTTAATCTAGTTAATAATGGCCCTATACATGGTATAAGTTATACGCTTGTAAGACACGCAGAAGTATGTAAGGCCGAGAACTTTTCAAACAGCCCTCGTAAGTATGTCGCCGTGGCAACGTCGATCTCGTCGCACAAACAATGGTCGCCGTCAGTCTCAGGTTGTAATAATTTACTATTATTTATTCAGCAAATGCACTTATCAATATATAAAGTACCCAGTAGCCGATTTTCAGACCTACTGAATATGCATATAAAATTCGGTAAAAATCAGTAAAGCCGTTTCGGAGGAGTTCGTGGACTAACATTGTGACACGAGAATTTTATCAATAAGATATAGATTTAAATAAAAAATCTTTATTGAACCACCGAATGACCGAAGGTAACGGGACCAAATTTTAACAGTCCTTGAAAATAATGTTTTTGCTAAAATGTCAAAGCGGCAGTGCTCATAAACATTTGGGCAATTCGATATTGCGTCAACCTTTTAGCGACTTCCATATAACAATATAATATAGTTAACAGAAATGAGCAAAAATTTTTGTAACGAATAGAATGATCTATGTTATGAAAGTTTTGACAAGAAACCTTCTTCTTTCACTTTATCTATTTTTAAAAAGTCGTTAAAAATGCATAACGAGATCTAACGAATAACTATACACAATGAGAAAGCGGAGAAAATGGCGGAAAACGACTTTGTTCTATACTATGTAGTGATATGAACCAATAAATAGGAAGAAAAGGAAAAAGTGGCAGCAAATAGCAATATTGTACTCTAGCGAAATGCAGACAGAATCAAGTCGTGAATACTTTGCGAGGATCATTATTGTGAATGTTCGAGCTCGTCGCAGTTAATTCACACATTTTTATTTCCTATCCAATTTGCTCGTTCATTTACGTGCCCATTCATGTCGGCGACAATTTATAACACTTCAAACGGCCACGTGGAGGGCTTACACAAGTTTAGAGTTTCGCGAATCCATACTAATATTATAAATGCGAAAGTGTGTCTGTCTGTCTGTTAACACTTCACGCCCAAACCGCTGCACTAATTTTGCTGTAAGGTGTGGAGATACTTTGAGTCCCGGGAAAGGACCTAAGAAACTTTTCATCGGAAAAACGTACGGTTCCCGCGTAATGAAGGAATTTTTGCGCAACGAAGTTGCGGGAGTCATCTTGTCTTTATGGATCCCGGATTAAAATATAAAGGTACAATTCCGTGCATCGCGATCGATCGCGGTCGCGCAAGACCTACGACTGTCGTCGGCCGCTCGCGACCATAGTCAGCGTATGAAAATGTATGGCACCGCTTCCGAGGCCCGCGACTGACGCGCGCGGCCTACGACTGTCGTAAGCCGCGCGCGACCGTGCTATATAACTTTGACACGGTCGCGCGGGGCCTACGACTGTCGTCGGTCGTGCGCGACTGTCATAACTTCAAGACACGATCGCGCGCGGCTTACGACAGTCGTAGGCCGCGCGCGCCAGTCGCGGGCCTCGGAAGCGGTGCCATACATTTTCATACGTTGACTATGGTCGCGAGCGTCCGACGACAGTCGTAGGTCGTGCGCGACCGCGATCGATCGCGATGCACGGAATTGGGTGAAAGTGAAACAACTTGCCTCCTTCTTCGTTAGGCTACTGACGCATTGTCATCTTTTACAGCTCGTGTTCAATATCGGTAGACTGAAGATGGCCTATCCAATTAGCAGCTCAACTCAAAAAAAAGGACGCAACTGAAATTGTCTTACAAACTTCTTAGCAAGGTTTTCGCGAAA
Organism: Polyommatus icarus; assembly: GCA_937595015.1. NCBI lineage: Eukaryota > Metazoa > Arthropoda > Insecta > Lepidoptera > Lycaenidae > Polyommatus > Polyommatus icarus. The sequence continues at coordinate 21,482,530 of OW569323.1, read as the reverse complement.
CCCTTTGTTTCCTTCGACAAATAGGTTTCAGTTGAAACAAACCAATAGGTTTTGATCACAGAAACTCTACTGCGACTACGTCTTAATTGTCCAGCCATGATACCTAAGATTACTTATGGTCACAGAATACAAATTACTCACGGAGCTTATGGTGTTTGTAAACTTACATGAATAACAGTCAACACTTTATTTTAATTATTATTTTTAACAAAAAATTAAAACCGACTTCCAAGGTAAAAACAATAATAACATTAATATGAACTAAAAAGTATTAAATAATTTTACTATCTAATAGTGCCTTTTTCCGAATTCGGCTTTCATTATTTTGAAGTCGGTACCAGATAGCTGAATCTTCAGTCCTCCGACAGAATATTTGAAACTTATGGAACTGGCACCAACTTCAAAATTATGAAGATTGAGTACAGAAACAGTTGAGGTTTAGCCGAATTCGGAAAAAGGCACTATTAGATAGTAAAAATTATTTAATACTTTTTAGTTCATATTAATGTTATTATTGTTTTTACCTTGGAAGTCGGTTTTAATTTTTTGTTAAAAATAATAATAATTTCACTCTTTTAAGTTACACTAGTAGGTAAACCTTCGCGTATATTTTACGTATCTTATTACAATTTGTTAAGAGTCACAATTCACACTTACAAAATAATATATTATCAGTGAAGTGAACATATTGTGCTAAGTAATTTAACAATTTAAATGCTTCAAGCCCCAAGCGGTCACCGGCGATTGCGATAACAATAGAAAGGCTATTGTGTCTTGATTTTCCACGATCGAAGGATCTATTAGATAAAAAATTGTATAAACTTGCATAGAATGTAGCGTAGCTAGGTACTCATAATCTAATATATAAAATTCTCGTGTCACAGTTTTCGTTGCCATACTCCTCCGAAACGGCTTGACCGATTCTCATGAAATTTTGTGAGCATATTGAGTAGGTCTGAGAATCGGCCAACATCTATTTTTCATACCAAAAATTATTTATATGGCAAAACAACGTTTGCCGGGACAGCTAGTATAATATAATATTATCACAATTATTGACAGCTGTTCTTGTAATCAAGAATTCAATTTCAAATCGATACTTAGTGCGCCATCTATCGATTAATAAGTATAACTAATTAAAAAGACACTTAATGACTTTGTTTTGTTTAAATGCTCTTTTTAAAATAACTTTATTTTAATTATATTTGTCTATTAAAATTTTATAAAGTAGTTAGTAAAGTATTCGACCTGTATATAAAGTATACCTGTATATAAGTATTCGATCTGTCGTCTGCCGCCACGCGCCGCGCGGCGGCGCGGCGATGCCGTAGCCTCCGCGGCGCTGACCGCCGTGTATTAAACAAACAGGTGTTGTTATACAGTACATAATAATTATTATAATTAGTATATCCATACCTATGCCTTGTACTATTATTATCTATTCTGTGCCATGAGACATTGGTGACCTTAACACGACGTGATAATGATGATGACGATGATGATGATGATGATTATGATGATGAATATGAATTGCATAGTAGCATATGCTTTCCGTTCTTAAAACAACGCCGAAACTCCCAAACGTGTATCTATAAGGAGTCAGGAGTTCTCTCAGCATCTTCGAAACCATTCTTAGTTATTATAAGCTTAGTTCTTGAGTTACAGCCTGGAGGCAGACAGACGGACGGACGGACGGACGGACGGACAGACGGACGAACGGACAGACATCGAAGTGCAGTAATAGGGTCCTGTTTTTACCCTTTGGGTACGAAACCCTAAAATGGTGAAAGTTAAGGTAGTGTTTATGTCTCAATTATTTATTGTTATCTCTTCACATTCAATTCATTCAACAGATTTTGATTCAATTATTAATGGTATGGTAGCTATAGTAGCTAATAATAATAATGATATTATTATTAAAAAGGGATTTGAAAAAAATGGGCTATTTCTTTTGAACGGTTTTTAAAAACATTATTATATGTAAAGCTAGTTTAGTATCGTATTTATTTTTATACTTAATCAAAATTTTCTAGTCCGACCATTCCTCTTTTAATATTATCTAAAAGTTTTGATTAAAAATATTATAATGTAGGTAGGAACGGTGAATATCGTCATTGTTATATTTAAACATTTTATGGCGGTCGCAAATCAAAATTCCATTTATCGTAAATTACGTAAAATATTTTAATTTGTTTTATAAGACCATTTTAGGGTTACGTAGTCAACAAGGAACCCTTATAGTTTCGGTTTGTCCGTCCGTCTGTCTGTCCGTCTGTCTGTCTGTCCGTCTGTCCGTCTGTCTGTCTGTCCGTCTGTCCGTCTGTCTGTCTGTCCGCGGTTTTGCTCAGAGACTATAGGACCTACAAAGCTGTAATTTGGCATATTAATGATGGCGACAAAATGGTACATGAAATCTTAAAATATTTTTTTTATGTTACTTTCCATACACATCAAGTGGGGATGAATTTTTTTTTCGCGTCCAGCTCATTGTGTGTGGTGTCGTTGAGGTTTTTTTTTAAAATATTATGAGTATTCATAGATCATTTTCCGATTTAGGGATCCGTTTGTGAAATATTAAGTTTTAAAGTGGAAAAAATCGTTAGAGTCCAGTGTCCCCCCCCTTCTACCAGCTAAACGGTTGCTTCTGGAAATGTGAAAAAAATCACGGGAATAGGGAATAATTTGAATTTAAAAGGAAAACTATCACGGCTACGAAGACTTCATAAATTTTTGAGTCAAAGTCGATCAACTAAAAAAAATGTATTCGGCGAAGTATAGGGGAACTTTTTGTTCAAATTCCTTTGAACGGAAATGGGATGATGTTGTTAGTAGTGTAAAACACGTTACAAATGTACATTCATTGACCATACAAAAATTATCAAAAACTAGCGGTACTACGGAACCCTATATTGCGCGTGGCACGACACGTACTTGGCCGGTTTTATATTCTTATAATTATTTTAACGATACGTAACAAGATGTACTTAAACCATAATGTAAATAAATACAACTTAAATAAAATTGGAATGGAAGAGCGTAGTAGCCCAAATTGATAATAATGATAATAAAGCAGGTAAGTAACAGTTAAAAAATTACCGTTTTTTTGCATAAATGAAGGCTTTAGGGCCGGGACAATGATTGTAGGTAATCAAAAAATGTGAATTTTATGTATATGTATAGCCAGATATACTGGCCAGATGCTGAAGTAGGTTATTATTATCTACTTTGAAGTTCGGACACGATGAAAAAATATCATACTGTTGCTTAAAACTCAAGTTAATTGCTTATAATTTTTTAATTTACTGTTGGTTCTTAGGAAGGTATTTGTAGGATTTATTTTTCATGTAACTATGGGGAGTGCCTCCGCTGCCGGCGCCGGTTGCCGAAATGGCTGCCGGCGCCGGTTGCTGAAATGGTTGCCGGCGCTGTTTTTCGAACTCCGAAGTTTGCCGAAGTCACGCGATGTTTGCCGAATAGGCTGGCACCGGCGACTATTCGGCAAACATCGCTTGTCAAATGACAGAATAATGATCAAAAACATCAGTCTTAAGCTAAAGGACTATGAAAAGTACAAATAATAAGATCATAAATAGTCATATTGTAAGGATGCATATTTGAATCCTTCGATCGGGGATTCTTGGAAATACTATTGTATTCTATTGTTGACGCGATCACCGGTGCTCGTATGGGGCTTGAATCTTGATGGGTTAGTGGTGGTATTGATGACGCTGATAAATGTAATACAATATCTTTGCTTCTTGAAACAACGCTGAAACTCTCTAATATTATGTAATAGATGAAATTTTATGCACTTCACATTTAGATGCACAAGAGATTATAGATTTGAAGGCTATTTTTAAGGTTTGCCTAGGCCAAAATTATTTTATATACAATGGCAAGACTTACAAACAAACAGATGGACTAGCGATGGGCGGCCCTTTGTCTCCTCTGTGCGCAGATATTTTTATGGATGACCTAGAAACATCAATACTAAAATCTCCATATAGTGACCATATTGTTTATTGGTATAGATACGTTGATGACATAATATGCCTATGGAAAGGTGAACACTCGATTTTATTAGAATTTTTCAGTCACATTAATACATATAATAACAAAATACAAATGACTATAGAAATAGGGAATAAAACATTGAATTTTTTGGATTTAACCATAGATATAGAGCTTGGCCGACATAAATTTAATATTTTTAGAAAACCCACGTACAGCGAAAACATCCTACACGCAAACTCATGCCATCCACATCAGCACAAGCATGCCGCATTCCATGCTTTTATACACCGGTTGCTGAAGGTACCTCTGGACCCAAAAGATTTCAGCATAGAGCTAAATACTATAAAAAACATTGCTGAAAATAATTGTTATAAAAAAGAATTGATTGACAAGATGTTAAAGAGAGCGAAGAAAAGAATGATTGAAAAAATGCTGTACGATCATAGAGAGGAAAAAGAAAAAGCAGGAAGTACATGGGTAAAAATCCCTTACATTGGTCCGTTATCCTATAGATTCCAGAGAATTCTGCAAAACAAGGATACAAGGGTAGCGTTCTACACGACAGGTTCCCTCAAAAATATATTATGTAACAATAAGGACAAATATAACATCACGGATAGTAGTGGTATATATAAACTTACCTGCGATACATGTCAAGGAATATATATAGGCCAAACGGGTAGAAAATTTAAAACTAGAATTAAAGAACATTTAACAGCATGGAAGAAGAAAACAGACAGATCTACATTTGCGGAACACCTAAATAATAATGACCATTTCTTTGATCCCGATAAAGGCATTAAATATCTACACGTTTTACCAAAAAGCAGGAAGATGGATGCATTAGAAGCGCTGGAAATAAATAGACACAAGAAATATGGGAATCTTCTTAACGATCAGACATGCCTCTCAAATTCTATATTATTACAGGATACTTAACATTTTATTAGACATAATTTTATTTTAAGTTTGACATTTAATTTAGTATTAGAAATTTTACATAATATTGACATTACTTTGACATGATTTATATGAATTTATTATTTTATGACATTATTTATTTAACAATTGACATTTTATGAATTATTATTATAATATAATTATTTAGTAATTTTAGTTATAGGACATTTAAATCGAATTGTTGATCTATTTAATGTAATTATTGTTTTTTAATTGAATATTTTGACTCAGTTTATATTAATTATGTTGCTATTTGAGTACAACTCCTATTTTAGTCATTAATTTATTAATATCAAAGGTTTATACTTTATATCAAAGGCTATAAGTACATTTAAAATTTAGTTTGTAATTTTTTGGTAGAAGAAATTGTTTTTGGTCGAAAATTATACTAAATGGTAGAAATTTTTCATGACGCTGACAACCCTATTTTTGTTTACCAATTTTTTAAAAATTTAAAATTACCTGCACTACACCTGATGATGATTTTATCGAAACCGGTCGTGTAAAACAAAATTGCAATAAAATAAATTAATAAAAGTGGAAAAAGTGTATAAAAAGTGTAAGTTATTACTGTGAAACATGAATTTCCACCAAGAAGTTACGGTACGTTCGATATCATATTATGTATAAGGAATCTGAAGTTCTGTTCAGTACCTTCGGAAGTACTTATACCACGGGGTTTATAACTGTAGCTGTGGTGCAAAATCTTACTTTTTTTGAAAAAAGGTAGCTAAGGTAAAGCTAAGCTAAGAAAATGCATCACAAAAAACTAAAATATCTACAGCCGAACAAATAGGTACTTACCTACTTAACTAACTTTCACCTTTGGAAGTCGGTAAAGTCGAATATATTAATTGAGATTTTATAATTATTTCTTTTTAAAATTTGTGTATCGGGACTGGAACCTAGCGCTTTACGCATTTTCACCGGCTCCCATTTTGAGTGCCAGCGCCGGCAGCCGTTGTTTTATATCTCGGCTGCCGGTAGTGTACTTACCGCCGGCTCCCATTACTGATATTTTTGGAAGCCGGCGCCGGCAGCGGAGGCACTCCCTGTAACTATGAGCTACGGACAATAAAAGCGAAAAAGCTGTTAATTGCACTAGAGAATAATGCGACAAACATAATTAATCGTTTCTTTATGAGCTTACATAATGAAGAGCGAGCGACCTCTCTCACAATTTGGACAAGCCAAGGACTCTATAATTTTTCATAATTTAATCCCACCGTCGGGGATAATCCGGCCATTTTCCGATAAAAATAAAATACCACAGTCACAAATTGACGGGACAATGGAGGTTTGTGGTCCCTGAGGGCACTATTAGTATATCTATATTATATATTATACGATCGAGTTTGATAAAATTTTGAAGATTTGTAATCTGAAATTATCTAAATACAAGGCCAATATGATAAGCTATTTAGGAGATTAGGCTCCATTCTCCTCCTAGATTACAACATGTTTTCTCCTCTTAGATTACAACTTTTTTTCTATTAAAAAAAATATGTCCCAGGACCCAGACTGTCTCACTCGCGCGTGAGAGAGAGAACTAAACAGCCAAAGTGTTTTTTTTTGGCACAGTTGGGTAGGGACTGCGTTTATAGATATTTAAAAGCAAGGGCACGATTTTAATACCACAAAATATGTCGCTTGAATTAAAGGCTGTCTTACTGGCGCGTGAAATAGAATAGAATAATATTTATTGCATGAAATGTTGTAGTATGAGCGTGCGAGTAATTGCGATCAAAGCGAAAGTATGAAAATCGGGGCCCATCGTACAAATAAACAAAACTACTTGGTGATTACAATTTCTGTTTGCATTACTGAAAGCTGGAAAGCTAAACTATCTAATGAGATTCTAGGTAAATCACTCTAGTTCTAGCAACGGTATTCAACTATTCAAGTAAACTAAAGCTAGGAGTTACGTAGCTTGGAATTGCGTTGTAATTATTATCGGATATGGCAATTAGTATTTCCCTGAAGCCCGTTTGTTTCATGCTAGCATGATTCTATCTCGGTACACATTCTTTTTATCCAGTAATCCTCTCTCCATGAGGACAAGTTTCGGAAAATTTAGTGGTTTGGATATGAAACGGATCAAGGAGCGACTTTAGTTAGATTAAAGATAGGTCTAGACTCTTAGAGTCTAGACTCTAGAGCGTCGTTTTATTAATAGCTTTTATTTTTATAGACAAGATGACCCGTGAATCGTATCACTTAACTTTTACTAGAAAAATGTAGAAGTTTTTTTTAATAAACTAAAATTAGCTGCAATCGACTATAAACTTAAATTTTAAACAAAATTAAAGCTTAACGTTAGCAAACATTTAATCACAAATGTTTAAAAATGTTACAAATGTTTTCATGTTAGAAAATGTTTAGTAAACGTAAGTTAACAAATTATAACAAAACAAATTACACATGTATAACAAAATAAAACATGTGAATTACGCACGGACCCCTAAAGAAGAATGTTGATATCCACACGAGTCCGGTCGGGCGTTTACACACTGCACAATAACGACACGACACGATACCACAGAATAGACGGCCACCGCACATATTATACAATTATTTCAAGTTGGCCGACTACCGTACAAACTGACTATCGTACTAATTCTAATATTCTGTCACTTAGTATTGAATGCACCCAAAATATTCTCCTTTCTTTTCGCCTTCGTTTTATTAGTGCCACAATAAAAGCGTGCTTTTTACGCATTTTAACACGCACGTCGCTAGGCTAGCAACACCGTTACCAACAAAGTCTGCGGCTGGCAGCGTACACGATGAAGTTGTCCAATTAAATTGTGACACTACGCAATTTAGTTTGTACGATAGTGGGCCAACTTGAAATTGTATTATTATGTGCGATGGCCCTTATCTATTCTGTGGTATCGTGTCGTGTCGTAACCGTCGCAGTGTGAAAACACCCTCGCCTTCGAGGAAGCACATCAGCAGTTTCAGCATTACCGCGTTTTCGTAGTTATTAATATTGTAATAAAATATTCATTCTCTATTCCGATCTCGCATCGATCGCAGACATTTTTGTAAAATAGTTTTAAGTTAGTTAAATAAATTTTAAGATAATTTTTGTTTTTTTTTTTGGGAGTCCGGGCTGCTAAAAATATAATTTGTGTTACCTTTTGTTTGTAAACATTTTATAAAGGACGACGGGGTATACGGTGAGCCAATACCAGATTTAAATGTTATAAAAAGACCTATGTTAGTAAACATTAGTAGTTAAACATTTTCTTTAGTGTAGGAGCACTTATAACATGTAACAGTTCCTAACAAAATATAACAATTGACAACATTTGTTAGTAAATGTTTATATGTTATAAAATGTTTACAAACATTTTCTAACGGCGGTGTGGGAGCACCAGACTTCCCAACAAATTGAAACACTAACATTGTTTCTATCCAAACATACGTGCGTTATTTGAGTGTTGACCGCCCATTTGGTTGAATGGACGTACCGTCAACGCACAGAGTGACCTTGTGTTAGCCGATATAAGTGTTTTGAAAGTTCACAGCCTAGCCCACGCCATCCGTCGCCAGTCGCACTGATAGTGCTAAAAACACGCTAAAAATACCTACTACCGATAAACTAACTAACTCATAAACGAATTTTGTCGCCCGCCAACACATACTTTAGAGTTAGACATATCACATAAGTTTGTAAGGCCCGATTTATTCCGTCGCCCAAACGCGCGGTTTGTCGGCTACACCGCGACTCGCGAGATATTATAACAAACAATAATTGTATGTACCATCGAGGAAATTCATTCTTAGGCAGTTCACATAACAACGTCATTTGGTCGGATCATATTATTGTCAATTCACTAGCCCAATAGGTACGCATAGACACTGTTTTTGTGTTGGACAATGGACACATAAAAATTTAAAATTTACAGCACAGATTATAAAATGGTTACTATGTAATTTAAACTGTGATCGGTAGATAGTAATAGCCCAGAAGTTAATTATTATTTACTTACTTAATATTATATTAATAAAAGTTTATTCAGGCTCTTTTCATTATTTAAGTAAGCCCTTAATTTCTGGGATCAACTCAATTTCGGTGTGAAATCGCAGTTACAAATGTAAGTCTTGGGGCCAACAGGACACGGTAAACATAACACAAACGCCGCAACAAGGCTAATGAAAACAAAATAAAAGTGCCTAGCTCATGTGGGATTAGGATAATAAGGCCTGTAGCTACCTAAGGATAGGTAATAAAAAAAAAAACCGGCCAAGTGCGAGTCGGACTCGCGCACCGAGGGTTCCGTACAAACCTGCAAGGTTTACAAAGTTCGTTCATTACGACAATCGAGTATGAGGAAATGGGTAGTAAGTTTAAAATTATTAAAAAAATATATATTATGTGATGTAACTAAAAATTTATGGTTTTCGTAATTTTTCCTTTATCTATGCTATAAGACGTTGCTTCGTACCAAATTTCAAGATTCTGAGTTCACGGGAAGCACCCTGTAGGTTTTGATTCCCTTACAAGTGTCGAAAATTTGCGGCATAAACGGCTGTATCTTTTGATTGCGTTGGCTTAGAAGTTTGATTTTTTCACAGCTTCAAGGGACAGTAGACCTGAGTAATTGATATAAATTTCAGCTTCATACCTCCACGCGTTCCTGAGAAAAAGGGTCTTGACAGACGGACGGACAGACGGACAACAAAGTGATCCTATAAGGGTTCCGTTTTTTTCCTTTTGAGGTACGGAACCCTAATAAAATAAAAGCGGTTTATATAGAAAACTAGCTATATGACCGAGCTTTGCTCGGTATTCAAAAAATTAAAAAAACACATAAAATGACATTTTATGAAAATGATATCTATTAATCGCCCCCGAAACCCCCTATATACTAAATTTCATGAAAATAGTTGGAGCGATTCCGAGATTCCAAGTATACAAGAATTGCTCGTTTAAAGATATAAGATGACAAGTTTTTGACAGGGAGTCAATGACCGCTATCGCCATGTTTCGACGAGTAGGTACAGTATAATGCTTAGCACAAACCTACGCGACCACGCGAGTCGCGACTGCGAAGCGGCAGCGTCAATACAAAACACACATTTGACAAGTTGTCAATTAATGTGTGTTTTGTATTGACGCTCCCGCTTCGCAGTCGCGTGGTCGCGTAGGTTTGTGCAAAGCATTATAGTGCTACTATTCTGTACAGTCTCCGTCATTAACCCATTTAGACCCAAATGAAACTGAGCCGTGGAAAATATGAAATTTCTTTATTAATTTATAGAACCCAAAAAAATTATTAGGAAAATACAAAAAAACTTAAAATTTTTTGATTTTTTATATAAAAAAAATTGCCGTCCTTAATGGGGCCAATGGGATCAAACGGTGTGCAAATTTTCGATACATTCTTTATGAATGTACTTACCGTGTTTTCACACATTTCTCAAATTGCCTTTGACCTTTTTCATGAAGTAATGCTAGCCCATCATAACAACGCAATTGTTGGGACAGTTTTTCGGGAAAGTGGCCCTTCATGCTGCAGGTTTGGCAGTACAGATATGTTTTGCTGGTTGCAGGATTCTACTGCTAGTATGTCTCAAGTAGTGACTACCAAAATATGCCGCCGAAATTGGAGCTGATTCAATTCTTGTTTTTATTACTTTGATGATGCAGCCTTCATGCGTTTGCCACTGTAGCAGTGGCAAAGCAATCCAGCATGTGCGTAAATAGTACCTACCAGTTACCACCAATTTTTGTTTCGTATAACAATGCGAGAAAATCGATTGACCAGTTGACTTGACCCCAAGCATATCCTTGTTATAGCTTTGATAAAAATGTAGGAAGCTAACGTCCAAATTCTTTCAACAGTGATAACATCTCCTTACTTTTTCCAGAAGAAAAACCCTGTTGTGGCTTGCCCCGATTGCATAGACATTGATGTAAAACAAATTCTGATTTATTTGGTCGAAACGGTAGTCAAACTCGTCGTTTTATTTTTTTTCATATCATTGACTGAATCGAGAAGACACTTCTCTGTACTGCTTTGGCCAACATCATCAGTTGCACAATAGCCTTCCCCTTGGAGTAATGAAAAACTGGTAAAAAGACACATGTTTGCGAAGGAAATACGACTAAATATATACTTCCACTGTCATCTTCAATCATTGCAACTTCCTGAAGTATGTAGTATTTATCATAGCTATTGAATACCCTTCAGTTCATTGATTACACGAAATTGATTGGTGGACAAACATTGGAATAATTGACTTCCAATGTGCCCATTGGCCCCAAATAGGGACACTTGTATAAAACTACTCCTAATCTTAAAAAGACTAAAGCTTTTCACACAAATATGTATATTTTTATAGGTTATAGTATAATGAGCTCATACAAATGAAAAAATATATATGCCTAAAAGAAAAACTTAAAAATAAAAAATACTAACTTGGCGTTTAAATTTCGGATGTTGGAAACAGCTTGGGAAAAATCACTATAAAACACTGTGAACTATATTTATATTATTTGTACCTTCTAAGATTAAGAAAATACACTTTTAGAAAATTGAAACTTACAATAAAAGTAAGTATAAACTTAAATGACATAAAAATTAAGTAATTTTAAAAGTGTCCTCGTTTGGGCACGGCGGGTCTATATGGGTTAAACTCTGACATTAGCGATTCGGTTAGGACCATAAACGTAATATACCTATCGGAAGGTAATATATTTTACAGAGAGAGAGTGAGAGTGGTATTTATTAATAATTATTTATTATTTTGTCGCAAGCCAATGAAAAGCGCTAGTGAGTAGTTAAATTTCAGTCAAAAACCTCAGAAAGCACCCACCCCTTAAAGAAGAAAACAATAAAGTAATATATAAAGAAAACAATAAATTACAAATGGGATAACGTCACATCCAAATCGGAAGTACTGCAAAAGCGTTTTCGTCACTACAATTCCTATTTTCATAAAATCATATTTTCAAATCAACTTTATTTATCAATCATAAAGCTTTTAATTGATGATAAGGGTGAAATACGGTTTCCTAGGTCAAGTTCTACTAGAAAAATGCATTTTTTCAATGAAATTAAATATAGGTCAAGTAGCCTATTAAAAATCTATTTTTATACAGGGTGTAACAAAAATAAGTGATGATACTATAGGCTGTGTATGTGTTCCTTGTAGAGAGTTCACTGTGAAAGTAATAGCGCTGAAAGGCAATTTTTTTGTGATTTGTGTGAACAAGCGCCCCAGCGTCACGATTTTCCCCATGCAAAGGTGAAAAAAAATGCTCTTTCAGCGCTGCTAATTTTACAGCGAAGTTGGTGAGCTCTATATTGAATACACGGGACTCATATCACACCTAAACTGCCCATGAGTATCATGACTTGGTTTGGTGACAACCTGTATAGGTATATACTATATAATTAATTATAATATAGAAGAAAGATAAGGATAACTCATATTGTGATATATAGTCATTTAGATAATCTATTATATATTATAAATCTCCTGTCACGATGTTTGTCCGCGATGGATTCCTAAACTACTTAACCGATTTTAATGTTTCTTTTTTAAATGTGTGCTTTTGTCCAACTTGAGAGATAGGATAGCTCATAGCTTAGATCTTTAATTATAGTCGCAATTTCATTTTATTGCAAATTATTTGTCTATAAAGAGCGACCATTGTTTATGCGACGTGGGTCACAGGCCACGGGATAGCGATGGACGTTGCCATGGTGACATACTTATTTAGTCACTAATACAATAAAATAATACGGGCGATATACTTTATAATATAATACTAACTGAACGACAAACGTTGTTTTGCCATATAAATAATTTTTGGTATGAAAAATAGATGTTGGCCGATTCTCAGATCTACTCAATATGCTTTCGGAGCTAAGCCGTTCCGGAGGAGTACGGGAACGAACATTGTGACACGAGAATTTTATATATAAGATGGCAAAGAAACGTTTGCCGGGACCGCTAGTAATTTATAGATCTGCCTGGCTGTTCTATGAAGGGGTCTTCACGTCTAGCCGCTGAATTGATAGGTATGGGGATATTTTTAAGTCCCGCGGGAAAGGACTTATAGTTAGGATACATTTATCCCGCAAAAATGTACGGTTCCCGCACAATAAACGAGTTTTGGTGCAGAGGAGTTGCGGTCGTCATCCAGTAAAATAAAATTATCAGAAAAAACTCCTTCAAGCAAAACAATTATTTACATGTTTTAATAACTCGTTACGCTGTAACAAAGAAATATAAATCCTTTATAAAAAGTTATAAAAATGCAGAGTCTCTATATTTTTATTGTTTCAAAGAATTGGGAACAAAAACATCTTGGACTTTATTAAAAAAATAACGTTGTGATAAAATCCATACTATAATATTATTATAAATGTGAAAGTATCTCTGTCTGTCATTTACGCAAAAACTACTGAACCGATTTTAATGAAATTTTGTAAACAAATAGTCTAGAGCCTGAGAAATGCTATACTTTTTAACTGGAAAAGGGATTGGTAAGGGGGTCAAAGTTCATATTATGATTTTTTTTTGGAATGTGCTATGGTTTTGGGGTACTTATTTTGCTTTTTAAAAGGGCATAAGGGGGGGTCAAAGGTTTTACGAAGCTTTGGACATCAATTTTGTTTATAAGATGGATTTTGAGAAACCTTTGCAGTAATGTAGGCTACATTTTATCCCGGCATTCCCATAGAAACGGGAACCACTATAAAGATTATAAACTAAAGTCCACGCGGACGGAGTCACGGGCAACAGCTACTACTCAATAAAGTCCAGGGTCTGTTGCGCATACTTCAATTGAAACTTTATAGAGGTTGCATACTTTTAGAAGCTAGTTATGAAATACTTCTACTATCAACAACTTTATACTCTGAAGTATATCAGCTACAATAATGAATTAATATGATCGTTTGACATAAAATCGAAGGAATTAACCGGGGTAGTTCCCGAACCGGCAGTAGGCACCGTGGTCACGACGTTCAAAAAGTGTATTTAATATTTATAATACCTATTTTAAATAAAAAGATATATTTCTTATTCTATACCAGCTACTGTCTTAAATTTCGATGGGCCGACGTCGAAGCAGCGTGGCTTCGCTCTATATTATGTAGTTTCATAGTAATTCAATATAAGATATGAGTCACTTACGCCTCGGATATGTAGGCACGTAGCTTGCAGAAGGTCAGGCCCAGGCTGTACGGGTACTGGTGCCAGTACACCGCGAGGTCGTTCGGCAGACCTGAAATTGACATTCCTTTAGTACGATCAGAAAAAAAAAGTAATATAATAGTCGGCCGGCGAAACAGGGGCAGACCCATGAAAAGGTGGCGCGACCAGCTAGACGCTGTAGATAAAGAGTGGCCAAATACAGCGAAGGACAGAGACATGTGGAAGGAAAGGGGAGGCCATTGCCCAGCAATGGGACACTACCGGCTATTAATAATAATATAGTGTCGTGATCTCATACTCTTTAGTCGCTTTAAACCGTTTTTGATAAATTTCGTTTACACAATGAAAGTTGCGAGATAACATGTAGTCTGAAATAAGTTTACCCATTCTGTTTAAATAAAGCCATATTATTCATTCTTCAGTTTAGAAATCAACACGGGCTCCAAACGACGCTGTGGTATGACGATCACTTAAATCGTGCTAAGTACTTACACGATTACTTATACAGTTTTGCTCGATAGTTTTACTCGACGTCGAGCAAAAACCACTGTATGGACCGCAAAACTCACAGCTCGAAGGCTCGCATCGAGCCCCTTTGAAGGCTAGAATCGAGCCGGCTTGACAAATTTTTTGACACTAGTTTTTATTATTCGTAGAGGCTAATTTCCTTCGAACTGGAGTAAAACTATCGAGCAATGCTGAATGTGTGGACGAAAGCCCGAGCCGTGGTTTTTACTCTACGTGATTGCTCGATCGAGCAAAACCGTATGTGAGTACTTACACTTAAAGAATTCCTAAGTTGAGTTATTTTATTATTTTACTGTTAATTGTTATTATTGTACAGTCATTTTGGGTAACTTTGAATTGCGGTTTTAACTTTGAATACATTTTTGTATGTGTTCAAAGTTAAAACGCAATTCAAAGTTACCCAAAATGAGCTTATTCGATTGTTTTTTCGAAAAAAAAAGTCACCACACCTCTTTCTATTGTATCAAAGGTTCTCATTTTAAACTAGAAATTCTAGATCTAGGTATAGCCTTACCTGAGTTACCTAAGTATTTCTAATATTTTTTATGTAATATACCCACTGTTTCTTCATTATAAATTTCATTATAAGTCGCGGCTACATAACTTTAATATGACTTAAAGCCATATAAGTAAAATCTTACATGGTGTTTGTTCTACCTGGGGCACTCTGGCAAATTTTATCGGCATGTACTCTCGAAAGTGATCCCAAAATTCAAATATGTGTAGTTATCAGGACCATCGAGGCGTGACGCCGCGTGAACAAGTAAGCTAAAAATATTGTTTGACAGTTTTGAAATTGCCAATCTGCGGCCGCTCACATACGTGTTGGTTTAACACTGAATTTTTCTATCGGGCCCACACAATGTAATCAAAATATGTTGGAGGTACAATAACCTTTAATATGGCCTAGTAGCTTAGCACGGTCAATATAGAAGCGGTTTCTTTCTACGGAAGAATAGACAAAGTGACAGGTTGACAAAGGTAATCCGCCATTTTATTACTAAAATCTGTCAATATGTCCATTCTTTCCTATTTCTATTATTGTTAATTGTTATGCTAAGCCTGCAGAGGAATGATTCATAGGCAGATGGTGGACCTAGGGTATTTGTTCGGGTTAGGTATGTATATATCTTAGCCAACAGATATCACTTACGTTGAATTGACAAATCAGTAGGTCTGTCACTTGAATATGAATCAATTTCCCCTGAGTATCAGGTCCACAATAAGGGTCTACACAGACGGACTGCATTTCAACTGCAATCCAACTGAAAATTGCAGTTGGATTGCAGTTTGAATGCAGTTGACACGACTGCAATAGAACTGCAAGCCAAACGCGCAGTCGGATTGCAGTTCAGTTGCAGTCGGCGTGCAGTCGTGTGAACTGTTTGGTTTGCAGTTCTATTGCAGTCGTGTCAACTGCATTCAAACTGCAATCCAACTGCAATTTGCAGTTGGATTGCAGTTGAAATGCAGTCCGTCTGTGTAGACCCTAAGGCCTGTAACCGTTATGAAATCGAAAAATTTAATAGCGATTTTCATTTTTGCCAAAACGCAAGAAAGTGTCCAACTAAGGTGTCAGTTATTCCAGGTGAATCAGGGCTTTAATGTTGGTGGTAGTATAGTAGTATCTGAATAGTAGATAGTAGTGAACTAGTAACCTATCTTTTTTTTATTTTTTTGAAAAACCAAAATTGTTTAGTCCACAAAGACTTGAATTATTGCTTGTCGTAAGGGCCGGGACACAAAAACACGATACGACATCGTGTCGTACCACGACGCGACGTCGTTTCACGATGCGACGTCGCGTCGTGGGAATCCACGACGAACATCGTAAAAAACTACGACGCGACATCGTGACGTGCCACGATATACGGCACGGCGTCGCGTCGCAGAAACTCACGATGCGTCATCTTTGAATTTCTACGTGAGTTTCTACCTCGCGACGTCGTGCCGTATTTCGTTGCACGACACGATGTCGCGTCGTAGTTTTTTACGATGCTTAGTGAAACGACGTGTTTTTGTGTCCCGGCCCTAAGTTGTGACTTAGCACAAACTCCATAATAAAACTAAACTAAAATTAGGCCTGAGAATAGGTTATTATGTAATTTTTATTTTGATACTAGAAATAATTTCGGCAAAATAATGTTTTCCAGATCAGTTAGGTTAATATAAATTTTGTGTCTCATTTTTGGTTGCACTCTTGTATAGGTAAAATTGTTATTTTTTTATATTTTACCGGAAATTAGAATCAAAAAGCGTGCCTGATCTTGTTGCATCAATATAAATGATAATCCAGCAGCTGAGCTTCGTGATCAAATTGCAAGTTACGCGCGATCCAGGATCTATTGAATAATTTAAGGGATAGTACATCTTGACACAAAGGTCTTGACTCTTGAGTCTTGACTCTTGGCATTTCGGTAGGTGGTGTCTGTCCACTCACGCCCAAGTCCCAAGTCCCAAACATAATATAGCACATCGACATTATAAAAACGTAATTTACAACCATTTACAACTAGTAGTTCAGCAATTTCATGTGCAATTTCAAGTACATTTTTCAATTTCTTCAAAAGTAGCCTATATGGATATTGGATTTATAGGCAGGTGGCGGACCGGCGTAATTTTTGATCGAGTTATTTGTAGCTAAGCCGAAAGATCTCACTTACATTTGGACTAGGTTCACACGGCATAATCCTGCACGTTTTTTTGCAGTATACGTCTTACATTCATACATCGATTGTACAGCAGCAGACGTGTAAATGGTTCTATATACATTGTATGCGCCACTGTTTATTTCTTAAGACGTATACTGCAAAAACATGCAGGAAACGTGCAGGATTGTGCCCTGTGAACCTAACCTTATTTTTGATGTGCAGGGGAAACTTGTCATGGGTGCCATCCCGGTTGGGGATGTGCCTCAGTTAAAAGCTAAAGCGCCCCGGGGGTATGTGGGACTCTTACCCACTAAAACCACCTGCGGTTTGCCTTCAGTCGTATACGGAGGGATATCCTGGATCTGTCTAACTAAATAACTAACTAAAGTCCCTCCACGACTGGCTTGTCTACCTAAAAAGGGACCGGACTTCGTGTGAACCTTACCTAACTCTATATCAAAGAAACAAATTACGTAAGTTCACATACTGCCTATGAACCAATTTTTCTGATGGTACTTTCCCGTAATGTACCGGGTGTGAAACAAAACAAAGTGATAATATTTTAATAGGGTGTATAGAGGTGATAGTTAAAGTAGCAGCGCTGAAAGAGTAGCTTTTTTTTAAACTTCTGTATGGGCAATTTCATGACGCTGCACTCCAGCGTCACGAAATAGAAATCACACAAAAAAAATTGTTTTTTCAGCGCTCAAAATGAGGGACACATTGTTACATTCTGTATATTTCCACGAGTCAAAATAGTCGTTTCAGAAAGCCCAATCAATAAACAAACAAGCAATTGAACTATTTATTATAAAAAAAAAATGTTTGACTATTGCTATGTACTCACATACGGTTTTGCTCGATAGTTTTACTCTAAATCGAATATATATATATTGTTTATATATATATATATATATATATATATATATATATATATATATATATATATATATATATATATATATATATATATATATATATATATATATATATATATATATATATATATATATATATATATATATATGTTACGCTCAAAGACCGAAATCGCTCAATGAGCGAAAAAATAGCTCACAACGCGTTGTGGTCACAGTGAAACAGCCACGACGCGAAATTCGCGTCGTGGCTCTAATGAAAACGGCCACGACGCGTTCTGGCAATCGCAAAAAGACCATAACGCGAAATTCGTGTCGTGGCTGATATGCTATTCGTTTTTCTTGATTGATTAATCGTCTATAGTAATTATGCTTATGGAAGATCAAATTTGAATTACCACGCGTACTACAAAATATTTTTTCTTTTACTAAATCACTGCATAAAGTGCAAATTATCATTATTATTTATTAAATATCCATAGTTCCATATAACTATCCGTACTAATATTCTTATTGTCTGTCTATCTGTCTGTCGCAACGTAGTTGCGGGCATTAACTAGTAGTAGTTATTATATTATTTAAATTATATACATTAAAATAAAACTATATTTTTAGTATATTTTATTGAGGTCAGATTACTTTATATTAAAAAAACAACACGTTGCGCTAGACAGACAGACAGACAGACAGTAATAATATTAGTACGGATAGTATGGAACTATGGATATTTTATAAATGATAATAATAAACACGATATGCAGTGATTTAGTAAAAGAAAAAATATTTTGTAGTACGCGTGGTAATTCAAATTTGATCTTCCATAACTATAGACGATTAATCAATCAAGAACAAATCAAGAAAAACGAATAGCATATCAGCCACGACACGAATTTCGCGTAATGGTCTTTTTGTGATTGCCAGAACGCGTCGTGGCCGTTTTCATTAGGGCCACGACGCGAATTTCGCGTCGTGGCTGTTTCACTATGACCACAACGCGTTGTGAGCTATTTTTTCGCTCACTGAGCGATTTCGGTCTTTGAGCGTAACATATATATATTATATATATATATTTATATATATATATATTACAATATATATATAAATATATATAGTAATATATATATATTACAAGATAATTACAGTATATATATATATAAATATATATATATATATATATATATATTTATATATATATATACTGTAATTATCTTGTTATATGCGGTTATATATTATATATATATATATATATATATATATATATATAATATATAACCGCATATAACAAGATAATTACAGTGTGGGTGTGTAAAAAAAGAAAGTACTTAATATTATTTTTTTTAGCTCCGTGGTAATAATACTTAAGGTGTGCATTGTATGGTGTTCACTTTGGAAATCGCAGCACTGAAAGAGTAACTTTTTAATTTATATATTGTATATGAGCAAATTCATGATGTTGGGGCGATTTTTCATTTCAGTGAGCTGCGACTTTTACAGTGAACTACACAAGGGTACATATTAAGGGACCCATACTCTAATGTCTAAAGTACTAAAGTGTTATCACTTTATTTTATTACGCCTAGTATAATATTTATATATCTGTATACGTTTTCTACGAAATTAAACATTAAATTGAATTAAGTAATCGCAATCTCTCTGGGTGCGGCCGTTGTTTATAATTGTACCTAAACCTGTTAAAAATAATTTTAAAACAAGTGAGGAAGGCTTATTTGAGTATTGTAATGTCATGTACATTGTTGATCTTGTTAAATTTGCAGTTTTAAATAAAGTTAATGATCCTACACTGTTAATAGAAAAAATAAGACCTAGCTTTTCAAGACAAACTTGTAAAACAAAAGGTGAATGCCCAAAAAAACCCATAGTCGATTAAAATAATTGATATACAGCAAAGTAGACCATTAATAGTAGATTGTAAATATGTAACTCATTTTATTCAAAACCATAACCGAAACGGATAATTTGAAAAAATAAATCTGAGATTTTGAGACAGCGCTTTGAATCAACTATGCAGTTTCTTCCTTTGTTTTTGTGTTTTCCTAGTAAAAACGATAATGACACACGGTATAAGAATATACGTGTATATATACAACTAGCTGTTGCCCGCGACTTCGTCCGCGTGGACTTCAGTTTTAAATAGCGCGTGATGTCAACAAAATTGGTGTTAAATTAAGCTTTTATAAAAAAACCTAGTACCCATTAAATCAAAACACCCAAAAACAGCTGTGCACATAACTTATTTCATTTTTTAAAATTAAACTTTATTTATGCCAAATGAAGTATATTTAGCCCCCCAATTACACAACTTTACCCATAAACTATTTATCATTGATAGATTTAAGGTTACGTCAATGCATAGATAAAGTACTGGGTTAATAACGTAACAAATAAGTAACAATTGAAAAATTCGAAAACCTATTATAAGATGATACCCCCTCCTATAGAAATACAATTGAGCAAGCGTCATCGCGATGTAGAAGACGGCACGGCGCCATCTATTATGATTTTTTAGAACTAACTTAATTTGAACAAATTTACGCATTTTCACCCCCTTAAAAAAATTTTCCAGTTAAAAAGTAGCCTATGTCCTTTCTCAGGCTTTAGACTATCTGTGTACAAAATTTCATTACAATCGGTTTGGTAGTTTTCGCGTGAAAGCGAGACAGACAGACAGACAGAGATACTTTCGTATTTATAATATTAATATAGATTTAGAGAAAATAAAGTCAAAACCGGCCAAGTGCATGTCGAGCCACGCGCAACATAAGGTTCCGTAGTACCTACCGCTAGTTTTTGATATTTTTTGAATGGTCAATTAATGTTCATATATTTTTATAACGTTTTATACTGTATACATTACTAACAACATCATCATCTCAGTTATGTTTTTAAAGGAATTTAAATTATAAGTTCCTTTAATACTTCTCCGAATAGTTACATTTTTTTTGATCGACTATTTACTCTATAACTTATGAAGTCTTCTTAGCCGTGATAGTTTTTCTTTTAAATTCAGCATATTTCCTACTCCCGTGAGTATTTTTCCAGAAGCAACCGCTTAGCTGGTAGTAGGGGGAACACTGCAGGACTCTTAATATTTTTTTCCACTTTAAAACTTCATATTTCACATCTCTAAATCGGAAAATGATATGTTATTTTTAAAAAAACCTATCCAACGACACCTCACACGGTGGGGTGGACGCGAAAAAAAATTCATTCTCGCTAAAATATGTGTCGGGGAGGTACTTACCATAAACATTTTTTTTTTAAAGATCTTTATATACCATTTTGTCGGCATCATTAATATGTGCATTAATGCCGAATTACATCTTTGTAGGTTCTATAGTCTCTGAGCAAAACCGCGGACAGACAGACGGACAGACAGACGGGCGGACGGACAGACGGACGGACAGACCGAAACTATAAGAGTTCCTAGAGTAGTTTTTGCGGCAAGATTTCTTGTATTTTGTTATATTACTCGTATTGTATACAGTATTGAACAAAATAAATAAATAAATAGAAATATAATATGCCAATTATTGCGACAACAATACAAAGCAATATCCCGTGCTTAGCGAGGTAGAGTCTTGAATTAATAAATTAAGAATGTTGCTGCAGTAGAATTTTCTATGGATGTTGATCCCGGAAAATTTTGCGGTACCGGGCGGTAAACGAATTTTAGCGCAACGTGGTTGCGGCCGTCATCTATAAGTACTTATTAATAACTAGATTTAGTTTATCATGCGGGAACCGTACATTTTTTCGAGACAAAAAGTATCCTATGTCCTTTCCCGGAACTCAAAGTATCTCCATACCTAATTGCAGCGAAATCGGTTCAGGGCTTGGGCGTGAAGAGGTAACAGACAGACAGACAGACAGACACACTTTCGCATTTATAATATTAGTATGGATTTATATTATGTTACATCGTACATAATAATAATTATTGTGTGGCTGACCACTCGGCGTTATCATGTGGCCGCCACTCGCTTTGTTTTATTATATTTTAATAGTAATTGTTTTAGAACCAGCTAATTAATATAATTATTAACAATTAAAACTAATTTGTAATAATAAATCGTAGCGATTGCTCAAAAGTCAGTTTTTGGAAAAATTATTTTCAGGATTTTTGTTTTAAGAAATGCAAGAGCAGTTTATTTTCCTATCAATAAAATAAATTTTATATCGGACTTGCTTCTCGCTTAACTCGCTTCGTCAAAATTCGTTTTATTACCAATCTAACTTTCGATCTAATATTGACATAATATTATATCTACATATTCCGTCAAATTTTGTTTCACAGACAGAACAGGCAGGGGCGTAGCTACCGCCTCATAATATGCAGTACCAATTATACCATCCTGCGTAAGTAAAAATTAATAAAAATTTCCATTTCTGAGAAGTAAAAAGGCAACCTTGCCTTAGAGCCCCCAAAATTTTTTATACGGGGGCCAAGGCACGGTACACTTCTGAGAAGAGGTAAATGTTGCTAAAACGCATGTTAAAGTTTTAGGAATTACAATTTAATATTAATTAAATGTAGCGCTTCGTCAGCAGAATCCAGTAATTAATAATTATTTACCCCTTCTCCTCTATGGTTGATAAAAGTGGCAAAGCCCATTTTGCAACTTCTTGAGCTTATTAAACATTAAGTAGAGTGTTATATTCTAACAATATCTAAACTTTAAAAACTATTGGTACTTCTTTTTTGCAAAGATATTTTATAAAATACTAGCTGTCCCGGCAAACGTTGTTTTGCCATATAAAGTATTTCGCCCATTTCATCAAAATAAATTTAATAGTTTATAAACGAAAATCATAAAAGTTTATTGTGCGGGAACCGTACATTTTCCGGGACAAAAAGTATCCCTTGTCCTTTCCCGAGACTCAAAGTATCTCCATACCAAAATTCATCAAATTGATTGAATAGTTTAGGGGAAAATCATAAAAGTATATTCTGCAGTAACTGTACATTTTTCCGGAACAAAATGTATCCTATATGTTCGTCTTCGGGACTCAAAGTATCTCTTTGTCAAATTTCAGCAAAATCGGTCCAGCCGTCTACGCGTGATATCGTGACCACGCGAAAATTGATTCATTTAAATACATTTTAGTTGCATCGTTTTAGGCAAACATCATTGTTGGGTCATGATTTATAACCATAATGGACAACACCATTACGAAGCTGTCTTCAGCACGCATACTCGATGATGATCATGGGCAATGGGCATTGTCCAAAAAAAATGACATGTACTTTTTATATTTTTTTTCGTTAAAATAGGGTATTTTAAGGATATAAATTAAATAATTTTGAAATTCATTGGCTAGTTTTTCTCAATAAATTTTTAAAGTTTCGCTCTGACGTCATCATCGGCGGCCAATTTACCTCTGCAGTATGTTTTTTTTCTTTCAATCTTATTTATAATGGCTGGTTCGTCAAATGCAAGTTATCATTATGTGAAAGCTGATACAAGAAGCTTACCAAAAGTTCGAAACGTAATGTTGGTCGAATTTATTGCTAATTTAACGCCATTGAAGGTCAAACTAAGGTTAAACATATTTGTTCAAAAATATAAGTAACTAATGGGTATTTTTTTCGTTTATATACAGAAAAACGACCACTGACCTTATTCCTCGAAATGTTTTTGTAATGAGCAAAATTAAAAAAAAATGGACAATCCCCATTCATGTTCGTCATCGCATATATTCGTCAATCGTCTGTTATTTCTTATTAGCAAATAGGATAGAATCTAATTTTGTTAATTATTATTTTTAAGAGTAAATGTAAATCCCTACAAGCTGTTGATGTGCCAAAATAAATAAATAAATCATGGCCAACATGGAGAAGCCATATCGAAAACGTAATTGTACCTAATGAAAGAAGAGAAATGTAAGAACATTTATTTGGCGTATTTCCTAAAGTTGAGACTCGAGACGTTAATCTTATTCACACAAAAGAAGTGAATTAAGTTTTACCGACGTTCATAAATAATAATGAGAAAGTAGAAAAAGTTCAGGACAGACAGACCGACAGCAACGCAATACTGCGGAAACCCTAAAAATAAACGAGCGAAAAGTTTTTCCCTCGATATAAAAACATCAAGTCCAGGACAAATCAGAGAGTTGGACCAAGCTGCTGCAAAAACTACGAACCTTTGAAATTGGTTTACGAGTCCGTTACGAGAATGTTGGCAAGTTGACAATAATAATTATTGACAAAATAGCTTTGTCCACACTAGGTCTTTTTTTTTGTTCATCAAGGGCAACCGTTATAACGTGAGGCATGCCCGTGACGCCCGCTCGCTATGACACTTTTCTTTCAACGTGGGTGGATTTTGACCCATTCAATTATTGAATATGCTAAACGAGAGTTGAATAAAATGATGATGACGAAAAATGAAGATGAATATAGGAGGCGCAAAGCTTTAAGATTGCTCGACAACAAAAAGGGATATTGATGGAATTTATTCGTTTTCACTTAACTCCTAGCTAGCAAACTTGCCTCAGTCGTTCTCGAGTTTTAGCGAGAGTAACAAAATTTGAGATTGATTTTTATTTAGATAGAAACTTATATAGTGGAGGCAGTGAAGGTTTCCACCTCCGATTTCGTTGAACCTCTATCGATTTTCATGAAAATTGGTAAGTAGGTGGAGGATACCCTAAGAAACAAAAGTGACATAGTGCCAACTTGCGCTTTTGCCCTGGGGGTGGATGCCAACCCTTCTCGGGGGGTGAATTTTTTTTAATAAAAATAAACCCAGGAATCAATAGACACACAAATTCTAAGCAAATTTTGTAATTTAAAGTTTTTTGAATAAATCAATACTTTCGGAGTTATTAAAGATAAAAGAATATCATGTTTTTGCGTGAGAAAAATACTTGTCTTAACGTGGTTTTTCATAATTAACTAAGAAACTAGGTTTTTACGAAAAATGTGTAATTACCAAAATTAAAGCCAATAAAAAAACAAACTAATATCTATTCTAAAATGCCTTCCTGTATTCATCCAAAGTGAGGTATAGGTGATTGTATATATATTTTCTTTCGGCGAGTATCTAAGTTTGAATGTTTATCAAACTTAAATAACGGTAAACCGATGCATTTTATGACATGTACTTCATTAAAACTTTTTAAAGTGCTTAAAAATAACTTTCTAATAAGCATTGTAAAATGTTAAAAGCATCAAAATTGAACAAGTTATGATAAAAATAAGATGACACTTTCAAATTTTTTTGGAAAAACCGAAAAATAAAACGTTGACCATTTCTACAATAATTCAAATTTATGGTTATTCCTAAAGGTTTTTCTTTATTTTAGCATAAGTAATGACCTCAAAAAATTTTCTTGATTTAGAATGCTTAGTTTTGAAAAACAGAATGATTTAGTAAAATCGAAATAATTCAAATTTTCGTAAATATCATTTTGTTTTGAACATAACTTCAAAAATATTGAACCTTCGTAAAAAATATAAAAAAATGAAATTGGTGTCCACTTTTTAAGAAATCTTCTGATTTTCTTTTGATTTTTATAGGATGAAAAACAACGAAGATAGAGACTCTTAAAGCCTAACTTTTACTGCAAGAACCATGAAATCGGGAACTTTTAACCCAATTTTTTTAAACCAAGGGCTTTAAAAAGTATTGTTCAAGTTGATCTTAAAGCTCTTTAAATTACCTTTAAAATGGTCCATAAATGAACCCGATAACTTAAAAATTAACAGAGCTATTGTGATAAAACAAAAATACTTTTTTTGAAAACAATTTTGAAGCAGAGATTTGGGATGCAAATATTGTAGGAAAACCTGTCAATAGGTACATATATACTAATATTATAAATGCTAAAGTGTTTTTGTCTATCTCTTACTTCTTAACACCCAAACGGTTCAACTGATTTTTCTGAAATTTAGTATGAAAATACTTTAGAGTCTTGGGAATGGATATGTACATAGGATACCTACTTTTTATCCCGAAAAATGTACGGTTCCAGCGCGATTGCAAGCGTCATATAGTCCTTACTAAATAATATACGTTAATCTTTTCAATAATATTCAGATAGTAAACAAAACGGTAAATGTCGACTCGATTAGAGAGGGGCTTTTTATAAAGATGTGCGTCTATTAAATATTTCAGTCTAGCAGATCCAGCCTTTGCGTCAATTATTTGCACAGAGGGTAGTTTGAAATCGTTTGAAATGTTTTATAGTGTTTGAATATTTTGGACTAAATAATATCAATGTTTGAAATATATTAATAAAATTTATTTTAACTATGAAAAAAAAATCTAACTCATTAATTGCTTAAAATAAAAACTTAAAGCTTATTTTTCAGATATTGGGTAGTTTACAGGGTTGAAAAAATTTCGCAAAAAAACTTAATAAGGAATTAATACTAAGTAAATAAACTGAAAAAATTAGGTTCAAAAACATAAACCTATTAAGTTTTTGAACCCAATTTTTAGCGTGAATCCGCAATAAAGGGCTACTTTTAGGGGTTTATATTTCAGTCTTGTCCAAAAATTATATCATAAATATTAAACAAACTGTTTACACAATGTAAATATGCGATTTTAAAGTTCAGAAATACAAAAAGTGTTTTTCACGATTTAAGTGATGGTTGCCATAAGGGTTAAAAATTAATTAAATAATCATAAAATATCATTAAAAAAACATTAAAACATTTATTTTATCGAATTAAACCCAATTAGTTAAGCCAGAATGGTTAAATCTGCATTTTTTCCATTTTCAACAAAAGGGGTGGATTCCACCCCTAAAATAAAAAAGCGCAATACTAGCGTATGTCACTTTTAAAGTAGAGGGCTTAATGTAATTAATCCCAAATTTTCATCCAAATCGATGGAGGTTCAACGAAATCGGAGGTTGCATCATCCTCATCACCTTGATGAGTGGCAGTCTTCCACCGTGCGTTTTTCGCGTAACTTTCTGCCGCGCACTGTAAGAACGAACTAGTCACCAGCAGTATTTCCGGACCTATACGACCTGCAAACCTTTAAGAAGAGAGGGCAACGCCCCTGCAGTTCTTTTGATGTTGCGAGTGTCCCTGGGCAACGGTAGTTGCTTTCCATCAGGTGACCCGTTTGCTCGTTTGCCCCCTTATTTCGTAAAAAAAAACAGTAAACAACATTTTAATTCGACCAAATTAATGAGCTATTGTATTTTTTATGGTGCGGTTAGTAATATTATAATAAGTGATATTAAGAGTACAATAAGCTTAGTATGGGCATAGATTACCCAAGTATGGTTGGCTATTCCGGCTAATGATACCATTACAGCTCACCCATACAGAGCTTTATAGTTTGTTTCCATTCAGGTCAAAACATGGAATCAATAACAACGTATAGTATATATTAATTCTATGGGTCAGAATTGATTTAATGCCAGCTAGAGTCTAGAGTTCGACGCCTCCTACGTAAATAATAATTGTATTATCTTCATAAACCAAAAATATATGAGGTATTTAGCTTATAATATTATGATTTATGACTTGTTTAACATCACATGGGTTTCGATACCTTCTACGATTAATATCGTATGTCCGAAATCCCAATTTTACTGGAAAGCCATTTGAAGACGTATAAATCTTCAAATTAATCTTTTGTAAAAGGGATGATAGACTTGCGAGTAAGTACGCGGACGTCTATATTATTTATGGCTCAACGATCATAATCTCGTGTGTGTCACCCAAACGCGTACTTAAAGATTTCCGTGCAAGTTCGCCGTCTGGATTTTTACTCGTAGCTCGTCTCGGCTCGTACGTCTGGCAAGACTGCGAGCCGCGAGCCGTGAGCCTGGGCACGTGGTTATCCAGTGTGACTGTGTGAGCCATTCTTGTGTGTCACCGACGTCGAGCCGAGTAAGTTCGCGAACTTAAGAGGCCGGGTACCCTTGGAATTTCTTATACATACGTAATACCAAATCATTTTCTCATACGAAAATATTTAACATGTTTGAGTTGTTTTTCAGTTTAAAATAGTAATTACCTAGGTTCCTGCACAAAAATTTACTTCAAAATATTTAAACACTAAAAAATAGAGTAAAACAGTCAAAAATATAGGAACCTACGTAATTACTATTTTAAACTGAAAAACAACTCAAACATGTTAAATATTTTCGTATGAGAAAATGATTTTGGTATTACGTATGTATGAGAATTTCGAGGATACCCGGCCCCTTAAGACCCGTGTTCTTGAAGTTCGTACGTTTATCAGGCCTTTATGGTTTTTGAACATACGAATTCATACGATTATTTACGTAGGGAGCATCGAGTTTTAGCTGGTTAAGGCGCCGATTGGCAGCGGGCGACATGAAGCAACCGCAGACGACGTGTCGCAGCGACACTACTGCAACTGGTTTGTATGTATTTCTTTAAAATACCCTCCGCAGCTAGCGACACGAAGCTAGCGACACTTTCATAGAAAAACATAGAAACCTGAATATGCTTCCAACTTGAACCTTTAGACTCTCGGTAGGTACGAAGGCTCTCTGGAACTTTAAATGAAAACGTTCAAATTCTAAAGTAAACCACACAAAACAAAGTTGTCTCCACTCTCTGCCTCAAACGACCTGGAGAATACTTACAAGTTACATATTATTACGTTCAATATTTTATACGTCACTTGGGTGTTGGTCATTTGAAAATAATATAAGCTAGGATTACTATCCATACTTTAATTACCAATATAAATGCGAAAGTGTATATGTCCTGTGCGGTAGTAGGAACACGGTCGGGTTTTAGTGGGTACAGCTCACTGCGGCCACTTACGATCTCTTCGGCCGTAGCAAGTCCCACATACCCCGGTGGTCCTTTCCCAATGCTTCCGGGGATGCGTTATAGCATTTCCCGACCCACACAACTTCCAGACGAACTTCAATGGCGCGATTCGGGTTATTGTGCGCTGTTTGGTCCACTAGGCTCTACAACGTTATTTTGGTTACAAAAAGTAGATTTTGGCTGACTCTTAAACCCCCTTTTACATTAAGTCTTATGCACACATTAATACTTATTTAAACATAACTTATTATTATACTACCAGAGAAGTTGATTCCTAGGCAGATGGGGGTACAACGCAGTTTGATTGCGACGTCAAACCAAGTCGACAGTCGACAGATCACAAATTGACATACCTAGTCTGACCTTGGAATCAATTCCTTCACTACTATCTCCACTCGGGCAACTTCAATATTTAATAAAAATAATAAAATAAAATCTCTCCCACTAAAAAAAACACAATTTTTGACTCGCACTTTTCCGATTATTTATTTAATGACGTGATGAAAAAGTTCACAGTACAAAAATAAAAAGTTAAACGAGACCTAAATAATCGTATAATCCACTTTGAAACTTTATCGAAGTAGATATAACGCGACTAAATTACGGCATTAGGCAATATGACGACGACTTCTGTGGCTCAATGGTGAGCACGTTGGTAGCTCAAGCCGCAGGGTCGCGTCAAGGGGTCGCGGGTTCGAATCCCACCGACGGAACAAAAAGTTTTTCAATGTTCCCGGGTCTGGATGTGTATTAAATATGTGTATCTATACTAATATTATAAAGCGGAAGAGTTTGTTTGTTTGTTTGAACGCGCTAATCTCAGGAACTACTGGTCCGATTTGAAAAATTCTTTCAGTGTTATATAGCCCATTTATCGAGGAAGGTTATAGGCTATATTTTATTACGCTAAAACTAATAGGAGCGAAGAAATAGAAGAAAATGTTGAAAAAACGAGGTAAATTATTTGAAAGGGCATATATTTTGAACGCGCTAATCTCAGGAACTACTGGTCCGATTAAAAAATTATTTTAATGTTAAATAGCCCATTAATCGAGGAAGACTATAGGCTATATTTCATCACGCTAAGACTAATAGGAGCGAAGAAATAGAGGACAATGTGGAAAAAACAGGGTTATTTATTTGGAAGGGCTTATTTGAACGCGCTAATCTCAGGAATCACTGGTCCGAATTGAAAAATTATTTCAGTGTTAGATAGCCCATTTATCCAGGAAGGATATAGGCTATATTTTATTACGCTAAAACTTAAAACTAATAGGAACGAAGGAATAGACGAAAATGTGTAAAAAACGGGGGAAATTATTTGAAAGGGCTTATATCACGATCTACTGGAGCAATTTTTCTGTTATTTGGCAATTGGCACACATAAGAAGTAGACCACGACCACCACAGGATCACTGGCTATTTTTTGTGGACTAATTTGTCTGTGAAATATATAACTTACGCGGGCGAAGCCGCGCGGAACGTCTAGTTATATAATACAAATCTTAAATATATGTATAGTATCAAAGTATTAAATATATTCCCGTTGTCTGGTACTTGTAACACAAGTCCTTTAGGTACTTAGCACGGGGCCAGACTGACGTGGTGTGCCGTGTGAAGCGTCCATAGAATATAGAATATAATATATATATATATATATATATATATATTATGTAAGACCATAAAATTACCGATCTATCCCCATACCGTCACCCCGAGTTCCTACTCTTGCTTAATAAATACTACAACTTGCTTTAAGGCTTTCAAGCATAAATATTAAATAATTATTCTCAATACGTACCAATATGACAAAACAACATTTGCCGGTTCACCTTGTAAGACCATTAAAATTACCGATCTATTTCTAGAAACGTCTATTGCTGAAAATTATTTCGAATACAAACACTAATTTTAAGATAGTTATAGTTATTATCTGCTTGGTTACAAATTTCACATAAGTATATGGAACGTGATTTGGTTAAATATATTTAATATTCAATAGAATTTGTTGGCGCCACTATTATTATATCATTCATTTTAGTTATCTCAAACCATAAAGGGAACTCGTATAAAATGTTACTACATAAAATGTTACAATTAATTTTATACTGAAAATATTAATCCAAGCTCTCGTTTATTATTTAAAATTAATTTCGATATCGTTTAAATATTATTTTGATATCTTAAAAGGTTCGTACTCCGTAGATATTAATTGATATTATTATAAATTCCTTTTATTTTGCTGGAAATTATTGACTGATTTTGCTATTAAATCCATTGTCTTGTTGAAAGAAACGTCTGTAAAAAGTAGCTAGACATATTTATTACATAAATGTGATTCCATACTATACATATATGACCATATTTAATTCCTACTAAAATTTTAAGGAAGTTCGTCTGCCTATCTGACCTGACCTATACGACCTGCAAACCTTCAAGAAAAGAGCGTATTCTCTCTTAAAAGGCCGACAACGCACCTGCAGCTCTTCTGATGCTGTGAGTGTCCATGGGCGACGGTAGTTGCTTACCATCAGGTGACCCGTATGCTCATTTGCCCCCTTATTAAATAAAAAAAAACTGCTGTCACTTTGCATTAATTAATAATAATAATATTAGTACGGATGAATGGCAAGCTACTCCATTTCCATCGGCTTAAATTTTTGAAGATCGTCTTTCAAATCCCTATTTCCTTTTGTACAGAGGGATTCCCTCTCAAGAGCCAACCCTCGAGACTCGTATGAATATTATCATATAAGTATGGATTTCATAGACACTTATAATAGAGTAGGGTACAGTTAATTTATACTTAACAAAACAACACGCTCAATTTGTTAACCCTCTATTAAATATTTTAGAATCCACTCGGTGTTCACTGTTCACGGACGTCATGGTTTAACGTTGGTAAAGTGGATAGCTTACAAAGCATTATATAACTTTAAAGTCTGTATACCCAGTCTAGATATTTTATTATTATCTAGATTATCTAGATGTATTTAATCAAGACCTGTCGACCTCGGCGCAGAATAGAAGTTACTCGAAATTTTGAACAATGCTGAGTGTTCCATCAGTCACTGTCAATATCAATAACGACACCGAACTTAACACCACTACTTAAGTTCGCCATTATAGAGGTAGGATAAACTACGATAACATGGCGCGCCCCTCCAAAATTCAAAACGTTTGAAGTGCGTTTTCAAAACGTTTGAAGTGCGTTGTCTTGCGCGGTCGGCTAGTTATGATTAGTTGACCAACAAATCTTGGTAATAACTTAATAAGTAATAGCTATTACGTGACATTAAGTGAAATAATACGAGTACTGGTTGATTGGTTGAATACTTACTACATACAAATTCTTTCATAAGGATGTGACTACACACATTGAAACAGTAATTTGGAGGGGCGCGCCATGTTATCGTAGTTTATCTCTACAATAAGTTTACACACCAGAATAAAAGGTAAAACCCACGCTTTCTGCACTGATTGATATTATACAGGTTGTCAAAAAAGAGTAGACGATCGCGCCGCCGCCGCGGTGGACATAATATAATTCTTAAATCAAATAAAAAGTATTAAAAAACCTTGTTAATTCAAATAATCGTGTATGGGTAGGGTAATATTGAAAATATCAGTGAAAAATTAGTAAAAGTGAAAAACGGTGTCTGCGAAAATACGAGGAAAAAAACCACCATCGCAAGGCGGTTATTTTCGCCCCAGGAAACTTTTGAAAGTTCAGTTTAGCGTCAACTCCTTGACAGTCTGCACATCTAATTTGAACTTGTCCCGCAAAATTACTGACGCAATCTGAACACAGACAGACAAATTAACAACAGAATAATTGGCAATAAATCAAAAACTCCAATTTATTATGATTGGAATATTCAATTATTATGCTACATTAAATTAATTTTATATCCATACTTTAAATATTACAAAATATCTATTATATATAAATCTCCTGTCTCCGCATGCGGCCCGCCGGGACTTTATTTGTGGCCCGCGTGATGTTAAACAATTTTGAAATTCACGCCCGCCGGCAAAATATCGCAAAGTCTACGTGATAGTCGTTAAATTTTTCCACTTTTAACCTTTAAGTACACGCGTTGTTTTGGGTAACGTTCCGTCAGGCGTGGGGTCTAGAAGTACCCCAATATAAATTCAAAATGGTTAAATAACTTTTAAAACCCGTTTTATATTATAAAAAAAAATATTATTTTATTTATGAAAAGTATTTAATAATAATAAAATAACCCTTATTTACACAATAAGGAACATTTTTATGAACTAACCAATTTTGTGCATATAATTTTTGGGGCACATGTTTGATGTACTACAATTCAACAAAAATGTTTATTTCTGACTAACTTAATATTTTTTTCTAATAAAATAAGACTTAGAAATAAGTAATCAAAATAAAAATTAACACTAAACATTACAGAAAAAAAATTGACAGTCCTTGAAAAGTACTACCCTAAACTAAAATTATTCCTTGAGTAGGCTAAGTAAATAATAAATAATTTTGCTGAATAAGGCTTGCAAATAGTTTTATAACAAGGCTTACAGACAATAATAATTAGTTCTGGGACAATAATAGCATCTCCGCTTCATTTTTGGTGCACTAGGTCTAGCTACCTCTAACTTTTCCAAAATGTTTCCAAAAACTTTCAGAGTCATTAAATTGTCTAATATGATTTGAGCAATTTGATTTTCTGTAAGTCGGCAACAATTTTTTCCATTTATATATAGCCAATTCAAAAAAACTTACATATAAACACATAACCAATGTGAAAAAAGTATAAACGTAAAATCACGGGTGGGGTCTGCAGGTATCCCCACATAAGCAAAAATGCAACTTCTCTTAGCAGAGGAGCGACGGACTTTTACTCACTGAAAGACCTCGAATTGCTTTGAGATTAGCCGAAAATGTGCGATCGTAACTTGCCAATTTAAAAAAATACCGTCAAAAACAGCGCGTGGGGTCTGCGTAGACCCCGCCCGTGACGTTAAAGGTTAAATCGTTAATTTTGAAGAATAATATTTTTTAACCCTAAAAAAAGTTTGTTGCGGCCCGCGACACTAAGAACAAACTAGACCAAACCATGTTTGTGGCCCGCATGAAAAAAAGGTTGGGGACCACTGGCTTAGATCTTTAATTATTATAGTCGCAATTTTATTTTATTGCAAATTATTTGTCTATAAAGATCGACCATTGTTTATGCGACGCGGGTCACGGGATAGCAATGGACGTTGCCATGGTGACATACTTATTTAGTCACTAATTCAATAAAATAATACGGGCGATATACTTTATAAAATATGGCAAAGAAACGTTTGCCGGGACAGCTTGTAATATTATATAATACAATTAAAATTACAATAAAATATATTACTAAAATATAAAACAAGCGGAAAAAAAGAAAAACTATAGGTATATAAAAAACTAAATGTAAGTCGGAGGCTGCGGGCAATGTACCCAAGAGGCTGGCACCCGCCTGGCAGCATTACCTCGCTGTATCGCTAGACTGATACGTTGGCCGAGGTAAGCACCAGCTCTGGGATCGTTGGTTTTCTCAACCAGTCTTTGGGATAAGTCTTTGAACAGTAGCTACTAGCTTGGCATCAGGGCCCCACGGACCCAGGGTTTCAACGCCGAAAGGTACAAAAAAGTAATCATTCCCCAGTGCTTCATATTTTCTTCTTTTGATTGTCTCCGCTTGTGCCGCCGCAGCTCTCGCCTCTCTTGTTGTGGCCGTCACGTACGACGCCGCTAGCGTATCAACGCAGGTGGCGTCCCAAACAAGAGGCCTCTCGCGGCTCCATGGAACGAGCGTCATTCCGTCGTGCCTTTTGCGTCGTCACGTGCGATACCGTTCGGCTCGAGAGTGGCCGGCACGTTGACGAAGACAAGGGCCCTGCGGATCACGTCGTTCTAGGAAGCATGGGGGGACTGGCGGCCGGCGCTGCGTCGACAAGACAGACCGTGGTGACCCTGGCGGTCTACTGCGGCACCACAGTGGCAGCGGTGGGGTTCGCTGATATTGGCTCCTAGTCGCAAACTGAGTGATAGATTGATGTATGATTGTCTAATAGTGTTCCGGTATTGGATAATGGGTTTGGGTTGGTGATAATTGTTTTTATCCATACTTATTTATATTATAAATGCGGAAGTGTGTCTGTCTCACGTCTGACTGTTACCTCTTCACGCCCAAACCGCTGAACTGATTTTGCTGAAATTTGTTATGAAGATACTTCGAGTCCCGGAAAAGGGCTCAGGATACTTTTGCTTCTGGCATTTTATAGAGAAATACTCATCAAAATTGGATATTGTTGCGTACATTTTCTTTTGCTTACCATTTGCTTACAATGCGGTTTTGGTTGTGTTGTTTGTTTTGGATTCATAAAGTACCCTTTGAATTCAAGTTCAGCTGGCGCATGTGCTCGGGCAGAGCCGACGGCAACATCTCAAATTATGTCGCTCGCCGAATGCCGAATCACCAAATAATAAAACCACCATTTCATGAGCATGTATAAACTGAGGATCATAAAATATACTAATTAAAAAAACCACACAACCTTTTTACTACCCATGAACCTACGTAATTATTTACTTACATTTTTATAAATATTTAAATTATAAAGCACATTATGAGTAAGTATAATGAAGAAAAAAAAATACCATTAAATAAAACAATACAAGTCTCATATTTTTTGATTTGTCTGAATGGTGGCCCCGAGTGCAAATATATAAAACGGCTGGACAAGCTATAGATAATATTCGAAACCACTAAATCCGTGACAAGTGTTATATTATTAGCCTGACTTTATCTTACTGAGCGAGAGAGATAATAAATACGTACGACTGTTCCAAAATCCTTCATCCTCATGTACGAATTTTGGCCAAATCTCCAAAGATTTTTTTCATTAGTTATTGTGGGCGTCAACAAATTAAGTGAGCACTTAGAGATCGGCGGAGTCCAGCCAAATATCATAATATTGTGTGGAAGCGGAGAGGACTCTCATAAAAACAATCGTAATTTTTTTGATCTTAATATAAACTTGCGAAGTTGAGAACTTTTATTTTATTACGTATGTTTTCACTGACTCATTGCAAACTCAACGTAGTTTATCGGTTATCTGTCCAAACCAGAAAATAATCTTTCGGTAACAATTATGTATAACAGTCCAAATCCATACTAATATCTATCGTATGTGATGAGCAAGTTATACAACGCGTAATATTATGAGCTAGTTTCGCAGTACATAATAATACTAACGATAATAACGTTTTTGAGATAAAATCTCAAACTATATAACATGTCAGGATTTTTCCATAGAAATCAGGCTTTTCTCCGGTCTTTTAATTATTTAATTTAGTAACCCTAGCAGGGGGTCGAAAGTTGGTCGAAAGTCGTTTAAACGTTATGGACGACTCCTTGTCTACGAAACATCCTTATTATTCACCGTCTTCTTTTGAGAACAAAGCTTCAGTTTGGATGGTATCACAACAAAGCGCTTCAAAGACTTTCCTGGTTTATTTTTATCAAACTTATCTCGTGTGTAACATAATTTTGTGAGACACACGAAAGAGAAATAATGAGAAAACACATTTCGTTACTTAACCGGTACCGTAACCGTTCAATTCAATTTGGAATATTTTTGTTGGCAGTGAGCTGGAGGCCAAAGTGCTCTTATAGGTAATCTGAGAGTTTCAGTCGAGGAGCTTATACATTTTTTTTATGATCTGAGATAATGTTTCTTGACTCAATTTTACCTGACTACGGTGAAGCTACATTTGATAACGGGACCTAACCTTTATTCACCGTGACCTTCTTGAATATTTTTAAAAATCTTTCTTGAAAATCTTTATAGGTAGGTATTAAAAATACACGTGATATAGGGTAGGGGGTGGGGGGGTTGTAGTCTTGAACCTCACCATGTATCACCAGGAGGGGATATCATCAAAAAATCACCATAGAGTGGGGGGAGGAAAATGTGGAAAAAACGGGGGAAATTATTTGAAAGGGCTTATCTCACGAACTACTAGAGCAATTTTTTTGATATTTGGGTCAGATAAGAAGTAGACCACGTGAAGGATCATAGGCTATTTTTTGTGGACTAATTTGTCTGTGAAATATCTAATTTGCGCGGGCAAAGCCGCGCCGATTCGGAAAGAATGGGCATTGTCCAAAAAAAATTACATGTACTTTTTATATTTTTTTTCGTTAAAATAGTGTATTTTAAGAATATAAATTCAATAATTTTGAAATTCATTGGCTAGTTTTTTCTCAATAAATTTTTAAAGTTTCGCTCTGACGTCATCATCGGCGGCCAATTGACCTCTGCAGAATGTTTTTTTTCCTTTGAATCTTATTTATAATGGCTGGTTCGTCAAATACAAGTTCTCATTATGCGAAAGCTGATACGAAAAGCTTACCAAAAGTTCGAAACGTAATGTTGGTCGAATTTATTGCTAATTTATTGCCATTGAAGGTCAAACTAAGGTTAAACATATTAGTTCAAAAATATAAGTAACTAATGGGTATTTTTTTCGTTTATATACAGAAAAACGATCACTGACCTTATTCCTCGAAATGTTTTTGTAATGAACAAAATTAAAAAAAAATGGACAATCCCCATTGCGCCGGTCGCCTGTGCAGGCTCAAAAAACTGCACGTAATAGACGTGCAGTTTTTTGAGCCCACACACATTCCAGTCTACCTCTCCGATAGACCGTAGCATGTATGGCCAGGTGGATGAAAGTTCCGAACAAAAAATTATTATTATTTTTAACAAAAAATTAAAACCGACTTCCAAGGTAAAAACAATAATAACATTAATGTGAACTAAAAAGTATTAAATAATTTTTACTATCTAATAGTGCCTTTTTCCGAATTCGGCTAAACCTCAACTATTTCTGTACTCAATCTTCATTATTTTGAAGTCGGTACCAGATAGCTGAATCTTCAGTCCTCTGACAGTATATTTAAAATTTTTGGAACTGGCACCGACTTCAAAATTATGAAGATTGAGTACAGAAATAGTTGAGGTTTAGCCGAATTCGGAAAAAGGCACTATTAGATAGTAAAAATTATTTAATACTTTTTAGTTCATATTAATGTTATTATTGTTTTTACCTTGGAAGTCGGTTTTAATTTTTTGTTAAAAATAATAATAATTTCACTCTTTTTAGTTACACTAGTAGATAAATCTTCGCGTATATTTTACGTATCTTATTACAATTTGTTAAGAGTCACAACTCACACTCACAAAATAATATAATATTATCAGTGAAGTGAACATATTGTGCTAAGTAATTTAACAATTTTAATATTTCAAGCCCGAAGCGGTCACCGGCGATTGCGATAACAATAGAAAGGCTATTGTGTCTCGTTTTTCCACGATCGAAGGATCTATCAGATAAAAAATTGTACAAACTTGCATAGGATGTAGCGTAGCATAATATTTAATATTATCATAATTATTGACAGCTGTTCTTGTTATCAAGAATTCAAATCGATAGGTACTTAGTGCACCATCTATCGATTAATAAGTATAACTAATTAAAAAGACACTTAATGACTTTGTTTTGTTTAAATGCTCTTTTTAAAATAACTTTATTTTAATTCTATTTGTCTATTAAAATTTTATAAAGTAGTAAAGTATTCGATCTGTATATTATAAAGTAGTTAGTAAAGTATTCGATATTCTGTCTTCGCGCGGCGGCGCTGGGCGGCGACCGACGCCGACCGCCGTGTATTAAAAACAAACAGGTGTTGTTAATTGTTATACAGTACATCATTATTATTATTAGTATATCCATACCTATGCCTTGTACTATTATCTATTCTGTGCCATGAGACATTCGTGGCCTTAACACGACGTGGTAATGATGATGATGACGATGATGATGATGATGATTATGATGATGAATATGAATTGCATAGTAGTTTATGCTTTCTGTTCTTAAAACAACGCCGAAACTCCCAAACGTGTATCTATAAGGAATCAGGAGTTCTCTCAGCATCATCGAAACCATGGTATACCTTGACCCAATATTTGACTTTTTGGTAGCGTATTCTTAGTACACTTCACATAAAACCAAAATCACCATATGTTTCCATATAAATTTCGAGGAGTTCCCTCGATTACTCATGGATCCCATCATCAGGTCACCACCTTTGTGAAAATGGGACCAAATTGGAGTGAAACCTAATACAACAAAACAAAAATTTCGAAAATCGGTCCACAAACGGCGGAGTAATCGTTGAACATACAAAAAAAAAAAAATAAAAAAAATAAAAAAAAAAAAAAATATCCACAGCCGAACATATAACCTCCTCGTTTTTTGGAAGTCGGTTAAAAAAAATGGGTTCCAAATTTAAACGTAGCTACTAGATATAATCGCATAATCTGTACAATTTTTAAGCACGGTTGACTGTGATTGGCTGATAAAAAAGACCATGGAGAATATAAACTACATGAGAAAAAAGAGGAAGAAGAAGTTTAAAACTCAAAGTTCGAATTTCATTTTGTGAAAATTATTTATTACAAAAATACAAAAATTGTAAATTAAGTGGATTAATTATTGAAAAACGAAAGGTAAGCCATTGTAAAATGTAAATGTAACCGTAAATTGATAAATTGAAGCATAACATAACGATA
The DNA here is from genome assembly GCA_937595015.1 of Polyommatus icarus. Classification (NCBI taxonomy): domain Eukaryota; kingdom Metazoa; phylum Arthropoda; class Insecta; order Lepidoptera; family Lycaenidae; genus Polyommatus; species Polyommatus icarus. Next base: position 21,442,865 of record OW569323.1, on the reverse strand, counting down.
TCATACCATGATCATACCATGTTCTAATACAAAGTATGTCGTAGTATTATTTGCTTAATTTTACAATAATTTACAACTTAAACTATATTAATATGAAAAAGATAGATTATTATTTCATAGAAATTGTTATAATGTATATCAGTATGCAGTTAATTTGGAAAATGATGAAATGTGTATCATGTGTATATTGTTTTATTGTAACAATACATTAGGTTATTAATTACTATACTTAATAATTTATGTAAACTGTATGGAAATGTAGTAAATGAAAAATGTTTCATTAATTTCAGATTTTTAGGTCCCTATACAGCTAGTTGACAACATTTTAGTCTGCAAGCAATAGCTGTTACCTCGATCGCGGATTGTAGGAAATCTTTTGTTCTCGCGGTCGCATGCGACCGCTTGGGAACAAAAGCAGCAAAGAGATTCAAAGCAAGGACATTTTAGGAGAAGGAAGGTATGGGATTATGAGTGGTACGGCCACCAAGGAAAAATCCTCTGATCAAGTGAGGTGGTATGCAGCTGGCCTAAGCCCGCGCGATAATTTCAGCGGTCGTATACAGAGTGTAAGAAAACAAAGTGTGAATGTATAAAGGTGCGGTCCACTGGATCGGAATCGGAGCGTAGGTACGCAGTGGACGGATTTGTTGCTTTGTATGTATGGTACTGACTACTATGAACTGCACTAGAAGTACTGGAACGTCATTCTGCGCCTGATAAGTTACATATGACGACACGACGTGCCGTCTGCACCGTACGTCCCGATTCCGACCTGGTGGACGCGCAGCTTTAATCCCCTCCCTATATAGAGTTTACTGTATAAGCCAATCAAGTAGTTAGTAGAGTAGCATAGACAGCTATTCTATTTATAAATAAAATACATACAACTGTACTGTAATATTATAATATTTAATAATAGAAATTAACAAAAGCTTGTGGATTAAATCTGTTTTATTGGTTAATTTACCTTATTATCCTATTTATTAAGTTATGTACAATATTTTTTATTGAAATAAAACATTTATTTGAACTCATTTCTTTTTTATTTTTATTTTTTTAATTTTTGGTATGTTTAGAGTGAAAGGTTTTGCACTTAAAAATTTTAACTTCAGTTTCAAAATTAAAAAAATAACGGATGTTTATTTTTTTCTTCTAAGTCCGACCTCTTGTTACGTAGTACATACAGTTTACATCCTCTTTGGTATGGCAGCCATTAGGGTCAATTCAACCGCATGTCATGCATGTCATCTCACGCAATTGAAATCTGTCAAATCCATACAAATTTTTAAATGCATCTAAAAGGGCCCATTCACGGCAGCTGTCCGCCGTGCAGGACTGCAAATGAACATAGCTCACTGATTGGTCCACACGACCGGAAACACCGAGTGATGAGTGAGATTAGATGCATTTCAAAATTTGTATGGATTTGACAGATTTCAATTGCGCGTTAAAGTGAACCTTTACGCTTCTCGTTGCGGTCTGATTTAACCACGGCCACACATATTCATTACTTAACTTTAAGGCTCCATTCCACCGCAGCGCACGCGTGGACGTGCACGGATTTATTTCTTACTTGAGTCAATTCGTGCGTAGCGTGTCCGTGGATTGCAGTGGACACAGTTACATATTATATTTTCTTACTGCCGATCCACACTCGCGCGCGAAGGCACGCCGCGGACCGCGGCGCGGATCGCGGCGCGGGTGGCGGCGCAAATCGCGGCGCGGATCGCACATTACTACCAAATCCTCTCAAAGTTCGCGACATGTCCGCAGTGTAAGCGTTCTTTATTTGAAAAATTTCCCGCGCGTCTACTTTTTTCATAATTATGGCAATCGGCTGTTAAGAATGGCCAGTGTCAAGTAAAATATGGCGGGAAAAAAAATCGTGAAAAGTTTACAAAAAGTTGTTTTTCCAGATGATCGTCAAGTCAAAAGTCTAGTAAAAGTCTAAAAATAGTATTTTAAAAAGATAAAACCGACTTCAACGTAAATAATTACGTAGCATTAAAAATCCCTATCTCAAAAACTACTGAACCGATTTTGATGAAACTTGCAGCATTCCCTAAATTGAACAATACCTAGTACAACAAAAAAAGAATCACTTAAATCGGACTTGTAGTTCCAGAGATATGCGCGCACAAACATAAAAACATACATACGTACATAAGAATAATAATAAGAATAGGTACTTTTATTTCCAGCATCACACGAAACATCATAATAATAAACAGTATTGAGTGGTACAGTTATTGTGATCTAGTTACATTAATATCATAATATTATAATGCTGTGTGATGCCAAATACATACATACATACACTTTCGAAATTTGGCACATTTGTTCAGAAGCTGCTATAGATTAACATATAAAAAAACTGGACAGTTCTGGAAATATTACATACATACGCGTCGAATTATTGATAACCTCCTTTTTTTGAAGTCGGTTAAAAAGTAGTCAGTAAAGTCAACGAGTCAAGTCAGTTGTTTTAGTAAAGTGGTAGACCCTTTACTAAAACTTTCGACGGAGTTTTGGAGGGAACACAAAATGGCACGTTTCTTGAAGTTGTATCACTTGCCCACACTTGTGCACGACATCAAATTTTTAATGTTTTTTTATGAAATAAGGGGGCAAACGAGCAAACGGGTCACCTGATGGAAAGCAACTTCCGTCGCCCATGGACACTCGCAGCATCAGAAGAGCTGCAGGTGCGTTGCCAAGGCTGGCAACGCACCTGCAGCTCTTCTGATTAAGGGGTAATAGGGGAAGGTAGGGAAGGGAATAGGGGAGGGTACGGAAGGGAAAAGGGTAGGGGATTGGGTCTCCGGTAAACTCACTCACTCGGCGAAACACAGCGCAAGCGCTGTTTCACGCCGGTTTTCTGTGAGGACGTGGTATTTTTCCGGTCGAGCCGGCCCATTCATGCCGAAGCATGGCTCTCCCACGTCAACGCCGGTTTTCTGTGAGGACGTACGTAAATCGTAATACGTAATGGTTAATATTCTACCAACATTACACATTAAAAACCGAAATAACACAATTTTAGGAAAATAATACAAAAACACAACGGCACTCTTTCGTATTCCCAGCAAAATTCCGCGCGTCTACTCTTTCTTGACAGACTGTATTATCTGTTCACTAAACAATGCTGGCATGTCTTGTATGGCAAAAGCCCTTATTAAAATAAAGATTAAAAAAAAACCCTTTGTCGCGGGACAAAAAACCGACAACATTCGGGGAACGGGCCGCGAAGTGCGAGACATATGCGAATCGGATCCACACTCATGCTTCGCAGAAATTTCGCGGTGCCGCGGCGTCGCGCACGGTCCGCGTGCGAGTGTGGATGCGGCCGGGGAACCAGCCGCGAAGTGCGAAAAATATGCGAACCGGATCCACACTCACGTTTCGCGGAAATTTCGCGGCGTCGCGCGCGGTTCGCACGCGAGTGGGGATGGGGCTTTACAAAGCGAAGCTTGACGCACGTGCGTAGTCTTTCCGTGCGCTGCGGTGGAATGGAGCCCTTAGTTTCAAGAAGATTTTGACATTAACCACATACATTTTGTACTGTAAAAATCTTCATTAAATTAAAGTTAAGAAGCGCTCTAATGATGTGTCACGTGTGGCAGTTGGACTTGAATCATTTTATTCAATAATTTGACTGTAATCATTAATTAACATATCGGAGTGCTATCGCAAACGGAATATATTGTATATCCTTTACTTTTCTATTTTAGCATGTCACTTACGTAGATAAATAACAATTTAAACGCTTACTCCTTTCCATATCCGGTGGCTTTCATTCGTTTGAGTGGAACCTTCTTCAAGACGTAATATAAAATATATGAATGTCGATTTTCCCCAAGTTTTTGTCATGATATTATTGGCATTTTGAAGAACCACTCAACATGATCGTATTTTAATAGGCATAACACTTTTAAAAGCGACATGCGACTAACTGATTAATAGCGAAATCTCAGAAATTTACCCATAAACATGGCATTTGGCCAGCCTGAAATATACAGATTTTACGAAAATTTGGGAGTTCCTAAGGGGGAAAAGGGGGGGGGGGTACTATCAGAGAAGTTGATTCCTATGCCGATCGGGGACTTAAGTAGTTTGGTTGTGTTACGTCAAACCCAGCCGACCGATCACAATTAACATTTTCGACCAAATAACGTTGGTCTATCAATTGCATAGGAATCAATTTCCTCGATGGTACATCCAGGTGGAGCCCTGCATTTGATTACAGCTGTTAGTATATGTTTCAGCAATCCAACTGAATGATCAGCCAATCCAAGGTCAAGGACGTTCATGAAACTAAACGTGACATGAATATAAATGAAAAAGAATTAAAAACATGTTTAATTTTGGCATAGATGTCGAATTTTCAGCTACTAAATACTAAACGGCTGCAAACGCATATCTTTGCTAACTTTCATTGTTCTAGCCAGTAACGTAATTATAGGGTGGCAGGGCTGACAAAATGCCACGGGCCCCCAACCCAAAAGAGCCCAAGAGGCCGTGAGGTCAGAATTTTTTTATACATTGTTTTATTGTTAACGTGACGTTTTGTTGATTACAGAACCCTAAAAAGGAACCCTAACCAGCAGATTTTTTGTATATTGGTAGGTTAATAGTTATACATTAATGTCCTACAAATAGAACAATCCATATTATAGGACCATCAAATCAAAGTATGAAATCCTTTCTATCTCTTTTAACTACCACTTTCAAGATTTTTCGCAGATAAAAAAGTTGTTTGTCTTATTAAAATGAAGCTACTCACAAAAATGTTGCTTGTTAGTAATTAAAAATGTTCTAGGGCTCCCGTACTCTGAGGTATCACGCGTTTCCCGTAGTCCCACCTTCAGGAGCAGCAGGGCAATCGCGTTATTTTTAAACGTTCCAATTCAGGTTCACATTTGCTTTGGTTGTGGTTCAGTTACGGTTCGGTTCCGCTGCGTCTGAGCAAATTTCAGTAACGTGCTAACGTTCCAACCGTAACTCAACCTTAGATGGAACTCGAACGAAGTGCAATGTTTTACCTTTAGACTCGAAGCTTTAGACAGACAATGCAGCGGACCAATCAGCGCCCTTCTGATTTAATTTTGATTGGCTTAAATATGAACAAATTTTTTCCGATGCGTTAATTGGTCAATTGATAAATTGTTTATTTACATATGGATAAATATGACACGAGTGAAGTTGTTTTGGTACTTGGTAGTTATGATCAATGATGTGAATGATTATTACTTGGAGTTTTTAATTTACGTAGATGAATTCTTAATATTGTTTTACCTACTATATTTTACAAACGGCATATAAGTGTTGAATAGTGACACATAGTGTGAGTTGTGACTTGTGACAAAAGTTTTAGGTGGCGCAGAAAACATTTACGTAAAGTAGTAATGTCAAAATTCAATTCACTTTTTAACAAACTCAAATAACAAAACATAGTCCGTAGCATTATTTTACAGCTTTAAAGTAAAACATAAGCTTAAATTATAATTTAATTATAGCCTATGTTATATTTTTCCATCGATTTTTGTCAATTTTATACACCAAAATAAGAAACGTTTCAGAAACGTGCGAGTAGAAGTTGCATTGTATCAACTTTTTGTTTTGACAGCGTTTGCGTTCGGGCTGAGGTTCAGTAACGTCTCAACTAGCTGTCAAAACGTTAGCGCGATACCGAATAGTTCCAAAAGTCGATCAACGTCCGAGTTTCACTTGCGTTTCAGTTGAAAAAATTATCGCGATTGCCTTGCAGGAACACCGTTGGGACTTGGGGTTTTGTAGTGGGTAGTCCCGGGTGCTTTGTACTTAGATACGTCTTAGGCCGGCCGCATATTGGTATGGAGATACTTTGACTCCCGAGAAACATAATATTTTTATAGCATAGTTTATATTGCAATTGGGGTAAAATGTACGCACCCTGCGCGATTTACAATTTTATTACACACCTTGGGAATATGGTGGCCCCATACAATCTACTTAATTTTTTTTGTTATAAAATAGCTGTAAGTCACAATTCATAACCACGGGTCACTTATACTTGTAATTTTTTTGTTACTCATAACTTGTAATTTTTTATTTCGAAAGAAAAAAAATCCTATCTTTTTGGTGGTTCCGTGCGAGTTGCTTATGCCGGTGCCGGCGGCAGGCACCGGTGTCACGACGTTCAAAAAGTGTATTTATAATACCTATTTTGAATAAAAATATATTTTATATTTTTCTTTAGATTTAATTTTTTACTTACAAATAGTGTATATATATTAATTATTTATAGATGTTGTATTTTCTTATAGTTGTAAATAAAAACTTTATTTTATATTATTTATTTATTTATTACGATATTATTATCTTGTACTTATTATTATCTAAGTATATTCTGCTTTTAATAAACTTACAAAAAGTTTTCATGCGTTTATAAGTATTTAAACAGAACGCTTACCGAAACACAGCAGCAGCAAATCACTGATGGCGAGGCTGAAGAGGTAGTAGTTGGTGGCTGTGTGCAGGCCCGGGTTCCGCACGATCACCACACACACACTCACATTGCCCACCACACCCGTGGTAAATATCACCACCAGGAGGATAGTCAGTGGTACTATCTCCTTCAGGGGCAGCCGGCGAGCCCCCATCAGCCACCATAGCATCTCCTCCTCGCTGCAGTCGAAATGAGTCAGGTTGTTGCACCGGTTGAAAAAGTCATCGTAAGTTTCGTTCCCGCGGAGAAACTCCATGTTTTCAGTTTTCCCTCATTTCACATAAAAACTAGCGGCTAATTAATTAAAAGTATCGGCTAAATAAAAACTAGCGGCTATTTCAAACTAGCGGCTAAACAAATTAGAAACTAGCGAAGATAAACACGCGTGACGCGCACGAAGTTCATTTCAGCGCGAGATAGGTCCACTTGGTGCGAGATTCACGCGAACACTGGCGCTTCAGTCAGACTCAGAGAAAACAGACGTGTGAATGGATCCTCATTAATTCTTATCATCTTATCCACCAACGGACGTTTGGAATTATCACTCAACATCCGTCTGATATGCGAATATCGAAATGTTTTTCGCAAATTTTTGAACAATAGGCTACTTGACCTACTTTTTTTCTTCATGCTAATCGCTTCTTAATCATTCATTTTCACAAAAAAAAACTAATATTTTTTAACCGACTTCCAAAAAACGAGGAGGTTATATGTTCGGCTGTGGATTTTTTTTATTTTTTTATTTATTTTTTTATTTTTTTTTTAATATTTTACACAGTAGAAACCCATAAAAATGTTTATTGAAAAATACGCCTCTTAGATGGCGCCGAAAACACTGTCCGCCATAGTGTGACGTCATACGCTTTGTATTTTAAACTCTCTTTATTGAACATTTTTTATGTGCTAAATGTACGAGTCTAAAAGTGCCCAAAAATTATAAAAGAATTAAATAAGAAAACTTTTGGAGAAAAGTTTTGGCCATTTCATTTCCCGTCTACAATAAATGGAGATAATATATAAAACTGATGTTTTAAGTGAAATATTCAATAAAATATATTTTACAAATCTTTCTAGGCTTATTCTTATTATTTATGTACAGATAAACTTACATATAACGAACGCGATAAATAAAAGATATTAAATTACTAAAAAACGTTTTCGTCAGTACAAATCATATTATTTTCATAAAATCATATTTTCAAATCGACTTTATTTATCAATCATAAGCTTTTATTTGATGATAAGGGTGAAATACGGTTTCCTAGGCCAAGTTCTACTAGAAATATGCATTTGTTCAATGAAATTGAATATAGGTCAAGTAGCCTATTCGTTTAGCTACGGTTTTTCGTCGATAAAAAATAGTTTCTGCATGCCCAAAGTGTTACCCAATATAAAACATCCATACTAACAATAATGCGAATGTGTCTATCGGTCATGCTAAAACCGCCGATTAGATTTTGCTAAAACTTGCTACGGATATACTTGGGTCCCGGGAGAGCACACAGGATACTGTTTATCCCGGAATAATGTACGGTTTCCCCGCTATAAATGAATTTCGGCGCAAGCGAGTTGTTGTAATAATAGTTTAAAGCAAAATAAAATATTTGAACAAAATGATCGAAAATTATTCGAAAACGTATTCCAATACCTCGGTTGAAGGAATGTATTTGGAGCATGAATTGTGGTTACTAAAATCTCTATTAATTTCGAAACTGCATTCGGACATCATTCAGGTTTCAGAATACTGAATAATTAATTATATCGTTGGGCTTACAGATACATTCGCTGTCTGGTTAACAATTAACATGAAAACGTATTGAACTGTAGTTAATCTAATTACAGTAATAATAATAATAATAATATATATGGACACTCCACACCACGTCAGTCTGGCCCCGTGCTAAGTACCTGACGGACTTGTGTTACAGGTACCAGACAACGGAAATATATTTAATACTTTTATACTATACATATACATATTACACATATTATCTGTTTTGTATCAATATCAGGAATCCATCTTGAGTCAAGCGCCTGTCTTTTTCGTTCACAAGTCCTTGCTATTGGTTGCCTCCCCACCTGCCCCACTCTTACCGCACCTACCTCTCCCACCAACGGTCTCACTTTGAAGGGGTTTCAGAATTTGTTCATCATTATAGCGTCGTTTTTCACGCCGTTTATAAGTTTTACTTGCTATATTTAAATTTAAATAATTTTCAACATTAAGTTTAAATAAATTAAAATCAGTGAAAGTTTTACATTTTAAATTTTTTAATTTAAATTTAAATAAATAGTTGCCTCTCCGTTAAAATCATGGAAGATCAAGAATTGCATAATAGTAATGGTGAAATAGTGCATGGTGCAATTGATGTTAATAATTGGGGGATGTTAAAGAGGGGGGGCGGAAAAATTAAATACATCGCATAAATCAAATTCGTTATATAAAAAAGAAATTTTTTTATCGAAATCAACGTCCGTCTACTAGTAAACAAAGCGACGAAACCTTTTTTCGTCGAAATGCTTCCTCAAAAAAGGGTAAACGACCACCGAATCCTCCAAACCAATCTAGAATAGACCGAGTAATGCCCACAAAAAACAAAAAAGTAAGAAAGGTCAATCTAAATCTTCCTACAAAAATAAACAACATCACCAATGACTTGCGGACATTTCGAGGCGGCTGTCTGAAGCATTTCATAAGTGCTTGGAGCAATTTAGGGGCACCAAAGAAAATATGCCAACTTCTCAATGGTGTACGAATTCCGTTTGTTATCAAGCCACCTCTAATTTTCCCGAGTCAATTGGTAATGCAATGTTACCGTACCAAAATTTCCGCAAATATGACAAAGCAAATTCAGGACATGTTAGAATCGGGGGTCCTGGAACAAGCAGATCACAGCCCGAGCTACCTTTCGACGTTCTTTTTGGTTCCGAAGCCGGACGGAACTTTTCGTCCAATCTTCAACCTGAAGAGATTGAACCAATTTGTAGAAATAAAACCGTTCCAACTTTTCAACCATTTCCGGGTCCCAACGTTCCTACAGCACTTAGATTGGATGGTAAAATTGGACTTGAGCCAGGCCTATTTTCACGTACCTATATTCTGTTGTTTTCTAAGAATGAACTATCATCCAGATTCTCATCAAAATCAACTTTTACAAATGACGTGCTTACCTTGCGGCCTTTCGTCGGCGCCCAGAACATTTGCCACAATAATAATAATAAAACATTTATTCAACACAAATTCACACCACAGTCCACACTACACTTAAATACAATATTAAACATAAAACAAGGTACACTACAACAATAAAAGGTAAAAAAAAAATACGATGTGTAGTTTATCTCGACGACTTTCTTTTCGCACACCAATCGAAAGCTCAACTCCAAGAGCACATAGCATTCGCTATAAAAATAATGAAGGTGTTGGGTTGGACGATCAATTCCAAAAAGTCCGTTCTATTTCCGACACAACGTTTAGAATTTCTCGGCATAACGTGGGACACAAAACGTAACGCAAAGTCCTTATCCGAGATGAAGTGCCTATCGCTACGCAGGGTACTTCAACAACAGCTCAGAACGAAAAAATGGTCCCTCAAACAGTATCGATCGCTAATGGGGAGACTCGATTTCGCAACATTCGTTACTCGAAGGGGTCGTCTTCATTGTCGAGCCATACAATACGGCAGTCGCCAGCTATTCAAACAGCACCCTTATCGCTTGGTGAGTATTCCACAACCCGTTCGCCAGGAAATGATTTGGTGGACCGAAGCATTGGGGGGATCCATGCCAATACACATGAGTGGAACAACACATCTACTGACAACAGACGCATCCGACATCGGTTGGGGAGCACAGATAGACGACACGATAATAACAGGTACGTGGACAGAGCAACAGCAATCGTGGCACGTAAATCAAAAAGAAATGTTTGCGGTTTACGGGGCAATAGTACACGAACAGCTTTATATACGAAATGCCCAGATTCTTCTGCAAACCGACAATCGCACAGTAGTCTCGTATATAAACAAGGAGGGAGGAACAAAATCGAAAAAGCTCCTGAAACAAACCCAACAGCTGTTGACGCTCCTGGACAAGCTGAATGTGCATATAGTAGCTCAGTACTTTCCCGGCAGATTCAATTGCGAAGTGGACGCTCTATCTCGGCAGAAAGTTTGTCCCAAATGGCACCTGACAGCGACTGCAACCGAGCCGATATTTCAAATGTGGGGCACACCAGAGATAGATCTTTTTGCGTCCAAAACAGCGCATGTCGTAAAGAAGTATGTGTCGATGGATGTTTTGGACGAGGACGCCTACCATCTCAATGTATTTTGTCACCAGTGGCATTACCAATTGGCATGGCATCTTTCCTCCACCGAGTCTGATCCCCAGGGTACTGCAACACCTGTACCAGGCCCAGGGTCAGTACATACTAATCGCCCCGAGGTGGGACAAAGTGTTTTGGCAGGCCGATGTTCGCCACCGTGCTTTTCGGCCTCCATACACGATTCCGGACTTACCAGACGTTCTCCTGGACACGACGACGGGAACTCACCCTCCACAAGTTTAAGACCTGCAGCTGGAGGCTTGGCTAGTTTTGGGTGGCAAGAAATGTTGACCGACTGGACAGAGGAGGAACAGAAACTGCTCATGTCAAGTTGGCGAGCATCAACAATCAAAACATATAGGCCAGCGTGGGACAGATGGAAAAAATGGTGTGAGTCGAATTCTATTAACTTTAAATATCCAAATGCCGATCAAGTTGCACGTTACCTTGCCCATTTACTTTGTGACATAGGTATCTCATATAAAACTATTTTAGTCCATAAATCAGTTATATCTACTTTTTAACCGACTTCCAAAAAACGAGGAGGTTATATGTTCGGCTGTGGATTTTTTTTTTTTTTTTTTTGTATGTTCAACGATTACTCCGCCGTTTGTTAACCGATTTTCGAAATTTTTGTTTTGTTGTATTAGGTTTTACTCCAATTTGGTACCATGTTTACAAAAGTGGTGACCTGATGATGGGATCCAGGAGTAATCGAGGGAACTCCTCGAAATTTATATGGAAACATATGGTAATTTTAGTTTTATGTGAAGTGTACTAAGAATATGCTACCAAAAAGTCAAATATTGGGTCAAGGTATACCATGGTTTCGAAGATGCTGAGAGAACTCCTGACTCCTTATAGATACACGTTTGGGAGTTTCGGCGTTGTTTTAAGAACAGAAAGCGTATTATACTACCACGAAATTAAAATTCATCATCATCATCATCATCATCGTCATCATCATCATTACCACGTCGTGTTAAGGTCACCAATGTCTCATGGCACAAAATAGGTAATAGTACAACTTACAAGGCATAGGTATGGATACAATAATAATAATTATGTACATAACAACACCAATTATTAATATAAGCTGTTTATACACGGCGCGCGGCGGTCGGTGCGGCGTCGCCGCACGCCGCCGCGCGCCGCGCGGCGTGTGCGTAAACATCGCGGCATTGCGTCGTACCTATTCAAGTTCTAATGTCAGGTAATGCCGCGCTGCGAGCATTTTGAGTGTCATAATATGATTTTAAACTTTATCTTCATTAATGTAGTACAATATAGTATCGCTTGAGAAAGGCGCAGGCGGCCGCGAGGCCGGCTTCCCAAGTTTCTCATGCGATAGTACTATGTATTACAATAACGAAGGTAAAGATTAATATCATAATATTATTATGACACTGAAAATAATATACTCGCCGCGCTGCTGGGTGTGATTCGGCTCATCCTTCGATCGCGGATTCTTGGAAATCCATTGTTCTGGCGGCCGCTTTGGAGTTGAAGCGTTAAATTGTTAAATTACCTAGCACGCATAGGGTTGTGTTCACTTAGATTTATTTAAATTTATCTACCTGATATTTGGGCCTTGGGGTATTACAAATTGTAATAAGATACGTAGAATAAACGCAGTAATTCGACGCGTAGGGTGGTATGGTCACTAAGTCACTACTCACTAGTTCACTACCACCGACGACCACTTATAAACTCGCGGACTATGACGGAGGTCATCTTGGAGGGTTAATTAATATTTCTAATAACAATACGAGATCAATAATTACCACTCAAAATGTTGACAATTCAAATTTCAATGCTCACTGCTCACACCAATGGTGACACATTTCTGATTTCACACAGCCAATACAACTATATAAAACTCCTACGTACATGCGATACTGCGATTCAGGAGCACCTCAGCGAAACCTAATGAATACATCGTGTAACTAAAACTATATGAACAACAATCGGAGTTCGGACAAGCGATAGCGCCGACAGAGCGCCTCAATGACATATAGCGAAGACAATATAAAGCGCATCACACACGGTGAAGATAATATAATATTTATCTTAAGATGCCCAAATATAAAATATTATAGTATCTTAAGCTATCACACACGGCTAAGATACGATAATATTAAAAATATGTTCATTTCCTTACGAGTCTGCGTTGGTGCCACACGTATACCTTGTAAGAGTTCTATATACAGAGTGATTGATAACTAATAACTGATACTGCCTTACTTCTTGATTTGTTAGACAGCTCCTCAGACGATGATTCTGATATAGAATGTGAAATGCAGATTGCAGTAGCACATTCCAAAAGGAGAAACATTTGGATAGAGCCTCACATAAAAAAGAGAAAAACCTGCGGCGAATTTAACTTTTAGGGTCTACACAGACGGACTGCATTTCAACTGCAATCCAACTGCAAATTGCAGTTTGAATGCAGTTGACATGACTGCAATGCAATAGAACTGCAAACCAAACACGCAGTCGGATTGCAGTTCAGTTGCAGTCGGCGTGCAGTCGTGTGAACTGTTTGGTTTGCAGTTCTATTGCAGTCGCATTGCAGTCGTGTCAATTGCATTCAAACTGCACTTGAACTGCAATTTACAGTTGGATTGCAGTTGAAATGCAGTCCGTCTGTGTAGACCCTTATAAATATCTGTCAACGAAGAAGTTTCAGGAGTATTTTAGAAATTCAAGAGAAACATTCATTTCGATTCATGAGCTTTATAAGCAATAATAATAATAAAGCAATAAATTATAAGTCAATTTTATTTAAAATTATCCGAAATGTTACTTTTTCCCTCAAAATATTACTTTTCGAACAAGAGTAGGTATGTAACTTTCTAACATACAGCACTAGCAACACTGCATCCACTAGTGCGTCCGATCACCGATGATCCCGCTGCTCGACACAAAAACACCCTGTACCTATTCATAAGATATATTTCGCATCTTAAGATTACATATTAAGATACGAAATATATATTTCGTATCTTAAGATAAAATATTAAGGTACGAAATATATATTTCCATATCGCTCGGTATCAAATATAAAATATAAATTAACTTCGTCGTGTGTGATGGTTCATAGGATTTGTATGGTGAGCGATATTCTAAAATATGCTCTAAGATAATATATATTTTATATTATCTTCACCGTCTGTGATGCGCTTTGAACTATTTTTTAACCGACTTCCAAAAAACGAGGAGGTTATATGTTCGGCTGTGGATATTTTTTTTTTATTTTTTTTATTTTTTTATTTTTGTATGTTCAACGATTACTCCGCCGTTTGTGAACCGATTTTCGAAATTTTTGTTTTGTTGTATTAGGTTTCACTCCAATTTGGTCCCATTTTCACAAAGGTGGTGACCTGATGATGGGATCCATGAGTAATCGAGGGAACTCCTCAAAATTTATATGGAAACATATGGTGATTTTGGTTTTATGTGAAGTGTACTAAGAATACGCTACCAAAAAGTCAAATATTAGGTCAAGGTATACCATGGTTTCGATGATGCTGAGAGAACTCCTGATTCCTTATAGATACACGTTTGGGAGTTTCGGCGTTGTTTTAAGAACAGAAAGCATAAACTACTATGCAATTCATATTCATCATCATAATCATCATCATCATCATCGTCATCATCATCATTACCACGTCGTGTTATGGCCACCAATGTCTCATGGCACAGAATAGATAATAGTACAAGGCATAGGTATGGATATACTAATAATAATAATGATGTACTGTATAACAATTAACAACACCTGTTTGTTTTTAATACACGGCGGTCGGCGTCGCCGCCCAGCGCCGCCGCGCGGCGCGTGGCGGAAGATAGAATGTCGAATACTTTACTAACTACTTTATATACAGATCGAATACTTTACTACTTTATATAAAATTTTAATAGACAAATAGAATTAAAATAAAGTTATTTTAAAAAGAGCATTTAAACAAAACAAAGTCATTGAGTGTCTTTTTAATTAGTTATACTTATTAATCGATAGATGGTGCACTAAGTACCTATCGATTTGAATTCTTGATAACAAGAACAGCTGTCAATAATTATGATAATATTAAATATTATGCTACGCTACATCCTATGCAAGTTTGTACAATTTTTTATCTGATAGATCCTTCGATCGTGGAAAAACGAGACACAATAGCCTTTCTATTGTTTTCGCAATCGCCGGTGACCGCTTCGGGCTTGAAGTATTAAAATTGTTAAATTATTTAGCACAATATGTTGACTTCACTGATAATATTATATTATTTTGTGAGTGTAACTTGTGACTCTTAACAAATTGTAATAAGATACGTAAAATATACGCGAAGATTTATCTACTAGTGTAACTAAAAAGAGTAAAATTATTATTATTTTTAACAAAAAATTAAAACCGACTTCCAAGGTAAAAACAATAATAACATTAATATGAACTAAAAAGTATTAAATAATTTTTACTATCTAATAGTGCCATTTTCCGAATTCGGCTAAACCTCAACTATTTCTGTACTCAATCTTCATAATTTTGAAGTCGGTGCCAGTTCCAAAAATTTTAAATATTCTGTCAGAGGACTGAAGATTCAGCTATCTGGTACCGACTTCAAAATAATGAAGATTGAGTACAGAAATAGTTGAGGTTTAGCCGAATTCGGAAAATGGCACTATTAGATAGTAAAAATTATTTAATACTTTTTAGTTCATATTAATGTTATTATTGTTTTTACCTTGGAAGTCGGTTTTAATTTTTTGTTAAAAATAATAATTATACAATGTAAATTGGCACTAATTATAGTTTATCTACTAGGTAACTAAAAAGAGTGAAATTATTATTTTTAACAAAAAATTAAAACCGACTTCCAAGGTAAAACAATAATAACATTCTTATAATATGAACTAAAAACTAAAAAGTATTAAATAATTTTCCTCTCTAAATGTGCCTTTTTCCGAATTCAGCTAAACCTCAACTATTTCTGTACTCAACCTTCATAATTTTGAAGTCGGTGCCAGTTTCATAAGTTTCAAATTTTATGTCAAAGAAAATATAAAGATTCCGCTATATCTGGTACCGACTTCAAAATGATGAAGGTTGAGTACAGAAATAGTTGAGGTTTAGCTGAATTCGGAAAAAGGCACATTTAGAGAGGAAAATTATTTAATACTTTTTAGTTTTTAGTTCATATTATAAGAATGTTATTATTGTTTTTACCTTGGAAGTCGGTTTTAATTTTTTGTTAAAAATAATAATACTCATTTAACGTCTCACCTTGATTTATCTTCTAATTTCTTTATTAAACATATACTAAAAGCTATATCAGTAGCTCGAGAAACTCCCTCTAAACCACCAATATGGAATCCAAGACAATTGATAGTCCATATAGGTGTATATAACTTAGATGAAAATATCAAACTTAGATGAATAAGTATTTGATTTAAATTATTTTTACCAAAAAATAAAACTTACCTATTATCTTTTCATCAATATCCAGAATCCAGGTGTACAAAGTACAATAATTATGTATTAGGTTAATTGCTGAATGAGAGCTTTGTGTCAGCAAATTGCATTCATTAACGTTGTAACATTTTATTTAATAAATCAGTGTAAGAACAGCACTCGTTGGGTTTGGTTGTTACATCCCATCCCTATCTATCTGTAGAAACACTACAGATCTTTTTGGTCCTTCGAGCCGGATGCTAATTTCTTGTTAAGTGATCGTTTGATATCTTTGTAGCAACTTTCGTAGTAGGAAAATTCATTGTCGTATTCCACGTCGTCTCCTTGTAAAATATTGTCAATCTCTAAATGTAAGGAATCAATGTTATTCCAGCGAGACTGAACACTACGCAGCTCGTCTTCTAACTCCCATTTATCGCCTATGTTGTCTACTTTAATGTTATTAATTAGCCTAGCGAATGACCTAAAATTAGTACGTTGCAGCGATAAAAGTTTTTCAATGTCTGTGTGTACCAAAGTGTGTGCCTGTAGCGGCGGTGCTGGCGGTGCCTGTTGCGGCGGTGCTGGCGGTGCCTGTGCTGGCGGTGCCTGTGCTGGCAGTGTCTGTGCTGGCGGTGCCTGCTCGCGAGACGGTGACGGTGTTGTCGTCTGTTTTCTGACGGACAAACTAGTACCTGCCTGGTCTGTATTTGTCGTAGGTGGATAAGAAGAAATCCTATAACGGACATTATTGTAAAAATCGCGTGCCTCCTCGTACTGATTTTCCACGAAATATGGAGCATCAGGTTGACCGCGCAGACTGAGCTTGTCGTTGTTCGCATTAAACTCAGCCCAGAGTCTGTCCAAATAAGCGAGTCTCTCGTCGAGATATTCACGCGTCTTACGGGATGGTGAATCCTTCCTAAAATTAGTCTCTATACGCTTAATCTCTTCTAGGATCGCGTTCTGCTGCTGAATTAGCTTGTCCATCGTGTAAAGAAAATATGGAAAGATCTCACTTGGTTCTGTGGTTTACTCTCCTGCGGGACTGCTGTCGATGCTGTCATTGATGTGGGCGCTGCGGCTGTCGCTGCTACAGAAACCTCACGGTAGAGTCCACTGAACACTTCACTAAATAGTTCTGACTGTAAACGTCGCTGCAACTGTTCGTCACAGATTTAACACTGTATGTGCTAAAGTCACTGGTGTCCTCACAACGCGGCGCGGATGTAAAGTAATTGTATGTTACACGCAACGCGAGCAAGGTCCTGAAGGAACGAAGGACCAAAAAGATCTGTAGTGTTTCTACAGATAGATAGGGATGGGATGTAACAACCAAACCCAACGAGTGCTGTTCTTACACTGATTTATTAAATAAAATGTTACAACGTTAATGAATGCAATTTGCTGACACAAAGCTCTCATTCAGCAATTAACCTAATACATAATTATTGTACTTTGTACATCGTTTGTAATTAGATATATTGTAGGTTCCCTGTGTGGGTGCAATTGTAAATAAAAACATAAAAAGTAAAGTAAATATAAAATTACATAAATTATTTCTTCGAGGTCGACGTCGAGATGGCGGTAGCTGGTTTGTTTGGCTTTCTGGTTGGACCCTGCTCGTTGTTCCAGGGGTCACGGCATGTCGATCATGATCACTAGAGCTGCTGTTCACCTGTACGGTATCGCTCTCTTTGACTGGAAGCCGAGAAAGTTTTAAAATTGGCCTTTTCAATATACCATTCTTGGTTTTAACCGATACCACTCTCACGTACCCATTTTTTTTTATTTTGTATTTTATGTAGTCACATTTTTTATTTTTGAGACCCTCTAGTTTTCTTTTTTTAGGTACCTAGCCTATGCTGTCCCACTGCTGGGCAAAGAAGCGCTAGTATAGCGTCACAAAATTTATAAATAAATTAGAATTGATTTAGTGCTGACTAAGAAACCTTTTAAGTACCTGCAGGTGACGAGTCGACCCTTGTCACTTGTCAGCGAAAAACTATTTTGATGGAAAAATAAATTTTATGTAATTTATGATCGCTTAAAATAAAAATATTTTAACTTAAAAGCTAACCGACAAATACAAACTCTGAGTAATAAAATACTTAACTTACCTCAGTCCTTTTCAACCTGTGGGCCGCGACCCCCTGGGAGTTCGCAAAGCTTCTGGGAGGTCGCCAGAGGATGAGAGAACTATTTCATAAAAAATTAACAATATTGACCTATTATGTAGGAGACATTATATGTATTTACATTTAAGGACCTATTACTAAAGTCTAATCATAAAATAAATATGATTTAAAAGGGGTCGCGAATATTG
The DNA here is from genome assembly GCA_937595015.1 of Polyommatus icarus. NCBI lineage: Eukaryota > Metazoa > Arthropoda > Insecta > Lepidoptera > Lycaenidae > Polyommatus > Polyommatus icarus. The sequence continues at coordinate 21,424,276 of OW569323.1, read as the reverse complement.
TTTCATTCCATAAAAATTTAGTCGCATCATAAAAAAGGTAAAAAAACACTACTTAAATATTGATTTATTTGTGACTTACTTAGCAAATCTTTGTTTAACGTTCTAGATTTAGGTATTCTACCGATTCGCGTCTTCACAATTATTTATCTTTTACAGTAAGGCGTCTTACAGACGAACGGCACATGTCGGCGGCACGTGTCGGCGGCAGTCGACGGCTGTCGGCGGCACGTGTCGGCGGCAGTCGATGGCAGTCGGCGGCCGTCGGCGGCAGTCGACGGCAGCCTTTGACAGTTTATGACGCTTGTAGGGGGCCTACCACGACCTTTCCTAAAACTATCATGTTTCCAGAACAGTTTGTTGTAAGATTACAACATTACCTTACTCACTTTTTAAATATAATTTTACTAAAAGACAGTAAAAAATGCAAAACAATGTTAAATCCGCTGTGAAATATCAACTTTTCTAAGATCGCTAGCTTGACGTTAAAGTAATAAATTCTTATCTGTCAAACGATGTCGGTTAGTAGAGGTGGTAGTAGGCCCCCAGTTGTGACGTACCCCCGCAAGATAAGCGTCCACAGGTCGGTATCGTACGCAACGGACATCTCGCATCAAACGGATATTTTTTCACAGTACGTCCGCTGAATCGGCAGTGTAAGGATTACTGTTTAGCCTAGTAAATGAATGCTCAAAAGGGATGGATGGAAAAGTCGAAAGCAGAAAATTTTACTTAGGAACTTTGTTTAGACTAATTTGAAGATAAACAAAAAAAATTTATTTTTTTACCGACAAGCTAATACTAGCTAGTATTAGCTAGTCGGTAATCCGTACGCTGCCGATACAGTGAGACGTACAGTAAAGAAAATATCCGTCTGATGCGAAACGTCCGTTGCGTACCATACCGACCTGTGGACGCTTACCTTTACGCGTTACGTCACAACTTCAAGCGTTATAAACTGTCGACGTTTGCCGTCAACTGCCGCCGACTTCCGCCGACACGTGCCGCCGACTGCCGTCGACTGCCGCCGACACGTGCCGTCGTCTGCCGTCGACTGCCGCCGACGCGTGACGCCGACACGTGCCGTTCGTCTGTAAGCGCTCTTAGATAAGACATCAGTAAAAGTCAAAAAACAATAACGACAAAGTAAAATTTTACTGCCTTGTTGATAATTATTATGGTAAGTAGCGGGAGTCAGTGCGCGGCAACAACGTAAATAAAATATTATTAATATTAAAATTATAATTAAACATAATAAATTACAAATACTATTATGTAATGTAGGTATTATAATTAGGTATAACTAAAATCTATTTTAGTGTCTTTAGAGTGCTATGGACTATGTATTTATTTACTCGACAGTCGACTATAACGGCAAAGCCAACAAGGGCTGAAAATAAGATTTTTCGATGGTTGATTATGTCAATACATAGATAGGTCTAATGAGTAATGCCTAAGCTACTGATCTTATTTCATTTTCTTATCTTGTTACAGTCATTTTGGGTAAGTTTGGATTGCGGTTTTAACTTTGAACAAATACATTTTTATAAATTTTTGTATGTGTTCAAAGTTAAACCGCAATTCAAAGTTACCCAAAATGAGCTTATTCTTTTTACCATTTAATTTAACAGGGGTCAAAAACTTGTCATTTTCGATATAAACCGCGATTGACAATGAAGTGTCAGATGTTGTCAATCGCGGTTTATATAGAAAATGACAAGGAGTCAATGACCGCTACCGCCATGTTTCGCCGAGTACAATATAGCAGGAAGATTGTATACAGTAAGGCGTGAGCACAATACCTAACTGTAAATTAACATAAAAACTAACAAAAATACTTTAGAGGCAGTATGTTATTGTAATAATTATGTGATGAATAATAACGACATTGTACCTAATTAAATTGTATTTAAAATAAAAAACTGAATAAAAATGAAGTCGCGTCGCTCGGTAGAATATAAATGAGAGAAGTAGAGTTCGGAAACGTGGATTTTATATATTCATGTTTGATACAGAAAATTGCTGGCCCTCAAGGCCTCGCTGTTTAAATATTTTTTTAAATAATCAAAATATATTATGTGCACAGCGGTTTTTCGGTATTTGATTTTAAGGGGCGAGAGGGGGGGGGGGGGGGGGTAATGGGAGGGGGTCAAAAGTTTTACGAAGCTTAAAAGACACCAACTCATGTCACTGTGTTTAAGTGCGCGAACTGCTCCAAAACGGCTCAGCCGATTATTAAGTGTAATAAATACAATATAATAAAAAACTTGAGAGGTGTCAAGGGACACCCGGATGGAACGAAGTCATAAAAAAAACAAAATAGATTAATGAAGAGTGCCTACCGCCACCCCACCCACCTAAAAAAAAACAAATTTCCCGCCATAGAGGAATGGTAGAATAATTTCCTACCATTTGACGTCATCGCCACATCAACGTCCTCTGCACCTACTTCGCAGGTACTAAAAAAGTGTCATTACAACTTTTTCCGTCTAGCCCCCTTTCGCAACGCACGATAAGGATCTTCGTTCCGATACTAATTTACCATTACAGTGCAAATACAACCTTTTATCTCTTTCTAAAGATCGCTTATCGCCGTGGCCTCAAATCTAAGTTCTTTGAAAGCTGCTATTTATTAGAAAAATATTTATGAGAAAATATTTTGTTTACACACGAACTCCGTTTACTCGAGTCTCGGCTTTCATTTTGGAGATAGGGCATGAAACGAACAAAATACGAAATAAACCATTTATTATTTGTTCCGCGCTATTAATTTTTTTGATTTGTTTGTGCACGAAAGATTCAATTTTCTGAAGACCTTTTGATCGACGGATCATCGAGCACGTGGCACGTGCCACCATTAGATTGGTATAAAATATTTACAAAGCGAAGACTGTACAGTACAGTCTGGTGATGATTGCCTGGCACATTGCAAAACTTACATGACGGATATCTATTGTGCAGATACAGCAAACCGTCAATAGTTATAATTTAATATGGAGAGGAAATATTTTGTGTCCATTAATAAGAGGGTATGTGTTTTAGACAACAAACACCAAAACGCTGCACTAACCAAGCTCTGATTGACCAAAATATTTGCAGGCGTTCACTTGTGAGTTGTGGCGGGAGGCTTACCACGAAAGCGTTTTGAGACTCAAACAATCGAATGAGATTGCTACGTCCTGCTCTGACAACGTCATTTCTCGTTTGTTAGAGTAGGCTGTAGGACGCGGCATTCACATTCGATTGTTTGAGTCTCAAAACGGTTTCGTGGTACGGCCCCTGCATCGCGCTATCAAAGTTTCGGAGAACAATATTCGTCGTAGCACCCACACGCCAGAGCCCGCGAAGCAGCCCCGGGTGGGAAACCATGGTCAGGGGCTAGCAGAGAACAACAAATCTTACAATATACAATACCACAGATATATCAGAAACAGTTGTTTTATTATCTCTATGTTTGTACATAGAGATGATTGAGTATGTAACAAAACCATAAAATATGATACATATTACATGTATCATATTTTATGGTTTTGTTACATACTCAATGGTATTAATTAATTACTTATTTAAAACTCTACTATATTAATCTATTTTCACACTTCACACAACACTCATCACTACATCCTATCCTACTATATCCTACTATCCTACTACCTACTAATATTATAAAGGCGAAAGTTTGTGAGTTTGTGTGTTTGTTACTTCTTCACGTCTAAACGGCTGGAGTGATTTTAATAAAATTTGCTATGGAGTTAGCTGTTACCCTGGATTAACACATAGGCTACTTTTTACCGCGGGAAAATATTACAATTTATTTTCCCTAATAAGCCGCGGGTAACACCGCGGGGCACAGCTAGTCTCAAATAATCTCTAAACTATAGTATCGTCATATTGGTTATTGCAAAGCCACGACCTTCAGTCTGTCGAGTTCAGTTTGAGTTTGGTCCGCAATTTGGATCAGTATGAAGGAATCGTCACCGAACTTCAGTCAATACACGTATTACATAAATTGCATTTCGTCCAACCCGACCTCATATCTTACTTGTCAGACAGTCAGATGGTCAGCCTACATTGTCCTTACCTTTGCAAATAACATGTTTCCAACGCGGGAATTGAACCTACGACCTCCGAGTCTCGCTCTAAACCACTGAACCACGGAGACGTTTAAGAAGTCTCTTTATAAGAGCCTATCTCTGTTAGGGTATATAGGCTATTCTCTTTATTACATAGTATATCAAAAGTAATTAGTAGTCAATCAATATTAAGTGGCCGTTGAGTGTCTACGCATTTTGATATTGTCCGAAAGCGACCACTCTAAAAAAATATTTGCCAACTTGGAAGCGATCGATCACGCCGGTGTCCCGTTTGCGTTGTACTTACAATAAAGTAATATTCTATCATTGCAACACTGTATTCTCTACTTAGTAGTTACCAAATCATAATATAATCATCAGAGCATAATAAACGTAAACAATCCCGAAACACGGGTAAGTAACTTTTGCCAACAAAAACACCTGTTGAACTTGAACTTTAGCTGAATTTTGATCAAAGAAATGTTAGTTTAATGCGATGTTTATACAACCTGTGCCTGTTAAATATATCTGACAAAAATAGACAAGATCTAAACTAGGAAAATTAATTGATGAAACAATTAGATTATATTATTTTGTTTTAATATTGTTATATTTTGTTACCTTGGCGCGTTTTGATTGAACATACTTACATACTGTAGTCTGTAGCGTACGTTACTATAAACAATCTGGCAATGATACACAATTTTTGCATTCTGTAAGAGCGCAATAGATGTATAAATCTATTTATGTCGCCCCCACAGAATATTTTTGCTGCTGGGAGACAACGAATATAATCACAGAGATTCGGTGTAGACCGACGACAATCACAGCGACTAGGCATTGATTAACTGTCATACTATTTTCAAACCGACTTAAAAAAAGGAGTAGTTAAAGGTGTTTGTCTGTATATAAAAGTATATTTTTATGCAATGGCTCACAATATTCACGAGGAAATGAGCAACTGCTATTGACATTATTAGCATCACTGAAGGTGGTGAAAAGTGTTTTTGCAATCGTTAAAATCCTCTGAGCACGGTAAATTGAATAATTCAGCAAAACTCAACGCAAGCGTTATTTTACCTGTTCTTTGTGAGACGGTGTCCGTTCCTGATGAATCAAAATAATATTTTACGTATGCCACAAAAGTGTCAGTGGATTTGCCTTATTTAAATGACCGCCGTCAGCGGCTCGTTTGCGCACAACCCAAAATAAAAGGAATCGCTCGCTAACTGGCGACGACGTAGAATTTGCATGCCAAATGAACGTTGTATGAATTATATTAAACAAATATTTCACCTCCAACTCTTTATAGTCCGGTCATTTTAGACAATTGAAATAAAGAAAATTCCGACAGAGCCAAATCTTCGTAGAGACCTTAGGTTTACCACAAGGAATAAAGTGTCAAAAGTCCCCATCAGTCCCATGTGAGCTTAGGGACTTATTCGGGGCCCAAGGTAAAAATTTTTGGTTTTTTGGATTTTTCTCGAAAACGGTAAGTTTTATCGAAAAAGTACCTCAGAGCAAAGTTGTAAATCTTAAAATTCTCTATAAAAATGGTCCCTATGATTTTTTCTCTAAGACCCACTATTTCCCAGATATTACGCTTGTAAGAATCACGTCCTACATAGTATGCACACATATGCCACGTATACCGGGTGCAATTAAACCTACCTGCCAAATTTTTTTTGGGGCTTAGGTCTCATAAGGAGAGTCCATTAAACCACAAAAAATAGGGTGATAATTTTTTTACCATAACATATTTTATCCTAACCTAATTCAGTACAGCTTGGTCACTACACGCACTCGCAACGGCGCCACTCTGTCGCCCGAAGGCGACAAAAACCGGCTACCGGCAGGGGTCACCAATTAGTTTCGCTCGGGGTCCATTTTAAGAAAAGAAATGACCTTCGCGGTCCGCACATTTTATAATAAAAAAAAAATTATGAAACAAAGGTAATTATGGAAATTACAAAGGTATTTACATATCAATAAGAAAAGTGATAATTTTATTGCTTGCTTGGAGTGAAATTGATGCAAGCTATTGAAATTAAATCCAGGATGTTCATCAGTAAGTCAAGACTGAAATTTATTTTTAAAGTAGCCCGCAAACGATCAAACATCAAACATGTCAAACACGTACAAATTACGTGTTTGACGTGTTTGAAGAAAATTTGGATTTTACTACGTGTTTGACGTGTTTGACGTGTTTGATGTTTGATCGTTTGCGGGCTACTTAACGAAGTTCACCTTAGAAAATGCTCGGTCCGCATACAAAGGGTCGGCGGTCCGGATGCGGACCGCGGTCCGCCATTTGGTGGTTTCGAGTATACTATCAAGTTCAGACATGGCAAGGCAATGAACTGAACCCTGAAGACTGGGGTTGGAAATTGATAAATAATACTTTGGAACCGATTCGAACTTTACTGCCCCCTGCTCCAGAAAAACTTCTTAACACTATTTTTTGCAATTGCAAGAAAGGTTGTAGTGCCAAATGTGGCTGTAAAAAAGTTGGGTCGCAGTGTTCTCCAGCGTGTACCAATTGCCAAGGTGTCTCTTGCTCAAATGTTCAATTAAATACAAGAGAGGAAAATTCATGTGATTTTGACGAAGAGACAACTTCAACAAGCGTTCATCAACAGGAAGGAGAAGAAGAAGAACAAGAAGAAATTGAAGAAAACATGATTGTTGAAGTTGAATATGAAGAGTATGAGTCAGATTAAAGTAATAAAAAAAAGTTAGAACGACAGTTAAACTCAGTAACCCATATCAATAATCTTCATACTATTAAATAATTATTGTTCCTGAAAATAACGTCATAAAGGTTCGTGGAATAGGCCTACCGGGGATACCACGTTAAAAAAAACGCGCCGAGTACACTACCTCACAGGTGGTGTAGAAATGTGTGCATATTATGTAGAACGTGATTCTTACAAGCGTAATATCTGGGAAATAGTGGGTCTTAGAGAAAAAATTATAGGGACCATTTTTATAGAGAATTTTAAGATTTACAACTTTGCTCTGAGGTACTTTTTCGATAAAACTTACCGTTTTCGAGAAAAATCCAAAAAACCTAAAATTTTTACCTTGGGCCCCGAATAAGTCCCTAAGCTCACATGGGACTGATGGGGACTTTTGACACTTTATTCCTTGTGGTAAACCTAAGGTCTCTACGAAGATTTGGCTCTGTCGGAATTTTCTTTATTTGATCACTATTTTTATGTCTAAAATGACCGGACTATTACGGAATGTTGGAGCATAATGTAATTAAGGCAAATACCCCAATATTAAATATATAAAGTTATTTGCTTTAATTATTACATTACATTATTTATTTATACTTTACATTATTTATACTGTTATTTTTAAATAATGTACAATATTCCATGAGCATTTTCCTCGGCTACGGCAAAGGCAAAATATAGACAGTTCAAAATAATTCTTTTCCTAAGATTTATTTTGAATTGTCTATTATTGTCTATATTCCTTAAGGGCGTTCCGTCCGGAGATTCCGTAATTGACCGTATTTAAAACCTTATAAACTCATTATCTGAAAGCTACAAAGTTATAATAAAAATACAGCAATAATCTTCAGTATATCAACATTCCTTTTTTCGTTTTAAATTCTATTTTTGTTTATTATACTCATGATATCAGCTTCCAAAGTAATACCAATTTGTTAAAATTCAAGCATACTCGTACATTCAGCATCTCCTTAGGATTTACAAAGTACTTTTATTTGAAACTCACGCCAATACATCGACAATATCATAAACTACATATTCGCCGTTTAAAATATTTTTAGGACAATTTTGAACTAAGGTAAGTAAAAATAATAGGGTTTTGGCGATCTCGGTAACGCGGCAAATGTATGGTCAAGGTCGTTTGCTCGGGGGACGACCTTAATCGTTAAGTACTATTAAAAATATTTACATAGACTGTAACTATTTAGATTTTAGGCAGATCGCACACGTCAAACTTTTTGTGTGATCGAGTCTGCGGCTTCCATACATTCTGATGGCGCGCGCCATGCAGATTGTATGTAAGCCGCAAACTCGATCACACAAAAAGTGTGACGTGTGCAATCTCCCTTAAGGTCCGCTGCCTTTGTCCGTTTTATGTGACTTTTTCAATGTACCATACTAGTACCTTTTTTAATATAAAGTATTTTCATAGCGAAGTAACCACTCCTCAAATGCTGTAGTGCCTGGGTTAAGACTTTTAAATGATCGTATGGTTTGCCCAAGCACATACGGCATTCTCGCGACATAGCCAGCCTAGTCCAGAGGAAAGAACTAGTCAATACGTCTGGGACCAACTATGTGCGGGTTTCCTCACGATGTTTTCCTTCACCGTAAGTACGTTCTGGCTCATTTTCATTGGTCGTTAACTCGTTCGTTATACAGCATGCGGGCAGTCCCCGCAGCCGAGATAACGACCAATGAAAGTTACAAGTCGATACGTGTTCGTTACACCGCCTGCGGGGATTGCCCGCATGATTTATACCGACCGTGATATCGACCAATGAAATTCATCGGTCGATATACAGCTTGCGGGACGCGAGTTGCCACGTTTCCGACAGTTCCCAATGGCCGACATACTACTGCAAAGGAGATTTTTTTAATTTGTACCACCCTGAAACTTTTTTTAACAGTTCCCTGTATGATCATAAATAGAAGTCTGATAATGCCATACCTGTGGGAGGTCGTGAATGTGAACAATATTTTTTCAAAATCCTAAGATTTCATTCGTAATGAGGAATTTTCTTAGCTTTTTAATTTGATTGTTAAACAGCTTCCATTTTAGTAACTAGATGGCGTATGGGTAGACAACTATCGGTAATACCAGGGAATACCATCAATAATTGCTACATAACTGGGCAAAAGCATGTAAAACTTGATACATTTCAATTTGAAAAAGACACAATAATATTCCAATGAATATGATAATAAAGTTATAATAACGATGTTTTAGTTAAAACTCGCGGAAGAAATAGCCCTATTTACCGTTGTTCACACCAAATGTCACAGGAATAATACATTTTGGCTTTGACAACATCTTATCTGCACTTGTGCAAGATAACAGATATTTAGTGGCTAATATTTTACCAATAATGAACATCAAAAATCCAAATAACACAATTTGGGGAAAAATAATAAAAACCACACCGACAATAAAAAGTAGAAGTAGAAAACTCTTTCAGTTATCATGTTTTCAGTTTGACAAGTGCAAGCGTGTTCCTAAGCTGTTACCAGTATACTGGCCTAATTGCTTAGGCCAATGATCGCTTAGGAGTATGATATTTTGATTGATATTACACTTGACAGTACACTGATATTTTTTAGAAACACGACCAACATGTAGTCAGTAATGCCAACCTGCAGATAATTTCAAATCGGTGGGGAACCAATAGAAAATTAGTGAGTGTCTACCGTCACGCCGTCTGGTGGAGATGATAAAAAGAAAACATCCCATTCGAACGATTTGTAACAGTATGGCACAAATTTTTCTGTAAGTTATATAAATACAAAGTTTCAAACACCTGGGTGGCGGCACGGCGGTATGGTGTCACATATACTTGTGGTATAAAAGTGCTAATAGTAGAAGGAGACACGCGAAATAAATAAAACAAGCTTCTGTAAGAATCTCCAGTAGCTAAATAACGTACGTACTTGAGATCAGAAAATGTCTCATTGGTATACGCCTCCACCCGGGATCGAACCTGCACCATCTAGGAGTGCGAACCAAAGGTCTACCCATTAGGCCACGGACGCTCAATGTACCATACAAAGACAAGCAAACCTTACCTAACTAACCTAACCTTACCAAATACCGTAGTGCCTACAGATCCGATCTATTTTAGTGATTATTTTTTTGAGTTTAAGTTTTTTTTGCCCTGAACATTCATATAAGTACGTACTTATGTCCAAAATATCATTTTATTTTGCCAAATCTCACATTATTGTCGAAACTTTTTAACAACTGAAATAAAAAGGCGAAAGCATGGGTGAAAAAAAATATCTGAAATAGCTCATAGGATTAAGGTGTCAGTCTCACTGGGGCTTTTAGTTTGGAGCGAGAAAAATGTCTCTCGTAAGAATGCGGAGAATCAAGACCAAAACTGCTAATTAAAAAATATACAAATGATTTATGCTCCCACTCTAAAGCCACCAAGGGGCTGTTTCACCACTTACTGATAAGCCCGGCTAGGCTATCTACAACTTATCTGACGTATACTCTATACTCTACCTATAGTCTATAATCTATCTGTCATATTATCTATATCTATACTTATTATAAAACAAAGTCGCTTTTTTCCCTCATGTCCCTTTGTTCCCTTCAATCTTTAAAACTACGCAACGGATTTTGATGATTCTTTCTTTTCAGTGTTAGATAGCCCATTTATCGAGGAAGGTTATAGGCTATATTTTATCACGCTAAGACTAATAGGAGCGAAGAAATAGAGAAAAATGTGGAAAAAACGGGGAAAATTATTTGAAAGGGCTAACTTGAACGCGCTAATCTCAGGAACTACTGGTCGGATTTGAAAAATTCTTTCAGTGTCAGATAGCCCATTTATTGAGGAAGGGTATATTTTATCACGCTCATACTGATAGGAGAATGTGGAAAAAACGGGGGAAATTATGTGAAAGGGCTTATCTCGCGAACCACTGGGGCAATTTTTATATTATTTGGCACAGATAAGAAATAGACCACGTGAAGGCTATCGATTTTAATCATATTTTTCAATGGCTATATTATATTTTATACCCGTGCGACGCCGGGGCTGGTCGCTAGTACATATATAAATTGTGGATAGCCTATCCGGTACTAATTATCACTAAGTGGTGAAACAGGCCCTTAATTTTGTAAAAAAAAATGGTAGGAGATGTATTCTGGAATCCCTTTTATTTCGATTTACTGCTTTTACGACAAAATGTAAATGATTGAATGAAATCACAACATGCCTCGTCTTAACAATAATTAAGTTCTTTAACCTTCGCTGCAAATTGCAATGGAACACCATGATTGTTATGTAAGACATTGCGGAGCTCGGTAGCGTCATGGTCATGTCATGCAAAATCGACGTCATGTCAAATCACATCATACCATGATGTAATAATCGGCCAAGTACGAGTCGGACTCGCTCACGAAGGATTCCGTACCGCCATTAAGCAAAAAAAAGGGAAAAAATGTGTTTTTGTATGGGATACTCATTAAACTAGCTACCTTTTTAAGGTTCCGTAGCCAAATGGCTAAAAACGAAACCCTTATAGATTCGTCATGTCTGTCTGCCTGTCCGTCCGTATGTCACAGCCACTTTTTATTTTTGTATGGGTAAATTCATGACGCATTCCCATACAAATCACACAAAAAATCTCTTTCAGCGCCACTACTATTTTTACAGTGAACTCTTTATGAGAGACACATAAAGTAGCCTAAAGTATTGTCACTTTCTTTTTTTACATCCTATATAAATTAAAATTGGCTAGGTGCGAAAAAACTCGAAAACGGCTGACCCAATTTTGCTTATTTTAGTCTTGAAATATTTGTGGAAGTCCAGCGGAGCTAAAATGGTCGCTTTGAAGAATCATATTAATATGAATGATAATATGATTCAATTTTTTAAAATCGCAATATGGTCACTCTACTTGCAATTCTGAATTCATGTCTAGTTATTCGTTCTAATTTGACATTCGTCAGTTTGAAAGTTTTGACAATTCATTTACTGAATTGATTGAGAGGAATTGCTAAATGTGATCATTTTAGCCCCGCGGCAGGTTTGTACAGCGAGAAATTAGGAGGGAAGTGGAACAAAGATCGCGGGTCATCAAGTCTATTATACTCTACGACAAATAGGAATTATTCATCGGTATACTAGCCCACCATTTCAGCCAAGATGGGGAGGGCATTACAGTTCACAATCAAAATCAATTGACTTTTGCTTAAACCGTTATGATTCTCAAAACGCCCGCGCCTGTATGAATTTACACTGGTCCCTGCGAATCTGCCGCCTTAGAGAATTATTTTAAAAAGATAAACAAGACTACACAATTGTACGTAATTGAGAATTAATTTTCCCTATCTCAAAAACTACAGAACCGATTTTGACGAAACTTGCAGTAAGTAATCCCTAAGTTGAACAATACCTAGTACAAAAAAAATATTTATTCAGACGCTGATATAGACTAACATAATATACAAAAACTAGACAGTTCTGCCCCCTTAGACAAGTGGCAAAACGCTAACGCTAACGCTAACGTTACAAAATGTATGCGATTTGACATAAGTCATCGCTTCGCTAGCGAATACTAATGTCAAATCCATACATTTTGTAGCGTTAGCGTTTTGCCACTTGTCTACGGGGGCTGGAAATACTACATACATACACGTCGAATAGATAACCTCCTTTTTTTGAAGTCGGTTAAAAATCTGTAAGCGTGATTTCCCCTTATTGGTTTTTCTGTTCGTAGAACATCACACATGATTTGGTGCGTCCCACGCGTGATATATAGCCGTATATTACATGGTATTAGCGAAAACCTACGTTCCATTAGGCGTCCACAAATTACGTGAGGTGTTTAGGGGGGGGAAGGGGTCGAGTCAAATATCATCTAATCTCACGTTGGGGAGAGGGGGGTCTCGACAAATCTCACGTAATTTTTTTGTTAACAAAATAATACTATTTTGGTCCATTTCATCCAGATTGTACGTATGTAGTCGTTATCGTTATACTATGGATAATTATACGATTAGATCATTCACAAATTCGTTCGGAAGAAAATCTACTGACTGTCAAACCAAACGTTAACGTAAGAAACCCACATTTTGAATAATCTCACGTGAGATTTGGAGGGGGGAATAAAATCTCACGAAATCTCACCAGGGGGGAGGGGGTGTCAAAAAATTCGAAAAAAACACCTCACGTAATTTGTGGACGCCCCCTTAGTATCTACCGTTTAATTCTAAGACATGACGTCTCGTATACAAAAATAGGTAAGTGTAACAATCTTAAAATAAATATAGAAATCTCATAAAATTAATCGATATACAGATACGGGAAAAACGACGACTTTTTTACCCCAAGGGATACTAAGACTAAGTCCTCGTTTGCATGAGCGCAATAAAAAAGTAGTAAGTAGGTCGCATTTTTCTATTTTCAGCGCAGTGAAATTTTATGTTTTTTATGACACAGTACTTCTTCGATTTCTTGTAATTTCGTCTTCTATTTTCTTCAGCTTGTCTCCCAAAGAGATGTTTAAATAACAAGTAAAAGTTCTTCATATATACATAATATTAAAATTTTCTGTATATAATATACCAGATGCCTATAATTATTAGTATAAAATTAAATATTATATATAAAATTCTCGTGTCACAATGTTAGTCCATGAACTCCTCCGAAACGACTTTACTGATTTTTACCAAATTTTATATTATGCATATTCAGTAGGTCTGAGAATCGGCTACTCGGTACTTTATATATTGATAAGTGCATTTCTTGAATAAATAATAGTAAATTATTACAACCTGAAACTGACGGCGACCATTGTTTGTGCGACGGGATAGCATTCGACGTTGCCATGGTGACATACTTATTTAGTCACATCAATAAAATATTATGGCAAATATATTATGGCAAAGCAACGTTTGCCGGGACAGCTAGTTATTTCTATATTACTACAAAGTGCTATCTGACTCAACCCGGCGCTCATAATAATATAATATCTACCACTAACATAATAATTTTTAAACATTATCTACTTACTTTAATACCCACTAACCTACATTACATAATTATATACATATTATGATAGGACCTGTATCAATATTAATTATTTCATAAATTAATGGCAACGGGAGCGTACATGCGATTAATTAAAATAGATTAGACTGAGTTTAAAATAAATTCATCATGTGTAATGTAGGTCTCTCTGTAGCTTATTACTTATTGGCTTATTTAAATATAAAAGTTTAAGTGAAAATTTTTCATCCAATATAAAATATGACAGGCTTATAAAGTACTTTAAAAAGAAATTATCTGCTCCCCAGGCAGTTTGATTGGCTAACGCTAAATTCCCAAAAAAAATATTACCGAACAATGCTGTTGTTAGTCGGTTACCGATAGTCGGATACCGGTACCCAAACCCAAAGGGTAAAAACGGGACCCTATTACTGGGACTTCAATGTCTGTCCGTCTGTCCGTCTGTCTCCAGGCTGTAACTCAAGAACGGTAATAGGTAGAGGGTTGAAATTTTCACAGATTATGTTTTTCTGTTGCCGCTATAACAACAAATACTAAAAACAAAATAAATTAAATATTTAAGGGGGGTCCCATACTTAATTATATGTGTAATTTAATAATTAAAAATAATATTTTAATTAAATAATAATTTAAGGGGGGCTCCCATACAAAAAACGCATTTTTTGGCCTATTTTTGCTCTATAACGGTACGGAACCCTTCGTGCGCGAGTCCGACTCGCACTTGGCCGATTTTATTAGTAGATTTTTTTACGACGACTAATTATTACGGTACATACTTAACTATAAATAAGTGAAGGGTTTGACAGAAGCTATAACTTGCAAAGTTTACCAAAAATTTTTTTGTGCTTGAAATATTAATTTTTAAAAAAGTTAAGTACTTAATTAAAAATTAATATTTCACCATATAAAATCGGTCCATTTTTTCATGTTCCTGCTATTTAATGACTCTTATCCGATTGTTTACGTTGAAAATTAACCAAATACACAATTTTTAAAAAAGAAAGTTTGCTTTGCTAAGCTAAATACAACTGTAAGGTTTTTGCAAAGTTTTTAGAGATTAACGCTCGTCGTAACCAAGATAAAAGGGTTTGGGTGGATTTAAGGGTTGTAACGAAATGGTGTTAAACTTACTTGGTGTGCGTATTTAATTTTTAGAGAAATGATAACTTTTAAGTACTCAAAAATGTTTAAATGTCTCCAAAAATGTGTAAAATAGACTGAAAATATTTTTCTATATTTGTTGAATATTTACTTATCTAAGAGCTAAAACATTAAATGCATCGACAAATGAAAGACTTTTTCTAGTCTTTGAAATCTATTTAAACTTCCTACTTAAAGCCAGAAAAAAAATTGGGTGCTACAAATCTCACGTACATACTAAAGACGCATGCTGCGACCTATGTTTGGAAAATGCTTACCTGAATACAAAAAAATATCAGTTCTTAACCTAATTTGTATTTTTTTTCCTGCAAGTATGTTTTAGCAAATATAATTAATAAAAAAAAAATCAATGTTATTCTGTAAAAACCTAACCAAAAGAAAAAAAATGAGTTTTGGCGGGCATGTGAAAGAGTGCTGTTGTGTTTCTGTATTATTTTCCTAAAATTGTGTTAGCTGGGTTTTTAATGTGTAATATTGGTAGAATATTAACCATTAGATATTCGTGCTCATGCACAAGTGTAGGAAAGTGATGTAATATCCATAAACGTGCTATTTTGTGTTCCCTCCAAAACTCCATCGAAAGTTTCAGTAAAGCGTCTACCACTTTACTGAATCGACCGACTTGACTCCTTGACTGTATTGACTTTTACTTAGACTTTGACTAGACTTTAGACCTGACGATACATGAAAACGATGATGAAAATTATAATAGGAGGAATATGGTTTTCCCGCCATATTCCTTACCTTTTTACCTTGTCTGTGGCACTGGGCACAATATACACATCCATTGTGTCAAGTTGCCAAAAAAGAAGAAAGAAAAAAAAAAGAAAAAAAATACAGATTTTCTTCGAAATATCCGTGAAAAGATTGTGCTACATTTTCAGAAAATTTAATAAAGTAAGAGCTAAAAAGTTAGACACATTAAGAAATAGAAGACTTTGTTAAGCCTAAAATAATTTTAAACTTCCTATTTAAAACCAAAGAAAAATAGGAACGCCATTTACCTGGCGAGGCACACAACAAGCGCATTTGGAGGTATGCTCATCTACATACAAAAATATTAATTTTAAATCTGAATTATATATTTTTTCAACTTATTTTCTTTCTTTGGAATATAAGCAACGATACAAATCAAATAAATAATAATATATTTTAATATTTTGCTATATATTTAAAAGAAAGGAATATGCAAATTTTCTTCAAAATTTTACAGTTTATGAGTTTACTTGAAGTGGAAGAGAATAATTTAAAAATCAAAAGCACAACTTTTCAATGGGTAAACTTTATGATTTATGTTATCAGCTACACATTCCTTTTTTTCTTTTAAATTTTCATCCACTATTGCAAAAATCGGAGGTTTGCACGATTTTTACTCTCTGGGAACTCCACTAGTAGGAGACGGTATATTTTCGCTGCGTTCGTGACGTCACTGTGCTGTGTAAACAAATGCAGATATTTTTGTATCTTATTAATAATTGACAGACGTCACTTCAGTTTACACAGTCGAATGACGTAATAATATGGCGGCTAATACATGGTTATTGGTTATAAACTACGAATAATAAAAAACTACGGAAGAGTAACTCCGTCAAAAAACATGCTCCAAAATACTTGTCAAAAAAGTGAACCTTAGGTTCACTTTTCATACATTTGGTGACCTTGAGCGGTATAAAGGCTGACGTTACATGACAGTTCGAATGGAACCAAATTTAAAACTGTATTAGTATGGGAGTTACGTTTCCTGGTCTTATTATTCGTAGGTTATAAAGAATAGATAAAAATCGGAAAACTTTAATTAGAGTTTTAAAAGTTATTTTATTATTGTATGTGTGGGGTCTGTACTATGTACCGGTATGCAAGTGTGTGAATGCTGACGCGTGCGAGTTGTAATTGTGTATGTTAGATATGACGCACGAACGGAGCTTAGATTAATAAGTTAAAATTTTAATAAACAGTTGGTCTACCACTCTCGAGCCTTTCACTTGTGCCCTCCTGCTATTGCCCCGTAGTCTATAGTTTACCACAGTGACATAACAATTGGTGACCCCGACGCCGGCTAAAGCGAAGACAGCCCCGACTCCAGCTAAAAGAAGACAGCGAAGGCTCCGACCAATTCATACGAAGGGCTCCGACGGGCAGAAAATAATGAACGAGCAAAATAACCTGATGGGCACCGTTCCTCAAGCGTCAGCGAGCGGATTTCCGCCCGTGATTAAGAAAGAAGATTCAGAAATGGCAACCATTTCTATAGCCAACAAAATCCCAGTCTTTTGGCAGGACAATCCTCGACTCTGGTTTTACCAGGTCGAGGCTATTTTAGCTCCACAAAAGACATCGGATGCGAATAAATATTTTATGTGCGTCGCGAAGCTGAACAGAGACGCCATTCAGCAAGTTGCAGACATCTTGGCAGATCCGCCGCAGCAGAATAAATACGAAACGCTGAAAAATCGACTACTGCAAATTTATGAAGAATCGGAGGCGCGGCAAGTAAGAAAATTAATTTCCGAAATCGAGCTTGGTGACCAGAAACCGAGTCAGCTCCTCAGAAGAATGAAGGAACTAGCTAGAGGAAAAATCGAAGACGAGACCCTGAAAATTTTGTGGCAAGGTCACTTACCTTCTTCGGTCCAAGCGGTCCTAGCGGTGACATCCACTAGTAATCTGGAAGAATTAGCAGGAATAGCAGATAAAATCATGGACACTCACCAGCCCTGTAACATCGGCGAAGTAGCAAGTGGTCAGCAGCAGCCGTCGTCAACCAGCTTCGAGGTAGCAGCCATAATAGCAGAGATCGCGAAATTGAACCTGAAAATTGACAAGTTAGAAGCACGAAGAGGTGGAGTCCGGAGCAGGAGCAGCAGCAGGCCGTACAGGAACTATTCACGGGAGCGATCACAATCGAGGCCACGCCGAGCACCAGGGAGTCCAGGTTGGTTGTGCCCGTACCACTGGAAGTATCGAGGACGAGCTTTCCGATGCGAGCCCCCATGCAGCTGGGAGAACAAGAGAGAAGCCCCCGTCCCGAGGCCGGAAAACTAGCAGAGCTGCAGCCGGTGGCGGGAGGCAGCGCAGTTTCAGATTACCGCCTAATTGTAAGTGATAGAATATCCAATTTAAAATTTTTAGTAGATTCAGGAGCATGTATTTCTGTTTTGCCAAAGAGTGTAGTAAAAAATAGACTGGACATAAATTTAAATTCTAATTATTCGCTTTTCGCAGCGAATGGTTCTAAAATTAAGACTTATGGCACTAAAATACTTACCTTAGATTTAAAATTAAAGAGATCTTTTAAATGGTCATTCGTAATATGTGACGTTAAGCAGCCGATTTTAGGCGTAGATTTTTTAAATCATTTTAAACTTATTTTAGATATTAATGGACGCTGCTTAGTAGATAAAATAACTAACTTGGCCGTACGTGGAACGATCGTAAACCATTGTGAAAGTACGATTTCCACATTAAAAATGAACCATCCAGTTTATGAAATTTTGAAAAAATATCCGGACATTCTTAAGCCGATGTCATTTAAGGAGGCCCCAAAGCATTCTATTTATCATTATATTGACACGCAGGGTCCACCAGTTTTTTGTAAGCCTAGACCGTTAGCGCCACAGCGTTATAAAATTGCTAAGGAGGAATTTCAAAATATGTTAGAAGCAGGTATATGTAGGCCGTCCAAATCTGC
This sequence comes from Polyommatus icarus, assembly GCA_937595015.1. NCBI lineage: Eukaryota > Metazoa > Arthropoda > Insecta > Lepidoptera > Lycaenidae > Polyommatus > Polyommatus icarus. The sequence goes on along the minus strand of OW569323.1, from coordinate 21,405,594 downwards.
TTGGGCGAGCCCACTTCATTTAGTTCCTAAAAAAGATGGACAAGTACGCCCTTGTGGTGACTATAGAGCTCTAAATGCAATAACTAAACCGGACAGATATCCCATTCCCCGTGTTCAAGATTTTACGTATTTACTTTCAGGAAAAAAATTGTTTTCTAAAATTGATATAAAAAAGGCCTATCATAACATATTAATTAATCCAGAGGATATTTGTAAAACAGCGATAATTACGCCGTTCGGATTATATGAATTCGAGCGCATGACCTTTGGTTTGAAAAACGCAGCGCAAACATTCCAACGTTTCATGACTAATATCGTGTTAGCAGGACTAGATTTTTTATACTGTTACTGTGATGATATTCTTATAGCGTCCTCTAGTGACGAGGAGCATAATAAACATTTAGAGCAGGTATTTAGTCGATTAAATGAATATGGTATCACAATTAATTTAGAGAAATGTTCTTTTAAAGCTACGAGTGTAGAATTCCTAGGATACCAAGTGACAACATCGGGGATTCGGCCACTAAAAACAAAAGTACAAGCAATTACCGACTACCCTAAACCGCAAAATGTCAGCGAGTTAAGAAAATTTTTAGGCATGGTTAATTTTTACAGAAGTCATTTACCCAAAGCGATAGAATATTTAGATAACTTAAATAGTTATATTCATAAGGCTAAAAAGAACGACAAGACTCCTATACATTGGACACCGGATGCTGATGAGGCATTCCTACAGTGTAAACACGGTCTCATGAACGCAGCGACTTTGTCGTTTCCAACGAACAACGTGCCACTCGCACTCTTTGCAGACGCATCAAATAACAGCGTAGGTGCAGTTTTGCAACAACATGTTGACGGGAAATGGAACCCTTTAGGTTATTTTTCTAGAAAGCTAACGAAGGCACAACAAAATTATAGCACTTACGACCGAGAGTTACTTGCTATATTTTTAGGTGTAGAACATTTTAGAAGTTTATTTGAAGGTCGTGACTTGATAATTTTTACCGATCACAAACCATTAACTTTTGCATTTTCTAAATTGAGTAAAAATAATAAGAAAGAGAGTCCGAGACGAATTAGGCAATTAAGTTTTATAAGTGAATTTACAACAGATATACGACATGTTAGTGGACAAGATAACATTGTAGCAGATGCATTGTCTCGAATAGAAACTATAGAATGCACTTCGAGTTCAATTGATTATGAAAATTTGGCTAAAGAGCAACTCAATGATTCAGAACTTCAGAGTTTTATTACTAATCCTAAATTTAAATTCAAAAAGATGCCTATTCCAAACTCCGATCGTTATATTTATTGCGAAATTTCAAGTAACATGGCTAGACCTTATTTAACGGAATCGTATAGAAAAACAGCATTTAGTAGTATACATAATCTTAGTCATCCGGGTCAGCGAACATCGCGCCGTATGATTAAAGAAAAGTATTTTTGGCCAAATATGAATAGAGATATAGGTTTTTGGACGAAAACTTGTTTGAATTGTCAAAGGTCTAAGATAACGAGGCATACGAATTCTAGTTATGGTAGTTTTTCAAAAGCAGATAGATTTGACCATGTTCATGTGGATCTAATCGGACCTCTTCCGATTACAGTAGATGATTATAGGTATTGCTTAACGATCATTGATCGAGGCACAGGTTGGCCGGAAGCGTATCCTTTAAAAGATATTTCGGCGGATACGGTAGCGAATGTAATATATAGAGAATGGATAAGTAGGTTTGGCTGTCCTGTGAAACTCACTAGTGACCAGGGCAGGCAATTTGAGAGCAAATTGTTTTCTAGTTTAATGTCATACCTAGGCATTCATAAGATTAGGACAACTCCATATCATCCTCAAAGCAACGGTGCTGTTGAGAGGTGGCATAGAAGCTTGAAGGCATCTTTAATGGCACGGCTTAATGGTAATAAAAATTGGAGCCACGAACTTCCTAGCGTGATGTTAGGGCTTCGGGCTGCCATTAAAAGTGAAACAGGTGTGAGCGCAGCTCAAATGGTTTACGGCCGTGCACTACGATTGCCAGGAGAATTTTTTGTAGAAAGTCCTGAAATTCCAGATCCTTATGTAGTGTTACAGGATATTAAAAATAATATTAAACAGTACAAGCCAATTAGTGTTAAAAGTCATAGTTCGAAAGCATTTTTTGTTCATCCAGACCTTAGAAATTGTTCACATGTATTTTTAAGAATCGATAGAAATAAAACATCTTTAGTTTGTCCTTATGAAGGTCCATATAAAGTAATTGAAAGGTCAGAAAAAGTTTTTAAAATTCAATTGGAGGATAGAGTAACTTCAGTTTCGATAGATAGATTAAAGCCAGCATATATTTTATCAGATAAAAATATTGCAGAAAAAGATACCTTTATAGAAAATGATATTGTAGAAAAAAGTAACGTAGAATGTAATAATCAAAAAACTACAAAGTCTGGAAGGAAAGTTAAAATGCCAGTAAGATTTTTGAATGTGTAAAGAAATTGCTAATTTTAGTTTCAAACGAAGCGTTATGTTAAAAAGTACGCAAATATTAATTTTCACGTAATTGTGGTTAAAGACAACTGAGTTAGATCAAAAATAAGAGTTAATCATTCGTTAAAAGTAATCGTGGTTAAAGACGTTAACCGTTCGTTAAAGGTAATTAAGCACGAGCATAATTCGAGTTTGATAACAATGGTAGCGCGGCGAAGGTAATATGAGTACCGCGTCATAGCTTATGAAAACAAATGATATAATATACAGTACAAACAGTAAGAGAACTTGGTCATTTTTAATAACTACAACTTATATTGATCGTTTATATGTGAAAACGTAATATAAGTTTATTGGAATTTAAATAAAAAACAAATTTTACTAAAGCATTTTATTTTCATATTAAATATACACTTTACATTTACACCTTATTTTTTTTACACTTTTTACTTTAGTATACTATTTAGATTATACTATGATACTTTAAAAATGCAATGTGAAAAATATTTTGCAATAGCATTGCTGAGCTAGTAGAAGCATTAATTTCGAAATTTGTTTTTTGGAGAAGTTAAATATTGATGTTCGATAATTATTTTATCATTTAATTTTAAATTTTACCTTCTTCCGCACTTGTAAATTTATACTTACTTTAAAAATGGGAAAGGCTTTTAGCAAGGAAGAAGTCATTGTAAACCAAAACGGAGAACAAAGCATTGAACATAAGTTAAACCAATTTGGAATAATGATAATGGTTATTACTGCAATGCTAACTTTGGTTGTCGCTTACGTTTTTATTAAGTATTGTCGAAAAAATGTACAAAATTGGTTACGAAGAGAGATGGGATTTGTAACCAACCAGCCTTCTCAGGTGGTAGTAAGGAATATACAACCTCAGCCAGCCGCTACAGGTACTGCTACTACTTATATGTAATTTTGCCTTTTTATATCTTGACAATTAAATTTTAAATCTTTTGTCGAAACATTAACTTGTATTAAACAAAATATATAAATTGTAATAATAATATTTCCCCTATTTTAATATAAAATGTTATGTGACTTGTTTTATAAAGCATTTTATCTTGTGATTAATGATTATTATAATATTAACAAGAATGTAATTTCTGCGTCAGATTTTGTCGAACGTTAAGATATAATATTATATAGATTAACAATTAAATATAAAAAAATAAATGGTAATGTAAACTTAAGTAAACGTTGAAGAAAATACCTTATGTTAAAAAAGAAATCAAATTTTAAAAAATGTAATACTTTTGTTTTTCTTTTGTGAAAAAATGTATAATTATTAATGTAATCTTGTATTACTTGTGTAATTTTTAGGAACTTAATTTTAGTACTATTATGTAACAATATATATGTAACAAATTTTTTTTTTCAAAAGGGGGGGAATATTGTGGGGTCTGTACTATGTACCGGTATGCAAGTGTGTGAATGCTGACGCGTGCGAGTTGTAATTGTGTATGTTAGATATGACGCACGAACGGAGCTTAGATTAATAAGTTAAAATTTTAATAAACAGTTGGTCTACCACTCTCGAGCCTTTCACTTGTGCCCTCCTGCTATTGCCCCGTAGTCTATAGTTTACCACAGTGACATAACATATGAACTAAAACTAACACTTACTGACTGCGTTTTGCCTAAGCTAAGCCATATCAATAATAGATTTTAGTTTTTTTTATAGTACCCCAATTCTAGTAGAATCAAGGGTACTATTGTCGTAATTTTGCGTAAGTATATAAATTTCTATTGTCTTATGTCGGCACTACAAATAGGCGAACGCGTTAGCCAACGCATTGGCCAACGCGTCGGCCAACGCGTTCGCCTATATGTAGTGCCGACAAAATGCGTCGGCCAACGTCTAAATACCTACCGCCAACGCGCGAGTCGCCCGTTCTACACATTGGGCCGACACGTTGGCCAACGCGTTGGCCAACGCGTTCGCCTATATGTAGTGCCGACATTACATCCACTTAGTTTGAACACGTGATGGGTAGGTAAATAACAAAAATAAGGGTAAATCACAAAGACTTTGTGATCTTTCCAGAAAAAGTAGGAAATCTTTTAAACCGACTTCATTAGAGCGCAAAGTCGACCCAAACGAAAATTATGAAAATCTCGAACATTCTCGAAATCATTAATTCAAAATCATACTCGTCTGAGAAAATTGTAATACTAGATGACGCCCGTCTATTGCGCCAAAATTTATTTAATGCACGGGAACCGTTCATTTTCTCAGGATAAAAAGTATCCAATGTCCTCTCCCGGGACTGAGTCCGAAGTATCTTCATACAAAATTTTAGCAAAATCGGTTCCAACACTGGAAAACCTCCGAGTCAAGAACTACGCTCTACCACTGGACCACGGAGGCATTGAAGCACACACTGGTGTCCAGGGTAGGCGTTCGATGAACGTATGCGCAGCGCAGACGCCGCGACAACGCGGCGCGTGTGTCGCGTTGTCGCCGCTTCTCTACTAAAACAATCAGTACACGGCGCTAGCGCATAGCGCCGTGTACTGATTGTTCTTGAAGAAATTGTGTAACGTCTGCGCTGCGTTAGCGCAGCGTTTAATTAATTCTGCAGAGGAAACGTTGTCGCGGCGTCTGCGTTGCGCATACGTTCATCGAACGCCTACGCTGGACAAACGCTTATAGTGTGAAAGCAGCCTTAGAGTACATACCTAATGTTTAATTACATTGTGCTCACTGCTCGTACATCAAAGTCATCCACCGGCTATTTCATTAAGAGCACATGTGAATGAACTCCTACATAACACTCGTATCAACTAATAACTTAGTACAAAAAAAAAACATTTAAAAACAGTATGGCCCCTAAATTAAACAAACTACTTAATTGATACTATAAAATTTTAGTATTTTATTTTAACATGCTACCAGTTATTTTTAGTGATTAAATAAAAAAGTGATTATGCACTGGATAATACAGTATGTATGAAAAAGTTGTTGCCCTCTACTCGTTTGGTTTTTTATGTTGGAACCGTGAATTTTCATGGAAAAAAATCATCCTTTTTTTAATTATTTATTTATTTTAAGTCGCTTAAAACATCGAATGTCATTAGCGACTACAAGTAATAACAATATTTTTATATTAAATCACAGAATAATATTCAGTTAGCCTTAAAAATTTTACAGTGTTTTCCCAATCTAATAAACAGTATTTTAATGTAGTTTGAAATTTTACACTAGTTCTTTCTGGATTGAACATAGGACAATCAATAAGCAAATGTTTTACAGTCAATTCACAATCACATCTTAAACATTTGCTCTTAGGGGCTTTAGTAATTAGGTGAATGTGTGTAGCATAAAATGTCCTATTCTTAGTCTATTTATAACTATTTCATCTCTTCTTTTGTTAAATTTATAGGTACGTTTTTCAAAAAATGATTCTCTTATTTCGTATAAATAACTATTATTATTTGTAACCCAATAGCTGTTTCATAATTTTTTAATATTTAACCGGAAATATTTTTTAAGATCAGAAACATTAGACGTTAACAAACTACACTCATTTAAATTTGTAGCCTCCTTAGCTTGAGCGTCTGCTTTTTCGTTCCTCGGAATGCCCGTGTCTAGGAATCCAAATAATTTCTATACAAAAGTTATTACTTATTAGATTTAGTAGGTTTTCTTTTATAGTATTAATTAAGGGATCAATATTTTTGTTATTGAATAATGCAGTTAAATACGACAGTGAATCAGAAAAGATTACATATTTTCTTGAAACCGTAGGAGTAATTCTTATAATCTCCAAACATTTTAGGATAGCGATGGCCTCACAAGTAAATATAGAACTATAATCAGGCAGTCTATATTTGTAATTACAATTTTCTGAAACGACTGCACAGCCTGTTTTGTTATTAAAAATAGATCCATCAGTATAAAACATTGTATAATCTGAATATTTCTCCGTAAGTTCATAATAATAGTTCCTATAAATATAATCAGGAGTAGAATCACGAGGATATTTTTCAGCTAGATCTACATTTATTTTAAGTACATTTCTATCCCAAGGTGGTAGTTTATAAGGAAAATGACGTGTAAATAATGGAGGTAAGTCTAATTTAATTTCGTGTAAATAGTTTTTAACCCTTAGTCTTAGGGGAACAGCAAGAGAAGGCCGTAAACTAAATTCTATATCTGACAATAAAGACAATGGAGGTAAGTCTAATTTAATTTCGTGTAAATAGTTTTTAACCCTTAGTCTTAGGGGAACAGCAAGAGAAGGCCGTAAACTAAATTCTATATCTAACAATAAAGCAGATTTTAAAAAGAGAGAATCTATATTACTCGTACAAAATTCCATGTTTAAAATCGAGGGAGGTGCCTTAGTGTGTTTGCTCTTGCCCCGAGCATATTGGATCGCAGTTTTGCCCTCCCCAGAATACGAGGGGCAGCCTGGACGTCCACGTTCAGTTCCAGGGGTGCCTGAGCATGGACGTCCAGAGAGGGATTCTCCAACGCAGTCAAAAAAGCAGTGACAAACAATCTGTTACCCCTCCTGGGGTAACAGATTGTTTTTCAACTGCGGCATTTCTAGGGGGGTAGGGGATTGGGCCTCCGGTAAACTCACTCACTCGGCGAAACACAGCGCTTATTAATTTAAACACAATTTTTTTTTGCTTTAAATTTTTTTTTTGGTAAATTTAAGTACTACTAAATATTTAAACACTAAAAAATAGAGTAATACACTAAAAAATATATAAATAAATAGTAAATTTACTACAAAATATTTAAATACTAAAAAATATTTTTTAGAGTTTAAATATTTTGTAGTAAATTTTTTGTGTTTAAATATTAAGTGTTTAAATATTAAGTACTAAATTTACTAAAAAAAAATTAAAAACATTAAATTTTTTAATGTTTAAACATTTTGAAGTAAATTTTTGTGCAGGAACCTAGATAATTACTATTTTGAACTGAAAAACAAATCAAACATATTAAATATTTTCGTATGAGAAAATGATTTTGGAATTACGTATGTATTTGAGAATTTCGAGGGTACCCGGCCCCTTAAGGAAAAAACATCCTTTATTAAGTATAATAAGTAATAACGTTATACTTAACGTGACCATTTATTTTATTTGTCAGAGCAAGACATCTCCGGAATACCCCCCCATAATAATTAAATATTTATAAGTTATTTTCATTTTATTAAAGTATAGAGGCAAACATTTGAGTAGGTACTTTGTGAATATTTCAAGTGCCTGTCTGTTGTACCTATCTTTTTTTTTTTTTTCAGGAGGGGAAACCTATCTACCATAATATTATTAATATTGACATTATTGCCTCAGCATTTCGAACATAAAAATACTTTTAAATTGTCGTTTGGTCTGTTTGCGAAAGCGGGACAATTTCAGCCTCGCGGGGGACAGCGGGACAGACTGCCTGAAAGCGGGACTGTCCCGCCCAAAGCGGGACGTATGGTCACCTTAGTTATACTACCACTTCCAAGTTATCTTAATTAATTTAAATTGCACCCCGACGTCAGTGTCCTGATTACTGATTAGTGATTAAACTAATATTATGTAAAAATTCGTGACGCACACAGTAGTTTATGTACCAACTACCAAGGTAAAAGTTAGTAAAGTATAGGTAAGTATTTGAATAAACAACAATAAGCAGAATATTTTAGCAATTCTACGTACCTACTCGTACTTGCTGCACTGTGTTCGAATTTGAATGTTCGAAAATATTTTTGTCTGAGCGATAATAAAATATTATGTTTATTGCTAAGTTAAAGGCAATATGGCTGAGATCAATATTTGTTCAAAATGCCTACTAACTGAGCTAAGTTGTTTTGAGTAATTCTTATATTACTGTACTCGGCGAAACATGGCTGATGGCGGTAGCGGTCATTGACTCCCTGTCAAAAACTTGTCATTTTCTACACAAAGCCACGATTGACAACATCTGACACTTCATCGCGGTTTATATAGAAAATGACAAGTTTGTGACAGGGAGTCAATGACCGCTACCGCCATGTTTCGCCGAGTAGGTACAGATAACTATTTAAAGTATCATTTAACATAATATTATTATTAAAACATATTATTATTATTAAAAGATACTTTCTTAACGATTTTCTTATGAATTTAAAGGTACATATTCGTTTTAAATATTTGAAATATAAAATAGTTTAAGGAGACACTGGGAAATAGAAATTGTAAAAAGGGTAAGTACGAAAAATATTTAAAATTTTGCAGGAAGTATTTGCCATCACGTTGCATCGGAAAGTAAAAGAACGTAGCAATAAAAATAATAGGTATTTTTTTTACTTTTAACTTTTAAAAATTCTATGCAAACTTGACCTATTTAAAGCTACGGAATTTGCACCTGTACTTGTGAAAAACTCAGTTGTTTCTTACAAGGGTTTGAGATGCATTTTCGTTTACCGCATTTACTATTTAACGTTACGGCGCCGGATCGGTGCCGGACTGGTGCCGGGCTGGTAAATGGAAATGCGGCAAACTAATGTATTCCGCCATATGTGTTCAAACTTCTAATAGGTATGTCTGATTATCTTGTCCTTAATCACGTGAGACGGCTGCGAATACTTAGGTTGTGGAACTTGAAATTATACACCTACGAACTTTTCAAAGTTTTAACGAAGAATATGACATTATGAGTAATGACTGGAGACAATTTTGGAATAGTACTTTAAGTTGGTAGTAATTAATTTTGCTATAATAGCGAGCATCGAACGAGTCTTCTAGACTTCTGGAGAACTACACGTAGTCTCTACTATAATATGCTGATCAGGTAGTGCTTAGTTGTTGTTAATTATTGTAATTGGGATAACCCGTTATAATTAACTTTAATAAATAAATACATTAATTATTTAATACTCTATGCCAATCGTTCTAAAAGTGTTCTCCGCGAAGCGCTGGAGCTCCGCCAATGCTTTGTAGAGACTAAAGAGTCCACGAGCGATATCTACATAAATTATTGTTTTTAGAAATTAAATCCTTAGACACTGAATTGGAGACAATTCATTCAAAGACAAAATATATTTTTTTTAGTGGTCCGTCGAAAATTTCAGTTCTTAAATCCACTACAAAAAGTTTGCAAACCACTGCTCTACGCAGTAGCCTATACTAAACCCAATAACGCCTCCGTCTGATATAATCACCAGAATGTTTGACTTAAAAAAATAGCATTAATTATAATATTTAAATGTAGGATAGGCTACATGTACTGAAATCGGTTAAAAATCATAAATATTAGTAGCCCAATGTTAATACAACTTTACTTCCAAGGTAGAGACTAAAGGGTCAAAAAACAATATTCAAATCACGATAAATTGGAACATTTCATGTTCGTAGAAGGAGCTTATTATATTTTATTACATTTGTTTTCAACTTCTTAGACCGACATTATTAGAATACCAAATATTCCGTAAATTCTTTACTTGTCTACATAAAATATGAAAAAGTCTATTCATAATATGGGCACTTAAAAGGTTTAGGCTTGCCATTAATTTGTTAGTACTTTCCTACTTACGTCAATGCTTTTATAGCCAAGCTAAAAATTCAACTACACTGATTTGCAAGGCTGTTTTGGCGTGTGGCTTGAATCACTAATCATGTCTCTATCTAAAATAAAATAAAATAAAAATTGTTTTATTTCTGAATAGATTTGTAGCAAATGCTTTCAGAATGTTGATACTACTGGTGCCTACCACCGGTTCGGGAACTATCCCGGCGAGAAGAACCGGCGTAAGAAACTCGCCGGGGTCCCACTTTTTACCAAAAAAGTGAGAAAAAAATTAATCTTTTAAAATAAAATTTACAATTGTAACTTAAAATTATATAATGTCAATATCCATATATAATTGTAAGTCATATAACATGTTTAAGTGGCCTTGCAAGCAGCCATCCTACTCCCAAGATGTGCCATCGTTTATGAAATCATTGACCTTATAATAGGCTTCGGCACAGAAACGTTCTTTGACTACTTTTTTAAATTTATTAATCGAAAGATTTTGAACGTTTTTTGGGATTTTATTATACAGGCGTATACATTGACCTTTAAAAGATTTACTAACTTTACTAAGTCTGATCATCGGCAAATCCAGCTTGTGCTTATTTCTGGTGTTCCTACAGTGAATGTCACTTTTAGCTTTAAATTTACTTATATTTTTTCTAACATATATTACATTATCCAAAATGTATTGAGAAGCAACAGTTAGAATACCAATTTCTTTAAATTTATCTCTCAGAGATTCAAAAGAAGACATTTCATAAATAGAACGTAAGGCTCGCTTCTGCAGCACAAATATTGTATTAATGTCGGCAGCGTTTCCCCATAAAAGGATTCCATATGACATTCTACTATGAAAATAACTAAAATATACTAATCGTGCCGTGTCTTCATCAGAAATTTCTCTGATTTTTTTTACTGCATAATATGCCGCAGAACTGAGCCTACCAGCAAGATTAACAATATGAGGACCCCACTGTAATTTACTATCAAGTGTTATACCTAAGAATACAGTGGTGTCTACCAAATTCATCTTCTCATCATTCAATAGTACATTGGTTTGGACTTGCCTAACATTAGGCAAAGTGAACTTTACACATTTAGTTTTACTGGAGTTTAAAAGTAAGTTATTAGCATTATACCAATGTACTATTTTTGAGAGAGCACTGTTTACCTCGTCGTAATTTGACTGTTGTCGCTTCACTTTAAAAATAAGTGAAGTGTCATCAGCAAAAAGTACTATCTCATTATCATTTTCCTTAACAAGGTAAGGTAAGTCATTTATATAGATGAGAAAAAGAAATGGGCCTAAAATAGATCCCTGTGGGACACCTTATTCTATTTTGGTTCCATTGGACCTGTTACCGTTTACTTCAACCCTTTGAGTCCTGTTTATAAGGTAATAAGTCAAGAGGCTAAGAGCTGAGTCCTTTATGCCATAGTGGCGCAATTTCCTGATCAATGTAGCATGATCCACACAATCGAAGGCTTTGGAGAGGTCGCAAAAGACACCTAGAGCATCCTGTGACTCCTCCCAAGCTTGAAATATACTACAAAGAAGACCTATACCAGCATCCGTTGTGGATCGACCCTTAGTAAATCCGTATTGATTGTCATGTAATAAATTGTTTGAATTAAAATGTACCAATAATTGTTTTAAAATTATTTTTTTAAAAATTTTACTAAGAGTTGGTAAAATCGATATAGGCCTATAATTTGTTGGATCAGATTTAATTCCCGCTTTAAACAATGGTACAATCTTACTGTGCTTCATTAAGTCAGGAAAAATACCACTCTTTATGCAGTCGTTGAAAATCATTGCAAGATGAGGAGCTATGATGTCAATTACAGATTTAATCATTTTTGTAGACATTCCCCAGAGATCAGTAGTATTTTTGATGTTTAAGCAGTTTAAATGTATCAATAATGTCTCTGGGGTTAATTTCCCTAAACTTAAAATTGACATCACATTCCTTTATATTATCTCTGAGTAGCTTTTCAGCAGCTTCAGGTGAGGAATTTAGATTTTTGGTAGTTGAGACCGGAATGTCAGCAAAGAATTTTTCAAAGACCGTCGCAACTTCTAGATTATTAGAAGTCTTTTTATTATCAAGAAATAGTTCAAAATCTGTGTCACGACAGGTGACGTTTCCAGTCTCATCAGCTATAACCTTCCATGTAGTTTTAATTTTATTTTTAGAGTTTTTAATTTTATTTTTTATATATGGAGTCTTAGCTGCTTTACAAACTTTTCTGAAGGTTTTAGAATAGTTTTTAACATATACTTTAAATGCTTCACTACTGTTGATAGACCTTTCATCATACAATTTAATTTATTCTATGGTCTCTATCATCTAAAATACCAGCTCTCAGCTCTCCTGCCATTGTTATTCAAGTCATTAATTTACATATGGCTGTGAAAGCATGGTGAAAACCAACGTTCTCGTTTTTTTAGGGTTCCATACCCAAAGGGTAAAAACGGGACCTTATTACTAAGACTTCGATGTCTGTCCGTGTATCCGTCTGTATGTCTATCTGTATGTCAAGGCTGTAACCTGTAATTCAAGAACGGTAATAGCTATAAGAGAGTTAATTGTCACAGATTATATATTTCTGTTGGCGCTATTACAATAGATACTAAAAACAAAATAAATTAAATATTTAGGGGGGCTCCCATACAACAAACGTGATTTTTCAAGCACTTTTTGTTCGGTATCAATGACGACAACAGATTGGCACCTGAAATATTCACAAAATTCTCAGATTTATTTAAATACTTTAATAATTAATAATACAATTTGAATAAAATTAATAATTAAGGAGGCTTCCATACAAAAATCACATGTTTTACTATTTTTGATTTATAATGGTACGGAACCCTTCATGCGTCGTCGTCGTCGTCGTGCGGGAGTCCAACTCGCACTTGGCCGATTTTTTAACAAAATATCCTTGTTTGTTTTAAAACAAAAATAACTTTTTCAAATAAATCAGTCGCAGATTCAGACTACTGAGAGCTTTAGATATTAAACTTATGACGGCACTCAGAAATATTCAATGATTAGGTGCTTAACTTCAGTTTTAAATTTTATTAGTTTTTACATAAACTCCATACATTTTCTGAAACATAAACTCTTAATTAAAATAAACTTGTAGAATTCTTCTATGGTAATCATTAATGACAAAATATGTCTCAAGGGTCAATTCAGACCGCATCGCGACGCGTAGATATGCATTTCTAAAATCTAAAGTATGGATTTGACAGTTTTGCAAGACGTCTCACGCAATTGAAATCTGTCAATTCAATACAAATTTTGAAATTCATCTAATTTATTGCGTTGAGGTCTGAATTAACCCTAAAGGCGAAACCGCACTAGTGCGACACAAGTCACGACTGTGACTTTTAAAACTGTCGTGTTACACTCATAAAGTTAATATACCTATCGGAATAGAGCAACAATCTCGAGCTGTCAAACGTAACCAAAATTGGTTTTCATCTGTGTGAAAAATATGTGTACGTATACACTTACACAAGCATGATTGAACATGAATTCTATGAGATTATATTGACAACGTGCGGCACGTGCCGACTGGACGTCAAAAAAAGAGTGCTGCTGTCATGTATCACACGTCTCTTTTTACCACGCGGTGTTACTGATAGTGGCATCTCGCTTGCTCAGGCCTTTGTTTCTCTATTCCGCTAGGTATATTAACTTTATGGTTACACTATACTCCACTCGGGCAGCTTGTCGCTAGCGGTCATTGACTTCCTGTCAAAAACTTGTCATTGTTCATTTTCCATATAAATGATTGACAATATCTGACACTTCATTGTCAATCGCAGTTTATATGGAAAATGACAAGATTTTGACAGGGAATCAATGACCGCTAGCGACAAGCTAGCCCGAGTGGGGTATAGTGCGGTAACTGCAAAGTTTTCTATTTAAACTGATGTTTGTAAGGGTCGATTCACACCGGAATGGCAGAGGCCGGCAGCGGCCGGCAAGAGCCGGCAGAGGCGCGGCGAGGCCGACAGAGGCGGCTCGCGTCGCCGCTTGTGGACGCTCGTGGCAGGTGGCGGCCGCGCGCCACCTCCGGAGCAGCGTGCCTTTCAGTTCAGATTCTACGTTCGGTTTCTCCTCAGTTTCCATTTTTTGTTTGCAATACGGTATTTTCGTTTAATTAATATAATTTCTGACACAACGTCGTATCCTGTCGCTAGAACACAGAAAACTAGCGCGTGCGGCGGGGGGAGCCGACGCAAGGAGAGCGCGGCACCTCGCGGCGCCTCGAGCAGTTTCCGCTGAAAACGCGCGGCCGTCCGCGGCGCCTCAAGCCCTTTTTGAAGTTATCAAGCGATACTAGTAGTTATACGTGTGTGAATAAAGTTTAAAATTATTTCACACTAAAAGTGCCTTTCGCGCCGCTGCCGGCCGCTGCCGTTCCGGTGTGAATCGGCCCTAAAACGTCAGATTCACGTTTGTACAACGTCAGTTCTATGGAAGTGAAGTGTCGCGCCATGTCGTGTCGCACTATAGTGCCAGTATATCAGCCTGTCTTCCGTAGCGGTCATTGACTTTTTTAGTCTAGGAGCTATATGAGAAATGATCGCACTGTATTTAGTTAACTTAAGAAAAAAAGTTAACTCTTCTAAAGACAAAGACATAATATTTAAGATTCATAGGCAAACCTCTTGGTAACTCTTAAGAATGATAATCTCAACTTCTTATGTTCGATTCTCATCGAGTATTATCGCTCTCAGACTAGAAATATCTGTCACTTGACACTTCATTCTCAATCGCGTTTTTAGGAGAATTCCTTAATACGAGAATAGTGTGGTATTACCTTATAAGTGCTACTGTGTTTACAGTATTGACTGATACTGACAATACATATTATGTATCTGATATCAATTATCAATATATTTATTTACTAGTTGTCCCGGCGAACTTCGAGTCACAGGTCACTTTAAAACCTTCCCTGGACTTCTACGAATATTTTAAGACTAAAATCAGCCCAATCCGTTCAGCCGTTTTCGAGTTTTAGCGCGACTAACACATTTGAAAATCCATTTTTATATATATAAGAAGATAGCTGTCCCGGTGAACTTCGTGTCACAGGTCACTTTAAAACCTTCCCTGGACTTCTACGAACATTTTAAGACTAAAATCAGCCCAATCCGTTCATCCGTTTTCGAGTTTTAGCGCGACTAACACATTTGAAAATCCATTTTTATATATAAGAAGATAGAAGATGTTTACTTACCCACGATATATTTCTGATGTTATTTTATAGGTAAGTATTATAATAATATTATCTCATATGGATAAAAGCCTCATTTGTGTGGTAGGTATTCATAAATATTTAAATGAAAGACGTCAAATAATATTTATTTTGCATTCAAATTACTATGGGTCTGGTGCGCTCGAACTTAATTTAATTATAATGACAAGATTAAAATTAACTTTGACACGTCGCGCGACGTCAATAATTAGATACAATTTTTATTAGGCACAGTACTAGCTGTTGCCCGCAACTTTGCCCGCGTGCATGTACTAGGTTATAATCATAGAGAAATTATTAAATTAGTCTATGTTACAATCATTATAAAATTGCTACCTACCTACGCGACCATAACTGCGAAAGTCACACTTTTTAAATTTCGAGGAGTTCCTTCAATACCTCATGGATCACATTATGAAATTTTCACAAACGGCGAAATAATTAAGTAGATATCAATTTCAATTCTGATCATTTCAATGCTAAAGATTAAAAATTAAACAATAAAAGTGTCATAATGTGGTTGTGAATTATAGTGTATGATGGTGGTGATCATAATGATTAATTGAATTAACATTGTGGCATGTGCTTCCAGTATTTTAAGCAACGCTAAAACCATAGCTACATCTATATCTATACTTATTATAAAACAAAGTCGCTTTTTTCCCCTCATGTCCCTTTGTTCCCTTTAATCTTTAAAACTACGCAACGGATTTTGATGATTATTTCAGTGTGAGATAGCCCATTTATCGAGGATAGTTATAGGCTATATTTTATTACGCTAAGACTAATAGGAGGGAAGAAATAGAGGAAAATGTGGAAAAACCGGGGAAATTATTTGAAAGGGCTAACTTGAATGCGCTAATCTCAGGAACTACTGGTCTGATTTGATAAATTCTTTCAGTGTTAGATAGCCCATTTATTGAGGAAGGCTATAGGCATAATTTTTTTTAGTGGCTATATATTTTATACCCGTGCGACGCCGGGGCAGGTCGCTAGTAATATTATAATATCTATAAGGAGTCAGGAGTTATATATATATATATATATATATAGTCATTGTCGTCGATACTTTGAGGATCCCAAAAGAATCATTATCAAGTCACCGTTTTTGTAAACATGGTACCTAATTCGGGTTTACAATATATACAATAAAAAAAAACTCCTCCATAAATACTTAGGTACATGTTATGTGTAACTAATAAGATCCCTATTTTAATGCCGTCACCAGCGATTTTGTTTCCCCAGTTTAGTGACTGGGTTTAAGCACCTTTTCTACTAAAATTTACAAAGTAACATTTTTATTTTTTAACTTTAACAACCAAAGCATTACTGGCACCGGGTACGGGTTGGCAACAAGGAAGAGAAGTTAAAATAACTCAAATTATTGAACAAATCTAATGTAATTAATAAGTTTGGTGCCCATTTCATCGACGCCTGTTAAAATTAATTGTTGATTAAACCAGCTACAATGCCCTTTGAGGTAATGAAAAAGAGGGTGCGATATTTACACAAACGATTAACATTACCAGGCGTTGGGAAATTGGCCCTCAACAAGTTACAATAGGCGCTTCCCTCGATCAAACTTTCCAATTAACACTTCGGATAATGTTTGGATAAAATAATTCAATAAGAAAAGCGATAATAGATTTCATGAAGTAATTTTAAGGTGACGCCTTGATAATTTGGCTGTAGCGATATCGATTTTTCTCAGCAATGACTAGAGCTAAGAAATTAAAGTTCATTAACAGTATTCATCATAATATTGTCTTTGTCTTTAAATTACCCATAGCATAACACTACGATTGGTCAACTTTTATAACACAGAATAATCAATCAAAAAGACCTCTGTTAAAAAAGGGATATTATTTAACAGAGGAGAGTGATTTAAGCTTCCAAAATTTTTAAATATTATATTGGTTCAAGCATATACACTTTAATTTGCCCATATGATTATATGAAATGTATTTATGGTTTTTAAATCACGCGATAAAACGCGCGTCGTCGCGTCGTCGCTATACGCCGTTTCCATTTTTGCTGTTAAATTGCTTCATCTATCTATCTAAAACATATCCAGCACGGTATTTTACTTTAACGCGGCGTCACCTTAACGTTCAAGTTATAGGAAATACGCTGAAAGATTTCCATTCAATTCGCTGCGTTTTTTCCGTCTTCTTCAACCTTTTGAAAACATAATTAATGACTTTTTTAATATGAAAAAAAAATCATTAAAAGACATAATTGTATATTAAACATGACACCCAAAAATTAAAACATTGTTTAACTATATACAGGGTGTAACAAAAATAAGTGATAATACTTTAGGGTGTGTACGTGTTCTTTGTAGAGAGTTCACTGTGAAAGTAGCAGCGCTGAAAGACCAATATTTTTTTTCACTTTTGAATGGGGAAAGTCGTGACGCTCGGGCCCTTGCCCATACAAAGTTACGCACTGTATAATATACACATACAACGAGTAAAATCCATACCTAGGTACTAATATTGTAATTATTGCCAAAGAGTGTCTGTCTGTTACCTCGTCACGTCCAACTGCTGAACCGAAAAATGTATGGTTCCCGCGCGATAAACGAATTTTGGCGCGACAAAGTTGCGGGCGTCATCTGGTAAGAAGTAAGTAGTATGTTACTAAAAGTTTTACAGCGTTGAACACGTCATATTAGGGTTAGTTACACCATCAGCTGTTACAGAAGGGCATTTTGTTAGATGGTCTGGAATGACCCAAATGTAGGGTTCTCGATAGCTTTACGCTAGATTTATAAATCGAACATATGCTAACGACAAATCATAACCTTTTTTGTAGACGAAATATGTTAAAGGATTGTACTTGACAAGGGACGCCTTTGAACCGATCGCACTTGACGTTTGATCTTAAAATTTTTATTGAAAATTGTTCTATAGGGTAATCCAGTGCATGATTTGGGTTGCTATACTTATAGTCCGGGTTCCCTAGAACATTTTTTTTATAACTATCAAGCTGGGCTACTTTTTCATACCATCAAGCTAGGGTACTGTACAATCAACAAAACTTGGTTGACAACGGAACCCTAACCAGATTTTTTTATATTGATAGGTGAATAATTATATAATTTAAGAGTAACATTGTCCTACAAGGAGAACAATTCATATTTTGAGATCAAATCAAAATATTAAATCCTTTCTATCTCTGTTAGGTACTGGCTCGGGAGCCAGGTACATTTTTGGTCAATTATTTCCTCCCGGGCAAAACATTGTAAAATGCTAGTATTTTAAAAGAAAAACATATTCAGCTGACCATAACACGGTGGATTATACGTCAGTTGGCTCCTTGAACATGAAAAAAAATATATTTGAAACAGTGAACTTATTTGTTATTCGTTGATGTGAAATGATTTCCTCTCAGCTAAAAATGTAAGTACGGTGATCGTTTTGAAGTGAAAACTTCTTTAGCGGCGTTGAGCACTTTTGTGGGATGGGTAAAAACTGTGAAACTCGCGTCAGATTCTCATGCTGATCGAAAAACCAAGGAAAAAACGTAGGACGGTTGGAGAGTAGTGTTGTAACATCGAAATCGATTAATCGAACAATCGATTGTTTTTTTTCGATTATGATGTCGATGTCGATGAGATGTCGATATTTTTTAATCTATTGTAAGGGTTTCGATTAATTAATTGAAACGATCGTTTTTTTTTTACCTTATTTATTTTGTATTTTTTTTTTTAAATCGATTTTCATAAAAAAATTGGTTGTAAAAATAATGCACAACGTTAATAATCAAGTTTTCACTTCTGCCGGCACTCCTTTTATATGCTACTATGAATGAAAATTATTAATGTCAGCTTGCTGTATCTCAGTGGAAAGTTTGCCAGCTGATACCTTGAAAGGTGTAACGTAACAGCATCTGTACCTACTAAAACTTCTTCATATTTGGGAGGCTGCCACTGCCCACCCCACCCACGGAGTCGCAGCTGATGGTCGCGAGTATTCATAGTATAAGTCCCTTATTCATTTTACGAAGTTTCGGTTTGGAGGGACTTGGTCATGAAAATCTGTCAGTGGCTCCAGGTCTATACCACTTTTGAGAAATTTCGCATCAAAAAAAATATTCTAGGCAATCCTGACTATTAGGGGGCGTCCACAAATTACGTGAGGTGCTTAGGGGGGGAAGGAGGTCGAGTCAAATCTCGGCAAATCTCACGTAATTTTTTCTCAAGGAAATTATACAATTAAGATCATTCTATTTTAAAATCGTTAAATACAATAATTAAGATCATTCACAAATTCGATCAAAAGAAAATCTACTGACTGATAAACCAAACGGGAAAACGGGAGGGGGGGTTGAATAAAATCTCACGAAATCTCACCAGGGGGAAAGGAGGGTCAAAAAATTAAAAGAAACACCTCACGTAATTTGTGGATGCCCCCTTAGCTATAAACAATTTCTCTTAATTTCGTGAAACATTATTCGTACTTTCTGCAAGTACATACAAATTAATAACTTAAAAGAATTTTAGACAAAAATCCTGGAATATGTTATTCTTGATCTACTTTCTAATTTAAGTACTGTTATAAAATATTTTTCATTCTATTATCTGATCGCTAAATACAATACTAATATTTCCTTTAGCTATGATTTTACAAAGTGTATGATTGTAGTAGTGCAAGTTATTTAATGATAGCGACTGAATAACACCCGTATTCACAACAATACTTCCCTAAGTTAACTGCCATTGCTATGCGAAGTAAGGGATTTCTCAGTGCGTTCCTTTTGACAAGCCTTTCAATTCATAAACAATACTCAAACGATACTTCGCTATGCGTACGCATAGCGTCGTATAGAGCTTTCTGATTGGTCCGTTTATGTTGCGTACTTCACTTCGTTGAAATGATACTTCATTTGGCATCTGTTATTCCATAATTAATTTTTTTTCGAACCCTTTTAAACAATACTCCTGTACCTGACCACTGATCAGTGACCATCTGTGAAAGAAACAAATATTGATGTGGGACCTAATATTTACTAAATAAGTAAATATAATAGCTAAGATAGTAATTATGTTGATCATTCTCAATGGGCTGTACGCAATAAACAGTCGAATATAAAAATTAATTCTTCCTACTTATTAGTAAATACCATACCTGAAAACTACCAGAAGAATAAAATATTAAAGCCACGAGCAATGGGGATTGTCCATTTTTATTAAATTTTGCTCATTACAAAAACATTTCGAGGAATAAGGTCAGTGATCGTTTTTCTGTATATAAACGAAAAAAATACCCATTAGTTACTTATATTTTTGAACAAATATGTTTGACCTTAGTTTGACCTTCAATGCGTTAAATTTGCAATAAATTCGAACAACATTACGTTTCGAACTTTTGGTAAGCTTCTCGTATCAGCTTTCACATAATGAGAACTTGCATTTGACGAACCAGCCATTATAAATAAGATTGATAGGAAAAAAAACATACTGCAGAGGTCAATTGGCCGCCGATGATGACGTCAGAGCGAAATTTTAAAAATTTATTGAGAAAAAACTAGCCAATGAATTTCAAAATTATTGAATTTATATTCTTAAAATACCCTATTTTAACGAAAAAAAATACAAAAAGTACATGTGATTTTTTTTGGACAATGCCCATTGGTAAATTAATGGCACTGGACGACCTGTGCAGTTAATTTGTCCATGATACCATTGATATGTTTATCAAATTCCTCTTCGCTGCTATAATCCATAAATTTTTGACGTGAGCTCGACACTATGCGTTGCGTAATATAGCTAGCTGGCTACCTTATCTGTGCGTTCCTTGGAAAGGACGCATAGTGATGAACGCCACTCAAGTATAATTGTCTATGACGCATAGTGATGAACGCCACTCAAGTATAATTGTCTATGACGCATAGTGATGAACGCCACTCAAGTATAATTGTCTATGACGCATAGTGATGAACGCCACTCAAGTATAATTCACGTCTGGACGCATAGTGATGAACGCCACTCAAGTATAATTGTCTATGACGCATAGTGATGAACGCCACTCAAGTATAATTGTCTATGACGCATAGTGATGAACGCCACTTAAGTATAATTGTCTATGACGCATAGTGATGAACGCCACTCAAGTATAATTGTCTATGACGCATAGTGATGAACGCCACTCAAGTATAATTCACGTCTGGACGCATAGTGATGAACGCCACTCAAGTTTAATTTACAAACATTACTATGAGGCCTCACAGTGCGAGCGGACGCATAGTATACTAAAAGCCTGTAGGCTTTTGGGATACTATGCGTCCGCTCGCACTGTGAGACCTCATAGTAATGTTTGTGAATACGGGTGTAAGTGTAACAGATATTTGTTGAAAAGCCCAGAAATATTCATAATTTCGAAAAATAAAACTATCGAGTCAAAATAAGTGAATCGTGTTTTCCGTTAGTCTCTCAATTTCATTTTAAAAGTCTATCGTCTTTCGGGATCGTAATACTTATTAGAAAACACAGCAAAATTTGACAGCTCGCTCTTAAATATTTGTAATATTGAAGGAGTTCTGTAATCAATTTAAAATAAATGTAATAACATAACATACTAAGTCAGTAGTGCCCAACTGGTATTGCTCCAAGGGCTATTTTAAAAATCCCGATAAGCCCATAAGTGATAAAAAGGAAACTAGATAATTTGGTTAATTGGTAACTTAGGTAGTTTGTTTATTTAATTTATTTGACCCACATTGTTCGCGGGCGCCTAGATAACAGGCCGCGGGCTACAAGGTGCCCGCGAGCTACCGGTTGGGCACCACTGTACTAAGTAATCGACTGCTAAGCTTCGTGTTGACCACATTTGAATGTATAATTAATTTGCGAATACCCGTGTTCCCAGCTCCTCATTCACACAAGGGTCCCCTTTATTCATTCCGCAAAATTAATTAACTTTTTTAGGTTATAATTCAAGGAAACTCATTTCGGCGCCCCGATAATACTTTGGTCCCTTCGAAAAGGGGTGAAAATATAAAAATGTTTGTCCCTTTTCCGTCGTTGCTGCGGCAGACATGAAAGACAACTTCAAAGCTAATCCGATATGCGGCTAACAAACGCAATAATACCGACAATAAAAACTTTCTCTTTTATTTTTATTTAATTTATATCTTCCGTTATAATTTTTTAACAAATTATTATTAAAGAAGAAAGACGATTCCACGAAAATATCTGATTATTTCCTACAGGAAGATTCATGTATCCAAAAGTAATTATTATTCCCTCGATTACCAATTCCAGGAAATCTTTGGGAACAAATATAATGACCACCAAAAAATGCTCTGATACCCTAAACTCATTGCCAAAAAAAGTTACTTAACACTAAAAAAATAAAGTCTAAAATACCAGCTATTTTTGTCACGACTACACTTCAAATTGTAGTCGAACACCAAATATAGTAAACTAGCTGTTTCCCGCGACTTCGTCCGCGTTATCATAGTATACCTATATAGACTTTCATTTAAACTTTCAACCCCTATTTCATCCCCTTGGGGGTAATATTTTCAAAAACGCTTAAACACGTATCCAATCATTTTTAATCAGTAGCCCAAACATAAAATTTCATGCTTCTAACTCCATTCTTTCACTTCCATTGAAACTTTCAACCCCAATTTCACCCCTTGGGGGAAGAATTTCCAAAAACGCTTAAATACGTATCCATTCATTTTTAATTAGTAAGCCAAAGATAAAGTTTCATGTTCCTAACTTAAGAAATGACGGACTTTCATTCAGACTTTCAAGGCCTATTTCACCCCCTTCGGGGTAAAATTTTCAAAATTCCTTCCTTAGTGGGTGTCTTCTTAATAAAAGAACCCTACTTACCAAATTTCATGGCTGTAACTTTAACAGTTTTTGCTCAGCGATGATGAATCAGTCAGTCAGTCAGGACATGTAATTTTATAAGTATAGATGATCACGAGCATGAGGCATGAGGCATGAACATGAGGCATGAGCATGCGGCATGAGCATGAGCATAAGGCATGACCATGAGGCATGAGCATGAGGCATGAGGCTTGAGCATGAGGCATAAGCATGAGGCATGAGCATGAGGCATGAGTATGAGGCATGAGCATGAGGCATGAGCATGAGGCATGAGGCATGAGCATGAGTCATGAGCATGAGGCATGAGGCTTGAGCATGAGGCATGGGCATAAGGCATGAGCATGAGGCATGAGCATGAGGCATGGGCATGAGGTATGAGCATGAGGCACGAACATGAGGCATGAGCATGAGGCATGAGCATGAGGCACGAGCATGAGGCACGAGCATGAGGCATGAGGCATGAGCATGAGGCATGAGCATGAGGCATGAGGCTTGAGCATGAGGCATGGGCATGAGGCATGAGGCATGAGCATGAGCATTAGGGATGAGCATGAGGCATGAGCATGAGGCATGAGCATGAGGCATGAGCATGAGGCATGAGCATGAGGCATGAGCATGAGGCATGAGCATGAGGCACGAGCATGAGGCATGAGCATGAGGCATGAGCATGAGGCACGAGCATGAGGCATGAGCATGACATGAGCGTGAGGCATGAGCATGAGGCATGAGCATGAGGCTTGAGCATGAGGCTTGAGCATGAGGCATGAGCATGAGGTATGAGCATGAGGCATGAGCATGAAACATGAGCATGAGGCATGAGGCATGAGCATTTTGGTGATCATTTACTATATTTCTTGGTTTTAAGATGTTTAATCTTTGGTGATCAATTTACATTAAAATGCTAGTATAATGTTGGGGATCATTTAATAATTTTGGTGATCAATTACTATTTTTGGTTTTAAGATGTTAAAATCTTTGGTTATCATTTTACATTAAAATGGTGGTCTTTATTTTGGTGATCGTTTACTATTTTTGTCTTTGAAATGTTACTATTTCTGGTGATCAGTTAATTATAAGCCGAAATCTTTTGCTGTCGCGGCCCATACGAGTGTGCGCCTTACTATACTTGAGGGATTATTAGAAACGTTATAAAAATGGATTTTCAATTGTGTCAGTGACGCTATAACTCGATAACGGCTCAACCGATTCTGAAAATTTTAGTGTTAAAATAATCCTTGAAGTCCAGGGAAGGTTTTTAAGTGACAAGAAGATAACCGGGACAGCTAGTTATATCTAAAACTAGTCAATTAAAAAAACAACTTGTTGTAATCTAGAAGTGCTGGCGGATGTGAAAACGAAACAGCCAACAGGCATACATATTCGTCGCACGGTAAAAAGAGGGATATTACTTCCAGTTGTCTTATTATGCTGCGCTGGCTGTCTGCTCTCCCGCTGACTTATGCTTAGCACAATCCTACGCATCAGTGACGGAGCGTCGAGTTGCGTAGGTTTGTGCTAAGCATTATGGTTTTTTTTCGAATTTTCGATGGACTAAAAACCAACAAAAAAAAACTGACCAACTAAAGATTTTTTTCATAATATCAATACTTCCATACTAATATTATAAATGCTAAAGTGTGTCTGTCTGTTACCTCTTCACGTCCAAACCATTGAACCAATTTTGATGAAATTTGGTACGGAGATACTTTGAGTCCCGGGAAAGGACATCTAAGGATACTTTTTATCCCGGAAAAACGGTTCGTGCGTGATAAACGAATTTTGGTGCAACGGAGTTGCGGGCGTCAACTAAGTACATAGTTATTATTAGTAAGTAATTTTGTTTCACATAATGATAACTTGCATTTGACGAACCAGCCATTATAAATAAGATTGAAAGGAAAAAAAACATACTGCAGAGGACATTTGGCCGCCGATGATGACGTCAGAGCGAAACTTTAAAAATTTATTGAGAAAAAACTATTTTTTTTTCGTTAATATAGGGTATTTTAAGAAGGGGGCAATACCGGTCCGTCCACGTTCGTGTCCCTGGGCGCCTGGGTACGCCATCCCGCCTTTTACACGGGATGAGGTACTCAGGATGGCAGAAAGCCGGTCTTTCTCTATTTTTCTCTCTTTTATATTAGCTTACTTGTTTTGTTCATTATATTATATTCGTTCCTTCTGTCTTTCACCATCTTTTCTTCTCTATTTTCCTTGTATTTATTCCTTCTCTACACTCTACAATTTTGTCTTGTTTGTGTGTGTGATTGATGATGGATGGGCCTCTTTACAGCCCCCAAGCCTACGCCCCGTCCCGCAATATGCTGCATGGCAAGTGGGTGACTTTGCCGCTAGGACGCTCTCTCTCTATTTTGTTGTTGGCCACGGGTTCCGCTCAACCCTAATGAGCACTCCTTTTGATAATGGAAGCACGCGAATTTGATAATGGTCTCCGGGTGGGTCTCAGAAATGGGGAATCCCACACCTCCGCCGCTGCCACGGTGGAGGTCTGCCCTTCGTACTACGGGGTGGGCACAAATTCGTTAGCTGGCGGGCGCAATGCCCGTTCAGTAACCGACGACTCTCGCACGAATGAGGACACTGATTTGCTCAATAATTTGGCTGCAACGACGAACACGGCGCACGTTAATCCGAGACCGGTGCACATAACCGCACCTGAAACGGGCTTAACGGCTACTCCCGGGGGCCCCTCTGCCCCCAAAACCGACGACCACAGGCCTCCAATACGGACCCCCATCGCTCAGCTAGAGCGATTGGCTGAATTAGAAGACGGCACACGGGTAGCAAGACCAATGCCCGTCAAGAGTAAGTTCTTTGGAACTGGAGAAGGAACCTCGGACGACCAAGAGAGCGGAAATGAAACCGCAGTCTCTCACAGTCGAGAAGAAGAAGAAGAAATAGAAAGATCGAAGAGACGCTTCCGGAAGAGGCGAGGAAGCGAAGTAGAGGAGTCCGACTCGGACAAAGGCAAGAACTCGGCCACCCCAAAGAACACCAAACGCGGCAGGGGCAGACCACCCACCACAGGATACGTGGGTGCGGCCAAGGCTAAGAAGGAGCATATCGCCCTTCAGCGGGAAGCCGAAACAGCGGTAGCCAAACAAGAGTTCATCGAAGAGACGAGGAGGCTCCCCGAGATGCGTTCGCAGCGTCTGTCGGTATCCTCCTATGCATCGGACGTGACGATGGGAGAGGATGACGTAGTCACTAGGGCGAAACTGGGCTCCCAAATAATTGAGAGCCTGGACTCCATCACCAAAGTAGCTAAAACGTCGAATAACTTGAGTGGACGTTACGTAAAGGCTCTGAAAGATGCCGCACTCGTCATTCGAGAGTCATGCGCGGCCCTCCTCAGTCATTCGACCTCTGACGAAACAAGAGCCCTGGAGACGGCTAACAAACGCCTCTCCAGAGAAGTCACGGATCTAAAAGAAGAGCTCGCGATCGTTAAACGCGAGCTCCTTAATTTGAGACCACAGGCTGCCTCTCCGGCTCCCCCGCCCAACATCGAAGAGATAATGGCGCGGGCGGTGCGGGAGGCGGTCTCTCTGTCTAACGCACGGCTGGACGCACGACTAGAGGCTTTGGAGACCCGTCTTCTTCCAGCCCCGCGTCTGCGCCCACCGCTTGCTGCGGACAAAAGAAACGAGACCGCTAGGTCTGCCCCAACATCTGCAGAACCACAGCAACAAAGGACTGAGCCAGAACCAGCGGTGTCAACACTGACGCCACCTCTGAACCCTGGTCCGGCTCAAAAGAAGAAAAGAAAGACGAAGAAGTCCGCAGCCGCTGTAGAGGCAGCTGAAGCAAGACTCGACGCTGCAACAACACCAGCAGCGCCAGGTCCCGCTCCTCCATCGGCGTGGACTGAAATAGTGAAGAGGAAAGGAAAGGTGCAGAAGAAGGAAGAGTCTGCGCCCAAGAGAGTGGGCAAGAAAAAGAAGAAGGGAAAGAAAGGTGGGAAGTTACGTGCCCCCAAGACTGCAGCGGTGGTTATCACACTGCAGGAGGGTGCTGTACAGCGCGGAGTGTCCTATAAGGAAGTGATGGACAAGGCCAAGAGACAGGTTGACCTGGTCGCACTAGAAATCCCCTCTGTCAAATTTAAACAGGCCATGACAGGAGCTCGAATGTATAAGATATCCGGCACGGCTTCCAAAGAAAAGGCGGACGTCCTCGCAAATAAACTGAGGGAGGTCATGGACGAGACAGAAGTCCACATCTCCAGACCCCAAAAGTGTGCAGAGCTGCGCATTTCAGGGCTGGATGACACGGCCACATCAGAGGAGATAGCAGAGGCCATCGCCAGACCTGGTGGTTGCGCCACCGAAGATGTAAAGGTTGGCGTGATTCGGCGTGAGCGGAATGGCCGCGGATCGGCCTGGGTGAAATGCCCTGTCGAAGTTGCGAACAAGGTCTCGGCGCCGAACACCAAGATCTACGTTGGGTGGACCGTGGTGCACGTGGTGCTTTTATCCCCACGCCCCATGCGTTGTTACAAGTGCCACGAGACTGGACACACCCGAGCGACCTGTCCGAAAGAGGTCGACCGCAGCCAGCTATGCTTCCGCTGTGGCCAGCCAGATCATTCAGCTGCGCAGTGCGAGAATGCACCACACTGCGCTCTTTGTGAGGCAAGCGGAAAACCGGCTGACCACAGCGTTGGCAGTAAGACCTGCGGCAAGCCTGCGTCGAAGAGGAAAAGGAGCTCGAAGACGAGCCAAGTGTCTCAAGAGTCCGCCACACAAACTATGGCGGGCACTGGAACCAGAGCGGCCCCGATGGAAGCCCAATAACGGCGACCCATCGCTTCTTGCAGGGCAATCTGAACCACTGCGCCCGGGCGCAGGACATCCTGGTTCAGAGCATGGCGCAGTGGTCGATTGACCTAGCCTTTCTGTCGGAGCCGTATCGCATCCTCTCTAGAAACGATTGGATTGGAGACGCGGATGGAACGGTCGCTCTGGTTCTTGGTCCAAGAATGTCTCCACCTCCTCCCGGGAGAACAACAAGAGGCAAAGGATTCGTAGTCACCAAGCTGGGGGCCCTCACTGTGGTGGCGGTTTACTTCTCCCCCAACAGACCCCTGGCCGATTTCGAGTCTTTTCTTCTCCGGCTGACCACCTTTATTGGCGGAGCATCAGGCCCGGTGATTGTGGCCGGAGACTTTAATGCGAAGTCAACGCATTGGGGCTCCCCGGCAACGAACGCAAGGGGTCGAGCGGTCGCTAGTTGGATGGCCTCCACAGGGCTTATAATGGCTAACCGGGGCACAGTAAACACGTGCGTCCGAAGACAGGGCGGGTCTATCGTCGACCTGACCCTAATAAGCTCAGATTTTGCCCGCCGCATCACCAACTGGCGGGTAGAGGAGGAAACGGAGACGCTCTCGGACCATCGGTTCATCCGCTTCGACATAAATGGACGCGCGTCGGAGCTGGGCCGCACAATCACGTCTGGCGGCGGCCCTAAATGGGCTTTGAGGCGTCTAGACCGTGACCTCCTCGAGGAGGCCACCATTGTCGCATCCTGGGCGCCACTACCTTCGGACGACCCTGCTGAGTGCGCGGAATGGCTGAACGAGGCAATGCGCAACGTTTGTGATGCTGCGATGCCACGAGTAGGCCCGTTCAAGCCGCGGCGCCAGACGTATTGGTGGCGCCCCGAACTATTCAATCTGCAGAAGGAATGCACAGCTGCACGACGACGCTATAAGCGTTACCGAAGACGGCGCAGAAGAGTCCAGCAAGAGGAGGACACCCTCTACGAGGTTTATAAAACAGCCTGCGCCGTACTTCGGGACGCCATACAAAAGGCGAAGAAAGACAGCTGGGATGAGTGGCTACAGACGCTCGAGGATGATCCATGGGGCAAGCCTTATAAATGGGTGCGCCAGAAACTCCGTCCCGCTGCTCCACCGTTGACGCAGATCCTCCAACCAGATCTCCGCAACAGGATCATCACGACCCTCTTCCCGTCTGGGGCCGTGAGCAATCTAACAGCGTCGATCCAACAAGAGGAAATCGCCGATGACGGGGAAGAGATCCCGCCAGTCACATCAGCGGAACTAGCGAAGGCGGTCCATAAAATGGGCCTCAAAAATACGGCACCCGGCCTCGACGGCATACCGGGACGAGCATGGGTCCTCGCAATGAAGGAGATGGAGCCGCAGGTACTTGCCACTTTGACCAACTGTTTGGTCCAGGGTAGAGTACCGCGGCGTTGGAAAACCGGAAAACTCGTGCTGTTGAGGAAAGCCGGACGGGCTGAAGATTAGCCGTCGGCCTACCGGCCTATCGTACTCCTAGATGAGATCGCCAAAATACTAGAGAGGATCTTGGCGGCGCGTCTCGTACAACATCTTGAGAGCGTCGGCCCCAATCTGAGCGAAAACCAATACGGGTTTCGCTCAGGGAGATCTACAATAGGAGCGGTGACGCGACTGCGTGATATGGTAGAGGAAGAGGTGTCCCGGGGTGGGGTTGTGTTGGTTGTGTCCTTGGACATTTCTAACGCCTTCAACTCCCTGCCCTGGTCAACCATCAAAGACGGACTCAGACGGCATGGCGTTCCGAGATACCTGCGCATCACCATCAGCGATTATCTCTCGGAACGCTCAGTGCAATTCCCGACTCAAGACGGCTGGGAGGAAGAAGAAGTTGACTGCGGCGTCCCACAGGGCTCAGCCCTGGGACCGGGCTTGTGGGACGTCGGTTACGACCCGGTGCTTTCGGGCCCCAATCTACCCGGCGTGGAAGAAGTATGTTACGCTGACGATACCTGCACCGTCACCCGTGCAAAAACATACAGAGAGGCCGTCATCCTTGCAACGGCAGGTGTCGCTCAGACCGTACGAAAGATCCGAGCTCTGGATTTAAAGGTGGCGCTGGAGAAGTCCGAAGCCATATGCTTTCACGGGCCAAGGAACTCTCCACCCCCCGGATTGGCGATTACAGTCGGTGGGACCCAGATTAACGTCACACCATCTATGACGTATCTGGGTCTCGTCCTAGACAGCCAATGGACATTTAAGGAGCATTTCAAGAAGCTCCAGACGAAGGTAGCGAAGTCCGCCGGAGCCTTGGCATCGTTGCTCCCGAACCTCGGGGGCCCGAGCCTTAGCTGCCGGCGATTGTATATGGGGGTCGTGCGCTCCATGGTAATGTATGGGGCGCCGATCTGGGCATACCATCTACAGCAAGAGAACCGGCTTGCATTGGGCAGACTACAAAGGATGATGACAACCCGAGCCGTCCGTGGCTACCGCACAATATCTAAAGATGCGGCATGCCTGCTCGCGGGAGCCATCCCTTGGGATTTAGACGCGCGCGCCTTCGCTGACGTTTTCTGGCGTTGCGCAGAAGCCCGCGCGGGGGGCAGCAACCCCCTACCGGACGTCGTACGTCAGTGGAGGAATGACGCTAGAGAGACGGCTATTGAAATGTGGAGGGAGCGGCTAGAGAACCCGCAAGTCAGCGTAGACTTGGTGCTGGCGATCCGCCCGGTATTCAAGGAATGGCTCGACAGAAAGACAGGAGCACTCTCGTTCCGCCTCACGCAGGTGCTGACCGGGCACGGGTGCTTCGGTCGGTACCTGTGTGAGATCGTCGGAAGGGAGGAAAATACACGCTGTCACCATTGTGACGCGGACAGGGATACGGCCGATCACACCGTGACGGCCTGTCCCGCCTGGACTGGACAACGCGCGGCCCTGACGGCCGCAATCGGACCTGACATCACGCTGCCAGCATTGGTGCGAGCCTTGCTGCGCAGCGACCCGGATTGGAAAGCGGTGGAAGACTTCGCCGAAGAAGTTATCTCCGCCAAAGAGGAGGCCGAGCGCATAAGAGAAAGGGAGGCGCTCGACCCCAGAAGACGGCCAAGGCGAAGACGTCGTGCCAACAATGGCGACAACAACGTCCCGCCATAACCGGGGTGCTCAGGGCGGCGATAAGGGGAAGCCGTCGCCCATTGCACTGAGTCCCCGAGAGGGTCGCGATGTGCAGTGTGCTCCTGCGCATCGCGACAAAACGCAGTGGAATGGCCTAGAAGCAAGCCCCCAGTGGGGCCTCTGCTCGGCCTGGGGAGCGAGTATAACGCTCCCATCGAGAAGAGTCTGCAGCCCACTAAGCAGACGTCCGCTGATGAAGTTGTGGTGTCGTACAGTTCCCGCGACTTCGTCAGGAAGCGGTGGCTAGGAGCACCGTAGAGTTTTAGTGGGTAGGGCCGCGGCACACACCATCTCCGCCCGCGGCGAGCCCCACATATCCGCAGTGGGAGTCCCCATCCCCTGCGGAATGCGTCACAGCATTTCTCTACGTAAAAAAAAAAAAAAAAAAAAGGGTATTTTAAGAATATACATTAAATAATTTTGAAATTCATTGGCTAGTTTTTTCTCAATAAATTTTTAAAGTTTCGCTCTGACGTCATCATCGGCGGCCCAATGTCCTCTGCAGTATGTTTTTTTTCCTTTCAATCTTATTTATAATGGCTGGTTCGTCAAATGCAAGTTATCATTATGTGGAAGCTGATACGAGAAGCTTACCAAAAGTTCGCAACGTAATGTTGGTCGAATTTATTGCTTATTTAACGCCATTGAAGGTCAAACTAAGGTTAAACATATTTGTTCAAAAATAAAAGTAACTAATGGGTATTTTTTTCTTTTATATACAGAAAAACGATCACTGACCTTATTCCTCGAAATGTTTTTGTAATGAGCAAAATTAAAAAAAAATGGACAATCCCCATTGGTACTCGAGAACTTACTTCTGTTAAGATTAGAATTAATCTAATCTTAACAAAAGTACAAGTTCTCGAGTCCCCGATTTATACACTTTGTTTATGTTTATGTTTGCTAATCTGAGTTGAAACTTTGTTACTTTGTCGAAATAACGCCAAAACTTGATCAACCAAATTGTTTACAACGCAATTACTAAACGAAGTTGATTTGATTTACTTATAATAGAAGTAAAAACATCAATACTTATTAATATTCCTATGCAAAATTAAAAAGTATTAAATAATTGTAATACCATATTAGTGGAACCTTTGGGTTCCGTATATGGAGTGTAGATAGTATCTACACTCCATATACGGAACTATCTACACTCCATAGTTCGTACCCTCCATAGTTCCGTGCCCAAAGGGTGAAAACGGGACCAGCTACATAAGCAGCTTCGCTGTATGTCCTTCTGTCTGTCTCCAGGCTATATCTCAAGATCAGTGATAGCTCTAGATTCTAGAAGGTTGAAATTTTCACTAATAATTATGTACATTTCTCATGCCGTTAGAACAAAAAAACTAAAAACAAAAGGACTCACATACAGCAAACGTGTCTTTTTTGGCCTTTTCTGCTCTATATCAATCATGGCTATATGACGCGGACGTAAGCAATTGAAATATTCACAGAATGCATTATTGAATTTAGTAAAATTTAAATTAAATAAATATTTAAGGGGGGCTCTCATACGAAAAACACAATTATTGCTTTATAATGGTACGGTTCTCTTAGGGCGCGGGTGCGACTTGCACTTGGCTGATTATTTAGGATTTGCATAAACCTCAACTATATCAATATTCATCCTCCTTGTCAGCTCCTCGACTTCACTTGAATGCGCTTAAGCGCAGTCAGGTGTATTAATTCTATGTGTATAACTACTTACCACAAAAGTTAATTGTACCTGGGTAGTTAGGTACCATAATTATAACATCTTCATATAATTACAGTTAATTAAGTAATTAACATTCGCCTATAATATTGAAACTAGCGGACTAGAGTAATAATAATAATTACTACACTTTAGACTATATGTTATTTTTCTGTATGTTTATTTTTTAGTTTATTAGTGTTGTGAAGCCAATCATTGGGATATCACTCAGACTCACACAGAATATCAGTGCAGCGGCCTCGCGTTTGCTGAGCTTGGGCAAATTTTTGGCATCACACAGCATTATAATTTATTTAAAGAAACTAGATCATAATAACTGTACCACCGAATACTGTTTAATTATTATGTTGTTTCGTGTGATGCTGAAAATAAAAGTATTTTTATTCTTATTCTTGTTCTTGTTCTTGTTCTTGTTCTTGTTCTTGTTCTTGTTCTTGTTCTTGTTCTTGTTCTTGTTCTTGTTCTTGTTCTTGTCCTTTTCCTTGTCATTCTCATTCTCATTCTTATTCTTATTCTATTGAGTTTAGAGCAGTAGTTCTAAAGGTCGTCCCCCGAGCAAACGATAAAACCCTATTATTTTTTCTTATTAGTTCAAAATTGTCCTAAAAAAAATTTAAAACGGGGAATATGTTGTCGATCTATTGACGTGTGTTTCAAATAAAAGTAATTTGTAAGTTGTAATTTTGTGTGTAGAAGCTGATATCATGAGTATAATAAACAAAAATAGAAAATTTAAACCGGGGAAAGGATTTTTTTTTAATATTTATGAACGCTTCACACCACGTCAGTCTGGCCCCGTGCTAAGTACCTGAAGGACTTGTGTTACAGGTACCAGACAACGGAAATATATTTAATACTATTATACTATACATATATTTAAGATTTTTATTATATCATACACATATTCAATGCACATGCCATGACCCAGGAACATTGAAAAACTTTTTGTTCCGTCGGCGGGATTCGAACCCGCGACCACCGGCTTGAGTTGCCACACACTAACCATTGAGCCACGGAGGTCGTCAATGTTGATATACTGAAGATTATTGCTGTATTTTTATTATGACTTTGTAGCTTTCAGATTATGCGTTTATAAGGCTTTAAATACGGCCAATTACGGAATCTTCGGAGGGAACGCCCTTAACCTCTTAGTCATGAGGGACCATTTTACCAAATGTTTGTCTAGCCGGGGACCACCCGATCGGTTTACCTACACTAAGGGTTTTTATAAAGAAAACAAGGACAACTTTTTATTTAGCACACTTTTCTTATTTGATAAAAATCGAATAGTTACAGATTTTAATTGATTATAGTAATATTTGTGACTGCATAGTCTGCATCTTTACTAATTTCTAAATTCTCACATATTATTAGGATGGCTTCGCGGACCACTTGGAATGCCTCCAGGGACCGCCAATGATCCGCGGACCACCGGCTAAGAACCACTGGTTTAGAGTGTAGAGACTAGAGAGTAAATAATAGTGTGTTATAGAAAGCGAATCTCCTCAACGGCGTAGGCTGTCTACGCCGTAGGCCGTCTACGCCGTAGCCCGTAGCCCGCTGGTACAACTTTCAGCGCTTACCTACGCTATTCCGTAGGATAATTCCTATTTCCTCCTTTGCTACGGGGAATCCTACCGTGGCTTAGTGGGACTCGTTGCATTTGAGAATAGTAGTGATGGTACTCCTTTATTTTCCCTTATAAGACAGGTTGTCTTTTCTAAATCTACGTTCTCTACACATTTTGACGAATTTTTATTAAATTCTTTACCAATTTCTAAAATATGACAGAAACCGCGAAGTAAAAATGCTTCTCCCGAAGGTACCTAATAATATATTGATTCGCATACAATACCCGGGGGTACATAATACATTGTTAAGTAATGTATCAGATTTCTTCCGGGCCATTTTACTACCCACCGCTAGGGACAATGAGGACAAAGCAGAAAATATTACTGACCTAAAAATATATTAATAGACTTTTATGGAATACTTACTAGGTATACTTATTTATTTATATTTAGAACGAAATTAATTTTAACTCAATTTAGATAAGTAAGTACAAGTAAATAACTTGCTACTTGTTTAACCAATAAGGCCATTCGCAGTTAAAAGCATACTTTGACGTAGCTGTATCGTATCTTAAGGCCGTCCCCCTAGCAAACGTGAAATGACCTTGGCCATACATTTGCCGCGTTGCCGAGATAGCGCCAAAACCCTATTATTTTTACTTATCTTAGTTCTAAATTGTCCTAAAAAAAATTTTAAACGGCGAATATGTAGTTTATGATATTGTCGATCTATTGGCGTGAGTTTCAAATAAAAGTAACTTGTAAATCCTAAGGAGATGCTGAATGTATGCTTGAATTTTAACAAATTGGTATTACTTTGGAAGCTGTTATCATGAGTATAAGAAACAAAAATAGAAAATTTAAAACGACAAAAGGAATGTTGATATACTTAAGATTATTGCTGTATTTTTATTATAACTTTGTAGCTTTCATTATGATTAGTAGATTATGAGTTTATAAGGTTTTAGATAGGTCAATTACGGAATCTCCGGACGGAACGCCCTTAAGTAAAAATTCTATAAGCTTTACCTAGATAGATATAGCTACTATTATATTTCATTATTACATACTAGATGACTTCTGTCATCATCTGATGATTCTTCTTTCGCGCGGGAACCGTACATTTTCCCGGGTATCAGTATCCTATGTCTTTTTCCGGGACTCAAAGTATCTCCATACCAAATTTCAGCAAAATCGATTCAGCGGTTTAGGCGTGAAGAGGTTATTAGACAGACAGACAGACACACTTTCGTATTAATAATACTATTTGTATGTGCAGCTCTAGCATTGTTTTGAAGTTCCAATAAATCAAGACAAGATTTATTACTACTCTCAAAAGTATACAGTGTTATACATTAGTATTCTTAATGTATTTCTGATCCTAAGACAACAACATAACAAAACACTTAGGGCTGCGAAAATAAAACTATCACGTATCTGACCTCTTTTATAGAGAATATTTTCACCGAAGCATAAATTGATATCCTCAGGAGGGAGACCGTAATAAATTGCAATTTTTTTGCTTTTCATCCTTTATTCTTTGTTGTATACAAGGTAAGTACTTACCAGATTGAGTAGGTATCTAAAGGTAGTCATGGAAAAGATAAATGTAGCAAACGACGACGTTTTCTCAAGAGTACAGTCCACGCGTCGAACATAATAACCTACCTCATGATTAATCATCTGGGGAAAAAAGGATTTTCCCAATATTTCCCCATATTTTTTTTAACAGAAAACACATTTAGAGAATGTATTTTGCTTTACATGTTACTCTGTCTAAATCCAAAAAATACCTTGATGTTGAGTTATTTCAATTATTGTTGAATCATTAAATCTATGAACGATCCGTGTTTTTTTTTTATATAATATTTTTTATTTTTAACTACCAATTATTACATTTTAAACCCGGCAAACGTTGCTTTGCCATAATATAATACTTTATATTATGGCAAAGCAACGTTTGCCGGGTTATTATTTTATTGAAGTGACTAAATAAGTATGTCGCCATGGAAACGTCGATCGCTATCCCGTCGCACAAACAATGGTCGCCGTCAGTCTCAGGTTGTAATAATTTACTATTATTTATTCAACAAATGCATTATCAATATATAAAGTACCCAGTAGCCGATTCTCAGACCTACTGAATATACATATAAAATTTGGTAAATATCAGTATCGCCGTTTCGGAGGAGTTCGTGGACTAACATTGTGACACGAGAATTTTATATATAAGATGTATTCTGTGCTTTTGGGTACATAATAATACTTAATAATCTTATTATCAACATTGGATGAGTATTTCCGTTAGAAATAAAAAGTAAATATTCGAGATTCATTCGTTATTCTCTACTGAGGCTAAAAAATTTATAAACTATCCTTAACGAAGGATATTATTTATTATTCACGAAGACCAGGGGCGTCTTTCCCTTAGGTGCAGGGTGTGCGTTGCACACGGGCGCCGCGGTCCTAGGGGCGCCAAGCGCCGCTCGCAAAGGAGCCCCAGTCGGCGCGCGTCCGCGTTGGCCGGCGCTTTAATGACCAACGTAAAAAGAACTCCAGTTTGCATAAATTTTCTGTACCATCCTCTTCTTATCTCTTCTTAGTTCTTATATTTGTCGAATTACAGCAAAGAAAGGCGCGCCATGAGCGGCTCGTCTTTTGCAATATAATAAACTTTATTTTTCAACGTGATATGAACCTTAAAATACATAAAATATATTTGGCGTCAAGATGGGCGTCAAAATGAGAGCTGCGCGACTCACGTCAGGCTGGACTTTTATTATGTGTCCGCGGATAAGCGCGGTTTTACCGCTAACCATGCACAAGATCACAAGCAAATGAACTCTTGACGTCGCCCTTGCGGTCGCACCGGGCGCCGAGCAGCCTACGCCCACCGTGCCTGGTATGGGACCTACGCCCACCATGGGATCTGCATATTAATTTGCTTTCCGCTCTCTTTATGCAGCCTCCGTTTGCGACATAACAGTTTCCGCTAATGCCGCTTCGCTAGCTAACGGTTCGATAGCAGCGTAGAATCCGCAGCGCTAAAACATGCTGCGGGCTTCTGAGCAGCTGTCTATTCCGTGCGCCTATGTGTTCCGCCCAAACAGAACTGCAGGACCCCTGTATAAAGCCGTCTGCAGGTGGGCCCTGGACCGCAGATTTTAGCAGAAGACAGTGCAGGGCAATGGCCATCTGGTAAAGAGAGAGACCAAACCCAAGTACTGCAATTTAGCGCCGATCGCCACACTCTCCTCCACATCTTTACGATGCGCAGTGGTGCTTTCGCGAGAGCGGTGCTTCCAGGGCCCATAGAAAAACATGGCCTATGTCTTTCGCAGTCGAAAAGACCACGGAGATGGGCCGCTCGCAGAATGCAATGGTAGCCGATGTTCCACAGAAGAAGGCCAAGATTAGACCCCTACCAGATCAGACCACCTCAAAGTCATTGGACTTTGTGGTGGTCTGGTCTTAAAAAAAGTATTAACTTTTAGGCAGTTTAAGGGTCTTACGGCTCACTTCATTTATATTTTATTCTGGTCATACACAGGTCATAGATGGCATTCATTATAAAAGGCTTTAAAATTTAAATGAATATATCAATGGGCGCTGCTGGTAAAGGAGAACTGTCAAAAATGACTTTTTGTATGAAAACAGCGTTAGTTCCTTTTCTCGCCACGTTAATTTAAAGCCTTGTCGAGCTGTATTCTCAATACAATCCCATACAACAAATGTGATTTTTTTGGCTATATAGTATTATCAATAAAGGCTACGGTCGGCTACACGTAGGCACTTGAAATATTCACAAAATACCAAATTGTATTTGTACATAAATAAACATTTAAGGGGCTCCCATAAAAACATAATTTTTCGCCTATCTTTGCTTTATAATCGTACGGAACCCTTCGTGCGCGAGTCCGATTCGCACTGGGCAATTTTTTTTTATTTAGAATTTTTGGTGTTTGCACCACCTGAAAATTTGACTAGGTCCAGTACTGGTCCCCAACCGATGGCCGGACAAACTGTACTCTGTACCCATTTCATTTGGACCGCGTGCTTGCTAGGGGGCGCTAGGGTAATATTTGCACACGGGCGCCTCATGAGCTAGAGACGGCCCTGACGAAGACCGAGGTAATAAAGGGCTGGGTAGACAATCAATCATTCTCTCAATTCTCAAATTAGTCTCAGATCCCACTGCAGAATTGTGCAGGTATCGAGTACACGCTTAAAACCACATTTTTACAAATATTTATGATAAGGAGAACATATTTCTACTGGGGTGCCAGTCCAAATGTGGCAACAACTAATATTAAAAAAATTTAAAAAAATTGAGTTTGCGGGATAAAATGTTTTCATCAGGTATTGAAAGCAAACATGGTACATTTCATGGCAATGAGTATAGAGATTTAGAAAAATCCGGTGTGCCATTGGGCACCCGGCCGCAACTCTGTTGTAACCAGGCGTGAACAGGTACGATTCCGATATATTTTTGCATCCATAACGTTTATTGATCTTTTATATATCATATGGAAGCTTATTTTCCTCTTATTATTATAATATAGGTGTGCCTAATTAAATCTGGCCGCAAATAAGGTGTGCCGGCTGTCAAAGATGGCTAACTATCGAAGGTTGAGGGAAAGGGAGATAGCGCGTAACATTACTAGTCTAACGAGGATAGTGATTGGACATCATGTTATATAATATGTCATTTCAAAGGGTATCATTAGTCCAGCGTACTTGTATAATGGAGGACAGTGGCGCATCGGCAATATCTCGAAAAATATATGACGCTAAGGAACGGCAACCCCCCTCTTCAATAACCCACAGACGCCCTGCGAAGCGCTCGTGCCCCAGGCCCCAGCTGCGCGCGCGCCATTTTGAATTGACAGATTAATGAAGATTTTTGCTCAAATATTTACGATATTTTGTAATTTTTGATGCGTAATCTTTTGAAGTCATGTATTTTTTTTCTAAATAAGCTTTTTGCTATCGAGTGCAACATAATATCAAGTTTGTTGTTGTTTTTGATAATATTATGATAATGCAGGAATTAACGATATTCGTATAACCCTGTTCCTATGCTTTGGGTTAAGTGTGCGCAGAAGCCTTGTCCCTTAATAGCGAACAGTATTCTGTACCACCGACTGCAAATTAGATTGAATGAAGCCTTTGTGGAGTCTGGTGGCAAAAACCGTGCACCAGCTACGCACATGGCACTTTTTTGTAATAAGTACCTAGAATCTACATGTATGACGAAGTAAATAAATAGTTTTAAGTGAAAATTATTGTTCTCATAATATTTTGATTTAAGACAATTTTGTTGATTAAGTACTATAAGTAACTATAAGTAGTTACAAATATTAAAATTATAAAAGAATGTTATTTAT
The DNA here is from genome assembly GCA_937595015.1 of Polyommatus icarus. NCBI lineage: Eukaryota > Metazoa > Arthropoda > Insecta > Lepidoptera > Lycaenidae > Polyommatus > Polyommatus icarus. The sequence continues at coordinate 21,365,820 of OW569323.1, read as the reverse complement.
GTTCTAAAATCTAAAATATATATTATTATTATATTTTGTTGTTGCGTACTCTTACCCTACAATATATACGTATAATTATTATTGTATTTATTTTACAGCAGCAACCCAGTGTACCAACTACCATCGACAATAGTTTAAGCTGTCACTAAAATGTCAATTGTCAAGAGAGTTTTGCCGGGATTGTGTTTTTATCAAAGATATGTTTTTATAATATTATTTTCCTAAAATTGTGTTAGCTGGGTTTTTAATGTGTAATATTGGTAGAATATTAACCATTAGATATTCGTGTTCATGAACAAGTGTAGGAAAGTGATGTAATATCCAGAAACGTGCTATTTTGTGTTCCCTCCAAAACTCCATCGAAAGTTTCAGTAAAGCGTCTACCACTTTACTGAATCGACCGACTTGACTCCTTGACTGTATTGACTTTTACTTAGACTTTGACTAGACTTTAGACCTGACTATACATGAAAACGATGATGAAAAACATAGAAATGGCTGTATGGGCAACGCTCCCTTTGCCTGTCCCGACCGGGACGAATTAAAAAAAAAATGTCAATTGTCAAATCATAATGCCACTTGTCAAATTTCTGTATTTGTGGTTGTGGTGATTCTTGTTTTGCAAGCTTGTTTCCAAGAGTTTAAGTAAAAATACAAGTTAATCGTGGTTTCTCAGGTGTTGATAATGTTCGGGAGCAACTAATTAATATCATAGTGAAAGTTTTTACGCGGTAAAGCGAGGGTACGCAAGTACTATGTCCTCTCATTTGACAGTTGAGATCCGTCACAGCGAAATCCCTGATATCGCTATGACAGGAGCAGACGCGGATTCTACCCAAACGCACGCTCACGAAGGTAAATAAATATTAGACACTATACAATATACATTATTTAAAAGTGAATACGATATGATCAAATCTCTAACCTAACCTAACAACTGAACTACACAAGTGCACTTGTGTATAGAAACCCACTGCTGTATCTGAACTTAATACAACGATATTATATATTCCTGGCATACTCTTATCACAATAAGCCTTTGAGAAGTATCTTAATTGTTGCCCACTTGGAGTTTGGTAGAGGAGCAATTAACAATCCAAAAATTTATATACAAAATTTTGTTTCTAGCTGGTTCAAGCGCAAACACAGATGATGCATCCTCAAGCAATGGAGCAACCTCTGCCAGTGGTGACGGGCACACCTCTAGACAGTCCAACTTACAGAGAATACAGCAACGGAAGCAGCAAATTTACAACTGGCCACATAACAAGAAACTACTCAAACTGGCAATTTACTCTATATGCCAAGTAAGTGTTTGTGAACTCAATTTGGGATAGCTAAAATAAAAAAAAGACTATTGATTACATGTTTTGTTTTATAGTACTTTTAAAGGCTTTGAAACTTTAAAAACAAACTGTGTGTGCAGTGGCGTAACTATAGGGTGGCAGGGCTGGCAAAATGCCATGGGCCCCCAAACCCAAAGAAATTTTTTATATACTGTTTTATTATTAACATGACAATTTTTACTCATAGGGCCCATCAATTTGCCATGGGCCCTGGATGTTATAGTTACACCACTGTGTGTGTGTTTTAAATGACATAAGGTATAGTGTATCTGTTTGGAATGCTTGAGTCTTGACTGTATTATTTTACTCACCATTTATAGATCTTACTCAGTATTCTTACATTTTAAAATATTTATTTATCTTGTAGACCCCAGAGTGTAACTGCACTGGTTGGAAGGCACCAACAACCCAACAAAATCCCAAGGAAAACATCCGTGCCGACAGTCAGTTAGCTGGAAACTTTTCTGAACCTTGCAGGCATTGCAAGCACACATTAGGTTGGTTCTAACTCATGTAAAACATTGCAAGGACAAGACAAGACACTGCTTACAATAATATTGTGTCTTGGAAATAAATTTCTTCGTCCTTATTTCAAGCTTTAATCATATAATTTTTTCAATACAGAAAAACATGTAACGCACCTACAAGGGATGCCCATTGCTGAAATAAATAGACTCCTAGGAGCTATAATTGATGCTGAAAATATCTTCATGTCTATGCACAGAGAGACTGATCATGACACTAAAAGAATCTACTGTTACTTATTTAAAGTAAGTTTTAATGTTACAACAATACATCTTGAATGTAAAAAAGGTATCAATGTTATTTTAAGATGTAAATTACTTAACTTGCAAGTTTAATTTTGTTTTATTTTTCAGCTTCTTCGTAAATGTATTCAAACTCACTCTCAGCCAAAAATAGAGGGGCCTCTTGGTCAGCCGCCATTTGAGAAGCCCTCGATAGCAAAAGCTATTACAAACTTTGTTCTGTATAAATTCAACTCTTTGCCACAAAGAGAATGGCAAACAATGTATGACTTAGCCAAAATGTTCCTACATTGCCTGAATCATTGGAATATTGATTCTCCTGGTATCAAAAAATTGGTAAGCTCAATGTTTCTATAATAGGCAAATATTATAATTTATATCTTTGTATATTAAAATATAAATTGAATAAAATTTTCAGGAAGTGTCAGACCCAGAAGAGTTGTCTACATACCAAATTAACTATACCAGGTATTGTTCTATTTTATCAAATCATAGTTAACTAAGTATCTTCCAAGATTGGTACTTCGTAGGGGTACGAAAGTGTTTCATTAACCCCAGACGAAAAAAGAGGGACATTATAAGTTTCATGTGTATTCTGTGTATCTTCAATTGTCATCTTAGCCGGCTGGTTTAAATAGTCAGTACTTTATAAATATGTCACTGAGAGTCGAAACAAACTTGTGTCTAAGGTGGAGAATTCATTGGAGAAGGTCTCTGAATGGGGTAGACGTAACTTGGTCCAATTCAACCCCGCCCAGACACAAGACTGCGCGTTCACCACTAAAAAGTCACCAATGGTCGTATATCCTCGTTTCGAGGGCACATCTTTAACCATCTCCCCTAGCATTGAGATACTTGGCGTCAACATATCGAGCGAAGTCCAGTTCCGATATCATCTAGAGGGTAAGGCCAAATTAGCCTCGAAGAAGCTTGGTGTTCTTAACATAGCGAGACAGTACTTCAGTCCGGACCAACGCTTGCAACTCTACAAGGCGCAGGTTCGGCCTCATATGGAATGTTGTTTTCATCTCTGGGCAGGGGCGCCAAAAATACCAACTGCTCCCTCTGGATCGTATCCAACGAAGGGCCGCTCGAATTGTTGACTGCCATAGTGTTTTGAACAGCTTAGACCCCTTGGAATTACGCCGAGATGTAGCTTCACTCTGCATCCTCTATCGGTTGTATCATGGGGAGTGCTCTGAGGAATTGTTCGGAATCATACTAACTGCAACTTTTCGCCATCGTCCCGCGCGAAAAACATACCATCCTCATCACCTTGATGAGTGGCAGTCTTCCACAGTGCGTTTTTCGCGTAACTTTCTGCCGCGCACTGTAAAACTCTGGAACGAACTGTCACCAGCAGTTTTTCCGGACCTATTATACGACCTGCAAACCTTCAAGAAAAGAGCGTATTCCCTCTTAAAAGGCCGGCAACGCACCTGCAGCTCTTCTGATGTTGCGAGTGTCCATGGGCGACGATAGTTGCTTACCATCAGGTGACCCGTTTGCTCGTTTGCCCCCTTATTTAATAAAAAAATTAAAATAAAAGATGCGACCGTCTCAAGACGCTGTTCGGCTCTGTGATTGGTCCAAATTTTGACAGCCAACCAATCACAGAGTCTGAACCGTGTCTTGAGACCGAGATGCATCTTGAGTACTGACTATTTAGTATCCACAGGGTGGACCGATTTTGATCTGATTTTATTTTGAAAGCTGACATGATCAAGAGTGTTCTTAGCTAAAATTTATCATCATCAGCTTGCTCACTACTCGAAAAATTAGTGTTTTTTTTTTAACAAAACCCCCAATTTTCCATGTCTGCCTTAGTAAACTTTGAATGTTTCTCATCAAAGGTGGCTAGTATTCTGCCACGTGCCGGCGTTCTGCGACGCGCTGCCGCACTTCGACACGACGCTGGTGTTCGGGCGGACGATGCTGCGCGCGGTGTTCAAGTCCGTGTGCCGGCAGCTCATGGACAAGTGCCACTTGGAGAGGGACCGCATGCCGCCGGAGAAGCGGGTCAGTGTTTATTTATTCATATAATGTGGAAAACTTTTTTTTATCTAGACAAAAAAAGGACTTTATCGTTTAAAAACGATAATGCCGTCTTATAAAGACGGTACTATACTAATTAATTAAAAATTGAAAATCAACAAATAACTCATTTTAAACATACTATGTAGTCCAGATATTATATCTCTTAATATGGAAAACTTACAGCTGAGTAATGTCAGTGGCAGTTTTATGTGTATAGTCCCACGGCGGAAGTTCGGTATGATTACGTCAGCAATCTCAAACGCATACAATATAACGCGACGGAATTTCGGCATGGTGTATCATCGGTAATTTAAAATACATTGCAGGCGGAATCATGCCGAATTTCCGCCGCGGAATTTCGGCATTGTGTGTTTAGACTAGGGTTGCTGAGGATTCCTCTTACGCTTCCTCATAATGAGGAAGTTCCGCAATATTTTGGGTTCCTCAACCGTTACCGCATCCTCATAAATAAAAAAAAATCCTCTTCCGCTATCGCTTCCTCAAAATTTGAGAGGAATTTATGAGGAATTTCACTGCCCATGCGCGTCGCGTATCCAATCATGGCAACGCACACGCCAGAGCGCGAGAATTGTATCATTCACTATCATCTTTTTTATGAGTGTGTGTGTTGTGTTTGTTACTGTGTGCCGAGTGCGAGTTTTTTGTTTCACATTCAACCGTGAACGCGTTAGGCGTTTACTAAGATTTTGTATGGGATTACTCACTGGGCTGGGCTCACTCCCGTAAGCAGGTGGCGCTGTACAAATCCCATACAAAATCTACGCTGCGTTGCACCAAAGGCGTGGTTAAAGTTAAAGTTTAGGTTAAAGTTAAATATGGCGTCCTTTTAGCTTTAACTTTAACCGGAAAATTTGACAGATGTCGTATGAGCTTATGGGGTGTTTGGACGCCATATTTAACTTTAACCAGAGATTTGACATTTTGCACTTGTCAAAGTTAAGTTAAGGTTAAAGTTACAGTTAAAGTTAGTTCGTGCAATCCACTCTTAGAGTGGGTTGCACGAACTAACTTTAACTTTTACCCCAATGCAAAATGTCAAATCTTTGGTTAAAGTTAAAAATGGACGCCATCAAGACGCCATATTTAACCATAACCATAGAGCAAGGTTTTAAATGCAGGTGGCGAAAAAAGGAACTAACGCTATCATCATACAAAAACGCCATTTTTGACAGTTCTCCTTTACCAGCAGCGCCCCCGCCCACGTTCATTTATAACCTTGTTGGACCAGCTGTCATCTGTCAATTTCTCCGGTCAAAGTTAAGGTTAAAGTTAAATGACGCCATATTTAACTATAACCATAACTTTAACTTTAACCACGCCTCTGGTGCAACCCACTCTTAGTAAACGCCAAACGCGTTCACGATCGAATGTGAAACAAAAAATTCACACTAGGCACACGAACTCCTTAACTGCTGGACCGATTTTGATGTTTCTTTATTGTGTGTTTCGAGAATGGTTTAGATTTTAGATGCATAGTTTGGTCCACTGGAAAATGCCATTTTAATTATTTTTGTGTATTGTTATGTACAGACAGGACAAAGGCTTTTGGGTTGGGTCCGCTAGTATTTATAATTTCCTAGCATCCTATTCCTCATCCGCTTCCTCATCCGCATCCTCTAAATTTGCGCGTGACAATTCCTCTTCCTCCTCCTCTTCCTCTTAATCACTCCTCACTCCTCACCTCAACAACCCTAGTTTAGACACTTAGAAAGCCAATTAAAAGTTTTAATTGGCTGTATTTATTATTGTATTGCCACATAATTCATTTGTACCTGACTATATCATAGTCACTATGGTGTAGATAAAATAAAGCTTTTGTTAGTCTATGTGTTCTACAATAATCTTGGTCGGTGTTATCACAAAATACATTTATACTCAACTATGCTGAAAACAAAATAAATGTTTTGACTTTCCGTTTCCTACTGAAGGGTCCAAAGTACAAGTCTAATTTTGATGTGTCCATAAATATCTCAAACACTCTGGTATCATAGGCTACAATAATTACCTACAATTTGCGTGATAAGGTAATACTTTTTTAATTTTAATTTATTTAAGAGACTGCAACAAATCATGAATCATCTTTTTTGACAGGTATTGGTTTTGAATCACTTCCCTATATTCTTGAGTCTACTAGAAGAAGAAATTTTCAACAGCGAGTCGCCGATATGGAACTTGGACTACAAACAAATGCCAACAGCTCAACTACAAGCTATTCTCGATAATAAGTCGCGTAAGTATTATACTATAACTCTTCCAAATATAATAGTAAATAAGAGCAACTTATTGGAACAATATTAAATGTATTTAATTTTTATTTTGATGTAGCGGGCAGACGCGGCGAGTTTGAACGAGTCACACCATCAGGGGAAAGCAAAGATGGCTTCACAACTGTATCACTCTCTTCCGGTAAGCATATTCAAAGTTTTTTATAGATTACCTCATAGTTTACTCGTGTGATACTTATTTTACACATCTTCCGCCATAGTATAAGAATGGTAAATAGAGTATAAACTTCTGTTTACTGTTGCCAGGTTCAATAAAGCAGGAAGGCGGCAAGCGCGTGGCGGAGTCTCGCAGCGACGCCGGCGGCAAGCGGCGGCGGCTTGACGACGCCGACGACGTCAGTGAGCGGACCGTCGCCGAGATCGTCGCCACCATCACCGACCCCAACTACATGTGCGGGCCCGACGTGAGTACACGCGCCGTCCCGCTCGCACACTAGCGTCGTCCCACTCGCACAGTAGTGCGGCCGCGGCGGCGGCTGGACGACGCCGACGACGTCAGCGAGCGGACCGTCGCCGAGATCGTCGCCACCATCACCGACCCCAACTACATGTGCGGGCCCGACGTGAGTACACGCGCCGTCCCGCTCGCACACTAGCGTCGTCCCACTCGCACAGTAGTGCGGCCGCGGCGGCGGCTGGACGACGCCGACGACGTCAGCGAGCGGACCGTCGCCGAGATCGTCGCCACCATCACCGACCCCAACTACATGTGCGGGCCCGACGTGAGTACACGCGCCGTCCCGCTCGCACACTAGCGTCGTCCCACTCGCACAGTAGTGCGGCCGCGGCGGCGGCTGGACGACGCCGACGACGTCAGTGAGCGGACCGTCGCCGAGATCGTCGCCACCATCACCGACCCCAACTACATGTACGGGCCCGACGTGAGTACACGCGCCGTCGCGCTCGCACACTAGCGTCGTCCCACTCGCACAGTAGTGCGGCCGCGGCGGCGGCTGGACGACGCCGACGACGTCAGCGAGCGGACCGTCGCCGAGATCGTCGCCACCATCACCGACCCCAACTACATGTGCGGGCCCGACGTGAGTACACGCGCCGTCGCGCTCGCACACTAGCGTCGTCCCACTCGCACAGTAGTGCGGCCGCGGCGGCGGCTGGACGACGCCGACGACGTCAGCGAGCGGACCGTCGCCGAGATCGTCGCCACCATCACCGACCCCAACTACATGTGCGGGCCCGACGTGAGTACACGCGCCGTCCCGCTCGCACACTAGCGTCGTCCCACTCGCACAGTAGTGCGGCCGCGGCGGCGGCTGGACGACGCCGACGACGTCAGCGAGCGGACCGTCGCCGAGATCGTCGCCACCATCACCGACCCCAACTACATGTGCGGGCCCGACGTGAGTACACGCGCCGTCCCGCTCGCACACTAGCGTCGTCCCACTCGCACAGTAGTGCGGCCGCGGCGGCGGCTGGACGACGCCGACGACGTCAGCGAGCGGACCGTCGCCGAGATCGTCGCCACCATCACCGACCCCAACTACATGTGCGGGCCTGACGTGAGTACACGCGCCGTCCCGCTCGCACACTAGCGTCGTCCCACTCGCACAGTAGTGCGGCCGCGGCGGCGGCTGGACGACGCCGACGACGTCAGCGAGCGGACCGTCGCCGAGATCGTCGCCACCATCACCGACCCCAACTACATGTGCGGGCCTGACGTGAGTACACGCGCCGTCCCGCTCGCACACTAGCGTCGTCCCACTCGCACAGTAGTGCGGCCGCGGCGGCGGCTGGACGACGCCGACGACGTCAGCGAGCGGACCGTCGCCGAGATCGTCGCCACCATCACCGACCCCAACTACATGTGCGGGCCCGACGTGAGTACACGCGCCGTCCCGCTCGCACACTAGCGTCGTCCCACTCGCACAGTAGTGCGGCCGCGGCGGCGGCTGGACGACGCCGACGACGTCAGCGAGCGGACCGTCGCCGAGATCGTCGCCACCATCACCGACCCCAACTACATGTGCGGGCCTGACGTGAGTACACGCGCCGTCCCGCTCGCACACTAGCGTCGTCCCACTCGCACAGTAGTGCGGCCGCGGCGGCGGCTGGACGACGCCGACGACGTCAGCGAGCGGACCGTCGCCGAGATCGTCGCCACCATCACCGACCCCAACTACATGTGTATCACACAGATTCAAGACATTACGTCGAGATAAGTGCTGCTTATACATCACGGCAATAAACCTGGATACAGCTTGAGATGAGCTCAAGCGCATCACACACGGTGAAGATAACATAATATTTTATCTTAAGATGCCCAAATATAAAATATTAAAGTATCTTAAGCTATCACACACGGCTAAGATACGATAATATTAAAAATATGTTTATTTCCTTACGAGTCTGCGTTGGTGCCACACGTATTCCTTGTTAGAGTTCTATATACAGGGTGATTGACTATGAGTGATAACTAATAACTGATACTGCCTTACTTCTTGATTTGTTAGACAGCTCCTCAGACGATGATTCTGATATAGAATGTGAAATGCAGATTGCAGTAGCACATTCCAAAAGGAGAAACATTTGGATAGAGCCTCACATAAAAAAGAACCTGCGGCGAATTTAACCTTTAGGGTCTACACAGACGGACTGCATTTCAACTGCAATCCAACTGCAAATTGCAGTTTGAATGCAGTTGACACGACTGCAATGCGACTGCAACAGAACTGCAAACCAAACACGCAGTCGGATTGCAGTTCAGTTGCAGTCGGCGTGCAGTCGTGTGAACTGTTTGGTTTGCAGTTCTATTGCAGTCGTGTCAACTGCATTCAAACTGCACTTGAACTGCAATTTACAGTTGGATTGCAGTTGAAATGCAGTCCGTCTGTGTAAACCCTTATCAATATCTGTCAACGCAGAAGTTTCAGGAGTATTTTAGAAATTCAAGAGAAACATTCATTTTGATTCATGAGTTTTTTTAAGCAATAATAATAATAAAGCAATAAATTATAAGTCAATTTTATTTAAAATTATCCGAAATGTTACTTTTTCCATCAAAATGTTACTTTCCGAATGAGAGTAGGTATGTAAGTTTCTAACATACAGCACTGGCAACACTGCATCTGATGAGCCCGCTGCGGGAGTTTTGGCGGGCATGTGAAAGATTGCTGTTGTGTTTTTGTATTATTTTCCTAAAATTGTGTTAGCTCGGTTTTTAATGTGTAATATTGGTAGAATATTAACCATTAGATATTCGTGTTCATGCACAAGTGTAGGAAAGTGATGTAATATCCAGAAACGTGCTATTTTGTGTTCCCTCCAAAACTCCATCGAAAGTTTCAGTAAAGCGTCTACCACTTTACTGAATCGACCGACTTGACTCCTTGACTGTATTGACTTTTACTTAGACTTTGACTAGACTTTAGACCTGACGATACATGAAAACGATGATGAAAAACATAGAAATGGCTGTATGGGCAACGCTCCCTTTGCCTGTTCCGACCGGGTCGAATTTAAAAAAAAATGAGCCCGCTGCTCGACACAAAAACACCCTGTACATATTTATATAGTATATTTCGCATCTTAAGATAACATATTAAGATGCGAAATATATATTTCCAAATCGCTCGGTATCTTAAGATACAAAATATAAAATATAAATTAACTTCGTCGTGTGTGATGGTTCATAGGATTTGTATGGTGAGCGATATTCTAAAATATGCTCTAAGATAATATATATTTGATATTATCTTCACCGTCTGTGATGCGCTTTAAGTACTACTTGAAATTTGAATGCTAAAATGCATTCTTTGGCTAAAAATGTTTTGCTCGCAGGCTTTTCCGTCAGCATGGCCAGAGGCGGAGTGGGCGACCGCCCACGACCTCGCGGTCTAAGGGGCCTCGCGCCCCTTAGACCACGAGGTATTTTTAAAGGATTTACAAGTTTTGATACTCAAATATTCATGAAAAAAGTTTTATAAATAAAAATTTGAGTATCAAAAAATTATTTCTCTCCAAAAATCCGTCTTCTTACGTCATCCATCAGGGGGCCTTATCTTGCCCAGATCTAATGTAGGTCTTGCCCCGCCACTGAGCATGGCACATAGCATCTTAGTGCAATCTCATTCATCTTTATAAACTTGAGTGCTATAAATTTATCTATAAAGGTCAGTAGGTATGACGAGATTCAATCTTGTGAGATAAGATTATCGACTTGTATTCTCATTGAGAGAAACTACAATTTAGATTCCTTTTGGCTGTAGCGTGTACTGTGTATATTCTTTTTGAGGTAAGCTCCTATATAAAACAAGTCCATAGTTTATTATACGATTAAGATAAGTATATAATTTTTAATGACTTTATTACCATCTAAGATTTTAAAAATCTATGAGCCGTCATAGTTATAATAAGACGTGTTTTAAGTAAAGTGTGTATGTTTTCAGGCTCTATTCCAAATGCAGGCGCCGAGAGATGAGGCGGCCAAGTTGGAGGAGCAGAGGAAGCTCATTGAGTTCCATGTCATCGGCAACTCCTTGACAGGGCCGGTTAATAAGCAGACCATGCTGTGGCTTATAGGTAATTTGGAGTATTATATTTACAAATTTTAGGATTACATGCTGGTATGTAATACATATTTGTAAGATTTAAGAATATGTATTTCTTTAAGCCATAAGACGTATGCTTTGTTTCCATTTAGAGTTTGACTAAATTTTTAATAAAATATTTTGTGAAATTCGACTTAAGCTGGTGAATATTACATGAAGTAATCCTTCTGTGATGTAATAATTTCAGGTTTACACAATGTGTTTTCACACCAGCTGCCCGAAATGACGAAGGAGTACATATCTCAGTTAGTTTTTGACCCGTAAGTACATATTTCAGTTTAAATAAGAAAAGATAATTTTAATTGCAAGTTACAATTTTATTCTTTGTTACAGTAAACACAAAACCCTGGCTCTCATCAAAGAAGGAAGACCGATAGGTGGAATTTGCTTTAGAACGTTTTATTCGCAGGTAAAACATTTTACACAATTCTTTTGAATAGAACTACTAGAATATTTAACTCCTTATATAAATTGTCTTTTCTAAAATTACCGAAAGTCTTTGGTCCATGCACTTACGCATGTTTACATAAATTGTTTTTCAAATTAATTTTTCTCCAAAATCATGTGACTTAATCATAATAAACACACTATCCATATTAAAACCTTGTCATTTAGGGTTTCAGCGAGATCGTGTTCTGCGCGGTGACGTCCAACGAGCAGGTGAAGGGCTACGGCACGCACCTCATGAACCACCTCAAGGACTACCACATACGGGCCAACATACTCCACTTCCTGACATTCGCTGACGAGTTCGCTATAGGTGAGAGAGAAGGATTTGAGTATTTGTACCATCGATGATTTTGATTCCTAGGCAGTTGACAGACCAAACTTCATTTGGTCGGATCATGTCAATTCAATGTTAATTATTGTGATCCGATCGGTGGGTTTAACGTAACGCGACCAAACTACAAAGGTCCCCCATCTGCCTATAGGAATCAACTTCTCTGATAGTACCACTTAATAACAGACCAGGTATGAAAGTTGCAGCGTCAGCTATGGCATTGGATGTCTGCGCCTTTTTCATTTATCCCGAGAGATCTTTATAAAGTGATACGCGACCTATCCATACTAATATTATAAATGCGAAAGTGTGTCTGTCTGTCTGTTACCTGTTCACGCCCGAACTGCTGAACCGATTTGGCTGAAATTTGGCACAGAGATACTTTGAGTCCCGGGAAAGGACATAACATACTTTTTATCCCGAAAAAAAAGGCGGTTGGAGAGTAGTGTTTTGTGTCGAACTCGAACTCGAACTCGACTGGAACTCAGTTGTCTGTAAAGTCGGTTTACTGACGATAGTTGAACGTGACAACGTCATAGCCTTAAATGGAACGCCTCAGAGCGAGGTAACGCCGCATATTGCGTGATGTTTTTTCGTGCGCGCAGCCCATATTGAATTATAAGACGTTGTCACGTCAAAAAATGTACGGTTCCCGCGCGATAAACTAATTTTGGCGCAACGGAGTTGCGGGCATCATCTAGTATTTTCATAAATAGTTTGTATATATCGAGGTCGTATTGGGCGTAACACAAGAAAAGTTTCTAATTGCCGTCCACAAGAGCGACAGAGCAGCCCGGTTAAGATCACAATATTATATTTCATGGCTACGTTAAAAAATGTAGGACGCTTAAAATTATCTACGTTTATGACACTTGATAATTATCTTAATTGAAGACGTGAGTTGAAGAACCAGATAAGTAACAGTGAAAAATTGCCATTTTTTGCATAAATGGAGGCGGAGAGGCCGGAAAATGGTTTGAAATTAAAAAACTCCGCATTTTATGTGTAGCCAGACATATTAGCTAGGTAATGAAGTAGCAAAGTTACAAGGTTTGTTAAAAACTCGGGGAAAAAAATGAGTAAATATCCGTATGTTACAAAATTATGCATTTAATACTTCAGGCTACTTCAAGAAGCAAGGTTTCAGCAAGGACATAGCGTTGCCCCGCGCGATGTACGGCGGATATATCAAGGACTATGAGGGAGCCACGCTCATGCACTGCGAGCTCAACCCCCGCATCGTGTATACTCAATTCACAGCTGTCATACGACGACAGAAGGAGGTAAGGTGGCAACAATATGTCTCCAATAGGATAGGCGCCTATCCTATTGCAGACATATTGTATTATTAATAATAATAATACATTCTATCCCAATAATATGTAACACCTACCGTTCAGGATAATGAAATACGGTGTTCAGTTAATAATTTATTATAGTGCAAATTACAATACAACAATGATATTATGCCCGGTAGGTGAGACACAAATTTATAAAACGTGGTACAGTGCCTACTTGCTCGTCACTAAGGAGTGTACGGCTACTCCCCTGGTACAACCGTGGAAAAGGGGGGAACGGAGATCCGGAACAGCTAGGGCGCTGGAGGGATTCTGCTTCCACACGGTGACGACGGAGACAGCAGCAGAATGGACTCCCGAAGACGGTCACCCGCAGCGGAGACGAGGAACCAAACTCGGGGCAGGGTGGTTCCACTCGGAGCAGGGAACCCTGGAATTGATCGAGTCTCCGTCTCAATGCACTGTCCACGAAAGCTTCTGGCGGCCTATCCACGATTCCCCGAGAGGAGCGCCCACTACCTACAGTGGCAGCGGTATTGTCGTGGTAGGCCGTCAGGAAATAACAATTTACACAAAAAATGACCAAACAAGATATATTATTATATAATTTAACTATTACAATGTATTTTCAAGGGTTTCATCAAATAGGAACAAAGAAATTTACATTTAAGTACAAATAACGTCGGTAGGTGAATAAACTTTTTATCAACGAAATTTGGAAAATTTGTAAAAATATCTTTTTAAATTGCCATGAAACAAGTATCTAGAAATAGTTAATTACGATTAAGAATAATTAAACATATCTAATTACTTTTAAAGCTACATAAACGTGTACAAACAAAACTTACCCTAAGACGGGGATTTATCCGGCTTAATTATATATGAAGCTGGTACAATTTGACCTACTGGTCGATTACTTTATTATGGTTTATTTTTATGCAATTTTTAGGCAAATAAAAGTATCGGCAACGACGCGGTATACTGCTAATTATTGTACACGTCTAGGCCGGCCTGTAGTCTAGCGCAGAATGGCGGAGCGAGGTGACAACGGCGCTCGAGTCGTTAATGACCGCCTATTGTTCTAGAATCGAAGTACAGTCGAGAACAGAACTGTCAGTAATAAATTATTAAAATATATTATTTTTTTATATGGAAATTTATAAAATATAGGTGCAATGGCAAATCGATTGTTCGCTTTGTTTTAAACCTATTGTAATATTTAATAGTTAACTTAGACTACGTATAAATGACTTACTAAAACGCAAGTCATGTAACGTTCCGTTGCAAATATATTGTTGGGATAGATAGTTCCCATTCCCATTTCCCATTGGGATAGAATGGGAACTATTATTGCGTCATCGGGTACACCCAATGAGCCATCGAATTCTTCAACGAATCGAATTATTTACCATCGTTTGCTGTAAGGCACTGTTTTGATGCAAAAATTGTAGTTTTCCATTGTTTGCCGCTAGAGGCGCTGTCTTGCCATACAAATAGGACATAATAATATTATTGCAATGTTTTCACGCCAGAGGCAGCTACAGCATAGACGTTTCTCTCAAGTTACTCAACTTTTTAAAGTAGTGACAAAACTTGGATACAACACAAAGAAATTCTAACTTTATTATGTTTAAAATTTTCTATATTTGTCCGCAGATTGTAAAGAAGCTCATCGACATGCGACAAAAAGAGGTGCGGAAGATACACCCCGGACTCACGTGTTTCAAAGATGGCGTGCGCAGTATACCTGTAGAGAGCATACCTGGGGCGCGCGAGGCGGGCGTGCGGGCGACGCGTGCGGCCCCGCCCCCCACTGACTTTGATCCCGCCCCGCTGCGGCAGGTGCTTACTGCGGTGAGTGTTTTACTGTAGCTCTACCATGAGTTCAAGGCTGCGTTTCCACTGAAGCGGAGCAGAGCGGAGCTTAGCGGTGCCCGAATTGACCAATCGTGCTATTCCAGCGGAATGACAGCGAAGATTTCGAGCGTGGTGATTTGTCAATTCGGCACCGCTAAGCTCCGCTCCGCTTCAGTGGAAACGCAGCCTAAAGCTATAGTATTTATCGATACTCGATACCGACTAGGTAAATTTTTAGTATGGCGTTTTAGTTCCACGAGTGACCGCTAGAGGCGATGTAAAATTTGCCATACTAAAAATTTACGTAGTCGGTATCGAGTATCGATAAAAAAACTATAGCTTTAAAGTTATGGTAGAGCTACTGATGTGGGATAAGCAGAAGACGTGCAGAACTAACGAGTGCTAGAGCGAGGCAGTGTCGACGTTCGGATGTTTTACATTTACATACCTTCTTCTTTTGATGTAATTTATGAAATGTTTTTACGTTTTTCGTCGGACGCGATGTTTAGATGGAACGACGAACAGAAGATGAAGTGGAGCGGTGAATGTCACGCTATGTTGACATCATTTTGTATTGTGTTATCGCGCGTTGACGCATAAAATGTGTTAGAGCCAGTCCACACGGCGCGTTGCGTCAACGTTGCGTCGACGTAGCGCTGCCGTTGCATTGTTTTACGTACAAATAACCAAGTCTGCTTCGTAATAACGCTGCGATGACGCAGCTCCCGTGTGGCCGGCGATGCGTCAAACGGCAGCGCTGCGTTGACGCAACGCGTCGTGTGGACTGGCTCTTAGGGCGCATTTTCATTATGGCGTATTTTCACTGGTCGATAGGGCCCGCATGCGGGGTGCGGAAGAAAAGCATGGCACGACCAATGACAATACGTCATTAGTTGTCTTAGACTCCCCGCATGCTGTATACCGTACGAGTTAACGACAAATGAAAATGCGCCCTTAGTCGTTAACTCGTGCGGTATACAGCATACGGGGAGTCTATGACAACTAATGGCGCATTTTGATTGGTCATGCTATGCATTTTAGAAATCTCCCGCACCCCGCATGCAGGCCCTATCGACCAGTGACAATGCGCCATTATTCCGTTTCGACGACGCAACTCAACGGAGCCATGTGGGTTCGAAAAATTGTTAGTTGGTATATGAAAAAAATAAAAGTGACTTAACTGTTTTATTTCAGGTGAAAAACCACGCAGCGGCGTGGCCGTTCGTGAAGCCGGTGGACAAGGCCGAGGTGCCGGACTACTACGACCACATCAAGTATCCCATGGGTTAGTAGTTAACAACAAAGTCATTATACCTAGCCGCTAGCGCAATAGAAAAACATCCCGAGCTGTCAAACGAAACCAAAATTGAATTACATCTGTGTGTACAAATCTGTTTACGTGTGCCTGAAAATGATATTCCTACATACATTTTTCTTAGAGCTCAAATTGTCAACGTGCCGATAAGTGCAGACTGACTGTCAAAATAGATGAAAAAAGGTTTCTGCTTTCATGCTGATCACTATTCGTTAAATGGTTCACAAGGAACTTGGCGTGAATGTCATTTTATACGCAAAGCATGTCCAACAAGTGCCAATGTACAAGATGGCGGCATTTGGCCTCAGCCTCGAAATCAACGGGCAGCGGGGCGGTGCGTTGCAATGTATTGATTTGTATGGAACTGCCTCGACGCAAGCGGCGTGGCGAGCAGCGCGCGACGTTCTAGACGTCTCCCCGCGTTGCAACCACCACTCCCGCCCCGCTGTCCGCTGATTTCGAGGTTGAGGCCTTAGTTCCGATATTGCCCACACCCTGCGAATAATTAAAACTAAGGACGAGTAATGCTTTGCACAAACCTACGCGACCACGCGACTGCGAAGCGGCAGCGTCAATACAAAACACACATTTGACAAGTTGACAAGTTGTCAAATGTGTGTTTTGTATTGACGCTGCCGCTTCGCAGTCGCGTGCTCGCGTTAGTTTGTGCTAAGCATTACTCCGTCAAAAAACATGCTCCAAAATACTTGTCAAATAAAAT
The DNA here is from genome assembly GCA_937595015.1 of Polyommatus icarus. Lineage (NCBI taxonomy): Eukaryota > Metazoa > Arthropoda > Insecta > Lepidoptera > Lycaenidae > Polyommatus > Polyommatus icarus. Next base: position 21,348,827 of record OW569323.1, on the reverse strand, counting down.
CGGTTGTCTGTAAAGTCGGTTTACTGACGATAGTTGAACGTGACAACGTATGACGTTGTCACGTTCAACTATCCTTAACCCCTTAACCCTCGCTTCCGAATCTCTATAAATAGAAACAAACTTTTTCGACTGTAACCTAAAGTTATTTCGATATATTTCTTTCAAATGATTGTCTAAAAATATTTATAATGAGTAAAATAAACTATTCGCAATACAAAACGCTACCTACATACATTCGTGAAATCCAGTAAAATCTTCGAACAAAGCACAAGTCATACCTTGACACGTAGGAAATAGAGCACAATTTTGAATAGCCGAAATAATACAAATAGCTCACAGATTATTTATTTTTCATTCAGAGTGTGGTCAATGTATGGTATGGTCATAACTAACCAAACTTCTTCATATAATATAATCGAAACAAAGAGCGCGGCCCAGGTGAGCCTTACTGAGAGCTGTCAGCGAGGTAACGCCGCATGAACTGTCATGTTTTTCAGGCGAGCACCCCATATCGAATTATAAGACGTTATCACGTCAAAACTTGTGACAGTGCAAGATTGTTGCAATTTGGATGGAATTTTAAATAAAAAGATCCTATTATCACACTATTTCATCAATTATAAGAGTGAAAAATAAGAAAGTGGACAATAAAAACTGGAATAAGTGGTTAAAACAATGCTAAAAAGTGTTTTGCTAAAACAATAAAATATAATAATAAAAAATTGCGGGTGTCTAAACATTGGACTTTGGACTGTTAGTTCAACTCACTATAGTAAACAAGCAACCCGGAGCAGCTGCAAGTGAAAGACAATTGCGACATTTACGTCATCGCTCTAGTGGCGCAGGTGGACGATACTAATAACTCCAACCGAAGTCGTTGGATCGATCCTCACCGGGGGCCGTACAAAAATTTCTGAATAGCGAGAAGTTTTTCACGAGATCACTAGAATATTGATTCAACTCCGAAGATGGAAGAGGTTATGGCCGCTCTTCGAAAAATTCAAATGGATATAGACGAACAAAAAACGTATATACAAAATTGCACCGAAATAGTTACAGAAAAAATTACCGAGAGCGTCAACAAAATAATAAGTGAAAAATTTAAAGCATACGAACAAACTCAAGAAGAAATAAATAAAAGGGGGAGTTCCCCTTATTGTGGAAACCACTGCTTAGTAGATAGACGGATGTCGAAAGCTGCCGAAATCTGCCGAACGCAAAGGCCGATTGTGCTTCCTTGTCGCTCGTTCCGCGCTCTCGCTTGCACTTCAAGCCTTAAATGGAACGCCTCAGAGGTAACGCCGCATGAACTGTCATGTTTTTCGGGCGCTCACCCCATATCGAATTATAAGACGTTGTCACGTCAAAAAGTGTACCTTAGGTACGTAAGTGTACGTTTCAATACATTTGCAATATTTAGGTGGCCTTGAGCGGTATAAAGGCTGACGTTACATGACAGTTCGAAAGGAACCAAATTTTAAACGGTAATAGTATGGGAGTTACGTTTCCTTAGTTTTTATTATTCGTAGCCCACACCCCAATAGATCATAAAATTGTTTGATGTTACATAGATCTGCGCACGATGGGCGAGCGACTCAAGGCGCGGTACTACGTGTCGCGACGGCTGTTTGTGGCGGACATGACGCGCATCTTCACCAACTGCCGCCTCTACAACTCCCCCGAGACTGACTACTACCGGTGAGTGTGCGAGCGGGACGGAATGTGCTCCTGTCTCTACCTGTGTCGCAGCATGTTGGAGTCGTGGAGTGCAACATCACTGATTCGTGCCAGAGTATTGGAGAGTTAAGGTGATCGCACATTTATCAGCACGCATGTACCGAACGCGCCGCATTTTAAGCTCTGTTTAGACCAAACGAGCGAATGCTCATTCTAGTAAAGCTCTTTTCATGTAAACAAACAACGAGCATTCTTTCGTTGTTCTAGTGTGTTCGCCGCGTGTTCGGCGGTAAATAGGTATATGGATTGGAGTTATGAAAAATGTTTACAAATGATAGAATTATACCATAACAAAAGATGTTTATGGGATCCAACCTTTCATGACTATAAAAATAAATTAACTACTTATCGCTGACGAATGAGCAATGAGCATTCGCTCGTTTGGTCTAAACGGAGCTATATATGATTCTCATATATAGAGCAAAAATTCTTATTCTTGATGTTCTTCTTGATTCGATTGGTGTAAACAATTTAAAGTATGTTGTAACGAATTATAGTTTACACTAAACGAATACGAAATAATGTTCTTGTGCTGTTCTTGCTCTATGTTCTTTTGGTGTAAACCCACCTTTAGAATTCGTCGTATTAAATTATATGAAACATCTCATGTTCGTCCGCACCGTACGCGCCGCATTTCGTGTACTATGCGGTGCGTTAGACGCGTACACACGTCCGGTGCTGACAAATGTGCGATCAGCTTTATTCAGCCCTGACTTTGAAATTAAACTAGTTTTATGCGAAATACTCACATACGATTTTGCTCGATAGTTTTACTCCAAATCGAGCAAAAACCACCGTGTGGACCGCAAAACTCACAGCTCGAAGGCTGGCATCGAGTGGGCTCGATGTTTCCTTCGAACTTTCTCGACGCGAGCCGTCGAGCTTTACTCAAACGCGACGTGACTTAGAGTGGCGCGAATCGACCTTCTCCTTAGTTAAACAGACATCTTTTAGCTCGAACGGTTCGGTGAATAGTGAATACCTAACGGTGAGCTTACTCGATAGAGTAATGCTGAATGTATGGACCAAACCCCAAGCCGCGGGTTTTACTCGACGTGATTGCTCGATCGAGTAAAACTGAGTACTTAGCATAACACAGAAAAAAATATATATTATGCACATTGCACATTAGACGTGATACTGAATTTTGTTGCTACTTTAAGTTGTTGTTTGAAGATAGGCAAGTGGCAACTGTATTATTAATATCGAGTTGGTACTGTATTTTTGACGAAAACGTAAAGTTAAATTGTGCAGGAGCAATAAAGTAGCATCTTTAATCAAATTCGTCAGTCGTCTAGAGTCTAGACAATTCTTTACAATAAAATTCATTCTAATGATTCTATTTGATATTTGACGATTGCAGGTGCGCCAACACCCTTGAGAAGTATTTCCAGGCGAAGATGAAGGAGGCGGGGCTGTGGGACAAATGATCCAGGTACACCTTCGTCGAGCTCATCATGCGCGACCTCACTGACCCCGACCCTGGCCCGGCCCCCCGCCCCACACCTCACACCAGAGATGAATAAACGACAGCCCAATGAATAGGCAGTATAGGCCATGGCCTACACCAGCAGAGATGAGTAGATATAAGCTACGATAACATGGCGCGCCACTCCAATACAGTTTCAATGTGTGTAGTCACATCATTATGAAAGAGTTTGTATGTAGTAAGTATTCAACCAATCAACCAGGGGCCGTAGACAAAGTCCCTTTCGTTAAAAACGATGACGAAATTCTTTATCAAAATGTATGGGATTTGACATTAGTCTTCGCAAGCGAAATGTCATTTAGCGATGACTTATGTCAAACCGCATACATTTTGATAACGAATTTCGTCATCGTTTTTAACGAAAGATACTTTGTCTAAGGGGGCTGTACTCGTAATATTTCACTTAATGTCACTTACAAAGATTTGTTGGTCAAGTAATCATAACTAGCCTACCGCGCAAGACAACGCACTTCAAACGTTTTGACAACGCACTTCAAACATTTAGAATTTTGGAGGGGCGCGCCATGTTATCATAGTTTATCTCTAAACGACAGCTCTGTATATATATACAGGCTGTAATAAAACTAAGTGATAATACTTTAGGTTGTGTACGTATCTTGTAGTGAGTTCACTGTGAAAGTAGCAGCGCTGAAAGACCGAATTTTTTTTTTACTTTTGTATGGGCCCGAGCGTTACGAGTTTACCCATACAAAATAAAAAATAAATTTGGTCTTTCAGCGTTGCTACTTTCACAGTGAACTCTTTACAAAGAACACGTACACACGTAGTTTTGTTCCACCTTGTATAGGCTATGGCCTATAGGCGGCAACGTCCTATATAGCGTTCTAAGGGGGCGGCAGCGTCCTAGGATGGTGGCAGAGTTCGTACGTGGCCCGGATTTATATAAAAAATATAAATCCGGGCCAGGTGAACGTAAAAGATATAGTTGTGTGTAATGTTGAGTGACTGTGGAAAATGTAAACTTTTAAGTGTTAAAAAAATGTTGAAGGAAATGGTTGAAACTTTAAAACCCATGTGTGAGATGTTAATGTTATCTTATTGATATTCGGGTGAAAGGGTGCGTTAGTTTAAATGGAGTATGGACTGCTTTATGCTACTAGTGAGGAGAATCTTTTAAATATAGAAAAAGAATTGTAAAATATGCAAGTCCGTATTATAATGTTTTTGTTTAGCAGTAGTAATGTTCTAAAAAATTGTATTCAGCATGATTTACGAAACAAAATATGCTTATAAAAATAATTGTGCATAGAATTGTGACTTATGGTAATTTGTGTGTATTCTAGGTAAGATTTATGAAATCTATGTAATCAGGGTAACTCATATTAAAAGAAGAATTATGTCGGAGTGGAATATAAATGCGTAGAAAGTAAATGCATGGAAATTTAATGCTACTAGAAAAGTATAAGAAAATGCAGTAGGCAACATTAAAATGTTGGTTGCTACGTCAGGCCCAACGCTAAAACATGGGCGGATGCGGACGCGCGCGCCCATCTCATTTAGCGCTGCTAGTATAATTTTGATCTCGAGCGTGTACAGTTGTGTCGAGTAAATTACCATGGATTATTTACTAATTTATTATTTGGCAAAGACGTCAACATAAAATTTAGTTTGTTATTATTTTTAGCAATATTCCGCGAAATAAACTTCCACCTTTTAGTAAATGAGTGAGTGCACGCATAGGCATGCGTACAGCACCTCCCTCATCCCACACTGCCTATGCGTACACTCGCATGCAAGAACTTGCAAACACCACCACCACACAAGCAATAATGTTGGCAAATCCGTGCAAGGCCCCTCACCACCAGGGTGTGGGAGGACTGAGGAGGGAGTCTCATTTACTTAAAGGTGGAAGTTTATTTCGCGGAATATTGCTAAAAATAATAACAAACTAAATTTTAAGCTATGGATTTCCGCAAAGTAACGCCTGATTGCTTTTCGCAGTCGACATTGTTGACGTCTTTGTCAACAACGTCGACTGCGAAAAGCGTGCACCCGCGTCGTGTGCCCGCCGTCCGCCGCGCGTGTTTCAGTCCGTCGCCCGCGTCCGCGCTCCATCGCACGCGCCAGCGCTGCTCATACTATTTTTCATTATACACACACGAGCGTGCGCCCGCGCGAGTTTTAGCGTGCGCGCTTAAACTTCATAGTAATAATTCATTTATGGTTAGCACTTAGCATTTCTCATATTAAAATGATGTTAAAAATAATAAATTGTACTTTGAGTAATTATTAAGTAATAAATTGTACTTTAAGATCTCCTTTATTTAAAAATGGTCACATAATGTGATGAAGCTTCTTAGTGGTGAACCGATTTAGATAAACTTTGGAATGGAGGCACTTTTTCCTTGGAAATTGTTGTGTATAGCTATCCCGGTTAAATAGTAGTTTCTGGGCGAACAACATCTAAAGCTCCGTTTAGACCAAACGAGTGAATGCTCATTCTAGTAAAGCGTTGTTCATGTTCATGTTCTTGTTGATTCGATTGAAATAAATTAACTACTTATCGTTGACGAATGAGCAATGAGCATTCGCTCGTTTGGTCTAAACGGAGCTATATATGATTCTCATATATAGAGCAAAAATTCTTATTCTTGATGTTCTTCTTGATTCGATTGGTGTAAACGATCTAAAGTATGTTGTAACGAATTATAGTTTACACTAAACGAATACGAAAGAATGTTCTTGTGCTCTTCTTGCTCTATGTTCTTTTGGTGTAAACCCACCTTAAGGCTGCGTTTCCACTGAAGCGGAGCCAATTGACCAATCACCATGCTCGAAATCTTCGCTGTCATTCCGCTGGAATAGCACGATTGGTCAATCGGGCTCCGCTCCGCTTCAGTGGAAGCACTGCCTAACAAGTTAAAGATATTTGGGTTGCACAAATATGGACGTCTTACGTCTAGGAAAATTTATGGAAAGGGTGTATGTATGGAGTGCTAGTATAATTTGTATGGAACATAATGTTTCTTTATCTTTATTTAAAAATGTTTTACTCACTTCAACTTAGTTTTATGTATGTGTAAATATATTTATGGGAGCATTTTTATATTTAATTTAGAATTAAAATTGTTTAAATCCTATGATTTGTTTTTTTTTATCTCTTTACAGTAGGTTTTCCAAAAGTAACTGAGTGAACTTCTTTGCAAGAACGTTTTTTGTCCAATTCTTTTGCTTTATTCGTGATAAAACGTTTTGCCAACACAGTCCCACTTTTTGATAAACATTATTTCCTTGTGTTATTTGCCCTTCAGATTCATCTTGTTTACTTATTTTAAAATTATTATAATATAATATTATGCTGTAAATATTTTCATTACGGGGTATAAAGACCGAGCTCCCTTTTTTGCTGTGTTTTCTAATAAGTATTACGATCCCGGAAGACGATTGACACAAATGAAATTGAGATTTATTTAATCATTGTATATTTATCTGATACTTGCCTTTAGGGGGGTATTACATTATCATATATATTGGATCATTTATAGGATCATATATAGGATCTAATAAAAATGATCATTTGATCATATCTGCATATTACATTATCATTTATCATTGATCCTATTTTACGTCATATGTGGTTTCAATAGCCAATGGGGAGGGCTAACGCTGACAGGTATTGACATCAGTGTTACTAGATCTTAGAGAATTCGATTTGTCAAAAGACATCGTCATTTTTAATATGGCTTATTTTATGTTATTTCAGCAAGATTATTCAAGTATATAATTAGAAAAATAATTACATTACATTATTTGAAACATATTAACGATCAAGAAATTAAAAACTCTTTTTTATATTAAATAACTGGCAACACCAATTTCTATGACCGTATTGGATCCAGTCTCTCAGCAAACGTCAAAAATCTATGATCAAGGAAGAAATGAATCATTTATCTATATTACATTATCCAATATAAATGACTCAATGATATAGGATCCAATATAAATGATAATCTAATACCCCCCTAACTGAAAACACGATTCACTTATTTGACTCGATAGTTTTATTTTTCGAAATTATGAATTTTTCTAGGCTTTTCAACAAATATCTGTTACACTTATTGAGTTACTATCATTCAGTAACTTGCACTACTACAATCACACACTTTATAAAAGATTAACTAAAGGAAATAATAGTATTGTATTTAATTTTTAAGTAATCATCAAAAACATTTTTGGGACTAGCGAAATTTACTTTCGTGCTATAATGCGCCAGACCGTTACGCGATATTGTTCACCATTAGCTACAAGTTACAACGCAAAATACTTTTCATGCGCGTACGATTCATGGAATCACTGTATCATGATTGGACGATGGCCGTGTGTGTAGGTGGGCTAGCGTTTTGACAGCAAGCTCTTAAATTCAGGCTGTATCACTGATCGTTACTTGTAGGGTATGTGCAAATAAAACTCAACTACTAAATACTGTATTGGTTTTTATTGAAACACTTGAACACGCGCGGAAGTACGGTTCGTTATATGAAGGGAATGTAAATATACTTTTATATCGTAATCATATAATATATATAAAGTACATACCAGTCTCCTTGTTAATGTTAAAATCCGATGGATTTCATTATAATAAGTACTTTAATGTACTGCACAACTTAAATGCTCACTTACAACTATGAACTTAACATAAACGAATGACATCGCTCAACAATCAAACCTTTGGTTCTTGAACATAAAGCCAAAATCCTCGATACCTCCCGTATCTCGGCGCGAAGCGACGAAACTCGTTAATTTCAGACTAGATTTTCAGCTAACATTTTAGAACAAAAATTAAGTATTGTTTAGTCTACCGCTAATTCCTAGCCCAACTGAATGTAAGGTGGTAAAAATCTAGAGTGCTCTCACACAAGGTGCATCCGGATGTTTCTAGCTATTTGTAGATGTTACCTTTTTTCTTTGCATGCTTATGTGAAAGTACCTCTAAAACTAAACAATTAACGCTTAATCTATGTTAAAATGAAATGTTTATCCGAAATTAGGATCCTAAAATAATCTACAAAATAAAAACTTCAATAAACACTACAAACAAAAACTCTCATTCCGTTGAAGTCAACTATACCGAGGTTTGTCTCTAGTCTATTGTATATTTTCATCTTTTTTCGTATTTCAAAACTCTTTTCTAGCAATAATGAACTCATATAGCGTTTAAGTCTGAGCTAAATTTAATAAACTTATATGTAAAAAAGTAAAAACACGAGACTACATATAAGTCTAACACCGTATTACGTTCTTACATCTAGGTTAAAGTTAGACCATGCATCAAGTATGGACGGATCGCTTTGCAGCGGGCCACCAACCGACACTATACTCTATATACATATGAATGAATATAATTATGAGATCAACCAAATCCATGCTTTAAGTACGAACATAAACAAAAAAAAAGAAAAATATTAGTTAATACCGCCATTTACTGAATTGTTGAAAACGTGCAATAAGATCAGAATGCAATATTTAGAGGCCTTGGAGTAAAAGCAACGGACTGCCTGATAAAAATAAATAGTAATGTTTGTGACTTGAGAATATGTTTTGTGTATTATACTAGAATTTAAATCAGGATTCCTCCATGAGGTTAAAGTAAAGCCGGGTCCAGACGAGTGTAATGTGTAATGTAATTCACCGTGTAATGTAACACGAATTCTACGTGTGGACGGCTCTACGAGCATTACATGTAACGCTCGGGGTTTATCCATCGGCTGTCGGTTTTCACGCGAGCACAAAGGATCGTTTGGACAATTCGCTTTGAGTTCGTGTGCCGTCCACACTGTTGACGCTAAATTACACGTAATCTTACATTACACTTTACACTCGTCTGGACCCGGCTTAACGTAGTATCAATCCATTTGAAATTACAGGTCTAATCCTTCAGCTAACCGTCCTACATTGGGAGAATATGAAGTATTTTATTTAATATCAACAACCTTTTAGTGCAGTCAATATGAAGTCTTAACACAGTAGGTAAATAAAGGTAAGGTTGCGGAACACATAGAATTTTGTACGTCGACTCATCACTACTTGGCTGATGGCTCGCTCACGAATATACAGACATTCGTGCGCGAGTGAAAGAGATAGGTAGCAATGAGTATATTTGTGCGAAATCTATGTAATCCACAACCGAACTTTAACATAATTATTCAGTCACTTAGTATAGTAACTATTAACTAAACGCGTCTAGTCACAGTTTATTTCAAAATATTCCACCTGATTGTCCTATAACATAAGTAAAGTTCGCTTTTGTTTATTAGTACACAATATTAAGTGTTAATATAAAATACACCATACATAATATTTTTATTATAAACGATGTATGAAAAGACATATAAATATATAGATGTGTTTCAACGTAAATATTCTTACAAAATGAATATAAAACATACTATATTTAGTTTAATATGTAACTGCCATCAGTTCAGAGCTGTCCCGAACGCTCGGCTGGAGGGTACGCTCGGGGACTTAGGGTTAGCACATTCATAGTTGACTAGGCGGAGTCGCGGTGAATTACGAACTAAAACTAAACCTACGAGTTCGTTACAAAAATATCACTTGTCATCCACTTATTTATCACTGGAAGTTCTTTTTTTTTTGTTTCTTTTTTGAGTATTTTTTTCGTTAATGAACACATCACAACGGGCACTCGTCAGCCGCACCGATGGGAACTTGAACGCTCGCAGACTCGTACACGTGATATCGAGTTGATACAGTCACTGCATTTGGCACGAGAGGCGGCCGGCCTCAAGCTTCGGGGCCGAGCCAAACGAGATGTGAACCTGGCCATCCCCATTCTAGGGGGAATCGTGGCCCTAGTGACGGGCTAAGGCCGGTCCTCACGACTTCGGGCCGTGGCCCGCGGCCGTCCCTCAGACGTCGGCGGCGGAGACCGAGGCGCCGTCGTCGCGCGCGCACACGATGCTGCTGCGGGCCGGGGACGGGGCTCGGGAGCTGAAATATCAAACGTTACTATCAGAGAAGTTGATTCCTAGGCAGATGGCGGACCTAAGTAATTTGGTCACGTTAAGTCAAACTCGTGGGCGCGTCTAATTTCGAAGTGGCTACCGACTGGTCAACGTAATAGAGGCCGACCCAAAAAAAGGTGGCGCGACGAATTGGATGCGTTCGACAAAGAGTGGCCAGTAACATCACAAGATCGCGAATAAAAGAGGGAAGGACACAGTGGGCCAATAATAATAATAATAATAAGTCAAACTCATCCGACCGTTTTGAATATCATTAATTGTGTATTGTCGGCACTACATATAGGCGAACGCGTTGGCCAACGCGTTGGCCCAATGTGTAGAACGGGCGACTCGCGCGTTGGCGGTAGGTATTTAGACGTTGGCCGACGCGTTTTGTCGGCACTACATATAGGCCAACGCGTTGGCCAACGCGTTGGCCCAATGTGTAGAACGGGCGACTCGCGCGTTGGCGGTAGGTATTTAGACGTTGGCTGACGCGTTTTGTCGGCACTACATATAGGCCAACGCGTTGGCCAACGCGTTGGCCCAATGTGTAGAACGGGCGACTCGCGCGTTGGCGGTAGGTATTTAGACGTTGGCCGACGCGTTTTGTCGGCACTACATATAGGCGAACGCGTTGGCCGACGCGTTGGCCAATGCGTTGGCTAACGCGTTCGCCTATTTGTAGTGCCGACATAATACAGTTTGTACTATCCACAAATATTAGCGTGTTTACACACGCGCCGCAACGGCAGTGGCACCGCCACCGGCACCGCTGCATACTTATCCTTGTATTTCTATGGGCCATTTTCGCAATTCGCAACGCTTTTTTTAAAAAAACGCTACCGCTACGGCGCCGTGTGTAAACAGCCTTACTGATGGTCTCTGCGACTTTGTACTCACAAAATTCAATCTCAGAACCGTGCATTTTTCCGCGATAGATCTTATGTTTCCCTGTCACCTACGCCAAGTTTCATCGAATTCATTTGCGCAAATAAGTCGTGACCAAAAAATGTTGACATTCAGTTTAATATTATATTTCTTTGGTAAAAAAGGGTTCCTATGTTACCTGTCGAGTCTAACTGGCGGCACGAGGTGGTCCGGCGAGCCGGCGCGGGAACTCCGCCCACTTCCCGCCTCCGAGTACGAGTTGTCGCTCGTCAGCTGTGTGACATAACACAAACATCAGTCATCATGATTCATGATAATAAAAGACAATAATAATATTCCAGGGCCCAAATTACAAATCCGAGGGCTTAAGTTACACCGATCGAGCGAACTTAATTCGAAGATTAGTACTATCAGCGAAGTTGATTCCTATGCAGATCGGGGACCTAAGTAGTTTGGTTGCGTTACGTCAAACCCAGCCGACAGATCACAATAATTAACATTGAATTGACACATTCGACCAAATAACGTTGGTCTATCAACTGCATAGGAATCAATATCCTCGATGGTACATTGAACTACGATACGGAATACAAAATACCCGTTTTTCTGGCTTTCTGGCACTATACAAACAATGAGTTCTAACCAGTGTGAGCGGGTGTCGGCCCCGGGAGGGGCTGACGGCGCGGCTGCGAGCCTCCTCTAGGTCCAGCTGCAAGATGCTCTCCTGGCTGCCCGTGAACTGAAAAAAGTAAGACAGTAATTATTTATTATTGTAATATTAACCCATCATAGAATCAATATGCACTGACGTTAAGTTTACCTTGAGACTTTAAAGGTCTGTCAAGGACAAATAAAACCTAATGTGAACTTTATATCGTACTTTTAAAGCTGTCTACACACTAAAGCTGCGGGCCAGGCAGCATAACCTGCCGGGCAAGGCCAGGGCTTAAACAAACTTGCCGGCGGCTTGCGCTCATTCAGTTGCCCGCTGCCCGAACCCGCCGGGTTTACCCGCCAGGTTCGCGTCGCCGTGCCGGCGTCCGAGTTGCAACATTCAGAAGCCGCCGGGTTTTCGCGCCGACATTACCCCGCCGGGTTCGTGCCGTCGGCTTTGGTGTGTAGATAGCTTTAGGCTATTGCATATCAGCTATCATCGCGGGCTTTGAACGCGGCGACCGACTCAAGGAATTACCGTAACCGCCCGCATACAGCGTTGCCAGACTTCGTTACGGCGGCGCGGCGTTAGTGTGCGTAAGAGTAGGCGTATGCGAATTATATTTGCATAAGTTGTTAAAAATGCTATGCTTAGCTTTTGCGCGGCAACCCCCGAGTGCCTGGACACGTTTTTTTATTTTATTTTTTCTATACTGAGAGAAAAGACTACAAAAAGATACAACAAAATATGTGAAGAAAAAGACTTAACGTTAAATAACGCTTACTTACCACAAAGCCATAGTATTTGAGTATGTCCATCTTGCACATGGGGCAGGTGCGGTGCTCCAACAGCCACGGGTCGATGCAACTCTTGTGGAAGTCATGGCTGACGACAAGGTAACAAATTAGAAACGTGCTTTTGCCCGCGGCTTCGCTCGCGTTAAGAAGTATTATTATATACAAACATTCATCCCCTATTTTAACCCCTTGGGGTTGGAATTTATCAAAATCTTTCTCAGCGGATGCCTACGTCATAACATCTACATAATTTCAGCCCGATCCGTCCAGTGGTTTGCGCTTGCAAAGTTCAAAAACTTTATTCAATCTCCCATGGTATAGTTCCATAGTATACACACCCCAAACGTCGTTGACGTATTCGTTGCCTGTGACGTCACTAGCCAGTAGACGTCACGCGTCAGAAGAGTGACGTCACGACTCACGACTCACGCGTCACAATGACTCACCTACACGGAAGCGAGCGCAGCGTCTCGGAGACCTTGTAGGGCTCGATGCAGATCGCACAGCACTCGCCGTCGCCCTGCACTTCCTGTAACATACATTCATATACTTAAGTCATACATAAAATCCATACGTACTCATATATCACATCCATAAACACATACATCACATCCATTTATGGCCGTGTGCTGACGGCCATATTGTAACGTCGCAAGGCATTGCGATTGTTAAATGAGCCATTCAAATTTGGAACAGACATCCCGACACTACAAGCAGGAATTATTCTGTAAATTCAATGTGTATTTTGAATCTTCTTGTGAGGTAGATAAAAGTCAGTTTAGAATGGCTCATAAATATAAAAATTCCACTGCGTCGTCGCGTCGCGTTTAGGGCTTCACACGAGACGAGAGTAAGCGAGGGTAACAAAAATCTCGTCTCGGTCTCGTCAATCCTCAAAAAATTGAGTCTCGTTCGAGTCTCGGTCTCGTCTCATTACCAGTTGTCTCGTCTCGTCTCGCTTGGTTGTAAATAACGATTTATTTCTTTAATATAATAAAGAGAATAAGGAACATTTTATGACTAACGTGTTTATATGATAAAATGCAGTTTGGATGGTTACCAGATTTTATATTTTGTAAAATATATTGTTTTAAGTAGACCTTTTCAAATTTTTCGAATAAAAACTTAATAAAAAAAATATTAACGAGACCCGAAACGAGACTCTCGTTACCCGGTATGTGGTCTCGGTATCGCCGAGAATATTTTCCAAAAGGTCTCGTCTCGTTCTCGTCTCGTAAAAGCGAGACGAGAACGAGACGAGACGAGAAAAATCTCGCTCTCGTGTGAAGCCCTAGTCGCGTTGCAATACGATTTGACCCTTAAAGATCAGCGAATCCTTCACAGAAGCTCAGAAGATAACATACGGACAGCACTCAATCCATATTTCGATCTTACTACTTTAAAAATAAAGACGAAATTCGAACAGTGATTTTATTATACACATCATTTCTCCAACATGGATAAACATGTCGTTTGTTATTATATTTATTACTTAGGTCGTGACCACACGTGAACTACCGGCATTTCGTTACTTATCGCGCTCCTTATTAGCGTACTACCGGCATATGAATAATTTACATAAAATCAAACCATAAGGATATCCATAAGGTTCTTTACATGATCAATGGTCGGAAGTAGTAAAATTAATATTATGTTTACAGACAAACCTCCTTACTAATAAAAATGTGATTTATACGACAGTTGAACAGTTCAATATGTGTTGCCTTTTATGTCCAACGATTTTTCAAAGTAGAAGTTTTTAGAATAAGACAGAAATATTGAATTTTTCGTTGTGTAAATGTAATATTTTATAAGAAAATATAAGCCAAAATTTTAAAGTACTTAATTACCCTGTCATCAGATTTCAAGCTCTTCACGGGTATCTTCGATAGCGCCTTTTTAGCAGCACAGCACAGTCGCTTCTGGAAAATAAAAATTTAAAGATATCGATTAGTTATTCTATAAAAATATACCTGATTTAATGAAAGCTATAATGTCCTTACAAATAACTATAATAAAGATGAATAAGTTAGTAAAACTGCTACTAAGTTTAGTTTCATGTGCATCATATAGATGGCGCTGAATGCTAGTGTCATCGCGCTATCGCTTTTTTACTTATTTACTTTTGTTTCAAAGAATAGTTTGTGAAAGTCCAGCCGCAAAGCACGTAGAAATTTGCACATTGAATGATCGTTATTTATCTCTTTCGCTTGTCGGTTCAAGTATTAATTTCACCACTTTAATAGATTCCACAGGTGCGGAATAGGATAGCCATAGCAGTATTGGCGGTAGCGAGTAAATAAAACAAGTTTTAATGTACGGATTTCTTCGTGCTCCGCGACCGTACTTAAGCATTGAGAAGGAACTGAAGGATTAACTACAGTAAATAAATATTTAGTAAACTATGTATAGGTGTACCAGAATCTGATGGCAAAAAGTGAGAAAATAAATTGACTCTAGCAATACCGGGGTAATAGGAATAAAACTGTTAAATTATTTTGTGTGTGAAACATGCAAATATAAAAATTTATCCAGTGATCAAGGATATTTTTGGAAAATTGGCTGTCAAAAATTGCCATCAGATACTGGTAGACCTATAACTACCATCGAGGTAATTGATTTCTAGGGAGTTGACAGACCTACGTCGTTTGGTCGGCTTATGTCAATTCAAATTCAATGTTAGCTGTGATCAGTCAAATGGGTTTGACTTTGGCCAAATTACTTAGGTCCGCCATCTGCCCAGGAATCAAGTTCCTTGATGGTACAGAATTCTTACCGACAACCGATCCTTGGCGTGTATGTACCGGAAGCGCTGTATGTAGTAGAACACCAACCACGCCAGAGATATCACCATCAGCACGATGAACGAGATCGACACGAACAGCACAGACGTCCTGATAACATCACATCGTCATTATTAATATCATCATTATCAATATCACCATCATTAAAGGCTTTAGGACTTTAGCAAATTCTTCAATTTGTGTAATACAACTTTTATTTTACTTTTGTCAGTTTCATTTCCAACTACAATAAACATTTTGCATCAGGCAACAAACAAAATAATGCAGTTCAAGTCGGTCATAACTTGGTGTAGGTTTATGAACGGTGACCACAAAGGACGATCTTCCGACCGAGTGAGGTGGTATGCTCGGTCAAGCCGAAGTTCACTGTCGTCTTTCAGACGTCGTCACCGATAACGTCTATACTCTATAGTTTATATCAGTGTTCCGCAAACGTTTTGTGTTCAAGGTACATCTAGAAAAATGAAAATTTTTAAAGGTACACCAGTAATTAAGGGCCCTTCCACACCACGTATTTTTACGCTAGTTTATCGATACAAACGCAAGTTGAACGCTCAGCAAATGCAAGGAAGCCTAAAGTTTAAAACTTTATATCTGCCAAAACGCGATGAAAACGCGCAGAAGACGAGCGCATCAGAAACGCGCGTCGTCAGTGCGCAAAAAAAAACGTAGTGTGGAAGGACCCTAGTCCCTATTCAGTGTATACGGGGCTGCTCTGTAACTGTTCCCAATTCCCATTTCCCAGTGTGCCGCGGCACACCTTTTGCGGAACACTGGTTTATATCACCCTATGTCTTGACTACGAACCTGTTGATGCTGTTGTTCCCGTGCACCCACTTCCGGCCCTTGATGATGGCGATGGTGACGCGCGTGCCGTTGTCCACCAGCCGCGTGATCTCCTCGCCCTTCCACTTGTACGTGAACACCGCGCTTATGTTGCCTGTCGACAAAAATCATTACATGAAATTTTTGATGTCTGCCGGTAAACGTTGCTTCGGCGCAATATCATCAGATGCCAGATGGGCTGCCCTGGATTTATGTATAGGCCTGCATTGTCTATGGCAACCCAGCCGACCACGACAGCGTCCTATAATGGCGGTAGAGTTCGTACATGGGGCGGCCAAATTAAAATGGTCTTTATTCCGGCCCTGTACCCGTGTACAGGGGGTGCAGTAAACGAGGACGTTACGACTTACGATAGGCGTCAGCAGGTCGAGCCGAGATCGCAGCTTGCGACCGAACAATAGCTGAGACGGTGAGGTGTTCGTAAAAGATTGTTTTGTTTAAATTCACAAATGCTCAGGTATAAAGGCCTCCGTTGGGCGATTACTAATAACCAAGATTCGCTACGATGATTGGAAAACTATCTATAAAGATTAAAGACATATGGGCCATTCCGCTACAGAGAAAATTAACGAGAATTTTTAAAATGTGTTATTAGTTACATTTTTCAATTGGAATATACGTAAGAAGATGTGTATTTACTAACAAAACAACTTTTATCAGTAAAAAATGGAATTCGAATAATTTAGAGCGTTTTTAAACAATATCATCTAAGGGACGCGAGGTTTTTACCATATTTTTAAATTAAAATAGCATATATTTTAAATTAATGTTTAGTTGTAGTATAGTTGTACAGTAATTCGTCGAAATATTTTGTATAAATTACACTATTCAATCGTTTTTAGTGATTTAGACGATTAATTTTGTCAGGCCAGTAAACAACTGAAAATTAAAAAAAAACTACAATTTGGTACATTTTTATTACAAACTTACTAGTATAATGATATATTCCATATTGAAAATTTTAAAATTTGTTAGAGAATTACGATTTCATTCACCTTTAATAGATTTGAGAATTTTGATGTTGCGCCCGCGATCGTAGAAATGGTTAATAATTTCTAGTACTTATTACTATATTTACTTTTATCTAGTAACATAGTTTCTTTGTTTTATGCTATTTTTAAATATAGGCAAGTTATTTTGTAAAAGTTTCGCAATAGCCGGTATTCACATAATATGAACTCATCACAGTTCTTAATGGAGGGTCAAATTGGTTGCACCCGCGATAGCACTTTGGCCTGTTTCGTGGCCCTTCATACATTTGATGAAGGTTTTCATTTATACATCATTGTTAAACTAGTCAAAATGTATCCCTTCAAGGGATATTTTATTAATAAATATGCTTCATTTTGCCTGTAGGAAGCTATAAGTGTGTCAAATTGTTTCATCTCGCTAATGGAATCGCCCATATCTGATATCTCCACTTTAGGTCATGGTGGATGACCATTGCGAAGCTCTTATACTCTATCTATAGCCTGCACGATCGAAGTAGACCGTGGGCAACAAAAGACAAACATGCCTCTCGGTAGCCATAGACAAATATATATCATTAAACAACACGGAGAGACCGTGAAGATCGCAAATTTTCCAGGGAACAAAAATACGTATTTACTATCACATGAAAATGTAAATTGTAAACCTCATTGGTGCCGCTTATTAATTCTGAAACTCTCATCAGCACGTTGCAATGAAGAAAGCGGTATGTAGGGCAGTTGGTCGCACATAAGATCATAATCTCCGTCTTAACAACGCGGAGATAAGCGAAAATATGCTCGCAAACATTACATAGGATTTAGGAGAAAAGTCATATCATCTCTTTATCCCTTTAGACCTCCAAGGATGTTTTTAACGCGTCAATAACATTGACATGGATTGTTAGTTAATCGTTTCGGTCATATGCAAATTGAAATTCGAATATTCATGAATAAGGGTAAACAGGGTGTTAACGTGAAACAATTATTTACCAGATGAGTTACTAACAGATGAGAGACGTTAATTTTGGTTTTGGCCACATATCAAGACGTATCAACGCATCGTTGTAATTGTTGTAGCCCAGTAAAGTGGTAATAATAATATAAATAAATAAATTAGCCGCCGTAGCGGGCATTTCGTGACCTTTCCTTAAAAACCGATAACTGTTGTTTCACACGATAACTTATCGACCGTAATCATATTATCTGAAAATAGTGAAAAATCAATGTTATTCTGAAATAAATTGATAGGCTATTTTCATCACGTCTTCGGTTGTTTTTACGTAATTTCTAACATTGTCGTTGTATTATCGTCCGTTGGTTTTCGATAAAAATTGTGTCACCTGCTATTACGGTCAACATTAGATTAGAAGACAATAAAATGTGATATCAAAATCATTTGTTAAGTTTGTAAAATGTAAAACGTTTTGTAAGAGAGGTAGGTACAAGGTATTAAGATTTGCGGTAATTTTTTTTAACGAGACATTTTTTTTATGATGAGAAATTATTTAAAGAAGCGTATTTTTTTTACCGCCGAGGCCATTGACCTCTGATGCTGATTCGCATCCACTAAATGCCTAGTCTATTTCTAAATTCGCACTTGAAACTTCGATCGAATAGCTATTTTATAGCTGGTCCCAATAGCTGCACCAATTCCCCGCTGCACGCCGCAAGTGTATAAATAGCCGATTGGAAACCTGTTAACTCGCACGCGTGTCAGCCTCACCTTGCAGAGAAACCCAACAGAATCGCATTACTCTCTTTATGCAATTAATTGAGAACAGATTACAGAATAGAATGTGCTGGGCGCTGAATTAGATAAGTTCTTCAATCAGCTATCAGATTTTCGCAAAAATTTGGGCTATAATAGTTACAAGCTCTACATTTTTTTTAGTCTAAGTTCTCCGGCCCCGCACAGTATAGTGCTGTGTATACAGGACAATTTCTATTCTATTACTAATGCTTATGTCGCAGCCAACTGGTTTAAATAGCCGTTCAATCAAACAGCTAGCCCTTTGACTGAACAACGCCATTCAATCACGGGTATAGCTTTTTAATTAAATATTTAAGTCGCTCAAAACGTTCAACACTACAGCTGATTCAAAAGCCGCCGTTTGATTGAATTAGTTTAGCGATCACCACCGCGGTGCTAGATGCGTTTTGTTTACAAAATGGCGTCAACTATCCCGGTGTTTGTGATAGTTTCAAGATAATATTTTTCGGAAAGAAAGAACTAAATATACGTAAATCTCCCAAGAAATTACAAAAAGTTTTCCTATTCTTTCAAATTACATAATTAATAGAGATGTGCCGACTATCTGGCCACTTTTGTAGTCGGCGACTAGTCGGCGAATAGTCGGCAAAAAGCGCCGATTAGTCGGCTTTTTACTTTTTTACTATTATTGAAATTACATTAAAGAATTATTTTTAACAAAAAAATTAAAACCGACTTCCAAGGCAAAAACAATAGTAATATGAACTTAAAAGTATTAAATAACTCTTACTCTATAATAGTGCCTTTTTCAGAATTCATCTCTTATTCGTAACATATGTTTAACTTTCTAGAAACAACATTTTAGTTTTAAATTTCAGGGATTTTCCTCGATTGCCCATAGATCCCATCATCAGCTCACCACTTTCGTAATTGTTATACAAAATTAAGATAATATTATCCTATACAACAACACAAGAATTTTGAAAATCGGTCCACAAACAGCGAAATCATCATCAAAAACATCTGCTTCGATGCAAGATATCACGAAAAGTACCAGTAATTGGGTCATAATGTGATGATGCATGGCATAATTAAAGTTGTGATGATGATAATTAATCAAATTGATATATTGGCTTATGCTTTCAGTTGTTTAAACAACGCCGAAATCCCCGAATCTGTATCTATAAGGATTCAAAAGTTCTGTTCGGTACCTTAATGCTTCAGAAAAAATTAAAATCACAATATGTTTCCATACAAATTTCAAGGAGTCCCCTCGATTCCTCATGGATCCCATCATCAGATCACCACTTTTGTGAACATGGTACCAAATTCGGATTCAACCCTGTACAACAACAAAGATGAAAATCGGTCCACCAAACGGCAAAGAAGGTCCTGTTTTTTGGTTTTTTGCTTACTCATCAAAAACCGTGCTTCGTACGAAATTCTCTTGTATTACAAAATAAAAGCTAATTAAATGTTTTTAGTATTTATTGTTATAGCGGCAATAGAAATACATAATCTCTGAAAATTTCAACTCTCTAGCTATTATCGTTTTTGAGTTATAGCCGGAGACAGACAGCCGGACAGACAGACAGACGGACAGACAGACGGACAAACATACGAATAGATAGATGAACAGACAGACGGTCAGGAAGACGGACAGTCATCAAAGTCTCAGTATAGGGTCCCGTTTTTACCCTTTGGGTACGAAACCCTAAAAAACACACTCGGCCAATTTTAGAAGCTCATAGCAAGGCAATGATTGGATATAGATACAAAGTGTAAAGGACGAAGTTGTAGAGAATTTAATTAGCTTTTATTATATATTATCTGAGAATTTCGTACGAAGCACCGTTTTTGATGAGTAAGCAAAAAACCAAAAAACGGGACCTTATTTGCCCCCCCTCGAGCGCACCTCGGAGGGGTCAGGACTTTTAGTATGTTTATCTCCTAACTAGTCTTAACAAAGTACCGAAGTCAAAATATCTGCTTTCGACTTTTCCAAGCAGACCCCCATTTTGGGCATTCGTTTAATAGGCTATTTAACCAGTTGGCTAAGCGTCGTCTAGCTGTAGTGTTGAACGTTGCAGTCAACAAGTCAGCTAAACAACGTATAGCCGTGTGAATGAGGGGCTGGATATCTATATTGCCTACAGGCTGGGCTGCCTTGTTGGGTCTTGGCCTAGTCAGAACTATGTTCTGCCGTCCTTCGTCTTTGCAGAGTCAATCCAATGTGACAGTATAATGACCATGATTTACTAGTGATTATTTTCGCTGCTGGCCAAAGAAATAGAAAAAGTGCTTTGAGAACAGATTTTCTTAATCACATAACACGTTAGTCGACGACGATAATATACTGTAACGGTTGTGATGAAACAGTTCCCATACATGTTTATAAGAAAGAGAAAGGCGCACATAGGTACACTGGTCTGCGTAGTAGTTAACTTAGTACTTCGTAGTCATACCTATGCAAATGTATAGTTTTCTTGATCCTCATCTTGAGGAATGCATCAACTATAATGTGTTAAAAGATACATTGTCTTGGAGTTTCTGAGAGTGATCCTATTTTACCGTTGGCATAAGAATCACGTTGAAGGTAAAACAAAACAAAACTATAATAACACTAGCTGTCCCGGCAAACGTTGCTTTGCCATAATATATTATGTATTTGCCATATTATTTTATTGAAGGGACTAAATATATGTATGTTACCATGGCAACGTCGATCGCTATCCCGTCGCACAAAAATTAATGGTCGCCGTCAGTCTACATAATTAATAATATAATTAAAATAATAAAAATACTCTAAATAATTTGCAATAAAATAAAATTGCGACTATAATTAAAGATCTAAGTTATCCTATCTCTCAAGTTGGAAAAAAGCACACATTTAAAAAATAAAAACATTAAAATCGGTTAAGTAGTTTAGGAATCCATCGCGGACAAACATCGTGACAGGAGATTTATATATAATAACATAATGCAAGGTGTAAGTTGTAACAGCTATGGCCTATGGGTTAGTTCGGGATGTTTGACAAATTTACTGTGTAACTAATCGTTAAAGTTATTGTATATCTAAAAGCATGAGAGCCAATGAGTTTCTAAAATACTAGAGTGGCAATGTCTTACAAACTGATGCAAAAAATGCGTAACCACTTGATGCCCAAAAGACAATGTCACTTCATAATGTTATTATGTCATTATGTATGGCAGATATGCCTGCAGGCATCTTCAAAGTGGTGACGCGTTTCTGTCGTAGACTGCCAATCTAGTTACGTTAGTAACATACAATATCATTGATGAGAGCTGTCATAATTTTAATTCCAATAATAATTAGCTTTCAGTAACATTGCGATTACGCAGCTCTTGTTTACCCCTCCGCTGTCAATTTCAGGGCAAAATAAACATTTCAGAATGTAAATAAAATATTTTTCCTAGGGCAGAATTAGGGCTTCACTCGAGAGCGAGATTTTTCCCGTCTCGTCTCGCTCTCTTCTCGCTTTTACGAGACGGGAACGAGACGAGACCTTTTGGAAAATATTCTCGGCGATACCGAGACCACATACAGGACAACCCGAGAGTCTCGTTTCGGGTCTCGTTAATATTTTTTTATAAGTTTTTATT
Organism: Polyommatus icarus; assembly: GCA_937595015.1. Lineage (NCBI taxonomy): Eukaryota > Metazoa > Arthropoda > Insecta > Lepidoptera > Lycaenidae > Polyommatus > Polyommatus icarus. Next base: position 21,326,319 of record OW569323.1, on the reverse strand, counting down.
CGAAAAATTAGAAAAGGTCTACTTAAAAAACAATATATTTTACAAAATATAAAATCTGGTAACCATTCAAACTGCATTTTATCATATAAACACGTTAGTCATAAAATATTCCATAATCTCTTTATTATATTATAGAAATAAATCATTATTTACAACTAAGCGAGACGAGACGAGATAACTAGTAAAGAGACGAGACCGAGACTGGAACGAGACTCAATTTTTTGAGGATTGACGAGACCGAGACGAGATTTTTGTTGCTCTCGCTTACTCTCGTCTCGTGTGAAGCCCTAGGCAGAATTTAAGCAAGCTATTCATAAAAATATAATATATTTACTGTCAGATTCTTTTCGATTCTATTCTAGTTACATCATAATAACCTTATTATAGGCATAATAGAGTAATCAATCAATAACATGTCCACTGCCCTTAACCCGGCGTCTGCCTGGTAGAATATAGGAACGACAACTGCATGGTGGGTCATAATTACCCGGATCTTAAATCGTTGTTAATTTTTACAATTTCAAAGATATTTAAAGCAAATTTATATTTAACTTTAAGAATAGTATTTTTTTTTTTTTTTTTTTTATTCTATTTTATTTATAGGACCTTTATCTTAAGACATGTCGGTCCTGTTAGTTAAACAATACATTAAAAGACAAACAAAACAAACTTAGTTTCTACTAATTATGTGATGACTCACAGCCATGTACAGTTGTTTTGCAGCGTCGGACGAGGGATTAGCCAATAAACTATTAAATAGCCCAACATCGTGCTGATTTAAATTAAATGACAGCATAATTGCATGTCTCTCATGTTGAAAACGCGTACATTCTGTAAGAAGATGATGTACATCCTCCACTACTCCACAAGTGTCACAATTGGGCGAGTCCTTCTTCCTCATTAGGAAGGCAAATTTATTTAAAGGCATATGGCCCGTTCTCAACCTGAGAGCGGTTACAATAGTCGCTCTTGAAAGCTTGGTACGCAAAAACCAGGGTACATGAGGGGGCTCACTTTGAATACATCTATACCAGATTCCTTTTTCCATAGAACGTCGATTAAAATATTCCTTCCAAAAACTATAACATGTTAATCTATACTTTGGCAGCACTTCTGAATAGTTTGGAAAAACAAGAATAGTATTTAGTTTATAATATATTGAAGATACACAAAAATATAAGTAATATAATGATCGTTTTTTCCTATTTAAAAAGACAGTGTAAAATTTACAATTAAAAAAATTAACATCTCGAAATTTATTAATAAATAAACAAAAAGTGACTAATCTGCACTTTGTATTTTACTTTTTAGAATAACAAACATTAGACCTTAAAATAAGTATACGTAAAACTACGAATAATAAAAAAACTACGGAAGAGTAACTCTGTCAAAAAACATGCTCCAAAATACTTGTCAAAAAAGTGAACCTTAGGTTCACTTTTCATACATTAGGTGACCTTGAGCGGTATAAAGGCTGACGTTACATGACAGTTCGAATGGAACCAAATTTAAAACTGTATTAGTATGGGAGTTACGTTTCTTGGTTTTATTATTCGTAGACGTAAAAGTGATAATTAATCTTAGGTTTAGTCACTATGAGCCCTGTCATCCACGCAACGAAATGCCATGTTCAGGGCAGATGAAATTTTTGGATCTTGAGAGGTATGGGTAGTATTCTTGTCTTTTATAGCGGGAAATATTATCTGGCATCGCTTACGAAAACTAGAAATTTTGACAGGAAGCTCTTCTGGTGTTTTTCCTATGAACTACCTTATTCCTTTGCACATACTCTTATTACATGGACTACATCCATGTACGAGCCCTCAAGTGGTTATTTATAAGATCAAACGCAAAAATAATGTAATATAAAGAGTAATATACATTTTGTCATCTGTCAATATAGATAAATAAACGAAATAATCAAATAATTAACTCAACAATACTAGCACGAAATGGCATCATGGAATGCATAGTTGGGTCATATTTACCCTTTTATATGTTTGACCACGTTTATCATCCAGTCCAGACGCACACCATCTTAGCTGACATAAGAAATAAGGGGGCCAGGGCTTTAACTATAGCTACTGAGAAGTTTGGTAAAGTTACACTATTATTTTCTCAAAATACACGCATTTGAAAACATCACGGGTCATTATGACCCAACCTGGCAGTCGCCGGGTTAATAGGCATTTTATGTATGAATTTCCGCGTCTTTGTCTGCAATTACATCACCCAACGTCGATGATAATTTTTAGTATTTTTTTATGAGTCGAGTAACCATTATCCGCGCTATTTCTTTGTTTTATAATAAAATTACGTCGTTTACGAGACGACAAGTACGTACGTCACAAGTAGTTTAACGTTACCACTTACCAGTCATAAGATAGGTTTACTTATCTTTACGTCCACGCGACATCTCTAGATATTTCATCTGCATTGCATTATTTTTATGATCGAGAGTTAAGAGTTAAGATATAATAATAATAATATGATAAAATCTTACGTTGGATTTCAGTATATATTTCTTCATATTATTACGAGTATGTACATTTTGGAAATCCTAACATGACTCTACAACGTAGACTGTAGAGACTACTCTAATACGTGTAGGGATAAAAGTAGAAGTCCAATTCGCAGTTCTACCCGCATAAATCTCAGCGGTTCGGAATGTAGTAAGATGCTACTCGATGCTGATTTTTTTTTTATAAAAAAGGGGCAAACGGGCAAACGGGTCACCTGATGGAAAGCAACTACCGTCGCCCATGGACACCCGCAACATCAAGAGCTGAAGCTGCGTTGCTGGCTTGACAGCATTGATGTGAACGCATGATTAGACATCTAGGCCGGTATAAATAGTCAGTACTCAAGATGCATCTGGGTCTCAAGACACGGTTCAGGCTCTGTGATTGGTTGGCTGTCAAAATTTGGACCAATCATAGAACCGAACCGCGTCTTGAGAGTTGAGACCGAGATGCATCTTTTATACTGGCCTTAAAATACTTTAATCTTAGCGCGAAAAAATGCTACATTTAGGTACTGCGGGGCTAAAACACATTTAGCAATTCCTCTCAATCAATTCAGCAAATGAATTGTCTAAACTGCCAAATTAGTAGTAATTACTAGACATTAATTGCAAGCAGAGGGACCATTTTGCGATTTTAAAAAAATGTATCATATCATGATTCTCCAAAGCGACCATTTTAGCCCCGCTGTATTGTAATTTGTTATGACAAGCTACGAGTATATACTCACGTCCACTGTCAGTGGAGAGCTTCATCTTCTCAAGTCCGGGGGCGTCCCGGTCGTTGTAGATGAGCACCGCCGACGCGTTAGACCGCCACGCATTCTGAACCTGAACGCAAATGATAAGCATGTTAGTTCTTAGAAGCAGGGCCGGATTTATATTTTTTATGGGTACAGGCCACTTTAATATTGCCGCTCCTATGTACGAACTCTGCCGCCATCCTAGGACGCTGCTGCTGTTAGAATTTTGATGTATAGGTCAGTCAGTCAGTGATAAAAATGTAGATTTTCGGACGTTAATATCTTATGCTTATGAAATTTAGACCATATTATATCTGCCTCGCAAGTCTCATTTTATATATGGGCCAAATTTGAAACGTTTATGTGAAACAGTTTCTAAATTATGAGAGGGTCAAAAGTAACTGCAAATGGTTCGTGTAATATATTACACACGATGCTGCTCGCCATTCCGTTATGCTGGAACTTGGCTTGCCACGCTACCTACCGCGTGTCTAGATAGGTGTAGCAGCAAATGCTAAAAAATGTTTCCCTTACCAATCTGTCACTTTATCTATTCTACCGTAGAAAGAAACCTTTCGCGTAGTGGCCATGCTTAGCGTGCAGCTTTTCACATACATAATGGAAATTAAAATATATATTTTGTCCTACTTAATTCCGTTGGTACTTTTTAACGGCACCCAGTGGTCTCATTATCTCCAAATGCCCTACTCCCTTTATACAGAACAGGGTGCCATATCTGATATCAGTATATTGGGCCGCGACTCGCGGCCCGCGGGTTTATTAAAACGGCGAAGTGTCAATAAGTACATAATCAATATGTATGGGATTAAGCATAAGCGCTCGTGATAACGCGCTATTAATATGTTATCGTTCAATAAGTGGTCATACATTTTAGAGACAATAATATTAGTATAATAGCTGAAACGTGCCCACATCATTGGATGTTAAAACAGCTGAAAGATGCATTGAGTTATGAGTATCTACTACGGAAAGATGTCTTTATTTTGTGACTAGCTATCCCGGCAAACGTTGTTTTGCCATTTAAAATATTTCTACTTCATCAGTTGATACAAATTCGTACCCCCTCTTTTGTCCCCTACGAGGGGTGGGGCGTAAAATTGTATACACCAGATGTTAAGTTGGAAAAAACAGTTAATAATATGTCAAAGTAAGTCCATTAAAGAAAAAAGTTTGATACAAAATCTGACCCCCTCTTTGGTTCCCTTAGAGGGGTGGGGTGGGGGGATTTTTAGTCACCAAATGTTGAGTCGGAAGAAGACAAATATATCTGTGAAAACCGTATTCAAATCGGATCAGTAGTTTTCGTGTTAAAGCAAAAGTCTTATACAAAATCTGACCCTCTCTTTCGTCCCTTTAGAGGTGTGGGGGGAAAATTTTTATACACCAGATGTTAAGTTGGAAGAAGGCAAATATATCTGCGAAAACCGCATTCAAATTGGATCAGTAGTTTTCGTGTGATAGTGGAACAAACATACAGACAGACAGACAGACAGACAAAAAACTAACTACATTTTTGGCTTCTATAGCGATGTAGTGACACCCCCGCTTATTATTTTTTGCATATCTTTAATGTACAGAATTTTCATTTCTACAGTTTTATTATAATGTATAGATAGCGGTCGCCCGCGGCTCCGCCCGCGTGGATGTCGGTTACCGCTGCAAAAAGCCTACCCAGGAAAGACACGGTCAGCAAAATGATTCCCAGGTCAATTCACAGAAACATCGACGACGCAGTCATTTTCCGCAGACTGCACAGATTGTCTTTCTGTGGATGTTAAAGTTGTTAATGATGAGAATATTTAAATGTAATTAATAATAAGTGTTCACCTCTGACGGTATCCCGGAGTGCAACCCGTTGTTTTAGGATAGATAACTAAAGCGATTATTGTAGAGCTTTTCTATAAACAACATTAATTGACGTTAAGTTATTTTCAGGTAACAGAATATACTGATCCCCGACTCGTGATAGAGCAAAATATTATTTTCATAAATCTATTCCTACTAATTTGAATGTTTGGCCCTGGGATTTACATAATATTTATCGTTAGTGCAAAATAATTTTTTACAGGAAATTGGAGCCTTTTGAAGGGTATAGGCAAGTCAGTAGGGATCATTGGTATTCTTGGTATATGAGCCAATTCACCAGCTGCAGGGCTGGTCATAATCTTCGCTACTGTGCACCCCCGCCTTGTAAGCGCCCACTTTGAAACGGGCGTGCACCGCAATTTTTAATTTCGCCATAACTTCTAAACCAAACGTCAAATTTTAATCATTCAAAGACCAAATATTATCTACATAAACTGTACTTAATGATGAAATAATTCATTTTGATAAAGATTAATAGCATGAGTAAAATAAATGCGTTTAAATGTAGTCCAAAAAAAATACGATTTTTAAATAAAATAATGGTTGCTGTACCTCACTTGACATAGATAGGTATAGTGTGTCGCGGACTTTTTTGTAGATATTTAAAAGATCTACATTTACTTAGAACATTGTATGGTTCTATCTTTTATAGTTTAGGCAGCGTACGCAAAATAAGTAAATTTTCTGGTTGATTTTTTTCACCTTGTGTCAGAACCCTATATTTTCCGAAATAAAATGTAGCCTATGTTACTCGTAAATAATGTAGCTTTCGAATGGTGAAAGAATTTTTAAATCGGTCCAGTAGTTTTTGAGCCTATTCATTACAATTGAACAAACAAACAAAGTTTACCTCTTTATAACATTAGTATAGATTACGATGATGAAAATATACTGTATCTAATGGAAATTACTTACCTATGTATCAATCTTTAGATTAAAATTACCCAAATTTTTAAACATAACAAATTCACTTTTTTTTAATTAAATAAGGGGGCAAACGAGCAAACGGGTCACCTGATGGTAAGCAACTGCCGTCGCCCATGGACACTCGCAACATCAGAAGAGCTGCAGGTGCGTTGCCGACCTTTTAAGAGGGAAATACGCTCTTTTCTTGAAGGTTTGCAGGTCGTATAGGTCCGGAAATACTGCTGGTGACAGTTCGTTCCAGAGTTTTACAGTGCGCGGCAGAAAGTTACGCGAAAAACGCACTGTGGAAGACTGCCACTCATAAAGGTGATGAGGATGGTATGTTTTTCGTGGGGGACGATGGCGAAAAGTTGCAGGTGGTATAATTCCGAACAATTCCTCAGAATACTCCCCGTGATACAACCGATAGAGGATGCAGAGTGAAGCTATATCTCGGCGTTATTCCAAGGGGTCCAAGCTGTTTGAAACACTATGGCAGTCAACAATTCGAGCAGCCCTTCGTTGGATACGATCCAGAGGGAGCAGTTGGTATTTTGGCGCCCCTGCCCGGAGATGAGAACAATATTCCATATTATGAGGCCGAACCTGCGCCTTGTAGAGTTGTAGGCGTTGGTCCGGGCTGAAGTACTGTCTCGCTCTGTTGAGAACACCAAGCTTCTCCGAGGCTAGTTTGGCCTAGATATACGACCTTTGGTAACTTTTTAGTGGTGAAAGCGCAGACTTGTGTCTTGGCAGGGTTGAGATGGACCAAGTTACGTCTACCCCATTCAGAGACCTTCTCCAATGAATTCTCCACCTTAGACACAAGTTCGTTTCGACTCTCAGTGACATTTTGCCGAGAAATATTGGGGGAGCCGGTATATACAGCATCACCTGTACTGTCATCCGCATAGCAATGAATGCCGCTGGTCTGCAACATGTCATTGATATGCAGTAAGAATAGAGTAGGCGATAGCACACAGCCCTGAGGGACACCAGCATCAACAGACTGAGTTTCCGAGCATTCGCCGTCAACAAAGCTTCTGTCTGCTAAGAAACCAGTGACCCACTTACATAATTTCTCTCTCACTACATACAGCTACGCTCAGGAGCTACACATGCACATGGATACTAGAAATAAATATTTGGATACTATTTTTTATCATCCAAGTACATTCTAAGTGCAGAGTTTAAAACAATAAATATACCTACTATCTTATAGCAAATATCTCGTTAATTTTTGTGATAGTGAAAGCATACAGCACTCAATATAATATTAAAACAATATTTGATTTGTAGTACTTAATTGTACTACAAATTAAATATTCCTGATGATATCTGAATAATTTATATGATTAACCCCTATAGACCCGCCGTGCCCAAACGAGGACACTTTTAAAATTTAAAGTTAGTATTTTTTATTTTAAAGTTTTTCTTTGAGGCATATATATTTTTTCACTTGAAAGAGCTCATTTACTATAACCTATAAAAATATACATATTTGTGTGAAAAGCTTTAGTCTTTGTAAGATTAGGAGTAGTTTTATACAAGTGTCCCTTTTTGGGGCCAATGGGCACATTGGATGTAAATTATTCCAATGTTTGTCCACCGATCAATTTCGTATATTCAATTAACTGAAGGGTATTCAATAGCTATGATAAATACTTTGGACTTCTGGAAGTTCCCATGATTGAAGATGATAGTGGAAAGATATATTTAGTTGTATTTCCTAAGCAACCATGTGTTTTTTTACCAGTTTTTCATTACTCCAATGGGAAGCTGGCTATTGTGCATCTGATAATATTGGCCAAGGCAGTACAGAGAAGTGTCTTCTCGTATCCGTCAATGATATGAAAAAAAAAGAAAACGACGAGTTTGACTACCGTTTTGACCAACTAAATCAGAATTTGTTCTACATCGGCTGGAGTATAATGTCTATGCAATCGAGGCAAGCCACACCAGCGTTTTTTTTTTCTGGAAAAAGTAAACAGATGTATCACTGTTGAAAGAATGTGGACGTTAGCTTCCTAAATTTTTATCAAAGCTATAATTAGGACATACGTAGGGTCAAGCCAATGGGCATTGTCCAAAAAAAATTACATGTACTTTTTATATTTTTTTTCGTTAAAATAGGGTATTTTAAGAATATAAATTCAATAATTTTGAAATTCATTGGCTAGTTTTTTCTCAATAAATTTTTAAAATTTCGCTCTGACGTCATCATCGGCGGCCAATTGACCTCTGCAGAATGTTTTTTTCCCTTTGAATCTTATTTATAATGGCTGGTTCGTCAAATACAAGTTCTCATTATGTGAAAGCTGATACGAAAAGCTTACCAAAAGTTCGAAACGTAATGTTGGTCGAATTTATTGCTAATGCAACGCCATTGAAGGTCAAACTAAGGTTAAACATATTTGTTCAAAAATATAAGTAACTAATGGGTATTTTTTTCGTTTATATACAGAAAAACGATCACTGACCTTATTCCTCGAAATGTTTTTGTAATGAGCAAAATTTAAAAAAAATGGACAATCCCCATTGATCAATCGATTTTTTCGCACTGTTATACAAAACAAAAATTGGTGGTAGCTGGTAGGTACTGATTACGCACATGCTGGATTGCTTTGCCACTGCTGCAGTGGCAAATGCATGGCGGCTGCATCATCAAAGTAATAAAAACAATGATTGAATCAGCTCCAATATCGGCGGCATTTGGTCGTCATTACTTGAGACATACAAGCGGTAGAATCCTGCAGCCAGCAATACATATCTGTACTGCCAAACCTGCAGCATGAAGGGCCACTTTCCCGAAAAACTATCCCAATAATTGCGTTGTTCTGATGGGCTAGCATTACATCATGAAAAAGGTCAAAGGCAATTTGAGAATGCATGAAAACACGGTAGATTCATAAAGAATGTATCGAAAATGTTCACACCGTTCGATCCCATTGGCCCCATTTGAGGACGGCAATTTTTTTAATATAAAAAATTTAAAAAAATTAAGTTTTTTTGTATTTTTAACCGACTTCCAAAAAACGAGGAGGTTATATGTTCGGCTGTGGAATGTTCAACGATTACTCCGCCGTTTGTGAACCGATTTTCGAAATTTTTGCTTTGTTGTATTTGGTTTTACCAATATAATAGTAATAAGAGTAATCGAGGGAACTCCTCGAAATTTATATGGAAACATATGGTGATTTTGGTTTTATGTGAAGTGTACTAAGAATATGCTACCAAAAAGTCAAATATTGGGTCAAGGTATACCATGGTTTCGAAGATGCTGAGAGAACTCCTGACTCCTTATAGATACACGTTTGGGAGTTTCGGCGTTGTTTTAAGAACAGAAAGCATATGCTACTATGCAACTCATATTCATCATCATAATCATCATCATCATCATCATCATCGTCTTCATCATTACCACGTCGTGTTAAGGTCACCAATGTCTCATGGCACAGAATAGATAATAGTACAAGGCATAGGTGTGGATATACTAATAATAATAATAATTTTATACTGTTTAACAACACTTTGTTTAAATATACACGGCGGTCAGCGCCACGGAGACGACGGTATCGCGGCGCCGCCGCGCGGCGCGTGGCGGAAGACAACAGATCGAATATACTTTACTACTTTATATACAGATCGAATACTTTACTAACTACTTTATAAAATTTTAATAGACAAAATATAGAATTAAAATAAAGTTATTTTAATAAAAAGAGCATTTAAACAAAACAAAGTCAATAAGTGTCTTTTTAATTAGTTATACTTATTAATCGATAGATGGAGCCCTAAGTATCGATTTGAATGGATTTGAAATTGAATTCTTGATTACAAGAACAGCTGTCAATAATTATGATAATATTATATTATATTACTAGCTGTCCCGGCAAACGTTGTTTTGCCATATAAATAATTTTTGGTATGAAAAATAGATGTTTGCCGATTCTCAGACCAATATCCTCACAATATGCTCACATAATTTCATGAGAATCGGTCAAGCCGTTTCCGAGGAGTATGGCAACGAAAACTGTGACACGAGAATTTTATATATTAGATGAGTAGCTACGCTACATCCTATGCAAGTTTATACAATTTTTTATCTGATAGATCCTTCGATCGTGGAAAAACGAGACACAATAGCCTTTCTATTGTTATCGCAATCGCCGGTGACCGCTTGGGGTTTGAAATATTAAAATTGTTAAATTACTTAGCACAATATGTTGACTTCACTGATAATATATTATTTTGTGAGTGTGAACTGTGACTCTTAACAAATTGTAATAAGATACGTAAAATATACGCGAAGGTTTACCTACTAGTGTAACTAAAAAGAGTGAAATTATTATTATTTTTAACAAAAAATTAAAACCGACTTCCAAGGTAAAAACAATATTAACATTAATATGAACTAAAAAGTATTAAATAATTTTAGCTATCTAATAGTGCCTTTTTCCGAATTCGGCTAAACCTCAACTATTTCTGTACTCAATCTTCATAATTTTGAAGTCGGTGCCAGTTCCAAAAGTTTCAAATATTCTGTCAGAGGACTGAAGATTCAGCTATCTGGTACCGACTTCAAAATAATGAAGATTGAGTACAGAAATAGTTGAGGTTTAGCCGAATTCGGAAAAAGGCACTATTAGATAGCAAAAATTATTTAATACTTTTTAGTTCATATTAATGTTAATATTGTTTTTACCTTGGAAGTCGGTTTTAATTTTTTGTTAAAAATAATAATCCTAATAATTTTATCGGTTTCTATAAATAAATAAAGAAATTTAATATTTTCCACGGCTCAGTTTCATTTGGGTCTAAATGGGTTAAGGCCTCTATATCCGCCAATGACCTTGATCATTGTCTGTCAGTGCGAATATCGACGTAAATAACATTAAAATAACATTTATATCAGCGCGCCTTGTACGGTGGCGGTTACGACGCTCGCCGCGTCCATGATAGGGCGAAATAGGAGAAAAAACCTTTTTAAGGCTTAATATAATACATATTTCAAAAAAGTAAAAAAACCAAATTATCAACTTATGTATTGCAAAGCAGTAGATATTTTTTAAATATTATTTTGATAAATAATGAAGGAGCAAAGTGGTTTCATTCAACGATTTGGAGGTGATTCGGTTTTTTATTTCTTTATTATGTGATACCGATAGAAAAAATATGGCAAAACCACGTTACGTATCATATCATGTAGATTACTAATTATTTTTTTCAGATATAATTTCTCTGTTAATGCCAATGAAAAGTGGTTTCATCTGCACGCTTTTTTCGCGAGAGGAGCCTTAAGCATTATTAAAACGACTGGCATCAGGAAGCGTCCCGTAGCGAGAAACCCATATAATATCAAGTGACGTCGACAGGTTAACCAAGGAAATAAGGAAATATTGTTCCTAAACACCAGTGCGAACGCAGATTTGATGGGAAAAGTTTCAAGTCTGTGTATGAGCCATGCTCAAGGGTCCCATATACGGGGAGTCCAAGCGGCCGCGGCAGGATGATCTTGCCACAGAATGCAACAAACAATAATGTCTCAAAGTCAATCGCCTGTTAGCTGTTGCATTATGCATAGTCGCTATATACAATCAGTGATCATCCTGCGGATCATTCGGTTCCTTGTTCCCTAGTCTTACGCCAACAGGAGCCACTCGTACCTTAATCTCAAAGTTGCAGCTGCCGCGGCGGATGACAGCAATCCAGGGCTCCGCCGGCAGCGGCAGGTCGGGCGTAGCAGAGGACAGCAGCGGCCACTTGCAGCCGCTGTGGTCGTGGACGGAGTCGCGCGACCTCACGTGCACTGCGACGCCTCGAGCTGAACCCACGAAACCTTCGCCATACTTCCCCGACTGGAACAATGGGAGAAGTTTTATTTAAGCTACGAACACAAAACGTCCGTCAGAACTCGAAACAAATGATGCAATCGCAGTCAAAAAACAGCCATTCTAAATGGACGTGGAGGGAGGATAAAACATTATGGTTACCTATGGGCTATGGGTAAGGTACTATTATGTATTCTGTGCCTATGGGTAACATCAACTACCCTGTAATTTTCGGTAAGTATAGGAAACATTAATCAAGCTAGCTGAGAAAAGTCATTGAAACATTTTAATCATAATAGAAGAGTAGCTATAATTTAGGAATCAAAAGACTTTTCTTGTATGTTAGAGATAGACTAGTATAACTAAAAAGAGTGAAATTATTATAATTTTAACAAAAAATTAAAACCGACTTCCAAGGTAAAAACAATAATAACATTAATATGAACTAAAAATTATTAAATAATTTTTACTATCTAATAGTTCCTTTTTCCGAATTCGGCTAAACCTCAACTATTTCTGTACTCAATCTTCATAATTTTGAAGTCGGTGCCAGTTCCAAAAGTTTCAAATATTCTGTCAGAGGACTGAGGATTCAGCTATCTGGTACCGACTTCAAAATAATGAAGATTGAGTACAGAAATAGTTGAGGTTTAGCCGAATTCGGAAAAAGGAACTATTAGATAGTAAAAATTATTTAATACTTTTTAGTTCATATTAATGTTATTATTGTTTTTACCTTGGAAGTCGGTTTTAATTTTTTGTTATTAATGTTGTTTTAAAGGGTATATTTATAATTTTATTTAGACATCGGATTATATGCACGATCCAAATGCCGAAATATGCATGCAAATATGCACGAAAATTGGCCGAAATATGGACAATCAAGAGTCACTTATTATTATTAAAAGTCGGAAGACCGCCGCTTGCCGCGGTTCATGCGGTTGCGAACGAAGCGCGGACAGCCGCTTGCCGCTCCCACATCACCACGCGGCACACCGCCGCCGCGCCGCCTAAAATTGACAACCCTATGACAGTAGGTAATTAAATCGCGGATTGGGCCGGAGTTACCCTACTTTCCCCTCCTTTTACTATGGTTTCACAGTGCGCGGCAGAAAGTTACGCGAAAAACGCATTGTGGAAGACTGCCACTCATCTAGGTGATGAGGATGGTATGTTTTTCACGTGGGACGATGGCGAAAAGTTGCAGGTGGTATGATTCCGAACAATTCCTTAGAACACTCCCCGTGATACAACCGATAGAGGATGCAGAGTGAAGCTACATCTCGGCGTAATTCCAAGGGGTCTGTTTGAAACACTATGCAGGCAGTCAACAATTCGAGCGGCCCTTCGTTGGATACGATCCAGAGGGAGCAGTTGGTATTTTGGCGCCCCTGCCCAGAGATGACAACAATATTCCATATGAGGCCGAACCTGCGCCTTGTAGAGTTGTATCTATTTATATGTATCGATTTCATATGAACTAAGATAGAGTACTCTAACTTTGGCCTTTGACAGGTTAAGAGTCAAAAGAAACGCAAGATTCGATATTCTGAGTATCGAATCTTGCGTTTTTTGCGGCTGATACAAAACCATACACTGAAAACAAGTTTATCACACAGCTATGGGATACGTGAATTTGCAACGGATAAATTGGCCAACCAGTCCATAAACAAGTCGGGTTCGATTCCTATTATGGCGTCTGCCAGAGGATGTTTAGTAATTGGCGTGCTTATGTTTATTCAGCACGCGAACATCTGTCAGTGTCTTTGTTTATGCCAGTGCAAATAAATACACTTGCTACAGTACAGATGTCAGCTTTGATCCCCTATTTACATCAATATAGTGTTTATTAAGTTGTAAGTGAGTTGTTAAATCATCTTTAGCGTTTTAGGTTAGAAAACAGAGAGGTGTTGTTAAATAACTAGGTGTCTTATAATGTATATATCGAAATTATAGTTCGAAAACGGATGAGAATAGGCTACTTGACATATATTTAATTTCATTGAAAAAATGCATATTTCTAGTAGAACTTGGCCTAGGAAACTGTATTTCACCCTTATCGTGAAATAAAAGCTTATGATTGATAAATAAAGTCGATTTGAAAATCTGATTTTATGAAAATAGTAATTGTACTGACGAAAACGCTTTTGCGGTACTTCCGATCTGGGTGTGACGTCATCCCATTTGTAATTTAATATCTTTTATTTATCGCGCTCGTTATATGTAAGTTTATTTGTACATAAATAATATGAATAAGTCTAGAAAGATTTATAAAATATATTTTCTTGAATAATTCAAATAAAACGACAGTTTTATATATTATCTCCATTTATTGTAGTTAGGAAATGAAATGGTCAAAACTTTTCTACAAAAGTGTTCAACATTACAAATGATTTCTAAATTCTTTTCTAATTTTTTAAGCACTGTTAGACTCGTACGTTTAGCACATAAAACTTTTTTCAATAAAAAAAGTATAAAATACAAAAAACATGACGTCACACTATGGCGGTACAATGGCGGACAGTGTTTTCGGCGCCATATAAAAGGCATATTTTTCAATCAACATTTTTATGGGTTTCTACTGTTTAAAATATTAAAATATTAGTTTTTTTGGTGAAAATGAATGATTAAGAAGCGATTAGAATCAAGAAAAAAAATAGGTCAAGTAGCCTATTTGGAAAAACTGTATAGAATCTAATTTATAGAAAATTTTATAATCTTTAATGTCATCATACAATATTTTTTGCTATAATGCATAGTTTTTTAGTTATTGACGAAAAACCAAAAATTTAGACGGAGATCTGATCGGGGATCTGATCGCGCAAATGATACAAATGTGGACGCACCCTTACAGCCCGCCATACCGACGCGAATACGTTAATTTTCATAACAAAATTGAACCATTTGTACCAGGCTAATTTTTGCATTGCTAATTATCGTCGAGTAGCCATTCACGAAAATCACCTTGCCATACTTTTCCGACAGCTCCCAATGGCCGCCATACCGATTTGTACCAATATGGCATTTAAATTTTTGGAAAGTATTTGACAAAATATGACTGTTATTATTTTTCCCATACTTCTAGTAGGGGGAAAAAGTGCTGCCATACTAGAAATACTTATTTATTTGACCCCTGATAGGCCTGGAGACTACTTTAGGAGTTTGCGCCGTTTAAGAAATCTAGCCCAGGGACCCCAGGCATTCTCGCCCAGGGACGCTGATAAAGTTAAAGTACACATTAATATTATAAAGGCGAGAGTGGCGAGTCTATATAAATTAAAATATTATAAAATAAAGAAAACTATTGATACATTATTGAATGTTATTTTAAATTACAAACTAAGCTGAAGGCTTGCCTTGAATGTGAACTGAAAACTTTTTACGACAGAAATATTTCGTAGCTAAGCAATGCGTAGCCAAGCAATAATTTGCTTGGCTCCTATTTACATTTCATGTTTTTGGTGGGATCTTAAAAAGTACAAAATAAATGCTAGAGCCTTTATGTAAACTTCAGATAGTTGTCAGTTGAAACATAATTTAGTAATGTCGCTGTACAAAATATTTGTATCGTATCTTCATTAATATTACCCCAATAAAAAAGAAATTATTGATACCGGCAAACCCAATAAAAACAACACTGATAAACTATGATAATTTCATACACTCGTCGTACATTCTTGAATGTTGTGGAATTGCAGACATAAACAATGTTTGTTGACACTAGATGTAAATACTACATTCTACAAATAAATATGGAAAATGAACATATAGAAATATGTTGGTTATTGATGATTGATGAATAGTGTTTGTTTTGGTTTACTATGACATAATAATATTATAGTTGCTTTTAATCCTTGGATCGCGGATTCTTCTATTACTGTATTCATCATCATTCTATTCATAGTGTCTTCTATTATTATGTATTTTTTTTTCAAGTTATAGAAAAAATACTGGCTTAGACAACTAACGGTTCTAAGCCAACTAAGGCCCACTTGCGCATGTCTGGGTTAAAGTTAACCCCGGATTAAAAGTTATTTCTTTCGTAAAATATATGAAGAATGTAAGAGATAACACGCTATTTAACCCGGTATTAACTTTCTCCTCTAAAGGTTCTGAAATGCCAAACAAGGGTTCTGTTTATATTTGATATAAGTAACTAGTAACTATAGATAATTTAAATATTATCTTGGGATCGACGATTCAAAACCCAGGAGCGGCCTATTAAGCTTCTTGACTGCATCAAGTACAAAATGGAAGAAGAAACTCGTGTAGACCTAACATGTGACTTACTGAGATACTCAAGTCTCAAGTCTCGAGATATCTAAATCGTAATTTCAATACTGTTATCACTGCCATTGCATAACCTAAAACGTCACTTATCACGTACCTTCCACGAGATTACAGTACAGAATAGTCTCCTGAGGACTATGATTTATGAGAGGAAGAAGAATAAAATACAGATAAGAAGAAAAATCATATTTGCGCAATGTAAACTTTATTTAAATAATAGGGAATATCACGCAAAAGTCGGAGCAGAGGGCGCTAGTCGCTACTAACATAATACAACTCGTCAAGGCTCTAAAATCTAAATGAACGTGGCGAAAAAAAGGAACTAGCGCTGCCATCACACAAAAACGTCATTTTGTGATTTTTGACAGTTTTTGACAATTCTCCTTTACGAGGAGCGCCACCGCCCACGTTCATTTAAAGCCTTGTCGCACTGTATACCTGTCTGCTCTTGTGCTGCCGTCTAGCGTAGAAAAATTGCAGTAGGTACCTAATTACTAATAATCCTATTGTGACAGAAGAATAAAATAGAGAGAAGAAGAATTTATAATACTTACAAGCCTTTACTTTAAAATTTAATCAAATATTTATTAGATTCTTTCAGCGTTTTCGAAAAAATATATCATGTCCAAAAAACCGTCTACAACTGTATAGACAAACCGTCTACCCAGTTGTAGACGGTTTGTCGCCGTGGTGTTAACGAACAATAATTAATTATTATTAAACATAATTCATAGTATATTTAAACTATTCAACGTATAATAAATTGATATCGTCTACCTACTTTCACTTGGAACCTACATTCGGTATGCCCTTTGACTCGCGCGCAACACGAAATTACTGGGGGCAGGGGAGTGCCGCCGCCGCCAAGACCAGCCAAGAAAAACATTTCGTATTTTTTGTTAAACTTGGCTATTTATTTAATACACTCCTATGCTTCACTAACACATAAAAAAGCTACTGACAAAGTAATACAACTACATACAATTGAAAAAACATTAATCGAAGCAAAACCATAAACAGCATTACGGAAAAAAATTGCACATACATAATAATAACAATTAAACTCGGTAATTAAGTAGCAAGTAATTAATATACTACGAGCGAATACCGGTTAAAGTGCAGCCAGTATTAGAGTACGGTCTTAGTCATCGACCATCGTGTTTGCAAAACAATGAAAACTGTTTGCTACGCCGCCGAGGGTCACGGCTTATACCTAAACGCGACAAATATGCGAGGAAAATGTTGACGCCATCGCATATTTTATTTAAATATGCTGCATGTATTACGGATTATAAATAGTTTTTATGAGTAAACAAAAACTGACTAACCGTTGCCCGGTTTCGGAGGTTTTTCACTAGCGCGTTTAAGTGATTGACATCGACGGACCAATCAACAACGCCATTGGAAAGATAAAATCATGTCAAAAATACATCAGAAACTAAGCATTATTGGCTCGGAGATTGTCAATGTTCTATAAATATGCGAATGTGATTTATACACCGCACTAATTACGATTGCACGGTTCACCCAAGTGCTAGCATATAGCCGATAAGAACCAAATTTAATAAATTCCCCAGCCGGGATCAACGACCGCTACCAATAATACACAAACCCATTACAAGTAATAAATAATAACACGTTATAAATAGCTAACGTTTATATGAAACGGGTCAATCACCTTCGATCGCGATATTAAAATTTATAAAAACAATGTTTTTGTATCATTGACATAAATATTCTATCTGTACCGTGCGTCTGGACGCCGGCCAAGACTCGTTTTATTTGGGTTTTATTTATTTATTAATCAACTCACATCTAATATATATTCTGTGCTCACATTTAAAATCATTGGCCTCCTTCTTGTGCCGCATTCGAGTAAAAGTTTATTCATCTAATCTCAAATTATATATACATGCGTAAAATACACAAACGTTGGTAACAATCTACATGATATAATAAAAGAAAGCATGTTTGCCTAAGTACCACCTTGAAAACTGTAGCTCTACTATGAGTTTAAAGCTATAGTTTTTATCGATACTCAATACCGACTACGTAAATTTTTTGTATGGGAAATTTTACAGTGCCTCTAGCGGTCACTGGCGGGACTAAAATCCCCATACTAAAAATTTACGTAGTCGGTATCGAGTATCGACAAAAACTATAGCTTTAAACTCATGGTAGAGCTACTGGTCGGTAGCGACTAGCGAGTGCAGACTGAGAAGTGACTGTATTAAAGAAGTTGTAGAATGTAGATTATAGAGTTCAAACTTCAAAGTTATAGACACTAAGCTCTAAAGTCTAAAGAATACAAGTTACAAAAGCTAAAGGTTGATTAAAAAGGAAATGTAACCACTATTTACCGAGAAGGGAAAATAAGGGTTTTAATTTTATCCCAAAAACTAATAAATGCTCCCAGGAAAATAGGAATAGTAAAACCAAAGAAAGCCAGTATGTTGTAAACCATAATGTAATAGTATGAATCATAATGGAATTCACATTATTGTTCTATTGCAGCAGTGCGCGCCAAAGGACTTGAACAAAGCCGTATTATGTTCGTAGGTGCACGCTTTACCGTACAAATATTTTTTGTAGTAAAAAAGGCATACGAGTTTAAAAACAATTGAATATTTGAGCTTGTTAAAATCGTTATTAAATATTATGAGAATCAAGTCTGAATGTGAATATGGGCTTTGTGCAAATATCACAACTCGCAAAACTATTTACAGATTCGAAAATGTTTAACGGCTATGATCACAAGTATGTTAAACTTTAGCCATTAAATACCTGAAGTTATATTTGTCGATACAAGAAATCTGGAACCTGACGTTGCCATTAACAACCAACGTTACTACGCCAAGGAAAACCAGCCGACACATATGCACTTTTACATCCTTATATAAGTGCTGACAGTTTCAACAGGTAACTTAGTTAAAATTAAATTTAAAGAGGATCCAACAGAAGCATAGTAATTAGTATACTTTTACTATGCCAGAAGTGTCCAAGTTTTCAAACTTTTCAATGCAACTATTAGAAGCAGAATTGTGATTTGTGGCAATCAATCACCAAATCAGGTGTGTTAGTAATTTTATGCTCACTCTTGAAATCTTGAGTCTTGACTGTGATTATAGAAATGTAACGTTATACGAGTCTTATCAGTTAGGACAACAAATAAACATGAATACAAGTTACATTTATAGATTACCAGGAACGTAACAGTTTGCATAAATTCTCATGAAAACCCAGATAACTATGCTTTGTGATGATTTAAATGGGTCACCAGTAAGTGTAATTCAAAATGTGTTATGTATGAGTAATACTACTAGCAAGAACCGTCTGATAAATTAAGTCTTTTGTTACAAGAATTGCAACTCTACTATTGTCTATGTTCATACTGCATACAGTTAAAATATACAATTGCATAAAAGCAACAAGATATTATGTTTCGATTGACTTATCATTATTAATGTTCCTGTATCTTACTAGATAAAGGCTATCTAAATGTAATAAGTAATAACACTACTTTTATGATTTTTATCGCGGTTTGTATAGTTTGGGATTACAAGCCTAGATACCAAGTCGGTGGAAGAAATAGGAGGAAAAGTAGTTTTATTGGTATTAAAATGTACAAATGCTGCATGTTTAGAAAGGCTTTCAGAAGAATAGACATTGTAACCGAATTACAAGTGAAATCTTTATGTTCGTCCCTATGTTTTTTTTATTCTTTTACATTTCTTGTGAATTGATGAAGTAGTAAGGACTTACCTCGGAAGTCTCCGAATAGATCACCCCGTGCTCATCCTCATAGGTGATGTTGATGTTGGCGACGACGTAGGTGTCGCTGCCGATCCTGTCATCAGCGGCAGCATACCGAACCGACTCCAGCTCGTTGCCCGGCGAGTGGCATCCCGCGATGCTAGCTAACCATCCCAGTGTCGCCAGACTCGACCATAATTCAACGTGCATCTTAAAATATTGAACACATTCGTTTTTAAAATTTCAAATCACTGTCACGTCTCGCACTGCACTGCACAGAACACGTCGTTCGCCGCGCGCGATCTCTTGCAGTATGACTTTATCAACCCCTTATCGGTTAGCTCCAGTGGATACGAAACCTTATCGTTATCGCTTGCAAAATTTAAATTGCGGAATCTGGAGGTGTTTTAGAATTTTGTAATTTGTTCTAATTTGTTGGCGCATGCGAGAGTTATCGTCAGTGGTATGACGCAGCCTCTCGCACCGGCTTCTGCTAAATCTGTGCTATAACATCGGCGAAGTCGACCGCTGCCCCATAACCGGCCAGGAACTTCGCTGCAGCCGGCAACTGAAACATTAAAAATTTACATTAGCTTCATAGTTTTAAATACTTTATACTTAGTTTTATATCTCTACTAATTAGAGCATAACAAAATTTTGGAAATGTGGTCCATAATAACGAGATAGCAACATCCTTCTGAATCATAATCATATACATGAAACTCGAATTAACTGATGTAATATTTATTAAAGAATGAGTAATTATTTGTTTCCTGAAATAAAATTTGAAACAATGAGTAACAGCAGATAAAATTAGCGAAGCAGTTAATATTCTTTATACAGTTATAGTTCTTGCAATCTACGAGTCGCCCTTAGTTGTGTGACTGACCAATATTCTTTATATATGTTACGCTCAAAGACCGAAATCGCTCAGTGAGCGAAAAAATAGCTCACAACGCGTTGTGGTTATAGTGAAACGGCCACGACGCGTTCTGGCAATCACAAAAAGACCATAACGCGAAATTCGTATCGTGGTCGATATGCTATTCGTTTTTCTTGATTTGTTCTTGATTGATTAATCGTCTATAGCTATGGAAGATCAAATTTGAATTACCACACGTACTACAAAATATTTTTTCTTTTACTAAATCACTGCTTAACGTGTTTATCATTATTATTTATAAAAAAAATGTCCATAGTTCCATACTATCCGTAGGTACTAATATTATTACTGTCTGTCTGTCTGTCGCAACGTGTTGTTGTTTTTTTCATAAAGTAATCTGACCTCAATAAATAATAAAAATATAATTTTATTTTAATTTTAATATATAATTTAAATACAATACTACTAGTTAATGCCCGCAACTTCATTACGCCAGCCAGATAGACAATAATAATATTATTAGTACGGATAGTTATATGAAACTATGGATATTTTATAAATAATAATGACAATTTAGGTACACGCTATGCAGTGATTTAGTAAAAGAAAAAATATTTTGTAGTACGCGTGGTAATTTTAATATTATATTATCTTCCACACCTATTATAGACTATTAATCAATCAAGAACAAATCAAGAAAAACGAATAGCATATCAGCCACGACCTACGACACGAATTTCACGTCATGCAGTGATTTAGTAAAAGAAAAAATATTTTGTAGTACGCGTGTTAATTCAAATAGAATCTTCCACACCTATAGACAATTAATCAATCAAGAACAAACCAATAAATACGAATAGCAAATCAGCCACGACACGAATTTCGCGTTATGGTCTTTTTGTGATTGCCAGAACGCGTCGTGGCCGTTTTCATTAGAGCCACAACGCGAATTTCGCGTCGTGGCTGTTTCACTGTGACCACAACGCGTTGTGAGCCATTTTTTCGCTCATTGAGCGAATTCGGTCTTTGAGCGTAACATATACATAATAAAGGCACCGCGCCGTTATTAAGAATAGTAAAATTGCACCTTCCTTGTTATAAAAATCTGATATTATTTTTTAGTTAATTTATGTACCTGTAAGTAATTGATTGGGCCAATATAATTCACTGTTAGATACATTATCATTATCATTACATAATCAAGTTGGTGAGGCATTTCATCATGCTGACTTGTGAAATAAGGTTCAACAACTTTTCCTCGTCTGGGCTTTGTTTTTCGTTGTTTTTTTTTAAATGATAACTTCAGAGCCAGCTCGTAGCAACGACAGTTTTTAGATTGTGTGTGATTGTTTGAGGCAGATTATTTGGAGATACGAATTTAATACGTCAGACAATCATAATATTATCATTTTATTTATTTAATAATTTATGTACAAATAACCAGTTTACAAAGAAAACTTAAAACTAGAGATACATTTTGGTACAAAGGTACTACTTATTCCAAATTGGAATCTCTTCCAGTAGACCTGTTACAGGAAACATTAAAAAAAGAGGTAACAATAATATTAGTGCACACGACAATTTGGTATTAATGTAACAAAAAAAAATAGCCAAAATATAGAACATAATAAATATAATATTATAACATACATCTAAGAATAAGTATTATACTAATTATGAATTAAAATTAATATTGTAAACGCAATTCTATTTGCCAAAGTATCGATTATATAATATTATACAATATACACACACTTATATTATATAGTATAAAAACACAAATAAAATATACATAAAATACAATATTATTAGGGCTTGCTGAAATAGGTGACGTGGTCAGGATAGGCGTAAATAGTGCTCGTGCAGTCTTTTTAGGGTTCCGTAGTCAACAAGGAACCCTTATAGTTTCGGTCTGTCCGTCCGTCTGTCTGTCCGCGGTTTTACTCAGAGACTATAGGACCTACAAAGCTGTAATTTGGCATGAATACACATATTAATGATGGCAACAAAATGGTATGTGAAATCGTAAAAAAATATTTTTTTTATGGTACCTCCCCTACACATCAAGCGGGGATGAATATTTTTTTTCGCGCCCACCCCATCGTGTGGGGTGTCGTTGAATAGGTTTTTTAAAAATATTGCGAGTATTCGTAGATCGTTTTCCGATTTAGGGATCCGTTAATGAAATATTAAGTTTTAAAGTGGAAAAAATCGTTAGAGTCCAGTGTCCCCCCCTTCTACCAGCTAAACGGTTGGTTCTGGAAATGTGAAAAAATTCACGGGGGTAGGAAATATGCTGAATTTAAAAGGAAAACTATCACGGCTAAGAAGACTTCATAAGTTATTGAGTAATAGTCGATCAACTAAAAAAAATGTATTCGGTGAAGTATAAAGGAAATTTTCATTCAAATTCCTCTGAAAGTAACTGAGATGATGTTGTTACTAGTGTAAAACACGCTATAAATGTACGTTCATTGACCATAAAAAAATTTCAAAAACTAGCGGTACTACGGAACCCTATATTGCGCGTGGCCCGACACGCACTTGGCCGGTTTTTTAAATAGTGCGAGTGTTTTGCAATCGCGTATATGACTTGGCAAGGAGTTCCAAAGCTTAGCAGCATAAACAGTGAAGGAATACGCAGAGAAGTCAGTACGATGAGGAGGGATATCTAAAGGATCTACAGGATAAATTTTGCAAGTAGGGAAAGGAGAAGCGCTCTTTTAAATAGGAAGGGGTCGTAGGACTCAATAAAAAATATTGAAGAGGAAACAAAGTATTCGGTAATTTCTGCGGAAGCGAATAGGGACCCACCGTAGCTGCTTTCTGTATTCAGACACGTGATCGTATTTTCTTAGGTCAAAAATAAAACGTATGGACAGATTTGCAACCGTTCTAATTTGTTTAAGATCCAAATAGCAAACGTCCGCATAGACGATGATAGGTTGAATTAGGGTCAGCGCTAATAAAATTTTGGTAGGAGTAGGAAGAAACTTTTGGAGCAGTTTGAGGGAATGCAAGGTGTGGTAAACTTTGCGACTAACATTGCTAACATTGGCATTCCACGACAGATGTTCGTCAAGTTTTTAGCAGTATCGGAGAAAGGTATTGCAGTGCCGTTTAACATAATGGGAGGAAGAGTACCCTTGTCAAGTAGAGCTAGCATCCGTTTACTGCCTATTAACAGCGCTTTAGTTTTAGAAGGATTGACAAGTAAACCGAAAGACTGCGCCCAATCACAAATACGCTTAAGATCATCATTTAAGAGAGCTATGGCGGAAGCTGCATTGGGTATAGTAAAGTGCTGATATACTTGCAAATCATCTGCATAGAGATGATATTTAGACACTAATATTTGAACAATAAAGTTAATAAATATAGAAAAAAGAAGAGGGGAAAGTACACCACCTTGTGGAACACATGCATCGAGATCAGACAGTCAGAGTAATAATTATTGATCATCACTCGCTGCAACCGGCCCCGAAGATAAGAGTTAAACCAGGCCAAGACGGAAGGGGACAAATTTAAAGACCGTAACATACCTAGAAGAATATTAAAATCGATCGAATTGAAAGCACTACTAAAATCTAAAAGGATAAGGGCGGTAAGTGATTTGTTTTCCATGGCCCACTGAATGTCATCCGTGATATTTAATAGGGCAGAAACGGTGCGGAATTCGTTCTGGGCATAGGCCCAGAACGAAGAGACCTGCTGGTGAACGATGTTCTCCAAAACTTTAGATAGGAAAGGGAGTATGGAAATGGGACGAAAAGAGGAAAGGGAAGTAGGATTAGGAACTAATTTAATCATCTTGGAGGATATCCTGTCACAGCCAGCAGCCTCTGAAGTAATTGATAGAACTGCAAGTCTCACCTTCGATTCTGTATAAGGAGTAAAAGTAAAAGCCGGGGACGTGATGGGTAAGTTGGATATAGATTTTAAAGTTTTCAGTTTTATGTTATTGTTTAAAAATATTGGAGGTTGAGAAAAGTGTTTATTGAGGGCATTTAGATCGTAATCATTAGAGTCAGAAACGGGAGTTTTGCCAATACCTACCGATTTAAGAAATTTCCAAGTATCTGCTGTATTACGGTTTTGTAAGGAGGAGTAAAAGTAACGCCGCTTGGCATCGCGACATGTGTGATTGCAGCGATTACGCAACAGCTTAAACTTGGAATGGTTTACTTCGTTAGGACAAAGTTTAAATTTCCTTTTGGCCTTATCACGTGCTGCCATCAGCTCCTTGATAGAATCCGAGAGCCACGGTGCCGGATTGTGCTTTACTTTTACTCTCCTCATAGGGACATGTCGGTCATAGAGCTCCAATATTGTATTATTAAAATTATCAATTTTATCATCCAAGTCCGAGCTATTAAGTACAGATGTCCAATCTAATTTTTCAGCATCTTGCTCAAGCGCTTGTTTATCAATACGATTGAAGCTACGGAGAAGTAAAGTTTGGGGTTTACGTTTAGGGGGTCTAATTTTGTAGGACAGGAAAACAAAGTCATGGTAGGAAAAAGGGGCAACGAGCTGTCCATTAATAGCCACATTATTAGGAGATGATACAATAATGAGGTCTAATAGAGAGGGCGTACAATTAGGAAAGTTATGGGTGGGATTAGAGGGAAGTACATGAAGGTTATAGGAAGTTAAAAGTGAGTGTAACTTACGTGAGCGGTTGTTATCTTTAAGGGGACAAGTGTTAAAATCTCCCATAATTACAACATGTTGGTAATTTAAACGAAAACTAGTGAGCAGGTTATCAAGAGATTCAAAATAGTCGATACCAGAATTAGGGCTGTACAAAACGATCAGGAGCAATTTGGTATGATGAGTGACAATTTCGATGGCCAGATACTCCGCTTGCTCTGAATAAGCAGAAGGAGACATTTTCAATTGTCATGATCATGTCGCATTGTAAAACAAACACGTTATAATATTCTAATTTTATTTGTAAGCTTTCGGGCTTCCATTTCAGTTCATTTCCTTCCATTTTTCCCTTTTCTCATCCAATTACAGCCTTACTGAAAATTTAAGCAACGCTCGCCTCGTGTAACGTGTTTCATGTCTTATTCAACTTCTACCGTCCCATTTCTCTTCGCGACTTCAATCTATGAAAGTGCCCTTATGCACATCAAGTGCAAGCGCCAAGCTGTTTTGCTTATAAATTTTCTATTACTTAATATGTAAGCGTCTAAATAGCACTTTAATTTTATACTTAAATTCAGATGATTAAATACTTAAAAGTAGGGCTATCGTGTGTTTATAATTAACTACCTACTAGACGTACATTGACTCAGAAGAATTTAGGTCTACCTCTTTGTACAGTGCGAATAGACTACTTTTTATCCTAGTCAATTCTGTAATTAACTTGTTTACTGCATAATTATAATTAGCTAAGAGCTCATGAATTTACGATCTAAAATACCGTTTCATTCCAAAACAAGACAAAACTTGCAAGGGTCTTGAAAGGTCGTTCACATCGGCCGTTGACTGAGCCGGCTGCTCCACGATCGGTGACGAACCGCTGATAACACGGTGATAAGCGAAGCGTAATCGCCATGACGTGACAGCGGACATGTGTCAGAGGGTCCAGATACTCCAGATACTCTACCCACCCGTAGAGAGATTAGGCGTATAACAACGTCAGGACTCAGAAACGATGAGGACTTATCAGATTTGACACACATTGAGTAACAAACACACGTGATACTGGTCACGTACTAAGGAACCCATGTCCCAAACACAATTAATAAACGTAAGTACAGGAGCATTGAGAGCAACTCAATGAGGAAGCTGATAATACCGCAGATTACTAAACAGTATAAGCAATAAGTCTCATAATATACTAGCTGTTGCCCGCGACTTCGTCCGCGTTAACATAGTATAATAACAAAGTATATTATAGTTTTCCCCTTTTTGTGATTCCTTTACACAAAGTGTAAAAAGGGACCCTATATTTTAAGCAAACGTCAATAAACTTTCATGTTTCTAACTCAAGAAATGATGGACTTTCATTGAAACTTTCTACCCCAATTTCACCCTCTTGGGGGTAGAATTACCAGAAACGGTTTAATATACGTATCCATTCATTTTTAATCAGTAACCCAAAAAATAAACTTTCATTTTTCTAACTTAAGAAATGACGGACTTTCATTTAAACTTTCAACCCCTATTTCACCCCCTTGGGGGTAGAATTTCCAAAAACGCTTAAACACGTATCCAATCATTTTTAATCAGTAGCCCAAACATAAAATTTCATGTTTCTAACTCAAGAAATAACGGACTTTAATTAAAACTTTCAACCCCAATTCCACCCCCTTGGAGGTAGAATTTCTAAAAACGCTTAAATACGTATCTATTCATTTTTAATCAGTAGCCCAAAAATAAAGTTTCACGATTCTAACTCAAGAAATGACGGACCTTCATACAAACTTTCAACCCCTATTTCACCCCCTTCGGTGTAAAATTTTCAAAATTCCTTCCTTAGTGGGTGCCTACTTAATAAAACAACCCTATTCACCAAATTTCGTGGCTGTAACTTTAACAGTTTTTGCGCAGCGATGATGAATCAGTCAGTCAGTCAGTCAGTCAATCAATCAGTCAGGACATGTAATTTTACTATTAAATCTTAAATCTTGTTATTATAAGTCTACTGTTTATGAAGTACCAAGTCTGATTCCTCTCAAAGATTTAAGTGCACTGCCAGTTTTAGTTAGCAATTTAAATTGCATTTTAAATATTATAATTTTTAAAGCATTTTTAGTTTATTTAACGACGAACCTTCGGATAAAATTTTGCATGAAAATCGCTACTTAGATGAAACTTGAGCGCTTTTACTGTTAGCGTAGGCTTTTAGCCAAATAACCTACTTATGCTGAAGTAGCTTTTTATATTCGTTTCCATAGTTACGTTACAAAATATAGTATTATTTATTTTTATTCTTTGTTCAGTGTTGGGTATAATATTATGCATAAATATTAGGTTTACATAATATAAGAAGCCATGCGCAGCTTTCTATGCTAACCTACTTTTACCGGGCGTCCACTTGGATATTATGTTATAGAATTTAGAGCTTTAATAATAACCAAGCAATCAAGGATTTTTTTTATCATGCAGACTAATAAGTAAGACTTCATTTTACTAACCAAAACCAGTGCTTATTTGCTGGTTACAAAAAGGAAATTTTCCAGTTCGTCAATCGTCAAGATAAGCTAATTCTTTGTAGAACTAGGAAGCGCCAGGTTCGACATTGAAAAAAACTTGATTATTTACGTTATGTAACGTAGTCGTGTTTGGACGGTTGAAACAAAGGTAGAATCGTGACAAGAGTACAAATTGAATTTTTATCATTCAATTATGGACATTTGCAATTATCATCTTTGTTTCTTTTCGTGTGCTTGGCAATAGAGTTGAATAAAAAATCAGGGCTTGGCGACTTCTCTACAGTTGCACAAATTAAATTTCCTTATTAATATGCAAATTATGAAGATTCTGTGGCTATTAATCTATTAATAAACTCGGCACAGGTCTAGGAAGCGATAACGCCGCCAACAGGATATAGAATAAATCGAACATTTACCTGTTTATAGCAAAATTGTGTTTACAAAAAAGATGTATCCGTGAAACCGCTATCAGTCTTACCATCTTGTATATTGATATAATATTATGATATTTACCGTCTAAATTGGATATCTAAATTGGTTATTTGTTGACCTAGTGATCAGTCGTCTTGCGCAGTGCGCTAAATCACAACATGTCGAACTTAGCAAAATTTAACGAAAGCATTTTCTTTAACGGCCCAGAAGCACAGAATATATGTCGCAGGGGAAAGAGGATATCAGGGATTTCACGATATCCCTAGGGATATCACGAACTCCCGGTAGATGCCGAATATTCTTGTTTGTTACGCCTTCTTACTAAAAATATCTAGTGATATGTCATTTCACTAAACTAAATCTAGTGAAATGTCAGAAACGCGGATACCGCCGAATAAAAATCGAGCCACTCATTTCTCTCGCTTGCTCTAGTATACACACGGGTACTTTGGATCATTTAACATCTCAATCTGACAAGTAAGATGTTAGATGATCCATGCGTCGGATGGGCATGTAAAAAGTCGGTCCTGCGCCTGATCTCTCGCCGGTCGTGTCAGTCTTCCGTCCCACCGGGTTATGCGAGTAAAGGAGTGCCCAAGTGTGTACTGCGCACACACTTGGGCACTATAAAATTAATAATATTATAACCTCCTCGTTTTTGGAAGTTGAATAATAAGATGATGTACTTCAAGTCTTAAACTTCTGGACAACTAATATATATATATTAGAAGTTTAAGACTTGAAGTACATCATCTTATTATTCAACTTCCAAAAACGAGGAGGTTATAATATTATTATGTTCATCTGTAGATTTATTTTTCAGAAAACCATTCGCATTTTATATCATCAGTACCTTGTTAGCAGTTTACACTAACAACCAAATTCTGCGTAGAAGGTACGTGGAAATGTAAAGTAACGATTATATTATTTGGTTGCGTTTTAAGGTCACGTTTACGGCTGCGGCCTTGACAACACAAGGTCCTACCAAGGCTCCTCGTGGAAGGTTAAATGGGCCATTCCGCGTAGGGATGCGCCCTTCGTACCTCGATAACGAGCCGAATATCGATCCAAACTTTCCTATTAGCTCTTCCGCTTTACTATAGTATTATTGTTTTTGATGAAGAAATAACGGGTTCCATTCCGAGAGTGCCAGTATAAAAGTAAAAACGAAACAGCAGCATACGTGCACATTTACAATTAAGTACAACTTCTTTTCCTACACGTTGCTCATAATTATATATCTCTCCATCTAACGAATTTTCGATTAGTTGACGTGTTCAATGTAAATCGTTTCCATCCCACCCAAAAAAACGTGTAAGTACCTACCTACAATACCGAAAAACCTTTATTAATTTCGTTACTAAAACATTTAAGTCTGAATGATTCGAGTCCTTATCAGTCGTTTGACGTTTCAGATTGTAATTTAGGACGAAGGTGTTAAAGTTTCTATAAAGCCATAGAAACCTTAATGCGTTTACATTGAAACGTTTGTTTTCGTAAGTAGGTGTAAGCCCTATGACGCGAGCACATAAAACCATTATTGACAGTGTTCCATTCAGAACAAGGAAACCGCAAAGTTAAACAGTTAAAAGGTAATATATAAATAAATAATATACGAAATTCTATTGAGGGCCTGTTTCACCCCTTCCTGATAAAGTGAAAACACTATCTGCAACTTATTTGACAGATTCTCCATACTAAGGGCCTGTTTCACCGCTTCCTGATAAGGCTATCCACCACTTATTTTGACAGATGGAGTATGGAAAATCTGTCAAATAACCCTATCGGGCACCTTATCAGGAAGCGGTGAAACAGGCCATCAATCTGTCAAGATGAGTGGTGGATAGCCTATTCGGCACTAATATCAGGTAGTGGTGAAACAGGCCCTTAATTAAATAAATCTGCAATAAAATTTATCTTTCTTTCCTTACAGCATGACGTTAATATAGGAAATCATGGTATTTATCATGAAATCTTAATATATATATTTCTTGTGTGCGTGTGTATGTGACTGAACTCCTCCTAAACGACTGGACCAATTTTGATGAAAATTTTTGTGTGTGTTCAAGGGGATCTGGGAATGGTTTAGATTCACAATTTTGTCCGCTGGACAATGTTTTTTTAATTAATTTTTAATTTATTAGTAGTTGTTGATTTTGGAATGATTTACATTGGATCCGACAGTCGGCTGATCGCAGTGTCAAATTTTAAATAATATTCGAATTCGGATTTAAATTTTAGTCTGTCCGACAGTTAGCGCTTCGACCAAATTTAAAAAAAAAACTTTATATACTTAATATGGCAAAGAAACGTTTGCCGGGACAGCTAGTCTTATTATAAAACCAGTAAACTATCATCGTGGAAGTTGACTCCTAGGTAGTTGACAGACCAACGTCATTTGGTTGGATCATGTCAATTCAATGTTAGCGTGTTTACACACGCGCCGCAGCGGCAGCGGCACCCATCGCCACCGCGGCGGCGGTAAATAGCCTTGCGACCAACCTACGTAGGCGGTAGGTCACCCATCTGCCTAGGAATCAGCTTCTCTGTTTAAATTTTAGTGAACTTTGTAGCCCTGACGTCACTGCGACCCTTGAGCATCTATGGTGACTCCAGCTTCGCATTAGTGAACACGTGCTTATTAAAACTGGCTAGATTTTAGACAAATACAAAGCCAAAATGAAAAACATTATTTTTGAAAGTCAGATTACAATGTTCAAACATCACTGATAAGCAAAATGACCATCACTATTTCACTACTGATAAAATATATATAACCAGGTAGGTAATATTCACAATTGCAATATTATAATCCTTTTTTCGTCTATCTGATTTTTAAACTTAGCGAAAATAAAATCGCAAAAACTCTATTTAATTTAAAATTATGAAAAAAAGGACGCGCAAAAACTAGTGAGGTTTACAAGTTCTACGACCTGCGAACTCCACCACGTACGAACTATGACGTGTCTCACAATCTAAAAATATTTTTTAAAAATCATTAACTTAAAACTCATCCAAATCTTAAATAACTGCATTAAAAAAAAGTGAGAAATCTGTCTAAAAATAAAGTAAGTATTCAGAAAGTAAAATAAATATTCACATCATATTACAATCCGCAAGATATTCCAAAATTAAACAACTCCAAAAAAACACTATCGATAAAAGAAATCCCAACACTCACTAGAACAGAAATCGAAGCGAGCGTTTCGGAGCCACCCCCTCGCGTGACTGCTCGTGAACTTCGGTAAGGTAATGGCGAAGGCTCTCGCGGCACTGGCAGTGACACCCCCGAGGCCACGTGCCGGCCACGACTCATTGATGCTAAGCTTGTAATTAGATTTGGGATTCACAGATGTCTTCGAAACGTGTCCGAAATTCATGTGACACGAAAGTTCACACGTTTTCGATAATTAGATTTCGCGACCACGCGGGATTTGAGTTTCAAAGCCGTCTGGTCACCTTTTGATCGACGATCAATCTACGGGTATTGCAAAAACAAAAGATAATAAGGCGTCATAACATGATTTGCTTATAACAACACAGATAAGAAGCTCGAAACAATAGAAATCGTCAACAAACAAGTCAATTTATCGATCGTCATAAAATAACAGAACCAAATCTAGCAGCATTCCACGCTTTGCTAGAACTAGTTAGATTCACAATTCGTTTTCATCGGGAAGCTCGGCTCTTTTGTTCGGATACTCTGAAAAAGCTGCCGTCTGAAGAACCATTAGGTATCCCATTGTCTGGGTAATCAGTCTCCAGTGGACCGCGTCGAGATGACTTCCCGCCGGTTTTTGCTTCCAATTAGCTGATGAAATGGAGCGCGGCGCTTTTAATTTATTAGTTTTTGCACAGCCTCCACTTCCTATTTTAGTTTAGGTTCCTTAATCTGCATGTTGGAATTCCCTTATTGTACAACGCACGTCCACTTTCACAATCATTGCGCATTTTCTCATCACGGTTACATTGAGTAATTTTGATAGGTGATACGTCTATCAAAGTTGATAAGAATGTACATTGTACAAGTATCTGTAATATTCTAAATTTCAGTTTAGGTTCCTGTATCTGAATGTTGGAATTTCTTTTTTGTACAGCGCATGTCCACTTTCATAATCATTACGTATTTTCTACTCAACACGGTTAGGTTGAGTAATTTTGATAGGTGATACGCCCATCAAAGTACTAGATAAGAATGCTGATTGCTCAAGTATCTATACTAATCTATACTAATATTATAAAGCGGAAGAGTTTGTTTGTTTGTTTGTTTGTTTATTTGTTTGTTTGAACGCGCTAATCTCAGGAACTACAGGTCCGATTCGAAAAATTCTTTCAGTGTAAGATAGTCCATTTATCGAGGAAGGCTATAGGATATATTTTATCACGCTAAGACTACTAGGAGCGAAGAACTAGAGGAAAATGTGTAAAAAACGGGGAGAAATTATTTGAAAGAGCTTATTTGAATGCGCTAATCTCAGGAACTACTGGTCCGATTTGAAAAATTCTTTCAGTGTTAGATAGCCCGTTTATCGAGGAAGGCTATAGGCTATATATTATCACGCTAAGACTAATAGGAGTGAAAAAATAGAAGAAAATGTGGAAAAAACGGGGGAAATTATTTGAAAGGGCTTATCTCACGAACTACTAGAGCAATTTTTCTGTTATTCGGGTCAGATAAGAAGTAGACCACGTGAAGGATCATAGGCTATTTTTTGTAGACTAATTTCTCTGTGAAATATCTAATTAACGCGAGCGAAGCCGCGCGGAACGTCTAGTTATTATTAACCGACTTCCAAAAAACGAGGAGGTTATATGTTCGGTTGTGGATATATATATTTTTTTTTGTATGTTCAACGATTACTCCGCCCTTTGTGAACCGATTTTCGAAATTTTTGTTTTGTTGTATTAGGTTTCACTCCAATTTGGTACCATGTTCACAAAAGTGGTGACCTGATGATGGGATCCAGGAGTAATCGAGGGAACTCCTCGAAATTTATATGGAAACATATGATAATTTTGGTTTTATGTGAAGTGTACTAAGAATCTGCTACCAAAAAGTCAAATATTGGGTCAAGGTATACCATGGTTTCGAAGATGCTGAGAGAACTCCTGACTCCTTATAGATACACGTTTGGGAGTTTCGGCGTTGTTTTAAGAACAGAAAGCATATTATGCTACCACGGTTTTAATTTTTTGTTATAAATAATAATTATAAATGCGAATGTATTTCTATTTGTCTGTCCTCTCTTTCTGTCTTCACGTCTAAACCGCTGGACCGATTTTGCTGAAAGGTATGGAGATACCTTGGAAGTCGGTTTTAATTTTTTGTTATAAATAATAATTGTAAATGCGAATGTATTTCTATTTGTCTGTCCTCTCTTTCTGTCTTCACGTCTAAACCGCTGGACCGATTTTGCTGAAAGGTATGGAGATACTTTAAGTGAGTCCCGTGAAAGGACATAGGATACTTTTTATCCCGGAAAAATGTACGGTCCCCGCGCGATAAACGAGTTTTGGCGCAACGAAGTTGCGGACGTCATCTAGTACCTATTTAATATTCTTACGATTTCAGTATAGGTTCCTGAATCTGCATGTTGGAATCCATATTATTGTGGAACGCTTTTCCGCTTTCACAATCATGAGCAAGGTACGTAACGATACTTACTTTCGGTTTCGATGTTTTTAACACGCTTTTACTAGCTTCACTTGTTATATATGTATGTAAGAAAATCTTGGAATCTTAATATTTCCCGGCCTTCGATTAGGATGTAATTTTGCACACGCTCTGAGTTCTAATGACAATAATTAATGACTAGCTAAGAAACGTCATTACGAATCCAATATTATGGCGGGCTCCTCAAGATGGCGGACAAGCTACCTATTTGAAACACCCCCATGACAGAGTAGACAGAATTATAGAGTATGCCGACTTAGAACTGATGTTGAAATTTTTAAATTTTACGTATTATGACGAAAATCGTCGCTAGGGTTGTTAACTTGTTACCTACGAATTTAAAACTGTGACATATTCGCTGGACGTGTTTCTCTTTGGTCGTATTGTTGTTTGTGTTTTGGCACATGCGATTAAAATTGTCAGAATCCAATTTTGAAATCTTTGTTTTAAATATTATATAGAAATAAATTATATCAGCCCAGCGCGCGGCACATTCTGTTCATAATCCTAGTGAAACCCGACGAATTTGACAGATAATGAAACCTGTCCGTTTCTTTACAGTCGAACTACTGGTAGTTATGTCTATTGTGCCCATGATATGGGTATCATCTATTATATATAATAAAATATCTCCTGTCACGATGTTTGTCCGCGATAGATTCCTAAACTACTTAACCGATTTTAATGTTTCTTTTTTTAAATGTATGCTTTTTTCTAACTTGAGAGATAGGATAGCTTAAATCTTTAATTATAGTCGCAATTTTATTTTATTGCAAATTATTTGTCTATAATTAATTGACAGTCACAATTATCTGTTAGCTCCAAAAGACTTCAACAGATGTCGATACTTTCCGACTGGATTGAGTAAGTAACGGCTACTGGGTACTTTATATATTGATAGGTGCATTTGTCAATTGAATAAATAATAGTAAGTTATTACAACCTGAGACTGGCGACCATTGTTTGTGCGACGGACGTTGCCATGCTAACATACATATTTAGTCACTTTAATAAAATAATATGGCAAATACATAATATTATATTATGGCAAAGCAACGTTTGCCGGGACAGCTAGTAATATTATATGAAAGGGTTTGCTGTCAGGAATATGAAAAAAAAACAGTCACGTGACTTAAATCCAACATGGCGGACATACAAGATGGCGGATTGGCTGAAGCGTGTTTATTAAATTTTTTAAACTTATATATAATACCTATTTGTCGTGTATTTTCTACACATCACACTTAGGGTTGGTAACTATGATTGGTTTATCTCCTGTCGGCTGTCGATAAAAATTTTACACAACGTCATGCTCAAAAATCTTCCATTTTTAGGGTTCCGTACCCAAAGGGTAAAAACAAGACCCTATTACAAACACTTCGATGTCTGGCCGTCTGTCTGTCTGTTTCCAGGCTGTAACTAAAGAACCGCTATAGCTAGACTTTTGAAATTTTCACAGATTATGTATTTCTGTTGCCGCTATAACAACAAATTAAAACTAAAAACAAAATAAAATTAATATTTAACGGGGGTTCCCATACAACAAACGTAATTTTTTTGACCTTTTTGGCTCGTATCAATAATGGCAACAGGCACTTGAAATTTTCACAATATCCTTAATTTTATCTGTAGTCTAAAGCCGGCTGTACACTCTCGCCGAGACACAGCGAGGCGGCCCGAGTGCGAGAGTGTAAATGGGTGCGCTCGCCTCGTCTCGCGTGTCTCGGACCCTCTCGGTCCGTTGTCGGTATTTTGCGCCCGAGACAAAGGGTCTCGCGAGGAAAACGAGCGCACTACTGTACACTCTCGCGTCTTTCAGTACTAGTCCCGCCGTTCGACAGTGTAGAACAGAAAAATAACAATAATAAACGACATTATCAGTCATTATCTGTGAGAAATAAAATTAATTATGATTATAAATCTTTGGATTACAATGATATCTTTCGATGCATGGTGAATGGTGAATGGACGTTTTCGTCCATCTTGTCTGAGTTCTTAACTGCGATTGAACCAAGCGAGAATGTACATGATCGCACTCGGGTAAGGGGCTCTCGCACGAGACTCTCGCCCGAGAGCTCTCGGCGAGAGTGTACAGCGGGAATTATAATTTATTATAAAATTAAAATAAAATAAATATTTTAGGGCGGTTCCCATACAAAAACATAAAAAATTTTGCCTATTTTTCCTCTACCTATAACCGTACGGAACCCTTCGTGCGCGAGTCCGACTCGCACTTGGCCGATTATTATTATTCGTAGCATTATGAGGATTATTATTATCAGTCAAGATCTCTCTCTCTCTCTCTCTCTTCGCAGGTATCAAAAATGTCAATGAGCACAATAATAATTATTATGTTACATGTATTAATTACGTAAATTAATATGGATTATAATGGTATAATCAACGAATAATAAAGACTATTTATTGTACGTAAATTATAATCTAGTTTCACTCTGAAACGAGTTAATCTAGTTAAACGTCATGATGATATTTCCAAATAGAAAACAAAGCTCCTACATAATATACGTCATTTTGCAATAAAAAATCTCAAGCACTTATTAAAAAATATTAGTGTTTTTTTTTCATTTATTTTGGAACTAGTCAACTAGATGACGCCCGCAACATCGTTGCGCCAAAATTCGTTGATCGCGGGGGAACCGTACATTCTAAATATTTGATTTGCTGTTTTTAGTATATTTCTTGTTATAGCGGCAACAGAAATCCATCATCTGTAAAACTCTCTATCTATCAGCGTTCTTGAGATACAGCCTGGAGACACCCAGACGGACAGACGTCGAAGTCTTAGTAATACGGTCCCGTTTTTAACCCTTTGGGTACGGAACGCAAGAAATTTAAAAACCGTTTCCAAAATGAAGACGATACACGTTTCCGCATATAACGTGTTTTAATGTTTTCTATGATCGAGTGAAGGCGTGGTGCATGGGCGTGTGGATTCTATTTGTGAAGCCTGTTTAAGTGGCAACTCACGAAGGTTATTCCAATTTTCGAGAAAAATAGAATCCAAAGTTCACACAAATCAAAGTTATTAATATATTTTATCATAATAATATACAGTGGCTCGTCTTATTATGTGCCTACTTCTTTGAAATTTATTTATAGTGCCGCAGCACAGTGTGATAAAAACCTCGATTTTGTTTCACCTCATTTTTCTTTCAAAATACTATAGTTGATAGCTATATAAACATTAGAGTAGAACTCCGAGATTGATATTCTTTGTAGTTATTTTTAAAGAGTGTCATAGTTGGCGTTTTTCTAAGTCAAAAATTTGAATAAAAATTAATTAAAAAAAAACTAATCAAGTAACATTATTTTGTTTATAATACCAATTGAACAAGCACTTAATACTTTACTTTTTCTCCAAATTTGGTTAACCTACTGTGATCAAGTAGGCAGATATTTATTTATTTAATAATTTTAGTTTTACATTTTTAATTTCGCCATTAGATCGAGTTAGAAAAAGTTTTAAGCATGAAACGATAGTTATTACTTTT
Source organism: Polyommatus icarus (assembly GCA_937595015.1). NCBI lineage: Eukaryota > Metazoa > Arthropoda > Insecta > Lepidoptera > Lycaenidae > Polyommatus > Polyommatus icarus. The sequence goes on along the minus strand of OW569323.1, from coordinate 21,288,718 downwards.
TAAAGTTGTTTGGCGGGGGTTTTTTAAATGTCTTAATTTATTGTTCACGTAACTTAAATCGCGGCGGCACGTAAAAAAAAGGCGGGTTTACACCAAAAGAACATAGAGCAAGAACAGCACAAGAACATTCTTTCGTATTCGTTTAGTGTAAACTATAATTCGTTACAACATACTTTAAATCGTTTACACCAATCGCATCAACAAGAACATCAAGAATAAGAATTTTTGCTCTATAGATGAGAATCATATAGCTCCGTTTAGACCAAACGAGCGAATGTTCATTGCTCATTCGTCAACGATAAGTACTAAGTAGTTAATTTATTTTTATAGTCATCAAAGGTTGGATCCCATAAACATCTTTTGTTATGGTATAATTCTATCATTTGTAAACATTTTTCATTACTCCAATCCATATTTACGAAATAACCTTTGATAAACTACCTAAAACCAGCCGCCAATGAAATTATTATTATTTTTAACAAAAAATTAAAACCGACTTCCAAGGTAAAAACAATAATAACATTAATATGAACTAAAAAGTATTAAATAATTTTTACTATCTTATAGTGCCTTTTTCCGAATTCGGCTAAACCTCAACTATTTCTGTACTCAATCTGCATTATTTTGAAGTCGGTACCAGATAGCTGAATCTTCAGTCCTCTGACAGAATATTTAAAATTTTTGGAACTGGCACCGACTTCAAAATTATGAAGATTGAGTACAGAAATAGTTGAGGTTTAGCCGAATTCGGAAAAAGGCACTATAAGATAGTAAAAATTATTTAATACTTTTTAGTTCATATTAATGTTATTATTGTTTTTACCTTGGAAGTCGGTTTTAATTTTTTGTTAAAAATAATAATAATTTCACTCTTTTTAGTTACACTAGTAGATAAATCTTCGCGTATATTTTACGTGTCTTATTACAATTTGTTAAGAGTCACAACTCACACTCACAAAATAATATAATATTATCAGTGAAGTGAACATATTGTGCTAAGTAATTTAACAATTTTAATACTTCAAGCCCGAAGCGGTCACCGGCGATTGCGATAACAATAGAAAGGCTATTGTGTCTCGTTTTTCCACGATCGAAGGATCTATCAGATAAAAAATTGTACAAACTTGCATAGGATGTAGCGTAGCATAATATTTAATATTATCATAATTATTGACAGCTGTTCTTGTTATCAAGAATTCAAATCGATAGGTACTTAGTGCACCATCTATCGATTAATAAGTATAACTAATTAAAAAGACACTTAATGACTTTGTTTTGTTTAAATGCTCTTTTTAAAATAACTTTATTTTAATTCTATTTGTCTATTAAAATTTTATAAAGTAGTAAAGTATTCGATCTGTATATAAAGTAGTTAGTAAAGTATTCGATATTCTGTCTTCTGCCGCCACTTCGGCGACGCCGACCGCCGTGTATTAAAAACAAACAGGTGTTGTTAATTGTTATACAGTACATAATTATTATTATTAGTATATCCATACCTATGCCTTGCACTATTATCTATTCTGTGCCATGACTCATGAGACATTGGTGGCCTTAACACGACGTGGTAATGATGATGATGACGATGATGATGATGATGATTATGATGATGAATATGAATTGCATAGTAGTTTATGCTTTCTGTTCTTAAAACAACGCCGAAACTCCCACACGTGTATCTATTAGGAATCAGGAGTTCTCTCAGCATCATCGAAACCATGGTATACCTTGACCCAATATTTGACTTTTTGGTAGCGTATTCTTAGTACACTTCACATAAAACCAAAATCACCATATGTTTCCATATAAATTTCGAGGAGTTCCCTCGATTACTCATGGATCCCATCATCAGGTCAGGTCACCACCTTTGTGAAAATGGGACCAAATTGGAGTGAAACCTAATACAACAAAACAAAAATTTCGAAAATCGGTTCACAATAGGCGGAGTAATCGTTGAACATACAAAAATAAAAAAATAAAAAAAAATAAAAATATCCACAGCCGAACATATAACCTCCTCGTTTTTTGGAAGTCGGTTAAAAAGTAAAAATATCAAGAATACTAGAATCCCTTTGAAGAGACCGCCTCGAAGAGCGAGCACGTCCTAACACGAAAGAACGCTCTAGGCAATGGGCATTGTCCAAAAAAAATCACATGTACTTTTTATATTTTTTTTCGTTAAAATAGGGTATTTTAAGAATATAAATTAAATAATTTTGAAATTCATTGGCTAGTTTTTTCTTAATAAATTTTTAAAGTTTCGCTCTGACGTCATCATCGGCGGCCAATTATTGACCTCTGCACTATGTTTTTTTTCCTTTCAATCTTATTTATAATGGCTGGTTCGTCAAATGAAAGTTCTCATTATGTGAAAGCTGATACGAGAAGTTTACCAAAAGTTCGAAACGTAATGTTTGTCGAATTTATTGCTAATTTAACGCCATTGAAGGTCAAACTAAGGTTAAACATATTTGTTCAAAAATATAAGTAACTAATGGTTATTTTTTTCGTTTATATTATACAGAAAAACGATCACTGACCTTATTCCTCGAAATGTTTTTGTAATGAGCAAAATTAAAAAAAATGGACAATCCCCATTGCTCGACCGCTCTTGCGTCGTTTACACCAAACGAGCGAGATTCTTAGAGCATTCTACCTATTTACCGCCGAACACGTGGCGAACACACTAGAACAACGAAAAAATGCTCGTTGTTAGTTTACATCAAAAGAGCTACTAGAATGAGCATTCGCTCATTTGGTCTAAACGGAGCTTCAATGGCACGGAAGATGACTAGTGAAAAGTCAAGCGCAGGGTCGAATTTTGCAATCCCATCCGACGCAATAGAACTTATTAATATTTATTTTTAGGTATAACCATGTATAACTCAACAGCCATGTAGCCATGCATGGTATACGGTATATCGTATACCTAACGCCGTATAGGTACCCAACGAAGCCAAACTCCAAAACCTCTGTATTGTAGACCACAGAGCCAGTAGCCAAGATGTTTACTTTAGTCTTTATCGCTTCTTTATAGAATCGCCGTTCAAAATGTATGAAATTGACATTAGACGAGCCGAACGTCGACGTCAGAATATTATCGAACTTACAGAATAATATCGATATAGAAAATGCCTTGGCTAAGGGCCCAGCAACAATTTCTTAGGTACGTACTATGTAAAATGTAGATTCTTTAAAAGAAACAGAAAATAACACTTTTTCAAAGGCATGCGAATATTCTGGTACTAAGTTTAAAGGCACAAGCGAGCCTGTGACCTCGGCCAGACCGGCCAGTTAAGATCTTGTGCAGAAACAAACAGACAATGAGCAATCTTGTCGCCTGAAGGTCCTTTGGTTTAGTGATAAACTCTCGAAGGTTCTTGAATGAGTCCGAAAGGATCATACAACGAGTGTAATTTGGGTTGTAAACTTAATAATATGCAAATGATCGCAATCAGAATTCGAAACAACGGATTGGTATAATATCTACTTCCTTACAAGTATGCTTTTTTGATTTCGTTGGATTTTCGATATTAATTTAAATGTTAATCATAAAGCATTTATCTGATTTGGAGGTTTTCCTTTAATTATTGTACCTAATTTACATCTTCTTTCTGGCATGTTTGGTTTAATTTTTTCATTTTAAATTTCCATTTCATTTTAAACTTTCCTCGGTTTTAAGGACAACTCAGTAAGATTGTATGGTCTACAATCTACACGTAGCAGTAGTTCACAAGCCACGTGCACAAAATGAATATTTAATCGTTACATTATTTACTTCAGTCAATTTCCTCTGCTGTTCCCACAAGTTTCGCTAGCCAGGCAGTGTTTGTCAACATTCTGTATTACGCGCGAGCTGCGATGTGGATGGAAATTTCTAAACATAGGAAGCTGCTGGCCGCGTCAAGGTTTATTTCGTAAGGTAGGCGTCGTGCCGCGTCAGTTATGCGCTATTACGTTCGGCTAACACAATAACCACTTGAAACGTAAATAATAAACAGCTCTTGATTATTAGCAGAACTCGCTAGGTGGAATAGTTCGTTTACAGATACAATAATTGGATTTGGATGTGCCATCGAAGAAATTGATTCATAGGCAGTGGACGGACCTGACGGACGGACGCCCGGACGTCATTTGGGATACAAGTTGGAAGCCCGCTACATGAAGCGGCAGCAGACGACGTGTCGTCGCGACTCGCGACACTACTGGTTTCTATGTATTTCTATGAAGTGTCGCTAGCTTCCTGTCGCTAGCTGCGAAGGGTATTTCATAGAAATACATAGAAATCATAAGTGTCGCGACGACACGTCGCGTCGGTGCAGTTGTCGCGTGTCGCTCGGTTCCAATTATTTGTACCTTTAGTCGCGATCTGTCGGCTGGGTACCAAATTACGTAGGTCCACAATCTGCCTATGAAGTATGAATCAACTTCTCTGACAGTACCCTGAGCATCAGGATTCTTTACATCGAAATTCCAACCAATGCATAGGTTGAGTCGAAGTATCAAAAAAGTATTTCAGTAGCTAAGAGTATTCTTATTCACATCATAAAATACTTATGGTAAGATAATAATAATTGCACTTTTCGCGAGGCAGCTGTTATAAACACTTGTTATCCTGCTGCCTCCATTTAGCATTATAATGGTCTATTATAGTATTTTTTTTATAATATAGAATTAAGGACAACAACACCATTAATCTCATTTAAGATCACATTTTATTAAGGACAAAACTGACCATTTAAGAACTGTTTACTGGAGACGTTTGAGATCTAGCAAAAACTCAGGGTCTACGAATAATAAAAACTAAGGAAGAGTAACTCCATCAAAAAACATGCTCCAAAATACTTGTCAAAAAAGTGTACCTTAGGTTCACTTTTCATACATTTGGTGACCTTGAGCGGTATAAAGGCTGACGTTACATGACAGTTCGAATGGAACCAAATTTAAAACTGTATTACGAGTAGTATGGGAGTTACGTTTCCGTAGGTTTTATTATTCGTAGCTCAGGGTAAATTTTCTTGTCTTTAGATGAGAAAAGCCAAAAATTTTCTTTCTAACTCCAAGTTTTGCCTAAAATATTTGTCTGCTCTAGTTTATAATACAGAATGGCTGCCTGATCAGACTGTCTTGAATTCAGAACTGTCCCTTGGTAAGCTAAAACTACGCTACCACAATTAAAATCCTTATTGCACATATTATTAGCTAAATCTTTCTTATTTATCGGTAACAATGTGTTATGTGACACCGCGTTAACTCCATAACACTATTACCAGACAAACAATAGACGTGTTGTATATTAGGTTATATTTTCATTGTGCTGAAGCAGAAACTCTACATCGGGCTTTCTCTAGCGCTTTCTTTGCAAAACATCGTAACTGTATATGCGTTATACTGGTATGGCAACGGCTTACTATGTAAGGGATCAATGCGAATGAATATTTCTTTCTAGGTGGAATATCAATCCGGCTCGAAAGACTTAATTATAAAATTTTGATGATCTTTAAAACACGACGCGTGACTGTTCTTCCGTCCAGTTAAGGACTTGAGTCTTTTGTTTTTTGTGCTAGCCTATATGCTATCCCACTGCTGGGAAGACGCGTCCCCTAGGGTATTCCACTTGTCTCGCTCCAGCGGCTAGATGCGATTAAGATTTTAGAGGAATATTCCAATTTTTGCCAACCAATACGGAATACCTTTAAAACGTAATTTCTCAAAGTAAACAACGCTACGTACTACAATGAATTAACCAATTTCCAGCTCGTTATCATAGTTCACGCTGGGTGCAGGGTGGCGGTGTCATATATGTCACAACTCACAACACGATGATTCACACCGGATGGGAACAGCACCGTCATTACAGACATTAACATTACGGTCACGAGCCACCGAAACAAAAGGCGCATTGAATACAGTCGACATATCACTCGATCAACGATTCAAATTAACATGTTGATTCCCGATGGCGAGTTACGAAAATTCATCAAATTGTTTACAATATCTGATGGGAGTGTTGAAACGGTTGGCAAAGATTAAAACGTATCACGTAATAGGTACGAAGTACTAACACACAGCAATTAGATAGTTTAGATCTAAGTTTCATTTTAGGGCACCATCCAGAAGCCATTAGGTTCTGAAGTTATAACAGCCCTGTTCAGAAGCCACGATATTAATAAATTATGATTTATGACGAATTTCGAAAACATTGGCTTAGAAAGGGTTAATTAAACCCCGTAGGGACTAAACATACAAAGTTTGTATGGATAAACTATGTTCTTTGATCTACGCTCAAAGTTATACAAAAGCTTCCAACTTCTAAGTTCATTTTCTCGTCAATTAAGGTCCTGTCGACCCTTTGCCATTAACATGTCCCAAACTGGCTCAGTCTCAATTGGGTCGAAGACACAACCGTAGTACCTATAGCTCGCTTGGCAGTGCACGCCGCTTGTGCGCCAAAATTGTTAGCGTAATATCAGAATGCAGTTTGAGACAATGATAATACGAGGTGACCTGGTTTAATACCTCTGTGATGGTGACCGTAACCTAATAACTGTGAAAACCGACGATAAAGATGATTAAAATGACCTAGAAGAAAGTGAAAAAGTAAAATTTACGTTGTACATATAAGTAAAAAGATAAAGCCCACTTGTTCAGTTGGCTTATTTCATATTTTATACCTGGTAAAAATTGATTAATGACCTGTTAATGAAGCAGAATTCACCATAAAATAGCTTACTTTTACCAATTAATTTAATACGCTCGATAGGTTTGACGTAATCATTTATTAATAAATTACTAAACGTGTCAACGGGCGATAATAGTCGAACAAATTGGCAATCAACAGTAAATAAATCAATAAAAGTTCGGAGACAAACTCGGCTTAAAAACTATAGAGGAAACAGCGGCAGCCAGCTGCCAGAGCCCAGACGTCTTCGTCATTTTATAAAAACTAAACTGAAAAGCTACGAATAACAAAACTACAGGAAACGTAACTCCCATACTTCAACCGTTTTAAATTTGGCTCCTTTTCGAACACTAAAATATGACAATTCAGATTCTCGCCAGGTCGTTTCCCAGGTAACGTATCATAATATTGCGCGCTGGACGACAGCCTGCGCGGTTATTGTCACTGTCACAGTTATGAAACAAAGCCGTAGACAATAATTGTCAAAAGCGGATGGCATTATACAGTATACACCAAACATAATATTATCTACTATCACGAAAAAAGGAGTACATCATTATTTTAAAATCAAACATTTTCCTCTGATCCTTAAGTCATAGAATATAATAATTTTGAACAAATCTTGTACGACTCGGACGAATTTAAAACTATCCAGAGCACCTAGACAAGACGTTTTCAGATTACAAAAATCTATGTGCTAAATTATTACAGAATTGAAATAAAAAACTTACGGTGCAAATTCAGATTTTCGTAATCTCTTTAATTTTCGGTCATTACTCATACAAAATATATCATGGCTATTAAAGTGTAATCTGGCTCGGCATCCAATTCGGTTCATTTCTTACTAAACGAAGTACGAACGGCATTATAAAAATAAGATACTCCATACTAATGTCAGTCAGACCCTCGTTTATGAATTATGATTAAATTGTTACATCTTGCATAACACTGCCCATGGCAACTTTGTAAAAATTTTGTAATTATATTATTTTTTGATTATTGCATTTTTACAATAACATGTAAACTTAATAAGACAAACACAACCAGCTTAATTTTACGCAAATGCCCTGGCATCCAACTTAAATAAACCATCTTTTTGGGCATGTTTTGGGTCAGAAAAAATACAAGAACTTTACCTAAGCATAATTAAAAAAATTCACTTACTGATGAAACTTGTAAGGTTATTCCTGTATTAAAAGTCGTATCTGTATGACTTCTACAAGTTCTACACCATTTCACTGGGCATTTAGGCATTTTAACAACGAAAATTTTGTAAAAAGCTACATAAAAAGTAAGTAAACAAATTGTAAAATGAGTTTGACAATAATTATCATGTCAACCAGGTTGAATGTCACTCATGTATATATACACGAAAAAATGTGTACCGAACACATGCATAAAGTATACATGTATTCGGGTCACATTCTGTAGCCTTTTGGTGCACTTTTTTGACGGAGTTACTCGTACTCTTCCTGTAGTTTAAAGTTCACTGCTGAAAAGACTGAAAAGTGAAAGTTTCCCCACCCTCCCCTATTACCCCTTAAAAGGCCGGCAACGCACCTGCAGCTCTTCTGATGCTGCGAGTGTCCATGGGCTACGGAAGTTGCTTTCCATCAGGTGACCCGTTTGCTCGTTTGCCCCCTTATTGCATAAAAAAAAAGTTTGTCTGTACCCTATAAACATACTCCCCACACCGGTTTCGGTGACGGTGGCCAGTTTCATTGAAACCAGGCCTGTTACGCAGGAGTAGTTTTATAGTGCCTAAGTGTGTGCGCGATACACAAAAGCACTCTCTATTCCTTTTACTCTCATAAACCAGTGGGACGGAAGACCGACACGACTGGCGAGAGATCAGGCGCAGGACCGACCTTTTACATGCCCATCCGACGCATGGATCATCTTACTTGTTAGACAATCAGGTGATCAGCCTGCATTGTCCTAACCAACCCAATGAACCCACGACCTCCGGAGTCGAGAGCCACGCTCTAACCACTAGACCACGCAGGCGTCTGTATCCTATAGACGTAAGGAAGACCAGCAACTATGGAGTTTCGGTCGCGGTTACTTTATGAGGAACCAAGTGTTGAAGGGCTTACCTAACCTTCGTGAAAGAAGAGAGCTCATTTTTATCGTTTTCCCTTCGGGATCTCGTCTTCCTGCTGAGAGACACACCTAAAGTATTAGACTTTTATATTGTCTGGCAGTGGGAAGCTTTTATAAAATGACGAAGCTCTGGCTGCCGTTGGTTCTCGGGCCATTAGGTATGAACCAACGATAAACATGGACCTAAATAAATGAAGTAGGCATATGTAATCATTCCGTGATATGACTAAAATCTAATTACGGATGTACTGGTACGGGATTAAGAAGAGCACCCGGAAACTTCCACGAGTGGACGATTTGAAAGTAGAACAGTTACGCCAAGTGGTCAATCCAATGGAAGCGTTTAGGCTATTAACATTTAACGGCAACAACAGACTATATTTACCAACGGCTTGTACAGTTAATTTAGTTTAATAACGCGCTCGTATTCTCTATACTCGATGGTATTAACGCGATAAGACAAATTTTGGTCAAGGTGAGTCGTGATAATGCCTTTCCTAATTCCTATTGACGTAAAACTAAATTTTCTTTTTCCTATTTTCATTATCATCGTTCCCTCCACTAAAATGCTTCTAACTTCACTATCCTAAGTCAGAATTTAAAGAATAAAGATTAGGCCTTTAGAATCTCTACTTTATGAAACAAAAATCGGAAACAGTAGCGGTAACGATAATAAATCAACAAGTGGCCTTGAAATATTTGAATAAGAATTTTCAGCCTTGTTTGAGGTCAAAACTTACACAATAGCAATGCAGCTGATCATTTAGAATGTTATATAATACAGGAAATAATAGCTGACCTCACGTGCGCAGGAGTTCGTGCCGAACGCGGAACGCCAACTGCCAAGACGTAATGAGAGAAGGTCCTTCTTGTATAACTGTTACTGTGTATTGTATACAAGATATTAGAGGAGATTGGAGAAAGGTAATATAGTATAGCAAATCAAAATATTTTCTTATATTAGGTATTTATGAGAAGTATGCCTGTATTGGCTCTGCAGTGGCCAGTGCACTCTAATTAGTCATGTGTTAGTGAAATAAATTTCCACGAGACTGCAGACCTATAATAATAATTGGTAGACCGAATATGCCAAGAGCACTAAATGGGAACCTACATGGGAATTTTCTTTAATTAATCCTTCGATTCTTGGAAATCTATTGTTGTCGCGGTCACCGGTGTCCTTATGGGGCTTGATGGGATTTTCAATTAAAGTGACAACTGCATACTTTTTAAGTGTGGACGCTTGGTGGACAAACGATAACAAAGATCATCACGTGCTGATCATTCATTCTTGAGATTACTTAGTTAAGATCACAATTTAACACATCTGTAAACGCATGAAGCTATCGTGGGTCAAGCCAGATCACAGTTCAATGCAGTTCTTTGTTCAGGGCGTTGGCCTGAGTGAATGAAATAAGTTATCTCCCTGGGCTGGTACCTCGTGAGTCGTGGCCCTGAGTGCGGCTAGTGCACTCAACCCCGCGAACAAGAAATAGCTACGATGCAATGCGTTGATCTCTTTTGTAGCGTCTTTAGCTCTTCGCTTTATATAATTCATGAACTCAATTTATTCATAATCTTTACTTATAAAATTACATGATCTGACTGACTGATTGACTGATTCATCATCGCTGAGCATAGGGTTGTTTTATTAAGTAGACACCCACTAAGGAAGGAATTTTGAAAATTTTATCCCGAAGGGGGTGAAATAGGGGTTGAAAGTTTGAATGAAAGTCCGTTACTTCTTGGGTTAGAAACATGAAACTTTATTTTTGGGCTAATAAATAAAAACTATTGGATAGGTGTTTAAGCGTTTCTGGAAATTCAACCCGCAAGGGGGTAAAAAAGGGGTTGACAGTTATTATGCTATACTAACGCGGACGAAGTCGCGGGCAACAGCTAGTAATATTATAAATGGGAAAGTGTGTCTGTCTGTTACTTGTTCACGCTCAAATCGCTGAACCGATTTTACATGGTATAGTGTGGGTATGGAGATACTTTGAGTCCGCACGCTAAACGAATTTATGGGCAAGGGAATCGCGGGTTTTATCCAGTTTTCTATAAACTTGTTTGGGTTTGTTGATTTTTTATGGTAAATTTTAATATTAATATTTTGTTTCGAAACTTTCCGTTTTCAGTAGAGTAGGTAGAGCTATCTTAGATACCTATTCTACAAGCAATATAATTTAGTGCCAAGAAAACAAGGAAATAGACGAGCTATAAATAAGATTTAAATTAACGTATATGAGCATTTTGCCATTAGGCTAACTAAATATAGATTTACAAGTAAACTGAGGAAATATACCGTACAACTAAAATCTAAAGTTGTTTAGATGCGAGCCTGTTATTATCTAATGTAAAATGTTAAATCCAAGTAAATGGATGCGAGTAGCAGGAGATCGGTCATCTTGGCGTTCATTGAGAGAGGCCTATGTCCAGCAGTGGACGAATATAGGCTGATATGATAATGATGATGAAATCCAAGTAAACGCTAAAATTAGATTTGGAGTAAGTGCATGTTATAAATAAATATATACACTATCCGATAGTAAACACATATTCCATAAACTTTTAGTGTAGTTCTCTTGATGTTTCGTCGCTGTAGTAAAGAGTAAAATGGTTGCGCAGTCTTTAAAACAATTTTACACGCCACTTAGCTTATTCGTCAGTGACCTGATATTAACCCTTCCCAAAATAAAACAAGACAAAGTAACTCTCCAAAAACTAAACAAGGCAGTGAAAGTTTAAGACAATCTGCTTTTACTTTCGGCGATGAACCGGAATAAATTAAGATAAAATAAGGAAATATTAAAATATCCTCTAAATATAATAGCTAATTTTAAAGGACTCTAACATTAAAATCGACTGAACAAAATAATTGAGGAAATTGAAACACGGACATAGGAAAGGAATATCAAAATAATATTATGTACAAATCTTCGTACAAATTGCAAATAATGAAAAAAGTGGTTGCTATTTGAGCATAAGTATAACGGTAGTATACAATAATATACATTACAGTTTGTTTCTGATATCTGTGATTACAGTAAACTAATTATTATTATTGTGCAATGCTACCCCTAAAAATCATATAAAGCCTTTATAGCCTTCTTATTGGATCATCAAATAGCGTAAAAACACGAATTTAGTAACCGATGGTAGCAACAAAACCTCATCGGCTAGATCTAAAATGAAATTTCTCGCAACGTCCAAACTAGGGCATCGAGACCGGGTTTTCCCGAAACCCGAAAACCCGGGAAAAACCCGGGTTTCAAAAATGGGACCCGGGTTTTTCGTTTTTTTTTGATAATTATTAAAGGCCAGACCTGTTAAAAGGTATTTATGTCAAAGTAACATACAAATTATTTATTATTATAACATATTGTATAGGTTTAATTATTTCTATTGCTCATAATTAAACAAAATATAATATTTTAAAGGAAAAGTTTCGCTTTAAGAGCATTAAAAACTAATTGTCATAAAAATATTTATTAATAATAATTAATAATACATATTTTAAAAATCCTACCAAAAAGTATGATACGGCCGTGCCCGTTCACTCGAGACTTGGTTGGGCACTGCCGTGACCGCACACTATGGTACTTATATAGTATTTTACTGGAAAGGTGCTGGCAATCGCTGAAAATCATATTTAAAGTATTTTCGCATCGTTAATCATTGAATTTTAAGAAAACCCGAAAAAACCCGAAAAATCCGGGTACCCGGGTTTTCATTTTAAAAAACCCGAAAACCCGGATTTGAAAATTGGGTCCGGGTTTCGATGCCCTAGTCCAAACGTTCGAATTTAATTTCAGATCAACAAGTAATTATTTATAACGGGTCTATCCTGATTCCTGACCTTTCCGACTCTCCTGATAAAGGTTGTTGGTCTGAGATGTATCTGTTTACTGTTTACTCCTACTATTAGAGATTATTATTGCCTATTAGCACTTATGACCGCTGTTTTCGGAGTTGTTTTTAATAGAGCTGACGAAAGTAAAGACTGCCACTTGCATTTTCACGTCAAAGGATATCTCGACATAATATTATGATCAGATTAGGTACATCGTGTGAAACAATTCTAATAATTAAATAATTTAATTATTAGAATAAACCTACCTTATAACAAACTGCGAATTATTTTGTTCATTTTCCTCTTTCATAATATGGTCTGTTTCAAGTTTCAACCCAAATTCCGCGTCTAAATCCTAAAACACAAAATGAACTATTAAAGTGCCTAGTATGTACCTATCACTGAGGAAATTGATTCCTCGGTTGTTAAACTAATACATAATATATTGTATTCTGTGTCCTCGGTCGGATGCGTTTGACTTAACGTGACCAAATTACTTAGGTCAGCCATCTGCCTAGGATTTAGGAAGTAGGAATTAACTTCTCTGATCTGATTCCAAGAAAAAAAAACCGTAAGTGGTACCCCCTTTATTTCAATCAATAAACTATAACTGTCATCCCACAAAAAAATGGTGATTGGACGCACCTTCAATTATTAATTTCTCCAATTCACCGCTTTGTAGTAAGGGATTTAAAGACACACTGTTTCCAAAGCCTTAGATTCTATACAATGTAATGATGTAATAGCGGGTATTATGGCAACCCTGCGGTACTTCCGACAAGATCGACCTCCAGTCCCTCCTATGACCTTTTACGTCGACGCTGACCACGGACTTGTATGAGAAACTAATGACGCAAATAACATTCCTATAAAAGACCTCGAAATCATAATTTACTATTCACTGACCATATCGTCTGTAATTTGTAAAAACCGTGTAAACTCGTCCGAGAATCAAGATTCGTCTGAATAATATGCTCCTTATACTGTTTACAATTTGGTTGAATTACAAGTTCTTTGTGTATTTCCAAGCCGGTTCTACCAGTTCCGGCATTATCTCTCGAAGTGGTCATACTATAAAATACCAGATACAACAAAAGTGCAATATCGTTTTTTATTCTCCATCATACAATATGGTATGTAATGTTGTGTAACTACATGATATGCATTTACCTACGACTAGGCTAAAGCACTTAGCTTTTATTGTTTAATTTCTTTGGCAGAACTTTAGCTTTCATCGGTAACACTTCATAGTTCATAAACCACACCTGTGCTAGCGACCATTTGTCTCTTGTAGACGCTGTTTACATTAAAAGCCTTTTAACTGCCATGTTGGTAATCTACGAAATAAGGGAATGTAATTAATAGGGGAGATAATAATATGATGCGGGCACGTTAGACAACATCCACACTGCTTCGGTGCGTTGCGTTGTTGAAACGGAATAACGCATTGTCGCGACGCACGTCAAGTGTCAACACAATATTATAATATGAGTCAGTCACCCTCGTCCCTCATAGTTCATCTCCGTTATTTTATCAGGCGACCCACCGCAACGCGATATGGCATAGCTCTTGCATAGGCTCAACTAGGCTACTTCCGCTACACAACAAGACCACCTGCAAGTTGCTACTGCATCTAATGCATACCACTTGAGAATCTTGAGTTACATTATAGCTTATGATGAGTAACAACTGACAGTGGAGGTATTTCAAGAATATTGAACACATAACACTTGTGTAGTGAGCATGCAACCTGCCTCATCCCGAAAAAAATAAGAGGTCCTAGGACATGATTCTGAATGCCTACGAATAGTGGTAGGCACTTAGTCACCAGTCAACGTTGACGAATATCAAGGCGTTGATGGCAATATCTCTTATGAAGCTCCATATTGTTATAGTCTACAGTCTACACAACATAATATTGTATCCCGTTATATGCTCAAGTCGCCTTCGTGGCTGAAGTAAGCGAGTTTCAATTAGTTTCCTCATGCATTCCATTCAAGTTTCCAAAGATCATGCAATTCAATTGTTCTTGCTAGTAGCTGGCGGGCGTAAAACATTTAACAATTATTATTGAGTTGCTCACGTACTCCAGCGAGTGCCGCTTGTAGACTTTTAGCTCGATTTCCGAAATTCGATCTGCGTAGGTTATAAAGCAAAACTCTTCCTTTACTCCATGCTTACGCTAAAATAATATAGGCTGTTACACAATATCATAGACTTATAATATATCATAAGTATAGGCATAATATACAATTATATATTGTGGCTTTTCAACTTATTAGACGAAGGCATCATGGATTAACGTGGTTGTTATATAACGCGACTTTCATATATTATATCATAACAAATGGGAAAATACCGTAAAAGTTAAAACAAATGCATAATAAATAGCTGGGATTTGCCAAAATAATATTATGTTAAACTTCGATGTTACTTCAAGACTGATATAATACGTTTATTATTCCATTTATGAGCAAAAAATTAATACAGCACATGTTATTTTAAAACTTATTTAGAGCTCAGCGTGGGGCAATTCGAACACATGGCTCTACAATCTACATGTTTCTCATTTAAACTTTTGATATTAAATTTTATTATTTTTATTGAGTACACATGCAGCTTTACAGAATTGGGGCAGCTTACATATTGTGTAATTCTAACGAGGAACAGAAAATGATAAGCAACAGTTTCTTCTTTAATCCTATTTTGAATTGATATATAGGTACAACTCTCCTCTTTTCCATGTGAAGACTCTAATATCGAGTCCTTTAAACGTAAGTAAGAGTAGTTATGAGCTTATAATGTATAGGATTCCCCATCAATTGTTCATTTGATAAGCGATTATGATTCACCATCTTTTCCACGTGTTCTTTTATTTTATTATTATTATTAGCTGTAAAGTCATTTACGTAGTTCCGAGAGAATGAGACTCTCTAAATCGGCATACATATATCCATGTTTAGCATGGTCCACATAGAGTGGTGTTCTTTCCACGGTAGAATAAACATTGACAGATTGACAAAAGAAATCAGACAGCTTGTCTCTAAAATATGTCAGTGTTTCTCTTGTAAGTTGTACTGTACTTACCTTTTTTTGCGCAGGGGAAACCCTTTATGGGTGCCCCGGGTTGGGGATGTGCCTCTGCCTCAGTTAAGCTGAAGCACCCCGGGGGTATGTGGGACTGCCGGCAAGAGCGCCGGGCTTACCCACTTAAACCACCTGCGATTCGCCGTCAGCCGTATAAAGGAGGGATGTCCCGGGTCTAACAAACACAGGACTCCCTCCACACGTTGTACTGTTCCCTGTGCTATATTTAGTAAGCTATGCTTGCAGGGGCAAAATAACTGTGAACTACTTAATGAAGCAATTGTCACAGACAATGGAGGTCACATGGTTTCCGGGGCGTTTTGTTTATTTATGTGAACTCTGCAGGAAGTCAATCGACATCACGATGCTGTGCGCGATCGATCCGACCTCTTCCTGCCTTCGCTTCCTTTGTTCGACGTCTTATAAAACAGTTATTTCCGACTATTATTGTAATCGACATGATAATACATTTTATTGATGTATTAAAGGGAATTGAGTTTTATTTCCGTTTCCAGTTTTGGTAACATCATAAAGATTGAAATTCAAATGATGATCACAAAAACTGTTGAACAAGTTTTTTTTTTTGCAGGAGTAGAATAATATGTATTAGTCTCTTTTATTTACATGATGGCTAAAGAGTAAATATTATGTACTAAAAAAGTGGTCACCATTTTGTTACTAAATAGCTTTATCATGTTTTGCACTGCGAAAAATTTTATCACTCTTATCAAAATTCAAAATACAATAATTATTAATTACATACTTGTGTCCTTGACACACGCTCTTTGTTCCATTTATTTTTAGGGTTCCGTACCCAAAGGGTAAAAACGGGACCCTATTACTAAGACTTCGATGTCTGTCCGTCTGTCTGTCACCAGGCTGTAACTCAAGAACCGCTATAGTTAGACTTCTGAAATTTTCACAGATTGCGTATATCTGTTGCCGCTATAACAACAAATACTAAAAACAAAATAAATTAAATATTTAAGGGGGGCTCCCATACAACAAACGTGGTTTTTTGCTACTTTTTGCTCTTAATCAATAACGGTAACACTTTGACGTAATTGAAATGTTCACAAAATACTTAATTGTATTTTTATTTTAATAATAAATAATAAAATTTAGATAAATTAAATAATTAAACCCATACAAAAAATACAATTTTTAGTCTATTTTTGCTCTGTAGTGGTACAGAACACTTCGTGCACGAGTATCGTTTAAAAAAAATATTTTCTAATGCTGCAACTGTGCATAGATCTCGTTATTTTAAAAAAATCATCACAATATTTCACACTTTACAGTGTTTCCTTATTTTACGACTATCGCAACACTTTGCTATCCGTGTATGGCTCTTACGTTGCATTGCTAAAACATGAATAACATTTTAAACATAATATCTTGCTGTTAGTACAAATATTTGAGTAACGATTAAGTTAGAATTACGATTGGCGCTAGTCATCTAGACAAATTCTTGCAAAAATTCTTAGCGGTTTTGTGGAATGATTATCATTCCGCAAAACCGCTATTAATGCCCTGTGGGGCTAAAATGGTCGCTTTGGAGAATCATCTTATGAATCATAATAAGACACTTTTTTTTAAATCGCAAAATTGATACTCTGTTTGCAATTCAAATGTCTAAATTCGTACTAATGGGGATTGTCCATTTTTTTGTATATAAAAGAAAAAAATAGCCATTAGTTACTTATATTTTTGAATAAATATGTTATCCTTAGTTTGACCTTCAATAGCGTTAAATTAGCAATAAATTCGACCAATATTACGTTTCAAACTTTTGGTAAGCTTCTCGTATCAGCTTTCACATAATGATAACTTGCATTTGACGAACCAGCCATTATAAATAAGATTGAAAGGGAAAAAAACATACTGCAGAGGTCAATGGGGATTGTCCATTTTTTTTTAAATTTTGCTCATTACAAAAACATTTCGAGGAATAAGGTCAGTGATCGTTTTTCTGTATATAAACGAAAAAAATACCCATTAGTTACTTATATTTTTGAAGAAATATGTTTAACCTTAGTTTGACCTTCAATGGCGTTAAATTAGCAATAAATTCGACCAACATTACGTTTCGAACTTTTGGGTAAGCTTTTCGTATCAACTTTCACATAATGAGAATTTGTATTTGACGAACCAGCCATTATAACTAAGATTCAAAGGAAAAAAAACATTCTGCAGAGGTCAATTGGCCGCCGATGATGACGTCAGAGCGAAACTTTAAAAATTTATTGAGAAAAAACTAGCCAATGAATTTCAAAATTATTGAATTTATATTCTTAAAATACCCTATTTTAACGCAAAAAAATATAAAAAGTACATGTAATTTTTTTTGGACAATGCCCATTGGCCGCCGATGATGACGTCAGAGCGAAACGTTAGAAATGTATTGAGAAAAAACTAGCCAATGAATTTCAGAATTATTTAATTTATGTTCTTATAAAATACCCTATTTTAACGAAAAAAAATTTAAAAAGTACATGTGATTTTTTTTGGACAATGCCCATTTGACGATTCATTTTGTGAATTGATTGAGAGAAATTGCTAAATGTGACCATTTTAGGTTGTCATTTCTGAGGCTTTGACGGGAGTTTATCTTGACAACAGCCTTGTTTCTTTGTTAACTATTTCACCTGAACAATTGATAGCGCATGGGATTAGATAATGAACCTCAGAAATCTATAACAAACGTTATTAAAACCGTCACAAATGAAATTTAACCAGAAAAACTACACTTCCGTCCTTCCTTACCACACATTGGTTAAAGGATGGACAGAAGTTTGCTTGGGTCAGCATATTAGTCATCAAAGATTTAGGTCATTAAGCGAATAAACGCATCAATGACCCGTCCAAAAGCGAACGCGGAATTCGGAAAGTAGGTTTCTAGATGTTTGGATATTTTTATAGCAGCATTATCAGGCTCTCAATTTTATAACTCATAAATTTTTTATTGCGCGAACCGTAGCCAAAATAAAGTGGCATCAGTTTTTCCGTGGCAGGTGAAATGTGGTTTCAGTGAATATTTTTTGTACAAAAAAAAATCTGGCAACCCATTCTGTAACTCTGGTCTCTGGTGCTGCAACTAAAGACTGAAACATGTCTGGCAGAGTTGCCAGACCGTTTTTTCCAAATGGCTAAATAGTAAATTGTATAAGCCCAGTGCAGATTAAATGAGGATTTCTCTTATTGCGATCGTAAGGCAAGATAATCCCGTTTTATATAAAAGGCTCCTTAAATAAATACAATTATTAGGCCCGTACGTACTGAACATGTGAATACGTTGCGCAGCTCAATAATTGAATCAAAGTAGAAGACCGACTAATGCCGACCAGTTGCCGACTTCAATACCTCAATCCCATTATGGAGGGCATCTATTAATAAGAAACTGTTAATTATGCCCGTCTTCGGGTGGAAATTAGTGTCATTGATGTCTGATAAGGTGATGCGTACTACGTGCTGGCTACTGCGTAGTCTGTTCTGTGAAGCGACCACAGAGGCTATGTGGTCGCTGGTTCTGTATTAGCTGCTGGCTAGCGGCTTTACCCTTAGCGCCACCACCAAAATCTGTTCTTTTAAGTCTATGACCTTTGTTTCCATTACCAGGCTATTAGCTAGTATAATTCGCAATCAAGTATCGTACAACGTTTTTCGCACTACGCGTAAGTCACGGCAACATTGTGAATAAATGCCGAGAAAAATTTACATACGTGTATGGAGAAATACATTTATTCATAGTCAAGTATCCACTCCAAGCGAAGCGAATAATACTTAGTACGCATGCACAAATTCTGCAGTTTCTTTCTGTACATAGGAGGGAATTAAAGTTGAAAAAAAAAGAGGGAGTGCCGGCAGAAGTGAAAACTTGATTATTAACGATGTGCATTTTTTTAACCCATTTTTTATGAAAATCGATCATTAAAAAATCGTTTTTTTTAATTAATCGAAACCCTTACAATCGATTAAATTTTTAACCCATTTTTTATAAAAATCGATTTAAAAAAAACGATTTTTTTATTAATCGAAACCCTTACAATCAATTCGAGTTCGAGTTCGACACAAAACACTACTCTCCAACCGTCTTACGGTTTTTCCAAGGTTTTTCGGTCAGCACGAGAATCTGACGCGAGTTTCACAGTTTTACCCATCCCACAAAAGTGCTCAACGCCGCTAAAGAAGTTTTCACTTCAAAAAAATTGGTGTCTCGTTTCCACTTTCCACGTATACTATGTAAGCCGGATTCCTGTTTTTTCGTGCGCGAAAGAGACAATGTTTGTGTTAACAGAAGGTCAATGAACAACTCTCAATTTTGCAACCACACTTTTCACATAAATAGGCATAAACTAAAACGAAATGAAACCGATAGACGGATCTAAAGGAGAACTAAGCAACCACATTTAGCACGACTAACGGTTACTTCTTGGAACGAAGCGGATTGATATAATGCATTTTATATGTATATGGTTACTAATTTAGCACAGCAGCTGTTGATCCCAAGAAATCAGTGATCCGTGTTACATGATTCACGAGGATCTGCCTACGTGAGTCTTGAGACGCGATCCGCAAATTTCCCCCGTAATCTCGCAATACCGATTACCGTGTTATCATAAAACCTGACCTTAAAACTTGTATGCACGACATGGTTGGTCACGTATTCCAATAGGAACCAGATCTCTGCGATCATATTTCTTTTGAAGTCATGGAAATTATTACCGGCCAAATCATGCTACGGTTCTGGGTAATTCCCTACTATTCAAGATTTTATGCTTCACTCCATGTTCCCAAGTTACCGTCATCACTTTTTTTTTTTTTTTTTTTATCTTTTTATTTTACAGAGGCTTTTAACACTCAGTGTTAATGTCAGCCTCATAGGTGAACACAATGTCCCCTACACAAGGGACAGATCCAAATAACTATACAATTTTATTGCCTCTGGGGACAACGGCTCCGAAAGTGCACTATTGATCCGTCCATTGTGCAGGCAGCCAAAGTCACCTAAGAGCCTGGATCTTAGCTCTGCAGTCCGAGCACACTCCAGCAAAACATGATACAGGTCTTCGGGCTTATCGCACACATCGCAATTGGGCGAAGGCTTAATTCCAACCAAGTGGCAAAATTTGTTTGCTGGAATGTGCCCAGATCGTAATCTAAAGGCTGACACCAACAACTTTCTCGATAAATTACACGAAATAAACCATGGCTCCCATACTGGTTTATTCTGGATGGTTCCGTACCAAACTCCAACACCTCTTTGTAATTCCTCGCCAAAATGGTATTCCCATTTCTCGAGCGCCTTCTCTTTAATGTGATGTCGAAGCTCATTTACAAAAGGTTTAGAACAGACTACGGGACCATCCATAACTGCACTCTTAGCAAGCGCATCCACAGTTTCGTTTCCAGTTAAACCGACATGGGCTGGAACCCATTGCAGTTTAATTAAAACATTTCCAGAAATATGTCGGAGTAAATCCAAAGCTTCGAAGCCTATCGGAGAGCCACGTTGCTTAGTGGCACACCGACGAAGGTGTTGGAGAGCACTTCTCGAGTCTGATAAAATAACTATACTCTTATTGTTATCCAAGTTATTAACATATGTTAGTGATTCTTTAATAGCTAGAAGTTCAGCAGTCATTATATTATTATCTCTATGTAATTTAAATTTCTGTGACACGTTTAATTGGGGATCGAAGAAGGCAGCTCCAACACCTTGAGTACATTTAGAGCCATCCGTATATAATTTATAACAATCAGAATAATTATCAGATATAAATTGCAAAAAATAATTTTTAAGTTCACAATCAGAGAAGTTCCGTTTTGGAGCCATATCGCCAACTTTATCGATAATGAGTTCTTCGACATCTATTGAAGACACCCATGTGTTTAAAGAATACGCCTCTAACTTTTCACTTTCATATACATTAATATTACTCCATTCAGAGTTAAGTTGAGCTAGAATTGGAAAATTAGTATTGCTAAAATAGTTGCGTACTAAATTTAACTGATCTAAATAATATAACAAATCATTGCCTAGTCTAGACTTAAATTTAAGAAAGAATCTACTCGCCAACACGTACCTACGTATATACAAGGGAGGAATGGAGAGTTCACTCTGCATAACAAACACCGGAGTGCTACGTATAAAAGAGCCACATATTCTCAACGCTCTGTTTTGTAGAATATCGAGCTTCTTGAGGTGTGTTTTAGCACAACTACCATATATAAAACTAGCATAGTCCAGTCGGCTCCTTACAAGAGAAATATAAAGACGGCGAATATATTGAGGGTGAACTCCCCACGACCTACCCGATAGAACTTTTAAGACGTTCAAACATTTATAGTTTTTAGCACACAATTCATTTACATGAAGACTCCATCTTAAGGACGAGTCCAACCATAAACCTAAGTATTTTACTTTATCCACCACGTTAAGAGATGAGCCGTTAATCTCAATATCAATATTAAAACGTCTTCTAGTTCTATTAAATACACAAATATTAGATTTAGATACAGATAATTGTAGACCAATACTATTCAAATAATTAATCACGTCCTTTATAGCTAACCTAAGAGAGTTAACTGCTTCTACAGTATTACCATTTACAACTGTTTTGTATAACACGAAATCATCAGCGTATTGGGAGTTACAAACATTGTTATTTACAATAATTCTAGAAATACATCTGGTTGCAATATTAAATAAACAAGGAGAAAGGGGGTCCCCTTGAGCTAGTCCCTGGTTTGTACATCTGATTAATAATGCTACTACTTTACTAAGATCATCTAAAACAATTGTACAACGACGATTAGACAAAAAATTAAACAAATATTTACAAATAAAATTACCGATTCCAATTTCCTGCAAGATATGAATTAATGCAGTTATATTTACATTGTTGTAGGCATTCTCAATGTCTATGAAGCAAGCGATTGTTGGCTCTCTTCTGGCAAAACCTAATTGTATATGAGATGTAAGTAAAGCTAGGTTATCAACACAAGATTGTCCACGTCTAAAACCAGTCGACGCGCCGGGAAGGAGGCCCTGGCTTTCAATAAACCACTCCAATCTTCTTAATAAAATCAAATGGAATATCTTACACGGACAAGACATTAATGAGATAGGACGTAATGAGGAGGCAAGAGTGGGATCCCTTCCCGGTTTAAGAATAGGGACTATTTGTATGTCTCTCCACTGATCAGGTACATTACTTGAGAACATTATTAAATTAAAATTTTTTAAAAGCATACACTTAGCATTATTAGGAAGATAATAGATCATAGTATATGATATATTATCCATTCCTGGAGAGGTATCTTTCTTTTTTGAACAATTACGAAGCTCCGCGAGAGTGATGGGTGATTCTATAATGGAAGGTTGTCTTTCTGGCAAAGTTGGCTCCTTCTCAGCAACATAATCAGGAGTCAAGGAAAGCAGTAGCTTTTCAGCATTAAGAGGATCTACAATATCTCTGCGTCCAGTGTTGCCTTTGATCCATCGCATCTTTCTCCACATAACGGGTGCTGATGTTTCGTGGTTGATACTGGAACAAAATTCTCTCCACGACTTAGATTTTTCTTTTCTTATAAGTATTTTGGCTTGGGATACTTTGTTTTTCCATAGAAGCAAATTAGAAGGTGTAGGGTTACGCCGTAACTGCGCCAATGCAAGACGCCTTTCAGCAACGGCCTTTGAAAGCTCCTTATTCCAGTAATGTTTGGGTTTGAAGTTTGATATGGGGTCTTGACAAATTTTGATCCAAGGGATGTGCTTATCAGCTAAATATTTAATTTGATTTGTAAAACTATCATAACTCTTTTGGACATCATTCACTTCTTCATGATTAAACATTGTTGTAGCTTCTTTAGTGTATTCTTCCCAATTAGCTGCTTTATAATTTCTTTTCTTAATGTGTCTGTTTGTTCTATAAAAACCACAACTTAACTTTAGCACTAGATGATCACTGCCTAAGGATTCATTTGTAACCTGCCAACCCATATTGACAGCAATATCTGTGGAAGCAAATGATATATCAGGCGAGGTTTTTTGAAGGTTACCGTTAACCCACTTCACTCTAGTAGGCGCACCATCATTAAGACATATATAATCATTTTCAAACATAGCTTTATAAACAGCTTCACCTCTTCTATCAGACTTGCAGGACCACAGAGTGTGATGCGCATTGAAATCGCCAATTATAAGACAACCTGTTTTGAATATATTGAAAATAGCATCCCAATCCTGTTGACATGTAGAAATTGAAGGCGGACAATACACAGCAATCACGTGCTTTAATGTAGGTACGTTAAAAATGTCAATATTAATAATCTGGATATCAGAGTTAGGAATATTAGTAGCTCGTTCGGAGAATTTAATTGATTTATGTATTATGGCGCACAAACCGCCATATGAATCTTCTCTGTCTGCTCTCACAATATTATAACCAGAAAATTTCAGGCTGACACTTGATGAAAGCCACGTTTCACTAACAAAGGCCATATGTATTTTGTCCTGTGACATCAAAAGTTCGAAACTACTGGCTTTATGTTTTAAACTATTAGCATTCCATTGAAAAATGTTGATACTGCTGTGTAAAGAATTGATATTACTGGCCATTATTGTTTCTTCCCATAAACTTAAGCACCGTCTCAAAATTCAAGTATTCTTGTAAAAGATCTACCACTTCGGACCAGAAAAATTCAAACAACATTTTAAACTTATCTTTTAAACTTCCTTCTGCTACAAAAACCTCTCTTATTTTATCTAAAATCCTTTCTAGTAAACGCTTCCTTTCTTTACGATTAGTACTAGAGCTAGACTTTTCATCTTGCTTATTTTCAGCATGGATTTCAGCACTAGTTATCACCAAATTAGGAAAAGCGTCCTCTTTATCGCGTCTGATTTCTAGACTTTTTTTCTTCAATTTATTTTTGTTTTTTTCCTTGAATTCAGATGTGGTAGATGACTCTTGATTTGGCACCGAAGAAACACATTCATCTAATTCCATATTGTCAACATCACTCTCTTGTAAAGTTTCAATGGCTTCATAATTACCAACAGTAACGTCTCTGTAAGTTGGGACCGAAGCACCGTCGGTCCTGACGTGGGAAATAATAGGTTTAACAAAAGGCATCTCGGGTTCCAATCTGCTCGAAGTATTTTTCGGTGTATTTTCCTTCATCTTATTTAATGCAAACCTATAAGAGCACATATGATTTCCCATATAAATCCGAATATTTCTTTCTTTCATAAATACAGGGCATACAGATTTCATAAAAGATAAGTGATTCCCTTTGCAGTTAACACATCTATAACTTTTTGTTTCGCAGTTTTCATGTTTCCCGCTACACTTAGGACAAATTGGGGTCTTAGAAGGACAAATCTGATTGACGTGACCGTATCGCCAACATTTAGAGCATTGAGTCACAGGATACATGTAAGAATCTACGGCCATTCGGCACCCGTAAGCTTTTATAAATTCTGGAAGATTTGAACCTTCGAACCCTACTCGAACAGTTTCAGACTTTATCCACTTACCATCCGAATCTTTTCGTAACAACCTCTTAATGGATAAAATCTTTGTGTCACATTCGAAAATCTCTTTCAATTCCTTATCTTCTATATCAATGTCAATATCCCGGACCACGCCATAACAGTAATGCAACTCGTTAATATTTCTACAAATCCACTCATGATCCTGTGTAATTTTATTATTTAGAAAATTGTTTGTGTCTAGCTCGGTTTTAAATTTAATGAAAAGTTTGAAAGGACTTTTATATTTGATGGTCTCTATGCCCTGAATATTATATTTAGCCAATAGTTTTGCAAACGCTAACTGCTTCGGTAGGGAATCGGTCTTGGCGGTTATAAAAACTCCAAAATTATTACGTAAATTAACTGGCGGATGAGGTGATGCAGATGGAGGGGTTCTCTGCAGGTTTCTGCGCTTATATCTCGTGACCAGTGTAAAGCCATCATCAGCTAGCGGCTCTGGAGAACTGCCTGCTAGTCGCCTTTTGTTGCCTGGCTGCAACATCGCTTCACTTCCAATGTCGTCAAGATTATTATGACCTACGGACATACCTGCATCATCCCACTCTAAGTCTACCTCTCCTTCATATTCTCCAGATTCCAGTACGATTATGTTAACAGCCTCCGCAGATATCTCATTGAGTGCAGGCTCCATCGCCCCTTCTTCCTCAGGTTCACTCATAATAATTACAACACAATGCGGGTAGATCGAAAAAAGTAATAATACGAAAGATTGTTATGAAACAAAACTATTCACTTAAGTTCACTTTTGATTTGATAATTATAAATAATTATAACCGAAATAATCATAATCCAGAATGTTTAAACTCGTAAACAAAAAATAACTCGTAACTACGAAACGAATGTTGGCGTTACAGAGATCGTAACACGGAGCGCGTCCGACCGTGACGGGCGCAAACCCAGACTCGACCGTCATCACTTGTCAAAGGGCTTTATCAAGTACTAGATGACGTCCGCAACTTCGTTGCTAGAGATTGCAATCCCGCAAAGCGTGATCCCGCAATCCCGCGGGATCCCGCGCCAATTATTAATCTGCTGAAACCCGCACCTGCAAAACGCGGATCCGCGGATCCCGCATGACTCATTTGCATA
Organism: Polyommatus icarus; assembly: GCA_937595015.1. NCBI lineage: Eukaryota > Metazoa > Arthropoda > Insecta > Lepidoptera > Lycaenidae > Polyommatus > Polyommatus icarus. The sequence goes on along the minus strand of OW569323.1, from coordinate 21,262,342 downwards.
ATTTCTCGGGGAGCACATATTATGATGGAAGCTTCGATAGCAGCGCTTTGTGCCAAGCCTGATCAATCAAAGGCCTTCGCAATGTCCAAACTAACAGTTAATGCCTATCCCTTCGACACAATTGCCTCAGCCCAACGATGAGTTAGGTTCGCCAAGAGATCACCAGCCGAGCGACTCTTACGGGACCCGTACTGTTTGTCACTTAGTAATCCCTGGCCTTCCAAGTATCGAAGAAGCCGGCTATTGATAATTGATTCGATTATATTATAAATTTGGTTATAGCGATTGGTTTGTAATTGGAAGGATTTAAGCGGTCACCTTTTCTGGGGATCGAGTACACCAAGGATGTCTTCTAGGAAGGCGGTACAATGTCAGAAGAACAGGAGAGCCGAAAAAGACGCGTTAAGATCAGAGCCAACTCTGGAGCACAATTTTTTACACACAATTATAGGAGGGATTCCGTCAAGCCCACTCGACTTGGATATCAAGGGAACGGAGGGCTATTTGCACTGAGCGCTGATGAAACCAAATATCCGACATGACGCTCGTACATCGCGGTATTGTCGGCGGTTTCTGTCCCCCGTCATCTCGGGTCAAGTTTGACGCAAAGAATTTACCCAGAAGATCGGCTTTGTCTTTTGCGTCATGGGCCAATGATCCATTTTCGACGTGTTAGTATGGTAGGGTTGGCTTGCAGAAATTCCCTTCAATAGCTTTGACTAGAGACCAGAATGCACGGGTTCTCGAAAGGAGGCGCTCGAGTCTCTCACCAATTCTATTGACGTGCTGTTTCTTTTCCCGAGTGATCTCTTTCTTGAGTATTTCATTTTATATGTGCTGGTATTTAAATCCCGAGCAGACACTGCATTGGCCTAGGATTGGTAAGCCTTCTGCTTCCGGCGAGAAGCTTTTTTGAAGGATGAACCAAACCAGGGACGAAATCTGCCGCAAGTTGGCACTACAAAGGACGGAATAAAAAGCTTCATCCCTTGCATCACCAAATTCAGGCAATGATCCGATGAACCAAGTGGTGCGGTCATGGATGCTTGGTAGCCATCAGAATTTAAAGTCAGCAGAAGGTCCAACAGGGAAAAATTCTGACCGTCTCCATCCGGAATTCGCGAAGGCGTAGTAACCACTTGTGTTAAGTCGTTCGCAAGGGAAAAGTCCAGACAGATCTTCCCGCAGATCAGTTTTACTGGAATTGAGCCTTTCGGCGTGGTGGGCGTTAAAGTCGCCAAGTATTGTGATCTCTGCGAATGGGATCTGCTGCTGCAGTAAATCTGAAGCAGCTTGCAGGTGTTCAAAGAGTCAGTCCGTCTCGGGGTCACCACTATGGGACCTATATAGGCACGCAAAAACGCGAGGGTCGTCGTCACAATCAATGCGGAGCCATAATGTTGAGTGGTCCCTGACTTCAAGATGTTGTGTCTGAGGCGTTAAAATGCTTTTAACGCCTCAGACACAACATCTATAATAGGACTAGAGTGATTACATAATTTCATTGTTATTTTGTTACAAAACAAATGTTTTTGTGGCATAATATGAGACATTTTCTGTTAAGATAGTTGATTTTAAGTAAAATATAAACCTGTAGTTTCAATTTATTCAATTTTATAACATACATTCAAACATGCGGGATCCCGCGGGATTGGCCGATCCCGCAAATCAATCCCGCGGGATTGAAAAAGGTGCGGGATTGCACTTGCGCCAGAACTTGTTTACCGCGCGGGAACCGTACATTTTTTCGGGATATTTATTTAATATATATATATTACTAGCTGTCCCGGCAAACGTTGCTTTGCCATAACATACAGTTAAAAGTATTTCGCCCATATTATTTTATTGAAGTGACTAAATAAGTATGTCGCCATGGCAACGTCGATCGCTATCCCGTCGCATAAACAATGGTCGCCGTCAGTCTCAGGTTGTAATAATTGACTATTATTTATTCAACAAATGCACTTATCAATATATAAAGTACCCAGTAGCCGATTCTCAGACCTACTGAATATGCATATAAAATTTGGTAAGAATCAGTAAAGCCGTTTCGGAGGAGGAGGAGAGGAGACTAACATTGTGACACGAGAATTTTATATATAAGATATAATGATAGTTCTGTCTCAAGCTTCGTTTAAGCAAGATGAGAACTCAAAAGAGTTTAACACCCGTCTTGCAGTTTTCTCTACATCATCATTCTATGCGTGATGCATCATCGTGGTATCTCAAAACTGGTCTTTTTTTGGGAATTATAAGAACATTATAGTTTATACTAAAATGCGCCACTTCCAGACAACAAAGAAGAGATGCGTCGATTTAACCGCCAGTCATACAGCCATCGAAAACAGTTAAATATGCCAGTGTTGTGGATTTTGTAAAATTTTCTCAAGCGTCTTATAATAAGACAATACTTTTCGCGAATTTTTCAGTAACAATGACATGTTAGAATAGGGTTTCTTCGTCAGTAAACTCGGATTACATGCTCTCGTGAGCATAAGCCGTTTTCAAAGACGACTACGGTACTTGTAACTTCATTTTGACCATCATTGACGTTTATTTTCGCGCAAAAACAGTGTTTGCGAAGCCGCACAAGGTATTTTTGTGTTGTATCAATGAAATAACGCAAGAGCAAGTGCCGCTGATTATTATGACTCATAGGGTTGTCTGATGTCTCTGCCTAATACGAGTGTACCTAAAGGGAGGTTGTTTTAGTGTTTACTTCTATTACCGTATAGGTTGTATCCAAACCTGTACAGTGCTCGCGTATTCGAATTTCAGGTCAACAAACAAGAGTTTCTGAGTTCTGACAAAAACTCACTACGGCGTGCAACTAGAAACCGTTCATTGGCACGCACCTCAGACCTCAGTACATAGTGCGAGCGTTCTGACTTCTGAGTATGGATAATTAATGGAGGTAAAATTCCTTTGAAAGCATAGATTTTGCTTGCGAAAATCAGAGTATTCCATTGAAATTTGGAACACTATGGCGCAGCGTAGACGACAGACTATCCGTGACGCACTTTTTGTCTGTGGAAATAGAACCTAATATGCAATTATGCGGACTTTTTGCGCGTCGTGTGTGTTACTGCCTTGAGTGTGTCACGGATCGTCTGCCGTCTGCGCTGCGCCTAAACATTATCGTGTTTTGATTTTTAAAAAGTCTGTGTTAAATGCAAAGTATTCCAGAACCTAAGCCATAACTTACATACCAACAAAGCCCATTCAGAGTTCAGTTCAGAGCTGTTGTAAACCACCTTCGTCTATCCTCACAAACTTTCACATTTTAATAATAATTACATACAAATATTATAGATACTTAGGATTTATATGCGAGTATGTAATGAACTTACCTGTAACCTGCACCATGTTATTTTTATAACTTGTTTGCGGCATAAAACAATTTAAAGGTATTAGGTAGGTAAGTAAGATTAATATAATAAAAGGTAATAATTACTACTTACAATATGAAGCATACTATGCACCAACAGCTGTTAAAGTTTCTTTTCGCGGCGAAATGTTGTTCCACATTAACTCTGTTTTCTCCGCCTCAATGGCAAACAAATACACAACATTACCGTTTGTTTGTTTTGGTTGTTCGAATATTGCAACTAGTTCAATCACTAAACAAAACCATATCAAAAAACACAACAAGTGTTCTTGGATAGAAATGTTTTATACTATTTTTATTCCCAATAATCAAAACTACTGTGAACGCACAGAAGTCATGAAAGCATCGCGACGCACGTCTCGTTCACTAAAGCCTCGAGAACCGTTTAAAAATACTCTTTCTCTGGGCGACTTCGGCGATCAATCGTCAACACAATCACCAATCGCCATAGTTTGCCGGGTGACAAGTGACACAACTGACACTTGACGCAGTATGACGTTTCATTGACATTGACAGAATTGACATTACCTTTGACGCACTGCTTTGACGTTATTACCTTTTTATTAACATTTAAATATTGCAAAATATTATGCGGTTTTGAACAGGGCTTCAAATATCGTTATTTTTTCATAATGCAGGCACTTCACATGGCTTTCTGTAATTTGCGTATTTGATGTATTCGCCAAACAATCACCATATTATGTAGACGGTATGTTTAACAAGTATTGGGCTTATAACTTATTTGCCTATTTGACAAATATGACCAATACCAAATACACGTATCCGTACTATTCCGTACCTTTATCGGTTTTTGACGCACATCAAAAGAGTCAAATATTCAAGAATGAAGTACAGCTACAGATTAATAAGAGATACTACGGATAATACAGCTCGACAAGGCTTTAAATGAACGTGGCGAAAAAAGGAACTAACACTGCCATCATACAAAAACGTAATTTTTGACAGTTCTCCTTTACGAGCAGCAACGCAGATTTATTTGTCTCTTTCGAAAAAATTGCCGCCATGTCGTAGGGGTGCGCGCACGAGAGCGACAGCAACGCAACTTTTTTCTGATTTTTCTAGACAGTTATCAACATGGATTTGGTCGAGACGGCTGTGGTTGTTGTACTCGCAATAAAAAATCGAAGAAAGCGTCGCAAAATAGAATATTGGGTGCATCCATTATGGAGCGATCGCCTGACTCTTGGGAAATTTCATACTGTGTTTATGAAATTGAGAGCATACCCAGAAAAATTTTACGTTTTCTTTAGAATGAGTGTCGAAAGTTTTGATGAACTGTGCAGAATCTTACGACCTGACCTCGTTCATGAAAATCTAAGGGAAAAACCCGATATTTTGCCTCTATTTTGCCCCTATCTTGGTCGAAGACTCCCTAAATGTAGGGGGAAATCCCCTGATCTGGCAACACTGGCCGCCGGTCGGCGACTTTATTGTTGCCAGTGAGCGCACTTGCATAGAAACCAATAGGGAAGGAGACAGTTGCGTTGCAACCAAAAAAGTTGCCCAGAATTGCGTTGCGTCGCTACGTGCGCGCACTTTCATACTAGCTCCTAGACTTGATCAAGAGACAAATAAATCGCCGAGCAACTAAGTTGCTCGTGCGCGCAGGGCCTAACTGCTTCAAGGGCATAGAATGGGTTGTTTTCTTTTTTAAATCTCCACCAGACGGCGCGACGGTAGACACTTCTAGATTTTCTATTGGTTCCCCACCGGATCTGAAATTATCTGCAGGTTGGCATCACTGACTACATATTGGTTGTGTTTCTAAAAAATATCAGTGTACTATCAAGTATGACATAAATAAAAAAATCTTAAACCTAAGTGATCATTGGCCTAAGCGATTAGACTACTATACTGGTAATAGTTTAGGAACATGTTGTTAAAATAAAAACTTGTCAAACTGAAAACTGACAATCATTGCTGACAACTGAACGGCCTTGTGGTGGCTATGTTACTTTCAAACTTCTTCTACTTTTTATTGTTAGTGTGGTTTTGGGATCACAATTTGGGAAAGAATAATCTTTCCCAAATTGTGTTATTTGGGTTTTTGATGTTCATTATTGGTAAAATATTGGCCATTAATTAATATCCGTTATCGTGCACAAGTGCAAGTAAGATGTTGTCAAAACCAAAATTTATAATTCCTGTGACATTTGGTGTGTATAACGAATTAACGATAAATAGGGCTATTTCTTCCGTGAGTTTTAACTAAAACATCGTTATAATAACTTTATTATCCTATTCATTAGAATATCATTGTGTCTTTTTCAAATTGAAATGTATCAAGTTTTACATTCTTTTGCCCGGTTTTGTAGCAATCATTGATGGTATTCCCTGGTATGAGGAATTTTCTTAGCTTTTTAATTTGATTGTCAAACAGCTTCCATTTTAGTAACTAGATGGCGTATGGGTAGAAGAAATAGCCCTATTTACCGTTGTTCACACCAAATGTCACAGGAATAATATATTTTGGCTTTGACAACATCTTACCTGCACTTGTGCAAGATAACAGATATTTAGTGGCTAATATTTTACCAATAATGAACATCAAAAATCCAAATAACACAATTTGGGGAAAAATAATAAAAACCACACCGACAATAAAAAGTAGAAGTAGAAAACTCTTTCAGTTATCATGTTTTCAGTTTGACAAGTGCAAGAGTGTTCCTAAATCGCTTAGGAGTATGATATTTTGATTGATATTACACTTGACAGTACACTGATATTTTTTAGAAACACGACCAACATGTAGTCAGTAATGCCAACCTGCAGATAATTTCAAATCGGTGGGGAACCAATAGAAAATTAGTGAGTGTCTACCGTCATGCCGTCTGGTGGAGATGATAAAAAGAAAACATCCCATTACCGATAGTTGTCTACCCATACGCCATCGCTTTACTAAAATGGAAGCTGTTTGACAATCAATGGGAAGTTTTCTTTTTTAAATCTCCACCAGACGGCGCGACGGTAGACACTTCTAGATTTTCTATTGGTTCCCCACCCATCTAAAGTAATCTGCAGGTTGGCATCACTGACAGTGTTTCAAAAAATATCAGTGTACTGTCAAGTGTGACGTTAATCAAAATATCTTAAATCTAAGCCATCATTGGCCTAAGCGATTAGGCCAGTATACTGGTAACAGTTTAGGAACACGCAAATTGTCAAACTGAAAACTGACAACTGACAGAGAGTAACCGCACACTTGTTTAGTCACTAGACCTTCGTCAATACAGAGTCTCGTCAGTCGTCACTCACTCTGACATTGGCAACTCACCAAGGAGCCATTTTCAAAAAGAAGAAGAAGAAGAAGAAGAGTTTTGGCGGGCATGTCACTTTCAAAACTTCTTCTACTTTTTATTGTTGGTGTGGTTTTTATTATTTTTTCCCAAATTGTGTTATTTGTGTTTTTGATGTTCATTATTGGTAAAATATTAGCCACTAAATATCCGTTATCTTGCACAAGTGCAGGTAAGATGTTGTCAAAATCAAAATGTATATTTCCTGTGACATTTGGTGTGAATATCAGTAAACAGGGCTATTTCTTCCGTGAGTTTTAACTAAAACATCGTTTTAATAACTCTATTATCCTATTCATTGGAATATTATTGCGTCTTTTTCAAATTGAAATGTATCAAGTTTTATATTCTTTTGCCCAGTTTTGTAGCAAGTATTGATGGTATTCCCTGGTATTACCGATAGTTGTCTACCCGTACGCCATCTAGTTACTAAAATGGAAGCTGTTTGACAATCAAATTAAAAAGCTAAGAAAATCCCTCATTTAAAAAAATAAGAAAATGCCCCATTAATGTTAATAATTTACACAAATTTGGCAACACTACGCACTGCGGAGATACTGATTCTGGCAACACCGCTTACGTCCATTTTCTATTTTGCAAACTCAAAAAAACGACGTCGTCGTGAAAAAAGAAATCCTTTTCGTCGGTTACAAAAATAATTCACATTAGATAATGTGAGTTTGTGCACAGCTATTATTAAAAAGTATTCTACTAAGATTATTTTTCACAAAGGAAGAAGATCCACGTAACGGTAAGCTTTCTAAATGTATGTATTTTGTTTGTATTTTATGTAGAAAGTAACCGTTGTCGGACACCAATTGTTACAATTGTGTGTTCTAGTTTAAAATAACATCATGTTTCACGGTTATTCGATAGCTAAGGATGTCTTGGATTGGTTTAATTAACATTTTATGGGTAGCCTCACAATTTTTGTTATAGGTAGCTTTGGTGTTGAATCATCAAATGGAAGGATTACGGAGTTTGTTCTTAATTAATTTACACGGTATTATCGTATTAGACCGTCGCAGATCATTATTTGCGCTTGTAGTACTTTCTAATAGTAAATTTTAAAATACCCATTATTTACATTTTTTGTTAATCACTTACAACTCACTCAAATAATAGTGAATCTATTACAATACTATTGTTCCATCTCAAGTCTAAAAAAATATAGCAACAGTAATATGTAAAATATATTTTTTTATTTATCACTCACTTCAGAAGTTTATTCATAAAAATTAATCAAGTGTCTTTAAGTACTTAGATACCTTGTTTTGTTTTAACTGTTTATATTTTTCCACTGTATGATTGCTTGTAATTAATTTCTAGAATATGCAACTATATTCTTTACTGCATTATAACTGCAACTCTTGACCTTATGAAATAAAACTATAAGGCCAGGAAACAATTGCAAATCCTGTTGAGGGCCAGCAACTAATTTAAAATTCATGCCCTTTTTTGGTAAAACTAACTTACATAATATCCTTTGAGTCTTGTTACTGAAATACTATAACTTTTTCATACCATTGTAGCTGGTCTATGGTGTGTAAATTTTAATGTAATCTTCTTGCCCGTTCGTCCGTGCATTATAAATGTTGCTTAATGTCATTATTCTTTGTATTGTTCATGCGTGTAGCTCTTTCAAGCTAAATATTTTACAGTCAATGAACAACTGTAATATTTATCACATGTGTGGATGTGGCTCTTGGGCCTTATAGCAATAAATAAGTAAATGGAATCTGTAGTTTGTGACTACACATAATATAGTTTAAACTAGGTTATCATTCAATATGAGTTTTATAACTACTACATATATTGTTCTGGTATAATACACTTAGTAATTTTGTCAATATTGTTTCCCCTGTGTCAATATCATTATGATCAGAGTAGTTAAATCTTATGAAACTTTGGTCAAAACCACAAGCCAAATATATATAATAAAAGATTAAAATTAAAGAATAATGAATATGAAAACTCTTAACTCGTCAATCCCCAAGCTGCAGCCAGCTGCCACATAACAGTACGAAATCTATTGTGCCTGCGATACCCACAATGGAGGTGTTCATGTGGATTAAACTTTAAGTGTAATGGCAATGTGATCACAAGATTATAATTTACAGTTCAGTTAACAACCTCTGTGGCTCAATTGGTTGAGTGTGTAGCAGATCAAGCCGGGGGTCACGGGTTCGAATCCTGCTGGCGAAACAAAAAGTTTTGCAATGTTCCCAGGTCTAAATGTGTATTAATCCTTCTGGCCCTGCGCGAGCACCGGTGATCGCGAGAACCAAAGAATACAATGGGAATTGCTAGAACCTCCGATCGAAGGATTAAATAAGTGTATAATATAATAAAAATCTTAAGTCATCAAGCCCCAATCGGCCACATCCAGCCGTGATAACAATGAAAAAGCTATTGTGTCTCATTTTGCCACGATAGATGGGTTGAATATATGTATAGTATAAAAGTATTAAATATATTTCCATTGTCTGGTACCTATAACATAAGTCCTTCAGGTACTTAGCACAGGGCCAGACTGACGTGGTGTGAAGTGTCCATTGATATTATTATTATTACATATTTTCTTTTAGCAAAGACTGAGGATTGAGAATCCACCATGGAGGACGAAAATGAATATAAGAAATTACCTACAGATGAGAAATGTGTGCATAAACTGTGGAAGGCTAGAGTGGCTGGCTATGAAGAAGCAATAAAACTTTTTAATCAAATAGACGATGAAAAATCTCCAGAATGGAATAAATACTTAGGACTCATAAAGAAATTCGTTACTGACAGCAATGCAGTTGCACAAGAAAAAGGTATTTTTTTTTATCTTTTGATAATTCTATTATGAAAATTTAAAAAAAAATTATTAATATGTTTCTTTGAAATATTATCAATGTGCCTTATTTCAGGTTTGGAGGCAGCACTTGTTTTTGTTGAAAACTGTGGTCATGCCGGCAAAACAACTGGTGAAGTTATGTCTGGAATTGTTGCAAAATGCATTGCGGCTCCCAAAACTAAAACAAAAGATCTGGCCCTTCAGGTATGTTTTTTAATGTCTTTAGCATTATATTTCTGGTTTGTGTCAAAGTTTGGCTCTGCCTTCATCAATGTTTTAAACAACTTATAATTTTTAAGATGACATTTTTGAGTAAGTAATAAATAATAATGTTGTCAATTATATTTTTTAGGTAACACTTATGTATGTAGAAATAGAAAAACATGAGGTGGTAGAAGAAGAATTAATAAAGGGCATGGAACAGAAGAATCCCAAAGTGGTAGCAGCGTGTATTGCAGCTTTAAATACAGCACTGAAACAGTTTGGCAACAAAGTGATTGCCATCAAACCGATGGTCAAGAAAATACCAATACTCCTTGCTGACAGAGACAAGAATGTCCGTGACGAAATGAAAGCACTGGTCATTGAAATGCATAGGTATGGAAAATATTTAGTTACATTTTTTTATCCGTCGATCGTGGATTCCTGGAAATCTATTGTTTTCGCGGTCGGATTCGACCACTTGGAAGTTAAAGCATTAAAATAAAATAGTCGCCTGCATAGAATGAATTAAGTATAATCTTTACATATTTGTTTTAACATTTTAGACAGGAAGCAAAACTTTTTGTTAATAAAAGATATTGCAATATACATTGACTTCAATATTTTGTATTTATAAGCAAAATGTTAAAATTGGTGCAGAAAATGAAAGTTGTTACAGTTTAAGTGAGAGTTGTATGATTGACACACATGACTAAATCCAATTACTATTTTCGAATTGGTAAATGCATAAAGTCATCATCAGTTTAAGTGTTCAATACAAATCTTTAGGTAAACTAGTAGCAACCAATCTAAGATTTACACAGATTAATGTATAAATTAACCTTCTTATTAATAAGCAGATCCAAAATGTATATATGCAGCTACAGATGTTTTGTCCTTATTCGGCAAGCTACTTTTCTAAGGTGTCAGACAAAGACAAGATACAGTAACTCCATTTATGCTAAAATTATATGAATGATCATATAAATTAGCTTCGATCAATGCAAACGATTTAGAAATATACAACATGATATGTGATAAGTTTTACTTTGTAGATGGATTGGACCAGCTATTGAGCCTCACATAGCGTCCTTACAAGCAGTGGTACAGCAAGAGCTGCGCGAGTCCTTCGGCGGCTCCGGGGGTGCACAACCAACTAGATACCTCCGATCCCAACAACACCTCGTGAGAGACAAGCCGACTGCGGATGCAACTGACGGTAAATACTTGATAATGTTTGTTGCAGACTTGCTTCGTGAAACAAAATAATCGGCCAAGTGCGAGTCGGACTCGCGCACGAAGGGTTCCGTACCGTTATTGAACTAAAGTTGGCAATAATGATTTTTCTATGTTAGCCCCCCTTCAATATTTATTTTATTTTTATTTTATTATCAATTAATAATATTTCAAGTGCCTGGCTGTTACCATTATTGATTACGAGCAAAAAAGGTTTAAAAAAACACGTTTGTTGTGTGGGAGCCCCCCTTAAATATTAACTTTATTTTCTTTTTAGTATTTGTTGTTATAGAGGCAACAGATATACATAATCTGTGAAAGTTTCAACTCTCTAGCTATTACCGTTCTTAAGTTACAGCCTGGAGACAGGCAGACAGACGGACAGACATGGAAGTCTCAGAAATAGGGTCCCGTTTTTACCCTTTGGGCACGGAACCCTAAAAATACGTGTCTCACTCGGGAACTATCGCGGTAAAGCTATCCCGAGCATGGCGCCACCCATCGACTCGAGTTTCAATGGACAAAGACAAGAAACTTTTCCATAGCAACCATTATAGCAAAGGCTATTTTGACAGTTAGTTTCTTGACTCTTTTTTTTTAAATATGGCACTTCGGCTATAAAACCATGGCCGGTGTCGTGTAAATGGCGGCAAATTAAAAAATACGACTTGTAGCAACCCAATCTATAGTCGAAATTATAGTTTTGATCTACGAAATACGAATAATAAAACCTAAAGAAGTTTATTACTCGTAGTTTGTAGATCAAAACTATAATTCCGGCTATAGACAGGGTTGCTATACATCGATATTTTGAATTTGCCGCCATTTACTCGACACTAGCCATGGTTTTATAGCCGAAGTGCCATATTAAAAAACAAAAAGAATCAAGAAACTAAATGTCAAAAGCAGATAAAATTGGTTGCCATGCTTGACATATAGATTTTCAAAAGCGGGAGAAATCGAGAGACGAAAGAAACTTTTTCTCCAATGTTTTTCCGGTAAAACTGTCAAAATTTAGTTTCTTTCGTTTGTCTACGACGGTATGCTAGCTACAAAGAAATTTCTTTAGAGATATCTAAAGAAATTTCTTCCAGCAGTCGTAGGAAGAGAAATATGATTGGAAACATCATGATTAGAAATTTGATTAGAAACCCTTTTGTTCTCTAGGTGCAGATGATGATGACGATGGTGAGAATGGAGCTGGTGATTCTGCGGAAGTGGATCCTTACGATCTAATGGACCCAGTTGAGATCCTGTCCAAAATACCAAAGGACTTTTACGAAAAGCTGGAGGCTAAGAAATGGTCGGAGAGAAAGGAAGCGCTTGACGCGTTAGAAGCGCTGTTGAAAGCCGCGCCGAGACTAGAACCCGGAGACTATGCGGATTTAGTTAGGGCATTGAAGAAAGTAAGTTTTTTTGCAGTTTTTTTTTAATAAGGGGGCAAACGAGTTTGCTCGTTTGCCCCAACTGATGGAACAACAGTTTGGGTCAACTGATGGAAAGCAATTACCCTCGCCCTTAGACTCTTGCAACATTAGAAGAGCTGCGGATGCGTTGCCGGCCTTGAGGGAATAAGTTCTCTTCTTGAAAGTTTGCAGGTCGTATTGGTCTGGAAATACTGCTGGTGACAGTTATTACATAAATAATGAAACCTTATAAAGAATGGGTTATATGCCTACACCTATGAGGTCTCGTGACAGTATAGCTATGATGTATGCTGGTTTGATTATCCCACTTTGACCCTGTTAGTTTTGTGGTCTATTCCTATGTCAGCATGTGTACTACTAGGATGAAATTTGTGAAAACAACGCAATGATGTCATAAAATAAGGTTCACAGATATTTCATCTGTGCAAAAATTAAAAAAAAATATATGCCTGGCACTCGGGGACGTTAGCACCTAGACAGCAGCTAGCCTGCTAGTGCCGAAGTCTGCCGAACTGCTTGGTTTATTTTTGTTACGGAATTTCTTGACTGGGTCGCCGCGATCAAACCCGGCGATTAAAGCTATGCAATAGCTTAAAATTTAAATCTAAATATTGGATACAAATTACTAATGATTATTATTTTCAGATCATATCCAAGGACACAAACGTAATGTTGGTAGCCCTGGGCGGTAAACTACTCGGTATGGTGGCGAGTGGTCTACGAAATAAGTTCTCACCATACGCGACAGCTTGTGTTCAAGCCATTCTAGAAAAATTCAAGGAAAAGAAGGCTAACGTCGTCACTGCTCTGAGAGAAGCTATAGACGCTATATATCCTTGTGTAAGTAGTTCTTAACCCTTCGCTGGTATCGCTAAAAAAGGCAACGTAACTGGTATCGGGAGTAAAAAGTGACCCCACTGCAATGAAGCATGAAAAAAATATCAAAACAACTTTTTTTCAAATTATTTAGTTACGTATATTGAAATACATCTTTTAACCTAAATACATTTTAGTTTTAAATATCAATAAGGGCCTTAACACACTGGCGATTAGCGAGCGATTTGAAAGCGACGCGATTGCGCAGCGCGCACGCCGCGACAGCACAACGGCGTCGCGGCGTGGTGTGGACGCCATATCCTAGACGAGTGTACAAAATGGCGTCCACGCCACGCCGCGAAGACGCTGCGCTGTCGCGGCGTGCGCGCTGCGCAATCGCGTCGCTTTCAAACCGCTCGCTAATCGCCATTGTGATAAGGCCTTAAATTATTGAATGATATATTTTTCCTTATATAAAAAAAGGTCCATGTTTTTGATCTTATTTAGACGACTGTTACTTTAGGAGTCCTTTAACATATTGAAACATAAACCTATCTTGTTTTTCTTTTCTTATCTTGTCTTCTCATATAATTTAAATTATAAAACACACAAACTTCTTTTGATATCAACTAAAAATAAAAAAATGACAGGGACCAGAACGATGGAAAACCAGAGACTTTTGGTCTCTGGTTTTCCATCGTTCTGATCACAAATTTTTACCATTTATTAGTGAGTATGGTTCAAACGCTCAGTCCTGTCTCTAGCGGTTATCGGCATCTCGTCTACCATTGTATTCTAATTTTACAGATGTAGCGATATCTATCGCATCGTTTGTATGACATAATTGTCAAAAAGTTTCTAAATTCAAATGACCGCGAGTTTCGTGGTAGAGCAAGCAGGAGGAAGCGTGACCCTGCCATGTATCACGAACCTTTTTTTCTTACGAAATATTTTTCGTAGAAATTATGAAGCTACTAATATTATAATACTTATTATCATTTATTTTAAATTACTTATTTTGTTAAAATAGTTATCAATTAAATCATGCTATAAGCAACTCATGTTTTAGAATTTAGAGTAAAAAATAATAATATATTATTATTACATTATATTCTATGTCAGCTTCTTATTTGGTGTCTGCAGAATGTCGCTTCTTTATACTAAGTTTATACATGAATCAATATAGATATTGATTCACGGAAGGTAGACTTTAAACGGTTGTCAAAATTGCAAAAAAAAATTTAGAATGATACGAACATGAGCTATTTAATATTATTAGCTAACGGACACAGATTACTAGTACATATATAATATTTGATATCGAACGTACCATAACTTCTTGGTGGAAATTCATGTTTCACAGTAATAAGTAATAACTTACACTTTTTATACACTTTTTCCACTTTTATATAAAAGTGGAAAAAGTGTATAAAAAGTGTAAGTTATTACTGTGATATATAATATTGTAGACTAATGAGTAGAGACCGGATTATATGCAACATAAAAAGCTTGTTATATGCATGCAAATATGCATGAAAAATGCTTGAAATATCCACGAAAATAGGCAGAATATGCAAAATTCTGAATCAGATGTGGAGTACTTATCTTGTAAAAGCTTACATTTGTTTCAAATTCTCGATATATTAAAAAACATAATGAAAAACTATAAGAAGGTACCGTTGAAGAAATACATACACTTCTGGTATCGGGGGTAATTTTTGACCCCAGCAGTGTATGTATCTCTGCTTCCAGTACGAGGGCTGCTATTTATGTATCCGGAACTGGCCACTTACAAGAACAATATTTAAAAAGTAATTACAACATTTGAAAATAGAACTCTTTGGTTGAAGAATACATTTTGTTTCATGTGACTGTCAATTATTTTTCCATTGTGGCGTCATTTTGAAAATTGCGTGTCTTCATTTGCCATGGATTTAACGCGTGAACATTTTCGTGCAATGATTTACTACTATTTTCGGCGTTGGCTAAATCAACAACAGTGCTTTATTCAACTCACCGCAACTTTTGGAGATGAAGCACCATCAAAAACCACTGTTTATCACTGGTACAGTGAGTTTAATCGTGGGCGGTCTATGCTCACGGATGAAAATAAAGAAGGTTGCCCAAAAACAGCTGTTGTCCCACAAAATATAGATGCTGTGCGGGAACTAATAATGCGTGATCGTCATGTTATATATCGCGAGATAGAGGCATCCTTAGGCATAAGTATAACGAGCATACATAAGATATTACATGAACATTTGGCTGTAAAAAAAATATGTTCGCGTTGGATTCCGTACAACTTGACAATCGATTAAAAACGGGCTCGTGTCGATTGGTGCAAAAAAATGATAAAAAAATACAACCGTGGTACGTCAAAAGCCGTTTATAATATCTACACAGGTAATGAATCTTGGATCTATGCATATGACCCCGAAACTAAACAACAGTCAACGGTGTGGGTGTTGCAAGATGAGCCGAAACCAACAAAAGTTACTCGTGCAAAAAGTACTTTGAAGCAAATGGTCGCCTGTTTTTTTGGAATTAATAGACATGTGGCTACAGTGTCATTAGAGAATCGTAAAACGGTTAATTCTGAATGGTATACGACCATTTGTTTACCAGAAGTCTTTGAAGAAATAAGAAAGGACAACCGACAACGCAGAATCATATTACATCACGACAATGCTAGCTGTCACACCTCAGCTGAAACAACTCAGTTTTTGGAGGGTCAAAAGATCGAATTGACTGGTCATCCGCCGTACAGCCCTGATTTGGCACCTAACGATTTCTTTTTATTTCCATACGCGAAGAACAAATTACGTGGTCAACGTTTTTCGAGCCGCGAAGAGGCTGTTGATGCGTTCAAAATGCACGTTTTGGAGATACCTCAATCAGAATGGAAAAAGTGCTATGAAAATTGGTTCCAGCGTATGCAAAAGTGTGTCGATCATCGCGGCGAATATTTTGAAAAGCAATAAAACCATATTAAATGATATATGTTTGTTTCTTTTTTTAATTCCGGATACATAAATAGCAGCCCTCGTAACAGCAGAACGATGCACTTCCGTCACCTGCCTTGCCATCCGACATAACGAGATTACACAAGCACAAGAGCGTACATGTTTAAATAGCAAAGATATCGGAAAAAATTCGAACGCCTGGGGTAATTTTTGACCCCCGATACCAGTTAAGGGTTAAAAAATTGTTTATATCTGTGTATAGTAATTAACACAAAATAATTTGCTATTATTTCATGGTTGCATTGAATAAATTGTTGATATAAAAACCTATTGATATTAACTAAGTCTTTAAATTTCAATCTCTGTTAATTGAGCTCTAGTTTGACTACTCTGTTATTTGGTTATTGTATAATAGGATGATATTATTACATACAAAATGATATTATAAATTATATTTTGTCCGCGACTTTGTTTACGCTGTTTATTTATCACGTTCGCGTGAAAATTGTGCATATTCCAAAAAAAAAACCTTATTTATACTTTCACGGCAGTCAAAGTGTCTCTGTCACCGTAAGATTGTAAACACCGCGAGATTGTAATATGACGAAGCGATGGATTGTAAACAAACAGTTTTCCTATGATTTTAAATTATTTCGTATTTAAAATAACTTCAATTGCCTGAATATTTGATGTATAACATTGAATAAAATTTAGATATATTTAAAGTGCAGTTTGAATTATAAATTAGGTTAATTTTAATAACCGAACAATCAAACAGCACTTTAAATATATCTAAATTTTATTTTATGTTATACATCTCATACCATTTGGCATTGAAGTTATTTTAAATACGAAATAATTAATTTAAAAACACCGGAAAACTGTTTGTTTACAATCCATCACTTCGTCATATTACAATCTCGCGGTGTTTACAATCTTACGGTGACATCTCCATACCAAAGACCTAAATCAATTCTCACACTTTCGAAATTATTAAAGTTATGAATATGGATTTATAAGGGGCTGTTTCACCACTTCCTGATAAGTGCTGAATAGGCTATCCGCTACTTATCTGACATATTAAGGGCCTGTTTCACCACTTCTTGATAAGTGCCGGATACGATCCACCACTTAACTTGACAGAGAGAGAAGTGGTGAAACAGGCCCTGAGTATGGAGTGTCTGTCAGATAAGTTGTGTGTCAATATAGTTATATCAACATAACTTTCAGACAAACTTGGAGGCGATAAGTGAGGATATGCTCGCGGCGTTCGACAACAAGAATCCATCGATCAAAGCGGAGTCAGCGCTGTTCCTTGCCCGGGCCCTCTGTCACACGCAACCGGCGGCTTTCAATAAGAAGCTGATCAAAGCCTATGTTGCTGGCCTATTGAAGCTGTTGGAGAGTGCTGGTAAGTTGATTTACAAACCCAGATTCTAAGTAAAGAGCCCGGTTTATGAGCTATTTCAGTAGAGCCTTTGACTGGCTTATGTCAAAACCTACAAATAATAAAAACTATGGAAACGTAACTCCCATACTTCAACCGTTTTGAATTTGGTTCTTTTTAAAAATACAGCCGTTGACAATAATTGTCACTTGTATAAAAACGCAAAATTGTGTACCGAATACATGCAAATGCATAAAGTTTGCATGTATTTGGGTCATATTAATTTGTAGACTCACGGTTTTTTTTTGACACAGCTACTCTTCCTTAGTTTTAATTATTGGTATGTCAAAACATAAACAACTTCGTTAAATAGAAAACCCTTGTTAAAAGCCCCAGAAACTTGATTATTAAATGAATATCTATTCGCGGGCCATTCAGCTAATCGTTTAACAAGATATCATTCCGGGTTTAATAACGAGGACATACTAAAAACGAAAAGTACATTATTTATGTCTATTAGTTTTATAATTACAATCCCACTTCTCAAAATTCAGATCCAGTTGTTCGAGATGCCGCGGCCGAAGCCTTAGGTACGGCCACAAAATTAGTCGGCGAAAAGAATATTGCCCCACACATTGGCAAGTTGGACAATCTCAAAGAACAGAAGATTAAAGAATTTGCAGACAAGGTACTATCATAATCTTAATATTATTTTTAAATTAAAATATATCTTGTCCTTTTAGGGTGTTAATATTCTATGTATATTTTGCAGGCTGAAATTAAAGTAAAAGTAGCCGCAATGAAGAAAGACCCCAAGCCGAAAGCGGCACCAAAGAGCGAGGCGAAACCCGCTGCAGGATCTACACAGCCCAAACCCGTCAAAAGGCCTGCATCAGGTAATTTACCGAAAGCAATATAAAATATTTTCAAGTCTTCCACATCGAAAATATCTTAGGGCCTTGAATAGCGATTTGAAAGCGACGCGACTGCGCAGCTCCCGTCGCTTTCAAATCGCTCGCTAATCGCCAGTGTGATAAGGCCCTTATTATTCAGTCCAGTCATCAAACAGAGAAATATTGATAAAGGCCTCATACTACATGTCCCATTTAACTCGCGCAAGAAAATATTGATGTATCGATGTTTTCGCGGATATGTGGAAACATGACTGAAGTTTAGCGTAATGGTGCGCTTATACGGGCAACTAAAATTGCTCAACTGACAACTCCAGTCAATTCTCGTCAACTTTGACGTCAGGACTACTTCAAGCAATTTGCGGCAACAAGCAGCAATGTTGCGTAATACAATATTGAGTGATGTGGCCATCGAATATTTGAGCGATTTGAAATAAATTGCTTCATGTTGCTCCACTAATTGCTCCATACGTGTCGCCGAGCAATTATTGCCGAAATTATTGCCCGTGTAAGCGCATCTTTAGTGAAAGGCACTATAAATAATCTTAGTACTTCAGAAAATTTAATTTAAAAATTCATATTATATTGTTCGTGCTCACCCTTTTTCATTTTGATTCCAGGCGCCAAGAAACCTGCCCCCGGTAAAAAGGCGCCGAGCCGCGCGCAGTCTAGCCCGCCGCGGGAGCCGCCCATGTCACAAGAGGAGGCGGAGGCGAGAGCGGAAGCGTTGCTGCCACCAGATGTGCTCCCTGGTAAGTAGTCATTGTAATTAGGCGGACATTGATATTTAATATTATCAACTATTGTCAGTAGTAAGGTACTTCTGTATTGAATATTCTTAACAGGTCTCAGCGATAGCGACTGGAAGTCACGGCTGGCGGCCGTTCAGTCCTTCCACTCGGCTATCCAGGGACTGAGCACCGCCGACGCGTCCGCTCAGCTCCTGTACCGGGTACTCAACAAGAAGCCCGGCCTCAAGGACACCAACGTCCAAGTGCTGAAGGCCAGGCTCGAGGCCTGCAAATATATTACGGAGAACTTCCCCGTTTCATCGTATGTATTAGACTTATTTGGTTTTTTGTTTAAATATTAAGTGTCATGATCGAGATATTTCTTCACATTTAATAGACCCGTTTTAATATCGGTTGACTGTGAAAATGTTGTGTTATGTCAGGCCTGTCTCACTCCCATACAAACGGCGCGGAATCGCCGAGATATTTACCTACTATTCTGGAAAACAACCTAATTTCAACCTTTTGCATAGCGTTTAGCGTTCATAGTACAATAACTGTCTGCTGTCTCGCTTCAATCTGCCAGGGCTGTCAAGCGAGCGGCGCGGCGGCGCGGGGCCGGGTACTATTACTTTTGTTTCGCGGATGTGTGCGCTGCGCATGCGATAAGTCGAGCGAGTGCCAGCCTATTGAGACTAGTCCGGTGACCGTACGCTTGCGTTTATCATACCTAAACTCGGGAGTGAGACTTCTGTACCGTAAGGTACTATGATGTATTCTGTGGTTATGTTAGATATTTTAAGCTAATAAAATAAATCTTGAAAAAATGTAGGCCCTGATAATTATTATCTATTTTTAACTTTCGTAAAATTAGGAACTTAAATTCTTGCAGGACCGCCTCTGAAGTAGTAATACAAGATATAGTCTGTAAGCTGGCAGAGAGCGGTTGTGGCACTGTGGCCTGCGATTGTCTGTGGGCGTTGGCGGACGCGTGCGGCCTCGAGCCCGTAGCTACGGACGCACTGGCGTACGCCATGGACTCGCAGAAGAATCCGAAAGTCCAAGCGGAGCTGTTTAACTGGTTGGGCTCAGCCATTAAGGAGTTTGGTTTCACGTGAGTGATTATGTGCATTTGATAATTTACGGGCTCAATGAGTTTTAACAGTTCGACATAAGCTATATAATGCTTTGTCCTTGTCAGTTACATTGAAAAAGACGCTTGTTAGATGATGTCAAACCATTGTAAAGTGTAGCGTTTACAGTAAGGAGCTACACATAATAAAACTAAGGAAACGTAACTCCCATACTATTACCGTTTAAAATTTGGTTCCTTTCGAACTGTCATGTAACGTCAACCTTTAAGTATAATTTACACAGAGCCAGTACTGGCTGCCAATAAGACTGGCAGCCAGTATTGACTTGGCATATGCCGCGTGTGAACAGTTTGGCCTGGCTTGCAAAACTGTTCACACGCGGCATATACCAAGCCAATACTGGCTGCCAGTCTTATTGGCAGCCAGTACTGGCCCTGTGTAAATTATACTTTATACCGCTCAATGCCACCTAAATATTGCAAATGTATTGAAATGTGTACAACATTTCACTTTTTTGACAAGTATTTTGGAGCATGTTTTTTGACTCTTCCTTAGTTTTATTATTCGTAGGTAAGGGGGTATATTTTTACCCGACTGCCGGGAGGGTTATTTCTTTTTTTGTAGGCAGAAACATAAAATATATCAAACCAATAAATTGGCTTTGAGTCTGGAGGCTATTGATGTGATAATGAGAGTTTTAAATCAAGAACATTTTGGAATGTAGTTACTTATTATTTTTCAGTTTAATTGTTCTTCTCGTTAGCTTCTTTCGATATTTTAATATAAGTTGTCTTTTCAGAATGAACGTCAAGTGTATAGTGGCGCACGCGAAGAAAGCGTTATCCGCAACGAACCCGAATGTACGAACGTCCACCGTTAACTTCCTGGGCATCCTGTCTATGTATGTTGGTCCGTCCCTGGTGAACTACTTTGACGGCGAAAAGGCGGCCACGAAACAACTGATTGGCTTAGAAATCGACAAATATGCTAACAGCACGCCGCCAACTCCTACGAGACAACAGGGAGGAGTTAGTAAAGTAAGTGACTTTTTTGTATAATGAATATGTTGTAGGTAACATTACCAGTTTGTTATAAAATTTTATTGATAGGATATAATATTACTGCACTGTTTTCACGCTATATGTAGCACCAGCATAGACAGTAAACATAAAGTTTTGTTCGATGTTTGACACCTTTTCTGTCAATATACTGTCATGACGTGTGCTAGCAAGTAGCAACGCCCTCTACCTTAACCTTTTGCGTAATATAGCTTCTGACATAGCTACATTTCGATGATATAATAAGAAAATCATGCAAAATGTTTGACTTAGATAAAGTTTGACATAGAGATACTTGGAGAGACGAGATATTTAGGATAGTTTGTGATACTTGTGGTCATTTTCAGTCCGCAAGCAAAGGTTCCCTCGGCGACGACATAGAGGAGGGTGTAGAGGACGTAGAGGAGGAGCCGGCGCCGGTGGAGGACGTGCGACCCCGGACCGACATCGCGCCGCTCATCACCGAGGCGCTAGTCGCTGAGATGAGCGATAAGAACTGGAAGGTGAGTTATTCTTAGTTCAGTCTGCTAGCAGAGGCTACGTCGGCGACGATATAGAGGAGGGTGTGGAGGAGGAGCCAGTGCCGGTGGAGGACGTGCGACCGCGGACCGACATCGCGCCGCTCATCACCGAGGCGCTAGTGATAAGAACTGGAAGGTGAGTTATTGTTAGTTCAGTCTGCTAACAAAGTCTCCCTCGGCGACGACATAGAGGAGGGTGTGGAGGACGTGGAGGATGAGCCGGCGCCGGTGGAGGACGTGCGACCGCGGAACGACTTCGCACCGCGCATCACTGATACACACACGCGCGGACTATAGTCGCTGAAATGAGCGATAAGAAGTGGAAGATTAGGTTAGTCGTACGACGTCGTGTCGTGTTTTTGTGTCCCGGCTAGGGATGAAAAGCGGTAAAATTACTTTCGTAAAATTCGGTAATATACGATATTTTACGTAAAATATTATATTTTACGGTAAATTACGGTAAAATTTGGTAAAAAACGATTTTTGAGTTCGTGGCATAATTTTCATTAATAATGGGGATATAAGCAGGTTACTTAATGCACGTCTAGTGCAGTCAGTCAAAACAAAATAACTTCCAGGCCACCGGCTTGCTGTATACCCCAGTAGAGTTAGATTTTTTTTATTAATTATAGTCAGAATTTTTGACTTTTGCACCAATGTTTAGAGGAGGTCATAAATAGCTTAAATTCAAAAACTCGACCAAATCCGACGAGTGCGTTAGCCGCCATATTGGTTTGAAGTTCCAATCTTTTTTTAGCTAATTATATCTAATTTATATTTTTTTAAGAAAATGATAAAGATCAAATTTGTCGCAAATTTGATTCTTTACAATTTTAGTCCTTATAATTTTTATTGTAAAATCAATATTTACGGAAATAACTGCAAAAAACAAGTCCAAGTATAATTTCGACCTGTTCGACCTGTATCGCGATTATTGTCAAATACAGAAAAAATACGGAAATAAACTTGTAGCTCATTAAATTAACCACAATTAAAATGAAGACTTCGCTGCCTGTCCGTCTGTCTGTCTCCAGACTTCAAGAACGGTGATAGTAGAGACTTGAAATTTTTAGATATTATGTATTTTGTTTCCCTCTATAACAACAAATACCAAAGACATAGCAGCACTAAGACAATTAAAATAAGCATAAAATATTTAATTGTATTTGTACTTTAAAAATTAAAATAAAATAAATATTTAGGGGGCTCCCATACAAAATGCACAAATTTTTGTCAATATTTGCCTTATTTGTAGGAAATCACCTACAACTTTGTTTCTATTCTACAATTACTTTCGCTAAATTCGATAATATTTGACATACAAGCGCAATTATACTTTGACTTGTTTTTTGCATTTATCTCCGTAAATATTGATTTTACGATGAAAATTATAATAATTCAAAATGTAGAAAATTAAATGTACAACAAATTTATAACACGGTCAAATTAACTCGACGCATGGATTAATCATTGATGACGTTATTATGGAGCCAGCATGTTAAATAACAAAATTATCTACCTGATATTTGTTAGTGTGTCTCTTAACAAATCGTAATAAGATATTATAACACGGTCACATCAACTTAACTCATCGCTGGAATGCATTTTGCATCCCAGCGATGCGTCAAGTTAATGTGACCGGGCTATAGTCCTTATCATTTTCGTAAAAAAAAATAAAGGAGTTATAGCTAAAAAAGATTGGACCTTCAAACCAATATGGCGGCTAACGCACTCGTCGGATTTGGTCGAGTTTTTGAATTTAAGCTATTTGTGCAAAAAAATTCTGACTATAATTAATTACAGCTTCCCATACATGATATAAGGCTGAACTAACCCTACTGGGCTAGTATGCTCTGTCGAGAGACGTCAATAACTGTCAACAAGTCGCAACAGCGCAAAATATTATGGCATACAGCACTTATCGGCAACGTCGCATCGTGCGACGTAAACGCAGTACGCAAGATGCAACTTGCAACTTGCAACACGCTAGCCTCGCCCGCCGTCATACTATCATTCACCATACGTACGTAGCCGGTAATTTTACCGTAATTTATATAAATTACCGTAAAATACGCGTATTTTACCAGCGTTTTCGGTAAAATTACGTAATTTTGCAACCCTAGTCCCGGCCCTTAGATAATAGATACTCAATCGTTGAATTACAAAGATGAGTATCTACGAAGTTATTTTATGATCTTCTCATATCGTCGTTTATTTTGTTAACAATATTTCTAAAAAGACGTTTTCCACAAAGCTATGTTTTTTGTTTTGTAAATCTATGCTTTGCGTTTCGTTATTATTATTAAAATCACACACTTGTTCTCAGGTTCGAAACGAAGCGCTAGACAAAGTGAAGGCCATCATCAGCAACTCGTCGCCGATCAAAGCGACGCTCGGCGAGTTACCCGCGGCGCTAGTGGCGCGTCTGCTCGACTCCAACTCGAAGCTCGCACAAACCGCGCTCACTATCTGCGAACAGCTCGCCGTAGCCATGGGAGCGCGGTGCAAGCAACATTTCCGCACTTTCTTCCCGCCGTTCTTCCAAGGTAGATTAGTTATGTGGGATAGAAGATTTTTTTTAAAGAAGAAGAATGAATAGAAACAAGATTTTAGTGTCTATTTCATCGTGGCTTGGTAGAGTTGATTATTTGCTGAGGAAAGAAAACAATAATCCCCTTACACTAATAAAGATTTACGATCCTATAGTATGTAAGGCCCTCTATCGCCTGTTTTTGTATGACAAGTAACTTCCAATGTGCCAGAAAAAGACAAGCAGTCTTTGTATAGTTATTCGCTCCACAAACCTAGTTTGTTAATTTATTTTCCAGCGTTCGGCGACAGCAAGGCGTGGATTCGGACGGCGGCTGCCGGCTGCGCGGGCGCGTGGTGTCGCGAGGCGGGCGGCGCGGCGGTGTTCGACGGCGAGATGGTGCACGACGCGCTCAAGACCGGCTCGCCGGTGCTGCGCGCGACGCTGCTGCTGTGGCTCGCTGAGCGACTGCCTGACAGTAAGTGCTGCTGATCTTTTGTAGGTATGTTTGACGACCTCTGTGGCTCAGTGGTAAGCGCGTTGGACGCTCATGCTGGGGGTCGCGGGTTCGAATCCCGCCGACGGAACAAAAAGTTTTCAATGTTCCCGGGTCTGGATGTGTATTAAATATGTGTATCTAATATATAAAATTCTCGTGTCACAGTTTTCGTTGCCATACTCCTCCGAAACGGCTTGACCGATTCTCATGAAATTTTGTGAGCATATTGAGTAGGTCTGAGAATCGGCCAACATCTATTTTTCATACCAAAAATTATTTATATGGCAAAACAACGTTTGCCGGGACAGCTACTAATATAATAAAAATCTTAAATATATGTATAGTATAAAAGTATTAAATATATTTCCGTTGTCTGATACCTGTAATGTCGGCACTACATATAGGCGAACGCGTTGGCCGACGCGTTGGCCAACGCGTTGGCCCAATGTGTAGAACAGGCGACTCGCGCGTTGGCGGTAGGTATTTAGACGTTGGCCGACGCGTTTTGTCGGCACTACATATAGGCGAACGCATTGGCCGACGCGTTGGCCAACGCGGCGGCCAACGCGTTCGCCTATATGTAGTGCCGACATAACACAAGTCCTTTAGGTACGGGGCCAGACTGACATGGTAGCATGGGGCCAGACTGACGTGGTGTGAAGCGTCCATAGATATTATTATTATTAGGTACTGCGTTTCCCTTTGCATCGGATCTGCGTTATGAGGAATGCGTTTTTAAGATCCGGTAGAATCGTTGCGCTTAGCCAATAGGCAAATGAAGCGATTCTATTGGTATTTGGTTCTCAGAAAGACGTTTCTCGGAATGCAGCTCAGCAGTAATGGAAACGTAGCCAAATAGGGGTCACTGGTGCTGCGCATGACTGCTGATGAGCGTGCCTGACGGTGTCGTACGGCATACCCGAGACGACAATGACAAGAAATACATAGCTGCTTCTCAAATAGTTAATATTTTCTCAGATCCGCGAGATAAAATATAGAAAACACACGTAATCTTACTTTATGAGCACAGGTCAATTACTAACACTATCACACAGTTCAGCCGACAGCCCGCTACAATAAACACTCGTATTTCAGTACCACCGAAATCATTCCCACGCGAGGAGCTGAGCATCTGCCTGCCGATACTATTCGCGTGCCTCGAGGACCGCGCCGCTGACGTGCGGAAAGCGTCCGCTGACTGCGTGCTGCCTTTCATGCTGCATTTAGGTTATGAGGCTATGCACAAACAGTTGGATAAAGTTAAGGTAAATATTTGAAATATATGTTATTAATTATTATAAGTACTGAAGCTGTTTATAAGGTTTCCATAGCACCCCACAGGCTACAAAGCCTATGGGGTGTTATGGAAAAATACTTTTTAAAAAATTCGAGTTTTTGTGGTATAATAAGCCCAATACTTTTTTTTGTTTTAATGTGTAGCGACAGTTGCTACTATATTATAAGAATTTATGAACAAGGCATAATATTAAATTCTATTACTTTACAATATCGTGTAAAGTAGTGTAAAGTAGAATTAAACACTTGACCGTTATTTGAAGCATAATAATAGAGATAGGCACTTCCGTTTCCGCAGATTTTACCTCCTTTTCTTTCCTGAATGTTGGTAGCTCTGTCAACCTTGGCGCCATTATCGAGCAGGTAGAGGGAGAATTCCCGCTTGACTATCATTGGCGTCTTGTTTTCCGCACCGCACAGTCGTGCTCAGAAGCCATTACGTATATACCTCCTTATTATATAACTCCTAGTTATCTAATTTATGTAAAAATTGAAATAATTTCAGTGTTGTGTTTTACCGTTTTTCAAGTGTTGTGGTAATTCACGTAAGTTATATTTTCATACCCTTATTTTCTTGCAAAATGCAAAGATGAATATTTCATTTTATTAATAACGATTTTATCGTTCGTATCGTTATTTTAATAACGAATTTAAATTTAAATACTATATTAAAAATTTTTAATATTGCAATTTTCTAGATAAGTTCTTGTGTTTGTGTTCTTTCCTAGGTTAAGGTAGCTATTAATAATGAATAACGAATGTGAATTTGTTAATGATTCGGTAGTGACACCAGCTAACGATTTGAAACTACCCTCTAATGCAGTTAATAAAAAGCCTTGTTCTTTTGCAAGGTCATCTAGTAGTTGTAGTTCCACATGAGATTGGAGCTCGTCATCGACTTCTACTTCACACTGCAAACGTAAATCGAGGCGCCGCCGCCACAAAAAAAGGGGGGGGGCAAATACAGACAGCGCCGTGACGACCATTTAGCTAAATTAACTCAAGAGGTTAATGAACAAAAGGGTTAATTCTTTTTACGAAAACCGATACTTTTCTTCTTCAAGGTCATGCAGATGATTGTTGCATCGACGATACTGCCAGTCGGAAATTGTATTGCGAATCAAATGAAAATGAAACGACCGTTAGCAATTCTTTACAACCGAATCTTGTTTTTGAAAATGAAACGACCTTTAGCAATTCTTTACAACCGAATCTTGATTTTGAAAATGAAACGACCGTTAGCATTTCTATACAACCGAATCTTGATTTTGAAAATGAAACGAACGTTAGCAATTCTTTACAACCGAATCTTGTTTTTGAAATTGAAACAAAACTTAAAGAAACGTCCGTTCGGAAAACTTCTCCGGGGTTTTTTGGCTATATTAAATTATATTCAAAATACTAACGAATGGTCAGAAGTTCGTTATTCTGAAGTTCAAAAATCTTATAATGATATAATCATACATTAGTTTTTGTCGATTTAGAGGTCAATGATGAGCTTAAATATTTCGATTTTCTAAAAAATCTATTTCACGTGGACAAATCATACGCGGCATTATTATATTGCGTACTTAAGCAGCACGAAGCATTGCAATCTGCTCTTAAGAAATTGTTACAATGGTCACACGCTTCAAGCGTGACCCCTGAAGGTTTAAATGAAACCGTTAGGAATTGTATCACAATGTCAGATTTACTTCAATTAATTTGTGGTCATAGAGCTGAGGTTTTCAAATGAGACGTAATTATCAATTTCGTTCGCGACCCAGTTCTTGCAATCATTTTATCTAAGTAAATTCCGAGTTGCTGGTGTCACTACTCGAAAAGACTGAGGGAGCTCGCAAAACCTTTGTTGCGAATAATCAGAATAATGTTGCTGCTGCTGCGCAAGCGGGTTCTAGCAGCAACAGTTTCGACTCGCCACCCCCCGCAGGGGCAGGCTAAGAGTTGTATATCCGCGCAGGGTATGTCTATGGATGTTGTGCTAGCTCGCACATTTCCCATGCTCACTAGCGTGCGCAAGGCTGTTCTTATATTTGTCTTCCGCAGGGACAGAGAAATCATTTTGAACCACGGTCAATACCTGGCAATGCACGAAGTATTTTTCACTCGAGAGCTTAGCCTACTCTCGCAGGGGCAGGCTAAGAGTTATATATACCCGCGCAGGGTATATCTCATGGATGTTGTGCTAACTCGCACATTTCCCATGCTCACCAGCCTGCGCAAGGCTGTTCTTACAATCGTTCCGCGCAGGAACAAAGAAATAATTTTGAAACACGGTCAATGCCTGGTAATGCACGAAGTTCCTTTCACTCGAGAGGAGCTCGATTGGATAACAGAGGGAATTTCCACGGCAGAAGTACCCGTAAATGTGCCGCTTCTCTTTCGGGCCTCGGGAATGCCAAAAAAAACGTAAGTACTGACAAACAAAAATTCAGAGCGGGTCAAACTTTGAAGTTTTACCGCCGTTGGCAGCGCCTAGATGCTCCAGGTTATCTGTTAAAGATTGTAAAAGGGTACCGTATACCCTTCATGGAGAAACCTCCTCGGTTCATTGCAAAATTGAACCAAAATCATTTTTCTACCACAGAGTCGGAGGATATGTTTTTCCAAATTCGACAAATGATACACCAGGGTGTACTAGAAGTTGCCAGCCCCTCACCAAGTTTAATTTCGACAATGTTTCTGGTCCCTAAGGTCGACGGGTCCTGCCGTCCTATTTTCAATCTTTCCACTCTACTCGATTATGTTTTGACTCGGCCATTCAAGCTCATAAATATTTAACTAATGACAGTTTTTCTGCAACCCAACGATTGGCTTTGCAAAATATACCTGTCCCAAGTTTATTTTCACCTGGCAGTCGACGCTCCATCGCACCGACGGTTCCTACGTTTGATATACAGGGGACAGTTGCTGCAAATGACTTGCTTAGCGTTCGGTCTCACCACTGCTCCGAAAGCTTTTGCTTCCCTGACCAATTGGGTTACACAAACCCTCAGAGAGCAAGTTCTACGTATCATCGTTTATTTAGACGATTATCTAATTGCTCATTAAAACAAAATCATCCTACAGGAGCATGACCACATTTTGCTTCAAAGACTTCAATATATAGGTTAGCAAATAAATCTAAAGTCTATACTTACGCCTCAACAAGACCTGATATTTCTAGGTGTTTGTTGGAACACGTTACAAAACGAAAAGCTTTTTTCAGGCGAGAAAATGTCAAAAATTCAACAAAATATTTTACCTGTCCTGAGTCCTGACAAAGGTCTGGTAGATTTAAAGACCTTGCAGAGCATCGTCGGTCTCCTGACTTCGCCAGTTTCATAGTTCCGAAAGGGAGACTACATTACCGAGCTCTCTTGTCTCTTCTCATGGACATGGAAAAACCTGCATTTCTGAATCGCTGCTCTCTACTGAGACAAGCGTTACGTTTAGCGACGATCTTCGGTGGTGGTTGCGAAGTCATCATCTATCAATTTCCATTCATTGGAGCCCACCGTCGCACTGCTTGGCAACAGATGTATCGGACGTAGCTTAGCGTGCTCAACTCGACCACCTTTCCTTAACGGGGACAATGGACATGGTGAGCACAAGAAAATTTCATGCATTGCAATCAGAAAGAGCTTCTAGCGCTCTTTTTCTCCGAGGTCAGCACCAGACTCTCACGCGCTCGACAGTTCTTTGGCAGAGCGACAATCGAACAACTAGAACCTATATTCGCGAGTCGGGATGAGGGTCGCACCAGGCCAGATGCCCTGATGGACATAACCATTCAGATTTTTCGAGTTATTGGATCATTTCCAAATCTGTTAACTTCTTGCACGGAGAAGTTCAGAAAACTTAGTGTATCTGTGACCGGTCTATTTGCTTCCGCCGAAGCTCATGTAATGACTAATTGTGTAACTCTTGACTTGAACGATCAAGCAGCTTTATATCACGATGCCTTTTCTCAGGTGTACCCCCTAGCCTGGTTGTTTCCCCCACCTTAATTAATACCCAAAGGCCTTGCTCACCTAAATCAGGCGCCAGGAATTTATCTCCTAGTGGTTCCACGCTAGGAACGAGTATTTTGGCGAGCAGATCTCAAGTCGAGTGCAATAGCAGCACCGTATACGATTCGCGATCTGGAGAAATGCCTAATCGACATTTCAACGAGGGTCCCTCTGCCAAAGATCAGGAAATGACCCTGGAAGTATAGAAATATGGGGGTGTAATTAACAATAAAAACATATAAAATTATTATTGTTATTATCATGACGACTCTCAAAATTTATAAAGTTGCCTAGAATGATGGTTATCCGTGTAAGTTACACAGATGTGATGCTCACAAGCCGACGCCCACAGTCCTTGCAAAATTTTTAGCATATCTATTTTTAATAGATATAAACTCTCTTATAACACTATTTTCTTACATAAATAGGTAATATCTACCATGTCTGATATGGATATTTCTGGCCATTTGATTTCTCGTTTTGGTAAAACTGTATGTTAAAAAAAAAAAAAAATATCCACAGCCGAACATATAACCTCCTCGTTTTTTGGATGTCGGTTAAAAATATATTGCATTGAAAGAGCCTGTACAACATATTATATTCAAAACTTATTGAAGTCTAATACTGTTGACGCAAGTAATTTATTTGCAGTCTCTAGACATACAGATATTTTGCTTTTGTTTTCGTTGGGCAGACGTGTACAGGATCTTACACTTCTTACAGTGATGATAATCACATTAAAGAATTTGACTAAAACGAACAGTTCTGATTCTAGGCAATCTAGCTGGAAGATTTTAACTTTTAAGCAATTCCAGTGATAAGCAACCTTGCTGTTTATTGGCTTAAATGCTGTAATCATAATCTTCATCGCTGGCCTAGCGAGTAGCGAAGCTAGATGTGCCAGTTTATTAACGAATTTGCGAGGAAAACCATCTGCCGCGTTTAAAACTGTAATAGCTGGCTGGATCCAAACTAACTTGTCTGGGGCAACTGAACCACCAGGTAACGTCCGCTCAGCTGTGGCTAAAAGTTGGATAGACAATGCATCCATTGATGAAATACTTTTGGGCAGTTATTGGAAATCGGTACAAAAACAAGTACTTTCATCTAATTCTAACGATTAAGGAATTCTTTTGTTCCTTTAGTTGATTTCATTAGGTCCATATCAAAGCTTTTATAATTTGTATTTTTGATTTGTCAGTCAGTTTTGGATGTATTTCTAAAAGGAAATACTAATAATTTTATTTTATATTGTTATATTTTCTTTTCACATTGGCGTCTGCCAACATTTTGTCACATTGGCGTCCATCATCACCAGGCGACAACAAACACGTCTCAATTATTATGCTTCAAATAACGGTCAAGTGTTTAATAGCAGCGTTTTACCCTGAAATAAAACGCTTATTAAATACTTACCTTATTTGTAGCATAACTTTTTATTTCTGCCTGGTGTAATTTCGACTCAATGATAGTCAAGCGGGAATTCTCCCTCTACCTGCTCGATAATGGCGCCAAGGTTGACAGAGCTACCAACATTCAGGAAAGAAAAGGAGGTAAAATCTGCGGAAACGGAAGTGCCTATCTCTATTATTATGCTTCAAATAAGGTAAGTATTTAATAAGCGTTTTATTTCAGGGTAAAACGCTGCTATTAAATCCTTCGATCGTGGATTCATGGAAATCTATTGTTATTCTATTGTGTCCTTTCGCCGGTGAGCTTTAATGGGACTTGATGGGTTAAATTGTAATTTAACAACTATTTCTTGAGACCAATCTGTATAAATTTTATCAAAATCGATTCATTTTGAGGTCTTTGTCCTCAACGAAAGTGTGTCGATCTGTCCATTACGGACAGATCGACACACTTCCGTATTATAATAATATTATATTATGTATATGGATGACACATTAAGCATCCCAACAAAAATGCATAAAAAACATACCTTAATAATATAACTGTAAAATACAGCCGGCATCCAAGACGGTGGTTCAGGCGGCGTTGGACAAGGCTCGGCCGTTCCTGCCGGTGCAGCCGCTGCCCGCCGCTAAAGGCAAGAAGGACGAGCCGCGCGGCGTCAAGTCTGCCGGCGCTCTGAAGAAGGAAGCAGAGAAGAAGGGCGGGTTACCTCCTAAGAATAAGGTACATTTGAAAGTCTAAAAATCCATAGCTTAATATTTTGTATGTTATTACATATTTTTAGCAATATTCCGCGACATGTCTCAACCTGTAAGTAAATGAGTGAGTGCACGCATATGCATGCGTACAGCACCTCCCTCCTCTCCCACTCTGCCTATGCGTACACTTGCATGCAAGAATCTGCAAACACCACCACCATACAAGCAATAATGTTAGCAAATTCGTGCAAGACCTCTCACCACCATGCAAGTTGATCTTGCACGCGAGTGTACGCATAGGCAGTGTGGGAAAGGAGAGAGGTGCTGTTCGCATGCCTATGCACTCACCCATTTACTTTGAGTTGAGGTTTATTTCGCGAAATATTGCTAAAAATAATAACATACTAAATTTTAAGTCTAAATATGAACCCATTGATGATATAATAAGATGAGTATCTTGAGGCTATTTAACTATCGAAAGTAGAGTAAAAGTTATAAAAAAAACACCTTGGCTAATAAAAATAACAGCACTGTGTATACTCTTTGCAAAAGTCCAAATGCGAAGCTCGTAAAAACCTATCGCTACGACTATACTAACTTCACCTCCTACAAGAACTACAGTATTCAAAAATTGTAACTGGTTTTTGAACAGATTGTCAAGCCGGCATCGGCCTCTAGTCGCGGTAAGAAGGAGGAGGAAGATTGCACGCCGCTGCTGCCCAGCAATAACGCCAAAAACCAAAGGATTATTGATGACCAGAAACTCAAAGGTAATCTACAAACTACGAATAATAAAAACTAAAAATAAATACCAAATCAATGTCAGCATCTTAAAGATATAAAGGAAGTATAAATTCATTAAAATTTAATTATTAATGAGAGCTTTAGCGAATCAGAACTTTGTATAGTTCTTATGGAAAGAAAATTGGTTGTAACTCTTTATATAGTGATTTTGTATAGTTCCTATAATAATTGTCAAGCAGTCTTCTTCTAAAAGCAGTATATGGTTTTTAATAAAGTTTAAGAACATAAAAATTGTATTGTTTTAGTTCTCAAATGGAACTTTACGACCCCTCGCGAAGAGTTCTTCGATCTTCTGAAAGAACAAATGAACAGCGCCGGTCTCAACAAACAACTTGTTGCGAACATGTTTCACAGCGACTTCAGGTATGTATAAAATGTATTCTTCGGAAGAGAGCGTCTGTAGCCTGTAGTCTATGCAGCTCTAAATTCCTAACGGCGTATTTACATAACATCTTACAAAGTATTTATCAAAAGTATGAAATTCTGTGCGTCGCCATTTATTTGCCCTTAAAATTACATTGCTTGTAGTTACAAAAGGTTATTACTTTTTTCAGATATCATTTAAAAGCAATAGAAGCACTCTCTGAAGATTTACACGAGAATGGATCAGCTTTAATGGCTAATCTAGATCTGGTGCTCAAATGGTTGACCCTGAGATTTTTCGACACGAACCCCTCAGTCATTCTCAAGGGTCTGGAGTACTTGGCCCTAGTATTCCAATACCTAATCGATGTTGATTACACCATGGCTGAATATGAAGCCAACTGCTTTATTCCATACTTGGTTTTGAAGGTAAGGATGTTTATAAAAGGATTTTTATTAAAAATAGATTAATTATTTTCTATTATTTATTTCGTCCCGATATTTGGCCATTACGTGGCTGTGTTGTGTTAAAATAACAGATTGTCAAGTCAAGAGAGACAAGAGATGTGAAATAACTTTATTCACATCTCTTTGTTACCACTTGGTAGCTTTAATTTTAAAGAAACAGTATCATGTTATCTACATTATGTTAACACACACACTGTATTTTTAGGTTGGAGACCCGAAAGACACCGTACGCAACGGCGTCAAAGCATTGTTCAAGCAGATATGTGTTGTGTACTCAGTGACTAAACTGTTTGGATATCTGATGGAAGGATTGAAGTCCAAGAACGCGAGACAAAGAGCTGGTAAGTGCTTAAATTTAAAGTTTTACAAATTTTCTCGAAATAATAATTTACCTCAATGTTAACGTTAAAATAATGTCGCTTTCTTATCAAGACTAGATGTTAGTCGCTCCTACGTAAACTATTTTAATTTAATTTAAGTGAGTGGAAGAATCGAACAAGTAACATTTCGTAACATTCGGACAATAACTAAATTTTTCCCTAATTATTTTAATAAAACTTGTAGTTTACCTACTTCATAACCTAGCTAATGTATCTGGCTACACATATAAAATAAAATAAAATATCTTTAATTTCTCAAAATAGCCATTACATCCATTACATCATAATATGAGACCTCCCCATTAAGTTAAACTTGTGTTGGGGTTGTCTCGCTCATCCCTCCAATGAATACATATTTTAGTATTTTAAGTGATAAAGCTGACGTATTCAACAATAGACAAAAATGTGTGTGTGTGTGTGTGTGTGTGTGTGTGTGTGTGCGTGCGTGCGTGCGTGCGTGCGTGCGTGCGTGCGTGCGTGCGTGCGTGCGTGCGTGCGTGCGTGCGTGTGTCTTACAATATGGCCCGTATTCACTTTCATTAGTAATAAGTGCAAGTGATTAGGGCAGGTAATTAGTGATTAGGAGATAGTAAGTGTGGACAGCAACTGATTAGTGCAAGTCATTAGCTGGCTGCGTAGTAACGTGATTGGACCTGTATTCACTTTGATTAGTGATTAAGTGCAGGTGACTAGTACAGGTGATTAGTGATTAGGAGAAAGTAAGTGTGGACAGCAACAGATTAGTGCGAGTGATTAGTCGGCTGCGTAGTACGTGATTAGAAGCATGTTCTATTTTTTGCGAGTGCAAGTGCGAGTACCCACGTCTTGCGCGTCCTTCCTCCCTTCACCCGCAGCGTGCCTGCCAGCTATGAAATTGAGCTTTATTTTTTCTCAAAGATCTGGTAGACCTTCAGATAAATAAATAAAATAATAAATAAAAATTGTTTTATTTCTGAATAAATTTAAAGCAAATGTTTTCAGAATGTTGAACAACAGCTTTCCAAACTGAGATAGGTCTGGCCGTCACAGGCTGTTGGTCCAGTAAATAAGATGGATCATTTTTAAATTTTTTGATCCATTTTGAATTCATACTGGGGACAATGGAAATAGAGAGGGCTAATTAATTATAATTATCACCATAATTTATTTTTTCTTTCAATTTTAAGTAAGTTTTTAATTTATTAAAATATAAAGAGACGACCTCTGTGGCTCAATTGGTTGAGTGTGTGGCAGCTCAAGCCGGGGGTCGCGGGTTCGAATCCCGCCGACGCGACGGAACAAAAAGTTTTCAATGTTCCCGGGTCTGGATGTGTATTAAATATGTGTATGATATTATAATAAAAATCTTAAATATATTATGTATATCTAGTATAAAAGTATTAAATATATTATTTTCTTTGTCTGGCACCTGTAACACAAGTCCTTCAGGTACTTAGCACGGGGCCAGACTGACGTGGTATGAAGCGTCCATAGATAAAAGGACACCCTTTCAGTTACTTCCATACTAATCCATACTTACTAATATGTATTATAAATGCGAATATGTGTCTGTCTGTCTGTTACCTCTTCACGCTCAAACCGATTTTCCTGAAATTTGGCATGGAGATACTTTGAGTCCCAGGAAAGGACATAGGATATTTTTATATCCCGAAAAATCGCACGGTTCCCGCGTGATAAACGAATTTTTGCATACGTCTTCATGGTCAAACAGTTTTTAATAAAAATGAAGTACATGTCAAAATGGCACTTGTAGTTTTGAAACTCGGAAGTCGGACGCTCGTGTTGTTTTGCAAAAAATGGCAAAGTCTTCTAGTAATCCGTTTTCGAACTCTTTTGGAAGCTGAATTTGCAAGACTAAGAAATATTTTTCTTAGTCTTGCAAATTCAGCTTCCAAAAGAGTTCCCGTTTCAGACAGCACCGCATTTAATACTTTTTTGAGTACTTTTGCAATTGCAAGCTCGCTTTTCGATGTTCGTCAATACTCGCTAGTTGACAGCTACTATTGAATGTACTAAATAGAGCCACTAAACAAGAATTGGACACTACTTGCACTACACACCTGCACTCCATAATCAAAGTGAATACAGGCCTTTACTCTCTGCAGTATACTTTCCAATTCATCACAAGTAAGTGTTTTAATCCATTCCGTTACTGACTCTCTCTACATTCATGTGAAGTTTTGGGATAGATATTTAGTTTGCGATTAATTAAGTTATAGATGTATGACGATTGAGCCGGATATTGGCGTCTGGTAAATTCCGTACGCACTGAACATACGGGAACAATATTAGCTACTTTTCGTCTACTAGTAAAAGTCGGGTCAAAAGGTAAGTTTTTATGTAGAATCATAATCCATAGTTTTTCTATTTCAAATAATTTTTTCGGCCTAAAGCCTCCATTTAAGCAAAAAAAACGGGAAGTTTTTGCATGTTACTTACCTTATTCATCCACTCACGTCTTGAATTATCATAATAATCATTAATATACTTACAAGAAAGTTCCTTTGTTCAGAATGTCTGGAGTGTATCAACCATCTGCTCGAGACGTACGGTTCGAGCGTGACGGGCAGTGGGCCGGGCGGCGGGCCGGGGCCGGCGCTACGCGAGCTCGCACGACTCATCGGCGATCGCGACAACGCGGTGCGCTCCGCCGCGCTCAACTGCGTCGCCACTGCGTATTTCCTTGACGGGGAACGCGTGTACAAGATGATTGGACAGGTACGAGGCAGTACATTATGATTTATGAATTACTAGCGACCCGCCCCGGCGTCGCACGGATATAAAATATATAGCCACTGAAAAAAAATATGCCTATAGCCTTCCTCAATAAATGGGCTATCTAACACTGAAAGAATTTTTCAAATCGGACCAGTAGTTCCTGAGATTCGCGCATTCAAGTTAGCCCATTCAAATAATTTCTCCCGTTTTTTCCACATTTTCCTCTATTTCTTCGCTCCTATTAGTCTTAGCGTGATAAAATATAGCCTATAACCTTCCTAGATAAACGGGCTATCTAACACTGAAAGAATCATCAAAATCCGTTGCGTAGTTTTAAAGATTAAAGGGAACAAAGGGACATGAGGGAAAAAAAGCGACTTTGTTTTATAATAAGTATAGATAACATACTTAGTAATCAAAGTCCACACAGTGGATGTTGTAGCGGACCCCTAGACAATCAATTTTGAAAATTGTGCAATATTATTGAACGTCTAGGGTTGATATTTATTGGCGCTCGCCTTTCAATATTATTGTCCAATAAATTGTTCAATAATATTGTTCAATGATATTTCACAATAAAATGATCGTCTAGTGGCCCACTTAATTACATTTTGTTATCCTTGTCAGTCATATAATAATTTAAATTCGAATACAACATCTGTTAATAAGATAGTTATTAATAATTTTACTTTATAGAGACATTGTTGTTTTAAGTTATAATTCAGCATATCTAATAATATGCTATCCGGTCCGGCATTGATTGATTTACTGCTCAGTGACTCTTTCAGTCGCGAAATATACGCAATCAAACGCAAGTTAAGATACGAAATTAGGCAAAGTTCACGACTTACTCCTTATTCACAACACCCCCGATGCACCACCTACCTATAGTAGCCCAACGGGCGAATCGTCGATTGACGTCACGCTATCCAGCGCGTACGTCCAGATTAGGCATTGGCGTGTCCTTCCTGATGCGTCATGTAGTGATCACCGCTTATTGGTGTACGAGTATTCTCGTGCGGTCCCGAGTGATACCGTAGTCAATTCTAATGACTATAAATACAATGTAAAGAACGGCGATTGGAATTTATTCCGCTCCCTCATTACCGCTCATGCCGGAGACTTCACTCGGCCGGATTTAAACGTCAACGAGTGCGCGGAAATTATGACAAACACATTTGTTTACTGTGCCGATGTAGCCTTGGGTCGTAGACCTCTTAAAAAAGATCACAACTGTAAATGGTGGAACAGTAAACTTCTTAATCTTCGTCGGGAATTTAGAAGGGCCAGGCGCAAAATTAATAATCTTCGTAAATCTGGCCTCAATCGTTCGGATGATCATTACATAATTAGTTTAAACAACCTACGCATTTCAAGGTCACGCTATCGCGCCGCCGTTACGTTAGCAAAAAATAATATGTTGAAGAATGCCGCGAACAGACTAGATAAAGAGGGCCCCTGGTCCTCTTTATACCACGAGCTTAAACCCAGTAGTAGTAATGAGCCAAGCTTTTTCTCAAATATTAAAATTAACAACTCTTACACTTGTAGTTTAGACGAAACGGCGAAGGCATATCTAAACGTTCTCATCCCAGACGACGAGCCCTCCTTGGATGATGAACACCACCGCGTCATAAGGAGTAGAATGTTAGACCCCATTCATACACCGGTCTCAGATTTACCAACTTCGGAGGAGTTTAGTAAAATAGTAAACCTTTTGCCTATAAAAAAATCTGCGGGCGAGGATAAAATATCGAATATTATGATAAAACAAGCGTGCTTAGCGGCCAATTCATCGATTCTACATGTTTACAATAGATGTATCGCAGAAGGTATATTTCCAAAAATTTGGCGCACCGGTTGCTTAAAATTAATACCTAAAGCGGGAAACAAACCTCCAGACGACCCAAAATCTTACCGTCCGATAACGTTACTGCCTTGCTTAGGTAAATTACTAGAACGTCTCATCGTACCTCGCCTGCTACCCGGTGGCCCTAAATTTCATAGTCATCAGTTCGGTTTCACCGCCGGGAAATCGACTGTTGACGCGGCTATGGAAGTTAGAAAAATAGTAAGTCTTTCGGAATCGAAATACGTGGTCGCCATTTCATTAGATATTTCCGGCGCGTTCGATCATGCTTGGTGGCCGATATTATTATTAAAACTAAAAAATCGAGGCTGCTACTCTAATATTTATGCCATAATACGTTCTTACTTTTTTAATGGTCAAACTAAGCTTCGACTAGGACATTGTACACACGCCAAAGATTTAACTTGCGGCTGCCCTCAGGGCTCTGTTATTTCGCCAAAACTATGGAATTTCGGATTTGATGATTTATTAAGTCTTCCCCTACCACCGCTGTGCGTACTAGTTGGCTACGCCGATGACGGTTTTCTCATCGTTCAAGCAGATTCACGTTCCGAAATTGAATCTAAAGCCAATTATAGTCTTAATTTAATATCGAGCTGGGGTAAACGTAATCGCCTAAAATTCGCCGCGCATAAAACTTACCAAATTCTTTTAAAAGGTTCCCTTATATCTTCCCCTAGCATTAAACTTGACAATATTAACGTTAAACGCAAACAGTCGCTCTGTTATCTTGGTTTTTACTTGGAAAATAAATTTACATTTTTAGAACATATAATTCAAACTGGAGAGAAAGCGAAGCGCAATTTTTACTCCTTTACCAAAATATCTACGTCGACATGGGGCCTCTCTTTCAAAACCCTAAAATTAATTTACACCGCTACTTACCTAGGCAGCATTTGCTACGGGGCCCCCGTGTGGGCCGACAGAGCAACTATCGGCGCGGCTCGTCGCAAGTTGCTACAAAGCCAACGTCTTGCTCATATATTCTTGTGCAAAGCTTACAGGACCACAAGCACTGAAGCCTTGCCTGTGTTAGCCGGAGTTTTACCCGTTGACCTTGAGATTCAGCGTCGTGCGACAATGTATTATCATAACAAAAACATGGACAACCCGTTCTTTTTAAGCGCTCGCGATAAAATTAAAATAGCAAGATTGTTTGAACCTTTAGAAAACTCTGTGCAAAGCCTAATCTCCGAATGGCAGTCGCGATGGGACTGTTCCACCAAAGGGCGTCATCTTTATAATTTTTTCCCTAATATTCGTGAACGGTTATCCAAACATTGGATGGATATTGATCACTGCGTTTCTCAATTCCTGACCGGTCATGGAAATTTTAAGGCCAAACTTTACGGATTTAAACTAGTGCCTTCACCCATGTGCGAGTGCTCGACGGAAGGCAACATGTTTGAACAAACCGCTCATCATGTTCTCTGGGAGTGCAGTCTCTGGCAGGACGAAAGAACTAATATGCTAAACAACCTATTCTGTACATCTGGAGTCGCATACTACGGTGATCTCGTGGACAGCGCTAGGAACTTCCGTGCCTTCAAGCGTTTTTGTCACAATTATTATTGGCAACAGTCAAACACAATAAACTCCAATATTAACTTAGCTTAGCTTAGGAGTCATAATTATTATTAACCTTATTTCCGTGGTGCTCCCCCTTAAGTTCTTTGACTTTCGGTCATTGCAACTTTGTGCTGTCTCCCGCTTTTATGGGGAGGGAAATTGGAATCTTCCTACTCCTCCTATTTTCTTCTGATTAATTTCGTTGCGGGTCCCAAGACAGTTTTAGCATGTCCCTCGGGCTCCCTGAGATCATATCAAAGGGTTTTCGTGGTTGGATACCGCTGTCGATCCTGGCGACACAGGAGATACAGTGGTGGGAATG
This sequence comes from Polyommatus icarus, assembly GCA_937595015.1. Classification (NCBI taxonomy): domain Eukaryota; kingdom Metazoa; phylum Arthropoda; class Insecta; order Lepidoptera; family Lycaenidae; genus Polyommatus; species Polyommatus icarus. The sequence continues at coordinate 21,221,528 of OW569323.1, read as the reverse complement.
TGTGGTGGGCCAAAGCCCGTTAAAAAAAAAAAAAAAAAAGTTCACGACTGCTGTCTTTAGTTTTATTTTGTCTACGAAGAAGCATGTAGTTACAAAGCTTAATAATATTCAATTCCTAAACAGATATCAGACAAAGATTTATCGTTGCTGGAGGAGCGTATAAAACGCGCGGGCAAGAGCCGCAGTGCGGAGGAGCGGCGGTCGATGGTCGTGCCGTTGTCCGCGTCCGGCCGGCCCATACAACAGATGCCTGAGGTATGTGTATTGTGTAGTAATACCCAGTTATTTTTAAACCCGACGAAAAAGAGGGGTGTTATATAAGTTTGACGTGTTTGTACAGTACTCCGAAATTAATAATGCGCTTGAGTGACCGTGAATAATGATCGTATTACAAAAGCTTCAGAAATATCACGTCGAACTTTGACTAATACATGTATCTTATGGAGGCACTTCACTTGGGTATTTGTATTTGCGTATTTGATGTATTCACCAAACAATCACCTTGTGTAGACGGTATGTTTGACAAATATTGGCCTTATTTGCCTATTTGACAAATATGACCAATACCAAATACACGTATCCGTACCTTTGTCGGTTTTTGACAATTGACGCACATCAAAGGAGTCAAATAGGTAAGCAAAGAAAATCAAGTAAAAGTTTGGTATTTGACGTCCATGTGTGGACGGTCGTATTTGCCTTTATTTGCTTGTTTGCGTATTCTTCAATAATATTGTCAAATACAACAAAATAGCCAATAGCAAATACAAATAGCCATGTGAAGTGCCTCCATTAGACGCAATGCAATTAGAAAATGCGATATCGTCTACCGTCGCTCGGGAAATACGACCGTTGTCGAAAAATTACGAAAATATCCATGCGCATTATCACTTTTGGAGCACTGTATGTGCCATCACATCGTAAATTCCAAACGAATGGACCGATTTTGATCTAATTTTTTGTTTGTAAGCTGACACGTTCGAGTGTGTTCTTAGCCAAAATTCATAATCATTAATCATCAACTCGCACACTGCAGGAGTACTTTGGTTTATCTCTTTTATAAAAGGCACTCTTCAGACTCCAGTGATTCCATAGGTTCAATAGTTTGAAAAGTGATTCCTGACACTTATTAATTATATTAGAAGTTCTTTTAAATTTTCTCAATTCAATATTAAAAATATTTGTGTAGGAGAATGAGCAAGTGATGTCAGACAATCCACCAGTAGAGGAGTACGAGGAAGAGGAGGTAGAGGAGCGACCTCCGCCGCCAGTGCAGCCGTGAGTATTTCATTGGAACAATATTATACCGTTCAAAAAGTCTGTAGAGTGTAGGGCAATATATTCGTGCGCGAGTAAAAGAGACAAGTTGTGGTGGGTGAATGGACCATACTTTGATTATTGTGTTAGGACACTGACCTCCACTAGACAAGTACGCTGGACATAAGATACCCAGCTTTTTTTTGTGCCTATTTGAAGCGGAATCAGCGCCCCCAATATTCGGGAAGAGAACTAAATCTGACGTAACTTGCAAATGGCCGCTCAATCGCTATTGGTTGTAGAAACCAAAGAGAATAATATTATAATCACTACGGTGGAAGAAACTAGTATTAGTTCCAAGTACTCCCGCTCCTGTATTAGCGCCAATATGGCAACTTTTAAACGTCATGTTTACGTCAGATTTAGTTCTCTTCCCCCGCATTGGGGCGCTGATTCCGCTTCAAATAGGCACAAAAAACAGCTGTCATTTCAAAGGGTATCATAGATCCAGCGTACTTGTATAATCGAGGTCAGTGTGTTAGGATGACTGGGTATTTCTTAGTTACACTTTTAAATAGATATTTAATTTACATGTGCCAAAATATTACTATTCCGTAACATAGATATTACATGTTACTTATTATCTAAAAATGACAATGAATATTTTATCGATGTTATCAATAGATAACTAACTTACGATATTTTAACGATATACTCTTACCTATGAGCCGTGAATGTTATAATGTAGTGTTATTGGTTTATAAATAAAAAATGTTTGTATATTTTTCTTCCAAATGTATATTTTGTTATATCCAAGGGAACACTTTAGTTTAACTTTAGTTTTAATTATTATAAGAAATAATTAGTTTACGTGTTACTGTCTTGCCAAATTTGATAATATTCGTTCAGTGTTTGTTTCATGAAGAAGTATAGTTCTTGCAATCTACGAGTGCGCGTAGCCTTTATTTGTAGTTGAAAATGCGAATAGACATTTTCGTTAGTGTGCGTACCCGACGGAGCAGTCAGTAGCGAGCGAGCCATGTACGCGTGCATAGATATGGTCACTCACACAACTAAGGGCGCCGCGCACTTGTAGATTGCAAGAACTATAACAAATATACACACTCGCAAACTTTCGTCAACATTAGTGTGATAACGTGAATGTTTCTATAAACTTTCAGGTCTGTCCCTGAACCGAAAGTGATAAAGGGTCCGTTCGGCTTGGATCCGGACTTGATCGCGAAGCTGGACGCGGCTATACCGGTGATACGCAAGCCGGACCTGTCGGAAGTGGATCTGAAGTTCTTGGATGAGCCCGTGCCTGTGTCCACGGTCCGCAATGTCACGGCGCCGACGAGACCAAGGTATTTGATTATAAGTGATTTAGAGTGGATTGCACCAACTAACTTTGACTTTAACTTTAACCGGAAAAATTTGACAGATGTCGTATGTGTTTGGACGCCATATTTAACTTTAACTTTAACCACGCCTCTGGTGCAACGCAACCTTAGCTCTTAAGCATTGCCTTGTAGTAAACATTTTGAGATCCAAGTTTAAAAGATTTAGTTAAATCTTTGTTTTCTGTCGAAGTGCTTATTAGACCGAATTAAAATAGAATAAAATTAATTATAATCATGCTATAAACTTCTTAATAAAACATTTTTTTGAATGTTTACTTTTAATTCGGGTGTGAATTTTGTCCATATTAAAACTTTATAAGTACTTTAAACATTCTGCTTTTGAAGCATGCTGCAGACTCAGCATTTTCTTATTTTATAATAAGAAAATGCTGAGTCTGAAGCATGCTTCAATAGCAGAAGCTTGCTACTGTACTTATGATCTTTTGTAAACAACATTCTATGCAAATAAATTGATTATTATTATTATTATTTAGACATAATAATAATTGAAGGCGGGAGTGGAATAATACAATAACTTACAGTAAAAAATTGTCGTTTTTTTGCATTAATGGAGGCTTTAGGGCCGAAATAAATTATTTGAAATAAAAAACTGCATTTTATGTGTAGCCAGATATATAAGCCAGGTGATGAAATAGATAAGTTACAAGGTTTGTTACAATTATAAAGGGTAAAAATAGTAAACGTGCGTATACAACATGTTAATTATTGCGTTCTTCAACTCACGTCATCAATTATAGTTTCTTAAACACAAACAGCAGTATGGTGACGATGTCGCCGCCGCGTCTGCCGGCGCCGCACGCACCGCATCCGCTAGTATCGGCGCACGCGCAGAAACCCTCCGTTGACGACTCTCAGCTCGCTGACACTATACACTCCATCGCTAGTCCCGATTTAAATGTAAGTGTAAATAAATATGCTACGTTTTAATTAACTTAGTGCAGATAAAAATATTTATATACAATGGAAAAGCTATAATATAACATTTTGTCCTTATGTAAAACATCGAAAAAGAAAAGAAAAAGAAGAAATATTGTATTAGCTTATTTAGGAAATTTTTTCAAAGGGTAAACTAAACAAAAAATTTGAGCTCTTGTGTCAAATGCTGTCTTTGTTGATAAGTTAGAATCACTTCATAGACAAGGACGGCAACAGTTAATTAATACATATTATATTAGTAAATACATATTACATTATATTTTATAATTTTAAAGTATAAAGTATTTTATTCTTGTATTTATGCAATTTTACAAACATATTGAACAAGGATAGTATAATTTATGATTTTCGTAAACAATGAAATTACAAAAAAATATTGTTAAGTAACTGTGTCATAAAAACATTTCATGTATATATTCAGGCGGCCGTACGAGCGTTATCCCTAGTCTCCGGCGCGCTAGTGTCTGGGCGGGGCGCAGCGCTGCGCGCGCACGAGGCGCGGCTAGTGGAGGCGGTGACGACGCAGCTGCGGCGCCTGCGCACCTCTCCACCCGACCAGCAAGTACTGGCCGCGTATAAGTTCTTAGTGGGCGCGCTTACAACGGTAAGGGTTTTACTGACTGTTTAAGTTAATCCTTGGTTTAGTTTTGTGTTATCTACCTTGTTTTAGTATATAAGAAAATATAGAAAAACTGCGGTATTTTGACACAGGATTAGCAAGTGGGTCTTATTTAAAATCTTGATGGAGACAGACGACCATAGGAAAATAATACTATTTTCATTTTGCCTAGTAAATATTGTAGATTCGTTCTGCAGCTCTTTATTTTGTAGCACGTCCATTGTTACCATTTTTTTATGATTATGTGATAGTTCTACGACACGGCCGGCTGCGGCGGGTGCGTAGGCGAGAGCGCACTGCGTGCATTACTGCGAGAGTTGTTATTGGTGCTTGGCGCGGGGGGAGGAGCGGCGGGCACGGGGCCGGACGCTGAGCGACTCGTGCGCATACTCAACAACGTGTGCGTACGCGTGCTGGAGCATTCGCCGCGGACTGCGTTGCTATGGTATGTAAAACATCCATACTAATATTCTTGTTATATTCTTTAAGTCTTTCAATAAGGGCCTTATCACACTGGCGATTAACGAGCGATTTGAAAGCGACGCGACTGCGCAGCGCACACGCCGCGATTGCGCGGCGTCGTCGCGGCGTGGACGCCATTTTGAACACTCGTATTTTGTAAACTCCCTAAACGAGTGTACAAAATGGCGTCCACGCCACGCCGCGACGACGCTGCGCAGTCGTGTCGCCTTCAAATCGCTCGCTATTCGCCAGCGTGACAAGGCCCTAAGGTCTGTTTGTTCACGCCCGAGTCGATTTGGCTGAAATTTGGTATGGAGATACTTTGAGTCCCCGGAAATGGCATAGGATACTTTTTATTCCGGAAAATGTACGGTTCGCGCGCGTTGAACGAATTTTGGCGCAACGGAGTAGCGGGCGTCTTCCAGTTCATATTGTATATTTAATGTGAATGCGTTATTGTAGAATAACATAGCTTGGACGCAGAAAAGTGGGAAATTAGTTCTTTAACCTAATGCTGCTTGTCGTGTTTCGTTTTTGATTTGCACATGAAAATATTGGTATTTCGTCTCCACGCGTTATAAATAAGCTCGTTACCAAAATTATCGTACGTGTGTGAAAGAGATAAGCAGTGGACGAATTTCTCTTTCCTGTGACCGGAATGTATAGTAACACAACCTTTTTTCTGACTGTGTCGCTAGTAAATGATTTTTTATATTAAGGGTCTGTTTCACCACTTCCTGGTAAGTGCTGGATAGGCTATCCACAACATCTCTGACAGATACTCCATACTCAGTCAAGTCAAGTTGTGGATAGCCTATCCGGCACTTATCAGGAAGTGGTGAAACAGCCCCTAAGGAGCATAAAAACAAGCTGAATAATTTTCTACAGTGCCATCGTATCGCTCCTGCACGACTCAATAGTGGAGTCTGACCCGGCTTACCCGCGCTACCAAGATCTGCTACTAAAGTGTTTCTGGAAGACACTGAAGATGATATCCACCTGGGACGTCAACTCGATAGATTATGACGAGGTTCTGTACAAGATACACCTGTTCTATAAGGCCTACCCAAACAGTTATTGGAAGAAGAACCCCGATATTAGCGATACGCCTTATAGGTAAGTTTACTTATATTTATTTTATTTATTTATTTAATTCAGGCATCTTGGCCCATATTATAAATACATTACAGACTAACATACTGTATACGGCGGCGCGACCTGTTCGGAAGTCGTCCTCGGAACCTCATGTAGACGACTCTACTCACAATTCCGAGATACTTGTTATAATGCTTCAATTTGTAGTTGGTTGAAGCGTTTTTATACTGCCAATCTACACTACACTATCGTTTGAATCTTTGAATCGCTAAAGGAAACTCATTCATTTTAAATATTCTTTTTTATATTGATATAAATAGATATGGTTACAATTTCCTATAAACATCTTCCTTACAGAACTGTGAAGACTTTGGTGCATACTCTTGTGAAGATAAAGGGCTCGTCTATAACAAACCATCTGTCTCAAATATCCGATCTCAACGAGTCTGATCTTTACCCCTATTTGCAAAAAGTTTTGAAGGTATGTTCTTTTGGCTTATCCGTTATAATACGAAGCGCCTCCTTTAAAGCATTGAATAAAATAGGTCGTCTAAACCCAATAATTTGTCTATCAGTGGATTTCCGGATTTATATTTTTTTATGAGTGTACTTTATTTCCGCCGCTCCATGTAGGGAATCTCCCTCGCTTGGATGCTGCCGCTCCATAGGCCGCTGCCGCTCCATAAGCCGATGCCTATACGGCCTATTTATAAATCCAGGTGGGTTATTATGACCTCTTATTTCCAGCCAGTTTACGCCCGAAAACGGTACATTTTGGGCGTAAACTGGCTGGAAATAAGAGGTCATAATAGCCCACCTGGGCTGTATTAGAAAAGTCGATCAGAATATTGTTTTTTGAATCTAGCCCCAACTGTATTATACAAAGTGTCCCTTTATTTTGTTCTTGTATAAGTAACCATTCTATGAGTATCAGTAATTATGAAACCATAAAACGCTGTCTTCTATTTATGCAACATGTTTCAGCAACTAAAACTAGATGAACGAAAGGATCCAGCCGACGTGAACGGTACCCCAGCCGTGACACACACTATGAGCAACATCAGTAACATCGGCAGCAGCAATATAGCGGCGAATCGTTTGCCGCGCGCCGTGCATGAAGAACTGGCATTAATACTCAAGCGCATCGGTTCTAAGGACCATAATAGAGACGCGCTAGCGCAGCTGTACGATCTACGGGTATGTTTGTTGTCTTTAAGTAATTTATAAGATCTAAGTCATTGCTGGAATCCCGAAGCCGATGTGGTTGCAGTCATCAGCAGTTTTACATACGTCGTCTGTCCTCCATGTCAATGGGCCGATTTTTATGAAATTTTGCACATTCATAACGGGGATAAACAAAGACCGGCGGGACAACTTCTGTCGGATCTGCTACCCGGTAGCCCGACAGACATCGTCCTACCGGGCTGATTTGATTTGTTAATATTAACCATCGGGGGCGTCACCCGAATGCATACAGAGAATTATTTAAGTCGGTCCAGCTGTTACACAAATACATCTATAGTTTGTGCGTTTTAAGATGATATGGGTGACAGTTCTCATATTCCTTGCTACGGAGTTTTTTTTACAAGAAAACAAAAAAAAAAAACAAAATGTAATAAATTATATTCCATCTACAAAAATAAATGTTTCCTATAATTGTAAATGAATAAAAATGAAAAGTTGCTAAATACTAACTTATTAATATAAAATTATAAAAATTAACTGTGAAATAGAAGTGAAAAATTATTGTTACGAAAACATTTGAAAAATGTCAGATGCATGACACGGAATGTATGTCAATCATTGAGATGTAAGGAGTTGACACCGCAACGCAATGCTTGGTCACATTCAAGAGACGCTATATAGCCGCAGCGCACTTAGTCGGCCGCGAGCTCTTCTGCGCACTTGACGTATGACAATTATAAACAAACAAAATAAAAGTCACAAAAATGCCTTGGTGTGTCCTAAGATATTGCAAAAATAATTCCAAAAATACTTCCAAATGCGACGGCATAGCATTTCATCGGTTAGTTTTCTTATTTAATTATTTTCAATTAAAATACGAACATTCAATTGCTAGGCGAAGACGCGCGCCATTTCGCATTGTCATAGAGTAGTAGATTCAGAGGGGAATGTAGGCAGAATACAGATATCTATGATGAGACGACGATGAATGAAGTATTCACGGAGACGAGTTTGTATTTTGGTAATATAAATACGTTTTTACGTGTACATTATACATGCGTACATTATAATTGTATTTATAAATATTTAAGTAATTTAAATAAAGTAAGTATGTAGTGGACTTTGGATCCATACTTATTATAACTAGCTGTCCCGGCAAACGTTGCTTTGCCATAATATAAAGTATTTCGCCCATATTATTTTATTGAAGTGACTATAAATAAGTATGTCACCATGGCAACGTCGACCGCTATCCCGTCGCACAAAATTAATGGTCGCCGTCAGTCTCAGGTTGTAATAATTTGCTATTATTTATTCAACAAATGCACTTATTAATATACTAGCTTAAAAGTAAGGCTAAGTTAGCCTCGAAGAATTTTGGTGTTCTAAATAGAGCGCGACAGTAGGGATTTCAGTCCGGACCAACGCCTACAACTCTACAAGGCGCAGGTTCGGCCTCATACGGTGCGCCAAAATACCAACTACTCCCTCTGTATCGTATCCAACGATGTACGCTGCCTAATAAGTGCTATTGTGTATTATTGTACGAGTATTGAATTTGAACGAAGGGCCGCTCAAATTGTTGACTGCCATAGTGTTTTAAACAGGCTGGACCTCTTGGAATTGTGCCGAGATGTAGCTTCGCTCTGCATCCTCTATAAATTGTATCACGGGGAGTGGTCTGAGGATCATACCATCACCTTGATAAGTGTCATCACCAAAACTATGGAACGAACTATCACCAGAAGCATTTTAAGAACAAGGCATATTCCCACGCTTCCGCAGCTCTTCTGACGTTACGAGTGCCCATGGGCGACGGTTGTTGCTTTCCATCAGGTGACCCGTTTGCTCGTTTGCCCCGTTATTTTATATAAAACTAGCGACCCGCCCCGGCATCGCACGGCTATAAAATATATAGCCACAAAAAATATGCCTATAGCCTTCCTCAATAAATGGGCTATCTAACACTGAAAGAATTTTTCAAATCGGACCAGTAGTTCCTGAGATTAGCGCATTCAAGTTAGCCCTTTCAAATAATTTCCCCCGTTTTTTCCACATTTTCCTCTATTTCTTCGCTCCTATTAGTCTTAGAGTGATAAAATATAGCCTATACTCCTTCCTCGATAAATGGGCTATCTAACACTGAAAGAATCATCAAAATCCGTTGCGTAGTTTTAAAGATTAAAGGGAACAAAGGGACATGAGGGAAAAAAGCGACTTTGTTTTATAATAAGTATCTAATCTAAAGAAATCTAATTAACTTCTATGTCCTTGAGAAATCGTACTTGATGTTGATTAGTGAAAAAACGGTGTCTATATATTTTAGCGACTTGTTATATTATTATATCGTTTATTTCTGCATGACTAAAAAGTTGGATTTCACTTAACTATTTTTAACTGAAATCCAATTCTTTAGTCATGCAGAAATAAACGAAACTTTGTTTGTATTCCCCTATCTTAGGTGAGCCGCCATATTGGAGAATGACATTACATTCGTTTTCGAGTTATTCTCAAAAAGTTCTTTCATTTAATATCCATACTGTTATTATAGGACGGCATAGAAAATATATCTATTCCGCTATCTTGGATGGTCGGCCATTTTATATTTATTAGTGATGTCACATACTGTATCGTGCATTGTCATTCAAACCAAACGTGTATACAAAATTTCAGCTCAATCGATTGAAATATTATATGTACCATCGAGGAAGTTGATTCCTATGCAGTTGAGAGACCAACGTCATTTGGTCGATTATGTCAATTCAATATTAATTGTGATCTGTCGGCTGAGTTTGACGTAATGCGACCAAACTACGTAGATCCCCCATTTGCATAGGAATCAACTTCCCCGAGTGTACATACATACTTACTTCGAAATTGAGTTCAAATATTCCACCCGAACTTACATAATAATGTAAATAATAATATTATACAGAGCAAGTTAAATAAAAGCTTTTAATAATGTTTAGTAAAAATCTTTGTTTTATTTTATCCACTTTCAAATAGAGTCTGCGTTCATTCGAGTGTAGGCACAAAACTTTGTCACTTCTGCGGTACTGATCTATAGCCATCACCGCCCCGCCTCTCACCCCGCTCATTATTCAAGTGTGACATGTTTTTTGTTGGCAATAGCAACTCCATACATCTCAATGATGTCAATAGAGATTGCCACCGTTGAATTGAAATCAAATCGATAAAAAGGGCGGCCATCTTAAATCGCCGGCGCCACTCTGAAACGTCGGTACGTAACCGATAATTTCGATTGCGATTCCTTTACGAAGTGATTCGATATTTTTAAATTATCGATTAATTTTTTTAGGTAACTTCCCTACTATTGTCAGTTATAATGTGTCACGCATATCATCTTAAAACGCACAAGGTATAAATATTATGTTATAGCATGGTTATATACTGTCACAGGAGCGTCACCCCGAAGTGGACATCTGGACGTTCATGCAGGGCTCGTCGTTCTACTTCCGCAACTACGTGGAGCGCGGGCTGCGGGACGTGGCCGAGCAGCGCCGCCTGGGTGCCGTCTCGATGTATAAGACCGACTACAAGCCTGACAACATCGGTATGTTACATTGTACCAGAGCAAACAGAACTAACGTGTAGGTAGTACGTAGTAGGCTGACTCAGAAGAGATCTCGATAGGTTTGACGTAGTATGTCAGATCGGCCGGCGCGCGCCGTACTAATGCATAAGAGCCTGTCCACACGGGCGTTGCGTCGCCGCAGCGCTGCCGTTTGACGCATAGCCTTCCACACGGGCGCTGCGTCATCGCAGCGTTATTACGAAGCAGTCTTAACGGCAACACCCCCACCCGCTTCGTCTCGGGGGCTGCTTTCCGTCATGTGTGCGTTGCGACGACGCAGCGCGGTCAATCATAAGGTTTTCTCTCTTTTACAATGAAAACAATGTCAGCCATGTAGATTAGTGTAAGGTTTGCAGTCAAAAGTATTTTGATGCGATTGTCAATGTATTATTAGTTATATTAAGGTTTATAAGCCAATATTTTTGTTTTCATTACAGACATAAGCAACGAAAACGACGAGAAATCTCATGTTATATTCTTGGAGAGGCTTCGAGCTTTACAGGTATGTTAATTTGAGACCTCATTGATGTTGCCAATATATTGTATCGTAAAAATACAGACATACTCGATAATAGATGCTGTTCACATACAGAGTACAAAATATGTATACATGTTTGTAACTTTAAACGCGCGTCTGTATTTACGTCTAATTGTATGCAAAACCAGCTTGATCCTTGACAGCAGGATTTCGAACGTCCACTAAATAAACTTTACTAATAATATGCGTTCTGTTCGTATTGAAAAACATTATTTTCAATAATTATATGATAATATATCACATTTGTTTTGGCACATTTGAACAAGAGAGAGACAGAAAGACTGCGTCTGGAACACGGCACTAATTATATTTTGTTTGAACAGGCTAAAGCAGGTCTGAAGAGTGACAGCTCGCCATCGTCGCAGCCGCGCACGCCAGTCGCCGACAACCGCGCGCTAACAGACGTCGAGCCACGCCCACTTAGCATCGACCCGCAACTAGAAGTAACTAATTACTTTTACCATCGTTTAAATTAGTATGTTTTAAATGTAAGTTGGCCCCTAGACGATCAATTTAATGTGCAATATCATTGTGCAACAATTTATTTGACAATAAGATTCAAAGGCATGTTCAATATCAACCCTAGACGGTCAATATGTGTATACTGTATATAATAATAATAATAATATCTATGGACGCTTTCACACCACGTCAATCTGGCCCCGTGCTAAGTACCTGAAGGACTTGTGTTACGGGTACCAGACAACGGAAATATATTTAATACTTTTATATTATACATATATTTAAGATTTTAATTATATCATACACATATTTAATACACATCCATGACCCAGGAACATTGAAAAACTTTTTGTTCCGTCGGCGGGATTCGAACCCGCGACCCCCGGCTTGAGCTGCCACACACTACCTATTGAGCCACAGAGGTCGTCAAGTATACATATATAATATATATGTATATTGCATATGTATATTGTCTATATATATTGCACAATACGTGACATTGCACAAGAAAATTGGTCGTCCATGGGCCCGCTAAGAAAAGGTGCCAACAAATAGGTGTCATTATGTCTGCCAATGTCATTTCCATATTGTATTCACAAGAAACCGTCTTTCGCAGTTGCATACCACACAATCAGTGTCCCAGAGGAATGAAGCAGATGTGGACATCCTCCGTCTTAAGTTACAACAGATCAAGAGCTCGTCCAAGAGATAGGCAGCCCCGTCCCACCATCGGTAGCGATCTACATGGAGTCTTGTTGAAGTAGCAGAAATTATATTTTGTCTATGACACCCGTTTACAAGTAATCGAATTGTCCATTACTCTAATAATCTCATGTATATAATGTCCTTACAGTGATCAGGGATCCCGTAGAGCTATTTGCAATAGCAAATAAGTGATAGTTTGATATGTATCCTGTTACTCGCTGTGCTGACTATAATGCTTTCAGTTTAGTTCCTACGTCCCCAGTACTAGTCGTTTGACGAGTGGTTTTTATCGTATGTTGTGTAGATAATGATTATGGACAAAAAAAAACCTACGTAGGACTTTGAAGCAGCGGTAAAGTTGTTTTTTAAGGCAATAATTTTCATGAAAATAAGAACTTTGCCAAATCTACAATAGCTATGTTTTAACCCAACGCGTTCCAATTTCATACGAAAAAAAAAACTAGTCGTTCACTTTGTGCATAGATACCACCAATTACGTTTCGAAGTTTACGTTCATCTTAAAAAAGAAATACTCATTTCATATATTTTCATGACAATATAACAGTATCTTTATAGTCAGGGTAAAACTAAATTTAATGATATGGGGGCGACGTGAATGTTTGGAAGTCTTGCCTGGATCTGTGACGAGAACGAAATTTATTGTGAGTTGTTAATGTTATGCACGATGCACCGGTGTGCCGTTATCGAAATTGCCCCATATGTTAGTAGTAATTCACTAATTGGGCCGAAAGACGCCTAATAATTATTGTTATTCTTAATTACTCTTAACGAAATATACATTATAGAATCGTATTAAATTCGTGTTAACCATCACATTAATTGCACTAAGCATTTATTCATGACGTTAATGTAAGTAGAGAAAAATAGTTTTTCAAACAAAATATTACGGAAAATATGTTAGGTTCTTTATGCGACCAAAATATTTGTGTTTAAAAATCAATTTAGTCTTCATTTCATATGAAAACTATTATTGAAAGGTATTTGTGTTGCGTAATATTTTCGTTTGTTATCCAGTGATATAAAAATGACAAAAGGCTACATAACTTCTTTTGCAATAATTATCATTAATATGTTGACGCTTGTTAAGTATTAAAATAAAAAATTCTACTTATTTTGGTTATGTAATATCGTTAATGCATTGGGCGTGATAATAATCAATACTTTGATTCGGTCAGTTACATGTTATGGTTATTGGTTGCCTTATTATTATTAAAAGATTATTATTAAGTAATATCTGCATATTGCTGCATTTCTAATTTAGTTCTGCAATGTTTCGTACACAGAAATGTCTTGTTTGTTGATGTTGGATTAAAAATGTCTGAGTTCTATAAGACTGTTCAGTATGTTAGTAAGAAACTCGAGTTCTATTGTTTTGTGAAGTGTTGTGTTTGTCCATATAATTATTGCATTCATCCAGTAGGTTTATTAGCAAACTTTTTAGCTGGAATGAGGCGACCTGTTAATATTACGTTTTGAATTATGTAAACCTAAACATTCCCTTCAGTATTGGCATCTATTTGTACAAATTTTGAGAACCCCATGATTTTTATATGTATAGTTTTGAATAGTATGTTGTGCTTTAGCAATGGTTAGTGTGTTTTCTTTGTTCATTTTTTTATGTTTTCTGAGACTTGCGGCCGCGCCTGCATTCTAATGATTACTAATTAGTAATTACTAATTATCATGTATATTACTCTGTGACCATATATCTTGTGTTAAAGTTTTCGCAAAGTACTCCGTAATCATTAAAAATCTCTGAGTGCGGCCGTGAACAATGTTGAACTGATTGTAAATTATGTTGAGCGTTTGTCATTTTGGAAGTGATAAGAACTAAGCTACATGTCGGGAAGTGGGCACGAATTGGAATAATGTGCTCATGATAATTGCATATATTATAATGTGTAGTATATGTAGTATATACTCTCTACGAGTACATAGGTACTACATATTATATTATACTCTCTAATCAGACTTTTCTATATTTTAGTTGTCTTTTATTGTCTAGTATAATTTTATCCATGAATCAGTACAGTTATTTTTTTATATTCCTTTTTGATTACAAGTTATATCCAACACTTTTTTTCGAAAAAAGAAACAAGATAAATTATTTAGAGTAAACATTTAACAATAACATCAGAAAGTAAAAAAACTTAAAAATAAATTACCCTGATACCAATGTAACAAAAGTTTTACAGTTAGATTATTATTATTAGTTGCATTATATAGTTTTGTAGTCGCTTTTAATGAATCTGACATTGAGCATTTATTTATTTTTAATGTACCTACTAAAAACATAAACATGTTTATCCATAAATAAAGTTCATACATCGCATTATGTGTTTTATTGTTATATTTTGATTTAAGTACTTATAGGATTTTCTACCAACCACGTCCTCATAGAAAACCGACGTGAAACAGCGCTTGCGCTGTGTTTCGCCGAGTGAGTGAGTTTACCGGAGGCCCAATCCCCTACCCTATTCCCTTCCGTACCCTCCCCTATTCCCTTCCCTACCTTCCCCTATTACCCCTTAAAAGGCTGGCAACGCACCTGCAGCTCTTCTGATGCTGCGAGTGTCCATGGGCGACGGAAGTTGCTTTCCATCAGGTGACCCGTTTGCTCGTTTCCCCCTTATTTCATAAAAAAAACGTTAAAAATTTGATGTCGTGCACAAGTGTGGGCAAGTGATATAACTTCAAGAAACGTGCCATTTTGTGTTCCCTCCAAAACTCCGTCGAAAGTTTTAGTAAAGGGTCTACCACTTTACTAAAACAACTGACTTGACTCGTTGACTTTATTGACTACTTTTTAACCGACTTCAAAAAAAGGACGTTATCAATTCGACGCGTATGTATGTAATATTTCCAGAACTGTCCAGTTTTTTTTATATGTTAATCTATAGCAGCTTCTGAACAAATGTGCCAAATTTCGAAAGTGTATGTATGTATGTATGTTTTTATGTTTGTGCACGCATATCTCTGGAACTACAAGTCCGATTTAAGTGATTCTTTTTTTGTTGTACTAGGCATTGTTCAACTTAGGGAATGCTGCAAGTTTCATCAAAATCGGTTCAGTAGTTTTTGAGATAGGTAATTTTAATGCTACGTAATTATTTACGTTTGTATTTGAATTTTATTAAGTGTAGAGCTAATTAGTATCTGTTTGCAAATTGTTAACAATGAAGTGTATAATTTGGATGTAATTTATGAGGCTGGCATTGTCGGTTTCGACACAAGCCTAATAAATAAGAAAAAAAAAAAAAAAAAATTATTTACGTGAAACTTGAAGTCGGTTTTATCTTTTTAAAATACTATTTTTAGACTTTTACTAGACTTTTGACTTGACGATCATCTGGAAAAACAACTTTTTGTAAACTTTTCACGAAAAATTTTTTTTCCCGCCATATTTTACTTGACACTGGCCATTCTTAAAAAGCCAAGCGCCATATTATGAAAAAAGTAGACGCGCGGGAAATTTTTCAAATAAAGAACGCTTAAAGCGCGAACTACACTGCGGACATGTCGCGAACTTTGAGAGGATTTGGCAGTAATGTGCGATCCGCGCCGCGATTTGCGCCGCGGACCGCGGGTATGGATCGACAGTTATAGCGCTTATTCCACATAACCTAGCTAGGTTCCTATGTACGATCCTAGGTAGGATCCTAGCTAGGATCCTACCCGCTTATTCCACTTAAAGCGCTTATTCCATTTCACTAAATTTAGATATCTAAATGATTTAGTGACTAAATTTAGTCAAGTGAGCGCTTTATCCTAGCTAGGTTCCTAGCCTAGCTAGGATCCTAAGGCCCCATCCCCACTCGCGTGCGAACCGCGCGCGACGCCGCGAAATTTCCGCGAAACGTGAGTGTGGATCCGGTTCGCATATTTTTCGCACTTCGCGGCTGGTTCCCCGGCCGCATCCACACTCGCACGCGGACCGTGCGCGACGCCGCGGCGCCGCGAAATTTCTGCGAAGCATGAGTGTGGATCCGATTCGCATATGTCTCGCACTTCGCGGCCCGTTCCCCGAATGTTGTCGGTTTTTTGTCCCGCGACAAAGGGTTTTTTTTTTAATCTTTATTTTAATAAGGGCTTTTGCCATACAAGACATGCCAGCATTGTTTAGTGAACAGATAATACAGTCTGTCAAGAAAGAGTAGACGCGCGGAATTTTGCTGGGAATACGAAAGAGTGCCGTTGTGTTTTTGTATTATTTTCCTAAAATTGTGTTATTTCGGTTTTTAATGTGTAATGTTGGTAGAATATTAACCATTACGTATTACGATTTACGTACGTCCTCACAGAAAACTGGCGTTGACGTGGGAGAGCCATGCTTCGGCATGAATGGGCCGGCTCGACCGGAAAAATACCACGTCCTCACAGAAAACCGGCGTGAAACAGCGCTTGCGCTGTGTTTCGCCGAGTGAGTGAGTTTACCGGAGACCCAATCCCCTACCCTTTTCCCTTCCGTACCCTCCCCTATTCCCTTCCCTACCTTCCCCTATTACCCCTTAATCAGAAGAGCTGCAGGTGCGTTGCCAGCCTTGGCAACGCACCTGCAGCTCTTCTGATGCTGCGAGTGTCCATGGGCGACGGAAGTTGCTTTCCATCAGGTGACCCGTTTGCTCGTTTGCCCCCTTATTTCATAAAAAAACATTAAAAATTTGATGTCGTGCACAAGTGTGGGCAAGTGATACAACTTCAAGAAACGTGCCATTTTGTGTTCCCTCCAAAACTCCGTCGAAAGTTTTAGTAAAGGGTCTACCACTTTACTAAAACAACTGACATGACTCGTTGACTTTACTGACTACTTTTTAACCGACTTCAAAAAAAGGAGGTTATCAATAATTCGACGCGTATGTATGTAATATTTATAGAACTGTCCAGTTTTTTTATATGTTAATCTATAGCAGCTTCTGAACAAATGTGCCAAATTTCGAAAGTGTATGTATGTATGTATTTGGCATCACACAGCATTATAATATTATGATATTAATGTAACTAGATCACAATAACTGTACCACTCAATACTGTTTATTATTATGATGTTTCGTGTGATGCTGGAAATAAAAGTATTCTTATTATTATTCTTATGTACGTATGTATGTTTTTATGTTTGTGCGCGCATATCTCTGGAACTACAAGTCCGATTTAAGTGATTCTTTTTTTGTTGTACTAGGTATTGCTCAATTTAGGGAATGCTGCAAGTTTCATCAAAATCGGTTCAGTAGTTTTTGAGATAGGGAATTTTAATGCTACGTAATTATTTACGTTGAAGTCGGTTTTATCTTTTTAAAATACTATTTTTAGACTATTACTAGACTTTTGACTTGACGATCATCTGGAAAAACAACTTTTTGTAAACTTTTCACGATTTTTTTTCCCGCCATATTTTACTTGACACTGGCCATTCTTAAACAGCCGAGTGCCATATTATGAAAAAAGTAGACGCGCGGGAAATTTTTCAAATAAAGAACGCCTACACTGCGGACATGTCGCGAACTTTGAGAGGATTTGGTAGTAATGTGCGATCCGCGCCGCGATTTGCGCCGCGATCCGCGCCGCGATCCGCGCCGCGGTCCGCGGCGTGCCTTCGCGCGCGAGTGTGGATCGGCAGTAAATCGTTTCTGATTTAGTCTAGTGGAATAACATTTAGAAAGCTAGGATCCTAAATCGTTTCCGATTTAGTTAAGTGGAGTACCATTTAGAAAGCAAGGTTCCTAGCTAGGATCCTACCTAGGAACCAAGCTAGGATAAGTGGAATAAGCGCTGTGGAAAAACGCTTAACTTTTTCTGGCAAAAGTTACTTGCTTACGCTACCATAGAGCTCATTTTTTACCATAGAGTATAGACTATTGTCAATTGTGAATGTCCGCCATTCTTCCAATTTCTCACAAGTGACGTTCGACATCTCTTGCATTTTTTGTTGAAATAATTTGTATTGTTGTGTATATAATTAATTTAATTAGAATCTAAATTTATTATAGACAGTAAAAGGTAAGAAAAATCCAATAAACACTCTTAATAGAAACAGTAAAAAATCACTTTCCAACCAAAAAGCAAAACGCGACTTCAAAGTATTTACGTGTATTTCTGGTTTATTCATCACGTTTCAGTTTAATCCACATGTTTTCAAGTTATTGGCTGTAAAATGTGTAATATTCTTTGTTTATTTCAATAATTGTGTGCTTAGAAAGTGTCTGATAATAATTACAGATCCAGTAACTCAAATGATGGATTCTCCCACAAAATCAAACGATTGTTACTTTTACTACTATTCCACATGTATCAAGGTATGTACCCAGTTATATTTGTCATTTGCCTTCTGTTTATTTGTAGAAATAGACTATATTGAATACTACACCGAAGTAACTTTCTATCATAATTCATAACCCTATTAAAATTTTATTGGTCAAATCATGTAATGAGTTATAAATAGTTTTACTACATATATAAGCAAGTTTTGTGTCATATCACTATTATAATTTATCTTTTAAATACTGAATGCTTTTTTTGAAATAGAATTCAGCATTTAAAAATTCCTTATAATTTCTTTCTTGGTTATAATTCAAGATTATCTTAAATGAACTAATGTTTATAGGGGGATAACTGTGTATTCCGCCATGAGCCTCTTGCCCTGGGCTGTGAGACTATGTGCGCCGCCTGGCAACAGGGCAAGTGTATGGACAGAAGATGTAAATTACGTCACATGGAACTGAGGGTATGTTTATTATCAAAAATTATATCGTAAACATGATCTACTATTTAGTAGTATGTTTGTTTATATCAAACAGGAACTAAAACTATTGGCCAATGGTTGAGAGGGTCATCAGTCAGGAATCCAGACAAAATCATATATTCTGACTCAGGATATTATTATTTATTAATATTTGTTAACATGGCAAAATACACCTATTTTGTTATGACAAAAATCCTGGTTCTGTGGATTTTCCTTTTGGACAAACTAAGATGTAGGCAACAACAATGATTAATAATCTTTTCAAACTTAATTACTATACATCATGACTGGTGAGACATGTTCTATACTCGAGGATGTGATATGTGGCTATTACATTAGTTGAAAAAAAATATATATAAGAAAATAATATTAAATGATCACTGAGTAAATGTAGCTTAAAGTTAAATAATCACTAGCTGTCCCGGCAAATGTTTCTTTGCCATATTATATAAAGTATATCGCCCCTTTTATTTTTTTGAATTAGTGACTAAATAAGTATGTCACCATGGCAACGTCCATCGCTATGCCGTGACCTGTGTCGCATAAACAATGGTCGCTCTTTATAGACAAATAATTTGCAATAAAATAAAATTGCGACTATAATTAAAGATCTAAGCTATCCTATCTTTCAAGTTGGAAAAAAGCACACATTTAAAAAAAAAGAACATTAAAATCGGTTAAGTAGTTTAGGAATCCATCGCGGACAAACATTGTGACTGGAGATTTATATATATTAGATTTACCCAATGCTGTGGACCCAATGCTGTGGACCCAATGCTGTGTGCCCAAATGGACACCGCGCGCGAGAGGGAAATTTGGTCAAAAATTAAGTATGAGAATCGAGTACCGAGTACTCTCCTTTAAAGTATCAATCATCATGTCCCACCAGTCATGCTGTATTCTTAAAAGTTATTTTATGCTCCTTGAAAATATGTGATTGGAATATGTTTCAATGCAGTTAGCATATTTAATACAGCAAATGTTATATTTTTACTAGAAAAACCGTAAGCAAATTCCGTGTTACTGGGAGAATCAACCGAGTGGCTGCCGGAAAAAGTATTGTCCATTCCTCCACAAGAACAGACATGCCAGCGACATGAGGGCTGATGAAATCACCCCTGCTAATACTGTCCCAACCACCACTGTAAGTATAATTACTATCATTCATAATGTCATCATTTCCCATAATTGACCAATACTCTAGTAAACGAGTGCCATTTTCGTCAAAACCTGATCTCATGCACCGAATATTATGATTTTGGTCTCATTAGATTAGGAGTAGTACCATCTAGATTCTAGAATATTCTATCAAAATTCCAAGACGGGCTGAAAAAAATGCAAAAGTTATAAACAATTAAGTAAACACAAAAATAAGGGTTTGGTTTTTTCTTAATATTTCAAAAATTATTTGAGATAAACAAAATTTGAAAATAGATCCTTAAAGAGCAGGATATTTCCTAAAAAAATCCTAGATCCTGGAACCTTACCAATAATCCTTATAGCTTTAATTGGGTTTCGCGTGATTTGCCGCAATCTGCTTCGTGAACTAAAAAATATTTTAAGTGTTTAAATATTAATATTATGAAGGAATAAAAAAATTGGGTACTAAGTAGACATATCAATAAACAATAATCCGTTAACAAAAATAAATTATCATAATTATTTGTTTAATTATTATGCTTTTCTTAATTTGTTAATAGTCACCATTTTAATGTTAACATAAAAACGCTGATTATTTCTAAACTAGAAATCTAGAAATTTTTATTATTCTTTTGAGCTAATCTTAAAAGGGCTTAGAAGAGATATCCGGTGGAAAAATTCAATAATTTTGATATTTCACTTTTTTTTTTAACATTCAGAAGCATTCTATAATTATTCATGTAAATAAAGCAATTATGGTACTTTTATATCCAATTATTGTTATTATTTTGTTTTGTTGTTGTTAGAAGCTAGATAACAATATATATTTTTATATTTATAAGTAATAAAATTTAAATAATCATTTTTATTGATGAAAAAACCCTAATTGCTTTATTTACATGAAAATTTCATGAATGCCTTTGATTGTTCATAAAAAAGTGAAAAATCAAAATTATTGAATTTTTCCACCGGATATCTCTTCTAAGCCCTTTTAAGATTATCGCAAAAGAATAATAAAAATTTCTAGATTTCTTGTTTAGAAATAATCAGTGTTTTTATGTTAACATTAAAATGGTGACTATTAACAAATGAACAAAAGCATAACATTTAAACAAATTGTGATAATTTATTTTTGTTGACGGATTATTGTTTATAGATATGTCTACTTAGTACCCAATTTTTTTTATTTCTTTATATTAATATTTAATCAGTTAAAATATCTTTTTTAGTTCGCGTGGCAGATTCCGGCAATTCACGCGAAACCCGAACTACGCGTTTTTACCGTTACTTTCGCCGCTCATTTAAAGCTATAATGATTATTGGTAAGGTTCCAGGATCTAAGATTTTTTTTAGGAAATTTCCTGTTCTTTAAGGAACTATTTTCAAATTTTGATTATCTCAAATAGTTTTCGAAATATTAAAAGAAATCCAAACCCTTCTTTTTATGTTTACTTAATTGTTTATAACTATTGCATTTTTTTTCAACCCCTCTTGGAATTTTGATAGAATGTTCTAGATGGTATTCCTTATCGAATGAGACCAAAATCATAATTTTCGGTGCATGAGATCAGGTTTTGACGAAAATGGCACTTGTTAATCATACTACAAGTAAGAGATTTGACTTATACTTGTTTCTTTCTAATACATGTGAAAAGTTCTGGTATAAAACATTTTAAATCATCCAGTGCAAATTATTCATATTTGTAGTAAGTGTAGTAAGAAGGTACATACATACACAATACACATACATAAGTTAATGACTTACTTTTGTGTTATTAAGTTACAGCACAAAGTAATTTTGTTTAACAAAATAACTTCTGTAACTGCTACTAGCTAACCAACACTAAGCGGGACTTTAGCTTAGAATCTAGATAGTATTAGTATTTTGTTTTAAATTTTTTTATTAGTATGAAGCTTAACATTGAAGGATGCCACACTACTGGTTTGTATGTATTTCTATTAAATACCCTCTGCAGCTAGCGATACGAAGCTAGCGACACTTATTCATAGAAATACATAGAAACAAGTAGTGTCGCTGCGACACGTCGTCTGCGGTTGCTTCATGTCGCCCGTTGCCAACCGGCACCCTAATTGTGATCTGTCGGCTGGGTTTGATATAACGCGACCACAGAATACATAATTAGTACCACAGAAGTTTCACTCTCAAGTTTAGGTATGATAAACGCAAGCGTCTGGTCACCGAACTAGTCTCAATAGGCTAGCATTCGCTCGACTTGTCGCACACGCAATGCCGTGAAACAAAAGTAATAGTGCCCGACCGCCGCGCCGCTTCGCTGCTCGCTTGACAGCCCTGGCAGATTGAAGCGAGACGGCAAACAGTTATTGTACTATAAACGCTAAACGCAATGCAAAAGGTTGAAATTAGTTTGTTTTCCAGAATAGTGGGTAAATATCTCGGCGAATTCGCGCCGCGCGTTTGTATGGAAGTGAGACAGGCCTGACGCGACCAAATTACATAGGTCCGCCATCTGCCTATGAATGAACTTCTCTGATAGTAACAATTTCAACACATAACAATTTCAGGCTCAACCAGCGAGCAGCGTGCCGGATTCGACCACAGTGGAGCAGCCGGCCCTGAGCACGGTGGTGCCGACGCCGGTGCCCGCGCCCGCCCCGGTGCTGCAGCCGCAGCTGCTGTGGCAGCAGCAGAGGCAGCAAGGTATTTTTTTTTAAATAAAATAAGGGGACAAACGAGCAAACGGGTCACCTGATAGAAAGCAACTATTCTCGCCCATGGATACTCGCAATATTAGAAGAGCTGAAGGAACGTTGCCGGGCTTTTAAGAGGGAATACGATCTCTTCTTGAAGGTTTGCGGGTTTTATTGGTCTGGAAATACTGCTGGTGACAGTTCGTTCCAGAGTTTTACAGTGCGCTTGTTTGATAAAAATTATATTTGTGTTATTATATCAGTAAGCACACTAGCAGCTCTTAAGCTTATGTGTGTGTTATTATATCACTAAACGAACTAGGAACTTTTAATCATAATATTATGTGTGTGTATCATAATCTTAGACTTTAGAGTTTGCCCAGTCTAATTTTTAGTAATTTTTCAGGCCACATACAAGTTACAACTTTAAGAACAACAACTCACGATAGCTACTAATAATATTGTGTTACTGTCTGGTCTATCAATAACAACCCATCTTATATCTGAATTGCCAATAATGTGTCAGGTCCATGCGGGCAATTGCTCCACTCTGAATCACAAGTGGCCTAAAGATCACTAACTGTTTGAAGTTTTGCTTGTTGCATGTCGTCTGTATTTGTCATTGTTGGTTAATTACGAACAATGACAATTTTTTTGATATTCTGTTGTCAACCAGGTGCCGCTATATAGCCTGGGTCTATTGTGTTAACCCCCTGTCATATGGCACAATATAGGTGTCATGTGTCACAATATAGGTATCATAATATGTATATTTGACACGAAAGACCTTACGGCTACATAGCTCCATCTAGTGGCATATGATACATTGAAAACCTTCATTTTGCTGCTTAGAAATTCATTAGTTATGCCATAATCAAAATGCTCATATAGTACAATCAATATGTAATTTGCCCATCGAATAAAGACCTACCGTTACCGAATAAAGACTTACCGGTGCCGTTAGGGGGGCATGTCAAGAGGTCACAGAAAAATTAAAAAGGTCGCGCTAATTGCTGTTTTTGACAAATCCTAAAAATGAATAAAAAAATTCTGTAATGCTTTTTTCTCGGAAACTATTGGTTTTAGGAAAAAGCTTTTTAAATAAAAAGTAGAGGACATTGCGAACTACATTTTTGTCATTGGAGTGACGACATCCGACTAAAAATACAAAAAGTAGAGGGCTCTAATGGATCAAAAAAGTGTTACAACGGTATTTTCGATAAGAAAATATGATTTTTTCATAATAATGTAAATTAGAAAGTTCAAACAAAATTTTTATAAAACTTACCGTTTTCGAGCTGCAACTTGTCGATATGTGCAAATTGTACATTATGTACCGTGTCGTTGCACAGTCCTCATGCAATGCATTTTTTTTTAATTCAAATGAAATATTAGTAATTGTTTTCCAACTTTTATATCAAAAAATTTTTGATAACATGACTTGATTTTGATGACTTTAGTTGAGCAAAAATTTGAACTTAGGTGAATTCTGTGGTAATTAAGAAGAACGAAGAAGATAAGTGGTTTTGGGACTTCACATTTTGAAATTGGATGAGAAATACGAATATAAATTTATTTAGTACATTAAAAATGAATAATATTTTTTTGTCAATTTGAAGTTTTGAATAAGTAAATTAAATATTAATGTTAAAGTTCTTGCAATCTACGAGTGCGCGTCGCCTTTAGTTGTGTGAGTGACCATATCTATACACGCGTACATGGCTCGCTCGCTACTGACTGCTCCGTCGGGTACGCACACTAACGAAAATGTCTATTCACAATTCCAACTACAAATAAAGGCGATGCGCACTCGTAGATTGCAAGAACTATAGTAGAAACAAATACAACAATAAATTAAAATTGATAAACTTAATTTGTGTGGTCAGTCCTTCTAGAATCTAGGTATACGCAAAGTCCGGTCTTTTTAGTGATTATGGCGCTGACTTACCTTTTTAAAAAAAATTGTTTGAATAAAAGTTGTAGCTAATTTTGTGACGAACAACTTTCTAATTTATATTTTTATGAAAAAATATTTTTTTTCTATCGAAAATACCGTTGTAACATTTTTTTGATCCGTTAGCGCCCTCTACTTTTTGTATTTTAAGTCGGATGACGTCACTCCAATGACAAAAATGTAGTTCGCAATGCCCTCTACATTTTTTATTCAAAAAAACTTTTTCCTAAAACCAATAGTTTCCGAGAAATCAGCATTTAAATTTTTTTATTCATTTTTGAATTTCTCAAAAACAGCAATTAGCGCGACCTTTTTAATTTTTCTGTGACCTCTTGACATGCCCCCCTAACGATTCATCACGTCAAATAACGGTAGGTCTTTATTCGGAGGGCACTCAATTTTTCGTTACATATTTACTGTATCAATATTTATCATCTTCAACTTGATTCCAGTGGTCCTCGACACTGCGATTCTGGGTGTGCTGCCCGGCACCAATGATCTGATGCCGCGACGCATGGTGGCCCACCCCCACCCCCACCCCCACGCGCACCTCCCGCACGCCATGCCCCACCCACACGAGCAATACGCGCCGCTGCCCGTCGACAATATCGTCGTCAACTTCGAAGAAGGTATGCGGCTATATTGAAGTTACATGTTCTAAGCCTGGCTATATCGCGAGTCGCAGTACTGAGTAACCCCATATGATTTAAAAGGTACAGATTTGTATTTATTGTGGGTGAGTTGTAATGTCACATAGCGAACCTGCGTGTCCTCATTGTGGGGTGATTTTTTTATAAAACGTTGCATAATATAAAGCATAATAGAAAATGAAGTTTAGAGTACTGCGTCTCCTCGTATAGCTGAGCTTACGATGCCAGACTACTACATTGCAATGTATTGAGGAATTATAAATTCTCGGTGGTCATTTGAAATGATTCTTATTATATTTGTATAACATTTTTGAATGACTTAAACCGCTGTAGCTGGTGACGTTTGAGGCTTAGGCCACTATTCGCGTACACGATAAACAATATTATAATGTTTAAAAGCTCACTTAGAATATAACACTGCTTTATATTGTTATACATTATATTGTAACATCGTATGGGTATGTATTGAGCCAATATACGGGTGCGCTATTGCAATATACAATATATTACGAGGGTAGACGTAGAGTATTTATTTCATTATTTTAAAAAGTCGATGAATGTTAATCGATTAGTTGTAATGTTTCACATCTATTTAATATTATAATGCATAGAATGTGTTACGCTACAGTTTAGGTAAATATGTTATACACCTGAGGTTAAATTTAGTTTTATTTACTATGTAGCTAATTCAAAATATTCAATTTACTAACAGATGTATTTTATTCGAGTTAGTACTTTATTTTTGCCGCGAGGGGCACGGTTTGTGTTGTTTTAGTCCTTATGGCAGCCTCCGTATTTGTGAATTGAATAGGTTATCTGTTTCGAGCTCTCTCTTTTAAAAATATGTAGTCGATATTTTTGTATGTGCAATAACATAGTGTATGCAATTTCATATCTTAGCTATTAGAGTAGAGTTTGCTTTTCATTGAATGTAGGTAATAAAGCATTATATTAGAGGATAAAACGTGTAACAATATTTATATACACACATTTAAACGGTGATTGTTTTAAAACGGAAGAGTTTGTAAATTTATGTGTGGAAATTTTTTTATAGAGAAAATAGGTATTAATATATGGAAAAAAATACAAATAAAAATATATATACACGAATTAATTTTTTATAAGTGTAAAAATATGCTTTACGCCTTTAAATTATTGTTTGTCTGTTAGACTAAGGTGAAACGATGAAATATAACACATGTGAATTTATATTATTAACTCTTATAATAATATTTCGCACCATCAAGTAGATAGATAAAAATGAAAAAAAAAGTTAAAATGTAGAATTATACCGTAATAATATATAAACACGTATGGTTTGTGAATGTAAGACTTTGATACTATATCTAATATAAAATATTGTGCTTACGACGACGTTTTACTAATATAGTACGATACTATGAATTAAAGTGCTAGAGTATGTCGCGCATAATATCGAATGAATTAAAACAAATGTTAGATTTTCTAATTTGTTTTCGATCGAGAATTCGGTGTAGGCACAACGGGTTACTAGCATGATTTTAATTCAGAATATCGTTTAAAATGTATTCGTATAAAATTAACCGTTAGCTTAGCGATTTGGAAATGCTTCCAATGAGAGTAGGTAGCTAGTAGTCCCCTGTTAACAACCGAGACGATTGTTTTTTTATATTTTTGCACTGAGAGACAAGTTCCTATATTATATCAGCGCATTGATTCACAACGCCAGTTCGACACGGTTTTAAAAACTTTCTGCGTTGCAATTGGTCAAAGTTGTCACGTGGCTAGGCGTTGACCAATAAGTGCGTGATATGTTTTCAAATCCCAGTCGAACGGGTATTGTGAATCAGGCCTCTGGAGAGAACTGCAAAAGGGGAGTGAGGTCATGTACCTAGTCATTAATCATACCACATAATTATTATGTTGTAAAACCTGGTGTGGGGTATTTTAGTTTGTATAGTTTTAGTTTAGATATTTATTGGATTTTTTTTACTGTTCCCATAATGTGGGTAGTTATTTATTTACAAATACCCACATGCTACGTTATTTTGAATGGGTATAAATTTGATTGAGTATAAATTGTTAGTATTTTTTGTATTGTCGTACCTTTAATGATTTTTGTTACATAATTCGGTTTACACATAGTTTAATGTTATTTTGGTCCAAAATTTATTTTACTCAAGAATGGATTTACTATTATATAAAAACACATCACAAAATCTTCTTATAGTTCAATTTTTATTTTTAAAAGAAGATTTAGAGCAATAACAGTTTGTTGTTCTTTTAGTTGTAGTACAAAATAGATTGGTACCTTTTGGATTAGGTTTTTGGTTTCGCTCGTACCTGCTTATTTTTTCTTTTGTTTTAACTCTTAAGGTTTTTACTCTGTTGTATGAATTCAGCTAATGGTCTGTTTGAGCTTCATATAATACTGCCTGGAGCAAAAAATTGCGCCCTCTACATATTGTATGCTTTGGCAACTGTTTTATTTTATTTATTATATTATGTTGGGCGTCGAATTGTTATATTGTGTATGTTACAGATGTTTTAACGAGAAGTAACATTTAACATATTAATATATCTACATCTCGTAGCTGGCATAAGCTCTTTTGTTAGCACTGTACGATTATTACGGATACTGTCTGTTACATTCTCACAGATTGTTGACTACGGTCCGATGAGGTTTGTGATCCATCCCATTGAGATTACATAAGTCGATACAGATAGTATATTATATGTTTCAATGGAGATGATATATAAAGGTTGTCTTCGCATCGGTGTCCATCGTAAACAATCTGTGAGATTCGTTCGGAGCTCCGAAGTGTTCATTTGAAGTTGTTATTATATTTAAACACATAGGAACTGATATTGGAACTAGAAAAGGTTTTAGTACGGCTTCGTTTCGACAGAAATTGTGTTAACTTTAGTATCGAGTAAATAAATGCGTTTCGTAATACGAGTGACGTTTCTTTCACACCCGTTCCCGGCTCCTAGCTCTCTTTCAGACTGGAAGGACACACCCGTAGTAATCGTACAAGTGACTGGTCTAGATATCTGTGGCGTTGTATTGCGAGATGAAACTAAACGATTACCCGGTGTGTTCTTGCAGAGTCCGATAATGAGAGCGCGCCGTCGTTCACGCCGACGAAATGTGCCGTTGTGCCGGAGCCGCGGAAGCCGGAGCCGGAGATGCGGCCGAAGTGCGAGGAGCTGGAACTTCTGGAGAAAATACAGGCGGAGACCGCCGCCTTCTACGACTACGCCGCCCCGCCCCCCATACTCAAGCCGGACGAGAGTAAAGTCATCAAACTCAATCTGTCCACCAAATACAACAAGTCCCTAGACGAATTAGCCGGAAAGAAGTCCTACGCCAAAAAGTCGCTGGACTTCAAAGTGATGTCCCTCGACGAAATTAGGGCCACCAAGAAGCCGATCAAAATATCCACGAAAAGCAAAATCACCACTCAGACTACGTCCGGCAAGAAAATAATCAAAGTGGTCAAAAGTAACTCGGTTATCTACAAAACGCTCACGGACGCCCCGCCCACTAAAACTAATTCGGCACCGAACCTAGCTCTCAAAATCGGTGACGCGAGTAGAAAGCGTACGATCTCGGAAACTAGTGACTTGAGCGTGCAAGAAAATGAGTTGATAGACAACTGCCACGATTTCAAGAAAATAAAAATGGACGTGCAAACGCCTAAACCTATTCTGCAATTGAAAACTAAATCTAGAAAGCCCGAGGAAGAAAATTGTAACGAACGAGTCAGTTCGAGCGACGATATTCTCAAATCTGACGATGAGGTCGAATTCGTTAAAGAATCTACGGACGACAATATCGAAATACTCGACGATCTTTACAACGATTTCAAAGATACGAGTAAAGAGGAGGAGGTTATAGATTTGTGTGAGGACGAAGACGTAGTTATCACAGTGACAGATATAGAATTAGACGCAAATAGTTCAAGTAATAATGATTCAAGTAATAATGAAAATAGCGAACAAAATGTCGATTCGAATACAGACGTATTTGATGTGGAAACGTAGGAAGCTAGAAATGAAATTATTTAGGAAAAACACTGTGATATAAAAGTAAAGTAACGTTAAAGTACAAATCTAAACAGAACCCGTGGGCTGTAGCTAGATGACTTTGCTACTACAAATGATTGAATAAAAAAAGTACTTATACTATTCTATGATTGTTTGGTAGAGCTTGTCTAATTTGAAATGACGCGCCCCACCACTACCAACTTATTGATTAACGATCAAACTAAAAAAAAAGATGAGGATGAAAGAAATAGAGAATAAGACATCAGCAGCTTCAGGTAAGTAGCCGAATTTCGCTCTGTTTTGCGACCGGACTTAGTTATCGATGTGAAAAAGTGATTGGTGGACAGTGCCTTTCTTTAAGCAATACTGTAAACAGACAATTTATTTCTTAGGACATTGTACCTACCTCAAGAGGTACATTATTTTTTTAAACCTTCCCCTGTATTTCTAAGATTTGTACCGCAAGAGGTACCTATAGATATAATTTTATTGTTATTATCACAATATTTATTTCTTTTCTACTTGTAAATATCTTATTTGCAAAACTTGTCATTTTTTTTTTTTTTTTTATTTATTTACAGTTTATTGCACACAAGACTATTATAAAGTAACATAATATTGGAAAGACGACACAACAGGTACTGCTTATCTCTAAAAGAAATTTCTTACAGCAGTCCTAAATAGAGAAATATGAACAGAAACATCAGATAGGGCGTGCACAGATAATAATTAATATTGATGAACAACTTAAATTACAACATTAAAATATAATAATTATATTATACTATAATACTTATATACTAATAATACTATTCTATAATTTATTACATACTATATCAACATATATACCAGTTATGTACATATAAATATATAAACATTATATAGATAAATACTATATGTATATTTAACAATAATCTTAGCTGGATTCAGTACTGAGGTAGTGTTCCTTCAATCGTCTTTTAAAGATAGTGATTGTGGGACTATCGCGAATGGTGTGGGGAAGGGAATTCCATAATCTAACTGCATGAACGGTAAAGGAGTAGGAGAAGAAGTTGGAGCGATGGGAGGGGAAGGAAAGATTTGTTCTCACATTAGGCCTACAAGGGACGTCTAAGGGTCGAGAAAAGTTAAAGCGATCCACAAGGTAAGAGGGAGACAAAGGGTTATAAAGTCATTGTTTTCGTTAGTAAAATTATAGCAATAATAGCTTGAATGAATACCTAACTTTAATTAAAAGAGTTTCTATGAATATTCGTTTCATTATTATTGTGTAATATTTTTGAAACTTTTATTTCAACCAACAAAATTGTCTTTTCATAAGGATACCACTACTTTAATCTGAGAATACAATTTTGTAGTTTGATAGAACAGACTGGAACTAACAGGGAACGCTGCAATTTTGCATCAAAATTGGACTAAGTACCGAAAAAAACACAAGAAAAGTTTGATCAAAAATGTATTTATACACGTAATGCAATCATAAACAAGTACCGAAATCACACAGTTATTCACAATTTATACGTAGCTATACATTACACTAATGTTAATAAATTCGAAACGAACGCCTATACCTATGTAATTGATTCTTACACATACGGACTTTGAGACATGTTGTATATTTACATACTCGTCGTACATAGCTGAGAGAGCTATCAGACAGAGAGCGGTCACGAGGTCAAGCGTTCAAGCGGTCAGTTTTGCGTTTTGACAGTGTCAGAATTGCTCCTGTGTGACTGACCGCTCGAACGTAGAATGCCAACGCAGAGCGCTTGAATGCGTGACGGCACTCTGTCTGATAGGTCTCTTAAATTGAAGATAGTGTAAGTACCTCGTAATTACTACGCCATTTTTGAGTAAGAGCCTGCAGGTAAGGTATTTTTTCTCTGTGAGATACACTAAGCATCTACCTGGTCCAGGCATGATAAGCTTCAGAACAAAAAGTTTTCAAAAAGGAAGAGGTTATATTCGATCGTCAATGTTGTGAATTAATTTGATTTTACGTTTGTACGTTTAGGAAGAAAATCCAAGAAAGCCTTGCCTTTTTCTGCCTAAAAGTTAGTAGTAGAGCTAGTAGAGATCATAATAATTAGTATCATGCTAGTACTGCTAAATTTCATTATACTTACTCTTTATGTGTTGAAACTTTTTGTAAGAGCCGATGTTGTAAGGAACCTTACAGTGTCTTCAATAATGTACAACTTTATTTCTACAAACAATACTTTTGGGTAAACTAAAAATTAGACCTTATCTGTGACTTACTAAGTCTTGGACTTTGTCTTGTATAGTTATAATTAGTCCATTCGCGTTAAATGATCGTAGTTAATGCTTAAGTATTTTTCCGGATTTCTGTGATTCTCATGAGTTGCGTCGTCGCAGTGCGTTGCGTCAACGGTATTACGCATTGTATGCCTGTAGGTATGCCTTACATCTGCGTTGTGCTCACGCGCGATAATATTATAAAACTTACAAGCATTGCCAATTCAACGCAGCTACTCAACGCAACGATTAGCCTCGCTGTATGTAGATGACATTATGGTCCTGGTAAGAGTTAATAGCCCAAAGGTCTTTTGGTTACAAAAGTGAAGTAATTTAAAATTTTTCCTGACGCGAATGAACCAATACACTCGTTTCTACGAATACCTATAATTTTACATGTAATTTACACAATATACAATTTACCTTACATCTAGTACACAAACTAAGTATAAGTTAGTCACAAAATAAAATGACTATTGAATATTTTGTTTTACTAAAGTATTGGGCATCAAGTTCAAAGGGACGCATCGCAAAATATTTAAAATATTGACAAAAAATGATAGTTGTACAAAATGAGAATATAATATTACAACAACTATCATGTCTGTACAGCTAACAGCTGTACAGTAGCAAAGAATTTATTAAAGGAATACAGAATATTATATTTCGTTAGTGTTTAATAATATTATTAAAGGTTATGAAAAAATGTAATTGATGTAATTTAAATAAATTTTAAACATCAGGTCTACTACTCGCAGCGCAGCGTCCCTTAAACTAAGTATTATGCTGTGTTTTGAGACGATACTTGTGCTCTATTGATCTTCAGATATGTTTATTCTTTATACTATGCGATACCGACAAACAATAAATGGCATTAAACTATTTTACAGCGTTGCTATAAAAATATTAATTGTTATGGTTTGTTAGAACCATTTTTTATAGATTTTTGCACCTTTACTAGTAGAGGTACTTTATTCATTAACAAGGAGTTTATAAAATCGATGCCTGGAATCTGTTGCTCCTTCGGATATTTCTATATTGTGCGATGATATTTTTGTGCTTTTTTTTACATAATATTAATAATAAAATTGCAGTTTACACGGGACACCTGAAAATTTCTATCGGTTGCCGATAGATGGCGCTGAGCGATACTTTTGTCGCACTATATTGTTGCATCATGTATATTTGGACGCATTTGTGTACCATCACTACCATCCCACAAAAATACGTATTGAGTTTTGAATTACGTCATGTTCTAGAATCTAGATTATTTAAAACAATTCATAGTTCAAGAAAAAAAAAAATGATGGGTTAGTACCATAAAGTTAATATACCTATCGGAATAGAGCAACAATCTCGAGCTGTCAAACGTAACCATAATTGGTTTTCATCTGTGTGAAAAATATGTGTACGTATACACTTACACAAGCATGATTGAACATGAATTCTATGAGATTATATTGACAACGTGCGGCACGTGCCGACTGGACGTCAAAAAAAGAGTGCTGCTGACATGTATCACACGTCTCTTTTTACCACGCAGTGTTACTGATAGTGGCATCTCGCTTGCTCAGGCCTTTGTTTCTCTATTCCGCTAGGTATATTAACTTTATGGTTAGTACACAAATGCGAGTAGCGATCAATTTTGTTACATATTTCTAAATCACAATAACAATGGTTAATTATTATAGAAGCGGGCGGACTAGGAATGTAAAATACCTCGATTGTGGAAAATTCAGGAACTTATTTAAATTTTTAACGCAAGTAGGTATCATTCTGTGTAGTATCTACTAATATAGTAAGTGGTAGATGGTAGGAGTGTTTGTGCCCCGTTTCTGAAATTTTATCTATAGAGCTTTATCCATTTAGCAGCGTTGTTAATTGGATTACCTTTTAATGTTAATACGTAAGTAAAAGTGCCAGTGAATGGATAAATTGAAGTCAAAAACATCAGAAATCATTTGTGAAGGTTTTTTCATTTTCCTAGTCGAGCTTTCACTTCCATTACGTTCCAGTGTTTCCCAACCTGTGGTCCACGGCCCTGCGAGTATATATATGCATTGGCGTCCGCGGTGTCATTCTCTGAACCATGCAAATATTATCTCGTAATCGCTACGCTTACTAAGCACGGCGAATCCGATTTGTTTTGCTGTTTGCTTTATTATGTGGATCCATGAAAACTGCTTAATTTTCTTGGGGTCCGTGACTGAAAAAGGTTGGGAGACAGTTAGAGCATTAAGGGCCCCCGCGCATTAGGCGGCCAGGTCGTGCGGCCAGGTCGCTGCGATCACCCCGCGCATTTTGCGGCCACGTCTGCGACCACACTCGTATGATTAGTGATTTGATGAGTAAACTTTGACAATTATTTTGTTTTCTGTATATAATACAAAAAACGTGTGGCCGCGGCGATCAGTGCGCGCACACTGAGTAATTTCATACAAATTCCCGTGTCTCGTTGGCCGCGGTGGCCGCGTGTTCGTCGCGATTTTTTCGTTGGCCGCGCGACAAGAGCATGACAGCTGGCCGCTGGTCGCGTAATGCGCGCACCTACATATATCGTAGAAGAATTAGTTGGCCGCAGCGACCTGGCCTCGCGACCTGGCCGCCTAATGCGCGGTGGGTCTAACTTCCCAAATTCTTGCTGACACTCAACTCCCATGGAGTATTTAAGGTGGGTTAGTTCAGTACCAGGTCCAGGGTCACTGCAGGCGCGCCCAGTATTGCTGCTCCTGCGCCGGCACCGCCAGCGGGACCGACACACCCGCGCCCAGTAGACCGCCCAGCTCTGAGGAGTTCACTATCAATTATTGGTTATTAAGGACTCCCACACATAACTGCGAATTCGCATCGCATCGAAAATATCTGCGACCAAAGCCTCTAGTCCACCGACGCTGCGAACAGCGAAATATCTGCGAAACAGGAATAGAGCGAGATGCAATATAACGCACTGTCGTGTGGCGGGTGAGACAGTAAATCGGTTCGCCACTGTTTAGCAGTTCGCAGCGTCGGTGGACTAGAGGCCTAAGGG
Organism: Polyommatus icarus; assembly: GCA_937595015.1. Lineage (NCBI taxonomy): Eukaryota > Metazoa > Arthropoda > Insecta > Lepidoptera > Lycaenidae > Polyommatus > Polyommatus icarus. The sequence continues at coordinate 21,186,772 of OW569323.1, read as the reverse complement.
CTCCCACACATAACTGCGAATTCGCATCGCATCAAATATCTGCGACATAAGTCATAATAAAAATGACATTGCGATGCGATGCGATTTCGCTGTTATGTGAAAGAGCCCTAAAGGTGTTAAAATAAAAGGTAAGTAAAGAAAGGTATTAAAGTCTTATACGGGCAATTTCCAGAAAAATAGTCTGGAAATTTGATGGAACACTAGAGAAGAAGGGAACGATATATAATGCTACATTGTTGTAGTGGCAAATCATTTTCCTAAATGAATGCCAGTAATTGCTGAAATCCCGGATTGGCGATCGACCATATACTAGAATAGTTATTTTTAGACCAAAATACATAATAAATAAATTTATATCACGTCCCTTATGTTACATAATACGAGTAACTAAATAGTAGGTACTACTGTTATTAATAATTAATACTCTTAGCTAAATAGTAAATAGTAATATGTGCCTTAAGCATTCAAAATCATACCAAACGATTTTCATTCAGAATTAATTTTATGCAAAACGTAAGCGTCCACATGGCGCCTGCCACCTGCTGGTTCATGAAACCCGTCAAGGAAAATCCTTGTAAGAAACTCGTTGCAACCATGAGCTTTAGTTCTCTTCATTTTTCTGGATGGTGTAGAGTGGCATAATGTCATTATATTGTTGTTATATTATTTTACATATTGAAAAGAAAAAAATCCAGCATTTTGGTAAAAGATGGCCCCGTGCGAGTTTTTTACGGCGGTTCTTGGCGGGCTCGTTCCCGAAGTGGTGGTAGGCACCATAGTTTCGACGTTCAGAAAGAATTTTGTAAAAAGTGAACTGAATATTACAATTTTTTGGTTTGATAGAGATCTAACCGGCTATGCCACTACGAAGGCGTGCTCCTGACTAGAAAATCTTATTTTCGAGCCATATTGCCAAAGCCTCTAGTCCACCGACGCTGCGAACAGCGAAATATCTGCGAAACAGGAATAGAGCGAGATGCAATATAACGCACTGTCGTGTGGCGGGTGAGACAGTAAATCGGTTCGCCACTGTTTAGCAGTTCGCAGCGTCGGTGGACTAGAGGCCTAAGGGCTCCCACACATAACTGCGAATTCGCATCGCATCAAATATCTGCGACATAAGTCATAATAAAAATGACATTGCGATGCGATGCGATTTCGCTGTTATGTGAAAGAGCCCTAAAGGTGTTAAAATAAAAGGTAAGTAAAGAAAGGTATTAAAGTCTTATACGGGCAATTTCCAGAAAAATAGTCTGGAAATTTGATGGAACACTAGAGAAGAAGGGAACGATATATAATGCTACATTGTTGTAGTGGCAAATCATTTTCCTAAATGAATGCCAGTAATTGCTGAAATCCCGGATTGGCGATCGACCATATACTAGAATAGTTATTTTTAGACCAAAATACATAATAAATAAATTTATATCACGTCCCTTATGTTACATAATACGAGTAACTAAATAGTAGGTACTACTGTTATTAATAATTAATACTCTTAGCTAAATAGTAAATAGTAATATGTGCCTTAAGCATTCAAAATCATACCAAACGATTTTCATTCAGAATTAATTTTATGCAAAACGTAAGCGTCCACATGGCGCCTGCCACCTGCTGGTTCATGAAACCCGTCAAGGAAAATCCTTGTAAGAAACTCGTTGCAACCATGAGCTTTAGTTCTCTTCATTTTTCTGGATGGTGTAGAGTGGCATAATGTCATTATATTGTTGTTATATTATTTTACATATTGAAAAGAAAAAAATCCAGCATTTTGGTAAAAGATGGCCCCGTGCGAGTTTTTTACGGCGGTTCTTGGCGGGCTCGTTCCCGAAGTGGTGGTAGGCACCATAGTTTCGACGTTCAGAAAGAATTTTGTAAAAAGTGAACTGAATATTACAATTTTTTGGTTTGATAGAGATCTAACCGGCTATGCCACTACGAAGGCGTGCTCCTGACTAGAAAATCTTATTTTCGAGGACCTTTACCTTGCGCTGAGGAGGCGGGCTCATGCTGATAGCCGTGGTTGACGTAGGGCTGCCGGTATCCGAGCTCGTAGCGCGGGTAACCCAGGAAGCCCGACTTGCACAGGTCGGCCTCCGCCTCGCACGCCGGCGCCTCCATACCGCCGCCGTAACCCATCGACGTGAGTGGGCTGGTGATTAGAAGATGTTATTTGTAAATAAAGCTACGTTCATGACACGTTTCTATGTATTGTACTTAAGGCCGTCCCCCGAGCAAACGACCTTGGCCATACAATTGCCGCGTTGCCGAGATCGCACCAAAATCCTATTATTTTTACTTATCTAAGTTCGAAATTGTCCTAAAAAAAATTAAAACGGGGAATATGTAGTTTATGATATTGTCGATCTATTAGCGTGTGTTTCAAATAAAAGTAATTTGTAAAATATGCTAAGGAGATGCTGAATATATGGTTGAATTTTAATAAATTGGTATTACTTTGGAAGCTGATATCATGAGTATAATAAACAAAAATAGAAAATTTTAAACGGGGAAAGGATTGTTGAGATACTGAAGATTATTGCTGTATTATTATAACTTTGTAGCTTTCAGATTATGAGTTTAAAGGCTTTAAATACGGTCAATTACGGAATCTCCGGAGGGAACGCCCTTAAGTTAATATTAGCTTTGTAACTTTTTATGTAAGCAGTTTTGCTCATGGAATTCATAATTCATTTATTTTATCACTTTGTGCTGGCCGTGAGGAAATTCCCCTCTTTTTAGGTCTGATGGTTCACATCTGACGTAAGCCATATGTTTGGTCCATCTGTTTAGGTGGTTATGATAAACTGCAAAAATGTCAGGTCGATTTGAAGGTATTTATCCAGGGTGTAACAAAACTAACTGATAATACTTTACGGTGTATATGTGTTCCTCGTAGAGAGCGCACTGTGAAAGTGGCAGCGCTGAAAGGCCAATTTCTTGTGATTTATATGAGTTTCCCAATACAAAAGTGAAAAAAATGCTCTTTCAGCGGTGCTACTTTTGTAACAGTTTATTCTATACACACCCTAAAGAATGATCACTTAGTTTTGTGACACCTGTATAAAGATTACTTGGAGATGATGTCCAAATTTGCATGTAGAGCGCAAACGCAAGTTACGCACAATTCCTTATCAATGTTCAGTAGGTATAAGATAGTTGCTTACCTGTAAGTGTCAACGCTGAGCGGCGGCTGGTAGGGCGGGTGCTGCGGCGCGGGCTGCGGGGGCGGTGCGTACGCGCACTCCGGGCTGCGTCGCTGGCTGCGGATCTTCTCCTCGCGACGCCACTTCGCGCGACGATTCGAGAACCATACCTTAGGGTCGGGTTAAATTAACACGACGCGCGCGGGTGATACCCAAGTGCGATGTTGGGGCTTGACAATATCAATGCCATGCTTGACAATATAATGCTTGGTTAAAGCTAGCCAGATTGACAGAAGCGTAAGCCAGAATTTATTGAAACAAGCGTTAGTGGACATGTATGATGACAACAAGGACACTTCTTTCTCAGTTATTTGATTGAGGCTTCGGCCTAGCTTGGGGCTCGACTATATCAATGCAAAAGCTAGTCAGATTGATAGAAGCGTAAGCCAGAAGACTAATCTTGTTAGAACAAGCGCTAGCACACGATAAATTCATGACAAGGGCACTTCTTTGTCAGTTATTTGGCTAAGCCAGCCTTGAAGCTTCCACGATGGATGTGGCCGCGAGAACAATAGATTTCCAAGAATCCGTGATCGAAGGAATAATAATATCATTAATATACACTACAATTTAGCCCATAAAAGCTAATTACATAAAAAAAAAATTGATAACATTTGTGTCATAGATGTTACAGAATTAGATTTGTTACTCCTAAAAAAACTGTATTTAGAAATATCAAATCTTTCATAACAGCTCACCTGTATTCTCGCTTCGGGCAGGCCGATCTTCGCCGCGAGTCTCTCTCGAGCGAAGACGTCGGGGTAGTGGGTTCTCTCGAATTCTGAATTAAAAATGTATTTAAAATTATTTTCTAAGCTAATAATTTTAAGCTTAGGTTGAGTTCAGTTGTACATTTTTGTAAATTTCATGGCCAACATACTCAAACAGAAGTAAAAATCTGAATCGCAAAGTGCTTTACTGTAGGCCTCCACGACAACAACAAACACATTATATAGGCACAAATTATATTATCCGGCTTCTGAACATTGGTAAATACGCCATTGCAAGGTCAATACTAAATAGCTTAAAAGCAATGACCTAGTGGAACCTTAACGGGCCATAAAATCTTTTTGTCCTTGGGGCCCTCAGCCCGTAACCCAAGCGAAGATTGTCTCTTTTAAGGGTCAAACAGGGGCCGCAAATACGGCAATTACAGAAGAAACTTTGGGCTAAAGACTTGAGAAAACCCACCTCTCTCAAGACTATCGATCTGCTCATTGGTGAAGCTGGTGCGGTTGCGCTGCAGTTTCCTCTTCAGCCGCAGCCGGGCCGCGTCTTCGTCAGCACCACTGGACCCGGCGTTGGAGTTGTCTCCCGACCCTGTCTCGTCCGAGTGCAGACCTTCCAGACCTTCTAATTGCTCGTCCCCTGAAAAATAAAATCTTATTACGTAACTTGAATGAAGTAGGTACTTTAGTACTATCAGAGAAGTTAATTCATAGGCACATAAGGCCGACGTGCGTAATTTGGTCGCGTTATATTTTATGTCAAATCCAACCGAAAGGTACACACACAATATATACCGACACAGCTATGAATTGATAGGTATAATAGTCCGGTCTAATTAGACGCAAAAAAATCTTAACCTCGGAATAACTCGCATAGAGCTGAAAATTGGTAGAGACGTTAAATACACCATTACAAATAAAACCTCAGAAGTCCCCGGTGATCCTCCTTGTGCAAAAATTTTTATTCAAGGTCAAAGGTATAAAAATGAGGTTTTTCCTGTTTTTTTTTCAAACTTTACATTTTATCACAAAAATAAGTATGACAAGAGTGTAGATCATAGAATTCTCTACAAAAAATATTCAGACATTTTTTTCATACGACTTACCATTCCTTATAGATAGCGGGCTCAAAGTTTGGGAAAATCATATCTATGCTTAAATTATAAAGCTAAAGAATTTGTGGAACTACTGCCTGGAATTGAAAAATTAGTTTTTTGATGGATAGTCTTTTAGAGGACCGGTTGGTCTCTCTAAGAGTTCACTAGAGGTCGGAGGAGTAAAGAGTAAAACTCGATTTACTGTGGTGAACTGGAGTGCTTTATTTACAAAAATGCGCTGCTTATATACAAAAAAATGGGATAATTATTATTATTACAAACTGTACAGAAACTGAAAAGATTAATTTTGATTGGTTAACAACATAAGAAAGGGACATACAAAAAGAGATACAAAATATTCACAAATTAAGAAAGAGAAAAAAATTGAATAGGAAATACATATTTACAAGATTGAGAAATTATCCGCGCGGGAGATTCTGCCGCACCGCGGTTCGTGGCGCTGGGATCGCGCGAATATAAATATGGGCTCTCGCGGGGCGCGAGGTCAGTGAGCCTGCGCTCGTCACACCGACTAGTCTCGCTGCCGCGCCGTCGCGAGCAGCTGTGCCGCCATTTTGTGAAGCTCACGCCATGAAGACTGTAGCCCTGCTGCGAAGATTCCTCTCTCGATGTAGTGAAGTGTTGCGAAGAATTCTTATTAGAAAAAGTCCTTTTGAGGGCTGCTTCATGTCCGGTGCAAATGCACTTAATATACGGACGGTTTCTTTCGTCATTGCGAACGTACGTTCTTTGCAGAACGATTTTCTTCTTTGTTTCAATCGACGAACGAACGTGTAGGTACTGCTACAGTGCTCCCCCTCAAGCGAAGCGCACCGGCAGTCTGACGACACGGCCCGTTCTTGTTGTCTTCTGTGCTGGACTTGCTGGTGTCTTCTGCTTGATCGGTGATGCACTTGGTAATGGTTGTGAGGTAACAGGTAAAGGTACTGAGGTAACGGGTAAAGGTAATGAGGTATTTTGAGGAAAATTATTGGTATGTGAAGGTAAGGTAACAGGTACATTGGTATTAGGTAAGTTGGTAATTACCGGTGACTGTTGTACATTGCTCGTTGACTCGCCGAGGTAATCTTCACTCAGAATGTAGGCGGGCTTCAAACGATCGATGGATACTGTTGCTGTGCGATCGGGTAGTTGTATCACGTAGTATTTTTCTTCTCGTTGAAGAACTTTGTACGGCCCATCATACGGACTCTGAAGTGGTTTTCTTACAGCGTCTATTCGTAAAAATACGAATTCGCACGTAAGTAGATCACGATGTACGAAGATGTTGCGTTGATTACCGTGGCGATGTACATTGTTTTTCGGCTTGAGAGAGTTGATGTTTTTTCGTAGTTGCTCGATGTACGTATGATCTAGGCTCGATGATGATGTTGTTTCGAAGAAGTCGGCCGGTAAACGTAAGTTACGGCCGTAGGTTAATTCGGCGGCGCTGACTCCGGTGTCCTCTCGTATGGCGGCGCGTAGTCCGAGTAAAACTGTAGGTAGCTCGTCGATCCACGATGTATTACTATTGATGAGTCTTGTTTTCAGTGAATTCTTGAGACTTCTATGCCAGCGTTCGATCATCCCGTTTGATTGCGGGTGGTACGGCGTTGTACGGGTTTTATTGATTCCCATACAACGTGTTAAGTTGACGAACAGCTGACTCTCGAACTGGCGTCCTTGGTCGGTTGTTATTGTAGTCGGACAACCGAATCTCGCTATCCATTGTTCGTAGAATACTCTTGCGACGGTTTCGGCGGTGATCTCGGTGAGCGGTACAGCTTCGGGCCATTTTGTCGAGCGATCGATCATAGTAAGTAGGTATCTATGACCACTCGCTGTTGTACTTAGCGGTCCGATTATGTCGATGTGCGTATGTGAAAAACGATCGACTTGTGGAAAAGTCGACACGGCGCTCGATGTATGTCGTTGTATTTTGCTTCGCTGACATTGTATGCAGGTTTTCGTCCATTCACCAATGTCGGAGTTCATTGACGGCCAGAAGAATTTTTGCGCGATGAGTTTTCTTGATGCTCTTGTTCCAGGATGACTTATGTTGTGAATAGAGTCGAAAATGGCGCGTCGAAAATCTTGCGGAATGTACGGGCGAACGTATTTTGTTGAGGTTTCGCATACAATCTTGATATCGGAGTTAGGTAGCGTTGTTGTTTTGAAACTTAAGTTTTCTTGACCGTACAGAGTAGGTAGCGTGCTATCTCGCTCTTGCGCGCGAGATAACTCTTCGTAGTTTACAGCTGACGGCGTGTTGATTGTTTCTATGCGGCTGAATGTGTCTGCGACGATATTATCTTTTCCACTGATATGACGAATGTCGTGCGTGAACTCGGAGATGAAAAGTAGTTGCCGAGTTCTTCTTGGAGTTTCCGATGTCGATGTTTTCTTGTGTAGGGCGAATGTCAATGGCTTGTGGTCGGTGAATATGATGAGTTCTCGGCCTTCGAATATTTTTCTGAAGTATTTTACTGCCATGTAGATAGCTTGAAGTTCGCGATCGTAGGTGCTGTACTTCGTTTGCGCTGTCGTAAATTTCTTCGAGAAGTAGCCGAGTGGTTGCCACTTGTTGTCGTAATATTGTTGTATTACAGCTCCTGCTGCGGTGTCTGAGGCGTCGGAGAAAATAGCGATCGGTGCTTTGTGATTCGGGTGGGCAAGCAAAACAGCGTTTTTAATGCTATTTTTGCAAGCCGTGAATGCTTCTTTCGATGTCTCGTTCCACTCGATCGGTGTTTTGTCTCGCTTTTTCGCATTATGTAGGTATGCGTGTAGCGGGGCTTGAATTGTAGCGGCGTTCGGAATGCTGTCTCGGTAGAAGTTTAGCATGCCGAGAAAACGACGTAGTTCTTCTATATTCTTCGGTAGCGGAAATTCTTCTATAATTTGTAGTTTGTCGTGTGGTGGCTTAATTCCGTCGCTGTTTACGCTGAAGCCGAGGAATTTAACTTCTTGCTTGCCGAGTACACATTTAGCTGGGTTTATTGTGATTCCGTTTTCTTCTAGGCGTTGAAGTACACACCGTAGATGTTGGCGATGTTCTTCTTCGCTGCTGGATGCTATTAACAAGTCGTCGATGAAGGAAAACACGAAATCGTATCCTTGCAGTATTTCGTGTATAAAACGTTGAAATGTCTGGCCTGCGTTTCTAAGGCCGGGACACATTCTCGGGAACTCGAATAATCCGAATGGTGTGATGATTGCTGTCTTCTCTATATCTTCTTTACGGACTGGTAATTGTTGGAAGGCTCGGTTTAAGTCGATCGTCGAGAAGATAGTTTTTCCGGCGAGTTGGGAAGTGAAATCACGAAGTCGTGGTACAGGGTAGCGGTCGGGTTTTGTTACTGCGTTTAGTCGTCGGTAGTCGCCGCACACCCTTATGTCGCCGTTCTTTTTCGGTACGACGTGAAGCGGAGAAGACCAGGCGCTCTTGCTGGGACGACAGAGACCTTGTTGCATCATATTCTCGAATTCTTTCTTGACTTGATTGTAGCGATGTGGTTGTAGTGGTCGGGCGCGACAGTGTAGCGGCGGCCCAGATGTTTCGATGTAGTGTTCGACGCTGTGTTTCGGCGTGATATTCATCGCTGTCAATCTTGTGATGCCGGGGAAGTCTGCCAGGATGTCGTGATACGACTGCGTGCTGTCGACACTACGGACTGTAGGTACGTCCGTGTAGCGTCCAGGAGCGTTGATGTGCAGACTTGTTCTCCCGTCGATGAGTCTTCTGTTCTTCATGTCGACGATGAGTTCGTGGTGTTGCAGGAAGTCGGCACCGAGGATTGGTTTTGAAACTGCGGCGACGATAAACTTCCATTTGTACGGTCGGCGAAGTCCGATGTTGAGCTCTAGTGTTTTTTCGCCGTACGTAGGTATTACGGTGTTGTTGGCGGCGTAGAGTTGGAAAGGTAGCGGCTGAAGGTGAATGCCTTTCTTTTTCGGTATGACGGATATATTGGCACCCGTGTCTACCAAAAAAGTGAAATTCGTAGTCTTGTCCGTAACGAATAGGCGGTATTGTTTGTTGTGAACGCCGGATTCCGCCGCTGCCAACGTTCTGTCTAGTTTTCCGATGTGTTGAATGTACACGGTTGCGTACATTTTCTCGCTTCTTTGCCGAATCTGTTGTGGTAGTAACAGAATGGCGATGGTGATGTAGACCGTGGACGCGAAGTTGACCGCTGACGGAATCTTGATGTCGATCTGTATCTTGAGCGTTGATAATGTCCTCTTCTATAACTATTGTTGCCGTTGTATTGTTGTTTCTTCAATTCGGCGACCTCTAGGGAGAGCTTGCGGATTTCTTCGATGAGGAGACACTCGACGTTCGATGATGTTGATGAAGGGCTATGTACACGATGAGATGATGATGATGACGTAGCCGGGTTGCTGGTGAGTGCCGAGGTTTCGGGCAGGGATTCGCCTCTGGATTCCATGATGATGCAGGGATTCGAGGTGCAGCGTCGTTGTGCAGCGTTTTGTCCGAGCAGCGTTTCGTTGGGCAGCGTTTCGTGGTGCAGCGTTGTCGAGCAGAATTTCCTCGGGCAGAGTTTCCTCTTGGCGGAGTTTCTTCCAGCAGAGTTTCTTCTTGCAGAGGTTGCTTGTTGTTCTTCGGGGTCACCAGTTTACTCGGCCTTCGAATATCGAACGACGACGAAAGAAACGACGAAAGAATCGACGAACGAACGTGTAGGTACTGCTACAGTCTTATTTATCGAGGAAGACTTGAGCTATATAACATCACGTTGGCACCAATAGGAGCAAAGCAAAAAATTATAAATTTCACGGAAACCGTAAATTTTCCTGAAAAACAAAATAGCCTATGTCCCTCCACGTAGCCTACTCTATATCTGTGCCAAAATAACATAAAAATTGCTTCAGCAGTTTGTGAGATAAGCTCCTTCAAATAATTTTCCCCGTTTTTCCCCATTTTCCTCTGTTTCTTTGGTCCTATTGGTGGCAACGTGATGTTATATAGCTCAAGTCTTCCTCGATAAATAAGAATATCCAACAAAAAACGAATTCTTAAATTCAAAGCTGTAGTTCCACAAATTCTTTAGCTTTATATTTTAAGCATAGATATGATTTTCCCAAACATTAAGCCCGCCATTTATAAGGAATGGTAAGTCGTATGAAAAAAGTGTCTGAATATTTTTTGTAGAGAATTCTATGATCTACACTCTTGTCATACTTATTTTTGTGATAAAACGTATGGTTTGGAAAAAAACAGGAAGAACCTCATTTTTATACCTTTGACCTTGAATAAAAATTTTTGCACAAGGAGGATCGCCGGGGACTTTTGAGGTTTTATTTGTAATGGTGTATTTAACGTCTCTACCAATTTTCAGCTCTATGCGAGTTATTCCGAGGTCGAATGTTTAATTTTCCTGGAGTATAATAAGTCCGAATGACACTATAGCACCCGGTTTCTGAAAGGTCTGTCAAATCACTGATCAACTAACACTGCTGTTAATTTAGCATGGATGTCAAATCAATTTGAGTTTCTGATACATTGATCAGCCAAAAATTAACTAATCTATGATCATTTTTAATTTGACTAGCGATTTGTTATTTTTCGTTCATTACTTCACTATTAACTATCAAAAATACCAATGAAATGTCAAAAGAAGGAATTGCAGACTGTCATTGCTATCAAAAATGTTCTGGAAATTTCAAATCTGATGTTTTCAGAATCATTGATCAAACGAAAATTAACTAATCTGTGATCATTTTGATTTGACATGCGTTTTGTTTATCTTCGTTCATTTGTCAGAATTTTGATTTTCAATTTTTCAGACGTTATCGATTCCTAAATAATTCTTCTTCATTATAGAAATGAATATGATTATAATATACATTTTTTTGAAAATAAAACGAGTATTGCAAATAAAACAGTTTATTTGCATTATCGACGTATTTATTACGAAGTTTTATTAAAACTTCATAATAAATGTGTCTACAAACCTTTTAGTAACGTAGGTTCAAAGAGAAAATGTAGATTTACATAAAAAATCAATTGAATTCATAAGTTAATTCACCCACAACTACCGATTAGTTGACACAGCTTTTGACAAACGTTTAATCTATGAACACGGCTTGACAAGCGTTTCGGAAACCCAAAATGGCGGTTGACATATGATTCTCGAGTCAAATTGAACAGCCGTGTCAACTGACGCGCTGATCAAATTAAACTAACTAATCATGCTTCTAGCAACCCAAATGGTACTTGACAAGAGATTTAACAGGCGATTAGTTAATTTTAGTGTTGATCAGCCTTTCAGAAACCGGGTGTTAGTCTGTCAACAGCTGCCTAAGAATCAATTTCTTCGATGGTACATACATTGATTAATAACGACTGTTGTCTCTTTTGAGTTCTTGTTAAGAAAAATGTCTGGAATCTGGATTCTCCTAAACTGTCGCGTAAATACGTGAAAAAAGAGATAAGTAATTGTAGTGGTCAATGGACAACCTGCTCCACGAGTGTGCTTACTACTTAACAATAGTAATTAAAGCAGTCAGTAATTTAAACTATTCGGCTAAATTAAACTCCCGTATTTGGGCCTTCATGTCCGTTTAAAGTGAAGAACATTCTTAAAAGACCTTATTAAATATGTGTCATATTGTAACCTTTTACTTTATTTATCTTTTGAACGAATGTATTTACGAATTTTCACAAAAAACTTCCAAGTATCGAAACAAAAATGTACCTGAATATTATATGATATAAGCCAGGTTTACAACAAATACTTAAGTATATATTTTTAATTATACCTATACTTAGATAGTAATGTAGAATTTAGATTTAAGAAAGCGAAATCTTTTCGAAAGCGTCTAGAAATATCGCATATACAAAAAGTAATCATTTATTTTGCAGCATAGTTTAACATAATAATAATAATACAAACTTTATAGACATAATATACTTAAGTACTTATATTAACATTGAACCGTGAAATAAACGGTACTGCCTACAGCGTTATAAATTAATACTTAACTCTTGTTCAAGTAACTCCCGACATAGCTGCGGGCTGATTTATCTGCAAGTGTCTGAACTCCTAAACTCGCAAACTTGGCGGCCGCGAACTGAACAACTCATAATTAATTTCACAAACAACTAGATAACACGATTTATTTCATTCGCCATTTTCAACCGTTCCCAAACTCAAAAATTTTTGCTAAAACTTTAGTATCTAATAATAATTTACAAAGCACTACTAATACCTTAATCTATTCGTTAGGGTTTGTTTTATAGCTTATCTAAGGGTTCAGCTTGCTCGTTCCAATAATATTATAATATTATTGGAACGAGCAACCAGGGGGGGGGGGGGGCAAAATAAAATTGACGTTTATTTTGCCCCCCCCTGGAAGGCAAAATAAACGTCAATTTTCCTGGACAGAGGGAATTCAAAACGTGTTATCTACTCTGCGTAAAATGAAGAGTTGGAAACAAAATAATATCTTTTAAGGCAGGTACCCTCGAAATTCCAAAATCATTTTCTCATACGAAAATATTTAACATGTTTGAGTTGTTTTTCAGTTTGAAATAGTAATTATCTAGGTTCCTGCACAAAAATTTACTTCAAAATATTTAAACATTATTATTTTTTTTGTTTTTAATTTTTTTTTAGTAAATTTAGTACTTAATATTTAAACACTAAAAAATAGAGTAAAACATTATTGTTTTACTAATGTTTTACTCTATATGTATTATTTATATATAAATAAATAGTAAATTTACTACAAAATATTTAAATACTAAAAAATATTTTTTAGTTTGAATATTTTGTAGTAAATTAACTATTTATTTATATATTTTTTAGTGTTTTACTCTATTTGTTAGTGTTTAAATATTTAGTAGTAAATTTACTAAAAAAAATTTTAAAGCAAAAAAAAAAAAAAAATTGTGTTTAAATATTTTGAAGTAAATTTTTGTGCAGGAACCTAGGTAATTACTATTTTAAACTGAAAAACAACTCAAACATGTTAAATATTTTCGTATGAGAAAAAGATTTTGGAATTACGTATGTATGAGAAATTCCAAGTGTACCCGGCCTCTTAAGCTTCCAGTTTGAAGAAATTATGTGGAATTCTCTTACACGAAAATTAATGTAGACTCAAAAAAGAACAAATTCAAAAATAACCGAACATAATATTGAAAAATGGCATGGTAATTCTGTAAAAAAAATCTTGAATATCACCATAAAAATACACTTCAAATTCGAACATCTCGTAACTATTTTCAATGTCAATGATGTTTTTTTACGAAAAGGATTGGCTGAGATCCTGGGTACGCCCATGCGTACACGGTCACATTAACTAGACGCACGGTTTGATGACGTCATTGTGGAGCTCGCATGTTATTGCATTCTGCGATGCGTCAATTAGTTAATGTGACCGTATTGATCCTGTTTTTAAATCCTGTTTTTAAACGTTCAGTTTACAAAAGTTCTACCTTTATATTTTAGGCACCTTTTGGCTATAAAGAAAGAGAATCGTTGGATTTCGTAGTCTTATTTCTATTGAAAAGTCAAGACTAGATAAAACTATTAGCAACATAATTTCACCATCTAAGATGGAATAAGAAAAGGAATAGATTTTTTTTTTATTAAATAAGGGGGCAAACGAGCATACGGGTCACCTGATGGTAAGCAAATACCGTCGCCCATGGACACTCGCAACATCAGAAGAGCTGCAGGTGCGTTGCCGGCCTTTTAAGAGGGAATACGCCCTTTCTTGAGGGTTTGCAGGTCGTATAGGTCCAAAGTAAGTATGAAGCTCTACACAAATTCATATTTTAAGTTATCTACAATACTTAGCTATTTCTATAAAAAGGAAAACCTACCAAAAGGGTTTCCCCAACAAGATACGCGAAACTCATCACACCGTAAATTACAGTAATCATAATAATTCAACTATTCTTTGGGAATAAATTAAGTTCAAGTGTCAGGTCTCGGTATCTGCGGGGGCGGTGAGGGGGCGGTGCGGGGCGGTGGGGGCGGTGAGGGGGGAATGGGGACCGTAACGGGGGCGTTCATGCGGAAGGGCGCGATAACGGCCCGGCCTACCACGCAGCGATAGCCTTATCGCTCAAAAATGTATGGCTAATAATGGAGCGTTTTAGCCGTTGATAAAACTAAATAACTTTAGATTTATTAGTACAATTTATAGATTTCCCCTTTCGGTAAAAACCATAGAGACGACGAAGCTTTAAAGTTAAGAATAATGAGACTATGTTATTTAATAGTAGATGATTCCCGGAATCCCGTTGCGCTGAAGTTAGTTTATTTATAGGATAAAAAGTATCCCGAGACTCAAGGTACCATACTAAATTTCAGCAAATTCGGTTTAGCGGTTTCGGCGTGAAGAGGCAACGGACCGACAGCCACTCTCGCATTTATACTATTAATAATATGGATTCAAGTTTTTCTTAACTAAATACTCATTACTTACACTACATTCAAAGATAATACCTATATTACATACACAACAGGGGCGTGCACAAGATTTTGACACTGGTAATGCAGCGATATCGGTTCAGTAGTTTTGGTGTGAAAGCAAAACAGACAGACAAACGGACAAAAAGAGATATTTTCGCATAAATTAATATATACTTACTTAATTAATTATTATTAATTAATATATACTACTATATTAATATAATAATAATAGTGTGGATATACATTGAAAACTATTTTCTAAACTAATTATTATAATTATTACGTACTGTTATGAAGAAATAAAAAACACCATCTGTTGTCACGCGTTGGAACTACAATGAGAGTTTATTTCATCGATGTATACCAATTACCATACAACATAATATTGTGCGCTAAGCTAAAATAAATAAAAAAACGCCATCTATTGTTACGTATTAGAAATACAATGTGAATTTATTTTCATCGATATTTCCATGGAAATTAGATAATATATCTTTGCCTCATCAAAATGTAGCCTATGGCTCTCTCAGGCTCTAGACTAACTGTGTTCAAAATTTTATTACAATCGGTTCATTAGTTTTGGCGTGAAACAAAACAAAACAAAAACTTTTTCTTTTACAACTTTTTCATTTTTGTATCTAGTATATTTTAAGTACTCACCTAATCAGCTTAACTTTTGTCTTTTCACATAATCAAGGTTCCGGTTACTTGAGATCCGATCCATAATACGATGTAAATAAATGCAAAATTTCGGCCACCACAAATTATCTTATCCAAATGAGTGATACTTTATGAATGTACGCAATTATTAATGTTAAACTGTTAAATATTATACAAACTTTCGAATATTAAAATCTAAAATATTCTTAGAAAATATAAAACCAAAAATAATAATATAATATAGTAACAGTTCTCGATCACATGAAAAAAGCAAATGGCCTCCCAAAACACTAAAAATTTCAGCTATGTAAAATGTAAACAAATATTATAAACCTCACAAAACAAAAATTCATAATGTACATATTGTACGTAATTAGTTACATTAATTGCGTCTATTCATTTTACTCGGATTATATCTGATTGCTCACGACTATAATTCACGAGTAGTTCCGATCGCCGTCAGCAAGGCGCGCGCCCGCGCCGGCCGCGGCGCCAGTGATGCCAACTGTTCAAAAATTTCCCCCTTAAATTAACTTGAAAACACATTGAATTTCAACCAGAACTCCCCAACTATTATTTAAATATATTATTTATTACTTGGGGTACTTTCCACTGAGAGATCAAAACGCTGAAAATACTACTTCAGCCGACCGCAATTATTGTGTTTGCGGCAAAAACGTCACTCATGATGTCATTATTTATATAAAAACAGTAATAAAAACCAAATAAATATACATTTTTGCTTAAAAAATTTCACGCCCATGAATATAATATGATATTTTTACTCCCTAAAATACGCACTATATATTTAATTTTTCCCTATTAAAAGTGGGATATCCCCATAGTTGGCAGCACTGCTGGTGTCTGCCGCAGAGCTTGCAGTACACAATCGCATTCGATATTCATGGTTGTGTGCGTTTTCGGCTGTGCACGGACACACTCACACATACGCGCAAGGCAGGCACTTCAACACTGAGCCTATCTTGACCTCTCGTGAACCCGTTCGCGCGTGTACCTGATTACATGTTGCTATTTTATAAATTGAGGCGTTTTAAATGTGTATATTAATTATTTTTTTACTATATTTTTTACTATTATGTATTATTAAAAAATTAACGTCATGAGTCATTTAAAAAGTACGAAAGTTAAATTAAAATATCTGTTATCTGTGAATGGCAAGCACTGCCTTTTTGCCTATAAAGACCGCACGCGCATGATACACAAAGCACAACGTTACAAAATCTGAGTATTTAAGACAAATACTACCTGACCCGACGCGAAAAGACAACTGTTGTTTTGCCATGTAAATTCTTTCTAGTATCAATATAAAAAGTAGATAAAAACCTATTCTCAGGCCTAACGAATGTACATACAAAATTTCATTAAGATCGGTTAAGCTAATTTGGAAGAGTTCGCGTACAAATACTGTGACACGAGATTTTTGTAACTAGTTTCGTAGGCCTACGTCGTAGACGCGTAGCGCGTAGATCGCCTACGCAAGACGCCCGTTTAAATCTTTATAACGTAAGTACTTAAGTAGTTATGTTTATATGTGGTACGGTCTTACCACAAAAGATTTAAACATCTATTGAACAGTTGTTTTGATACTTCTTGTTCAACAGGTGTTAAAGTTTTTTGTAGTAAGACTGTATAGATATGAGCCAATCCTATATATCCTTCCCACTTTCAAATATCCCGTGAACCGGGCGTATCATCACGTCTGGCAACACCGCGACACAGAAGAGTGGCAACACTGGCGGAAGAGTCGAGATCACTGGCCGTTGAAACTTCCTGCGTGCGCGCGTGTGACCAATAATTTCATCAAAAATATCTAAAAACTCAAAACTAAAAATCCCGCTAGAGGTTTGCTAACTGAATTGTGCCCAGTGTACTGTGACAAATTAGTGGTGCTATTGTTCAACGCCACAAAAGGTGTCTTCCAAGAGCTTTCGTTAGCCGGGCCGGCGACATATTATAGTGACCCCCGAGTTGAAGAAGTATCCTGAGTCCAAGTGTATGGATGGCTATAATGCTACAAATTAAAATGTCATACAATACCGGCCCAATAAAAGAAACGCCATTGCACATGAATTTATTTAGTTCATTTTTTTTACTCTTAATTACTTACTAGCGTACTTCGATGCACTACTTTAAATACACCTTATTTAAACATTATTAATATATTGTGCAAAACTAAATAAATATACGAAATAATAAAAACATCGAAAGCTTGTAATTTATTTTATTGATCCCAACTTATGAAACCTCTGTAGGCGAACTAAGCTAGACCCTAGGACGTCGGAACAAAGGGCTTTGCTTCGTCTAGACTAGATACTAACCTTTCTCAGAACTTTAAGCTTAAATAATAATAAATCCTCTTTTTGTATTATATATAAAGTTTATTTTCTCAAAAATATCAACGTCGTTGCTTATTTTAAATTTTAAAATCTATGAGTGACGGAGGCGATTATTCGTTTACTAGTGGTTCGCCCTGGCTCCGCCCATGGTACATACATTACATAGCCTATATCACTCAGGGACATCTTAGCTATATTACATTTTTGCAAGAATACTTGAAATCGGTCCAGTAGTTCTTGAGATTCTCGTGTTTGATAAACAAACAAATTCTTCAGCTTATAATATTAGTATAGATCATAATATTATTTTAATCTATAATATTATTTTACTGTCTACTATTGACATAAGTAAGACGTATTTTCGCTCGTAGAAGTATTTTCGCCAATCCATTCCGCCACAGACCACGTCATATTTTGTTATGGCAAATATTCTCATATAATCTTTCCGGATTTCTGAGGAAAACTCCAATATATTATGCACGAACGTTTTCTTAAGTTTTAACCATATCATCTTAGAATTTAAATAACAATTGAATTAAATATCAAATTTAGAATACAAAGAGAATATAATAGCATAAAATAAGTATACTTGGCGTAAACATAATTCGTAACCTCTTTGTAATCGCGTATATGGCCGTATATATATAGTTTGTAAGTTGTAACATCATATTCCCCTGGCATTGGCGCGGTGGAAAAACGTCATACCGTCTGTCAGCCTTACATTAATGTTTCATGAGGCACGTAGATCCGTATCAGATAATAGATGTGTCTCTATTTCGTCCGTGAGGGGCGCTAAATACTTCTGGCACGTTTGTGATGGTGTTATAATGAACTGTATTTATGATGCGCCTTTTGGGTGGTAAATTGATTACAGTTCTTGTGTAACTTAAATATGATATACCGTATTTTGAGAGCAACGGTTGTTCAGTACTCGATATGTATTATATGTTGAGTTAGATTAAGTAATAATTTTTAAGGATTTACTCATTATTTAATGCAACATTAACACGATATTTTATAAGAATTTAGTAGTTTGACAGGAAATAGACTGGATCCAACAAGAAACAAAGCTGGTTCAAAGTTGCATTTTTATAGTGAAATTTAGGGCGCGATGCACACCATTGATACGTTGAAGTGTAATCCAAGCTCCTGATCTTTTAATTGAAGTTGTATTGTATCACATATGAGAAAGAAAGGATCATGGGCATTTTGGTATATTGCAAAACAAAGATAAAAGATATACCATTAGATAGCTCTTAGTGAGTAGGTAAAAAAGTTATATGGCGCCTAGCCCCAAGCCTAGCAACAGTACTTTTTGAAATAATGTACAGTCAATGTACAAGGCCGGCGTTACCGACGTAGTTTTTGTCGTCTATGTGGTAAGACTTATTTGCGCTTAGAAAGGTTACGGATGTCTTGTCTTAGACAGTACACCTTAGATTAACGCTCACAGTAGTATAGTTTAACCCCTCCTTCATACTGCTCACCCTTGGACGGCGGAGCAGGTAACGATAACAGAACAGAAAATAAATAGAAGATAAGTCGTAGAAGACATTTAAGACTGTTTAAGTGTATAAATTGTATTAAGAACATAAATCCCTCAACTTAAAATCAGGGACAGGAGCATTATTAAAAAAAAGCGGATAGACGGACAGACGGACAGACCGACTATAATATCCTTGTTGACTACGGAACCCTAAAAATAATCATGCTATAATGTAACGTGATGTTATCAGCATGAAATGGATGAGCGCTGATGTCACTTTTAACATGGCTTTACTCAAAAAGTACAACGAATCTTGACAAGCGCTCCATTGGTCATTAATGTACTATTAGAGAAGTTGATTCCTATGCAGATGGGGGTCGCATTACGTCAAACTCAGCCGACAGATCACAATTGACATTGAATTGACATGATCGACCAAATGACGTTGGTCTCTCAACTGCATAGGAATCAATTTCCTCGATGGTACATGGGTATACCTTCCTAAAAATATACAATCCATTCCTGTTGAGCACTATACCATTCCATACATTTTTGCCCCTCATCATTTAATATCTAATTAATTGTTCCAAAAGCTCTCTTCACTAATGTATCTCTGCATTGCGTCGTGTAACTTACTACTTAACCAGTGAATATATCGGATTCCCACCAACCAAGATATAAACGTATAAAAATATGTTGCAAATAAAAATGATATTTCGCGATCGCTAGTCGTGTCACGTGTCGGCCATTTTGTGCGATGGCGGCGAGTGCACCGATACGCCCGCGACCCGCATACGTAATGTGAATATTCAAGGTTTTCAGGAAACGTTTAGAGGTGTTCTGAATTGATATTGCGTATTATGATAAAGTATGAAAAGGTGTAATATAAAAATGGGCTTCGGTATCCATTATGGATGATTTATGATAAAGAATTTACCAAAGTACTACTCTCTAAAGTGCGGTCGAATTTAGGTTTAAAATAACGGATGAAAAAAATTAACGATACAATTCATCCCTAGCTAAATTGCTCTACTTTATCGGTTGTTTATTTTACATATTTTTTATATTTACAAAGATGATGCGTGTTTCTTGTATTGTAATTACTAATTTCTATTTAACCCTTAATTCACTTCCTGATTTCCAGGGACTCGCATCAAAATTTGAAACGGCCGTAATTCAAAAGTTTTAGCAGCTAGTTTCCTCCATGTCTCAGTACCTTCATATGACGCGGGCGACATGGTGCCGAGATGATGAGTGCGTACATTCCATATTTGGTGAGTTATTACACCGAGTGAGTCCCAGGGACTCATACTAGTGAATTACGTTATGATTATTTTTATACATTAAAGTTTTGAAATGTTCATTTTTCACCGTTATTTTAATTTAAATTATGTATGCTTTATTTTTATATTGTACAATTGTAGAATGGCTCTAAAAACATGACTTAATCAGTCTAGGAGAACACGGAGCAGATTCCATTCTGGAAGCCTGTCTTCAGGAAGATTTGGACCAAAAAATGACATTCCTGAAGATATGAGCCACCCTGAAACAAGTTAGCTAGGCGGGAAAGTATTACTATTTATGCCACTACAAAAAGAGAACAAAAACTGCTCATCTGTGCACAAAATGTCTGAAACCGTTATGTTTTACTTGCTCAAAAAAGATATGCCGACGTAGCTTTTAGATAGTGATAGAAACCCACTGCACGTTTTTTTCTTTGTATAGAAGCATACATTAATGTTTATTTTATTTTGTGTACCTTTATTGATTTAAAAACGTTAAGTTCTTTTTAATTTTTAGAATATTTGTTAGTTTAGAGAAACCTTAAAAATATCATGGTTTTAAAAGACTGATAAGTGCATTTTCTCTAATTTTCAAGAGGATCTCAGAAGTTTCATGGGTTTTGTTATTTATTATTATAATTTACTAAGTACTTAAGAAGATTGTTAATCAAAGTGTTGTTGAAGTTTGTTTTATTTCATAAAAACATACATTTAACATATGTGAGTCCCAGGGACTCATAGAAGTTAATTACGTTAGTAAATTTCACCTAGTGAATTGAGGGTTAATTAGGTTTATATTGTACTCCACTTTTATTAACAATATTTTGTGAATATAATAAACACTCAAAATCGACACTCAACAAAACATGCCCTAAGACATGCTTAAAACTAAGGCATCGATAATAATTAGAACGAACAAGTTTTGAAAACGCTCTGCTGTAAATGGTGTAAATATCTCAACCAAAATTCTCAAACTTGAATAGAAGCGTTCAGGAAAACCTAGGTGACGTTATAAAAATATTTTCCCGTCAAAGTGAGCTTATAAAGACTCGTATCTGAGTGCTGTTGAGCGCCCTTCGCTGCAACTAAATTACCATTTAGTTTTACTAACATTGTCATCTCGGAGTAAAATATTTATGAGCACGACGACCCGACCTTCAATTTTGTAAAATGTCTGGCATTTCTAGAAAATTCTAAAGTGGTTATAAAATTCTGGCGTAACTTAAATCAGCTATTAAGTATTAAATGATAAATTTTTACTTTGTGTTTTTGTCACGCAAAAATTATTTTGTATTGTTATTTTATGGTGCTTTGACATTAAATAAGTATAAGTAATTATATTATAATGTTATCACACAAATATACAACACGTCAAACTTGTAACGGGCTTTTATCAGAAATTACGAGCAGTTTTTTGTTTCCACAATGTATAATATAACGTAAAGTTCATCATTTTTAAATTGGAAATATTAATTGACCAGCAATATCATGATTATATATTTTGATATATTTTATATATTATTTTATTTCAGAAAACAGAAAAGAGTTCTCTTGTAGGTAGGTAAACTACGAGTACTAAGATTTGTTTCTGCAATTCAATTAAGATTCATATTAAGGGCGTTCCGTCCGGAGATTCCGTAATGACCGTATTTAAAACCTTATAAACTCATAATCTGAAAGCTACAAAGTTATAATAAAAATACAGCAATAATCTTCAGTATATCAACATTCCTTTTGTCGTTTTAAATTTTCCATTTTTGTTTCTTATACTCATGATATCAGCTTCCAAAGTAATACCAATTTGTTAAAATTCAAGCATACATTCAGCATCTCCTTAGGATTTAGGTACAAATTACTTTTATTTGAAACTCACGCCAATAGATCGACAATATCATAAACTACATATTCGCCGTTTTAAATTTTTTTAGGACAATTTTGTAAAAAAAATAGGGTTTTGGCGCGATCTCGGCAACGCGGCAAATGTATGGCCAAGGTCGTTTGCTCGGGGGACGGCCTTAATGATAGCATCGTAATTCGTATGTATAGTAGTCTGTTTCAAGCGATAAAATGTTAACACATACAAAGTCTTGGTCAAAAATTTAATGATGATGAAGTAGGTAAGTTACAAAGTTTGTTCCAATTATAAAGAAAAAAATTCATGTTGTAAAATTGTGACCCGGTTCATTTTATTGTTCGATTTTCAAATATTTATTTACATGTCAAAATGTATAAGTG
Source organism: Polyommatus icarus (assembly GCA_937595015.1). NCBI lineage: Eukaryota > Metazoa > Arthropoda > Insecta > Lepidoptera > Lycaenidae > Polyommatus > Polyommatus icarus. Next base: position 21,164,268 of record OW569323.1, on the reverse strand, counting down.
CGTGGTAGACAGGTGTAGGTACGTACGTACGTTGAAATTTTAAAAAAAGTCTTTAAGCCCGTCACAGACTTAGCTATAATATATATTAATATATTTATAGCAAGGCATATTAATATATACTAAATCCACATGTCACAGAAATATATATTATAGCTGAGTGTGTGGTCACGCGAAAATTAGTATAGAAAATATATAATAATATGTCTAGATATAAACATATTTAGTTAGTATTATATGTAAAATTATTACCCGGTTCATTTTATTGTTCGATTTTCAAATTTACATGCATATCAAAATGTATAAGTGCGTGGTAGACAGGTGTACAGTGTACGTACGCGGCGGCGCGGCGGGGCGGCACTAATGTGGCCCCGCCCCCTGCACAAACACCGCCGCCGCCGCCGCAGACAGTCCTAACCCATTCCTCATGATTTACAGCCAAATTGTGCGCGTGGTGAGGTTTTTTAATACATAGTGCTTAAAACTTCAATTTATAAGATACTAGCTGTCCCGGTGAACTTCGTGTCACTTTAAAACCTTCCCTGGACTTTTACTAATATTTTAAGACTAAAATTAGCCCAATCCGTTCAGCCGTTTTCGAGTTTTAGCGTTACTAACACAACTGAAAATCCATTTTTATATATATAGACTACCTGACCCGGCAAACGTTGCTTTGCCATATACATTATTTCTAATATGAATATAAAAAGTACATAAAAACTTATTCTCAGACCTGAAAAATGTACATACAAAAATTCATTAAAATCGGTAGAGCCGTTTTGGAGGAGTTCGCGAACAAACACTGAGACACGACAATTTTATTTGTTAGACTAAATTAGTACACAGGCATATTTTGTATTAATGATTCCTTTCCTCATGATCAGTCAAATTTTGCGCGCGGTGAGCGATTTTCATAGATACCTAATGGCTCTTTAAATTATTATTAGGTACAAGGCCCACAGTGCTCACGATAGGATGGTTTTAAATAATAATAATATAATTAGTTCCACAAAACCTGAAGTTACAAGGCAGTACACGTACTTGCAGCTATACATAGTGGCATATATATGTGGCTATTGATAGGTAGGTATGTCTTATATAAAACCGATTAACTACTTCTTACTAACCCAACTTCCAATTTTGAAAATGCTGTCGCTTCTTCATTATTTATACGAAAAGCGAGAAAGTTAAGATGATTAAAAATATCGTTTTTTAAGTTCAAAATATAAGAGCTTATTATGTATGTGTTTTAAAAAACCTGCATACCTAGTCCCTATATTACATTAAAAGCAACTTGAAATGTTGTCTTCTTACAACTGTAATAGTTCCTCAGCTACTCAACACTGCGTATCACAACCACTTGAGAAAAACATTGATTCAGTAGAATCGATATAAGCATTATAAACTAATACGCCTATGAGAGATTCAGAGAATTTCACAGCTCACATACATGCGAGTTATCATAAAGGGTTGCGGAAAGAATATTTTAGAAGGGTTTAGAAGGGTTTCGAGAAAAGTCTTGAGATATCTTCAGGCGAAATATACATTTACGAATCGGTAAAGTCTGAAGCTTTACAGGGTTTATTAATTTGTGTTTTCTATTCTTTTTTTGCAGTAATCTACACGCCTGAAGTATTTCGCGCCACGCTCATCATGTCTTATTCAAGCGATCAACTACATTAGGTATTAAACACAAAAAATTGTAATAGTAGGGTATATAACCCCAGTAGGGTATAATTATGTATTTATATAATTTAATATTAGCCGTGATTTCTCAGCTGAGTTTAACATAACGCGACCATATTGCGTAGGTCGTTCATATGAATAAACTTCTCTGATAGTATAAATTAATGTGAACAGTGTATTTTTGATCGGCAAAAATAAGTTGATTGAAAACATGAACTGAGAAACATGAAATGGAGCTAAAATAACCACAAAACATTTCATAATAAAAAACTACAGTAGTTTTGTTAGTAGAAATTATTAGTTGTCATAATGATGGGAATCCTAGACTCGTAGAGCGATCTACGAGTCGCGTAGACTACTACGAGGGTTGCTACGTGGCACGTGCTAGAGCTTCTTAATTACTGATTGGAATTTGGAGAAAATAATCTTCTTCATTTATTTTATGTATTTATTTATTATGTATTTATTTTTAATTCACATAAAATATAAACGTACGAGCTCATCCCCTTGTATAACTAAATAAATTTAAATTATCCTAAATTATAAGTTTAATTATTATAATAGTTTCAAAATTATTGTTTAAATGGTTGCTAGAAGATAGAATATTGTACACCATTATTTTGGTACAGTGAAAATTTCAATTGTATAGAATAAGACCCTTCATTGTGTCGGTAAATGAATTATAAACCAAGAATTTGACAACATTTGCAATAGTCAATGTGGTAAAAAATACTTTAATTTACGTTTATACAATTTCTCACGATAAAAACACTATTTCAAATTATCCTGTATTTTCAACTGTTTCTGTTACAAAATATTCACAACCAACACTGTCATAAAACAATTCATCATAATGAATTCTCTCACGGTACAGACAAAAACACAACTCATCATTATAAACGTCTGCTACATACACCTATATACAACCATAACCGACCGGATAACCGTCCGTACACAAATTAACAGCTATAATTACAGCGCAAACCCTTTAGCGAGCGTTTTCATGTTTTATAATCCTGTTTCATGCGTTATTGGCCGCAGCCCTCCGCGGCCCTCTGTGGCCCTCAGCCCCCAGCCCTTCGCCGCGCGCCGCGTCTCATTAACACGGATATGTGTATTTACATATTACTATAATGAATAATCTACATGTTACAGTCTTGTTGGAGTTTCCCCAGTTGTAAGTAGGATGGCTGCTTGCAAGGCTGCTTCTACATCATTTTATGACTTACAATTATGTATGTATGTTGAGTGTTGACATTGTATAATTTTAAGTTACAGCATTGTAAACTTTATTTTAAAAGATTAATTTTTCTCCCTTTTTTTGGTAAATAAAGTGGGCTCCGTGCGAGTTTCTTACGCCGGTTCTTCTCGCCGGGTTAGTTCCCGAACCGGTGGTAGGCATCATTTAGACTTTCAGAAAATATTTGAAAAAAATTATTCTGAATAAAAAAAAAATTGACGTTGATTTTTTAATAAGTTACATAGCTATAGATCTAACAGAATCTGATGGCAATTTATGACAGCAAATTTTCAAAAAATATCCTAAATCATTAAATATTTTTTTATATTTGCATGTTTAATACACAGATTAGCTGCTAAAAGAAAAGGATCAAAATGTTTTATTTCAATTACCCCGGTATTGCTAGAGACTAGAGTCAATTTATTTTCTCACTTTTTGCCTTCAGATTCTGGTACACCTATAATTTACCAATCAAACACTGCGCCCGTCTATGTAGATTTTTTCAAGCAATGCAACAGTGAAATGCTTTCAAAATAATGCGGGCGAAATACTTATAATATGGCAAAGAAACGTTTGCCGGGACATCTAGTCTAATATATATAAATCTCCTATCACGATGTTTGTCCGCGATGGATTCCTAAACTACTTAACCGATTTTAATGTTGCTTTTTTTTAAATATGTGTTTTTTTCCAACTTGAGAGATAGGATAGCTTAGATCTTTAATTATAGTCGCAATTTTATTTTATTGCAAATTATTTTACAACCTGAGACTGACGGCGACCATTGTTTGTGCGACGGGATAGCGATCGACGTTGCCATGGTAACATACATAATATTTAGTCACTTCAATAAAATAATATGGCAAATTAATATATTATGGCAAAGCAACGTTTGCCGGGACAGCTAGTAGTTTATAGTATCGAATCAATTTTTAGGAAATACGATATCCTACTAATATTATGAAGGCGAAAGTTTGGATGAATGTTTGTTACTTTTTCACGCCAATAAAGTACTGAATGGATTTTAATGAAAATTTATAATAATATATAGCTTATACATCAGAATAGCTCAAAGGCTCCAATTTTAACCAACTTTCAAGATAGAGGAGGTGTTATATATGTTTTTTGTGTTCAACGATTACTCCGCCGTTTGTGAACGGATTTTCCAAATTTTTCTTTTGGTGTATACGGTATCATTCCAACTTGGTACCGTGCTCACAAAAGTGGTGACCTGATGAAAGGATCCATGAGTAAACGAGGGAACTCCTAAAAATTTATACATATTATATGGAAACATGTGGTGACTTCGGTTTCGTGAAAAGTATTCTGAGTATATGCTACCAACAAGAATTTTGTACCGAGGTATACCATGGTTCGGAAGGTGCTGAAAGAACTCCCGACTTTTTATAAATACAAGTTTGGGAGTTTCGGCGTTGTTTTAAGAACCGTAAGCATATAATATATGCTACATGGATTTAATTTTTGTTAGTCTTTAGTACTCTGTGGTCTTATTTAAGCCCGAGAATGGCTGAACTGAATAGTTCCTGGAAGTCCAGGGAAGTTCATAAATTAGGAGGGAAGTAATACGAAGTTCAACGGGTCATGTAGTAAATATATAAAGGTATAGTTTTTACTTCCAAAAATATACAGCTCCCGCGCGAAAAACAATTTGCAGCGCAACGAAGTGGCTCGGAATATATTTTATCTAAATTCAATTAATAATAAATAAACTATTCATTTGTGTCAAGTCTAGATGGTAATCTATTGCCTTAGTATGATACAAAATTCTTATTTCCGTGTTATTTGAAAATTAAATTATATTATTTTACACGAGTTATTGCCCGCAGCTTGCTCGCGATTTCAAGTATTATTAACTATTATATACAAACTTTCATCCCCTATTTTAACCCCTTGGGGGTAGAATTGATCAAAATCTTTTCTTAGCGGATGCCTACGTCATAACATCTACGTGCACGCCAAATTTCAGCTCGATCCGTCCAGCGGTTTGGGCTGTACGTTGATAGATCACCATGTCAGTCAGTCACCTTTGAGTTCTATATATTTAGATAACACAACTCTTAACTGGTTTTTGAAGCTTTCATCAATTTTAATACGTCTATCTAGTAAAAACGTTTTTCTAGCCATGTATGTTAACAATTTTACTGATATTTTCATCATTATTTAGCGTATAATTGGGTAAGGTAAGGAACACTTGTGGAGTAAGCCGCTTACGTGTGACCATTAGCGGCTGAGCCTAAGTGGATTTGGTTAAATCGGCGGTGACATCGAATATTGACTTTCACGTGTGGGAGAAATTACTTTTTTGGAGTTTCTTTACTACTTTTCCTATGGAAATAGGTGTAGCTGTATAGCCAGAAGTCTTTTAAGTTGGATCCAAAGTTAAGCCGGAATATTTTCGTTCTCTATCTATGAATATACTTGTATACGTTATAAATCACTTTTTTTTTGTATTTCAGTGACATATTTGTTTACATATTAAAAGGCTTCGTAGGCACATGGCCATCGTCAGCGTTTTAAAAATATAGCGTATAGGGTTGAATAAAATACATTCTGTAAAGTATTGCAAACTACTAAATATATTTCACATAATATAGCCTGCGGGATTATGGACGAAGCGTTGCGTTGTAACTAAACGATTGTATTGATTAATATGTTTGGCAGCTGCGGTCTGGCAGTCGGTAGCTAAGCCGCAAACGTTTACTGTCGCAATAATCCTATTAGGCATATCTCACACGAGTGCACTCGTATTTCACCCTTTTGTGAAGGGTTAGGTAATGAAGGCGGATTTAATTGCTGTTTTGCTCGTGTGTCGAGGTTTGCCTTTCATCCCGGTTCTTTGTTCTAAATTGTGTTTACAACGTTGTTTCACGCTAAACAGCTCCGTGAGAACGGTAGTTTTTGTGTAGCATGGTAGGCTTTAGAGGGTTAATTTTTTGTTGAGTTACATGTCTTTAAGCTCGCATTGAAGTACAGATTTAAAATGTGGTAGGATGTAACAGGTTGTTTCGTATTTTTTATTTTCTTTTACGCAATTGTTTTTTTTGTCAACATGTTGTGATAAAAAAAACTTGCAGAAAAATATAAGATTTTAGTTAGGTTTGAAAGGTTTCTACTTTTTTTGCCTAAACAAGTACCTAAACAAAACTGCCATGTAACTACCATGAAAAAAATATCTCAATTGTTTTAATACTTCGTATTCTGTATTAAAGTATTTCGTTAGTTAAATTTGTTTCAATTAATAAAATAATATCAGTTTAAAATTGAAATAACCAATTTATCTATTTAGAATTTAGATGATACGTGAAATTTGAATACGATATTAATCGAGAGAGCTGTAAGACATACGAAAATAGAAGGCCCTATACCGTATAGGCGGCAGATCAAAGGGATGCGGAGCTTTGAGCGCGCCGCTATGTCGGCCCTATGTAGGTATGTACTATGTACTACATACGCCCTGTGTGTTCCGTTTTGTTTTGTGTAAATAATATTCTCGTTATTTCATTTATGTACGACCGTGTACGTTTATAATTTACAATGTTTTTGTAAAGGATTTGAGTAGTGATTGTGGGAGAATGCTTTTAATATTTAAATACCCGTATTGTGCATATTTTATTAATTATTCTATACTAGGCACTATGCTGTCTTACTGAAAAAGCAATATTGAACAAACGGAAATAGTAAAGTTATAATCAAGTTCAAAAAATTATTTAAGCCCACAGGCAGCAGCTATATAATATACTTTATGCTATTATTGGATGCATATTATTATCACTCTTCTCTATTATAAACACCAAGTCTGCAAATTGTTGATTGGATTTCTATTTCCTATCATCAAATTAATGTTTGCCTTACTAACGCTAAAAGGCAGAACAAATAACGGGAAAAGTCGCGAAAATTTTGGGCTACGGATAACATTTTTCACGTTAATGTCTCACCACCAACAATCGAGCGTGACTTATGTCGCATAAATAAATATTCATTTAGCCGTACGTCTCACTAATTTACAGCCGATCCCCGGACCGATATATCTACGAAAATATAAATCTCGAGACATTTTTCTTCGCCTTATCTCGGGAGGCCACGTCTAGCGTCGTCCTGCTCGCTCGTGTGTGCGCCCACGTAAGTCCGTTTCGCTCTCGGTATTTATCATCGACTCGGCCTCCCTTTATTCAGTACGTTTTATTTAGTTTCGGCTCCTTAATGGATTTATTCTCTTCCGTCCCCTGACCTTGCGTTTGTCTTCGACTTTTGAATCTAGTGAAGAATCGATTTGACCTCTATTGTTGTGGCGAGGGATGAACTCTGAGGTTGAGTTAAGATCTCTACTAGAGCACGCCACTTAAGAACGCAAAAACAGCTACTACCAATTTTCATAATGACAAGTCAAAAGTTTGGTCAATCGACTAGGTACTTATCAGTAGAAATAAATAATTCTGGTCAGTGGTCACCGACCAACGGCATTTAAAGAATCGAAAAACATCCATAAAAATTTGTGATAGCTAACGATGGGATAATGCCATGTAGCCCATTTACAGGTGGGCTATTATGACCTCTTATTTCCAGCCAGTTTACGCCCAAAATGTACCGTTTTCGGGCGTAAACTGGCTGGAAATAAGAGGACATAATAACCCACCAGGATACACTACATAATGGTAAGATCTGTTGGTCAAAATCTTAAAGCTAGGCGAAATATTTTATAAATTATAATATTATGTAGGTATATTATACAAGTATAATATGAATATAAGATGAATTTTAAGGGTTATTTTATATTTTGAACCACCATTTCATGCCTCTAAAAAGTGTGCATTTATTTGTAACCTTCTTGGTTACACTCAAGCCGATGTACCGATTTCGATGGACTTTGGTTTGGTTTTGCCGAGAAAAGACATAGGATAGTTTTGGTGGACAAAATATAATGTACAACGGCTTTAATATGGGCTACATCCAGCCTTGTAACATATTATAGCGTTAATAAACGCTACCCACATCAAAATATTGTTTGCATTTTTTTCGATACATTCAAGTTGAAACTTAATTCAGTTTAATAATGTGGAAATCTTACAAATGTTTCTACTTCAACTAAAAAAAGTTAAGATATACTTTTTTATATTTAAAGTCTCTATCTATTCAAAATATATTAGCGGTTTTTTATTACTGAATATTGGATGATACTATACACTATTGGATGGCCAGGTTAAAACTAGATACTTACTGATAACTTTTAAGACGCATAATCTTTTTTTGAACTTCAAACCATATTCCTCATATTATGAGCAAGCACCTTTGTCAGTGCTCAAATTCCACATGTTCCATCTTCAAAGCGAAGGAGTCGCGCAATTATCGGTATCGAAATTAAAAATTCCATAACTCCACCGTGGAGTTCCAGAAAAATGTTCAAAGCCTAATTGGATACAGACTACAGACCACTACAAAGGGGGATGTTTGAGATAAAAATGAAAATTAAATCTTCCGACTGGATGGGCAGAGTAATGTTTTTGACGGTACCGGAGGCGGCGGCCCGGGGGGGTAGAGGGGGATGGAGGGGGGCGCCGCAAATCGACTATCAAAATGCCGACAAAAAGTTGTGTTTCCACGCAGACGGCGCGACCGCGGGTTTGTGCTTTTTTGGGAGGTTTTTTGTTTTCTGTTCGGACAGTTTCGTTCTAGCGGTTGCGAAATTTTACAATATCATTTTGCTATTGATTATATTTAACTTAAGAAAAAGAGAAATAAACGTTTATACTTTCAGCTACATAGTACCGTTTAATTCACTTTTTAAATGTAGCCAAAAATAAAACTCCTCTAAATGTGTTTTATTTATTTAGCCGTTAACAATTTGAATTTCAATTGGTAGCTTTATAGCCCATTCTGAACTTAATTTGTTTATAAATTAGGTTATAGTAACTACCAGACTGCCTAAAACGCACCTTTACACCGGGCGTCAGGTACTAGTTGAAAGCCCATGAAGCGGCAACAGACGACGTGTCGTCACGACACTATTGTCTACTGTTTTTGGTTTCTATGAATAGTGTCGCTGGCTTCGTGTCGTTAGCTGCGGAGGATATTTAATAAAAAAATGCACATAGAAACAGGTAGTGTCGCGACGACACGCCGTCTGCAGTTGTCGCGTGTCGCTCGGTTCCAACTTGTACCTTACACTCATAATACATAATATTAACAAACGCTAGGCACACTAGAATTTTGACAGATAATAATTAAAGAGACATAATATCAGGGGTTAAATCTGTGACGCGTGAGCAAACTGTGCAGTTATCTATACAGTTTACAGTTAGAAGTTCACTGTTAAAACATTAGGCATGCAGTGTGCACTCACCTTTCTTCATAGCCGTCATGTCCCCATTACACGGCATAACCTGAGGCCCGGGGCTCAGGCTGTGGATCTGGTAGGGCGGAGTCCTGGTGTCGATCTGCGCGGGCCAGGGTGCTCTGGGCCAGGGCGCGGCCGCCGGGGTGCCCAGTAACCGCAGTCGCTCGTACACCGGCGTGGAGCACTCTGAAGGTTGCTGGTTGCTCGACTTCTCCTTCTGCGCTGCTAGGTTGCGGAGCACGCGGTTGATGGAGGAAACCTGGTGAAAAGGTTAATTTAGTAACTTAGCTTTGACAATTCATATGATATTCTAACCGGCACGATACGAGTTAGAATTAGTTTTAGCCAAAAACAATCGGTTAATACTAGATTTAACCAAGTGTAAATTGTTACACCTAGTTCTAACGGCCTAAAACTAGACGTAACCACACTTTAGAGCTTAGGCTCTAGCCATAACATATACATAGCGTTGTTAACGAAAGCGGTCACCCTACCAAAATCAGTGTGCAATGTTATGCAAAATATTGTACTGCGTCAAAGTTATAAATATCGCAACAAGTACAGTTATGTACAGACTACAGTTGAGCATAAAAGTATGTTTACGTTAAATAAATGAATACTGGTTTAAACTGGTTCATTAAATGTCTGTTAATATCGGGTACGATCTCGCGGTGTCTCGAGGTGACGACATGGGATCAGAGAGGCGTGCGACGCCCTTTGATTTGGGTGGAGGTATTGTCATTAAAAAAGTTTAAGCGTATCATTCTAATTTTTTATGCTTTGTTGATAAAAATGCGTGCGGAATAATACTCCAGGAAAATTAAACATTCGACCTCGGAATAACTCGCATAGAGCTGAAAATTAGTAGAGACGTTAAATACACCATTACAAATAAAACCTCAAAAGTTCCCGGCGATCCTCCTTGTGCAAAAATTTTTATTCAAGGTCAAAGGTATAAAAATGAGGTTTTTCCTGTTTTTTTTTCAAACTATACATTTTATCACAAAAATAAGTATGACAAGAGTGTAGATCAAAGAATTCTCTACAAAAAATATTCAGACACTTTTTTCATACGACTTACCATTCCTTATAAATGGCGGGCTTAAAGTTTGGGAAAATCATATCTATGCTTAAATTATAAAGCTAAATAATTTGTGGAACTACAGCTTTGAATTTAAGAATTCGTTTTTTGTTGGATAGTCTTATTTATCGAGGAAGACTTGAGCTATATAACATCACGTTGCCACCAATAGGAGCAAAGAAACAGAGGAAAATGGGGAAAACGGGGAAACAACATCTAGTACTACATACTAGGGTTGTTTGAAAAAATTGAGATATTCTCGGTCTGACATACTTTTGAGTGACTTGCAAGCGTACTGTTGCTTTTCGCGACTCGAAAAGTTTAGATTTGGTAAGTCACGCAGAAGTATATTTGGCTGAGAACAGCCCTCGTATGTTGTAGTACTAGAAGTTCCGCTACGCCCTGTTAATTATGTATTTCACGGAAACCGTACATTTTCCCGAGAAACAAAATAGCCTATGTCCTTCCTTGTGGTCTACTTTATATCTGTGCCAAATAACATAAAAAAAGCTTCAGTCGTTTGCTATAATATATATAGATAAGCTCTTTCAAATAATTTTTCCCGTTTTTCCCCATTTTCCTCTGTTTCTTTGCTCCTATTGGTGCCAACGTGATGTTATATAGCTCAAGTCTCCCTCGATAAATAAGACTATCCATCAAAAAACTAATTTTTCAATTCCAAGCAGTAGTTCATCAAATTCTTTAGCTTTATAATTTAAGCATAGATATGATTTTCCCAAACTTTGAGCCCGCCATTTATAAGGAATGGTAAGTCGTATGAAAAAAGTGTCTGAATATTTTGTGTACAGAATTCTATGATCTACACTCTTGTCATACTTATTTTTGTGATAAATTAAGTATGACAAGAGTATAGTTTGGAAAAAAAACAAGAAAAACCTCATTATTATACCTTTGACCTTGAATAAAATTTTTTGCACAAGGAGGATCGCCGGGGACTTCTGAGGTTTTATTTGTAATGGTGTATTTAACGTCTCTACCAATTTTCAGCTCTATGCGAGTTATTCCGAGGTTACGATTTTTTTGCGTCTAATTAGACCGGACTATAAAGGGTAATTTAAGAAATGTTATAATAGGTTGTTGTGAGCTTACATATTTTAGTAACTTCCTAGTTCCAAAAAAAAAGGTTATAGTAGTAAAAACATAGAATCTACGTAAAACACTTGAGTTATTAGCCTAGGATCCTGACGAATGCTGACTTCACGTTCATTATCCTACATAGGTACTGTAATGATAATGACATAATCATAATCGAATATTGTGATAGGTGTTAACCGATAGGCCACCCAGCCTCGTAAACCGAAAACGGCTAGCCAACTGTCACTGTCATGTGACGGAGCGGACGTAACTTAGACGTAGCTCGGCAAGGCCGGTATAGGTAACCCGAGCCCGGCCGCGCGGTGGTCCTCGCAGCCCGCTGACTGGCAGCTGACGCGATGCCCGATGGACCGAGAACGCGCCACGTTCGAAAACCGAACACTTTTTTTTTAATCATTTTGTCTTTCACTTTGTTAGTTGACAGTATTTGAATATTTTTTCGTTCGTTATCGATTTTATGAGCTAAAGTGTGAAAGACGAATCGAGGCAAAAATATCATTTAGGATGAAGCCAAATGATCGTATAATTTGTGAGTTGTGAGTCGCAGAATTTCGGTTGGCAGAAATTCTGCTGCATTCAGTGTCATAGAAAATTCCTACTTCATTTACACGAGCGTAATTTTGTGAGTCATGATTTGTATGAAAAAAAAATTACGCGACCGAAATTCTGCGACGCACGACTAACAAACTTACGCTCGTTTGGCCTCGCCCTTCAATGTCAAAATTTGTATGAAATTCTGGGCCCATAGCCGAGTCTTGTCATAATAATGTGATTGTATGGATTATGGAACATCAAACTATGCTCATTCGAATAAATTATTTTCTCGATAATTGTATTACTTTTAAAGGTATATTTGAAAATATGTTAAAAATACGAGACGCATGAACTTTGGCGTTATTTTTTCACTTCATTTTCTTATCATAAGTTTGCACATAAAACGAAGTGCTCCGATAAAGTACAAACTTTAGCAAATATCGTATTTCTTCGATTAGAAATTTATAACAAGGCGTGTTTTCAATTAAACGCGATAAGTCTCGACCGTCCGACTAGAAAAATGATTTATGATAGGGTTGAGATCGAGAAATTCATTTGCAACTTTTCTTTGCAAAATCAGATGGAAAATTTTAATAAGCGCACCAAACAAAAAGTGAGGGACAATTAAGTGCGAACATTTTCTTCGATTGTTTTTCCAATTAGCACGGGCTATTCGTTCATTAGACGTTTTATTCACAGACGAAGTAGTCAGCTATCGAAAAGGAACAACAAACAATAATATTCAAAAGCTTTTATTATCCAAATAATGGTCATTGACGTATTGATTAACAAAGAGGCAGTCATTATAATATTTGCAATCAAACATATTTTAAAGGTTCACCGTAGTGCAAACGTGTGTGGCCATGTGTGAGAGCCGTGCAGGCTGCAGCGGTCGATTCGGAAAAAAGGAGTGGACCTGTAAACGGCCCTTAATTCGATTTACACGCTCAGTGACTTGTTTCCACGATTGTACTTACCTAATACACCAATTAGTAAATAACCCTTTCGTGGTATTTACGTGTGCACTTCGACAATGTTTTGTCAACAAAGACAATTTTCAGACGATTAAACGCTTTGGTATTTTTAAATTTAATAATAGAGTTTGTTAAAACTATTTAAGTATTGGAAAATTTAAAAAACGATATCTTATTATGAATCATAATATTATGATTTAGTATCAATTATTACGAACAGGATTCAGCAACATGCTCTGGACTTCTTGCATCCGTTTACAATATTATTGGTAGTACCTATACCACTAATATACAGTATATTTTAAATACATAGTAAAAAGGCTATGTTTACGGAGCGTTTCTCTCACTATAAATATTATACGAATGGATTTGACCGACTTAAAAAGGTGGTTAGATCAAGTTATATGATCAAATGCACCTATCTTTTACACACTTTTTTACTCGTCTTTTTTTTCAAGAATGGCGTCTGTTGCTCCATTTTATACGCGAGTGGATATCAAGTATCCGGATATCGCACTGGGACAAACCTCTCCACAAAAACTTCGCAGTTAAGGTTTCTACTCCCAAAATTCAAGAACAGGTTACACACGTATTTCCTGTGGGAAGGGTTTTTATTTGTTAAAGACGAAGGTTTGATACCTACACATTGTCTTTTGAAATCTAAATTAAATTATATAAAAAATACTTGAGATTTCGGATTTCTCTACTTTCTTTATCTACATTTTTTAAATTTATTTTATTCCTTTAATGTAGTTAAAACGTTTACAAAACAGTGCCATAATTCTGTGATCCATACTTTTTCTCATAAATAAAATAATCTCCTATCAGAAAATGTAGAGTTGCGAAGTGCTTCCGTATTCTGAAATGTGTTTAGCTTAGAGGAGGTTTTTTCGTCTGCAAGAAATACTATTTTAAAACAAATTAATATTAAGTACAAGTTAATGATAGTGAAAATAGGCATGTCGAAGTAAATTATAACTACCAACTCCATCCATCCATTCCATTCTATCGCTGGATGGCTGGCGTGCCTAGATCTCGTTCAACCCCAAGCGGCAGCCGGCTGCCGCATAATATAACAATTGAAATCTATCGTGTCTGCGATACTTGTGATGGAGGTGCTACAAAAAATTTAAGTTTCGTTTGCGCGTAATAAAATCACAAATTACATGTGAAAAACAATGCGGAACATATTACGAGCGTACATAAATAAAAAATAAATTACATTACGCGCACCTAGCGTCAAACGGGACGGTAAAAAGTATGAAAGGTGCCCCTAAATACCGGGTGAGGTGAAGCGTCAAAATTATCTTATATTTGCTCAGACTCCGTGAACGTGGGGCGAGAATACTTTTCAATAAGCTTAGAGAGCGATTTTTTTGAGAATCTTGTTCTGTAACGCAAATAGAGGGGCGCGAATCGATAATTTTTATATTTGTCTTTCTAATCACGAATTTGGATGTTTATTAGTCATGTTTGGGATCATAAAGCGTTTTAGTTGTAAGAATCAAGCCATGATACTTATACCCCGAAACAAGCTTTAATCACAGTAGGTACTTGCTTTTGTACGGAACAGCGATGTAACTGCGAGCGAGGGGCGACTAAAGAAAAGTAAGAATTATGCCCCAGGCTACGAATAACAAAACTAGGTAAACAATACGACACTATAAAGCAGCATTTGTCAAAAGTATTTATAGATATTCCTAACATCGTATCGAGCAAAACTACCCCAGAAAAATTAGGTCTACACTCTGCACATCATAAACGTATAACGCATAGTACGAGTAGGTACGAAATGTTCATTTGTTCGTTATAAATGAAAAACTTTATAGTCAGACAAAATGGTAATAAAGTTACCACATGAGTAACAGCCCACAGTCATTAAGACTGTTATTGCACAGTGACCATTATAATTGATAATATTTTATCAATTATAATTGATAACATTTTATCAATTATAATGGTCACTATGCAATGGTTCAAAATTAACGAGCGATACGAGAATTAAAACAAAATAATTAAGATGTGTGCAGCGTACACGTTAAAAAGATCGAAATAGATTATTGATAAATTATTCAAGTTTAATCGCATATGCACGTAAGTATTCTGATAACTACATTTACCTGTAAACTAAACGTTTTACTTGATTTACCTGAAAGTCTTAAAACACAGGGCTGCCAAAAAGTCTAGCACTATCTTGTACAATGCCCTTCGATTATTTGCTGAATATAAAAGCTGTGTATTACGTATTGTCGAGTACGGGGGGAGCCGACAATGGGTACCTGCTGCGCATTGTAGTTCAAGTCGGCACTTTGCGACTCAATATTTTGGGTGACTTTTCTCAGATGGTCGCAACCTAAGCGAACAACTGTGCGCCTCTCTCCTTTGTTTATTGTTTGCACACGAATCCATTCTGGAATTAATTTTATTTTTTTTGTTCCTAATAGATTGCACTATGAATAGCGCTGAGTTCACCAGGTGTAGCCCGTTAGCAAATTTTCGAAGAGACATAGTAAACTATCCCATACGCTCTGTAATAGTAAATGTCGCAAAATCTTTTCATCATTATAAGTAGTATTTATTAAAATCCGCAAGGAAGATTTCAGCACCCATTAAAATGTAGAGCGTATATTTTGGTATATTCTTGGTTTATTCGTAGAAGAGTATCTACACATCTATATATATAAAAGAAAGTCGTGTTAGTTACTTCACTTATAACTCAAGAACGGCTGAACCGATTTAGCTGAAAATTGGCAGGGAGGTAGTTTAGAGCCAGGAGAAGGACATAGGATACATTTTGTTTCGGAAAAATGTACGGTTACTGCACAATATACTTTTATGATTTGCGCGTAAACTATTCAATCGATTTTGATGAATTTTGGTATGGAGATATTTTGAGTCTCGGGAAAGGACAAGGGATACTTTTTGTCCCGGAAAATGTACGGTTCCCGCCCAATAAACTTTTATCTCAAGAACGGATGAACCGATTTGGCTGAAAATTGGTGGAGAGGTAGCATGGAACCAGGAATAGGACATAGGATACATTTTGTCCCGGAAAAATGTACGGTTACTGCACAATATACTTTTATTATTTGCGCGTAAACTATTTAATCGATTTTGATGAATTTTGGTATGGATATACTTTGAGTCTCGGGAAAGGACAAGGGATACTTTTTGTCCCGGAAAATGTACGGTTCCCGCCCAATAAACTTTTATCTCAAGAACGGATGAACCGATTTGGCTGAAAATTGGTGGAGAGGTAGCTTAGAACCAGGAAAAGGACATAGGATACATTTTGTCCAGGAAAAATGTACGGTTACTGCACAATATACTTTTATGATTTGCGCGTAAACTATTCAATCAATTTTGATGAATTTTGGTATGGAGATACTTTGAGTCTCGGGAAAGGACAAGGGATACTTTTAATCCCGGAAAAAGTATGGTTCCCGCACAATAAGCTTTTATGATTTTCGCCTAAACTATTCAGTCTATTTTTATGAAATTCGGTATGGAGATACTTTGTGTCTCGGGAAAGGACAAGGTATAATAAGGACAATACTTTTTGTCCCGGAAAATGTACGCTTCCTGCACAATAAACTTTTATAATTTTCGCTTAAACTATTTATTAATCTATTTTGATGAAATTTGGCATGAAGGTACTAATTTTAATCTATTGTTTTCTTAATTATACCAATTCGGATTAAATAATCATCGTTAAGACAGGACAACGTCTGTCGGGTCAGCTAGTTATCTATATTTTTGAAAAATTAAGTACATTTTCAGCTTGTTTAGCTATATATAAAATATGTTTTATGTAAGTAATTTATAGTTTAACTTTTTATTTAGGTACCTCTATTTTCATAATAAACATAATTACGTAATTATAATATATGTGATCTGGTATTTGGAGCCCGAAATAATATGTACTCGTAGAGCACATTTTGATTAAAAATATTTCAGAAAAGTATTTGTACAGTTTGGACAAATGTCCGACACTGTTAAAATATTTCAGCATTGAAATTTTAACAGTAATTATTGATAGGATATGAAATAATAACGAACATATTTAAACGCACTAATAACACAATAAATATTTTTCGTTTTGCGGTACAATGCAAGCGTGGACACGGAAACATTGAATGGGATATTTAAATTCATTATTTAATAAATACAACAATGGACAACAAACGCACTTCTTCTTATAATTTATTGAAATAAAGGCAGACCGCACTCCGCCCTTGCAGCGAGAAGTAAAGGTGAAAAAAAAAACTTCCCGCCCAATCTCGAGATGACAGCGCGAGTCAACACTTAATTCGAGCTATTCCCACGATTCGAAATTTAAATTTAATTGTCGATTTACTATTGTGTGCAATCAAAGAAATGGGTCAATACGTCGGGCTCATAAATGTATTGTTTGATTGAGACTTATAAGTTATAGGCAGTTTGTCAATACGGTAGTGCGTTGTGCGCCAGCGGGGCGCAGGGGCCCGGTTGTATTAAATTGACTCTAAGGTGTTTCGCTCCTTACAATCGCCATTCGAAACCATTAGAGAGTGAAATGATATGCAACCAATTATTAGGTGCTTTCTCATGGATACTGAGGCGATTAATAATTAATAAATACCAAAATGAACGCCCCTCTATTGTAAATATATCTCATAACATGCTTAATCTTAATAATTTTGGTTTTGAGAGTCGGTACACGAAATATGACTCTACATTTTTTGGTAATGATTATGAATAAAACTTTTAACTTCGAAGCAATATTTTTAAAGAACACATTTAATTAGTTTGAAAAAGCATTTCTTAAAATGTGATGAGATATAGTTTAGTAGTCAGTTGGCTACGAAACGACCAAGCATAGCACGCAGAGCGTTTCAAACAACAAAAATATTGTATTTTATTGGGAAAACATTATACCTACTTTTCTTTTTTCCAATCGACAGTCAGCGATTTTCCGCTAGATGTAAGGGTGTTGCCAGAATAATAAATGCCCGGCAAAATCCAGGAACTGGCTGGCGTAAAATTGATTATTGATTTGTTTTATTTTATTATGTGCCATGGATAAGGGTAAACCTTTCCTCTCGAGTGAGTTTAATATGATGCGTGACGAAGTAATTATGATGTATATCGCCCATCTACTCGACTTCAGAAGCTTATTGGTTGTATTACCAATTTTTATATTGACTTTATACAAGGTAGTGTTCAAAATCATTTTCTTGGATTTGTTAATTTTATATTTAGTTGCAAAGAAAAGTTTATTATTAGAAAGGAAAAAAAAAACAATTTTATCAAATCACTATAAAGTCAGGTGTTTGATAAACTGTACTTTGTGATAATATAATTTAGAGCAGTTTGTGGAGCTTCGAAGTTAAATATTCTTTAGTCTATCAATTTAAGCTGAACAAATGAATACATAAATTTATTTAAGAGCCCGTACTATCTTTTCTACTGCTCTCTTCACACTCACGCCCGTCTTTCATATGCCAGGTGAAAAAGGACGATCGCCAAGTTAGCGGGCAGTTATAGGTATTCTGTTTTTTAAAGGGTTTTTTATATTAAAGTGGTAAAAAGTAATTCCAACATTGACTTTCTCAACAGTACATTGTATTTTTTTCATACCGTTAAGACGTCAATACAATCCATAAACAGGTGATATTCTAAACCTTTTACAGCAAAAATCACAAAACTGTCGCGGTTTGAGTTGGATTATTTAAAGATACTTAAAAAAAATCTAGCTGCAACATTAGATTATAATTGAAATGATCTTACATGTTGTGCATTAAAACTTATAGAAATATTGTATTTTAACTGTTAAATCACGTCTGTTAAATGAGCGGAATCGGCAAAATTTCGTATACGGACTCTTAACAACAATTTTATTTCGAAGTACATTGCATTAATTATCAAAATATATTATGGTAGTTTAAATAGGCAACACAATTAAATACCTCGAATCTTTGAGAGCCAACCGAATGGCAAAAGTCAATTGTGTTTATCACGCGAACCGTTCTTGGCCGTCAATAATTTTATTTTAATGACAATAATTCCAGCCATCACTATTATTTATAATAGTATAATAGTGTATTATTGCGCCATGTACGGGGATGAACGCTCGACTGAATCAGAATGACAACTTCAACGGTATTTTATTTTTAAGACCCGTTTGTTTTGTTCGAACGTTCGTTACTTTTGTTTGATTCGAAAAAAGAATACGGTTTGACGCGTGCGTTTTTGACTTTTTTTTTCGATGAATTATTTAGCGATGACGTAGGGCGGCGAAACCGCCCTCGTCCACTGTACGTCACGTCGAGGTTTTGTTAAGTTTGGATTTTTAGATTATTATTATTTCAACTCTTAATTAAGTACCACGATTATCAAGTATTTTAAATTGTCCAAGTTCGCCAAAATCACGACTCATGCAACCCTCAGCAGTTTTTGGAATTTTAACATTAAGAACTTACCTACGAATATACTCATATAAATGTAAAAATAGGGGCAAAATAAAGCGAGTGAAACAATCTTGAAAGGTCATTCGAAGTTCAGTGATTTTTCTTATTCCTGGTCTTGAAGTATCAACAGTCTATTGTTATACCTTTTGTACGATAGCAAACATTGAATAGTCACAAGATTTGCTCTTAATGTAAATTAATGTAGTACCAACTACCATGGTATAATTAAACCATACTAAAACGTTAAGTACCTATATTATTTGATGGTCTAGGTACCCAGAATAGGTTAAATAATAATTTGTAGGAAATCCTAAAATATAAATTAATTCCTAAACATTTTCTTAAACAAAAAATGTAAAAGCAAATTGACGTATAAATAATAATAAAGAAGTAAATTTTATTCACGGACAAAATGTAGAGTCCAAGTAACAGAAGCCCTAATAAATAACATGTTGAATTGATCGCACTCATAATAATATCTATAATTACGGACAACTGACACCCCATAATCACCGAATTAAATCGCGCATCGAATACCAAAAAAAAAAACTCATAAATATTCAACAGTTACGCAGATCTCGATAGTGCTGTTATTACATTTAATACCCACCCTCGAACAACAAAAACCCTTGGAGGACATCGTTTAAGTACAAAAGCGACACTACACAGCGTCCGCCGCATAAAATTATCATAAATACATAGAGCGAGATGGCACGATGCGTTGCTAACCGAGCGAGCGGGACGCCGCATCGGGTCATCCCCAGCGAGTCTTCGGTGTTGCCACATTCGTAAATTTCATAGGTGACAATGCAGTGACATGTCATTCGAACTGCAGGGGCACTCGCGTGGGGTCCGCGGTGATAACTCATAACTCATGTTAACTCGAGGAGGGTATCGTAATGACTATGAATTCTGATTTAGATCGAAACGTATTATTGTATGACGATTTCGCGCTGTCAACGCGAGCGGGGGACCGACTGTCAACTGTGAAATCGTAAAGTTTACTCACTTTAAAATTTGTTACACGCTAATTTTAAATGTTAACGAATACTAAAGTTAAAGCCTTTTTGGCTCATTTACCTTAAAGGTATATTCATAGACTTAAAAAAATCTGTTAAAAATATTCTTCTGTTTAAATTGTGGAGGCATGAACATCACAAGAAAATTTTCTTCCTACATTCAGTACGTTACTCTAAGTCTAGAGTCTAGTATCTACTGAGTATCTATAAAGTATAAAGTATTCTTGTTCCATTTCCGTTTTTTTTTAGGTAAAAGAGAAGCAAGAATATAACACACTTTCCCATTTATAACACTAGTCATTGCTTCAACGATACAGTGAAAAGCTAAGTCATAATGGCAATCAAAACTGCAATTCGGCCGGATAAGCACGTTATTGCTGAGCCATCAGCGGCGGAATGCTAACATTGCCTAATGGATGACCGTAATGCATATCAGTCACCAATCAATAGCTCTGATACAACCGCAAATGTGATCAATTTTAATCCCGAAATTAAACTGGTTTCAATTCTAGACACGGCTGGTACCGGATTTAAGCGGAATCAGATGAAATAAATGGATATATATTTTTATAACAATGTCAGAGATTGTTTCTTGCTCGTTTCTTTTAAAATTTGCTCTTTTATTTTAATTTTCTTTTGTCTTTTTTTATTTAATGGAATTGGTTAGAACTTACAAACTTGAAGAGTTGTTACATATTTTTTGCCGTGGTTATATTTACGACAAATTCCAAGAGTTCGGAAGACGTGAAAAGATTTCGTAATATCACAGACTAAGGTAATATAAAAAAAGAGTTCAAGGAATTTTGAGCACAAGTCATCACAAGAGAGATTTTCATAACAAAAACATTTATTAATTAACTTAAAAATAAAAAGGGAAGTATCACTAGTTGATGCGATTAGTTTGTGTCGTTGTTAGAATTTACTTCTGTCTTATAAACGATTCATTTTTGTTCGCATTCAAACTATTCTAGGTTCCAATAAATCGAAGTAGTTATACCCCTATCTTACCTCTAAATAAGAGGGTTCCTCACCTTTGTTTCTACACTACAGGCGATATCAGCGTAGTGTTGCCGTCCCTAAAAATTTGCCTAACGAACGGCGAACTCTGTGCAGAGTGGATTAAAATTAAGCCCGCGTAAAACGTGCAGCATATGTTCAATTCGCTGGGGAGGAACCCCAGTATAGACTTTAATGTTATTTTTTAATATAAGCGATATGTAAGCTAAATATGAGAATAGGTTTTATAATGTTGGAAATGTGTTGTGTGTTGTAAATTAAATTATTATGAGTAAGGTTAACCTACTTTTTGTATTTGGGCAGTTGCCTAAGAAAGTAATCAAAATACGAAATAAAATCACTATAAATCAGCCTAATATTGTGATGCATGTAGAAACGCAAGACAAGCGTATAAAAATGCAAAAGTAAAGACAGCAAATTCCCTTATCCACTGCACTGTTCAAAGATTGTTACTTTTTATATGAACGGTAAACGTTTAATCTACCAAAATGAGCGATTAGGGAAGTACAATGTACATGAAACAATTTACCGTTCCACGACAAGTGGAGGCAAATTAAATTCTGCCAAAGACGCTAATGTTGTTGTAATCAAAGACGCCTAAACTGTACCGTTTGATGTGCGCTGAGCCGAGAGGGATGCCTGAAGGTCCCCGGCCGTAGGTATTTGTTTACGGTATGCTAAATAAAACTACTTTCGCCGATTTATCCGGAAGTTTGTCGCGGTTTTCTCAGTTTAGATTTAAGAAGGACTTCTGATTTATATCTTAAACCTTAAACCAAGTTCTGAGATATTTAAAGTTGGAGTCTTTCTGTCAGAGAAGTATTTACGAGCACATTATAAATTTTATGTTTCGCGTAAGATTCATAACACCAAAATACCTAGTTATAAGCAACCTACTATGTATTATACTCGTTTTCACCAACCGCGGCTTATCTCTAAGTGGCCCAGCGGCCATTGAGAATTCCTTTCCTTAAGATTTTTCAACATTCTTCAACGTTTCAACAATTCACCTTGTTAATGAAATTTAAGTCTTTTATTAATGACCTAGGGATTTAGTTGACCCGTAAAGCTTTAGTGAAAATCGTTATTGTCTTAATATAATATTATACATGTCCCTAAAAGACTGCTAGACGACACGATGTTTTAAGGCAATTATCGTTTTATAGCGTATAAGTTAAAGAAAACTCAATAAATACAACAATGGCGTCCTGGGCCCATACCCTGTTAAACCGTTTAATAAAGCTCTCCACACGACAAGTGATACTGATCTCGGATTTTATCTTCACTGATGTTCCGTATTGCGCACATACGGCAGACTGCTGTACCGACGGCAAAATATTGCAACAGAATGTCTAATTTAAGAGCTAATTCATAATTATGTTATTATAAATTCGAAGGTCTGTTACCTCATCGGCTTAAGCCGTAATTTATTTGTTTGTAGTGCAGATATTTTAAGTCCCGGGTCTTAAAGACAAGGATAATTTTTATTCTAGAAAACACATTATTCCATTCTAGAAAATATATAATCCCGCGCGTTATGCGAATATCTATTTAATAAATACTTAACAATATTATGACATACCTACTAGATGACGACCGCAACTCCGTTGCGCCGAAACTCTTTATCGCACGGGAACCGTACATTTTTTCGGGACAAAAACTATATTCTTATGTCCTTTCTCGGGACTCAAAGTATCTCCATGCCAAATTTCGGCAAAATCGGTTCAGTGGTTTGAGCGTGAAAAGGTAACAGACAGACAGACACATTTTCGCATTATAATATTCCTAGCTGTCCCGGCAAACGTTATTTTGCCATTTAAAGTATTTCTACTTCATTAGTTGATACAAAATCTTACCCCCCTTTTGTCCCCTAAGTTTATACAAAATTTTATACACCAGACGTTAAGTTGGAAAAAACAGTTCATGATATGAAGTAAGTCCATTAAAGAAAAAAGTTTGATACAAAATCTGACCCTTCGCTCTCCTTAGAGGTGGGGGGGGGGGGGGGGGGGTGTGATTTTATATAGGTACCAGATTTTGAGTTGGAAGAAGACAAATATATCTGCCGTAAATCCGAAAAACCGGAAAATCGTAATCCAATCGGATTAGTAGTTTTCGTGTAAAAACAAATTAAGTCTTATACAAAATCTGACCCCCTCTTTAGTCCCTTTAGAAGGGTGGGAGGATTTTTTTATAGACCAGATGTTAAGTTGGAAGAAGGCAAATATATCTGTGAAAACCGCATTCAAATCGGATCAGTAGTTTTCGTGTGATAGTGAAACAAACATACAGACAGACAGACAAAAAAACTAACCACATTTTTGGCTTCTATAGCGAAGTAGTAATACCCCCCGCTTATTATTTTTTAAATATCTTTAATGTACAGAATTTTCATTTCCACAGATTTATTATATGTATAGATTTATATAATAATATATAACATTATTTTGATGTATGGAGGAAAAAAAAAATAATTAATTATAATTTTTTTTTAGGAAAACAAGTAAACAATTAATATGGATAAATATAATAATATGATACTTGAAGATTTTGCATCACTGCATTTAAATTTTTTATTTTCTAGCTGTACTTTCGATAGTAATTTCGTTTGAAGTGGACAGAAGTGATGGGATTAAAGTTAATATGTATATCCGAAATCCCTAATTTTAGTTATATCGGCCATAGCTAATGGCTTTTAAGAGGTAGTGGTAAACTTGAAAAATATGTGTAGGCATTTAAAAAAAACTTTTGCAAATATGTAATGCATTTTCTGAGTCCTTATTAAAAATATTAGGTAAGTATGTTAAATTAATATTCTACATAATATTATATTTTTCTATTGTAGCCTAGTTTCACTATATTACACTAGTTTTGAAAATACCTATCTTGATCAGACTCAAGCCAAGACTAAAACTTTTTTCTGCGTACCGTATGTTAATATGTATGATAAGTTATTGTGTACGAATAACGTGCAAGTCCGAAAAATTTAACTCCAATTTTACTAATATTAAAGCCGGCCCACTATGAAGTACAATCGAACACTGAAGTCACTAACAAGTGTTTTTTTTCAAAAAATTCAACTGCAATTTACTAATACTTCCTCCTAAAGCCGGCCCATTATGGAGTAGGTAGGTACAATCGAAAAGATAATTACTCAATAACAATTATTATTGGTTCATGTTTTTTTATATGGAGTCCAAAAAATCCAACTGCAATTTTACTAACATTTCCTCCTAAAGCCGACCCATTATGGAGTACAATCGAACACATAAGTCAATAACAAGTGGGGTAATAATACAAAAATTGCATGTTCCGTGATCGCACGTGGCCGGGCGATACTTATGCCGCTTGGCTTCTCACCCTCACTGTATCGATTTTGGATGGACTATTTTAAAATATCTCCTCGATACAGTCTCGTCCAAAAGTCCGAGAGATTCGTCTCTTTGGAATATTTTAGATTTTTAGATTTTTGTGATTCTTCCAAAATATGCTACAAAGAAAGTCAAATAGAAAGCAAGCGGATATCATTTAAAATATGACTTTGTGAAGGGATGAAAAATATTTGTAATATTGGTTGATAATTTTCGTGACATTAATTTTATTTACGTTTATCTTTAGACGAATTTTACACTTGATAAAATGTTTAATCCTCATTAATTTTGCTAGGAATAAAACATGGTTTTAAAATGGTCGAATTATATATTCATTATTATGAGAAATTATTAAAAATTACATAAAGTAATAATGTGACCAAGAAGTTTAGGTAACAGCTTTAGTACTTACTACTCAATACTCAAACATATTGATAAATTATTAATTTTATTTACGTTTATCTTTAGACGAATTTTACACTTGATAAAATGTTTGATTCTCATTAATTTTGCTAGGAATAAAACATGGTTTTAAATCGGTCGAATTATATATTCATTATTATGAGAAATTATAAAAAATTACATAAAGTAATAATGTGACCAAGAAGTTTAGGTAACAGCTTTAATACTTACTACTCAATACTCAAACATATTGATAAATGATAATATTTGTGAACTTTTCGCAAATCCATTCTTCTTTATATTATAAATAATATAAAGACACTGTATTAAATCATTAATTGTTATAAATAATAGACCCGGGAAAGGACATTTACTTTTTTCCCCGGAAAAATTTACAGTTGCTGGCGTCATCTAATTGAATAATAATTTTGTGGAAAGTGGAAACCTCTTTAAACTTATTGTGACACCATCACATTCTCAGATTTTAATAATTAACATATTACTGTAAGTATGAATTTAGCGGTATGGTATTGTAGGAGGAGCTGGGGCATTATTGGTTCCCCACCTTGTAATTACCGGTAGGGTTGTATGCAGCCCTCGCCATTATATGGGATTTAATATTAATATTGCTCGTTATATTAAGGCGTATTAAAGTATGTTGCACAATTATTTGTATGTTAGATTGTTGTTAGAAAACTTAATTTAGGAGAACAGTAGAAACGATTTTCGAATGTTTGTATGACAATATTCGTTTTTCATAGAAGTAAGAGACGATGCATGTAAAAACATTAGTTATCGAGTGTGATTGACGTCGCGTCGTAGTTTTCAAGCATTTACCTACATGTTTTAAGTTTTTTAGCCTCTAGACATGTATTTTTTAATTTATTTCTTTGAATACAACTTTTAAACAAAACTCAGTTGTATGCCAAACTGATTTATCCCTAGTTTCTGAAAGTTTTTTGACGGGAATTAATCTTTTCCTTAGCATCGTTGATTAGTTAACCTATATTGACGTTGGTCGATCAAAAGCAGAAACCAAGTATGAGAATGTTTCTTGTATTTTTTAACCTGATATTGTCTTACATGAACCACACATTCATAAAATAACAAAAAAATATGAATCAAACTTTTACCCCTTGCCCTGAAGCTCTATCTTGCGGGTGACATCTTCACAAATAAGCCAATTGAATGCAATTGCTACATTATTTATATTTATTTTTTAGATTACACACTCGTCTCCAAAGTAGGCATCAAATCCAATGATTGTGGTATTAATTTCCCTCCAACACTTCTTAGTTTTAAGTAACATTCACTATTGTTTCGCGTCAATCAAATTTGAACCTAATCATGTCAGTGTACAATTATTTTTTGTTTATATCGTGGTATTTTAATCTGTGTGTGCAGGGCACGGAACAGAGAACCTTAAACTTCAGTGATACAGTGCATTTTTGTGTGTGATTCACAAAAAAAGGAGGTTGGGGCGAATAGCACACGCGCGACGCGTGCGCGCCACGCGCCGTCCACGATAATCTTCTTTAGCAGACCCTTTGTTACAATTTGTTGCGATATCGGGCCCCGTGAGATCTCGGCCTCAGATATGCTTGTAATGATATTTTAAATCAGTGTTCAGGATTTTATTTATTCGGCTATCTACGTTATCAGCTCGTTCCCGATGTCTGGGGGAGGCTTGATTGTTTTTCCTGAGATCGCCGTCGGTGATTGTCGTTATTAGTTCTATTAAGTAAATGTTATTATTAGGAAGGGACAGGGATACCTAAACAGGGCCGATCTATCTAGGTTTTGAGATATTTAACATTGGCCTATTTAGATGTAATACGAGGTACTACAGTTCATACCTTTGAAAACTATAAGACGCTTTAAAATTATGTATCATGAGATTATTTTGTAAATTAAAAACCATGAGCTTTTTAGGAGTAAAAAGTAGACATTAATATTACTTTCTAAAAATAGGTACAACAGCTATTGAATTATTTACCACAGACTTACTTGGCGTAAATCGAAATGTCCGATGGTAGCGTGACAAGAAAATATCGCTATATAATAGAATAAAGTTGTCATCCCCAGTTAACAGGGAGCGTGCTAAATGCATTAATTTGGCCTGGATTTAGTGGCCCGGAAGTGATTTGCTACGGGAACGCATGCTTGCGATATGCCAATGTGACATCCCTGACAGTAGGGGTGTCGCGACGTAAAAACTGTATTATACATAGAGAGATTTTAGAAAAATATCACACAGCACGCTAAAGGTAGTAACTATTTACAATACACTTATTATGTTCATTAAGCAATAAATTCAGCAAAAGTAAATACCCTTTACATATTTTGTCGAGTGTATAAAGATGGTAAAGAATATATATTGAAGTATACACTTACTTTATTGATACTCAAACTTTTAATAGTATGACGCTAAAAATAAAATAAAATACTCGTATTACTTTATGGTCAATTAAAACCTATTTTTTTCTTAAATACATAAACGAAAATCACACTACAATAAATTAAAAATAGATATAAACGTAAACTTTTGGCAGCCCTATTAACAACAATTGACCCTCTCACCGCACGTTTTCATTGATAATTAACAATAAACCGTATCCTCATGGACATTAATCATAAAATTGTGTGTCACATTTTGGAGGATACTTAGGGGGAGTCGTGTATTTAGCGTTTTTAACTGTATCGTTGTAAAGGATTAACGACAGACTTTATTTGCTATTTGCTGTACCCTACAGGAACAAAATTTTGTATTTGCTTTCTTTCCAGATTTTTTTATAGCTTCATCAACTTTTGTACAAATATCTAAGATTGGTAACAATTATTAGCAAATATATTATTAATTAACGTTTATTTTAATATATTATTTGTAGCAAAGGATAAACCCCTAATTGTTTTCAAAACGTATCAAATGTGTTCCAGCATTATTTAAAACCAGGTTTTGTAAAAAAATTGAATAGTTAACCCCCACCACCCCCCACGGAAAATAAGGAGTGCATAATCACGAACGTCCTAGCTCACAAACTGATGGACTGATTTTGTTGAAACTAAACTTGTTGACTGCTTGTTTGAAACTAATTTAAAGCTGACATGGTAGGACTTGTCCATATCATCCCCAAGCAGCATCACAAGCTGTATAACAGCTGTATTAAAGGTCGTTTATACTCTTAATGCTGTATTTCCAGGCTGCATAAAGGCTGTATAAGCGCTTATACAGCCCTTATACCCCTGAAATGGGCACAAATTATACAGCGTTTTGCGTTATATTGGCTGTACAGAAGCTGTATAAGCATAAATAGGCTGTATAATAGCTGTTTTGCGGCTATACTTTGGTGTAAGAAGAAACCAATACACTCCAATTATTCCATTGTAACTCACTTGTTCAGCTTTACGCTGTAAAAAGTCTGTTGAACACAGTAACAAAAGAATTAAAACGAAACAGAAGATATATTTTAATGATGGCGTTTATAATACTGTTGATTAAAGTAACATAAATTATAAACGCTGTGTTTAAGGAGATTCGATAGGGACAGGATACAGTGCATTATCGTGCAAAAATAAATTTATTGTGATTATATATATGTTTTGTGATAAAAAATAAACGCGCCAAAATAATCAAGGAAGAGATATTAAATAAGGTTACTAAATATGGTTTTTATAGGTTAGAAATTAAAAAGTTTGAATTAATGGACGTAGAGCCTCGTTGGTGTATAGAAGGTTGTTGGACAAACTAAAAATATTAATAAATATAATAACATTCGTCTAATTTTTATGTACTCATGTTCGTAATCTTCGATTTGTAATTGATAAAATGGCGACAATTTGCTAAGCAGCCTAAATTCTATTTTGATGGTCTTATAGCATTAATAGCTGTACTATGTAGGTAATGGGTATAGTATTCAGCTTTAAGCGGTTGATGGGCTGTATAAATGAATAAATTTACTATTATTGCTGTAAAAGAGAGTTTGGCTACTCCATAATACAGAAATAAGATTTGAGGACCACAATAATACAGCTTAGAGCTATGACGGTATGCCAATTTCAAATGGGCTGTATAAAGGAATAAATTTACTATTATTGCTGTTTATTACTCTCAAAGGGAGAAATTATACAGCTTTAGGCTATAAAAGGGTGTACAATTACACCATAAAAAGAAGCTGTAGAAGAGAGTTTGGCTACTCCATAATACAGAAATAAGATTTGAGGACCACCATAATACAGCTCTAAGCTGTATTAAGTAAGTGACGGTATGCATAATACAGCTATTGTACAGCTTTAATACTAAAATTCGGATTAAAGCGTTACAGGAAACTTTCCTGTGCTCTACATAATATTAATTATCTGCAACAAATTTAGTTAAAACAGTATTCGGTACAGCTTGTACATGACAGTTTCGATACACTGAATTAGAACTTTAAGCGTACTTTCACGCTTTTAATACAGCTAGAGCTGAATAATTTAACTCCTAAACCGACATTATAACACTACAATATCTCTTCAACGCTCTTATACAGCTCTAAAACAGCGTTAAGTGCTATATTGGCTGCTTTTTAGGTTTTCATTACGCTTGGTTGCTGCTTGGGTCATCATGCTTACAGGTATATGCGGAGATTTCCTATCTGAATTATTATTTCACTTCATTCAAAATCCAAAATATATACTCGCTATATGGACGCTGCACTGTTAAGCGTTTGTCAGTCATGTCCTTTAGATTTTATAAGTAAATATTTTATAAGTAAACAAAAAAATTGGGGGTAACACAAAAAAGCTTAATAGCGACCATATAAAAATCTTTAACAAACCTTTTTCAAAGTAGTAAACCTGGTAGGCAGCAGTCTCAATAAATGAGGGATTCCAGTTTCCACCTACGTACACGATAATATTCCGCCGCTAAGCACCCTCTTAAACAATGTACATAAACGCCGATATTATACAATATTCTATAAATACATGCGTACATGGCGGCCTTCTTACGTAGAGACAGTAGAGTCAGCAACTGGATAATAAAGGAGGTATTTTTTTATAAAACGTAATAAAACCGTTGTTTTAATATTTTATTCTTGCTTGTGTAGCCGTTCCTTCAATCGTACGCGTAAGGAGCCTATGCACTTTCCTGTGCTCTACATAATATTAATTATCTGCAACAAATTTGGTTAAAACAGTATTCGGTACAGCCTAGGAAATAAGGATTTATTTTTTATATGAATCAGTAGTTAGTCCTTGTTTATAAACTTTTGCATTATTGTAATAGCGTGCTAGGCTTAAAATTTTTTTTCGCATCTCATCTATTTTTTTAATAATTAATAATTTAAAATAATTAATAATTTAAATAGGATAGTTATTATAATGGTAAAATTTGATTGTACATTTATTTATATTTCGTGTAACAGTATGCAAACCGTACCACGTTTAAGTCTGAGATATTTCCCCTTAACGATTCCCCCGTTGATAACTTAAAGACTTTATCCCCCGTACAGGAATTTTTACGGCAACAAAAACCTTCATATTTTCTTTATTCTTACCGTGTCAAAATCGCCCCATTCCCCCCTTTGGGCGCTGAAAAAAAGAGATAGCTCGCCAACTCTTTCGCGCGCATCTGAATGGGTATTTTTTGTCTCGTTTCAGAGCTACCCGCCATTCGTGTTATGTTTTTCTCGATATCTTCGCGAGGAGTATTTAATGCCTGCTTTTTTAAACCGTCAGCAACAGGGCGGCGGCGTGGATTTATTAATTAATTTATGTTAAGCAGGCGGAGGGAGATTTTTGCTGTAAAGGGGTGCTTAAGAATTCTATCGCCAGTGAAATAAGACGTTATGACACTGTTATTTGCGTATTCATGGATTTTAGGCGATATTTTTCACTTCGTTACATATAAAGGCTGGAGATTTGTAATATTATCTAAATGAGTGGAGAAATATTTCGGCCTTTATTTTCGATTCTACGATCTTTTTACGCTGGAGTAACTTTTTGTGGACAACTCTTTTTTATGTTGAAATTAAATGTTAAATGAAAATCTATTGCTGCTTCATGAAGAAATCGTTTTTTTTATTAATGAGAGAAATTGTGTTATTTCTGATTTTCCGGAATACCTACTACTAGTACTAAAAGCGCAAGAGATTTTATCTGAAACTTCGTTTAACAATGTGTTTACTGCGCTAACCTTATAATAATCTTAATATATATAATTCTTCTGTGAGTGTGTATGTCACTGAACTTCTCTCAAACGACTGGACCGATTTTGATGAAATTTTTTGTGTGTGTTCAAGGGGATCTGGGAATGGTTTAGATTCACAATTTTGTCCGCTGGACAATGTTTTTTAATTAATTTTTAATTTATTAGTAGTTGTTGATTTTGGAATGTTTTACATTGGATCCGACAGACGGCGCTACCATCGCAGTGTCAAATTTTAAATAATATTCGAATTTTAATTTTAGTCTGTCCCGACAGTTAGCGCTGCGATCAAATTAAAAAAAAATACTTTATATACTTAATGGCAAAGAAACGTTTGCCGGGACAGCTAGTTTTATATATATTTTTCTGCAACATACGAAATATTTTCTTTCCCGGGAGTAAATAATAATCATTTATTAATCAGTCATCAGTCATTTGACGTTACCTCTGTTTTGAAAGATTATTCAAGGTTCCTAGATTGTACCCGCTCACGAAAGTTTACATTAGAAAATAATAGATTTCAACATATTTTACATAAAAAAAGGAAGTAAAAACTAAACATATCACAAAAATATCCAGTCAGTAGAAACACATCATCCATATAAAAATATCGAACACATAAACATTTAGGTATTTTAAAGCATCCTTTATAAAGGATGTCCCAGAAGGGAGCGGCCCCGTATTCAAAAAGGGAAAAAGATGAAGAAAAAAGTTATAACGTCATATTGTTTCGCAGTGGGGGAACCCCCTGGGGGAAACCCCGCTAGTGCGAGTAAGATAAGACCGGAACGGCTATAGTTATGGTTAGGTCGCGTCATTGTGCTGTCGTCTTTTAATATCAAAAGGCGTCGCGTCCTTATTCTTTGAGTGTTTACGTTTTTTAACGTTTTAAGGCTTTCAGTGTTTTGTTTTTCTAGAATTTGTAGGGGCTTTTAAAAATGATGACGTCACTCGTGTTTAAGTAGTTCGTAATAGCGCGTCTTTATGAGCGTTTCTGGACTATAATAGATTTGATACGCCTTTTTAAATTACCGAAATGTTAATTTTACGGTACTAAATGGGTTAGTTGTCATTGCAATATGACGCCTAACCCATTTTGCGAGGCATAAATGACTTGTTTAAAACTAAACTTTATTTTCTTCACAACAAGTTTCGCATTGAAATAACTTGCAGTATCGGGCAGCTCGTTTCAAATTTGAAGACTCATTTAAAAGACTCTACATCTCAATAGCAGAATTAACAATTTGGTCAAAACATATTTTGTTGGCGATAAATGGTCGCTGTTAAGCATTTGTGTACTCGTATTAACTCACATTTTTTCGTTGATATATGGATATATATCAACGAAAAAATGTGATTATGGATATAGTCTTGTTCTAAATGAACATAACTGCATTATGCAACTGCATAACTGCATATACACAACTGATGGTACATAAATGCTTAACAGCGTTCAAATAAATGTGTACTGGTCAACTGTCATTTAACTCACTCAGATTCAAAATAAAAGTAAAGGTAGACTCACACTAGGTATGTTATCTGACGTGCAGACTCCCTCGCTGAGTAGGCGGTCCCTGATCTCCCACGCGAATATCGACGGGCACTCCCGCTTGTACTGGGCGATCTTGCTCACCACTTCCGCCGTCGCCACACGCGGCTTAGACCCGCCGATCGCGCGCGGTCTGATAGACCCCGTCTCGTAGTACCTGTGTAGAGGAGGTTTTAGTATCTTTTATTGATTTAAAACTGACCCATCGAAGAAAATTGATTCAGGCAGTTGACGGACCTACGTCAATTATTGGTCGGATAGGTTTGACGTAACCGACCAAATTAAGTAGGTCCACCATCTGCCTATGAATAAATTTCTTTGATAGTACAATGTGGTACAAAGTCGGGCTTAATGCTTCATGGCATTTTCGTCCATCTTAAGTAGGGCTTCACACGAGACGAGAGTAAGCGAGAGTAACAAAAATCTCGTCTCGGTCTCGTCAATCCTCAAAAAATTGAGTCTCGTTCGAGTCTCGGTCTCGTCTCGTCTCGCTTAGTTGTAAATAATGATTTATTTCTTTAATATAATAAAGAGAATAAGGAATATTTTATGACTAACGTGTTTATATGATAAAATGCAGTTTGGATGGTTACCAGATTTTATATTTTGTAAAATATATTGTTTTTTAAGTAGACCTTTTCTAATTTTTCGAATAAAAACTTAATAAAAAAATATTGACGAGACCCGAAACGAGACACTCGGTTACCCGGTATGTGGTCTCGGTATCGCCGAGAATATTTTCCAAAAGGTCTCGTCTCGTTCTCGTCTCGTAAAAGCGAGACGAGAACGAGACGAGACGAGAAAAATCTCGCTCTCGCGTGAAGCCCTAATCTTAAGTTTAGGATGATGCATTATGCAAAGATAGTGAGGTAGATGCAAAACATTAATTAATATGATCTTCTAACAATTACATGTCAATCAAGAAAATATAACGTTAAGGCCCTGTTTCACCACTTCCTGATAAGGTGCCGGATAGGCTTATTTGACATATTCTCCATGCTCTATCTGTCAAGTAAAGTGGTGGATAACCTTATCAGGAAGTGGTGAAACAGGCTCTAAGTATAATATTATACTGCTATGTCACCTTTTGTCTGTAGAGTCGGATACCTCGAAGAAACCGCCGACAGACCTGACTCCTGGAGACCGCTTATTTTTATAGTTCGTTGAAGTGTTTAGTGTAATGTGTTAGTTTTTTTAAGTTTGTTCAAATCTAAGATAGCTATGTGACACTGTGCATACCCTTGGAGTGTAGGACGTCCATACTAATATTATTATAAATGTGAAAGTCTGTTTGTCTTTCTGTCTATCTGTCTGTCTGTTACCTCTACGAGCTCAAACCACTGAACTGAATTTGCTAAATTTTGGTATAAAGACACTTTAAGTCCCGAAAAAAAATGTAGGATACTTTTTCTCACGGAAAAATTTACGGTATCCGCGCGGTAAACGAATTTTGGCGCAACGGAGTTGCGGGCGACATCTAGTTATGAAATAAATCTCGAGTCTAGCTTTATTAAAACAACCATCGTTATCAAAATCGACGTGGCATTATAATTAACGCTACCACTTTCACGTGACACTACCAAAATAAGTATAATTCCCCGGTAAAAGTCCTCATTTTCGTTAAGCCTTAAGCCAGTGGTACTTAACCTTTTTTTATCCGGGCCACAAATACATTTTGGTCTCGGTGTTGCGGGCCATATTTTTTTTAGGATGAAAAAGTAACGTTCTTCATAATT
Source organism: Polyommatus icarus (assembly GCA_937595015.1). Taxonomy (NCBI): domain Eukaryota; kingdom Metazoa; phylum Arthropoda; class Insecta; order Lepidoptera; family Lycaenidae; genus Polyommatus; species Polyommatus icarus. The sequence goes on along the minus strand of OW569323.1, from coordinate 21,129,558 downwards.
AGCGATTTTCTTGACGACAGCACTATTTTACCTGTGGGCGTCAAAATGTCTTAACTTCACGCGGGCCAGTGATACAGATCCGGTGGCCCGCAGGTTGAGTATAACCGCCTTAAGCTGTGTCACCGTGTGGTGTCGGGGAAGCGCGGGTGTCGAGTGTCACGGGGGTGTCAGGTTCGATTCGCGACCGTTACCCAGCTGTTTTAGGCTAACTAGGTTTAACGTTACTAATTGGTTTTGGTATATTGGATGTTCTGACCCTAGGTCATGTCCTCAGTAATTGTTATTGATTGAGGCTTAATTTTTGTGAAAGAAATATTATTTAAAGGATAAACAAAATAATTACGTAAATTGTTTAAGGGTCCGTTTTACTTTTTTTGATAAAAGTTAAATACTTCAGCCATCGGATATGTTACTTTTAGTTTTTAGTAGTGGGACAGAAAAAAAGAAGAACAATATTTCAATCAATACTTCAATCGATTTGAAAGCAACCTGCCTTCGTCGTATGATATTCGATTTCATAATTTTTATTAAGGGCAAAAAGGCACCTAATTAAACTAGCTGCAATCTATACTTTGAAATCAATAAACGAAACCTCAATCGCCGTAATAGTGTCGAATTACAACCTTCAAACCCACCTTGACTGCACCACAGAGTTACAATGTCAATATTTCGTAACACCAGCCCCGCATCATAGGACTTTTTGAATCGGACGCGTAGCTATTTCTATTGCGGTTGTAAGAGTATCTGTGCGGTCGCGGGCAGTTAGACGGAGTATTGGTTACTGCATTTTTGGGATACTCAGTGTTGTGTGTCCGAGGGTCATGATGAATGCGGTTGTCAGTTGTCACACTGTCACGAGCGATTTGGCGCGTTAATAAACATGAAATTGACCATGACTTTTGTGTTTCAAACGCATTCAAACGTCCAGTTTTGAGTATTGATTTCGACAATGCGAGTGATACTTTAAGTACTTGGCTCAAATGCTGATCATTGATCAACATTTCAACAGCCTACATTCTGCATAGGTATTGGGAGAAGGATTTTATTGATTTTTTAAAATTTCTGCTGTCTATACGCGTAATCTTATTGTTTTGTTTCTAGAGTTATTGGTGTTTTACTTTGTTAAGTGATGTGTTAAGTAAATAGAAACAGCAATGTTACCAGTTATCACCTGATATCGATGCGACTATATGGCCGGCAGACGAGTAACAACAGTACCAACCTGCCGAGTATCTTGGAGACGAAGCCGTTGGAGACCTGCACGATGCGGCTGATGTCGCAGGGCCGCGCGCCAAAGTGGGCCAGCTCCACGATCTTCTGGCGCGTGGAGTCCGGCAGCGGTCGGCCGTTGACGTACACCCCGCCGAGCTGGTTGATGCCACTTGGCCGGCGGACGAGCAACAACAGTACCAACCTGCCGAGTATCTTGGAGACGCAGCCGTTGGAGACCTGCAGGATGCGGCTGATGTCGCAGGGCCGCGCGCCGGAGTGGGCCAGCTCCACGATCTTCTGGCGCGTGGAGTCCGGCAGCGGCCGCCCTCCTACAAACACGCCGCCCAGCTGGTTAACACCGCTGTGACCTGTTCACCACAAGCCTGCTTACTCCAATTAATCCAGTCTCGGAACAGGCGTGACACGCCAAGCTTGTGGTATGCCGGTGGTACGCAACCAGCTTGACGTCATCCCTGGTTGCACGAGCATCGCAATCAGTGAGTTGGTTGCGATGCTCGTGCAACTAAGGATGACGTCAAGTTTCAACATTCAAGTGTTATAGAATACAATTAATTATTTAGGGCCTGTTTCACCACTTGATAAAGTGTCGGATAGGCTATCCACAATTTTTTTGACAGATTCTTCATACCCTATCTGTCAAGTTAAGTGGTGGATAGCCTATCCGGCACTTATGGTAGTGGTGAAACAGGCCTTTAACTCTTAAATCGATTGTCAGAACTTTTATTTGTCTACTGGAAGATCCTTAAGAGGGCTCGTAAACTTTTGTTACTATAATTATAAAATATCCTGCCATTACGACATTCCTGTACTATGTAATTTGATATTATGCATGCCGTAATAATGTTGCGTCTAAGAATATATATCATCTGGTAACCCAAGCATGATATTGCCTTAGCAAATATTTTAAAGGTGTTCTTTTTGTGATTACATTTTATAATTAAACACTAATAAAACACACTTTTCTTGCACTTTTTCCACTATATTAAGAAATTATTATAATTTTTAATAAATTACACGACGGGTTTCGAAATGAATCATCATCAGGTGTGGATTTAAGCCCGGCACAGACTTAGCTATAATATATATTAATATATTTATAGCTAGGCATATTTTCTATACTAAATCCGCATGTCATATACAGACCTTGCTATAAAGCTATCAGCTATGAACACTAATAAAACATATTATTTAGTAGACGATAGTCTTATTTGAAACAAAAATTCTACCAAATTGTAAAAAATACCATGATGCTGACAACCCTAATGTTTGTTTTGATTATAATTTAATTATTTAAAACTACCGACGTAAAAGCCCGTCACAGACCTAGCTATAATATATATATAGCTAGGTCTGTGACGGGCTTTAACGTCGGTAGTTTTAAATAATTAAATTATTTAAATTTAATTATTAATTTTAAATAATTAATTATAATCAAAACAAACATTAGGGTTGTCAGCATCATGGTATTTTTTACAATTTGGTAGAATTTTTGTTTCAAATAAGACTATCGTCTACTAAATAATATATTTTATTAGTGTTCAATATGAATTTCCACCAAGAACCGACAATAAAATCAATTGCATACATATTATTAAACGTATGTACTTAAGTCATAATTAGAATATGAGTAGAAATTTTGACAAAAATATAACATAGACGAAATCTCTGTGTAATAACTGTAAGTGCCATTAGTGTATTAAAATTACTTATATGAGTGGTTGCGTACCATGGTTTTGAAAGGCTTCTTTATTCAGTGGTGTCACTAGGCAGGGCGTAGAGAACAATATATTAAAAAACATAATTAATCAATGTTTCTACAGATCTAATTTACGTACTACAACACAAATTATAAATTTTTAAGACCTTTTGCATCTTAGTGGATGATTTATACAATATACTCTGATCGAAGAAACCTCTTTCTCTCTCTTTAAATTTTAATACGTCATTTTGTATCTGGTGCAGGTTGTTTTCGTGTGGTTGCCCAAGCACAGTCATCCTGAGCCAGAGGATAGAACTGGTCAGTGGATTTTCTCATGATGTTTTCCTTCATCGTACGAGCGTCCCAAATTAAGATCTAAAAATTCCCATTAAGTACATGACATGGCCTGGGATTAGACTTGCACACTCTCGAGTGCCAATCATAAATCTACCCACTAGGCCACGGGCGCTCAATATCAAGCTTGAAATTAACTGTATAGTACTATTAAGTGTACAGGACGTCTCAAAACAAAGTGATAATACTTTAGGGTGTGTATGAGTCTCCTATATTAAACTCACTGTAAAAGTGGCAGCGCAGAAAGCGTAAGTTTTTAAAACTTTTGTATGAGCAAATTCATGATGCTGCAGGGGCGCTTATCCACAAAAATTTGGCCTATGAGCGCTGCTACTTTCACAGTGAACTTTATACAAGGGACACAATACACACCCTAAAGTATTATCACTTATTTTTGTTACACCTTGTATAATACTTATATTATAATATGATACGTAAATAGCATCATTCCGCTATCATATCAAATCAAAATGAACATAGTCTTAATTGAACTTGACACTAATTATGGACAATATTTGGACATACCGTGTGAATAAAATTGCTTATGACTATGAGTATGACTAACTACCCGCAGGGTATGACCAACTAGCTTTAAACATAGAGCTGTAGGACACTTGATTCCAAGATCTTGCTATCGTGTCTGCTGCTTATAAAACTTACAAGTGCCTAACAAACTTTAAAACATTCAAGACATAAAAATCAGAGAATACTAAAATATTTTGTCTACAAAATTTGTTTTGCCCGATATGCATAGACATTCGCAACACTGGATGATGTCCAAGTTGTTAGTGATTTTGGAGAGCATACGAGCATCTTTAAGGTTTGTAGATAGAAGCTCAGAATTGGCTCAGAAAGCCATCAGCTATAATTACTATCAGTTCATAATATTATTAGTTACACGGTCCATGAAAACACTGTCCATAGATTTCAGCTGAGACACGGCAAAGATGCTAAAATTTTTAGGTTTTTAATAAAGTGGTTATAAATCCATACTAATATTATAAATGCGAAATTATATCTGTGTGTGTTACTTCTTAACGCTCAAATAGCTGAACCGATTTTGCTGAAATTTGTCATGGACATACTTGAAATCCCGGGACAGGACATAGGACAGGACATAACCGGAACCATACATTTTCCGGGATAAAAAGTATTTTATCTCGGAAAAATGTATGGTTCCGGTTAAACGAATTCTGGCGCAACGGAAATGCGGCGTCATCTAGTAGGCTAAAAATGGTCCGAAAATAACGGTTATTAACTGCAACTCTCAATACCAATAAAACGGTCCATTAAATTTCAATACTATCCATAATTGAAGACGTGAGTGGAAGAACACAATAACTATCATTTTGTAACATACCGACAAAACTCCCAAGCGCTTCTGCTGCATACAAGATAGTCAAAAAGATAGACATCACACACCACACCACACAGATACTGACTGGACACGGCGGATTCGCCTTCTACTTGTATAGATTCAAGTTGAAGGAGGATCCGTCGTGCCTGTGTCAGCCAGGAGTTGAGGAGACGGTTCCTCACCTGTTACTCGAGTGTCCAATTTTTGCTAGCAATCTGCAATAGATATGATATTGACCAAAGATTTGGGGGCAAAGAGGGATTTGTTTCTCTCTTTCTGTAAGAAAATAGTGTGTGCCACAAATAAGAGAAATTCGAGTATGTTATTGTGATTCTTTAGCTGTGATATTAGGGTAGTTAAATGTTGTGCTGTATTTTCTTGTTTTTAATTTTGACATTTATAATTATTTTTATCGGAATTTTATTTAAGTACTTATGTATTGTTAATCGTTAGTCGTAGTTAATTTAATTGGAATAATTTTATAAGAATTTTATATCTAGGAATATTTTAATGTAAGGATAACAACAAACCACAACAACAAACGTTAGGGGGATGAGTATTAATAAAAAAAAAAACATACGGACAATACGCATTTTTCCCATATAATTTGAACAAACTAATTAACTACTATTTCGTCACCTAGCTAATATATCTGGCTAGTTGGCTACACATAAAGTCCACAATTTTTTTTAATTTCAAACCATTTTTTCGGCCCTAAGGCTAGTTATAGTGTTCTCCCACTCACGTCTTCAATTATGAGAATAGATAATTTTTAAAGTTATTCTAACTTTGAAAATTGTCATAGTAATTTAATAAAATATAATTCACTGTAGATATATTATAAGACCTACTAAAGCTATTTATAGCCATTACATTTTTTTCTAGTGAGGTATAAACAATGGCGGTCACCATTACCTTTACCTTTGTGGGCGAGGTCGTCCATGCGGTCGAGCAGGTTGGCGTCGGGCGGCCATGGCGAGATGGGCGCCAGCTGCTGGGCCGGCAGCATCGTGTACACCCCGTACTCTTCTATGGTGATTACCTGGGGAAGACAGAGCCTGTAGCCAACACCAGCCCCCGTAGACAACTGGCAAAACGCTAACGCTAACGCTAGCGCTACAAAATGTATGGATTTGACATTAGTATTCGCTAGCGAAGCGATAAATTATGTCAAATCGCATGCATTTTGTAGCGCTAGTGTTAGCGCTTTGCCACTTGTCTACAGGCCCTGAGGACCTAGACAAGCGGCAAGCGATTGTCGTAAACGCTAACGCTAACGCTATGGGATTTGACATTAGTATTCTAGCGAAACGACGACTTATGTCAAATCGCATACATTTTGTGGCGTTAGCGTTTACGATAATCGCTTGCCACTTGTCTACTAGGGCAAGACCTTTTCCACTATCGCTTCTTTATAGAATCGTCGATCATTTGACATTAAACGAGTCCAACGTCATATTAACGAACGCTTATGTCAATTCCATACATTTTGATCGGCGATTCTATAAAGAAGCGACAAAGAAAAGGTATTGGCTAAAGGGGCTGGGTTACATATGAATTAGGCATACGTTTGCCTAAAGGTGGGTTACCAACGTTATGAGGCGTAATGAACTAGTTTTTAAACTTTATTTTCATTATTGTAATACATAGTATCGCTTGAGAAGTCTACGGCTGCCCGTAACAGTGCACAGTGTGCATGTTACTTGAACTATCGAAGCAACATACTTCTCAGAAGTAATGTCAAATGTGTGCCTTACGCTCTGGAGTTAAGGTTGAATTTGTTATGTTCAACTTTGGTGACATTGGTGACCCTGACGTGGTGGTGACGACGACGTAATGATGATGATGAAATTTGCATAGTAGCATAATAAATGCTTTCAGTTCTTAAAACAGTGCCTAAACCTCCAAACTTGTATCTATAAAGAATCCGGAGTTCTCTTAGTATCTTCGGAACCATAGTATAACTTGGTACAAAATCTCGCGTTTTGGTAACATATTCTTAGGATGATTCTCATAAAACCAAAATCACCATATTTTTCCATATAAATTTTGAGGAGTTCCCTCGATTACTCATGGATCCCATCATCAGATTACCAGTTTTGTGAACATGGTACCAAATTGGAGTAAAACCTAATATAACAAAATCATTTTTTTAGTTGTTTCACAAACGGCGGAGTAATCGTTGAACATACAAAAAAATATATCTACAGCAGAACATAATATAACCTCCTCCTTTTTGGAAGTCGGTTAAAAATGAGGTTTTTCCCCATTTATTTTTCAAACGGTACATTTTATCATAAAAATAGGTAGGACAAGAGTGTAGATGAAAGAATTCTCTACAAAAAATAATATCTTTACACTTTTTTCGTACGACTTAGGTACCGTTTGTTATAAATAGCAGGCGTATAGTTGGGAAAATCATATTATCTATGTACTTATAAATTACCAGCTGTTTCCCGCGACTTCGTCCACGTTAACATAGTATAATAACAAAGATGGATAGTTTTCCCCTTTTTGTGGTTCCTTATACAAAAGGTAAAAACGGGTATTTAAGCAAACCTCAATAAACTTTCATGTTTCTAAATCAAGAAATGATGGACTTTCATTCAAACTTTCAACCTCAATTTCACCCCCTTGGGGGTAGAATTTCTAAAAACGCTTAAATACGTATCCATTCATTTTTAATCAATAGCACATAAATAAACTTTCATGTTTCTAACTTAAGAAATGACGGAGTTTCGTTTAAACTTTCAAGCCCCATTTCACCCTCTTGGGGGTAGAATTTCCAAAAACGCCTAAACGCGTATCCAATGTATCCAATCATTTTTAATCAGTAACCCAAAGTCCAAACATAAAATTTCATGTTTCTAACTCAAGAAATGACAGACTTTCATTCGAACTTTCAACCCCAATTTCACCCCCTTGGGGGTAGAATTTTTAAAAACGCTTAAATACGTATCCATACATTTTTAATCAGTAACCTAAAAATAAAGTTTCATGTTTCTAACTCAAGAAATGACGGACTTTCATTCAAACTTTCAACCCCTATTTCACCCCCTTCGGGGTAAAATTTTTAAAATTCCTTCCTTAGTGAGTGTCTACTTAATAAAACAACCCTACTCACCAAATTTCGTTGCTGTAACTTTAACAGTTTTTGCTCAGCGATGATGAATCAGTCAGTCAGTCAGGACATGTAATTTTATAAGTATAGATAAAGCTGAAGAATTTGTAGAACTACTGATTCAAATTGAAAAATTCTTTTTGTGTTGGATATTCTTAATTAGATATCGAAGAAGGCTATACATATAATATCACCCTGCGACCAATAGGTCGAGGGAAGAAATAGATGAAGATGTAAAAAAAACGGAGAAAACAATTTGAAAGGGCTTATCTCACGAACTGCTAAATCAATTTTTATATTATTTAGCACAGTTATATAATAGACTTCGTGGAAGGACGTAGGCTTTTTTGATTTTAAGGAAAATTTACGGTTTCCGTGAAATTTGTAATAAACGCGGGTGGAGCTACGCTTAACGTCTAGTACTACATACTAGGGTTGTTTGACACGTAATTCTCGGCCTGACATACTTCTGAGTGCCTTGGATGTGTACTGTAGGTTTTCGCGACTCCAAAAGATAAGATTTGGTAATGGTAATCAGTCACGTAGATGTTTGGTTATGAACAGCCCTCGTAACACTGCTCTATAGCATACTATAGAGATATATGACGTCATTTCAGACGTTGTATATATCTTGCCCTTTGAGTATCAACAACAGTAGTACTGTTATTAATTAATACTCTAACATCTTGCCGTTCTCCGAAACTTCGATAGCGCAATGCAGGATTGTTAGGTGAATTGTGGGTACCGCCACACCACTCCCCCCCGAAGACCTGTGGTATTCTTCAATGCGCTTGTACTATGTCAGGTGTGGGCCGAAGCTACGCGTGCAATGACCAGAAGAGGGACCCCGTACTCTGCTTGCTGACCGGTCGTTGTAGCCTATGGATGCCCCGTTCAAGCCAGACACGGGTTCGACCGGCGCGGACGCCCAACGCGGCTTATGGTCGAGGCGACCCGGTTATGCTTGATGTCTACTGACGTGGTGCGGAGGGGCGGGGAGTGTTGATGATGATTGATGTCCAGAAGGATGCGTGTTCTTGTCGGTGGTCACCAATTTAACGTTGTTAGTGGCGGCCGAAAAGGAAGATCTTCCGACCGAGAGAGATAGCATGTTCGGTCAAGCCGAAGCCCACTAACGTCATTTCAGACGTTGTATATATATGTCGCAGTTATCTGGTTTGAGGTGAACGCAGATTTGGCCGCACCGCACGCACCGCAGTCGCCGCATTTCGAATTCTTTATATGAAGTTATAGGCAAGCTCGCATACCTACCCGCGCCGCAGTCTTCGCAACTTCTACATTCTTTATATGAAGAATTTAAAATGCGGCGACTGCGGTGCGTGCGGTGCGGCCAAATCTGCGTATACCTTTAATCTGCGATTCGATCGAATGCCTAGCGTTTTCATTGAATGACACCATTCAATTGAATAACTAAAGGACAACTCGTCAAGACGTTGACTGTAACGTTTAACGTCTTGACTAAAAGTCATATAGTGAAGTCGTTAAATGGGATGCTATTTTTTTTTTCAAGTAGCCGTTGACGGGGTTGTTATAGGTAAATCTAAGCTTTCATATTATTTTATTACTTATTACTTATTACAAATAAAGCACTTTACTGTAAAATGTAATCGATAAAATATCAACACAGTGCTATCAGCTGTGCGAGCTGTTTGACGCCATATTTGTTTTAATGACTAGTAGCGCCGCAGCAGGAAGAAAATGAAGTACGTTCAATTACCTGACTGATTTTATGTCCGCTATCTTCAAAGCGCTATGCTACAACTAGTTGAACGTTGAGGGACGATCGTTCAATCGACGTTCGGCCGAGTCATTCAATTGTATGGTGTCATTCAATGAATGCGCTAGCGGCTAGTCATTCAATCGAATCGCAGTTTGAACCAGATGACTGCGACATATTATATATCTTGCCGTTCTCCGAAACTTCGATAGCGCGATGCAGGATTGTTAGGTGAATTGTGGGTACCGACTACCGCCACACCCTTATTGGTGACAACGTGATGTTATGTAGCTCAAGTCTTCCTCGATAAATAAAACTATCCAACGCAAAACGAATTTTTGAGTTCAAACCAGCAATTTCAGAAATATTTAACTTTATAATATAAGTATAAGTATAAGTTTAATCTGCTATTAATAATTATAATATTGTCTGCCTATATTCATAGGAGAACTCAAATCGGGTCACCTAATTTTCATAGACCCCCGTTAACGACTCGTGGACCCCCATTTTTTTTCCACGCAAGCGTAGACCCCTATCGGGCTTCCGTAGACCCCATGGGGTCCACCTGGACCACTTTGGGAGTCAATGCTATAAACCCACAAATTATGAGAAATGGTAAGTCGTATGAAAAAAGTGTCTGAATATTTTTTGTAGAGAATTATATGATCTACACTCTTGCCATACCCATTTTTACGATAAAATGTAGAGTTTGGAAAAAAAACGGGAAAAACATCATTTTCATACCTTTGACCTTGAATAAAATTTTTTGCACATTGAGGATCGCCGGGGACTTTTGAGGTTTTATCTAATTAATGGTGTATTTAACGTCTCTACCAATTTTCAGCTATATGCGAATTATACCGAGGTTACGATTTTATTGCGTCTAAATAGACCGGGCTATATTATTTCAGATTGAGAACAACGTAATATGGATTAATTAAATCATTAAATCTATTGTTGACGAAAAAGAGGTTAGATGAAGTTTTAACTTTTTTCTCATTGTTTATTGCACAAAAAATAAACAGAATAAGTAACTCACACATTGACATATTTATTACTAACACAAGTCTAGTAAACTGAAATTAAATTAAAAGTCCAACGGAGCGGTCATGCGTTGTTTTAATCGTGATAGAGTTGTCGAGAAATGAGCGTTTCTCTGAAATGTGCAGTTTTACTTCTCATGAGTTTCACTCTGGATTCCTCGAAGGCTAGTGACTTGGACGATGTTATTTCTGAATTGTATGAACACTATAAAGACGCTGTGGCTGATGGTAATTTTTTATTATCCTTTCTTTCTGTATGAATCATAAGAAAACAGCCAAGTGCGAGTTCAACTCGCTCACAAAGAGTTCCGTACCGTTATAGAGCAAAAATTGTGTTATGTTATATGTATAGGTCCCCTTAATATTTTATTTAATTTTAATATTTTTATTATTACGTAATGTACACATGATAGGTGTACTTAATTAAAAAATAAAAATATTATATTACAATTAAGGTCTGTGTGAAAATTCAAGGGATGTTACCATTATTGATATCGTGCAAAAAAATCCAAAAAAATAATTTTTGTTGTATGTGAGCCCCCGTTAAATATTAATTATATTTTGTTTTTAGTATTTGTTATTATGGTGGCAACAGAAATACATAGGTAATGTGTGAAAATGTCAGAAGTCTAGCTATAGCTGTTCTTGAGATCAAGCCTGGAGACAGACAGACAGACATCGAAGTCTAAGTACCTAATAGGGTCCCGTTTTTACTCTTTGGGTACGGAACCCTAAAATAATGAAATAATTTAACATTTATTTCTTGTGTATGAAAGTTAACAACGTTAAAATTTACAAGTTGATAAAAAAAGATAGAATGAATGAAGAAAATATGTCCTTAGCAGGTTAAAATAAGTAAAACCACTTAACTGTATATTGTATCTAGTATTTATGTGCATTTTGGAAGATACTGGTCTCCACGACAAAGGGAATCCTAGTGTGGAGAGCAGTGATTGTGTAATATTAGCGTGTAGAAAAAATGTTAAGTGAAAATAAAGATAATTTGTTGGTTTATTTAAATGTATGCCGTAATGCCGTATTCAGAGAAATTTAATGATGATTAAATTTCAAATCAATCAAGAGTTTGATAGATCATAATAATATATGGGGCTTACTGCTTATGTCAACGTCTATACTTATAATTACAGTAAAGATTTTGACATGCAATTAAGTAATATTCGTCTCTGAGTGTGGCAGTTAAGTCTTAAAAATAAGCAATTAAACATAATTTGGTTTAATAACACCGGCAGACTACGATTTAAAATAACTATATAGTAACACCTCCGTCGATGAGAGAAATAGTATACGCACCATGGGCAGTAAATAAGAAAGCCTCAGATCACATGTTGGTTGACCTCGGCTTCGCCTCGGCCAATAATTACAATATTATGTGATCTGAGACATTTATTATTTTCCTGCCCTAGGTGTGGAATGTGCTATTTCATTGATTCTTTATCTAAAACTTAGCTGTTTGTTCAATTTCCACATATTATTTTGTACTAGCTGTGCCCCGCGGTGTTACCCGCGGCTTATTAGGTAAAATAAATTGTAATGTTTCCCGCAGTAAAAAGTAGCCTATGTGTTAATCTAGGGTATCAGCTAACTCCAAAGCAAGTTTTATTAAAATTGCTCCAGCCGTTTAGGCGTGAAGAAGTAACAAACATACAAACTCACAAACTTTCGCCTTTATTATATTAGTAGGATTATAAAAAATTTACTACTCGAGCTGACATCGGTTTGACTGAATATTTGGCTGATATAATATAAATAACTATTTGACTGAAGTTGACTAAAGTTGATATCGAAAAATTTGTTTGGACGCTAATAATTATTTTGATGCCTTTAGATTGTCGTTAGTAATAACTAATAATGCTTTATTGTAGGGGCAGGGGAATAAACCGTAGGCTGTTATTACTCTGCTACTTGTTTTCGAAAACCGTGACGTTGCGCTTGTGAGCGTCGGCAATCATGCGATTAACGTTTTCATTTACATTTAATGTTATTCGTTTAAATTTCGTCAACATTTCTGATTAAAAACAATTATAGTCGCACTTGAACGTTTATTATTATAATAATAAAATACTCATTAAAATACTTTCAGAAAACTACACTTTCTCACGTCGAGTGTTTAAAAGAAACAAACAGTATGATCTACATGTTCAGAAGTTAAAAGAAGTGAACGGATTAAAATACCACAATCTAGTATTAAGAGAAAAGCTTAGAAATGATCCTAACGAATATATCTACATAAGCAATCCTCTCGAATCTAAAATGCCTAAAGCGTTTCTAACTATAGAAGAATTTAAACAGGAACTGACAAATAGAATAGTACGTCAGAGACTAACGACAACTTTAAAAACCACATTGTCTCCGATGCCGAAAGTCAAAATCAATCGAAAGAAACGTACACAGTTCCCTCGGTATACAAAAAACGGAACAAGCAGTCTAATTAAAATTAAACCGACGATCAGTGGGAAGCCTGTAAATAAATATGGTAATAAAACAGAATTTAAAAATAACAGATTTTATCCAACAAATAACGCTAATAATAGAAGTGAAATTAAATCCAGAGTCAGCACAAGTATGTTTGTAAAGCCTCTAAAAGCTTTGACGGATTCAAATACGTTAGCAAACATTAGTATGAAAACAAAAGATACACTAAGAAGAAAAACAACTATTCAAAGTATGACTCCAAAAAATATAATGATTGAAAAGCAAACACCAGCAACAAAATTTAGATATTTTAAAAACGCTACCATGAGTAAGCTAACAACTTCGACTAGAACACCAATATTAAAATCTATTCACACAAATAAATCTACAGTTAAGTTAATTACAACAAATCTACCTAAAGAGAAATCAACATTCAAAGACCCTGATACAACTACACGTGTTACGCTAAAAAATAATGATACAACCAAAGAAGAGCTATTAACAAGAACTTCAGTAGGTGCGACTACAGAAGTTGCCTCAACTGTCGTACATATAACATCCAAAAATGATTTAACGACAGAAACAGTACTAGCTACGTCTAAAGAAATATCAAGAAAAGATCTAATTTTAAACAATACAACGACAGACGAAACGGATACTTTGCATTTAACATCAAAACGAGAAGGTTCTACGACAGATATGTTTACCACCGCCACAGATATATCATTAAAAGGCCCAAAATCTGAAGATACAAGCACAAGACATGAATTAATGTTACTACCAACAGAAGATTTAAAGAGAGCTTCGACAACTCATACATATGAAAATTTTAAAAGAGAAACCACTTTTGAAGACTCAAATACAGAAAAGGTTACAACCAACCATAATAATATAACAACAACAATTGAATTTAATGACAATTTAGCCAACAAACTTTTGTCAACACCACAAGAAATATCTCGAAACGATTCCAACTTAGATAATATTTTTGAAATTTTGTCCGTGCCGAAAGAAATGTTTGGAAAAGAATCAACTTTTGAGAATACAACTATCAACAAGTGGACAACTCCCGGATCGTCTACAAAAAATCTGAAGGTCTTGCTTCGCCTCGCAGGTGCAATGATGAAAAGCTATAAGCCTCCAAAAAGAACACCGAGACGAAAGAAAAAAGTTCGAATCATTGAAACAACTATAAATACGACCAAATATAAGCGTTTAAAAGTAAGTATTAATTCAAACCATAACATTTATTTTAAGAGCCTTTACAAAGTACTTACCTTGTAAGTTGTAGTTAATTATTATAAAAATAATTTATTTATTTATTTCCATACTTATTGCTTACTTCCATTGATGATTAATATGTTAAAGACACGGTACAAATTTTGCAGAATTTCTTAAATAGTTCGATGTTTTTTTTCGTGTAGGTAAGTACTTAATGAGTAAGTACTCGGATAGGTGCGGACTGCGGACTAAAGATATTCAATATTAAATTATATTAATTTAAAATTAATCGTTAACTTACATGATATAACTGGAGTATCTTACAAGTTTCACAAGTCAAAGTGTATGGTAGTTATGTACTGTAATAACTAATAACAGCTAATATCAAACATATTTGTTTCAGCGCCCACTGGTTTTTATGGGAGGCTATGGACGACCGATGAATAAATATGCCAACGATGTTAACGTGATTGAATTTAAATAATAATAAATATCAACTTCCTCACCTTATATTACCGTAACAAACAAAATCCAAGTTATTGCGAGCGCAATAACTCGAGCAATCTTCAACTGTTCGTTAACATCACTTTAACAGTAGGTTCACATAAAAAGCGGCTTCGCCTTAAATTTTTACTTCGAATACGTAAAATATTCCCGCCAAACTAAATGTCAAACTGTCAAACGCGCGAACATTGTGCCTCTGCTTCAGAATAAAGGCACCACTTCACTGATTACAAAACACAATCTCACGTGGAAATGTGACTGTAGTGCTCGCTTATACCTTTATGGATGTGAAGGGCTGTCGCCGAGACGGCTCTATCGGCCGCGGTAGGAGGGAGAGGGACGGCTATACGTCGTCCCGACCCCCGTTGTAAGCCGCTTACTGCATTAGAACTGCTCATTTGTGCAAAAGAGATGTGTAGCTTTCGTCCGTGCTCTTGTTTTAATATGTGCGCCGCCCATTTCTCTTTATTCCGCGGTGGTGGGGCGAAGTTAGACAGTTTTAAATTAACTGTTGTAATAAAATTATATTTCGTAGGAGTTGTCTCTGAAAATGACATGTATTTGATTAAATAAATTAATAAAGCGAGGTAACTAGAGGTACATTATTAAACCATAATGAATGAATACGCTCAAGGATTATAAATTATAATATTATTAAATGTCGTAACCATTTCAAAACAATAAAGAATAAAGAGTCGTTTATTTAATTTCATGGAAACATTTGTTTGTATTTGATACATTTGATAAAATTTGAAGTTACATATTAATAATTAATTAATTAGTCATTTTGTGTGTCAAAAACAGTCCATTTCAGAATTTAAAAGTCTATGTGACAGATAAAAAAAGTGGGTAGAGTTTAAACGCAGTAAAAGTAAAACTTTGTTTGAAACTCTAATTATTATTATTTGAAAAATAAGACAAACAACAAATAAATAGTAATTATAAAATTTTGTGCGAAAACTAGTACTTAGTTGTTACTTTTTTACAAAAATACTTTGCACGTAACTCTTGAAAAAATTAATTAAGTTTGTAACATTAACGAGAACTCTACATTTTCATAGCGTTCACATTTTAAGCTCTATCGCGGTAGACTATGTATTAGTTTTGGTTGCACTCGAGTTCTGTCAACATTTGCGGTTACGTTTCGGCCTGTCGCCCCCGCAAACTGATAGTAGAATTATCTTTGACCAATAGTACGGTTGCGCATCCATTTTCAGCCAATCGAGTGCTCGGAATTCGTATCGCGTTCTTTTTGACGTTTTGCTATTGTTTTTTTTTTATTAATTGCACTGGTTTCGTTGGGGTGGGTTATTTTGGTTTACGTTTAAACGAGCATGATCGTTCTCTATTTGTAATTATGAATTTCAGCACTTATGAAGCGTTTTAGAGTAATAGAGCCGTCATTTTATTTTAGCGTTAGAATGCTTTATCATTTAGACATTTATCTTTAAAATGCGAACATAAATACTTTGTGAATATTGTATTTCTTATGTTTGCAACTCAGTCATGAATTTATTCTACTGAATATACTTTTTGAAATGTTTGGCTATTTAATATCTTATTGAGTTTGATTATTACATATTATGCTTTCAAGTTTATCGTGATAATAATAATAATAATATACTTTATTGCATTCCACAAAATACATAAGAAAATAGTAAAAGCGGAGAAAGACAATACAATTCTGGCGGCCTTATCGCTAAATAGCGATATCTTCCAGGCAACCATCTTAAGACTACTACATTGATATTAAGATAAATTAAAACGAGTGGATGCATAATGTGCATAACAAACTAAAGCTATTAAACACTTACACAAAACAATTAAAAAGCAAAAGTACATTGAGAAAAGCTATTAACTACTAGGTACTATTGGTTCATGGTTAATGATTGACCTGGCTGAACAATGCTCCATCCATGCCATAAACGTTCAATGATTTAGACCTTAGGATTTAGACAGATAATAATTATAAAGTTGACGTTTAAATGAATTTAGATTTTCTGACAGTCTTACAGGATTAGGTAAAGAGTTCCATAACCTTACTGCGTGGGCCGAAAAGGAGTTGCCAAAAAATTTTGTTTTCCGAACAGGGACATTTAATTTCAAAGCAAAACGCGCACTGCCACTATCAGAGAAAGTGAACATTTGCTTTAAATAAGGGGGAGCCATGGGGTCAAAAAGTATATTATATAAGAGGTGTAGCACATGAGCATTCCTGCGCAGACGTATAGGTAGCCACTTCAGGGTTGATCTATATTCCGAGACATGGTCAAACTTACGCAGCCCAAAAATAAATCGAATGCAAAGGTTTTGGATGCGTTCGAGTTTATTTAATTGTTCTTCTATCAAATTGATATAACTGACGTCAGCATAGTCAACAATGGAAAGGAGTAAGGTCTGTGCAAGCATAACTTTAGTCGGAATGGGTAAAAAGTTCTTAAGGCGTTTTAATGAATTGAATGCAGCGAAAACTCTTCTACATACATAATTTATCTGGCTCGACCAAGATAGTGTTGAGTCAAAAATAACCCCTAAATTTTTAACTGTATCAGTGTAGTTAATTATGACGTTGTTTAACGTGATAGGAGGCAGTTCCGAAAAAAATATTCTTTTTAAGATTCCTTGACTACCAATAATAATGGCTTGTGTTTTAGACGGATTGAGTTGCAAGCCATGGTTTGTTGACCAATCAAATATATTCGACAAATCCTGGTTCAATTTTGAAATAGCTGAAGCTAGGTTGTTTAAAGTGGCATGCGAATATATTTGAAGGTCATCGGCATACATGTGGTAAAGAGACGATAAGTTGCTACAAATAGAATTAATGTAAATTGAAAATAATAACGGGGAAAGTACACCGCCTTGTGGTACTCCAGTTGAAGTGCGGCACCAGTTTGAGGAAAGTTCATCGATTTTGACTTTTTGACGACGACCATATAGATAGCTCCGAAACCAGTTTGTAGCGTCTCTTGAAACATTTAGAGACTGCAGAATACCTAGCATGATGTCAAAATCCACAGAATTGAATGCGTTAGTGAAGTCTAAGAGAATCAAAAATGTAACTTTTTTGTTGTCCATCGCTAACCGAATGTCGTCGGTGATTTTAGTAAGAGCCGTAACAGTACTATGACTCCTCCGAAATCCAGACTGCAGAGGAACAAGAAGATTGTTTTTAATTAGATAATTATTTAACTGACGATGTATTAATTTTTCAAGAGCTTTAGACAAAAACGGTAAAATTGATATAGGACGATAATCTGAAAAATTGACAGGCTTGCTTTTTTTGGGAACTGGGATAATTAGAGCATCCTTCCATTTTTCTGGAAATTTGCCAGAAGAAATGGAGGTATTAAATATGTGTGTTATAACAGGTAAGATTTCGTCTAATATAGGGAGAATCATATTACGACTAATTAAATCATCACCGACGGCATTCGAAGCTATGGACAAAATTACTCTCTTAACCTCTAGGTCTTCGAGTCTATTAATTGAGAACGGTTCGACATTAGGAGTTGGTAACGATCTAAGAGCAGATAAAGTCTTAGCCTTGACATTTTTATCAAAATTAATAGAATTTGAGTTAAAATGCTGGTTCAGACTATCAATATCGTCGATCTTGACAGTAGACTGTTGGTTAGATCTCCCAACTCCAACTGTTTTGAGGAACTTCCATACTTTACTGGTGTCACCGTTCTCTATGGAGGTGTGAATATGTCGCCTCTGTGCGTCTCTACAAAGCCTGTTGCATACATTACGCAAGGTTTTATATTTTTCTACATTTGCTTCAGAAGGATTGCATTTGAGTTTTTGCTTGGCAGCATTCTTCTTTTTGATCATTGCCTTAATCTCTTCTGTAAGCCAGGGGGTAGGCAGGTGTTTTTGCTTTATAGGTTTTATAGGTGCATGCACATCGTACAATTTATTGAGCTGTTGCGTAAGTATATCCACTTTTGCATCAACTGTAGGCACCTGTATGAGCTCTGTCCAATCGAGATTTCTGGCATCACGCTTCAGAGCCTCTACATCCATCCTCTTAAAGTTACGCCGCATCATAATTTTTGGTTTAAATTTAGGGGGCTTTATGTTATAGGAAAGGTACAGGAGATCATGATAGGAAAAGGAGTGGGAATCAAGTTGACCGTGATTAGTTACGTGATTTATAGAAGATACCATGATTAGGTCCAGTAGAGAGGGAGTATATAATGGGACATTGTGAGTTGGGTTAAGGGATAACAAATGGAGATTACATGATTCAATGCTTGACTGTAACTTCTTAGCTCTATTATCGTTTTTTAGAAGGCAAGTGTTGAAGTCACCCATTATAATCGTGTGATCATATAAAGTTGAATAGGACTCCATAAGGGATTCAAAAGAAGCGAAAAAATTTACGTGTGACGAGGGACTGTAAAAAACACCAAGGAGTAATTTGACATGACGCAGTTCGATCTCAATAAGAAGGTGCTCAGCCATATCCACAGGAGGTGGTTGTGGTGAAGCACTAATTAAGCGAAAGGGAATGTGAGATTTGAGGTAAATGGCAACCCCACCACCACCCCTGCATGTGCGATCATTCCTGATTAATGTGAAACCAGGTAGAGAATAGCTAGTTGATGCTAAGCATGGTTTTAACCATGACTCGGAAACTAAAATAGCATGAGCACAAGTTGATTCAAAAGAGTTGAGCAGCTCAGGATAGTGTGCAGGAATACTTTGCGCGTTTATGTGGACTACGTTAAAAGATTTCAGAGATGAGTCTAAACTCTCATGCAGAGCAGTACTTAAAGACGTGTAGTTATTAACATGACTGTCATCACTGGAACTCTCATCTGAGGATGAACACGTGAAAAACTCATCGTTACTATCAGATTCAACCATTAAACCTGTACAACTAATTACTAGCTAATAATAGTATAACAAACAAAAAAAAATACAAAATCAAAAACACAATCAATCAGAAAATAAAGCTGATTGCAGCAAATAAGCACACAAAAAAAAATATAGTGATAGTAACTTACTTCCGCAATCAAAGACGAATATTAATTAGTTAATTACTTAAATGGGACATAATATGTTGATAAGCCCCATACATTATTATCTGTCAAAGTCTTCATTAAATTATAGTTAAAACAACGTTAAGTGTCTAAACACACTTGGCCAAAGTTACGCCGTACGCGGCGTAAATAGCGCATGATTACGTCCGATGTCAAACGTATACAAAATATGGACGGAACGCGACGGAATAGTGTGTCATCGGTAATTTAAAATACATTGCAGGCGGAATCATGCGGAATTTACGCTGCGTAACTTCGGTCTAGTGTGTTTAGACAGAGACACTAAATGTCTCTGAGTGCGGCGGTTAGTCTAATTCTAATAGTTTAGTTAGGTAGAGAGCTATTTTAAACATCTGCAATATCTGCTCATGATCAATGATGCCATGTCAAGCTTCTACGGAGCCTTTACTAAAAAGGTCAAAGGTGGGAAACTATTCTTTCTCATAACAGGTATTACTAAAGTAATTTATAATGTAGGTAATATTAAAGACTACTACCTACTAAGTGATCCGTAAAAAAGGAAACACCTCCGTGTAACGTGTTCCAGTGGTTTAGAGCGTTGCTCTTGACTCAGCGGTCGCGTGGGTTCGATTCCCGCGTTGGAAGCATGTTATTTCCAAGTTTGGTTAGGACTTAGGACAATGAAGGCTGATCACCTGCAGCTTGTCTGACAAGTATGATGGGCATGTAAAAAGTTGGTCCTGCGCCTGATCTCTCGCCAGTCGTGTCGGTCATCCATCCCACTGGGGTCTGGTAAAGGACTATTCCTTACAAGAGCACTCTCTATAGAGTGCTCTTGTATACTGCGCACACATCTGGGCTCTATAAAATTACTCCTGCGTACCCGGCCTGGTTTAAATGAAACCGACCACCGTTACCAGAACCGGTGTGGGAGTTATTATTTTACTCAGTGATCAGATAGTTATGACCTTAAACTGAATGTTCAGTGCATGTTGACGCAGCCGCTGCACTTCCTACAAGCCTGCATGCTAATGTGCATTACATACTCATGATTATACACGATATGAGGTACAGTCACTGACAGTATTAATTTGCTTTTTCTCGACCTTATTGCTTTGATCATAAGGTTCAAAGTGGGTATACTGGGGTTTTCGGTGACCGTTCCTAGATGTAAGATAGTATAATAATGCGAAAAGTTAGTGAACAATTGAATAGACTATGCCTGAGAATTTACAAGCTTAATTTTTTTTTGTGAATATTGATATGTAAACCTTTTAAATATTGATTTCAATGTAGAAAACATTGAGACTATAGTGAAAATAATTTAAGGTAGTACCAGCGGTCATCAAGCTCTCTTGTCTAGGACCTATGTGAAAAATGCTCACACTGTGTACTGTTTACTTAGGAAAAGAAATGAACTCTTATAAAGATACAGATTATCGTAAATCCATCGGAAAACTTCTTGGTAGTTCTCTTAGTATGATAATCTCCATTAAAATTTATGAGTTCGAAGTGATATACTAAAAATATACGTTTTTAGTCTCAATTATGACTTTAGCAAATAAAACACATTTTTGATTACAATTTTTACGAGTGTGATTCTTTTGAGGGCGGCTGTATGTAAGTTTTCTAATAACTTCCCCTACGAAGTTAGTAAGGAAAATAACGCCGTTGATGTCTAATTGTCTTTAACGAGAGCCCTCTACACTTGACCAGGCGATTAAATCAGTTAGTACCGACCGTATATAGGCGTTTATTACCAAGATGTTAGTCATTACAAGCCATAATATTTTTTTATGCGCAGGGGAAACCCTTTATGTGTGCCCCGAGTTGGGGATGTGCTTCAGTTAACTGAGGCACCCCGGGGTATGTGGGACTCTTACCCACTAAAACTACAGGCGGTTTGCCTTCAGCCGTATACAGAGGGATGTCTTGTATCTGTTAGCACAAGACTCCCTCCACAAGCCATAATGTTGTGTTAATATATTATATATACACTAGACGTTCCGCGCGGCATCGCCCAGTGCTCCGCCCGCGTAAATTAGATATTTCACATAGAAATTAGTTCACAAAAAATAGCCTATGATCCTTTACGTCGTCTACTTCTTATCTGTGCCAAATAACAGAAAAATTGCTACAGTAGTTCGTGAGATAATTTCCTCCTCTTTCAAATAATTTCCCCCGTTTTTTCCACATTTTCCTCTATTTCTACGCTCCTATTAGTTGTAGCGTTATAAAATATAGCCTATAGCCTTCCTCGATCAAAAAAAAAATTTAAAAATAAAATATTTTTTTAAAATCGGACCAGTAGTTCCTGAGATTAGCGCGTTCAAATAAGCCCTTTCAAAAAATTTCTCCCGTTTTTTTCACATTTTCCTTTATTTCTTCGCTCCTATTAGTCTTAACTTGATAAAATATAGCCTATAGCCTTCCTCGGTAATTGGGCTATCTAACACTGAAATAATTTTTAAATTGGACCAGTAGGTACTGAGATTAGCGCGTTCAAACAAACAAATGAACTAACAAACTTTTCCGCTTTATAATATTAAATAAAGTATAGATTATAAAGCTAAATAGTTTGTTTGTACGAACGCGCAAGAAGTTACGAAAGAAGTTGATTCATTGGTATAGTAGGTAGATGGCGGATCTACGTAATTTGGTCACATTATGATTTATGTGACATCCAACCACTGACCTCCATTATACATGTATAATAGAGATCAGTGCATCCAACCAACAGATCTCGACTAACCAGCAACCATTCAATTGACGTAATCTGACCAAATGACGTAGGTCCGTCAACTGCCTTTGAATCAATTTCATAGAAGCATACTATATAATGACCGTGGACCATGGAAGGCCACTTTCCTTTGAAGGCCAACTATTAAAAAGTCGTAGTTATCGTCATGGGAAGATAATATTATTATATTCCCTTTTATAAAGGCTAACGCATCGAAGCGTATCCTGATCGCTAGAAATGTACGCGATGATCGCGATCATTTTGCGTCCACACTAGCGATCATGATACGCTTCGACGAAGATCTGATACGCGATCATGCTACAGATGTGGACAAAGCCTTAGTAGATCATACTGCATACAAGCTAGGCTGGCCTACGGTAAAAGGCCTTAGGAATCTCAATAATGAGAAAGGCTAGGCTCCAAAAATAGTCCATACTAATATTATAAATGCGAAAGTGTGTCGCTGATCTGTCTGTCTTTTGCTGCTAATTTTGTATGGAGATACTTAAAGACCCGCGAAAGGACATAAGATACTTTTAATGCCAGACAAATGTACGGTTCCCACGCGATAAAACAAACTTTGTGCAACGGTATTGCAGGCGTCCTCTAGGAGTTACTATATTAAGGGCCTGTTTCACCACTTCCTGATAAGGCTATCCACCAAATAACTTGACAGATAGAGTATAGAGAATCTGTCAAATAAGCCTATCCGGCACCTTATCAGGAAGTGGTGAAACAGGCCCTTAATCTTTCTTCATTAACATGCACATTTTCCAACACACAATGTTTTATTATGTTCGACAACTTCTGTGTGGTTTTCCGCTTGGTACAAACAACTGCGGTTAACCTTACTTACCCCGTTGGTTGGTAACTTGATGTAGATATACTTCTTCCATACCTACTTTTGCTTATTTGGCAAATAAAGTTTTCTCTCATTTCCATTGAAATTGTTAAATAAGTTCCTCCCTCCTTACACCATTTAAAATCCGTCTTGATACTTGTAATAGTAACAGATGCGGTATTAAGAATTTTATTACAATAACATATAACAATATATTTAAAAGGCTTTTGAAATATTATGTAGGTACTGCATTGTGGTTTTTCAATTTTTATGAGTTACGTTAAATATACATTATTAAATTCGTTGTTGCTACTACGGCTATACTGTACTCGGCGAAACATGGCGGTAGCGGTCAATGACTCCCTGTCAAAAACTTGTCATTTTCTATATAAACCGCGATTGACAATGACGTGTCAGATGTTGTCAATCGCGGCGTTGTATAGAAAATGGCAAGTTTTTGACAAAGAGTCAATGACCGCTACCGCCATGTTTCGCCGAGTACAGTATCAGACAGTATAGTGGCTAATTAGGATCTAGGAACTCAGTATGCCTGTTATAGACAAGGTTCTTGCGTTCCTGTAACAATTACTTTCAAAATTTAGATTTTTTAAGCAAATGATTCAACATTATGGACCAAGAGCCTGCGATGGCCAGACCTTCTTTCGTTTCGTAAAGTTTACCTGTTTGTGGCCTTTACAGAGGTACGAACGACCAGAAAGTATGGAGTTTCGGTCGCAGTTACTTTAGGAGGTATTCAGTTCTGAAGGTCTACCTATCTAAATGTCCGGCACTGGAAGATAATAATAATAATAAGATGAGATTCCTCCACTAACCGCGAATAATATAAGCAATGAAATTGAGCTTTGTTACTCTTTCTGTAAGGAGTAGCTGTGTTAAGACTTAATAAGTTGTTGATTTTCTTCATCAGCAGTACAGCCTGAAAATGCTTGCTTTCTTTACCTACCCTTAAAACCTAAATAGGTACGGTGAATTATTAGTAGACTATAATAATATTTTGTTTAAATATTATGTTTCTCTACTAATTTGCCCGTTTTCACCAACAACACCTAAAATTTTGGTGTCCCTTAAGCCAATATTCCCAGTTTTGTTTTTGATGAATTGACAACCCCGTAACTCTTAGGTGACGTATAACACTACATAGTATAAAACAAAGGGACATGAGGACAGAAAAATCGCTTTTTCTGTCCTCATGTCCCTTTGTTCCCTTTAATTGCGGTTTTCTTTAATATATAGAGTGATTAAAGAGGAAGGTTTGTGATAAATATGTATATTAATTATGGGAGTTTGCTATTTTAAATGTAAAATATCAGACGGCCATTCTATAACAGATTCATTGTCAAGGCAACCGTCGTTATCGCCACATAAGTCACCTAAGTGTACGGGGTTGTCAATTCATCCCGTAAATTATAAACGTCACCTAACAGTTTGACGGATGAATCGCATAATAGGTAGTTTTATTTCAAATAAACGTCACCTAAGAGTTACGGGGTTGTCAATTCATCAAGAACAAAACTTGGAATATTGGCTTAAGGGACACCAAAATTTTAGGTGTTGGTGAAAACGGGCAACTTCTCCCAGATTTACAAGTAGGATTTAACTAGAATTTAACCATAAAGTTAATATACCTAGCGGAATAGAGAAACAAAGGCCTGAGCAAGCGAGATGCCACTATCAGTAACACCGCGTGGTAAAAAGAGACGTGTGATACATGACAGCAGCACTCTTTTTTGACGTCCAGTCGGCACGTGCCGCACGTTGTCAATATAATCTCATAGAATTCATGTTAAATCATGCTTGTGTAAGTGTATACGTACACATATTTTTCACACAGATGAAAACCAATTTTGGTTACGTTTGACAGCTCGAGATTGTTGCTCTATTCCGATAGGTATATTAACTTTATGAATTTAACTAGGTTAGACAGTAGACTAGACCTGACCAGACAAGACATTGACATTTCTCTTTTGAAAAAAAAAAGAATTTACATTGCCTAACCTTTTTATACCTTTGTAATAATGTCGAAAGATGTCAGTTTTTCAATCATATAATATTACAAAAATTTGATTCACTTTAGATTTCGCCTTGAGTTGACATCTAGTGGAAATGAATTGGAACTTTCACCCAAAGGGAAGGACTTTCAAATGTAAAAACCAGGAAACAGATGGCGCTAATGTGCTTGACATAGATGGCGCCACTGTTCTAACATTAACGTGCTTGCAAGAGACGTGACCTGCTACGGTGGTGAAGCTACGATTGACGAAAGTAAGACATAGATGGCGTTAGGGTGCATTATATTAAAAAAATCAACAAAGGGTGCACGTTCTATTTTGTTCAAGTAGACAAAAGATCCGATGAATTATTCGTTTTGATACTGGATATTAGTTACTACCTATATATTAGAGAAGTTAGTTTCTAGGCGGAGATACTTTTTGGCTAGGTTATTTCAAGTCAATATTAGTGACTAGTGAGGTATTGTCTGTACATGACGTAGTTTATAATAAGTATACTGATCAAATACTTCCACATCGGTGGCTCCTACACAAAACTGCGAATTTGCATAACATCCTAATGTCACTTTTATTATGAATTTTGTCGCAGATATTTGCGATGCGATGCGAATTCGCAGTTATGTGTGGGAGCCCTTAATTCCACTTTCTGCTTTTTCCCGTCTCCGACAGGGCAGTTGGGCCGCAGTGGGTTGACAAGAGACTAGGGTTATCTACACGTTCAGTCTGGCATCAGTTTAGTCCACCATTTTGGTCAGAATGACGTGAGAATTAACATGTAACCGGTTGACTGAGGGACTGTTTTTTTACTATGTACTTTTCAGATATCAAACTGATGGACTGAACTGATTCCAGACTGAGCATGTACGGTGTACCCGTAGTCTAACGCCACGCATAATGCCGCCATATTGTTCCTTCAATCCTTCGATCGCGGATTCTTGGAAATGCTATTGTATTCTATTGTTGTCGCGATCACCGGTGCTCTTATGGGGCTTCAAGGATTAAAACGAGGGCATACTTAAACCTTACGTAGCGTGGAGTTTATGAATTTAATTGCGTAAATTGCATTGTTGATTTAATTGCGTAAATTGCATTGTTGATTAGTCAATATAATTGTAATAATAATTCAGTGCTATTCGAGGTCTGTTGGCTGGGTTTGACTAATGCGACCAAATTACTTGAGTCCGTCATTTGCCTATGAATCAACTTCTCGGATAGTACATAATATAATATCCAAGAAAGTTACAAAAACGCCATTTTACGACACGGAACCCTTTGTCTTAATCTGGCTCGCACTTGCCCAACATTTTCAAGTCTCAAAATCAATTTCATCTCATGATGTGACAGACATGTACCCGGCGCCGCGCCGCGGTCACGCACGCACTCACTCACCATTACACCCGACAGCTCTAAGGCGGCCATTTGTTATGACACACAAACATCAACATTCACAAATCTAAAGGTCAATTTTAATACACCTACGTTGCTGTCTGGAGTTCCTACCAGTTCGGATTCTTTTTATAAGCCTTAGGGCCTGTATTCACTTTGATTAGTGATTAGGAGAAAGTAAGTGTGGATAGCGACTGATTAGTGTAAGTCCTTTACTTTCTTCTAATCACTAATCACCTGTACTCGCACTAATCAAAGTGAATATAGCATGTCGCAGTTCGTTATCAAAAATGGCAGGTGAATTTTATCATACTGCATGTCTGGAGTTTCTAATGCTTAAGTACTGACAAACGGTTATGCTCGATAGTTTTACTCCAAATCGAGCAATAACCACCGAGTAAAACTAAAAAAAACCGTATTTGAGTACTAAGCATAACACCAATTAAGATAGACTTTTTATAGGACTTGATGTCGTACGCAACTCGATTTAATATAAAATCCTACTGAAACTGTTCACTTTGCTGATAAAAAGCAGATTTTCCTTGTGTCATCATCATCATTGCATCATTTATGTGCCAAAATTATTAAAAATGGATCCAGTCACGGGGAGTACTTATTCATTGTAAACAAACAAACATATCTCCTTCTTATTAGGTATTCTGAGAAAATCAACGTGTCTAAATACGAAAAAATAAAAAAAACTAATCGAACTCATAACTTATGAAGGCAGTCATAGTTAAAATAATTTGTGTCATTTTAAAGCAGGGGTTCTAAAACTTATTTTCTACTGCCCACTATGAGAACAAATAACTTTTTTGCATTGTGTCACATTTAGATGAAATAAAATTACAATTAATCACCCTCCAAGTCTCTACACAACACCCATTTTTTTCTGGGTCCCACACCGCCCCCCTTTAGGCCTTCAGCGCCCACAAGAGGGCTTTATCGCCCACTTTGGGAAAGGCTGTTTTAAAGGGAGCGTTAAAATAGACACCATGCTATAATTAGAGTCACTACTCAGTTCATATTGCAATGTAACTGAGCGATGTGATACATTTTTAAAATATAAGCCATTCAGATCAAACAGTTACTAAATTGAAATTATATCTTGTTATGTAGTAAATAAAATTTTATTTTTAAATTCAATTCAGAATTCAAATTTGGAACAACCAGTTCATCATCATCACCATATCAGCCTATATTCGTCCACTGCTGGACATAGGCCTCTCTCAATGAACGCCAAGATGACCGATCTCCTGCTACTCGCATCCAACATGGGCCCGCAACTAAACTAAGATCGTCGTCCCACCTAGTTACTAAACAACCAGGTAAGTAAATTGCAATGATATCTTGTTATGTATGTAGTAAATAAAATTTAATTTTGTATGCTTAATTTCAAACGATACATGGCAATGTTAATTGGCCCTTATTTAACATATAATTAGTTGTCGTTATTAGATGCAAAGTGAAGAAGTAATGAGCCGTTACCATGTTGTGAGTTAATTTAGACATAACGGTCACTCAGTTTGTATGCAAACTGTTCCATAAAGTAGCGGAAGGCTTTAATTACACGTTACCCCTACTACTGTCTGAACTAGAAAACTAGATGTAGATAATCTTCTTCTTATATATAAAATTCTCGTGTCACAATGTTAGTCCATGAACTCCTCCGAAACGGATTTACTGATTTTAACCAAATTTTATATGCATATTCAGTAGGTTTGAGAATCGGCTACTGGGTACTTTATATATTGATAAGTGCATTTATTGAATAAATAATAGTAAATTATTACAACTCGAGACTGAGGGCGACCATTGTTTGTGCGACGGGATAGCGATAGACGTTGCTATGGTAACATACTTATTTAGTCGTGCTTCAAAAAAATAATATGGGCGAAATAGGTACTTTATATTATTATGGCAAAGCAACGTTTTCCGGGACAGCTAGTAATATATAAGAGACAAGATAGTCTTTGCTTTTAATTTGACCCTAAAAAACGAATATAATAATAATTATATAGGGTGTAAAAATCTATTAATCCTTCAGGCCCCGCGCGAGCACCGGTGATCGCGACAGCAAAAGAATACGATGGGAATTCCTAGAACCTCCGATCGAAGTATTAGTGATAATACTTAAGTAGTATTAAGTGTACATAAGTTCTCTACATTGAGTTCATTGTCAAAGTAGCAGTGCTGAAAACGTATATTTTTTTAAAATTTTGTATGAAAAAATTCATGACGCTGAGGCGTTGGCCCTTACAAATCACAAAAAATTGCTCTTTCAGCGCTGCTACTTTGACGGTGAACTCTATATGAATAGGGGACCCATACACACCCTAAATTATTATCACTTAATTTTGTTACACTCTGTATATATTCGTTTTTTTTGCGGTCGAATAAAAAGCATAGTCTATCTTGTATAAAGATATAAGAAAAAAAGGCGCTGCACTCCGGAAGTGAAAATCTACTAAAGTGAGAGTCTACTATCCGTCTTATAAAAATAAAATAAAAAATAAAAAATGTCTTTATTTCAGGCATAAATGTACCCATACAGATTATATAAAATACTAGCTGTCCCAGCAAACGTTTTTTTGCTTTTTTTTTTAATTTGATCACAGCGCTAACTGTCGGGACAGACTAAAATTAAAATTCTAATTCGAATATTATTTAAAATTTGACACAATATGTCGGATCCAATGTAAAACATTCCAAAATCAACAACTACTAATAAATTAAAAATTAATTAAAAAAACATTATCCAGCGGACAAAATTGTGAATCTAAACCATTCCCAGATCCCCTTGAACACACACAAAAAATTTCATCAAAATTGGTCCAGTCGTTTAGGAGGAGTTCAGTCACATACACACGCACACAAGAAATATATATAAAATATAATGTAATATTAAAATAAAATAATGTTGACACCGTAAAGGGGTGTCCAGTCATAACATCACTTTTTGTTCTGGATTTTCGATCAGTTCACGTGTCACTATTTGACTTCATAGTTTTTACACTTTAACTCAAAAGTATATGACGCACAAGAAGCTTTTACTTCAGAAAGTAACAAATATGTCAATATCTGAAGTAAAAGGTAAAAAGTAGGAACTCCAGACAATAATGTGGATATTGATATTACATAGATTTGTAAATAAACTTCAGGAAGAGAGCGTATTTCCTCTTAAAAAGGCCGGCAACGCACCTGCAGCTCTTCCGATGTTGCAAGTGTCCCTAGGCGACGGTAGTTGCTTTCCAGCAGGTGACCCGTTTAATTTAATTTCAATTTCAATTTCAAAATAATTTATTCAAAATAGGTTTACAAAAACACTTTTTGACGTCAAAGATAATTACAATTTAGATTTAAAAACACAATTACATTAACAGATTTCATAATATCAGGACAACATAATAATTAACAATAATATATTAAGTATCAAAAATTAAAACATTGCATAAATATAAAATCACCAATATAAAATCACCAATGTATGAGGAGCAATGAGCAGAATAATTCAGGGAAATATAAAAGAGATCTAAACCCAATTAATATCTTTGTCATTTATGTAATGATCAACCTTATAATATGCTTTTCCGACTAGCACTCTTTTCACAATTTTTTTAAATTTTGTTTCTGGCAAGCAAACTATTTCATGTGGTATTTTATTATAAAATCTTATACAGTTGCCCATAAAAGACTTACTTGTTTTAGTTAAGCGAAATTTAGGAACATACAGTTTATTTTTATTTCTAGTGTTTCTATTATGGTAATCACATTTTTGTTTAAAAAGGTATATATTCTTTCGAGTGTACATAATTATTTCATATATATATAACGAGGGCAAAGTCATAATTTTAATTTCTTTAAATTTTTCTTTAAGTGAATCTCGACATTTCATTTGATATATACCACGTACTGCACGTTTTTGCAAAATAAAAATACTGTCCAAGTCGGCTGCTGATCCCCATAATAAGAGCCCATAAGACATCAAACTGTGAAAATATGCAAAATAAACAAGCCTTGCTGTATCTACATCGGTTAGTTGACGTATTTTCCTTACAGAATAAGCAGCAGCACTAAGTTTAGACGAAAGATGTTCAATGTGACTATTCCATTGTAATTTCGAGTCCAATCGAATGCCTAAAAAAGGAGCTAAGTTAGTCAAATTAATTTTTTCGCTCTCTATTATGATTTCAGATTCGATTGTTTTAACATTAGGTACAGAGAATCTAACACAGTTCGTTTTTTTCGCATTAAGAACAAGATTGTTTGCTTTAAACCACTTAGCCATTTTTTTCAGTGTGTTGTTAACATGCAGAAGCTGACTATCTTTCCGATCTACTTTAAAAATCAATGAGGTGTCATCTGCAAACAATACAATGTCATCACATTCGTCAATTACATACGGAAGATCATTAATATAAACTAAAAACAAAAAAGGACCAAGTATAGAGCCCTGAGGCACACCGATCTGAACGAATGACCCCGACGAGACAGCATCTCCAATACTAACACATTGTTTTCTATTAGACAAGTAAGATTTTATCATATCTAATGCTTGGCCACGTATTCCATAATAACTAAGTTTCTTAAGTAGTGTTTGATGGTCCACGCAATCAAAGGCTTTGGAGAGATCACAGAATACTCCAATGGCATCCTGTGAGCCCTCCCAAGCCTCCAATATCAATGATATTAGCTTGGCTGCAGCGTGAGTTGTTGATCTCCCTTTTGAGAAGCCAAATTGCTGATTATGAAGAATTTTGAATTTAGAAAAATGTGCTAATAACTGGTCAAGCATAATTTTTTCAAATATCTTGCTTAGTGAGGGTAAAATCGATACCGGTCTGTAATTTGAAGGGTCTTCTCTACAACCATTTTTAAAAAGCGGAATAATTTTACTAATTTTAAATAAATCAGGGAAGTGCCCTTTTAAAATACTATCGTTAAATGACACTGCTAATATAGGCGCAATAACATCAATAACCGGCTGTAATACCTTGACGGAAATGCCCCATAAGTCTTCAGTACTTTTTAATTTCAGAGTTTTAAAAGCTTTTTTAATATCCGCTTGATTAACTGGTGTAAATTGAAAATTTTCTGGTATATCAATATTAACATTACTTTTCAATAATTCTAGTGCCTGTTTAGATGAACTCCGAAGACCTTCAGTTATTTTTATGGGTATATTTGTAAAATACTCCTCAAAGCATTGTGCTACTTGTAGTTTATCTGATATGATAGAATTATTAATTTTTAATTGAATAGATTCATTGCCATTATTTAATTGACCTGTTTCAGTATTTATAGTTTTCCAAATAGTTTTAACTTTATCAGTAGATTTTATTAAGTTACGTCGTATACAATTTGATTTAGCTTGTAAGCAGCATTTTTTAAAGATTTTAGAGTAGTTTCTAACATAATCGTGAAACGCTTTATCTGTCCTGAATACCCTCTCACTATAAAGATCATACATCTTGTCACGGCTTATTCTCAACCCTTTAGTTGCCCAATCATTAAAAGCTTTTTTCTGAGATGTATGTATTTCCCTTTTTGTAAAAATTCTTTGAAATTCATTGTTAATACTATTCCATAAATTATTAAATAACTCGTCAGGATCATTGGCCAAATTAATAATCGATGGAAGACTATACTCAATACGAGATTTGAATCTATTTAATTTTGCTTCAGTTAAAGGCCTTAAGCTGTGAACAGATTGCCTTTGAGTTACTATAAGAGGTAATTCAATTTTCAAACCTTTATGGTCTGAGATGACACCGGTAATCACATCATTTTTTAATGTACTACAATTAGTCCAAAAGTTATCGATACAGGTAGCTGAAGTTGGAGTAATTCTGGTTGGCTCTTTAAATACATAATCTAGATTAAATGACTTAAAAAGTGATAATAGATTGTTCCTATGCGTAGATTCCACTAAAATGTCGATATTAATGTCTCCACACACAACCAATGATTTGTTACACATACAAATTTTACTTAATATATCTTCCATTACAGTGAAAAAATGTATATAGTTAGCACCTGGCGGTCTGTAAATGCATAAAAATAAAAAGTCATTAATTTCTGCACATGCTACCTCACACACCCTCTCTACAGTGTAGATGACAATGTCATTGCGTTCTTTGAATTTAATGTTATCCTTAATAAGTATTAAACAACCACCACCCTCTGATGAAGCCCTATTAAATACACTGGCAATCTTATAACCACATACATTAAAATTCATTCGGTCTTTCTTGAGCCACGTCTCCGTGATACACAATAAGTCAATTTTATATTTGTCAGTCAAAAGTTCAAGTTCAAGTATTTTGCCAGAGAAGCGATTCACATTCTGATGAAAAACAACTAGACGATTCTGCTGCTTCTTTGTCGTCCGATTTTTTGAGATAGGTGTGTTCGTTTTTAAACTTTTTTCATTATTTAAGCAAGTTCCGCTTCCCGCTGTCAGTTTTTTGATGTTGTTGCTGAAGGTGTTGAAATATATCCACTCCGACTTACATACTCCAGTAAATTTGTTTTATTAGGTTTCTTTGGGGCTGATCTGAGTGCTTGAGTCAGTGATTTAGTTGGCGAGTCCATGCTTTCTCTTTTTCTTTTATTCGTGTCTTCGTTTGGCTCTCTAATAATTATTTTATCTCTGACTAAATAGCAAATCTTCCCCTTCGCTCTTTCTTTTTGTAATTGCGGTAAGAGTTCCTTTCTTTTCTCTAATATTTCCCTGCTAAAATCTTCTTTTACATACACACCCTCTCTTAATTTTCTTTTGTTTTTTAGGATTTCATTCCTTTTCCAGTTGGTAGTGAATGTAACTATTATTGGGCGCGATTTTTTGTCCTTACTGCCACGTCTATAAGCCTTATCAATTTCATTAAGATCGATTTTGATGTCCATATCTTTTTGAATTATTTTTGCGATTAGTTCAACTGTGTATTCCTTGTGATTCGTTTCCTCTATCCCGAAAAATATTAAATTGTTTTTTCGTTTGTAGTCTTCCATGTTTTTTAATTTATTTTGTAAGTCCTTGATGTCAGATTTTAACTTCTTATTTTCTTCAATAATTAAATTAAGTTTATCGTTAATTTTTTCAGAAACTTGCGTTGTAACAACTTCAGTTATCGTCTTCGTTTGCGCCGCCATCTCCTCCTTTAGGTTCTGCCAAAAAAGTTGCATATTTTGTGGATCCATATTTCGTGATAAATATTATTAAGTAGTTATTTTTCACCACGAGCCAAATGCAAGAATCCAGTGCGCTTTAGTATCTGCACGGCAGAACAGTTCCGTTTTAATAATCTCGAAAGAAGTAGAAGAAGAATACACTTGTCATTTGTCAGCTCATTAATGTCAATCAAATGTCAATCTTGAACAATGACTCGTGACCAACAATTAATCAACACTTTTACTTGCTGTTTTGTTAATGAATTTATTATTTAGGTGTATTTTGTTGAGATAATAGTTTTGGTTATAACAACGACGTCAGTGCGGCTTTCAACACTTTCACTTAAGGTTTTCACGAAAGATTAAACTTTACTTGATTTATTTCACAGAGGATAACGAAAACACGTATTAGTAGCTTGACAATCGGAACGGAACCGTTAAAAAGGATCATCGAACTATCTTTTCTCGTTTGTCCCCTAATCTTATGTATTTTATACAGGGTGTAACAAAACTAAGTAATAATACTTTAGGGTGTGTACGTGTTCCTTGTAGAGAGTTCACTGTGAAAGTAGCAGCGCTGAAAGACCAAATTTTTTTTCACTTTTGTATGGGGAAACTTGTGACTGGAGCGCTTGCTCCTATAAAAGTGAAAAAAAAAATTGGTCTTTCAGCGCTGCTACTTTCACAGTGAACTCTCTACAAGGAACACATACACACCCTAAAGTATTATAACTTAGTTTTGTTAGACCTTGTATAAACAAATAAAAATCCACTATATTTTTGCCATAAACATCTTTGAGTCTACGACGTAGCGGCCTACGCTTCCTAGCTACGATCTGCTACGCCGTAGCAACCGTAGCGTAGCAGTTGTAAGAGGTCGAATCTACAGTAGAATCGAAACGATTCATTTTTAGGGTTCCGTACCCAAAGGGTAAAAACGGGACCCTATTACTAAGACTTTGTTGTCTGTCCGTCCGTCCGTCCGTCCGTCCGTCTGTCTGTCTGTCTCCAGGCTGTAACTCAAGAACGGTAATAGCTAGAGAGTTGAAACAGATACTAAAAAGAAAATAAATTTAATATTTAAGGGGGGCTCCCATACAAAATACACAATTTTTTACTGTTTTTGCTCGGTATCAATGATGACAGCAGGTAGGCACCTGAAATGTTAACAACATACTCAACAGTATTTATACTTTAATCATTAATAAAATTTAAATAAAATAAATAATTAAAGGGGGCTCCCATACAAAAAACACAATTTTTTACTATTTTTGTTCTGTAAATGTACGGAACACTTCGTGCGCGAGTCCAACTCGCCCTCGGCCGATTTTTTTATTAAATTTTTTATTTTAACTGTATTTTGAAAAAGAAGTATAAGATGAAATAGATTTTTCAAAGCTTTATATATAACTAGCTAAAACCCGAGCTTTGTGAGGGCTCGCATCGTCATACCTTAACTGACTGATTGATTTGATTTGAAAAATTACTAACACATCTACATATAAGTAAAAATTACTATGTTAAAGCACAAATCAATAGGCGTTATAAAATATAGTTAGTAAAGTGTACCACAAAAGTGTTCAGTTGGGATATACTAGGTCTGACTTCGCGCGCCCTGATGAATTATTTTTTGTATCATTTTTTTCAGTTGCAGGTGCTAAATGGCTTATTTAAAATAGAAAAAAAAATACCACAAATCCGTACTTCCATACTTAATATTATATTATGTCTGTCTGTCTGTCTGCCTGTTACCTCTTCACGCTCGAACCGCTGAACCGATTTTGCTGAAATTTGGCATGGAGATACTTTGAGTCCCGAGAAAGGACATAGGAAGGTTTTTATCCCGGAAAAATGTACGGTTCCCGCGCGATAAACGAATTTTGGCGCAACGGAGTTGCGAGCATCGTCTAGTAAAATAATAATACGAACTCGATCACAAAACTACCTATGGCCGCGAGTAGGGATAGGCCGCGTTGGGCGAATACGACTAAAAGGCGGAAACTAGCACTAAATTAGTTTTGTATAACCTGACCTGTGATACACCGTGTGCATGACACAATCGATTTACGATCGAGTTGAGTTCGAAAGTTCAAAAGTTGAGCAATTGAGTTACTTAAATTGTATTTACTTTCGATGGACAAAGGAATATACTGTTCGTTCGATGAATATTAATAATAACTCCCACTCTGGTTTCAGATTTTATCGAAACCAGAATAGCTACACACAGAAATATTTATATTTCTCGTTAATATTTTGACATTTATATAATTCATTAGCGTTAACGAGTGTGCCTGTTACCCCTTCAAGACCAAACCACTGAACCGATTTTGCTGGGCATTGAGATACTTTGTGTCCCGGAAAAGGACAAAGGATATTTTTTATCCCGGAAAAATGTACGGTTCCCGTAATAATTCAACGATGTAAAACCTCATTTTACGATAAGAACTCCGTTGCGCCAAAATTCATTTATCGTGCGGAAACCTTACATTTTTACGGAATGTAAAGTATTCTTATATATTCTTCCCCGGGACTTAAACTATGTCTATACTAAGTTTCAGCAAATATTATTATATCGAGTATGGGTATTTTAATTGGATTAAGCTACTATCTCAATAATTAGCGATGATCTCTTAAGAGATCTAATACCAAGTTATAATCCAGATCCAGCACCTGAACCCAGCAATGCTGGCACCTAGTACTGTTTCAATCTAAGGGTCTATGGTTGTGGTACGTGTGGGTTGGCCCTTTAACAGCAGATTATTCAAAGTTGTACAGAATTTGAATAAAGAAATTACGAAGAAATTAGCTATGTCCACATTGTGCCTTTTTTGTTCATCAAGGGCATGCGTTAATCGTTATAGCGCAGTCAACAGTGCGAGGCATATGCCAGCGACGCATATGCTATCTAAAACTTTCGCTTTGTTCTATTTTTTTTAATTTCTAATATACAAAATATAAGCCGCACATATTTCACCCAGTAAAATGTTCTCGTCGCACATTGTTACAATAATCTGAAAGACATTGCAACTAAACAAAAATGGCAATGCTGGCGTTGGGGTCGATGACTCATTCAATTATTGAATGCGCCAAAACGAAAGTTTAATGAGAGAAGATGACGAAAATTTAAGGTGAAAGTACATAGTGTGTGCTATCAGAATTAGTACTCACCTTGGGTAGGAACCAATTAAGAATCCTTACCAGAAGCCTAACTGGGCACTGCAAGCTCAACAAACACCTAAACAGAATGGGTGGTTGTAGCATAACGACTTGCAGATTCTGTGAGGAGGAGGATGAAACACCTATTCACCTTCTCCTCGACTGTCCTGCTCTACTACAGAGCAGGAACAGACAACTTGGTCGCCACGAATACTCATCCACAGAGAAAATTCGTGGCACCAATCCCAACCATATCGTTCAATTCATGAGCAGTATTGGGTTGGGGCTGATTCTCTAGTGCGAAGGAGTCACAATAGATCCTCATGGGTCGCAGTGACGTCAGGGCTATAGTGACCTGCCTTCTTTTTTTTTAAAGCATAGTGTGGACATAGCTTGATTAATAGCCAGTTGACAGACTTACATCATTTATATCAATTCAATGGTTATGATCTTTCGGATGGGTTTGACATAACGCGACTAAATTACGTAGGCCCACCACCTGCCTATGAATCAATCTTCTGATAGTTCATAATGATTATTAAAACAAGTCTTTCTGATATCGTCATTAGGTACTTAAACTTTAATATTGAATGTAAGTGACATTAGACGGATAGACAGAAATTAATTCGTAACGTTAATATGCAATTTGTATAACTCACTTCATCAAAGTAATGAAATTGCGATATTGTGCTATAATTTTACGCTCACTTATGACGCATTCATAAAAAATATAATTAGAACTTAATATGGGGCTAAATCGTGGGGAGATTTCAAATATTTTTACTGTTTTCGCTTTGTATAAGTTCCCTTTGCAAAAAGAAATAAGAAAACTTGCAATGGTTACTCTTAACATCACTCAACTTTTATTAATTATAACGTGAAATGTCATAAGTGCAAAAACGTGAACGAATTATAAATTAAACTGCTACGAATAATAAAATATTTAAAACTAACATTTTTAAAATAAGCGATTCAAGCTATATAATATGTTATCGCTAGTTTTAAAAAGTCATACATACTAATATTACGAATGCGAATGTATGTCTGTCTGTTACCTCTTTACGCCCAAACCGCTGAACCAATTTTGCCTAAATTTGGTATGGAAATACTTTTGAGTCCCTGTTATGCATACACATAGGATACTTTTCAGCCCATAAATGTACGGTTCCCGCGTGATAGAAGACATTTGGTGCAACGGAGTTGTAGTCTAGTAAAAATAATTAAAAATTCAAAAACATATTATATTTACAAAATGGAAATACAAACAAATACAATACAACTAAATGAAATAATATGGGAGAAATAAAAAATAAATACACGATAAGCTTAGGTTAAGAGTTTCCAGGCTTTTTTTGCGTGTGAATAATATAAACTACGAGTAAATTTTATAAATATAATAGAGGAACAATATTATGTAGTAGCAGTTAATATAATATACTACCGTCAACCACAGAAAAAAGTGGGTGGGCGCTATAAATATTATATCATAAGAATATACAATTATTATAATCCCCAGTGTTAAAGGATAATAATAATATAAGGTTAATTCTTGCGGAGCCTATGCCAGTATGTTACGGCTCACTACGACCATTTCGTGTCTTCATTTCGGAAACGTACAACTCCTCTGCAAATACTTTGATTATTCTGTATGCTATAATTATTTCTTGTACAATTTCACACACACACATACACAATATAGATTTTGTTACTGCCATAATAATATAATTGGTTTTTCAAAAAGTATATTATGCTATGTATTTAAAATTGGGTGACCTGAAATACATGTCTAGCCTAGCTTGGGCACCAGACTCGTACAATATAATCTATATATACAAAAGAAAGTTGTGTTAGTTACGTCACTTATAACTCAAGAAAGGATGAACCGATTTGGCTGAAAATTGGTGGAGAGGTAGCTTAGAACCAGGAATAGGACATAGGATACATTTTGTCCCGGAAAAATGTACGGTTACTGTCCAATATACTTTAATGATTTTCGCGTAAACTATTCAATCGATTTTGATGAATTTTGGTATGGAGATACTTTGAGTCTCGGGAAAGGGCAAGGGATACTTTTTGTCCCAGAAAATGTACGGTTCCTGCACAATAAACTTTTATGATTTTTGCTTAAACTATTTAATCTATTTTGATG
This sequence comes from Polyommatus icarus, assembly GCA_937595015.1. Taxonomy (NCBI): domain Eukaryota; kingdom Metazoa; phylum Arthropoda; class Insecta; order Lepidoptera; family Lycaenidae; genus Polyommatus; species Polyommatus icarus. Next base: position 21,090,371 of record OW569323.1, on the reverse strand, counting down.
AAATTTGGCAAGAAGATACTAATTTTAATCAATTGTTTTCTTAATTATACCAATTCGAATTAAATGATCATCGTTAAGACAGGACAACATCTGTCGGGTCAGCTAGTATTTGGGAATAAAAATGTACTTAACGTGTAATGTAATGTAACTACTAAGTACAAGAATGCTCCTACTGCTCCATATTGTATTGTACTGGGAAATAAGAAATATTTATTTAAAAATTTGGCTAATGCAATAATAACACCCACACCGAATATGGTGGGTGGTATATGGATTCATTGTAATCGGTCTGGCTACGTAAGAGTTATTTTGTAATTCCAAAGTAAGGCCATTGTGTACTTTTCTACTCATCGAGACTCCTTCATCAGAATCAGAATCTTCATATTAAAGCGCACGGAAGTGCGCAGGCCAAGTTCCATATCTGTTAACTCGACTTCTCTCTCTTCCCGATGCAACGCAACTTGAAACAACATTTTTAGGGTTCCGTACCCAAAGGGTAAAAACGGGACCCTATTACTAGATACTTCTGTCTGTCTGTCTGTCTCCAGGCTGTATCTTAAAAACCGCTATAGCTACTTCAGAAATTTTTACAGGTTGTGTACTTCTGTTGCAGCTAGAACAACAAATACTAGAAACAAAATAAAAAAATATATTTAAGGGGGGCTCCCCAACAACAAACGTGATTTTTTGGTCATTTTTGCTAGAAATTAATAATGGCAACAGGTAAGCACTTGAAATATTCACAAAATCTTTAATTATAAGATGTGTTCTTTATTAATAATAAAATATTTTTTTTACCTTAAAACCCGTAATCTGTATGTTCTTAATCTTAGGTCTAACTGAAAACACTGCTGAGACCAGCATGAAGTTGGAATGAGACGCATTTTGTCAACTCTTTTCAAATCACATCGGGATACTTTTTGTTTTATATGTACTATCAGAGAAGTTGGTTCGTAGGCAGATGGCGGACCAATGCAATTTGGTCACTTTATGTCAAACCCAGCCGACAGATCACGACTAATATTGAATTAACATAGCTCGACCAAATGACGTAGAACCGCCTTTGAACCAATTTCTTCAATGGTATAGTTCTTGCAATCTAAGAGTGCGCGTCGCCTTTATTTGTAGTTGGAAATGTGAATAGACATTTTCGTTAGTGTGCGTACCCGACGGAGCAGTCAGTCGCGAGCGAGCCATGTACGCGTGTATAGATATGGTCACTCACACAACTAAGGGCGACGCGCACTCGTAGATTGCAAGAACTATACATGAATAGTTAAGATTTTTTTTAATCATCTTTTGGGGACACTTACTGTGGTACCTACTCAAAAAAGGCCCCGACATAAATAGTTATCAAATGATGTTATCCGTGTTCGAAGGTTTTAATTGGCAGAGGTTTGAGTTAAGCCGGAAAGTTGTGACGAACCCTGTGGTTTATCCGTAGGTCTAAAGTATTACTTACTAAATGATGCCAACAACTCCGTTACGCCGAAACTAGTTTATCGCGCGGGGACCGTACATTTTCCCGGGACAAAAAGTGTCCTATGTCCTTTCCCGGGGCTCAAAGTATCTTTATGCCAAATTTCAGCAAAATCGGTTCAGCGGTTGAGGCGTACGGGGGTGACAGGCAGACAGACACACTTTCGCATTTATAATAAGTATTATAAGTATACTAGCTGTCCCGGCAAACGTTTCTTTGCCATATTAAGTATATAAAGTATTTTTTTTAAATTTGGTCGAAGCGTTAACTGTCGGACAGACTAAAATTAAAATCCGAATTCGAATATTATTTAAAATTTGACACTGCGATGGCAGCCGACTGTCGGATCCAATGTAAAACATTCCAAAATCAACAACTACTAATAAATTAAAAATTAATTAAAAAAACATTGTCCAGCGGACAAAATTGTGAATCTAAGCCATTCCCAGATCCCCTTGAACACACACAAAAAATTTCATCAAAATTGGTCCAGGAGTTTAGGAGGAGTTTTGTCACATACACACGCACACAAGAAATATATATATTAAGATAAGTATGGAAGTATGGATATCTGATGTGAATTATTAAAATATAGACCTGTAGGCTGTAACTGTAGAACGCGTGTAGAGTACTTAAAGGTCAATTCAGACCGAAACGCGACGTGTAGATGCATTTCTAAAGTATTGAATTAACAGAATTCCATGCAATAGAAGTCCGTCAAATCAATACAAATTTAAAAATGCATCTACGCCGTCTACGCCTCGCGTTGCGGTCTGAATTGACCCTTAGTAGAAATCTTTTTTCCCATTTTGTGAGTAGCACAACAGTACAATGTTCGAGATTCGTGATCTTCTCTCTCCATACTAAATTATTTTAAATGTTCTTAATATAATATATTTTTCCATCTTTTCAATACTAATATTATAAATGCGAAAGTGGGTCTGTCAGTCTGCCTGTCTGTCTATCTGTCTGTCTCACACCCAAACCGCTGAATCCATTTTTCTGAAATTTTGGCATGAAGATACTCCGAGTACACGGAAAGGACATAGGATACTTTTTATCCCGAAAAATGTGCGGTTCCCGCGCGATAAACACGTTTTGGCGCAAAGGAGTTGCGGCCGTTATTTAGTTATTTTATTATATGTGAAGGTCGTTAATTTATCTAACCACATTTTACATATACAATTTACATGTAATATTTATGTATAGAGTATAGTTATATTATTGCGTAGTTGGCTGTTGGGCAGACAGAGCCGAGGGCGGGCGTCAAGCGCCCTACGGACGTGATGCCCGACCGCACCGCCCAGAGATTCCCAAACTGGGCGCACCCCAAATACACTGAATATTTGTGTATTCACAATATTCCTAAGAGGTGGAGAGATTGAGTAAACTACTAAGTGCAAGTTTGAGCAAAACGATAGATGTATGATATTTTAACCCATCAAGCCCCGTAAGGCCCATATGGGCCGCGATAACAAAAGATTTCCAGGAATTAGTGATCGACGGATTAAACAATATATTAGTCGTTTCTTATCGACAGTAACATAAAATATACGAAAACACCATAAAAAAATAAGTAATAACATAGATAGGTTTATGGGCCTTTATTTTGTAAAAAAGATAGCTTTATTGCTTAAAATAGGAGCCCTTACATGTTTTTTGTTTTAAATGATTGGATAATCTTGTTTGAATTAGGTGGTATACAGAATTTAAATATAAACAAATACATTTAGATTCTGTATATGACCTGATTTATATGATGATATATGTGATTTATATACCACCCAATAAATTATATGAACCAATACTCAGAACTACTCCCTCTTATTAAAATACACTTTCAGATTTAATCACGCCTATCACCGACGTTCAAACTTCGAATTTAACATGTTGGTCCCGAATGTTTGGGAACCGCTTCGTCACGGGCAGCGTCGTATATAAAATGAACGCCGGCGGGACTCGCAGCACTCCAACAGGTGGCTCGAACCACGGTGAGTACTCCGACATACAATATTAATAATAATATAATAATTAAGTAATAAAAAATAATAATAATGTAAAATAACAATCGTTCAAATAGTAAATGTAAAAAATTGTCCTTACTTTTTTAAATGTTACAAATTACTTTATGATATGTGCGTAATTACTTAAAGTATTTATTTTCATAACTTAAGGATGTCCCACTGCTGGGAAAATACCTCCCCCAACTAAATTTTTCCTACAATGTTTGTTTTACTTTAGAAAAAAAACTCCTTTCCTGGGACTTAAAGTATAATCGCATCAGTTTTTCATCACAATCGTTTCAGTGGTTTAAGCATAAAGAGGTGATAGACATAGTTGATATATTTAAATAAACATGGACATTTAAATGCACAATGGTGTACCAAAACTAAATGATAATACTTTAGGGTGTGTATGTGCCCTTTATACAGAGTTCACTGTAAAAGTAACAGCGCTGAAAAAGTAAAATGTTTATTTGTGATTTGTGTGGGCAAGAGCCCCCGCGGCGTGTATTTTCCAAGACAACAGTGAAAAAAAAGTTACTCTATATCAGCGCTGCTATACTTTCACTGAGAACTGTACACGGAGGAACGTTATGAACCCTAAAGTGGTTTAAAAATGTGAAATTCGCAGCTAGTCCGTAAAATATTTAAAATGTTTTATGTTGGTTCTTGTTCGTATTATGAGTTAAAAATGTTTAACATTTTAGGGTGTGTAATGTGTATGTGTTCCTCGTAAAGAGTTCACTGTGAAAGTTTCACTTATGGGGAAACTCGTGACGCTGGCCGGGGCGCTTGCCCATATAAAAGTGAAATAAAATTGGTCTTCCAGCACTGCTACTTTCACAGTGAGCTCTCTACAAGGAACATACACACCTTAAAGTAGACATACACACTTAGTTTTGTTACACCCTGTATAACAATCTGCAATCATAATACAATTATTAATAAACGATCCTCTCTAGCTATCGGAAGTCGGAACCCAGTGCCCGTATAGACTCATCAGGCCCTTTAGCCAAGACCTTTTTATAGCTTCTTTACAGAATCGTCGATCAAAATATGGAATATGGAATATATGGAATCGACATTAGACGAGTCGAACGTCAACGTCATATCATTATCGAACGCCTATGTCAATTCCATATAATATTTTGATGGACGATTCTATAGAGAAATTATTAAGAAAAAGTCTTGGCTAAAGGGCCTGATCTTGCTTTTTTAGAGTTCCGTACCCAAAGGGTAAAAACTCTGTCTGTCTGTCTCCAGGCTCTCGAGGACCGCTATAGCTATACTTCTGAAATTTTCCCAGATTATGTATATAGACTGTTGCCGCTTATTTTGTTTTTAGTATTTGTTGATATAACAAATACTAAAAACAATATAAAATTATTTAAAATTCCCATACAACAAACGTGTTTTTTTGGTCTCAATCAATATTGATCGTGATTCGTGATTTTTGCTCGTAATCAATAAAATGGTAACGGGTAGGTACTTGAAATATTTTGTTAGTTGCAGGTTTTGCATAAATAGCCTTTTACATTTTGATTATAACAATGTATGTATTTAATTAAGTAAGTAAGTTAATATGAAATTAAAAGTGTAAATATTTAAGGCTCCCATTAAAAAAACACAATTTTTTGCCAACATTCGGTCAATAACAGTAAGGTATACGGAACCCTTCGTCCGACTCGCACTGGGGCGATTTTTTTCAACATAATATTATATTTTTGGGAGTGCCTCCGCTGCCGGCGCCGGCTCCCAAAAATATCAGTAATGGGAGCCGGCGGTAAGTACACTGCCGGCAGCCGAGATATAAAACAACGGCTGCCGGCGCTGGCACTCAAAATGGGAGCCGGTGATAATGCGTAAAGCGCTAGGTTCCAGTCCCGATACATAAATTATAAAAATAAATAATTATAATCTCAATTAATATATTCGACTTTACCGACTTCCAAAGGTGAAAGTTAGATAGGTAAGTAGGTACTAAAATATCCACAGCCGAACAAATGTTCGGCTGTGGATATTTTAGTTTTTTGTGATGCATTTTCTTAGCTTAGCTTTACCTTAGCTACCTTTTTTCAAAAACGTTAGATTTTGCACCACAGCTACAGTTATAAACCCCGTGGTATACTTCCGAAGGTACTGAACAGAACTTCAGATTCCTTATACATATTAAGTAGAGAGTTTCATTATTGTTTAAAGAAGCAACGATATTGTATTATGCTACTATACAGATCACTTTAATCGGCATCATCAATACCACCAATAACCCATCAAGTTTCAAGCCCCATACGAGTACCGGTGATCGCGATAACTGTAATAGAATACAATAGCATTTCCAAGAATCCCCGATCGAAGGATTCAAATAATATGCATCCTTACAATATGACTATTTAATTTTATGACCTTATTATTTGTACTTTTCATAGTCCTTTAGCTCAAGACTGATGTTTTTGATCATTATTCTGTCATTTGACAAGCGATGTTTGCCGAATAGGCGCCGGCAGCCTATTCGCAGTTCGGAAAACAGCGCCGGCAGCCATTTCAGCAACCGGCGCCGGCAGCCATTTCGGCAACCGGCGCCGGCAGCGGAGGCACTCCCTATATTTTTTCTACAATCTACTCAAGTCTACTCTAAGTTAGTGCTTCATTAAATTCAGTCCAGCTGTTTATAAGTTATGCGGTATGAGTTAAGTATATGCGTAAACGAAGAAATGGCGATTAATTTTTATTTTCATAGATTTACTTCACTTTTTGGCACAATATGAGTAACACATTCTACTGTGTGTATTTTTTATGCAATAGTCCATATTCTCGCTTGACCTGTCCCAAAAGTTTACTAAAATATAGTAGAAGCACAGTTTATGCGTAGATAACAATAATTATTAAAAGTATTATAATTGACGATATTTATAACATGCCACACTAAGGGTGGGTTGCACCAACTTACTTTAACTAAAACCATAACTTTACCTATAATTACAGTGCAAAATGTCAAATCTTTGGTTAAGGACGCCATAATATGTAACGATAAAATTCGATATAAATCTCATACTTATATCGAACGTTTTTCGTGAAAGTTTACTATGGCTCAAAGTGTTGTTATAAAAAATATTTTTCCCGACAATTTTTTACGGATAATTCAATTTTTTATACTCTCAATCCCATTAACTGTAGCTTTAATAAAAAAATAAACGCAACAGACATCTGTCAAATTCTGAGTTAAGGTTAAAGTTAAGTTAGCCTTAACTATAACCATAACTTTGATCATGACTGTAACTATAACCCCTCTGGTGCAAGTTGCAACCCACTCTTACAATTATTAAAATATCGTGATTTGTTAAACCATACAAATATTTTGAGAATAAATAAATATTTTTAGAAACCTAAACAAAATTCATTGTTAGAATAAATATTGTGGGCGATATTATGGGGTTAAAAATGTTATAACCACACCATAGAACGGGTAAAACCCGAGTGAACAAGTGTTTGAGTTTCCCGGAACTATTGTAAGCAGTTTTACAATTTCATTTTAGCTACGTTTTTACGGTCTAGTATACCGTAGCTTTACTAAAATATTTTAATAATTTTTATTTAATTTTAACAGAATATTATGCGTAAGTGAGTCTGTCTGTCTGTTACATTTTCATGCCCAAATAGTTGAACCGATTTTGCTGTGGGTGTGGTATGGAGATACTTTGAGTCATAGGAAAAGGATTCTTTCTATCTTAAGGGATAAACGGAGGATTTTTGATAATAAATGTAAAAGTGTGTTTGTCTCTTTTTAGGGTTCCGTACCCAAAGGGTAAAAACGGGACCCTATTACTAAGACTTCATTGTCTGTCCGTCTGTCCGTCTGTATGTCACCAGGCTGTAACTCAAGAACGGTAATAGCTAGAGAGTTGAAATTTTCACAGATTGTGTATATCTGTTGCCGCTATAACAACATATACTAAAAACAAAATAAAATTAATATTTAAGGGGGGCTCCCATACAACAAACGTGATTTTTTGGCCTTTTTTGCTCTATATCAATAACGACAACGGTGTACTTTAATATTTAATAATAATAATAAATAAAGTGTGGGTCTAATACAAAAAACACTAATTTTGGACTAATTTTGCTCTATAATAGTACGGAACTCTTCGTGCGCGAGTCCGACTAGCACTTCGCCGATTATTTACGATTGTTTTTTTAGAATCGCAACAAAAATACTTTTTATCTAGCTCTATATCTAGTAGCTATAGCTTCAAAAGACTAACGAAAATAATATGCTTAAGAATAATATTATTATTAGCTATCTATGTCCGAATTTGAATTGTATTTGGAATAACTAAGTTAAATGGGAAGATAAGGGGTTTCCAGTGGTATGAGCAACGTGTATGTTGTATTGTCGCTCGCTAATGATGCCTGAAGTTATTGGACGTAGGTAGATCGCTTTATCGCGATGTATTTAAACAATACCATAGAAATATAATACAGTGCAGAACGATGACTCTCGTATACTGGGTGTTAGGATTAACCCGTCAAAATGCCGATCCGGGCAATTTGTATGGGTATGAAGACGGCATATTTTTTTTTTAAATTCCCATCATTGTTCTCATAGAAAAAGTTATTCATTTTGACGGGCTCATTTGTTGGTTTTAAGGTTAACGGATAACCCGAAGGATAACCCTTTAACAACCTGTAGTTGACCTACCTCCAGTAATGTCTTAAAGAAGCTAGGGCAACGAAATTTGTGTGACCGAGTACATACAACTAGATGAAGCCCGCAACACCATTGCGCTAAATTAGTTTATATCGCGGGAACCGTACATTTTTCCGAGACAAAAGTATGCTATGTCCTTTCCCGGGACTCAAAGTATCTCCTTACTAAATTTCAGCGAAATCGGTTCAGCGATTTGGGCGTGAAGAGGTAACAGACATACATACACACTTTAGCATTTATAATATTAGTATGCATTGACTAAAAGTACACTTCAGTGTGCAATTCGTTGCCCTTCCAATTTCCATAGTTTTTTGATAGGCCGATTTCAATGAGATTAAAGGCCTGTTTTATGGCCTGATAAGGTTCCGAATAGGCTTTTTTGACAGATTCTCTATACTTGATCAGTCAAGTTAATTGGTGGATAGCCTATTCGTAAATTATCAGGAAGTGGTGAAACTGGTCCTAAACCACATTGTTTTTTTTTATAGTGCCCAGTGTGTGCGCAATACACAAGGATATTACAGTTCACTTTCACGTCGATCACAACCCAGTGCGATTGCAAAACTAAATGATTATTATTATCCATACAACGCATCATATTTTTTGTTAGACAGTCAGCTGTATATCCCAAGGCCTAAGCGAACTTCCAGCAAACTTCTTCCGCGGGAATCGAACCCACGACCGACCATAGATCAATGGTCAAGCTCTAATGCTTTAGTTAATATTAAAGGAAGTCGATTCATATTTTAATAATAATAATATCTATGGACGCTTTACACCACGTCAGTCTGGCCCCGTGGTAAGTAGGTACCTGATAGACTTGTGTTACAGGTACCCAGACAACGGAAATATTTAATAATTTTATACTTTACATAATATATTTAAGATTTTTATTTCATGAATACACATTATTTAATAAACATCCACGAACCAGGAACTTTGAAAACTTTTTGTTCCGTTGGCGCGATTTGAACCCACGATCCCCGGCTTGAGCTACCAACGCGCTCACCCACTGAGCCAGTGTCGTCAAAACTTTCGTTTACTTAACTTTTAGTTTAAGCCTTATTGGTATAAAAACTAATCAATAGTTATCATGATTGTACTAAGAAGGCTGTACAATGAGTCACTTGTTACTCTTTTTACAGCAGCAAATAGTCATCCTTAAGTCAAATCGTTACTATCTAGTAGATAGTATCTACTTACAGTGCTTATACTTTAATACTAATATACCTCTATTGTACAGCCCGAGTGAACTTAGTGATGCCTAACTTACGCCCAAACCGGTAGTTTAGGAGAAATATAGCAAGGTATACTTCTATATATGCCCAAGTTATACAGATTATGGAGTAAATGTGAACCATTAAGGCCGTCCCCCGAGCAAACGACCTTGGCCATACATTTGCCGCGTTGCCGAGATCGCACCAAAACTCTATTTTTTTAGTTCAAAATCGTCCTAAAAATTTTAAACGGGGAATATTTAGTTTATGATATTGTCGATCTATTGGCGTGTGTTTCAGATAAAAGTAATTTGTAAATCTTAAGGAGATGCTGAATGTATGCTTGAATATTTGTATGCTTATGCTGATATCATGAGTATAATAAACAAAAATAGAAAATTAAAAACGAGGAAAGGAATGTTGATATACTGAAGATTATTACTGTATTTTTATTATAACTTTGTAGCTTTCAAATTGTGAGTTTATAAGGCTTGAAATACGGTAAATTACGGTATCTCCGTAAGGAACGCCCTTAAACATACGATATAGAATCTAAAATGTTATGGTAGTCACCTAATATAAGATTTTTCCTTCCCAGACACTATGCAGTCTGTGGCCAAGATCTCGCTGTCCCTGTTCCTGCTGACTTCCGCCGTCACCAGCTCCTACTGTAAGTACTTAGTAACTTGTGTCATGGCTTAGACCATATAACAGTTGTATAATCATGGACCTATAAAAAAAGGCGGACGGAGTCCCACTATATACAAAACTGTGTCATTCAAAGTCGGCCAGTTGACTGTATGTACACGGTCCGCACGCACACATTACCATTTGACAGGCGTCAGAATGTGTGCGTGGCCGACTCTGAAGACACAGTTCTGTGTATAATAAGACTCCGTCCGCCTCTTTTTTCTACGTTCATGTGTATAAATGGTCTATAAGCTACGACACAAGTTACCCATATTACTGTACAAGTCTGTTATTCATCTTTATTCATTCAATCAATCTAAATAATTTACGAAATGAACAACATACTTGAAGATTTCACGTTGAAGTCTGTTTATTCATTTCGTAGTTGAGTCCGTAGCAAAGTTGTTCTTTACGTCTATTACCAGCAGTACTTATTTGTGATCAAGACCTTCAGAATGTCTAGATAGAAATAAACTTTTATGTACATATTATATTATCTTATATAATAACGATGGGATGGCGATGGACGTTTTTATGGTGCCATACTTATTTAGTCACTTCTATAAAATATGTAGGCGAAATACTTTAAATGGCAAACCAACGTTTGCCGTGACAGCTAGTCATAATATATTACTTGACTACGTTATTGTCGCCTCCGTGGTCCAGTGGTTTAGAGCGCAGCTCTTGTCTCGGAGGTCGTGGATTCGAATCCCGCATTGAAATCTTGTTATTTACAAGTTTGGATTAGGATAATGCAGGCTGATCACCTGATTGTCTGACAAGTAAGATGATTCATGCGTCGGATAGGCATGTAAAAAGTCGGTCCTGCGTTTGATTTCTCGCCAGTGGTGTCGGTCTTCCGCTGGGTTATGAGGGGAAAGGAATAGAGAGTGCTCTTGTGTACTGCGCACACATTTGGACACTATAAAATTACTCCTGCGTAAATGGGCTGGTTTCAATGAATCCGGTCACCGTCACCGAAACCGTTGTGGGTGGTATTATATTATTATTATACAGGGTGCAATTGAACCTAACTGCCAAATTTTTTTTGGGGCTTAGGTATCATTAGGTGAGTCCATTTAACCATAAAAAACAGGGTGTTAATTTTTTTACAATAACATATTTTATCCCAAAAAATTTGGTGCACAATGGTTACTTCATAAGTTCATAATAATTACGATATTGCGAGCGCTAGCTAGTCCATCGCGCTGCACAGTTGCAGTCGGGAGACCGGTTACGCGGGGTAAACCGGGGGTTACGTGCGGAGGGAGGCGGGAGGCCGGCCGGTCGGGCGGTCGCCGGTCACTGAATCGCGAAACAATCAAAGAGGTTCGCAAGTCGCAACACCTGCACACGCCTCGCTAGCCTCGAAGACATGCCTCTGACGAGATTAAAAGTGACAAAGTTGTGCTTAACAAACTTTTAAAGTGTAAGACAATGTGCAAAACGCGGTAGACTCTGCTTAGACCAAAACGGATTGCAGTTTGAACTATGTTAAGTGTAGACAAGATGTAAACAAGATTTAGAGGTGGGTGGTTTTGATTTTTAATTAGTCGTACTGAGTACATAAGTTGATTGAATTTTTAAATACGCCTAAATGCAAATGATGTGGTTTAGACTTTAGATAGTTCGTAATTAAAAAGTTGTGATTTTCCATTGTTTTGTTGTGTATCAATTAATTTTATTCCAAACATACCTGTCTACGTCCTTTACATTTTGACGGTCCTAAGCCCGTCAAAGTATGAAGGGAAAATTGGACGGCGTTATGTAATAACGAATCAAGCGACAAAATTTAAAAAAATGAGTTATGAATGCAGATCGATTCCAGGCATCATTAGCAATGTATTCAGCTAATTTTGTGTTCAAAAATCAATCCTAGTGCCTTATAATAAGGGGTGAGTTAAGCGATATGTCAAAATTAGTTAGAAGTTTTGCACGATTTAGTTTCGTATTAAAGAATTATGCGCCTAAGTTACTGTTACAAAATATACAAATAGGAATTTAAAATGCATAAACGAATTATATCCACAAAAGTTGTAGATAATCCGTTTCAACTTATTCTTTAAAAACGCAATAACGAACTAACCGCCTTAAATGGCAGAAGATTTTGATATAGAAGATGAAGATTAGAAAAATAAAAAATTGATAACATTCATTTTTTATCATTGAGCGTTATTTTTTTGTTTTTTTTTTAATGTTGAAAAAGTGCCATTTTAATTATTAAAAGACTAGATGACGCCCGTAACGCCGTTGCGCCAAAATTCATTTATCGCGCGGAAACCGTACATTTTTCTGGCACAAAAAGTATGCTACGTTCTTTTCCGGGATTCAAAGTATCTCTATACCAAATTTCAGCAAAATCGGTACAGTGGTTTGGGCGTCAAGAGGTAACAAACAGACAACAGATAGGGAGACAACCAAATAATCATGTTATTTTGTAGTATTTGACTAAAAAAACCTATACAAGTTAATGTGTATTTTCGAAATCATTAAAGACATACATTATAATCTTAGAAAAACTGTTAAATTTTTGTTTAATTTGAGTCGGGCCGCGCATGTGTCCAAATTTTGTGGTGTTTGGTAGGATAACTGTCGGAGGCTATTTCTCAAAATTTTAGTACTGAGTGATTATTAAAGAAGAAATACGTGTATTTTTATTTTTAACAAGGTTCAATATATCCAAATTTGGCAGGAAGGTTAAATTGCACCCTGTATATCACAATATCTACATTATTACTTAAAAATACGTATCGCAAAAATGTATTTTGTACTTATACTTATATTCCTATTCACGAATCACGTTTCTTAAATTATGACGTAAAGTAACGTTTCCCACGTGACTTTTGAAAGAAAATTCTATAAATATAAAGTAAATATCGTTACCCCAAAGTGGTCGTACTCTCAACATGGATTATTTAAATCTTATCACAATATCAACTGTACTTCGCCTCTGCTACTAAATTTTGAACCTCCGCCAGATAAATTAATTATACAGTACTTCATATATACTTATATACGAGTAGGTACTTACTTTTATTTTAAATACTAACATAGGTACCCAATTTTGTGCTTAATTTGAGTACTTATTGGAAAGAAAATAAAATAACTACTACAAATAAAATATAAATAATACTTAATACAATACAGAATATTGGAATGCCATATCTGGAAAAACTTATCATATTGTTAATAATCTTCTCCGAAATGGCTTTTCTGATTTTGATGATGTGTGCTTATCGGGTAGGTGTGAAAAATTGTCCATAACTGAACTAATGTAATAACAATTTGTACCGGGTCAGAAAGTGTATTTATAAAACGCCTGTAGAAATACAATACCGCCAAAGTATTTCAAAGGAACAGTATCAACTCCTAAAAATAAAATTACGAAACCAAAATTTAATCAAAACAATTGATCAAAATGTAACCGGAGTTACTCGAGCCTAGTTTGTTATAATATTATATTTCATCTAATTGATATTTTATTGGAAGTCATAGAAACTTGTGAAGAAATTGTTGTCAACACCTTCAACAAGTTAAGTTAATCATTAATTAAATAGGAAATGTTTAAAGTTCGATTCCTAAAGGGTTTCGAGATAATTAAAGTTAATTTTATATTGATACCTTACGACAGGCGCGGTAAAAATATTAAAAAGATGTTCAAATTACTAAGTTATGTTAGAGTTCCTTAATACAATGCTCTGAACCATAATACTTGTCACAAATTTCATGTATATTCATAAATTGAGATTTTGTGACTTACCTTATGTAATCATCACTCAATACTGCGAAGCAGGTGTAGTAAGTACCAATTAAGTACATACTTATTTTATTTTAAAAACAATTCTCCTTAATTCTTTGTTTCAAAAGTTATCACAATCTCTGGTGTCTGCCAGAATTAATTAATATCATTAGTAACTTAGTTATTTGTAACTTAACTACTTAATACTTATAGGTTTACTAGCTGTTTCCCGCGACTTCGTCCGCGTTATCATAGTATACCTATATAGACTTTCATTTAAACTTTCATCCCCTATTTCACCCCCTTGGGGGTAATATTTTCAAAAACGCTTAAACACGTAGCCCAAACATAAAATTTCATGCTTCTAACTCAAGAAATAACGGACTTCCATTGAAACTTTCAACCCCAATTTCACCCCCTTGGGGGAAGAATTTCCAAAAACGCTTAAATACGTATCCATTCATTTTTAATCAGTAACCCAAAGATAAAGTTTCATGTTCCTAACTTAAGAAATGACGGACTTTCATTCAGACTTTCAAGCCCTATTTCACCCCCTTCGGGGTAAAATTTTCAAAATTTCTTCCTTAGTGGATGTCTACTTAATAAAACAACCCTACTCACCAAATTTCATTGCTGTAACTTTAACAGTTTTTGCTCAGCGATGATGAATCAGTCAGTCTGTCAGGACATGTAATTTTATTATAGCTTTACTAGCTGTCCCGGCAAACGTTGCTTTGCCATAATATTAAATATTTCGTCCATATTATTTTATTGAAGTGACTAAATAAGTATGTCGCCATGGCAACGTCGATCGCTATCTCGTCGCACAAACAATGGTCGCCGTCAGTCTCAGGTTGGTCAATAATTTACTATTATTTATTCAACAAATGCACTTATCAATAAATAAAGTACCCAGTAGCCGATTCTCAGACCTACTGAATATGCATATAAAATTTGGTAAAAATCAGTAAAGCCGTTTCGGAGGAGTTCGTGGACTAACATTGTGACACGAAAATTTTATATATAAGATTATATTGCCTAAATATTATTAAAAGTTCAAGAGCAAATCCATACTTCCATACTAATATTATAAATGCGAAAGTGTGTCTGTCTGTCTGTCTGTCTGTCTGTTACCTCTTCACGCCCAAACCGCTGAACCGATTTTGCTGAAATTCGGTATGGAGATACTTTGAGTCCCGAGGAAGGACATAGGATACTTTTTATCTCGGAAAAATGTACGGTTCCAGCGCGATAAACGAATTTTGGCGCAATGAAGTTGCGGGCGTCATCTAGTAATAAAATAATTGTACCCTCAGATTGTTCCTATATATATTAACTAAATAAAATGAACAGTATTATTTCTTAGTTATTCATATTTGTGAAGTTAAGTAGAATATTATTGTAAAATTAATGTAATGTTTATTAATAATAGTAGAGGAGAGGAGGATGCTATTTTTGTAGTCACTCGAGCGTCATGGAGACCGTATGTTTTGTACCATTGAGGAAATTGATTCCTATGCAGTTGATAGATCAACGTTATTTGGTCGAATGTGTCAATTCAATGTTAATTGTGGTCTGTCGGCTGGGTTTGACGTAACGCAGCCAATCTACGTAGGTCCCCGATTTGCATAGGAATCAACTTCTCTGATAGTACATTAGGTAAAGCTGATAAAAAAATAATGAGAGCGCTTTTTTATTAGAGCGGTGGGTTCAGAAACTGCAGCCATTTTAAAGTTTTGAAAAAGAAAATTGCATAATTAGGTATATTATAAATATATTTTGGACAACAAGGACTAAATCATTTAGTTTAGAGCACAATAAAAATCTGCGAAGCTTAGTTAAGAAAATATGAAGCTTTATTTTTTTTATATATTTTAAAATGTCCCTACAGGCTTACCTAACCTTTGAATCGTCAGTGCTTTATATAGAAGATTCTTTGGGGTATACTAAACATCCCCTATCTTAATCTGACAGATCTGACGACATTTCAATATAAAAAAAATTACCCACCACGTGAGAAATCTGATTTCTATACTATGATAACTAGACACATGTCGGAAGCCTATGCAAGCTTAATCTGACACGCTCGAGCTGCTCCCGAAATCCCCTCTTCCCCTTCCCAACAGCTATAACTTGTATTTCGAAGTTACAAGCATTCGTCAACAGCCTGAAGATATTTTTAATAAATAGCAAAATGTTATATAACCAAATTGCTGAAGATTGTAATATTCACTTAAACGACGTTTTAAATGATGCTTATTCTGTTGAGTTTTTAATCTGTACTTATTAATTTTGATAAAATACAAGTATTAAAGGCCACGTTAAGTTTAGAGTAGATAATTAATTAGTATTTCAGACTAATGGTAATGACTTAATGAGGTTTCATTTCAGGCAGAAGTATTTTATAGTGCCCAAATGTGTGCGCAGTGTACCTGTACTGCGACAAGACTCTTTGTTCCTTTACCTCATAACCCAGTTAGTGGGATAATCCACTGTAACTGGTGAAAATGGTGAGAATAGTGGGAGACATTATGTAACCAGTATGCATTGTCCCGGTTAAACCTGAAAAAATTTTTGCGTTCCTCCGCGGGAATCGAACCCACCAGTCACCACTCCTACTCGAAATCCAAGATAGATATGCCAACATAATATTATAAACGACCAGATAACGCTCGCAACTATGCGCCAAAAATACAAAATTTGTTTATGGCGCGGGAACCGTATATTTTTCCGGGATAAAAAAGTATCCCAAGTCCTTTCCCGTGACCCAAATTATCTCCATATTAGTCAAAGTATCGTCATGTCAGCAAAATTGGTTCAGTGATTTGGGCGTGAAGAGGCAACAGACACTTTCACATTTATAATGTTAGTATGTATGAATCTAGCGGTGAAATATTGAGCATTCAAAATAATATTAGGGTAAGCTTTGATTCTCTCCCCTGGCGCAGAGGTCTGAGCCGGAAAGTATTCCCGCTTATTCGACCATATCAATGCTCGGAGGAGCCACAATTATATATTTACAAAGGTTTTCAACATACAAATATAGCTCCTCTGGAGAATACCGCCGACGCATTTTTTTAATTTCGAATTTGTTACAAGTGAAGAGAAAATCCAGTACTTGTGAAAGAAAATCTACAGTCAAATGACAAATATATTTGGCATACTACTCGTAAAAGTAGACATTTTGATTGTGTATTTCTGTTGCCGCTAAAAAAAAGTGAATAATAAATTATCGGCATTTTTGCTCGATATCAATAATGCCTGTTGCCATTATTGATATCGAAAATTGTAACACTAGAAATTTTCACAAACTCCTCAATTATATTATGTGGGCTTCTATACAAAAAACACAATTTTTGGCCTATTTTTGCTCTATAACGGTACGGAACCCTTCGTGCGCGGGTGCGACTTGCAATTGGCCGATTTTTATATTGTTTTCCTCAAGGGTCGATTCAATTACCTACTTCTGTCTCTCTAGCCGATAAAGTGTTAAGTCTAAAGTGAATTATTATAGTAAATATTAAAAATTACTTTATTAAGACGAACTACCAAAACTTATTAAGGCGATAACTTATTAGGAACTGTGAACTCGCAGTGTAAGCGAGTAGAGTAGAAGTCTTTGATGACTCAACTCAATTATATTATTACGCGTTTACTATAATATGCGACCCATTAAAGAATTATTACGAAATATATTTGATATTCCGAGCGGGACTCGTGATATTAGGAATTTTTTAGTAAATATGCATATTCTCATTTCACCCACGTATTACATTTAGCTTTATGTCTGTAACGGGGATAAGATACCGTATGCGGTATGACATTATCATTATTTCATAATATTACACTATATCATATAGATCCATGATGTCATCACGTAACGCAGAATTTTGTCAATGCGATGATGAAGACGATGGGCAAACGCTTACCATTAGGTCATCTAGTTACTTTTATCAACAACTAAGTTTTGCCCGCTGAGCCTCATCGACATCAATGGAAATTGATTTACATAGATATATACTGTGCTAGATGTATAGTGCTATCCGGGACAAGCCTTAATACCTTATTGTATGTTTCAGTAAACAGCGTGAAGTTCCGACGCGACGGGATCGCCTATGTCAACCCGTACCCCAGGATCGGCCGGTCGTCAGGCCAGACCTGGCTGGTGCCAATAAAAGGAGAGTTTACAGGTACTTATTTCATGGTAATGATCAGCGATGTATGATGGCTCATGATTATTTTTAAAATGCTTTTAAATTCGCCAAGGTAAGATAAGGTATATGTAATTTTGAGAGCCAAGTTTTTGAGTGTTGATGAGTTTTTTTTTCGTCTTGATGAGTCAACACTAAAACGAAGTCGCATAGTAGTTCTATTTTTACCTTCGTCTTAATACCCACCTATAATTTCATATCTTTGACAACGAAGTTGGAAATCAATAATAATATAAGGGTTTTAAAAAATATTGTTATAACGCATCGTTAGGTGACTACCGTCTACCATATTAAATGTACTGACTAAACACTAAGGACCCGTTTCACCACTTCCTGATAAGCGCCTGATAGGCTATCCACCACTTAACTTGACAGATAGAGTATGGAGAATTTGTCAAATAAGTTGTGGATAGCCTATCTGGCACTTTATGAGGAAGTGGTGAAACAGGCCTTCAGCCTCCCATTTTGCTGAGCCTCCATGGTTTGCTATGCAATGACGGCAGCCCAAGTATCCTACATGCTTATATATTCCGTAACAGACAGCCACTGTTCGTTCCAGATCAGGAGCTCTCGAAGCGCCTGATGCACGCGTTTCCTCGGATAGGGCGGAGGAGCATGCCCCGGCAAGCGGACCTGGTCGACATGCTGCAGGAGACCAAGAGGGAGAGCAGTGAGGAGGGGATGTGGTTCGGGCCAAGACTCGGCCGTAGCTTCAGAGGGGATGACGATGGTATGTTCTTAACCCAAGGTAATTGGAGTGGCTACAAAGGAAGATCTTCCGAACGAGCGAGGTTCTACGCTCGGTCAGACCGAATCCCGTTGTCATAATTTCAGACGTTGTATCTGTCTCGCCGATCTAAAAATTCTTTTAAACTCTATATTTAAATAAAGGGCTTTTGCTATACATGGCATGGCAGCACCATCTCAGGAACCGTCATAGCGCGATTCAGGATATTACTGTACTGTTTGGTCCGCTACTTTAATAAGGTGCTCAATACAATGCAAAATTCCTTATTAGTGGTTTAAAATGGTTGCCTGGAAATGGGTGAGGCCGTGGATTTTGCCACTTTGTAACGTATAGTAACGCAGAATATTCTACGTTACAGTAACACTAAAGTAACGCGAAAGTAACGGTGTTGCTTTGTTAAACTTATGTCATACTGACGCGATAAAAAAAACTAGTGGGTACAGTGATAAAAAAATATATATTTTTTAAATTGTATCAAATTGTGTGTTTTTTGATTATTCTCGATCAGAATAATCAAGGAGACAATAGGGATGATGACAAGGTCAAAGATTAGCGAATTTTGTTAATAAAATAAAGAAAGCACGGCAAAAAATAAGCGTTACCAAAATATCAGCTCGATAGCCTTTGTATTTTTTTTGTTAGGCGCCTTCAAAGTTGGATAATCAAGTCGATTTTTTTTTCAATTAAATTTCTTAATATTTGTATACCATTCGATAACTTATGCAATTAAAAGCAACTTTTGGTATGAAACCACTTTCATAAACGCAATATTTAATATACCTATCGAACAAAGTTCTCTCCCGATCCGTACAAACTAAGAAAGACTGACGTCAGTCTTTCGTAGCACTTTGTATGGGGCGTTTCGGGCAGGTCTATTTTATGAGATGTTTGAATTGTTCATATCTTGGTGAATTTTTTAAGCTATGAGAGTCATTCTTTCAGCAATGTTTCTATTTTTTAAGGGTCTTTCAATTACCAATAAGAAAAAAAATTAGTCATCAAGCCTATTGAGTACATATTTAAAAAGTTATGGAAATTTTTAATTTTATTGAAATAAGAAGTGTTTTTTATTGTTCATATTAAGAAATAGTGTGTATGATCTTCAACGACATCTTGAAAAACCTGTACGATTCTCACGCTCCTCTAAAGAAAGTCAAGCTCAAACATCCGCCAGCTCTTTGGTTGACTTCAGAAATTCGAGAAGTGATGAGGCGTAGGGACTGTGCATATAGGAAGTTTAAAAGAAACCGATCGATGTCCAATTGGGATAGCTTTAAGTCAGCCAGGAATCGTTGTAACCAGATGATACGTAATGCCAAACGCCGCCATATTTTCGAAAACGTAGCTTCTCTGTCCCCCCGTAATATTTGGACATTCCTTGGAACTATTGGTGTTGGAAAGTCGCAAGAACTTTTGGAACTACCCAGTTCTATTAGCCTTGACGATTTAAACCGCCATTTTTCCTCCACAGTTACACTAGATGACCATACAAAATTCCAGACCATTAGTTACCTGAACGGTTTATCTCGTCCTAATTTAGACCCCTTTCAGTTTTCTCCAGTTGCTTTAGACGAGATCGACAAGACCATCAAGTCCATAGTATCTAAAGCAGTAGGTTGTGATGACATTAGTCGTCGCATGATCACGACCATCCAAGACGAACTTCTGCCAGCCATCTCCCACATTATAAATTTCTCCCTTATTTCCTCAGAATTCCCAAATCTATGGCGAAAGGGATTTGTACGCCCGCTTCCGAAAATCCCCAATCCAACTGATCCTTCACATTTTTGTCCTATCTCCATTCTTCCATTCCTATTCCTTCTCGAAGCTTGTGTCCATAAGCAGCTGTCCGGGTTTGTGTTCCGAAATAATTTGCTTTCCCCACTTCAATCGGGATTCAGACCTGGACATAGCACAACAACTGCTCTGTTAAAAGTAACAGGTGATATTAGAGCTGGTTTTGAGAACTCTTTGATTACCATTTTAGTACTGGTAGACTTCTCTAACGCATTTAATCATGTCAATCATGACATCCTACTGGCAGCACTCTCTAAGCTTCCGATTTCGTCTGAAGTACTAACTTGGATTTCCTCCTATCTTCGTGGTCGTCAGCAGTCGGTACGAACGGAGAGTTCATCGTCCGAGTGGTGCAATCTCGACGCTGGCGTTCCACAAGGCGGTATTTTATCTCCCCTACTTTTCTGTACTTTTATAAATCTACTCACTAAAAGACTTCATATTGCGTATCATCTGTATGCGGACGACCTGCAACTCTATATCCAGGCAGGATTAGATCAGTTATCAGCAGCCATCGCAGAATTAAACGAGGTTTTAAAAGCAATAAAAGACTGGTGCGATAACTTTGGATTATCAGTAAATCCCGCAAAATGCCAGGCAATGGTGTTAGGTAGTCCAAGATGCTTGTGTATAGTGGACACGCGCGCTCTTCCACCTGTTATCTACAATGGTTCTGTAATTACTTTTAGTACAAGCGTAAAAGATCTTGGTTTACATATCGATTCCTCTCTGACTTGGTAATCCCATGTTTCTAATGTGTCCAGCAAGGTCACTAACATACTACGATCCTTTTACCGGCTCAAAAATTTCCTTCCCATTCCGGTCAAGACCTTGCTGGTCCAGTCTCTTATCTTTCCTATAATTGACTATGGTGACGTGTGCTATTTAGAATTTAATGCCGACAAACTCGATAAACTCGACCGATTGTTTAATAATTGCCTCCGATTCATATTCAACCTTCGAAAATACGACCATGTTTCTTTGTATCGCTCCAAGCTACACTGGTTACCAGTACGTCAGCGCCGCTCTGTGCGGGCACTATGCGTGCTATATTCACTGCTGCATCATCCCCATTCTCCCGAATATCTCGCGCCTCATTTTCAATACCGATGCAGCAGGCATGATAAAAACCTCCGATCCACTTCAAATCAGCTTTTAAGTTGCCCTTTCCACAAGTCCAGTTCCGTCCACTCTTCTTTTTATGTCCAGGCTATTCTCCTCTGGAATGCTCTTCCTCCGGAAATCAGGATGATAAAAACCAGAGACACTTTTAAGCGCAGGGTACGTGACTTTTACTTGAAACAGTTGGCAGATTCTTAGTTAGTTAGTTAGTTTATGGCATAATTTAATATTTATAGTATTTTAAGCAAGATCAACTATATATGATATTATATACACCTATTAAATAATATATAATATTATGTATGGTTATTGGTTTTATTTATACAAGGTGTCAAAAGACCGCTTCCGATAACTTCGTGGGGTTATTATAGGGCATGAGATATATCCATTGGTGCAAGTAATTTTCTTTAAATCGACAGTTTTTAAAATAGTCAAAATTTTCAACACGCAATGTATAATGCTGATGTAAATGCGCGATAGTACATGAAATCTCGGTTTAATCTATATTGAGTCCCCGGAAAGGACAAGGGATACTTTTTGTCCCGGAAAATGTACAGTTCCCGCACAATAAACTTTTATGATTTTCGGGATAGTTTGGGATGAGTGCACGATGGCACTCAAAAATATACACACTTTTTTATTAATTATACCAATTCGAATTAAATAATCATCATTAAGACAAGACAACGTCTGTCGGGTCAGCTAGTATTATAATTATAAAAGAAAGTGGTGTTAGTTACACTACTCATAACTCAAGAACGGATGAACCGATTTGGCTGGAAATTGGTGGAGAGGTAGCTTAGAACCAGGAGACAGACATAGGATACTTTTTATCATGTTCGACCGCGTTTCCGTGAAGTCAGTATAAAATCTTATAATATATAAAATTCTCGTGTCACAATACTGAGAATTGGCTACTGGCTACTTTTTATATTGAAAAGTGCATTTTGTTGAATAAATAAATGTAATATATTACAATTTACAACTCGGAACTGACGGCGACCATACCATATTATGTTAAAATTATATTAATTACAAAAATATTTTTTTTTACTAGCAAGTAATTTCAGAAACACTTCATTTAATTTTAAAATGTGTAACACTAACTGAGTGTGTTACGTACACATTATAAAATATTAATTAAGGTTTTTTTGATGTAATTTCCACAATAGTAAAAAAATAAAAAGCCGACTAGTCGGCGCTTTTTGCCGACTATTCGCCGACTACAAAAGTGGCTGGATAGTCGGCTTTACCGACTAGTCGGCACATCTCTAGTATAAAGTTATTTTATATGCTATTCAATAATCGATCACTGTGTTTATTCTTTCTAGACACGGCACAGAACGAAGTAGAAAGAAATGACCTTAGACCGATGGAGGAACCAGAGAGGAGGAAGCGACAAATACCCCGCACAGAGATAACTAACTAAACCTTACTTGTTCCCCTTTACCCTATTTTATGTTACGTAAAAAATATTGTTAAATATGTGTTATGTTTAATTGTTTAATTATTAAAATAAATTCTATAATCGTATTGTATCATGTAAGCTTCTAATACATTTAAAAGCAATTTCTGACTTTTGTGATTACTTATTTTGCCGAAGAATTGTGCCAAGTTACTTATAACCTTCTTACACTGTTAAAGTATTCATTGTATCTATATAAGTATTATTAGGTCTTCTGATAGAAAACTGTACCTCGTTGGCTTTTATAATAACGATAATTTTGTAGGAATTATCTTGGGCTGGGTGGATTCGGTTTAAACGAATCTACATCATGATTCCGACAAAATTATCCTAGTATTAGTGATTGAAGTGAAATAAAGAAATGCAACGATTTCCTTTCGTCGTTTTCTTTACACCTTTGATAAAACTACAAAATTTAAATTAAGATGAAATAGGTATCAAACGTCATTGTATACTTTCGGGAATACCTTTTCGAAGTTTGATAGGAACGGACTGAATCGAACAAGGAACGAGACATTGATGTTGCAGAAAACAGTAGAATTGTTGTACAGGTGTTTAAGACGTACTTAGGAGCGTTAAGTGGAGTGTGCAGTCACGTCTGAGGCTTCCGGAGAAAACCTGGAGAAGGTTAGAGCATGTCTGGAATACCATTTAGATTATTTGATCAGGAATATTGATCAGAGCTTCAGCTGTTAGGATTAAATGTACTTGAAATGTTGTTATACAGTATCGTCAGTGCAAGGTTACGGCCTTATGTCTAAGGGTCAATTCAGACCGCAACGCGACGAGGCGAGTCGAGGCGCGACGCGGCATAAATTTGTATGGATTTGACCGATTTCAATTGCGCGAGGCGACGCCAACCCTAAGGGTCAATTCAGACCGCAACGCGACGCGTTGATGCATTTTTAAATTTATATGGATTTGACGCAAGACGTCTCACGCAATTGAAATCTGTCAAATCGATACCAATTTATGCCGCGCCGCGCCTCGCCTCGTCGCGTTGCGGTCTGAATTGACCCTAAATAAAACACATCTTTTATTAAAACTCGAAATTATTAAGACATTTCCAAAGATTAAAGTAGTATACGCTTGGGCCTTGGCAGACCATATATATTATGCTTTTGAATAAACTTTCAATATTTTTCTTATTTTCAAATTAAAGATGTACCTAGTGTAATATTGAATAGTATAGCTGGTTTTATGACAAAACAGCTTGCTAAAAAGTATATAGATAATATTGACGTAAATCCTTGTTAGCAATATTATAAATGAGATTATGTAATGCACCAAAATGGCACCAAATCTCAGCACAGTACTACTCGTATTGTACAGATAGGGTGGAGTCACAATGACAGCGGAAACCTGTATCAGTCATACAATCATATTCTATTTATAGTACGACATGCAACATGCACTCCCTGATTATTTAGTTGGAGATATACAGATACAGCTGATTATTACTATAATAGAACGTCATGCTCACTAGTTTGCTCTTTTCTTACGTTCACTATAGTTTGTTCGTTATTAGATGACAGTTCTCATATTCCTTGCTACGGATTTTTTTTACAAGAAAACAAAATAAAAAACAAAATGTAATAAATTATATTCCATCTACAAAAATAAATGTTTCCTTTAATTATAAGTGAATAAAAATGAAAATTTGCTAAATACTTACTAATTAATAAAACATAAATATTAATTGTGACATAGGAGTATAAAATTATTGTTACGAAAACATTTGAAAAATGTCAGATACATGAAACGGAACTTACGTCAATAGAGATTGCCACTGTTGAATCGAAATCAAATCGATAAAAAAATATATATATCCACAGCCGAACATATAACCTCCTCGTTTTTTGGAAGTCGGTTAAAAAGGGCGGCCATCTTAAATCGCCGGCGCAACTGAAACGTCAGTACGAAATCGATAATTTCGATTGCAATTCCTTTACGAAGTGATTCGATATTTTTAAATTATCGATAAATTTTTTTGGTAACTTCCCTACTATTGTCAATTATTATGTGTCACGCATATCATCATATAACGCACAAGGTATAATTTAATTACCCTAAAATAGCATCATATTTACTAAGGATAAATTTACTTAAAGATACAGGAGGATGAAGGATCCCATGCCAGTGTTGACATTACTACGTCAACAGATAACTTATTTACCTTTCACATTTATACGTCCATGATTATAGGTCTACCAGAATCTGACGGCAAATTTTGACGGCAGATTTTCAAAAATATCCTTGATCATTGGATAAATTTATATATTTGCATGTTTCACACACAGAATAATAAAGTATTCTATGTCCTTTCCTGGGACTCAAAGTATATCCATGCCAAATTTCAGCAAAATCGGTTCAGCAGTTTGGGCGTGAAAAGATAACACACACACAGACAGACGGACAGACAGGCAGACAGACACACTTTCGCATTTATAATATTTTGTGTGGAGACATGTTTAAAAGTTTTATGCACATGCTTAAAGTCATACATACTTTATTTTATTTTATTATTTTTTGGAAAACTTATAGCTGACGTACACATAGAATCTAAATATAAGTACAGTACAAAAAGGCCAATTAAAAGTTTCCGTAGATAGAAAAATGCTAATAAAAACAAGGCAGCGATAGACAATGGTCACAATTTTGAATTTTAGAAACAATTTAGAAAAACAGAACAAGAATGATTGATAACTAATTAAGTAGTAGAATCGTCCAGGTTATTTAATTAAAATCGAAATTATTAAATTCTTTCTTAAAAGTTGTTATATGGTCCTAGTTTTAAAAGTTTTCAGTTTGATTACGTTATCCGCTCCGCTCTCCGCTCGAACTGGCGCCACCACTGACCGCAACCGCAGCGCCACCGCGCGTCGTGTGCGCGGGCCAGTAAAAGGGCTTTTCTCGACCGCTGTACTTCAGTTGTTGTACATTGTATCAACGTTTATTAGTACTATTGATCATCATTTCACTTTCTAAGGGTCAGGTATCACCGAAACATGATGAATGAAAGCAATAATTGGGAATATGCGACGGTGCTGTTAAGCGGAACATGAAGGTGTTGGTGATTACCAGGCAATATGAAACTTATACGTTTATTTGACATGCGCTGTCATCTATAGACTATAGCTCATTTCTGCACGTCTCCTATATAAAATTTTATGTGTTATGACTTATGACTTATGACGCTCTTTGACATCGAATAACATTAGTAGGTAAAATCATTTATTATTAAAGTTTAAAACCTAATTTATTTAAATAGCTTTTAATTAAGAGTGAATATAGTTGGAGATATATCCGCTGCATCCACTGCCTGAAGAGTCTGGTTCTGTATCATCGACAGCGAAGCGACAGGCGAAAATACAACATCTGCGATCAATAACTTCTCGCATTGCTGTCGCAAGATACATCACTCTGAAGTCTATCTTCAACTGTTTATAAGGGCCTGTATTCACTTTGGTGATTAGTGTTTAGGAGAAAGTAAAGGACTTGCATCAGTCGCTGTCCACACCTTTCTCCTGATTACTAATCACCTGCAATAATCACCTGCACTTATCAGTAATCAAAGTGAATACAGGCCATTATCCCTATTAACATACTATAATATACTTAACGCCAAAAATACATAACAACTGGTAACAAAAGGGAAAGCACGCTTATATCCATCCTGTGGCTGCCGTTGCAAAGGTCCTGGAAGCACTGGCAGGTGGTGCCCAGGTGGTCGCTGTTGTCGTCCTTATAGCACTCCTTGTGGTGTCGCACCCAGCCGCACCCACGCGTTACACGCACTTCGTTGTCCTTGTGGGGGTGGAAGACTAGAAATACATTTTTTTTAAATTATTATAGGTCTAGAAACCCAGCTGTTGAGTCAAGTCAGAAGTATTTAAATAAGTTAATTAAGATATAACACGGTCCAGACTGCGTTTTATTGCTCATTGCCTTGTAGAACTGATGGTAGTAAATGCATTCGAATTATTTAAAAGTTAGATGGGCACGGTCTCTCGCTAGTCGGTCGGTCATCTGTGCTGCTGGATAGAGTAAAAGCGAGGGTGTAGCGTGGCTCCGAAACCGCTGTGACCCTTATAATTTGCTTCATTATGGTCTTATAGCGATCCGGTCGCCGCGCTTAAGCCTTAAAGCCCACGATAAAAGCTATGCAATAGCTTTAAAACTCACTGGTCTGCGTGATCTTCCGGCAGAAGAAGTTGAGGGCGACGTTGTTCGGGATGGCGGTCTCGCAGTGGGCCACGAGGATGATGCGGCTGCGGATCTCGTCCTCGTACTGTACTCACTGATCTGCGTGATCTTCCGGCAGAAGAAGTTGAGGGCGACGTTGCTCGGGATGGCGGTCTCGCAGTGGACCACGGGGATGATGCGGCTGCGGATCTCGTCCTCGTACTGTACTCACTGGCCTGCGTGATCTTCCGGCAGAAGAAGTTGAGGGCGACGTTGCTCGGGATGGCGGTCTCGCAGTGGACCACGGGGATGATGCGGCTGCGGATCTCGTCCTCGTACTGTACTCACTGGTCTGCGTGATCTTCCGGCAGAAGAAGTTGAGGGCGACGTTGCTCGGGATGGCGGTCTCGCAGTGGACCACGGGGATGATGCGGCTGCGGATCTCGTCCTCGTACTGTACTCACTGGTCTGCGTGATCTTCCGGCAGAAGAAGTTGAGGGCGACGTTGCTCGGGATGGCGGTCTCGCAGTGGACCACGGGGATGATGCGGCTGCGGATCTCGTCCTCGTACTGTACTCACTGGTCTGCGTGATCTTCCGGCAGAAGAAGTTGAGGGCGACGTTGCTCGGGATGGCGGTCTCGCAGTGGACCACGGGGATGATGCGGCTGCGGATCTCGTCCTCGTACTGTACTCACTGGTCTGCGTGATCTTCCGGCAGAAGAAGTTGAGGGCGACGTTGCTCGGGATGGCGGTCTCGCAGTGGACCACGGGGATGATGCGGCTGCGGATCTCGTCCTCGTACTGTACTCACTGGTCTGCGTGATCTTCCGGCAGAAGAAGTTGAGGGCGACGTTGCTCGGGATGGCGGTCTCGCAGTGGACCACGGGGATGATGCGGCTGCGGATCTCGTCCTCGTACTGTACTCACTGGTCTGCGTGATCTTCCGGCAGAAGAAGTTGAGGGCGACGTTGCTCGGGATGGCGGTCTCGCAGTGGACCACGGGGATGATGCGGCTGCGGATCTCGTCCTCGTACTGTACTCACTGGCCTGCGTGATCTTCCGGCAGAAGAAGTTGAGGGCGACGTTGCTCGGGATGGCGGTCTCGCAGTGGACCACGGGGATGATGCGGCTGCGGATCTCGTCCTCGTACTGTACTCACTGGTCTGCGTGATCTTCCGGCAGAAGAAGTTGAGGGCGACGTTGCTCGGGATGGCGGTCTCGCAGTGGACCACGGGGATGATGCGGCTGCGGATCTCGTCCTCGTACTGTACTCACTGGTCTGCGTGATCTTCCGGCAGAAGAAGTTGAGGGCGACGTTGCTCGGGATGGCGGTCTCGCAGTGGACCACGGGGATGATGCGGCTGCGGATCTCGTCCTCGTACTGTACTCACTGGTCTGCGTGATCTTCCGGCAGAAGAAGTTGAGGGCGACGTTGCTCGGGATGGCGGTCTCGCAGTGGACCACGGGGATGATGCGGCTGCGGATCTCGTCCTCGTACTGTACTCACTGGTCTGCGTGATCTTCCGGCAGAAGAAGTTGAGGGCGACGTTGCTCGGGATGGCGGTCTCGCAGTGGACCACGGGGATGATGCGGCTGCGGATCTCGTCCTCGTACTGTACTCACTGGTCTGCGTGATCTTCCGGCAGAAGAAGTTGAGGGCGACGTTGCTCGGGATGGCGGTCTCGCAGTGGACCACGGGGATGATGCGGCTGCGGATCTCGTCCTCGTACTGTACTCACTGGTCTGCGTGATCTTCCGGCAGAAGAAGTTGAGGGCGACGTTGCTCGGGATGGCGGTCTCGCAGTGGACCACGGGGATGATGCGGCTGCGGATCTCGTCCTCGTACTGTACTCACTGGTCTGCGTGATCTTCCGGCAGAAGAAGTTGAGGGCGACGTTGCTCGGGATGGCGGTCTCGCAGTGGACCACGGGGATGATGCGGCTGCGGATCTCGTCCTCGTACTGTACTCACTGGTCTGCGTGATCTTCCGGCAGAAGAAGTTGAGGGCGACGTTGCTCGGGATGGCGGTCTCGCAGTGGACCACGGGGATGATGCGGCTGCGGATCTCGTCCTCGTACTGTACTCACTGGTCTGCGTGATCTTCCGGCAGAAGAAGTTGAGGGCGACGTTGCTCGGGATGGCGGTCTCGCAGTGGACCACGGGGATGATGCGGCTGCGGATCTCGTCCTCGTACTGTACTCACTGGTCTGCGTGATCTTCCGGCAGAAGAAGTTGAGGGCGACGTTGCTCGGGATGGCGGTCTCGCAGTGGACCACGGGGATGATGCGGCTGCGGATCTCGTCCTCGTACTGTACTCACTGGCCTGCGTGATCTTCCGGCAGAAGAAGTTGAGGGCGACGTTGCTCGGGATGGCGGTCTCGCAGTGGACCACGGGGATGATGCGGCTGCGGATCTCGTCCTCGTACTGTACTCACTGGTCTGCGTGATCTTCCGGCAGAAGAAGTTGAGGGCGACGTTGCTGGGGATGGCGGTCTCGCAGTGGACCACGGGGATGATGCGGCTGCGGATCTCGTCCTCGTACTGTACTCACTGGTCTGCGTGATCTTCCGGCAGAAGAAGTTGAGGGCGACGTTGCTCGGGATGGCGGTCTCGCAGTGGACCACGGGGATGATGCGGCTGCGGATCTCGTCCTCGTACTGTACTCACTGGTCTGCGTGATCTTCCGGCAGAAGAAGTTGAGGGCGACGTTGCTCGGGATGGCGGTCTCGCAGTGGACCACGGGGATGATGCGGCTGCGGATCTCGTCCTCGTACTGTACTCACTGGTCTGCGTGATCTTCCGGCAGAAGAAGTTGAGGGCGACGTTGCTCGGGATGGCGGTCTCGCAGTGGACCACGGGGATGATGCGGCTGCGGATCTCGTCCTCGTACTGTACTCACTGGTCTGCGTGATCTTCCGGCAGAAGAAGTTGAGGGCGACGTTGCTCGGGATGGCGGTCTCGCAGTGGACCACGGGGATGATGCGGCTGCGGATCTCGTCCTCGTACTGTACTCACTGGTCTGCGTGATCTTCCGGCAGAAGAAGTTGAGGGCGACGTTGCTCGGGATGGCGGTCTCGCAGTGGACCACGGGGATGATGCGGCTGCGGATCTCGTCCTCGTACTGTACTCACTGGTCTGCGTGATCTTCCGGCAGAAGAAGTTGAGGGCGACGTTGCTCGGGATGGCGGTCTCGCAGTGGACCACGGGGATGATGCGGCTGCGGATCTCGTCCTCGTACTGTACTCACTGGTCTGCGTGATCTTCCGGCAGAAGAAGTTGAGGGCGACGTTGCTCGGGATGGCGGTCTCGCAGTGGACCACGGGGATGATGCGGCTGCGGATCTCGTCCTCGTACTGTACTCACTGGTCTGCGTGATCTTCCGGCAGAAGAAGTTGAGGGCGACGTTGCTCGGGATGGCGGTCTCGCAGTGGACCACGGGGATGATGCGGCTGCGGATCTCGTCCTCGTACTGTACTCACTGGTCTGCGTGATCTTCCGGCAGAAGAAGTTGAGGGCGACGTTGCTCGGGATGGCGGTCTCGCAGTGGACCACGGGGATGATGCGGCTGCGGATCTCGTCCTCGTACTGTACTCACTGGTCTGCGTGATCTTCCGGCAGAAGAAGTTGAGGGCGACGTTGCTCGGGATGGCGGTCTCGCAGTGGACCACGGGGATGATGCGGCTGCGGATCTCGTCCTCGTACTGTACTCACTGGTCTGCGTGATCTTCCGGCAGAAGAAGTTGAGGGCGACGTTGCTCGGGATGGCGGTCTCGCAGTGGACCACGGGGATGATGCGGCTGCGGATCTCGTCCTCGTACTGTACTCACTGGTCTGCGTGATCTTCCGGCAGAAGAAGTTGAGGGCGACGTTGCTGGGGATGGCGGTCTCGCAGTGGACCACGGGGATGATGCGGCTGCGGATCTCGTCCTCGTACTGTACTCACTGGTCTGCGTGATCTTCCGGCAGAAGAAGTTGAGGGCGACGTTGCTCGGGATGGCGGTCTCGCAGTGGACCACGGGGATGATGCGGCTGCGGATCTCGTCCTCGTACTGTACTCACTGGTCTGCGTGATCTTCCGGCAGAAGAAGTTGAGGGCGACGTTGCTCGGGATGGCGGTCTCGCAGTGGACCACGGGGATGATGCGGCTGCGGATCTCGTCCTCGTACTGTACTCACTGGTCTGCGTGATCTTCCGGCAGAAGAAGTTGAGGGCGACGTTGCTGGGGATGGCGGTCTCGCAGTGGACCACGGGGATGATGCGGCTGCGGATCTCGTCCTCGTACTGTACTCACTGGTCTGCGTGATCTTCCGGCAGAAGAAGTTGAGGGCGACGTTGCTCGGGATGGCGGTCTCGCAGTGGACCACGGGGATGATGCGGCTGCGGATCTCGTCCTCGTACTGTACTCACTGGTCTGCGTGATCTTCCGACAGAAGAAGTTGAGGGCGACGTTGCTCGGGATGGCGGTCTCGCAGTGGACCACGGGGATGATGCGGCTGCG
The DNA here is from genome assembly GCA_937595015.1 of Polyommatus icarus. Classification (NCBI taxonomy): domain Eukaryota; kingdom Metazoa; phylum Arthropoda; class Insecta; order Lepidoptera; family Lycaenidae; genus Polyommatus; species Polyommatus icarus. Next base: position 21,058,510 of record OW569323.1, on the reverse strand, counting down.
GATCTCGTCCTCGTACTGTACTCACTGGTCTGCGTGATCTTCCGGCAGAAGAAGTTGAGGGCGACGTTGCTCGGGATGGCGGTCTCGCAGTGGACCACGGGGATGATGCGGCTGCGGATCTCGTCCTCGTACTGTACTCACTGGTCTGCGTGATCTTCCGACAGAAGAAGTTGAGGGCGACGTTGCTCGGGATGGCGGTCTCGCAGTGGACCACGGGGATGATGCGGCTGCGGATCTCGTCCTCGTACTGTACTCACTGGTCTGCGTGATCTTCCGACAGAAGAAGTTGAGGGCGACGTTGCTCGGGATGGCGGTCTCGCAGTGGACCACGGGGATGATGCGGCTGCGGATCTCGTCCTCGTACTCGTTCACGTCCAGGCACGCGGAGTTGTTCGCGCTGTTGCAGTAGTAGCAGTGGATGCACGTGCCTGGGGAAAGTGGTAGTTTTTTTGACGCCAAATAAAATTACACGATAAAAAGTTCATATTTGAAATTACCAAGCATGTTACACTTTTGGAATTGTCTTACGTGAAACTTTTATTAAACAGTTGCGTTTTGATTGTGAAGTCACATTCGTAAAGTACCGTCGATAAGGACTGAGAATAGAAGTTTCACTGGAATCACCGTACATATAATAAAATTATATTTATATAAAGTGAATTATAATGATCAACAGATTAGAAATAGGTAAATACCTAGTTAAAACTTAGCAATTAAAAATAAGACAAGGGAAGACATAAAATTCACAAAATATCGTCTCTTCGAAAGACCGTCGCAGGAATGCCTGTTCATCTAAATGTTAATCGTAAATTATTTACGTATGATAATATTTAATACAGTGCCATTGACAGTGTATCCTACATACATAGTACATACTATATGAGATAATATGTCTGCCCTACTTCACTCAGAAATGTGACGGTTTTTAGGGAAAACCCTGCTGAAAGGTAACAAGAGTAAAAAGTTTTCTTAAGAATTTAATTGAACTCCGGCGGTGCAATAAAAAGTCGGTGATGCATTTCGATAGTCGTGAGGTCTATTGGGTTTTGAGTGCAAAGGAAAAGACAGCTATTTACTGGGCATACACTTAGGCACTATAAAAATAACTGCCGTAATAGTATGGCCTGCTTTCAATGTAACCGGCCAAACGGCAACCATTACCAAAAACAGAGTGAAATGTGCAGTAAAATACTTACATTCGTATATTAAACAAAACACAACTAGTAAAGAGATAAAAGTTTTCGTCAATGACGCCATTTTGCCAAAAAAACACTATCTTAAAATTCAATAGCACCTGCACTACACACTTACGACACAGCACTCTATAAACTTCTTCTCTAACAAAAAAAATTAACAATTTTTTTTTAAAGAAATTATACAACAAAATTATTCATACGCGACCTACCTACAAGTAGCCACTGAGTTAGGAGTAAACAATATGACTTGTTTGACGTACGTGTACTGCGCCCGAGCACTCTTGATACTTGATATTATTTAGAATAATCTATTGTGGGTATATTCTTATAATGACGATAAGAAAGCAATATAAACTCAATGTTATAAGTTTTGATTTTAAAAATGATAATAAAATAACGCAATGTTTTTTAATAACATTTTTTAACATAATAAAATGTTTTTCATGCATTTGCTGTTAGTAAGCTATAATCATAATATAAACTATGATTAATTATTGTCATGTATGAAATATACTCGTATCAGTAGTAAAGTTATCAGCTGTGACCTATAGTGACACAGTTACGCGATCTCTATATCAATACTAAAACTACTTGCTACGTTTGTATCATCAACATACAGATATATGCATTTTGATATTTACATAAACATACTTTATGCATTTTATGGACAGACAAAAATTAAAACCAAAGTTTATCTTTCAGCGCTGCCACTTTCACAGTCAACTCTGTAGAAGGGACACAAAAACACCCTAAGTAATTATCACTTAGTTTTGTTACACCCTGTAAGTTTTTTTTGACGTGACAACGTCTTAAATTAGGTTGCGGCTGGGAGTCACTTATGAAAAAGTGTAACGCTCGGTAACGTTACGATGAGTCACCGAACGAGAGAGAGGCCCGCCGAATGCCTTGCGTCTCTCTCCCACACGTTGTCACGTAAAATCTTCGCCCGTAAAACCGACTTTACAGGCAACCATTTTTTTAATTAAATATGTTTGAATTGATGGATACGGGTACTGGCTATAATAATTATTATAAGAATATTGAAAAAAAAAACGCATTAGAAAGTAACGTTGCAATGTCAGCTTACTGAAGCCGTGCAAGTATCAATATCATGTTACAATACTTACAGGACACTACTTACTGTGTTACTAGGAAGTGGGTAATAGTTTTATACTTTACTCGCTATATATTAAAATTTATAGTGAGGTGAGTCGTACGTACAAAATATGTCAAAATGGCTTACAATAGTCAATATCTGGAGCAGTAGGTATACGGCTTTAGCACAAAGTAATTTCAATATTTGCGTATTTAAAAAGACTTTTATTTTGTTAGGTACATCCTAAACAATACTTTAGAGCTTAACATCAAAATTTTAATTTAAAATTGGAAGTAACAAATAGTCCATACTTTTACATACATTTTTAAGTTAAAGTTTAGCACTAAAAACATTAATTTTGCGTCTGAAATATTAGAAATTCTAATAATAATTCAGGCGTTACAAATGCGTTGAAAAACACGTTTCTCCGAAGAATCCGCAAGTTTTAAGTAGCTAAATATGAAATACAAGTATTTTCAGATTCATAATAATAACAAAGGGTTGGGACTTGGAAGTTGGAGGCCTCGGGCGGGCCTGAGGCGTTGCAATATTGATATTGCCTATTACTGGAGTTTGATTGGCGTCTGCCGTATTCGCTTCGAAGTCTGTTTTGTTCGTTAAAACTATTTAAATAAACTTAAAGCAACTTCCCCCATAATTATGCATTTATATTCAGGAACAGACAATAATCTTGATTCTAGACAAATTCGTAATTAGTTTAATAAGCTAATTCGTGATCGTTACTTCGCCCGAGTAAATATAGTGCCTAGATAAATATAGGACTAAAAGTATAGCCTGTACCTATCATAGATCCACATAATATTTATTTATTATAACCATTGAGATGATTATAACTGTGGTAGAGCTATAATACCACTATAGCTTTCAAAAAAATTCGTTTTATCTTAATACGCAATCAGCAACATCCATCCATCCGTCACTCATCAGTAATCAGACACGCTGATAATAATATAATTAATTTAGAATATAAATCTTATAATTGATAATAATATATTATTTTACACAGTGAACTAAACAAAATTTTCTGTCTTTGTCTCATACAACTTGTTTCTTTAGTCACTGTGTATTTTTTTATATTATGTGTAATTAAGATGATGAACATGATTCTCATGTCAAGAAACGGTACACAGTTTAGTTAGTTTAAATCAGCGGTCCTTAAACTTTTTTGGTGGCGGAACTCTTTTAAGATGCTCCCCCTACGGAGATGCCGTAATTTACCGTTTTTAGAGCCAATTTTAATGACTCGACATAATTGGAAAGCAAAAAAATAAAAATACAGCAATAATCTTCAGTACATGAACGTTCCTTCATAGTTTTTTTTTTTGTTTTTTAGACTCATGATATTATCAGCTTCCAATGTAATAATAATTTATTTCAATTCAAGCATACATTCAGTATCTCCCATAAAGTTAATATACCTAGCGGAATAGAGAAACAAAGGCCTGAGCAAGCGAGATGCCCCTATCAGTAACACCGCGTGGTAAAAAGAGACGTGTGATACATGACAGCAGCACTCTTTTTTTGACGTCCAGTCGGCACGTGCCGCACGTTGTCAATATAATCTCATAGAATTCATGTTCAATCATGCTTGTGTAAGTGTATACGTACACATATTTTTCACACAGATGAAAACCAATTTTGGTTACGTTTGACAGCTCGAGATTGTTGCTCTATTCCGATAGGTAATTTAAACTTTATGGTATCTCCCTAGTATATTTATAAATGACGGTCATTTGAAACACACACCAATAGATCGACAATTTCATGGACATACATACTGGACGTTTGAAATTTTTTAGGTCAATTTTAAACTGAGGTAAGTAAAAAAAATATTATTTTGGCGCGATCTCAGCTACGCGGGAAAATATGTATGGTCAAGGTCGTTTGCTCAGGGAATGGGCTTTTTTTTAACATGGGGAAATGCTTTACGCATCCCCGGCAAATTGGGGATATCGGCCGGGGTATGTGGGATTCCTGCGTTGTCTACCCACTAAAACCCCATGGTGCTCCACTCATCGCTTAAGGCAGAGTTGCGGGTACGATAGAACCTACCGCAACTCTACCAGCAATTCAGGGCTGGCCTAGTGACATTTTACAGACTCTCAAAAAAAGTTTTGTCTTTGAATGAATTATCTCCTCGCTGGTGTTTGATGACAATTCTAAAAACAACTTATGTATCGCTCTAAAAGTCTTTTGCGGAGCGCCAGGGCTTCGCGGAGCAGTTTAAGAATGGCTGGTTTAAATGATCGCCACGTGTAAGCTAGCACACCTAATAGCTTAAAAGACCTAATGACCGAAAGCAATAGATAACAGTACTCTACACTGTAGTCTGTATATCTCCATTAGTTTTATAATTAAATTGTATCCGCGCAGTTCGGTGGTGCAATTAACCTGAGTGCACTCTAGCTGTTGTGACGTCACTACTGTGTTTTGATCGTGTTACGCTATTGTTTCAGTCACTAAAATGTCTCATAATCTCTACTAATTCCCAAAAAAAATTAGATGGAAAGAAGTTAGGTATCTCTTGAAAATATTAGACTTCTTGGAGAATTCCAGAAAGCGTAAACCTGTCTTTTATCAATTAAATAAATTCAATGCAAATGCAATTCTTAATTACATTGCATTAACGCAACCTCTAACCATAAACAAGCCTCCAATGCGTCCGATGCATTCGTTTAATTGCATAGCAATTACGGAAATAAGTTTCAGTTCATTCGATCAGCAAAGTCGCTATGGACGAAGTCAAGTTGAATCTATTCAACATGGTTAAAGTTAAAGAAGCGGAAGTTGCATACGTGGGAGATTTTTACGTGAAAGATTTCAAATATATCAACCCGGAGATATTGAAGAGTAAGGTGGTACCGAGAAGGGAGGGTAGTTGCAAATTGTTCGGACGGCTGTGGTTTCGGGAGGTGGTGAAAGGACTCAAACAATTCCTTTATGAGGGCTCCCTTCATGGAGTCAAGTAAGTGTTTAATTGAGTCTATTCAGGCGTGTACCTTTGAACTTCCGAAGATATGAATGGCCTTATTTGTCAATTAATCGTGAGGTACAGAATAGTATATTTTATACTTGATTAATATGTTGCCGTTGTACTGTTTATTATGCACGTAAACTGGGTAAATGTACTGTACAAAAGGAAGAGGGAGATTTTTTAAATCGCAATTAGTAAGTTTTATATGTCCTAACTCCTACAGCGTCTGTGTCCTTTGATTTGTGGCTGTATGACAAGCAAACACTCTAGTACTGTATTCAGTAATAATATACGAATAATAAAAACTAGTTATAGTAGATTCAGCTTGTTCAGGCATACAGCGAGAACAATCATTTTATATTTTAACTAGATCAGGTGTCGGCAACAATTGAGCTGAAGAGAGCAAAAAACATTTTTTAAATAATATTTTTTCGTGATAATTTTACCTGCGCAAAAATTTATTTAGTGCTGAATAAAATAGGCGCAGCTTTGCATCAAAATAATCGCATGTGGTTTCCGATCCGCAAATTACAAACCACTGTACTAGCTAATGTGGCAGAAATTATTGTGTATTGGAGGAAAAACCAACTGGTAAATGACCACTCGTGTGTCCACACTTTCATAATCTTAGCATGGATTACAGATACATCTTCGAGCCGTCCTTCAGTCGCAAGGAGCGGGTGTCCTGGGTGATAATCATGGTGATCAGCATCACGATATGCGCTATGAACATCTACCAGATAGTGTCCAAGTGGACGTCGACTCCGTTCGTGAATGTGATAGATCCATTACCGACGCCAATATACGCCATACCCTTCCCTAGCGTGGTGCTGTGCCCGCATCTACATGTGCAGATGTCCTACTGTAATGTTACTAAGCTTAAGCAGTAAGTAAAGATTGCGAAGAACTACTGTTACGGTACTAGTAAGACCGCCTGTTTGTAGTTTTTTTGCCTTATACTCTTATTGTGTTTTAAAGGTTAGGTTTACGATGTACTAATAAAGCATTTTATTCTACTAGTAGCAACTAAGTACCCTGGTTCGGCTTTCCAGACGTCATCAAAATTAGGTTATTCGTAGCAATTATTGTTTTAAACGGTGGCGTTTTGATGGTTGCTTAAAATCTTATTAAAATGGTACTCAGTTGTTTGGGCTTTACGCATTTGTTATGGATATTAATAGCCATCTTTTAGGATAATATAAAGAAACACTTAGTACATTTAATAATAAATATGACGAATAAACACAGGCTTTTATTTTTTCAGGATTGAGAGATTCTACGCATCTCTCGTGTGTCCACAAATGAACGCTGAAAAAATCACTTTGAAGGAACGACTTAACCCCGAACAAAACAAAGTTTTACAGGAGTTTATTAAAAAGGTAGTATTTAAAGGTTTAATCCAAGATTATACAGTATTGTAGTTAGAGCGTACAAACATTCAAAAAATATTAAAAAAAATTAGGTAATGTCGAATATCAAATATGATCTAACTACATATTTTGGACGAGTCGTCACTACAGCAAATATTATTAGAATTACTAAAATTTGACTATGAATGTGAGTTTAGCTTACAGTCGTAGCACCGGCAAAGAAAATTTTCGTTTACACATTTTGAAAGACCAAACTCGACTACGTAAGAAAAACCTGTATGACACCTGAAATAAACCTTAATATCGCCAGGGCTCCCCCAAATGCTCTGACATGGTGCAGATGTGCTACTGGCGGTCGAGCCACGGCACAGAGTGGTTCACGGAGGACTGCTGCGACAAGCTGCTCACGCCAGTCTTCACGCAGTATGGCCTATGCTACGCCTTCAACGGCCTGCCACTAAGTGGACTGTAAGGGTCTTTTAGAGTAACTTTTAGAGTGCGTTTTTGTACGGCAAGGAAACCTGCAACAATAGCTGCTACAAAAGAAAGACCGCAACGCGTAAATACTAGCAATTTACGCAGTGCGGTCTTTGCTTCGCCTTCAATTGAAAATCAAAATCTATACAGAGAGCTAGGTATATGCCTTCGATATTGACTTCAAAATATCCGTGGTTACTTGCTTAATCTTACATCGGCTTTTGGAGTGGTGGTGCACTGATACAAACTTGAGTTTACGACTTACGCATCTAGATCATTAGTTTATCAAGAATTAATAGCAAAAGAATTTAAAGCTCAGATCAGACTAAAAATAAGTAATACTTGCAAAATTCTATATAACATCGTCCAACAGAACAAACGCAACAATAGAATGGCAAAAGACATTCAACGAGAACGCTACAGCGGGGAAACTGGAGTGGGACCTGGACACCGGGTACCCAAAGGTGTTTCCCCCCAAGCCCAACATGAGGCCATTCCGTGTGATGGCGTCGGGGGAAGTCCACGGCCTGGGGATAGACCTGTTCCTTAACATCAGCGAACACCAGTACGACTGTGACGGCAACCATGTTGGATTTAACGTAAGTTGTGACATAAATGCCCCTGATTTACTGGTGGGAATGACGATGACTCTATAGCTCAGAGTTTTGACTTTGGAGTTTAACCTAAAGAAAGAGAATACTGAATATACTGTAGAGATAAGCATAACAGGAGTTTATGATCTTTATAACTTTATAGTTATTTTACATACAATTGAAGTGATGATAAATATAAGTTCATACACAAAGAATGTAAAAAAATTGATATCTTAGCCTAAACTAATATAATTATTAAATTCAAACTTTAAAATTTTCTGTATAAAAACTCTTTTGTAGATACTCATCAACTCGCCAACCGACCACGCCTACACCAGCGCCGTCCTCCGCCTGCCCATGGACAGGATGACCACCATCGAGGTCACACCGACCACGTACAAGACAGACTCCTCACTCCGCAGCCTGACCCCAGACCAGAGACAGTGCTTCTTCCAGAACGAGAGGAAACTCGAGCTGTACGAGTACTACACGGACAGCAACTGCAAACACAACATGTGGATACAGGAGACGTGGAAGTACTGTAACTGTGTGCTGTATAATTGGCCAAGTGGGTTCTAGAACTTAGTTACTTATAGCGTTTTTGTCATCTAGAACTGCCCCAGGGCAGGGCAAGCAGGGCGGGCCGAACGGATACGAAAATTGCCGAAATTAAGATTAAGAACATAAACTACGTATTGCACTAGTACTAAGTCTACATGCTTCGTGGATCATCGGTTTTGTTCGGCTATTTCCGTATCCGTTCGGCCCGCCCTGATTTTTTTGGCCTTTGTTGCTCGATTTCAATAATGGTAACAAGTAGACATTTGAATTCTTCACAAAATCCTTGATTGTATGTTTACTTTTAATAATTTATAATAATATTAAAATTAAATTAAGAAATTTAAAAAAAACCCGCCAAAAAACTTTAAAAGGTAATGAAATAATATCTTAATATTATCTTATATCCCCCGACACACCGTGACAACAATTATGGACTAAAATATTACTTTACACTTAGGAATTATCTAAACTTAAAGTCAGTAAATATTATTTCATTACTTTTTAAAGTTTTTTGGCGGGGTTTTTTTTAATTTTTTAATTTTATTTTATTTCATGCTTTTTAAACTTTTGCTGGTTATAGTGCAGAATAATATGCAAAGAAAACCGTCTGTGAATGTCCTCTTGGATGAGCCCGTCAATATGAGCCCGAACATGAAACCTCCAGTTTGGGTTCATACGGAGCTCGGCTCCTATAGAATCCAGGTGATACTGCAGCAGTAGCATGCAAATATTTACTGTTTATCTAAGTCTTACTGATTATCGTAATTACCATGAGCCTAAACATGAAACCTCTGCTCCAAGTTGGTGAGGAGTTGAGTATCCTATTGATTACCAGGTGATGCTGCAGCACTAAGTCAACTTTCCATTAATGTGTATGTTATTCATAAATATCACGAACCAGAATGCAAAATATAAAGCTCATCAAACAACTACAAGTTGCTAACGGCCTTTCAGGAACCAGATAAACCGCGATTTTCCAGCACTGAGCAGGCTGATAATGATGAACTATAGCTAAGAACATTCTAAATCATGTCAGCTTTCAAACAAAAAAAAAACTAGATCAAAATTGGTCCACCCGTGGCATCGTAGCATCCAAACGGATGCTACGATGCCACAGACAGACAGACAGACACGTCAAACTTATAACACTCCTCTTTTTTGTCGGGGGTTAAAAATAAAAAAAATTGAAGGGGGCTCTAATACAAAAAACACAATTTTTGACCTATTTTTGCTCTATAACGGTATTAGTACGGAAGCCCTAGAACAATTTTTTTTGTGATTACTTTTTTTTTTCTTTTATTTTCAATTATATTATTAACTTAAAATTATACAACATGTTTTCAGTGCACCATAAACCCTCTCGGTTTATCTGGGCACTAGGTATCGCACCAAATATACGATTTGCTTTTTAACACAATAATATTATACTAGGTACCTAAGTTAATTTAAAGTCTCACACACATGAAGCAAATTTATAGAAATAATATTCTTTTTATACGTAATTTTAGTTTATTATCGCAAAAACGGAATAATAAACTAAAACTACATTTACACAAGTATGTGACTTTGCAAATAAAATCTACGGTTTACTTATTTACTGATATGAAGTCGTAAAGTTATGCTGAAAACTAAAGCTAAGGTAAAACAAGTATGTAAAAGGCTTTAAGACATGGAAATAGGAAACATTGTAACAGAAGTAAATTAATACATACAGCAGCGTGGAAATAATTAAAACATGAATAAGTAACTAGTCTACCTAAGTATAAACCATATGATAAGCCAGCATAATCTATCAAAATTATTTCTGAATACATGCGTATCAAAAGTGAAATCAATAATTAGATATTATTTATATACAATATTATGCAATAAGTATAAATTAATGTTATTGGCGGTTACAAGAATAAGATTTTGACAGCACCAGTTATAGCCAAACTCAACCCACCATTTCACTATTCATAATTAACATATTAATAAGTGTCCCATTACACACAAGATATACATTTATAAAATGTCTATTAAAAAGTTATATTTTATTTGAAGAGAAATCCCATAGACCATCCACATTTTAAGACCATCAAGACGTCAAAGTATGAAATCCTTTCTATCTCTGTTAGCTACCACTTTCAAGATTTTTCGAAAATAAAAATGTCGTTCGTCTTATTAAAATGTAGCTACTCACAAAAAATTAGCTTGTTAGTAATCACAAAAAAAATTGTTCTAGGGCTCCCTCACTATATATGTACCCTTCGTGCGTGAGTTCGATTTGCATTTCCGATTATAAATGTAATTTGCTAGGCACGCCGTACGATTTACGAATGTGCTGAAGCGCATCACACACGGTGAAGATAATATAATATTTTATCTTAAGATGCCCAAATATAAAATATTATAGTATCTTAAGCTATCACACACGGCTAAGATACGATAATATTAAAAATATGTTCATTTCCTTACGAGTCTGCGTTGGTGCCGTACGTATTCCTTGTTAGAGTTCTATAATAATATACAGGGTGATTGACTATGAGTGATAACTAATAACTGATACTGTCTTACTTCTTGATTTGTTAGACAGCTTCTCAGACGATGATTCTGATATCGAATGTGAAATGCAGATTGCAGTAGCACATTCCAAAAGTAGAAACATTTGGATAGAGCCTCACATAAAAAAGAGAAAAACCTGCGGCGAATTTAACCTTTAGGGTCTACACAGACGGACTGCATTTCAACTGCAATCCAACTGCAAATTGCAGTTTGAATGCAGTTGACACGACTGCAATGCGACTGCAATAGAACTGCAAACCAAACACGCAGTCGGATTGCAGTTCAGTTGCTGTCGGCGTGCAGTCGTGTGAACTGTTTGGTTTGCAGTTCTATTGTAGTCGCATTGCAGTCGTGTCAACTGCATTCAAACTGCACTTGAACTGCAATTTACAGTTGGATTGCAGTTGAAATGCAGTCCGTCTGTGTAGACCCTTAGCAATATCTGTCAACGAAGAAGTTTCAGGAGTATTTTAGAAATTAAAGAGAAACATTCATTTCGATTCATGAGCTTTTTAAGCAATAATAATAATAAAGCAATAAATTATAAGTCAATTTTATTTAAAATTATCCGAAATGTGACTTTTTCCATCAAAATGTTACTTTTCGAATGAGAGTAGGTATGTAACTTTCTAACATACAGCACTGGCAACACTGCATCTACTAGTGCGTCCGATCACCGATGAGCCCGCTGCTCGACACAAAAACACCCTGTACCTATTCATAAAGATATATTTCGCATCTTAAGATAACATATTAAGATACGAAATATATATTTCGTATCTTAAGATAAAATATTAAGGTACGAAATATATATTTCTATATCTTAAGATACAAAATATAAAATAACTTCGTCGTGTGTGATGGTTCATAGGATTTGTATGGTGAGCGATATTCTAAAATATGCTCTATGATAATATATATTTTATATTATCTTCACCGTCTGTGATGCGCTTAATGCCAATATCAATGTTTTTTTAATACCATATTACTTTTACGTTCTGTACATACCTCATTATCGTACACGTTGTACGTCTACTTACTACGTTATACGTTTTTCTTCAGGAGAGCGCGTCGAAAACCCAATTTGTTCTACGCTGTCCGACTTTAAATGCGTCGACGACATTAAAGGTAAGCAGATTAATTATCTTCAAAAAACTTTTTTGTTTCTGTTTCATTACTCACTTAATTGTTTACGCTTAAACTAATTAATCTCAGCTCACAACAATATAATTTTCAGAGAAAAGTGCTTTCACCGAAAATCTCGTTTGCACTTTCAGAATCTTAATTTTGAGACTACGTCATCAGTAAGAGTAGTGGGTTTTACAAGTACTAATCGTTTACCATTCAGATGATACCAACTTGAGGTCGGTCACACCGAAACAAAACGTGACTTGTTAAAGCCTATGTGTAATCCACACAAAAATACTCTGTACCTTTTTATATTTTTATTTTGCATTGCTGTGATTAATCTTTGTATTGCGTATCGCCAAGCTTCGTTTCAGTGTGAACCGACCCTAACTGTAACGGATACACTTTCCATCATCCAAAAACTTGAAGAAACGATAAACTTGTATGCAAAACAGCCTACGCCGTAGAGTGTCGTAGAACATGCTACGGGCTACGGCCTACGCACTTTACGGTCGTAGCTTCGAGCTACGAAACACAATAAAAAATATATTTCTTATCTCACAAAAATTGAAAATTCTTATAAAACTACAATAACTTACCAATATTTACATAGATAATGCAGATCTTAAGAACAATAAAAATATAAGAGGTATCAGTATCAACCTTCCGCTACGCTGAGCTGTTGATATTTATAGGCCGGCAATACACGTCACGTCAGATCAGCCAGATCAGCCAAGGCGTTTACGATTTTACTGCCGTTCCGATTGTCGGAAGGTGCGGTGTGCATACTTTAGTACGGAGACCCAATAGACGTCCGATTCTTTCTTCCGACTTACCAGTATATTCTCTAGCATGACACTGAACGAACGAATGTTTGTGGTTAGGACTAACTTTTACTTGCAAACAATAAAAAATAAAGGGAATCATGTAGGGTGAATAATATGCCTAATACCAACCTCCCCCCAAAGATATTTCAACTTTGAATCTCTGTTTTTTTTTTATTCTCTTTTTATTTAGGGATTTTAGCACACATAGTGGCTATGTCAATCCCATCTAATCAACTTAAAACTAACTTCTTATAATAAAGGAGTACAATAATTTTGCATAATCAGAATCCGGTTCAGCCAATAACATTAAAGATACCCATATTCCTTAGAGGCACTTTAATTAAGTTAAATAACTCATTTCTTTTATGAGTATATCGGACACATTCCATCAAAACGTGTTGCACATCTTCTGGTCTTCCACACATTTCGCAATCAGGAGAATCAACTTTACGCATTAGATGTGCAAATTTATTTAATGGTATGTGTCCTGAACGTAGCCTATGTAATCTCTGTTTTTGCCACGTAATTAAACGACGCCCGCAACTTCGTTGCGCCAAAATTAGTTTATCGCGCGGGAACCGTACATTTTTCCGGGACAAAAAGTATCCTATGTCCTTTCCGGGGACTCAAACTACTCAAAGTATGTATCTCCATACCAAATTTTAGCAAAATCGGTTCAGCGGTTTGGGCGTGAAGAGGTAACAAACAGACAGACAGATAGACAGTATACACACTTTCGCATTTATAATATTAGTATGGATAGTCTTGTTAAATTGAGTTTTTTCTTTTTTCGCGCTAACATGAGAAAATATACAATAAATAACATTAGCTCGTCGTCCACCTTTCTGATCCGTATGCAAGCTCACAGATAGCTCGAGAACGACTGAGTTCAGAAAAAGTCTGGCGCAAGAATCGGATGTGTATCGAGTAAATACGATCAGATTATCTGATCAGACAAACGGATACAAAATCTGACGTGTATTCCCAGCCTTAGGAAAGAATGTATGATATTTATGATTCCTACTAATTGTATTATGATTCAAGCCTTTTAGCCACAACCTTTTCTTTATTATTTCTGCATAGAATCGCCGATCAAAATAATATATTGTGGAATTGACATTACACGACTCGAACGTCAACTTCATATTATCGAACTCTTATGTCAATTTCATACATTTTCGGCGATTATATAAAAAAGCGATAAAGAAAACGTCTTGGATAAGGCTCAGGTTGCTGTTTCGGAATCATATCGGAACGTGCACGTCAGTAGTGACATATTTCAAACAAAGTTTCAGGGGCGTGTCAAAAAATAAACAACATGAGTTTGGTTTATTTTGTAAATATAAATTTGTAAATAAAATATATTTAGAACAATAATTATTGGTATTTGGGTTATATTTAGTTACAAACTACTTGTGGAAAATAAATATAATGGGTTTAGGGTGTAAAACACTCAACAAGTTTCAAGGCCCAATATATGCTAAGAAGAAATAAATTGGAGTTAGCAATTGAGATGTATGAAGTTGCTATTGCCAACAAAAAACATGTCACACTTGAAAAATGAGCGGGGTGAGAGGCGGGGCGGTGATGGCTATAGATCAGTACCGCAGAAGTGACAAAGTTTTGTGCCTACACTCGAATGAACGCAGACTCTATTTGAAAGTGGATAAAATAAAACAAAGATTTTTAATAAACATCATTAAAAGCTTTTATTTAACTTGCTCTGTATAATATTATTATTAACATTATTATGTAAGTTCGGGTGGAATATTTGAACTCAATTTCGAAGTAAGTATGTATGTACATATAATATTTCAATCGATTAAGCTGAAATTTTGTATACACGTTTGGTTTGAATGACAATGCACGATACAGTGGCTGCGTTCCAGATGACGTAAATAACGCTCACGCTCAAGACCTTCGTTTCTCCCGTTCCATTAGCATGTGAGCAAATGTGAGCGTCAATGTCACAAACCCAAGTGGAACGGAATTATGGAGCGTTTTGAGCGCTCTGGCGAGGTGACAGTGACAGGTGACAGCTGAAAAGGTTAAGTTAGAATTCGAGTCTACCGCTTTTATTTAAATAATATTTAGGTACCTATCGATTATCGAAATGGATATTTTTACGGCAGTTAGACATATTTTGCAGGTGCATCGGAATAATGATTCAGACATTTCTAGTGAATCTAGTTCAGATGAAGAGTGGAATGCACTTTTCCACAATTATGATCGCGAAAAGCGAAAGTTTAGACCACGAGTCAATGACTACGAAAATGTAATCAATCTTTATTCTAATGAAGAATTTAAAAGACCAGGAGAGACGATAACTTAGTATTTTATAGAAAAATATTTGATCTTTCATTTAAAACAATTTCTTCTTAATCAAAATGTTTTATTTAATTATATTTAATATATTTCAATTAAAAATATTATGTTTTGCAATGAGATTATATGAAGTTTTTTTGTCGCTACTCGCTCCTGAAAACTTTCCGAATATGGTCTTTGCGATATTGTTACGTTAAAATAAAAAAAAAACTAGAACGCCCACTTCGACCCATTTTCGTCGTGGGTCGTTTTGAACGTTGCTTGAGTGAAATTGATGACGTCATGAGTGACGTCATAGCCGCTATCAAAACGACCCCGGTCGCCAAAGGGAACGGCAGAAGGGGACGTTTTGAGCGTTTTGGTCAAAATTAACGTCATCTGGAACGCAGCCAGTATGTGACATCACTAATAAATATAAAATGGCCGACCATCCAAAATAGTGGAATAGATATATTTTCTATGCCGTCCTATAATAACAGTATGGATATTAAATGAAAGAACTTTTTGATAATAACTCGAAAACGAATGTAATGTCATTCTACATCCAATATGGCGGCTCACCTAAGATAGGGGAATACAAACAAAGTTTCGTTTATTTCTGCATGACTAAAGAATTGGATTTCAGTTAAAAATAGTTAAGTGAAATCCAACTTTTTAGTCATGCAGAAATAAACGAAATAATAATATTATAACAAGTCGCTAAAATATATAGACACCGTTTTTTCACTAATCAACATCAAGTACGATTTCTCAAGGACATAGAAGTTAATTAGATTTCTATCTATATCTATACTTATTATAAAACAAAGTCGCTTTTTTTTCCCTCATGTCCCTTTATTCCCTTTAATCTTTAAAACTACGCAACGGATTTTGATGATTCTTTCAGTGTTAGATAGCCCATTTATCGAGGAAGGTTATAGGCTATATTTTATCACTCTAAGACTAATAGGAGCGAAGAAATAGAGGAAAATGTGGAAAAAACGGGGGAAATTATTTGAAAGGGCTGACTTGAATGCGCTAATCTCAGGAACTACTGGTTCGATTTGAAAAATTCTTTCAGTGTTAGATAGCCCATTTATTGAGGAAGGCTATAGGCATATTTTTTGTGGCTATATATTTTATACCCGTGCGACGCCGGGGCGGGTCGCTAGTTTTATATAAAATAACGGAGCAAACGAGCAAACAGGTCACCTAATGGAAAGCAACAACCGTCCAGCTTCTAAAAGATCAGTTAAACCAGATGTAGTAAGTATCTAGTTAATCGTCATATTTTGTGAGTCACTATTTCTTCCACCTGATACTTTGGATTTAAATGAAATATTCTATGAAACTATCACTGCAAGTTTTGTCGTCGGGTTTTGGAGACTATCATGGTGGTCCATCAACACTAAAACAATAGACTGCAAACTCAAAGTTATAGCCTGGCTTAAGACCCTAAATTATGAAGAATCGGAATATTTTCTAGTATAAGTTCCTCGTTCCTCGTAGTAAATCCTAAAAGGATATTTAAACATTATTTTAATATTTACACTATTTTACTATTTACACCACATAAAATTTTTACACCATATTTTATATTTACACTATTTTACTATATACACCACATTAATTTTAATAGTTACACCAAATGTAAAATTTACACTATTTTTACTATTTACAGCACAATATTTAATTATTTACACTAGATACATAACATTAAATTAATTTTATTTTAATTTACAATCAGTACTTTTTATACTTCTTGTGATAGTATTTTATCCTAAAGCACACTGCACATTACATACACTACACACACACAAACACATATACACACACACAAACACACACACACACACACACACAAACACACGCATGCATCCTCTGCTGATAGTGGAATTTTTCGTTCTTTAGTTTTAGTTATAATCTATATTATTGTATTTCATCAGCCTATATTATAAGAGTGTGTTAAGGAAGAGTGGCCTTTCCTGACACAGGTGCTCCAGCACTTAATAGGGAGGGTCAACCCTTGTTTACTATTTAATGTATGTGATTTGATGGAATAAAATATTATTATTATTATTATTATTATAATAGTTAGGTACTCAATTAATATTATGTTCATAAAATGTAACTGAAATAAAATTCACTTGACTGATAATGCAATTTTAGGTTATATCGAATCCACTGATCTCTAATATACAAGTACGTTGGATCGATGATGCCCACTTGATTTTTGTGCCTATTTGAAGCGAAATCAGCGCCCCCATTATTCGGGATGAGAACTAAATTTGACGTAACCATTGGTAACCATGTATGTATTATATTTGTCTATGGCTTAATCGTTTGAATTTTTTTCGTGTTTTAAAGTGTTTTAAAAGGTTTTACGCCATTAAGTAATATATAAATAAGTAGTGGTAGTTCATAGTAAAACTATGAAAGAGTGTATGTTATTTAAAACGCAGTACAAAGGGGATGTGGGGTTACATTTCACAATTAAGTGATTTTAACAGCTAATTTCTACGATATTAAACTTTTATTGATATTATAGGCACTTAAAAATGTGGCACTAATCTTATTATACCGTATTCACCACATATTTACCTTTGTTTTACCGATTTTTGATAAACAATAAAATTCAATAGTGCTGGAGTTTTCTGTCGATAAAACTTATAGATATCTATAATAATTGTATTGAAATCTCCGTTAACCGATTTTTATTATCAAATACATATTATTATACTCTTAAAATAATTGACAGGTTTCCGTCTGACGAAGGAAGACTGGAAAATTAGGTATGGTTGAAAAAAATTGAAAAGCTTGGTTGGCGTCCGAAAATTGCTACTACCGCTTGCAGTTACTATTTGAAGCGTACAAACGTTCTCTGTGAAAATAC
The DNA here is from genome assembly GCA_937595015.1 of Polyommatus icarus. NCBI lineage: Eukaryota > Metazoa > Arthropoda > Insecta > Lepidoptera > Lycaenidae > Polyommatus > Polyommatus icarus. Next base: position 21,040,526 of record OW569323.1, on the reverse strand, counting down.
AAGGCGCAAAAACTACCATTTGATCGTGATTATGTTTGGAAAATTTATTTCAGCGTCTACTCTTTCTTGACAGACTGTATAATAAAATATAATGTTAAAGTATCGCACATATATTTTTATTATTTATAAATACCTTTCCTACTCCACCCAAATAAAAAAATGTATTCAAACGTTCTATATTTATTTATGGATCGCATTATCCAATTAGTTAATTTCCTTTGCACTTCTGCAATCAGCGCCAAAATGGCGAAAATCAAATGAGATACAGTAAATAGATAAAAATTGGCTTGCTAGATCCATAAATAATAGGGAACTTTTATATTATTACTAGACGTTCCGCGCGGCTTCTCCCACGTAAATATATAATTTCACAGACAAATTGGTCCACAAAATATAGCCTATATAATCCTTCACGTTATACATTCCCCCGTTTTTTCCACATCTTCCTCTATTTCTTAGCTCCTATTAGTCTCAGCGTGATAAAATATATAAAATGGGCTATGATACTGAAATTATTGTTCAAATCGGACCAGCTATTCCTGAGATTAGCGCGTTGAAACAAACTCTTCCGCTTTATAACATTATATGGTTATAGATTAGTTAGGGTCTAATCACACAGAACACGTCTTATTCAGCTCTGTTCAGCTTTAATACGATACACTTTAGCACTACTTTGATAATATTAGAAATGAAATTAGAAAATAAAATACAACAAAGTTTTTGTTGGAAGCTCATCTTCAGTTTTGTTGTTAGTTTTTCGTACTTAGAGCTAACTGGTAAAAATAAATGGATTATAGATAGGTACGTGCGTACTGCTACTTCACGTTATCTACGTATGAAATCGTTAATTTATTACGCCTATCTAAATTACGGAGTGGAAGTCTGTAATCTTTAATACAAATATATAGCGTTTGTATTATTCAATTTAATATTTTTGTCCTAATGGTCGACATTATCTGAATCTGGAAACATTTCATCGATAATAGAAAAGACAGTTGTACATCACTAGTATTAGTTCCCACTACTGCTATCAGCGCCAATTTGGCAAATTTCAAACTTCATTTTTACGTCAAATTTAGTTCCTAACCCGAATAATGGGGGAGCTGATTCCGCTTCAAATAGGCACAAAAAATAGCTGTCATTTCAAAGGGTATCATTAGTCCAGCGTACTTGTATAATGGAGGTCAGTGATCGAATCACATACTTTTTCATTTTTACAGCAGCTATCTGATCTAATTTCTTAGTGGATTTAGGAAAAACATCTGACTACCTATTTTTGCTGTTATTTTTGCAGTCTACGATACAAAAACAATTAAGACCAATTTCTAAAAATTTCAAAACAAGATTGATAAGTTTGTTTGACTACTATCTGAGATCTGAGATCATATTTTTGCCACGGCAAGCGCGGCAATCGCTTTCTTTGTCCCCTCCACCCACTTCGCGCGCTCCGATATTCAAAATGACATTAAATAGTGTAATGTCTTGTGCCAAATAAAAGTTTATTTATTTTACATTTGCCACAGAACGAGTGGACGACCAGCTGATGCACAACTTCTACGCTGACAGTGAGGAGCAGAGATCTCCCCACGAGGCGGTGTCGTGCTTCCCCGCCTGCAACGACGTGCTGTACTATACCCAGGTCTACTACTCCGACCTGGTGAAGGAGCCACGGTACTCGCGCTTCGACTGGAAGTCGCCGAGGAAGTTTGTATTTTATAACCAGTGCCGGTTTTAGCACTACTAGCGCCCTGGGCGAGATCCTTTGGCACCCGGGTGCTGGTAGTGCTGAAATAATTTGTGCCCCTTTTGTTTGCCTTCAGCGTCACTATTTATCCCGCACCCAGGGCCCAGCGCAACCCCACTCTAACTTCGCTACTGTTTCGCGGCTGTATGTATGTAATACACGGAATCTTTCAGCACGATTTTTACCTATCTCCAGTAATCTAATTATTCCGAAACTTTCCAATACGCATTGAGCTAATGACAATGCAATATTACCTATGTTAACATTTTTGAAAAAAAGCCGTTTTTTAGTTTTTTTAAAACAATGTATTACTTATTTAATTAGATCGTAATAGGCGCATTGGGAAAATGCCCAAATTAAGGTGGGACAAACAAAATAATTTAACACTAAATACTAATTTAACACTGATTCTCTTGGTTGCTTTTGCGATTCACATGTTTGCATTAATGCAACACTGTTTACACTTCCGCCTGCAGATTTATAACGAAGAATATTTTTCCGAAAAAAAAACGTAATAAAAAAAATTCGAAAAAAATAATAATAATATTGCTTACTTCGTCTAACCACCATCAAACTTGTTTCAGAGGAGAGCTGACCAGTATAAACGTTCATTTCCACGAGGACATATTTCTGGGGCAGCACCGACATGCCCAATACGATGACTATTACTTTGCAGGTGAGCGTTGAAAGATAACAAGGCGTAGGGTAATTATTAATATTTTTCAAAGTAATAATAAAAACGCTAAGTATTTAACACTTTGTGAAATCTAAATTAAGAAATGTTCTCATACCAATAACTCCTTACAGTTGATGGGCCCTGTAGGCTTCGTATCGGTTAATGACCTCTGTAAGCACATTATGGTTTACAATAAGTAGCAGTAGAGCACACAGGGGAGTACCCAAGATCCTGTTTGTTGCTTCAAGGTTAATATTATTTCGTTAGGTAGAAATATTTTTCATTTTAGGGACTTTACCTTTAGATAATTCTCGGCTGCTGCTTGTGTGCATTTTTAAACCTTATAGCAATTGTTGGTTGAGGCATCCTAAATCCTAATTATTCTCGGTGTAAAAGAAAATGCTTCGAAGCCATTTCAGCTGGATTTTTGGTGAAAGTACTTGTGCACTAAAGTCATAAACCAATTAGCTTAAAGCTTTCCTCAATAAAAGTCTTCACAAATATCGCATGAAAAATACGAAAATACGCATTTGACGTCGTAATAATAATGCAAATATTTTTCCAGGTGCCATCGGTGGACTCCTAAGCCTATTTCTAGGCTTCAGCATCATCAGTGTGGCTGAGCTGGTCTATTTCGTAATTTTAAAGCCGATACACATCGCATTCAAGAGGACCGTCAATAAAATTCATCGATAGATCGTTACAGTACCCATAATAAAGTATGGACACTTATGCAAGTGTTATTTCTACAAGGACATTTCCACAGAGGCGGCGTAAGGCGTGGGCGATGTGGGCGACCGCCCACGGCCTCGCGGTCTAAGGAGACTCGCCCCTTGATCCGCGAGGATTTTTTTTGATACTTACTCGAATACGAGGGCGGCACTGAAAATTTCGGGAATCAAAGAAGTGAGACAACATTACTATTTAAAAATGTGTTTATTGCTTTGCGAAGTATTCTCCGCGAAATTTGACACGTTTTTTCATACGATGGAACCAATAATTGAAGCAACCTTTCCATTCGGAAGTTGGGGTCACCAAAATGGCCGTTTTGTAGGCGTCCACAGCTTCTTCAGGTGATGAAAACCTCTGACCACGCAATTTTTTCTTTATTTTAGGGAAAGTATAGAAATCATTAGGGCTTACGGTCGGGTCGGGTCGGGGCTGTACGGCGGATGGTCTAATTTCTATGTTTTCTTGCTCTAAAAACTCTCTTGTTTTGTGCGCGGTGTGAGAACTGGCATTGTCGTGATGGAGGATGATGCGGCGGTTGCAGTTCTCTTTACGGAGGTCTCTTTACGGAATTAAAAAGATTTTAATATGACAGGAACTGTGGAAGTATTCCATTCCCGATATTTTTAGTGCAGCCTATGTATACATAATAAAACGTTTTAAAAATAAAAGTTTGAGTATCAAAAATTCTTTCTTTCAACAAATCCGTCCTCTAGTCTTGCGTTCTGAGCCTCGCCTCGCAAGCCTCCAACTACCAAGCCTCGCAAAATATATTTTAGAGGGCCTCGCAAGATCAAAAGGTTTTGCGCCGCCGCTGCATTTCCTTAATCTATTATACTTATTACTTACCATTTTTACAAAAGGTGCCTATACCAGGATACCTTTTTATTGTGCAATACTATTGAACAATTAATTTGACAAGACTGAAGGACGGGCGCGTTCAATATCAACCCTAGATGGTCAATAATAAGTATTGCACAGCTGTACGTGATATTGCATAATAAAATTACCAAAAAGTTACCTAGACGATCAATTTTATAGCTATCAATTACTCGTCTAAAAAATTCGATAAATCAAAACAGTTCTGTCAAATTCTGAATATGTTTGACAGTGCAGAGATTTCACTTAAATGCAATATTTTTGTATGGTAATTTTATTAACATAACGTTGAACTAGGCCTGAATAAAACTTAAAAAATGTACGAAGAAGGCTGTCTTTGTGAATCACCAACAGTCGAGAATCTAAAGACCATGACAGACTCTCTTAACTTCGAAGTGGTTGATCGAGTCAACGGATCTCGGGAACTCGTCATGTTAAACGAATTTACGCATGAAATAAATGACTATAATCTTAAGAAGACTATAGAACAGAGGTACAATAAACATGTGCTTAGTTTCCTACTTAGATATTCATAAACAGATGTTTAAAAACCTACACCTACAAAGTGCCCTTAGCACTTTGTAAGTGTAGGTAGGACTTATCCTAGACTCGGTATTTGGAATAATCAGGTATTTCGAGAACATCCTAAGTCCTTACTATGTCTTGTTGTAAAATTCATGCCTGAGAGCCTACGTAAGCTATACTAAACTCTGCTTCCTGTAGAGTATCCGATGTATCATCATGGTGCTGGGTTCTGAAAGATCTCGTGAAGCGTCTTGAAGATTCCCTGGACGCTCTGGAGCATGAGAAGAACGCCGTCGACGTGGTCATCAAACGGTTAGAGGATGAAGTACAGGAACTCTCCCTGAAGGCAACTAGGCCAGGGGCTCTTGCACCGATAGTGGATTGCGTCGAAAAAGCTATTAAACAGGTTCTGTTGCTTGTGTTGGAGATACTAGGTAAAAATAGGTATACACATAAGTACCTACTAAGATAGGTTCTGAAAGTTGAGCTGGAAAAAAAGGTTAACCAGGATGATGTTATAATACCTACGTAGACATTCGTTGATGTACTTAATTGACACCTACCTTTGGTCAAAATTTGGTGTTTTGATTACATAGGAACACGACTTTCTTCGCGATCAGAAAAAGGAATTCGAACAAATATTACTCGAAGTTGACAAGGAAATAACTAAAGTGAAAAGATGTAAAAGTAAAATATCAAAAGACGCGCTAGAGAAGAAGCAAGCATTAGCAATAGATAAGATGTGCGCTGAGAAAGATTATTCTGATGCAGTCGTAGAAGATTGGAAGAAGAAAAAGAAAAGGTTCGAATCAATATCCTAATAGATAATTAGTATTTGAGGTCGCTGATTTGTACAAATTCACAGTCCGAGTCGCTTCAAAACAAGATTTGTTCTGATAATATGATTTGCTGTACAGAGAATATCCTTTGAGGCGATGGTTAGGCCGCTGCGCAGCGGTAAAGAGAGCTGGTCTAAAATGCCTCTGCAGTGCTTTGATAACGAGACAACAGGTAGCTTATAAATGCAACTCGTTACGTAAACTTTAGTGGTAAGCTTTGAGGTGAGCTAAACTATTATACTACCGGCTATTAAATTAAGTCATAAAATAAGTAAGAAGCTAGATCAATAATAACAGTAATTGCAAATAACTATCTAGTTAGATACCTAGTGGTTTAAAACTTTGATATCTTTTTAAATATTGATTTTTACCCTCAGATGCGAGGGGCTAGATTACAGTTGTCGATCGCCGCCCAAACTTATGCAGCTCGCGTAGACGCGGCTCTGCGAAGACGGCTTCATCACAATCAAATCAAGCTACAAGATTTAAGCTGGCGGAAAAACGAGGTACCTACTTGCCTTTAGTGATTGTTATTATCTCGATCGTGGAAAACCCAGACACAACAGCTTATCTACTGTTACCCGCCGCCGCCGATTGAGTTGAAGGGAGAGGCACTGGCTGTTAGTTTGGACATTGCAAAGGCCTTTGATCGGGTTTGGCAAAAAGCGCTGCTATCAAAGCTTCAATCATATGGGCTCCCCAAGAATTTATGCAAATGGGTCACAAGTTTCTTTGCAGATCAATGACACGTTACAGACCAACGGCATTTATTGCTATGCGGATGATAGTACAGGTGCTGCCCTATATACCGGCTCCCCCAATATTTTTCTAGATATAGAGTCGAAACGAACTTGTGTCTAAAATAGAGAATTCACTGGAGAAAGTCTCTGAATGGGGTTAGACGTTCCTTATTCCAATTCAACCCCGCCAATACACAAGTCTGCGCGTTCACCACTAAAAAGTCACCAATGGTCATATTCGTTCATATTCTCCTCGTTTTCAGGGCACCCCATTAACATTCTCCCCCAGCATTGGCCGCTTGGGAGTTGAAGCATTAGGTATATTCAAATAAGCTAGCAATAATATCTCGCGTACTTAAACAATCAAGTTTCATGAAACAAATGAAACAGATTAACCTACTACCTAAGGGCCGATTCACACCGGAATGGCAGCGGCCGGCAGCGGCGCAAAGAGCACTTTTAGTGTGAAATAATTTTAAACTTTATTTACATACCTATAACTACTAATATCGCTTGAAAACTTCTAAAAGGGCTCGAGGCGCCGCTGGCGGCCGCGCGGCGCCGCGAGGCGCCGCGCGACCGTCGGCGGAAATTGCTCGCGGCTGCCGACGGCCGCGCGCGTCGCCGCGAGGCGCCACTGGCGGCCGCTCGGCGCCGCGAGGTGCCGCGCGCTCCTTGCGTTGCTCCCCCCGCCGCACGCGCTAGGTTTCTGTGTTCTAGTGACAGGATATATTATGATGATAATAGTGATAAACACGCTATGAATAATGTCAAACACGAGTTTCCTTGCCGAATGTAGAATCTATTAGCTGAAAGGCACGCATGCTCTGGTGGCGCGCGGCCGCCAGCGGCCACGAGCGTACACAAGTGGCCGCAAGCGTCCGCCCGCGGCGACGCGAACCGCCTCTGCCGGCCTCTGCCATTCCGGTGTAAATCGGCCCTAATCGTAAGGAGATTAGCAGTTCTTTGGCACAATTTTACTCAAGTCTATTGTCTACATATCATTTTGTTGGTTGAGCGTTTGGGGCGGTTGATTTTTTTAAAAATTGTCTTTATCCAGGCACAAAAAGACTACGACACCTTGGATGCAGAATTGGTCGCCTCCGAAAGGAGATTATTACAGACAATGGAAATGGAAAGAGTTGCTAACGCTAGGATTGCTGATCGTTTCAACAGACCAAGCCAAGAGCGAATCCTAGACAAGGTAGACTCCAAGCTTCGAGATGAAAGGAGACAGCTGCAGCTATATACCAAGGAATTGAGGAACAATATAAAGAGAATCTTGTAAGATTTCCTAATTTCGAATGTTTGATTTGATTGCTATATTTTACAGATACATATTACATAACATACAACTCGGTCGAGTTAACTGTGGTCTGTGCACCTCGTTCTGTGACGTCATTACGGTGGTACCGTTTGCAGAAATTCCAGCGGGGTGCACAGTCTACCGAGTTGTATAATAATTATGTCACTTCATATTCACAAATTTTCTTATTCAATTTTGCAACTTACTACAAGCCATAATCATCAAAATTCAAAACAATAACCATTATCTTCAAGATTGTTTATCCAAGTTAAAACTTTTCAGATCATTACAAGAAAGTTTAAAAGGGACGATCACGGATATAAGTTGCGTTGAAGAAGAAATAATACATGTCGTGAAATTAGACGAATACAGAATAGAAGCGAGACAAACCACTTACAATGTTGATGCCAAGCCAAATGATGCTAGCACCAAACAGATGTATTTCACGTTACCTGTTATACAGGAAGAAGATGATGATGACTACCCATTTGATGAATAAAGACATTTAACAAAAAGTGAAACTGAAAAATATTATCTTTTGAGATCTTGTTCTCAATAATTTTTTGAAAAAACATTTGAAGCGATTACAGGCGTGACAAGACGCGGCGCGCATTGTAGGGAAAACAGTGCCTATATATAGGTCGAATTTCGAAATTCCACTATGGAGCCAAACATCCTTTTCTTAATTTACTATTTTTATGACTATACTGGCAGGTTTTTTTAATTAAAACATAATTTTGTGCTTTATTTAACAACTTTATTTAATGTCAATAATTTAACAAGCCGTAGAACACGTAACGGTGATACTAAAACAAAGGGGAATGTGCAAAAAAATCTTCAAGATTATTGAGAATTCAAAGTTTACTTAAAAACCTAAACAAAAAATCATGCATACTAGCAGTGTTTAGTAAAATAACAATAATATGTTGTTTAACACATTTAATATAATTAGCAATAGCAGGAATTTTTTTACTTTACATGCAGGCCAAATATGTTTTGTGCGGATTTTTTTAATACTTATATTCATGCAACAAAATCATTGAATACAGAAATCAGTTTTACTTTCAATCCATCCAAAAAAACAGGGTATTTTTGTATTATTACAATATTATGTCATTTGTAATAAATACAAATAATAATGATAAAGTAATTTTAATTTCTTAACTAAAACAATCAAGACAGATATTAAAGCCAAAACAAGATTACTAAATATAGGTTGAAACGATTACTATAAAAATATATAATTGTAAATATTATTGTCTTACAATATGTTGTACCAGTTCAATCACATTTTTAGAATATTTACAAATCTGTGTATGAAGTAGCAAAGTGGTCTTCTTAACAGTTTTTATGCAATAATATGGCAGAGTAAGGGCCCTATCAGACAGAGAGTGGGACCCTATCAGGTCACGCGTTCAAGAGTTCTGCATTCCCATTCTGTTTACAAGTGGTCAGTCACACAGAAGGAATTCTGGCGAGGTCTGATCACCCCCTGTGTGAGTATATTATCTATATAATGTAATACAATACAAAGAACACAAAACTGACTGCTAGAACGCTTGACCGCTCTCTGTCTGATAGGTCCCTAAGAAAATTTTATATGTAGAAGAAATAAGACTTAGAGAGCACTCTATATACAACCATAAAAAGCATGTTTTTATTGCTCCAAAATTAATCAAATAAACAATAGAAAATAACAATCATAGAGAGCTTCTGTTCCATGGCCACCATATGAATAGGAATATATGCTCACTGCTTACAAACATTATAATAATTTGTAGCTTAGAATAATCAATCACATTTCCTTGTGATAAAACCAGCATGAAGGCAGGTAATTATTAGTTGTGGCCATTGTGTTAACTGATGTAGTGGTATTAACTGAATTGATTCAAATGAGTTTCACTATCGATGTGGGTCTGTATGTTTTGATTGTCGCAGAACACTTCCAGTTGACATTTGTTGCAAATAGCATATTTTTCATGCTCATTTTTAAGAAAATTTTCAATGGATATATCATGGCCCTCGATCAACTCCTCGATTTCTGCAAACCAGCCAACATGCTCCTCATCTTCATCAACATGCTTCATTATACTTGTGATTGTGTTATCGATGTAAGCATCACATAATTTACACCACAGCTCAGTGTCATCTTCAACACGGAATATCGCATTGGATGGCTTTAGCTCCTCGCAAACATTAATACGGTGGGACATCGCGTTCACATGCTCTTCTACGTTTTGTAATGTGCAATGAATGTTGAGTTTACAGACGTCGCAATGGGCCTCCTTACTCTCGCAAGCTAGAAATGCATCGACATTTATGAACTCACCGTCTATCAAGTCGTAGAGAGCGACCATCCAGTTTTCGTGGTCGTCTCCGTCTAGGTGGGAAACCACGGAGTCGTCTTCGGTGAAGTAGTAGTCGCACGGTTGGCAATATAGCTCCTTGTCGTTGTAAGTGATTCCATTTTCGGACATTTGCTGTATGTTTTCTTTATGTTTCGTACCGCTAGCGTGTTCTTCGATGCATTTACTCGCTTTCGGTATAAACACACCGCAGAAGATACATCGTACGCGAGTTTTTGAGCTTGCTACGATCCCGTACAGCAAACCTGTTTTCATTATGGCAAGAAACCCAGTCTCTAAACTAGAAAATAACTTAGAGTTTTGAGTATTACTGTTTTAGAATAATTTTAAGGGTTGTTTCGTGTAAATGCTGTAAATACTAAATATTTAGAATCTTATTTCTGGAATTCTCCGCTTTTTTTTATCTTTATCACTTGAATTTTGACTGAATTTTGACCACAGAATATTTTGACTTTTTACAACTTTGACATTTGCTGACTAATCTCTGTATTGTCTATGGCAGGGGCTCCCAATCTTTTTCAGCCTGCAGCGGCACACTTAGCCACTTACAAGCAAAGCTTCAAATAACGTTATTTTTTCATATACTGCTTCAAGGGCATAGATAACGTTATGAAAATTTACCCGATATTAAAAATAACGTTAAAAATTGATATTAATAACGGTTAGTGTTATAACGTTATAAAGGATTTATAACGGTAAATATATGTTCTTTGGTAACGTTATATAGTCCGTCCCATTTTTAGTCCAAAACAATAACTATTATTTTTATTATTTAATTATCTTATACGTTTGTGTAAGCAATAGCGCGATGTATCATGTAGGAGACGCACAGCGCCATCTATTATGAATTTTGGAACTAACTTAATTTGAACAAATTTACGCATTTTCACCCCCTTACAACCCCTTTGTCCAGTTAAAAAGTAGCCTATGTCCTTTCTCAGACTTTAGACTATCTGTGTACAAAATTTGATTACAATCGGTTCAGTAGTTTTGGAGTGAAAGCGAGACAGACAGACAGACAGAGATACTTTCGCATTTATAACATTAGCATAGATTAAATATAAAATGTGCTAGAATAGATAATATTTTTGAAGCGTACAAACCTTGTTAGCGAAAGTGCCACAATAAAGCGTGCTTTTTACGCATTTTAACACGCACGTCGCTAGGCTAGCAACACCGTTACTAAATCTAAAGGCTAGCAGCGTACACCATGGAGTTTTCCAATGGGACATTTTCTTAGTTTTAATCTCCACCAGACGGCGCGGCGCGACGATAGACACTTCTAGATTTTCTATTGGTTCCCCACCGATCTGAAATTATCTGCAGGTTGGCATCACTGACTACAATATATCACAGATTATTGCTACATATGGCCTGTGTTTCCAAAAAATATCAGTGTACTGTCAAGTCACGAAGAGCATACGCCTAAGCGATCATTGGCCTAAGCGATTAGGCCATTATACTGGTAATAGTTAGGAACAAACTGTTAAAATAAAAACTTGTCAAACTGAAAACTGACAACGGGCTTGTGGCGGCCATGTTACTTTAAAACATAATAACAATATATATGTTACGCTCAAAGACCGAAATCGCTCAGTGAGCGAAAAAATAGCTCACAACGCGTTGTGGTCACAGTGAAACAGCCACGACGCGAAATTCGCGTTGTGGCTTTCATGAAAACGGCCACGACGCGTTCTGGCAATCACAAAAAGACCATAACGCGAAATTCGTTTCGTGGCTGTATATGCTATTCGTTTTTCTTGATTTGTTCTTGATTGATTAAAATAATTATTCTTCCATAGATGTGGAAGATTATAATATGTCATTACCACGCGTACTACAAATTATTTTTCCTTTTACTAAATAACTGCATAACGTGTAAATTATCATTATTATTTATAAAATATCCATAGTTCTAATATTATTATTGTCTGTCTATCTGTCTGACGCAACGTAGTTGCGGTCATCAACTAGTAGTACTTAGTTATTATAATATTTAAATTTTATTTAATTACAATAAAAACTATATTTTTATTATTTATTGAGGTCAGATTACTTTATATATTAAAACACAACAACACGTTGCGCCAAACAGACAGACAGACAGTAATAATATTAGTACGGATATTATGGAACTATGGATATTTTATAAATAATAATGATAAACACGTTATGCAGTGATTTAGTAAAGAAAAAATATTTTGTAGTATGCGTGGTAATTCAAATTTGATCTTCCATAACTATGGACGATTAATCAATCAAGAACAAATCAAGAAAAACGAATGGCATTTCAGCCACCACACGAATTTCGCGTTATGGTCTTTTTGTGATTGCCAGAACGCGTCGTGGCCGTTTTCATTAGGGCCACGACGCGAATTCCGCGTCGTGGCTGTTTCACTGTGACCACAACGCGTTGTGAGCTATTTTTTCGCTCACTGAGCGATTTCGGTCTTTGAGCGTAACATATATACATAATAATACATGAGGTTATATTAACTATACTTTAATAATTTATGTGAAAATGAAAAATGTTTAATTAATTTCAGATTTTAGGTCCCTATACTAGTTTGCAACATTTTAGTCTGCAAGCAATAGCTGTTAAGGAGATTTTAGGAGGAGAAGGAAGGTATGGGATTATGAGTGGTACGGCCACCAAGGAAAAATCCTCTGATCAAGTGAGGTGGTGAGGTGCAGCTGGCCTGAGCCCGCGTGATAGATTTCAGCTGTCGTATACAGGGTGTAACAGAACAAAGTAATGGGCATGTCTGTGCCCATACCTAGGAATTGACGAGCAGACATGCGACAGACCTGCCCGTGACGGGCGGCCGGCAGCGGGCGGCCCGGTAGTCAATTCCCCGCTTTAAGGTGTGCGTCCACTGGATCGGAATTAGAGCGTAGGTACGCAGCGGACGTATTTGTTGCTTTGTATGTATGGTACTAACTACTGTGAACTGCACTAGAAGTGCTGGAACGTCATTCTGCGCCTGACAAATATATGACGACACGACGCGCCGTCCGCACCGTCGCGTACGTCCCGATTCCGACCTGGTGGACGCGCAGCTTTAATCCCCTCCCTATATAGAGTTTACTGTATAAGCCAATCAAGTAGTTAGTAGAGTAGCATAGACAGCTATTCTATTATATTTATAAATAAAACTCATAAAACTGTACTGTAATATTATAATACTGAATAATAGAAATCAACAAAAGCTTGTGGATTAAATCTGTTTTATTGTTTAATTTACCTTATTAGCCTATTTATGTAGCTATGTACAATAATTTTTAATAAAATATAACATTTATTTGAGCTCATTTCTTTTTAATTTTTTTTTTTAATTTTTGGTGTTTAGAGTGAAAGGTTTTGCACTTAAAAATTTTAACTTCAGTTTAAAATTAAAAAAATTACGGATGTTAATTTTATTCTTCTATTTTGCCTCTATTTTGCCCCTATCTTGGACGAAAGCTCCCTAAATCTAGGGGGAAATCCCCTGACCTGGCAACACTGGGCCGGTCGGCGACTTTATTGTTGTCTGTGCGCGCACTTGCATAGAAACCAATAGGGAAGGAGACAGTTGCGTTGCAACTAAAAAAGTTGCACAGAGTTGCGTCGCGTCGCGTCGCTACGTGCGCGCACTTCCATACTAGCTCCTAGACTTGATCAAGAGACAAATAAATCGCCATGCAACTAAGTTGCTCGTGCGCGGGGGCCCGTCCGACCTCTTGTTATGCCCGCTGTACACTCGCCGATAGCTCTCGGGCGAGAGTCTTGTGCGAGAGCCCCTTGCCCGAGTGCGATCATGTACATTCTCGCTTAGTTCAATCGCAGTTAAGAACTCAGACAAGATGGACGAAAACGACCATTCACCATTCACCATGCATCGAAAGATATCATTGTAATCCAAAGATTTATAATCATATTTAATTTTATTTCTCACAGATAATGACTGATAATGTCGTTTATTATTGTTATTTTTCTGTTCTACACTGTCCAACGGCGAAACTAGTACTGAAAGACGCGAGAGTGTACAGTAGTGCGCTCGTTTTCCTCGCGAGACCCTTTGTCTCGGGCGCAATATACCGACAACGGACCGAGAGGGTCCGAGACAGGCGAGACGAGGCGAGCGCACCCATTTAGGGCCCCCGCGCACGAGCAACTTAGTTGCATGGCGATTTATTTGGCTCATGATCAAGTCTAGGAGCTAGTATGGAAGTGCGCGCACGTAGCGACGCGACGCGACGCAACTCTGTGCAACTTTTTTAGTTGCAACGCAACTGTCTCCTTCCCTATTGGTTTCTATGCAAGTGCGCGCACAGGCAACAATAAAGTCGCCGACCGGCCCAGTGTTGCCAGATCAGGGGATTTCCCCCTAGATTTAGGGAGCTTTCGTCCAAGATAGGGGCAAAATAGAGGCAAAATATCGGGTTTTCCCCTATTTATTTTCATGAACGAGGCCAGGTCGTAAGATTCTGCACAGTTCATCAAAACTTTCGACACTCATTCTAAAGAAAACGTAAAATTTTTCTGGGTATGCTCTCAATTTCATAAACACAGTATGAAATTTCCCAAGAGTCAGGCGATCGCTCCATAATGGATGCACCCAATATTCTATTTTGCGACGCTTTCTTTGGTTTTTTATTGCGAGTGCAACAACCACAGCCGTCTCGACCAAATCCATGTTGATGACTGTCTAGAAAAATCGGAAAAAAGTTGCGTTGCTGTCGCTCTCGTGCGCGCACCCCTGCGACATGGCCGCAATTTTTTCGAAAGAGACAAATAAATCGCCGTGCAACTAAGTTGCTCGTGCGCGGGGGCCCTTACACTCTCGCACTCGGGCCGCCTCGCTGTCGCTGTGTCTCGGCGAGAGTGTACAGCCGGCTTTAGGTAGTATACAGACTACAATTTACATCCTCTTTGAGTTATCACAGTCTTCACATGCGTTAGCATTGAGCATTCTTTATAGTTTGTGGCAATATTATACTACATATCTGTGGTTTGTGGTCTTCACAGACACCTCACACCGCTCTTGTTTTATTTTCTCTGTTCGGTTCCCAAGAATTTCGACCAAACTTTTTATTAAAATATAATATTTAATCATAATAAAACGAACAAAACAGACCGTATCAAATAACGAAGAAGAAATTAAATACCTAATACAAAATGCCGAACAATTCGGATGAAGATAGTAACCAAGATAATTTAGAAGATGCAAAAGAAATTTTACAAAAGTTATCGGTGTGCAATCTTTTGAATAGTATTGACTATCCTGAAAAAATATTGATTAGTGAATTTAATTTCTAATATTTCTACATAAAATTTTAGATTGAACTTCAGGAATTATATTCCTACAGAGATTTGTTCTTTGAGAGACATCCAGTAGAAATGGCTTCAGACAAAAATAAACTTATTGAAGAGAAGAAAAATTTGTTACTGGAAAAGTTTGAAGACATAGATGGTAATTAAATATGAAATAATATGGTCACCATAATCTGAAACTTTCCTTCTGAAATGAAATGAAAGTTAAATTTTTGTAGAGTTTACATTAAAATGTTTGTTATTTTAGTTGATACTCAAATTCCAATACAACTTCGTGCACAGTTTCACTATTTGAGAGGGAAATGCTATAACATAAGTCCGTCATACGACTCAAGTGCTATTCAATGCCTCAGCAAAGCTGTCAAACTCAACCCACACATGGTCAGTGCTTGGAATGAACTGGGGGAGTGCTATTGGAAAAATATGAATATTAAAGAGGCTAAAGCAAGTTTTGAAGGAGCTCTCAAACATGTGTGTAAAGCTGACTTAATTATTTTAAAATATTTTTTTTTATTCAGCAAATATGTACTTTCTTCTACGAATAATAAAAACTAAGGAAGAGTAACTCCGTCAAAAAACATGCTCCAAAATACTTGTCAAAAAGTGTACCTTAGGTTCACTTTTCATACATTTGCAATATTTAGGTGACCTTGAGCGGTATAAAGGCTGACGTTACATGACAGTTCGAATGGAACCAAATTTAAAATGGTAATAGTATGGGAGTTACATTTCCTTAGGTTTTATTATGTGTAGACTTTCTTTCAAAAATATTAGAAAACACTAACGCTATTTTACCACTTGGCTACATTAATATTGAACTTGCACCATATAAAATCCTCAACTTTTAATATTTTCAGGAGCGGAATCGTTTGTCCCTTCGCTGCTTATCAATCATAGTTCGGCAAGAAAGATTTGGTCGAAAAAACGAAACAACAGATTCAGTTCTCAAGAGTGTAGAAATGGCTAAGGAAGCTGTCGCACTTGATACAAAAGATGGAGTGTCATGGACAGTATTAGGAAATGCATATCTATGTCAATTCTTCATCATATCTCAAGATCCGGCTACGTTGAAGTTATGTATGAGTGCTTATAAACAAGCAAAGTTAGACCCCATAGCAAAGGGACAACCAGATTTATACTATAATGAAGGAGTTGTAAGTGTATTTTAATAATTTAAAATTATATTTTGTTGACTTATCGTAATTTTCCTAGTATAATATGGTTGAAATTTCATGTAATTTATTGTGTAAAGCGACACAAAAATGCATTTGCAAATCCTGTTATCGTTTTATAATGAAGTAAAAAAGAAATCCCAGTTTTTTTTAAACTTATGTGCAATGAAATCTTGTCACACAGGCTCTTAAATATGAAGAGTGTTATGGTGAAGCCTTAGAGTCGTTTATGAAAGCGAGTCGTCTGGATCCTGGGTGGGAGCCACCGCAGCAAGCTCTGACAGAACTGTTACAATATCTCAAAGACTCACAGCAACTACAACGCACAAGAGGAAAACTAAAAGGGAAGAGACTAGCACAAATGATTCAGGTAACTTTTTTAAAATTATTTTGTATTCAATGTTACATGAGGATGTCGCGAAATATTTTTTCACAACAAGGGTAGCATAAAAAGGTTTGAAAAACACTGCCTTATTTTATTGCATTGTCGCGCGTCACTACAGCGCAGCCGTGTTAAGCATACAAACTGTTTAGACGACGTACCGCTAAAAAAGCAGTATGGCATTGCTCATATTGGAATAAAAGTTCAAACAATATAAATAAATATAATGACTGATATTAGCAACGACATTTTTATCAAAATATATAATATTGTTCACAGTCCATAGATGAAAATATGCTTGGTGAATATGGTCCAAGCACATTCCATACATTCGGTACAAGAAAAAATGTGCAGCTTAAATTGACGAGACTAGACGCACTGCAAGAGGGAACCAATGAAGGCACAGTCATTCTAGGTCGAGTCGTCGGTTCAATACACAATGACAATTCTGTACCTTTGTAAGTATTTCTTCCGCCCTATGGTAGATTTTTGACCTCCAGCGTCACTGCGATCTATTAGCTTATCTGTCAAGCGCCCAAAATGGGCGTCTTACCCTAAAACTATTCAAAATTTCTTCTACTTTGCAGACGGTGGTCTGCAAAGTAGAAGAAGAACTTAAGATTTAGTATTTTGTTTCAAATATAAAACTATGTGTATTTGCGATAGGTAATTATATAAAAAATATATAAAGCTTTCATGGCAATTTCTTTACATAATTTAATCAGTTTAATGAGAGCGATGGGTTGTTTTCTTTTTATCATCTCCACCAGACGGCGCGACGGTAGACACTTCTAGATTTTCTATTGGTTCCCCACCGATCTGAAATTATCTGCAGGTTGGCATCACTGACTACATATTGGTTGTGTTTCTAAAAAATATCAGTGTACTGTCAAGTATGACATAAATCAAAATATCTTAAACCTAAGCGATCATTGGCCTAAGCGATTAGGCCACTATTACTGGTAATAGTTTAGGAACACGCTGTTAAAATAAAAACTTCTCAAAGTGACAACTGACAACTGACGGCCTTGTGGCGGCCATGTTACTTTTGAACTTTATTGTTGGTGTGGTTTTTATTATTTTTTCCCAAATTGTGTTATTTGGGTTTTTGATGTTTATTATTGGTAAAATAATTGCCATTATATATCCGTTATCGTGCACAAGTGCAGATAAGATGTTGTCAGAACCAAAATTTATAATTCCTGTGACATTTGGTGTAAATAACGATAAATAGGGCTGTTTCTTCCGTGAGTTTTAACTAAAACATCGTTAAAATAACTTTATTATCATATTCATTGGAATATTATCATTGTGTCTATTTCAAATTGAAATGTATCAAGTTTTATATTCTTTTCCCAGTTTTGTAGTAATTGTTGATGGCATTCCCTGGTATTACCGATAGTTGTCTACCCATACGCCATCTAGTTACTAAAATGGAAGCTGTTTGACAATCAAATTAAAAAAATAAGAAAAAGCCCCATTGGAAATTGAAAAATTTTCGAAAATAGTTCGACAGTTTGTGACAGATGAAAGGATGTATAGTATCTTTTGTAATTATATCTAATAGAAAATCATTAAAACCGTTTCAGAATGGTAGTTAAACGTTGTTAGTGGCGGCCGAAAAGGAAGATCTTCCGACCGAGAGAGATAGCATGCTCGGTCAGGCTGAAGCCCACTGACGTCATTTCAGACGTTGTATATGTCGCAGTCATCTTGTTATTCTGCGATTCGATTGAATGACTAACGCATTCATTGAATGACAGCATTCAATCGAATGACTAAAGGACAACTCGTCAAGACATTGACTGTGACGTTTAACGTCTTGAATAATAGAAGGGGAGGTAGTGCTAGCGCGTTTACAAAGTAATTTCATACCGACCAAATTTTTGTCCAGCGGTAGCTTAATATTTATTAATCAATATAATCAGCGTCAGTCGCCGCACCCGTGGTGGAATGTTAACTGAGAGTATTTCAAAGTTGTAAAAAAAATAGTTGCGAAAAGTGATTTTATACCGAATGAAACTTTGATGGATGATTATTGAGGTCATGTTTAACCAAAAAATCACCGTCAGCCGTACAGGGGATTCAACGTCAGTCGCGTTACTGAACATGTAAAAAAATGTTGAATATAAAGTCATTTTATACCGTACAAAATTTATACAGGTAAATGTTTCTACTGTGTAAATAATAAATAAAACCGTCAGTCGCTAATACGATGGTGGAAAAACCGTCAGCCAGCCATATAAGTTATGGCCAATATAGCCCTACTTCGCGCTCAATATATTCTAGGGCGTTGCGTAGACGACATTTCCACCTGCGAACATACAGCTGACGGCGATTTTCGTTTGAATTAACCATAAAATTATCTCACATAGGAATTTTAAGTATAGTTCTTGCAATCTACGAGTGCGCGTCGCCCTTAGTTGTGTGAGTGACCATATCTATACACGCGTACATGGCTTGCTCGCTACTGACTGCTCCGTCGGGTACGCACACTAACGAAAATGTCTATTCACATTTCCAACTACAAATAAAGGCGACGCGCACTCTTAGATTGCAAGAACTATAATTAATTCGATAGTCAATGCCTGTGATTAAGAATTGTATACATTTTACTTTTAAAGCGCCATCTGTTGTTATATACTAAAACTAAAATAACACCTACCCAACCTAAACGTGTATAATCTAGATATGAACCTTTATTTAGTGCGAATTGGGATCGTTTTAATGTCAATTCAATACGATTCCCAACATCAACTTTGAGATGCTCTCAATTTTTTTCCACCCATTATGAAGTGGCTGACGATCAAAGCTGTTATGTATTAGTGGAATACTATTATTGTAACGATTTTCGCTCGGTATGAAATTACTTTTTTAACTGAGCGCGACCTCCCCTACTATAAAGGTCATACCTAGTGAAGTCGTTAAATGGGATGCTATAATTTTCTAAGTAGCCGTTGACGGTGTAGTTATGGGTAAGTCCACGCTGTCATAATATTTTATTACAAATAAAGCACTTTAAAATTTAAAGTTAATTTAATCGACAAAATATCATTACAGTGCTATCAGCTGTGCGAGCTGTTTGTCGCCATATTTGTTTTAGTGACCGCTGTAGCCAACGTCTTGACGAGTTGTCCTTTAGTCATTCGATTGAATGCTGTCATTCAATGAATGCGCTAGTCATTCAAACGAATCACAGATTAAACCAGATGACTGCGACATACATATCTTGCCGTTCTCCGAAACTTCGATAGCGCGATGCAGGATTGTTAGGCCAATTGTGGGTACCGCCACAGTAGAATTATGAAAAAAATAAGACTTGAGTATCAAGAGATACAAAATCTTGTAGATTTTTCAGACAAAAATAACATCATAAAAATAATATAATGCATTACAGTAGTTAAATATTTGTTGCTAACAATAATTTATCGTCATTAACGCCTCTAGTACACCGATGCTGCGAAACGCGAAACAGCGGCGAACCAATTTGCTGTCTCACTCGCCACACGGTATAATGCGTTATATGGCATCTCGCTCTATTCCTGTTTCGCAGATATTTCGCGACGGTGTACTAACGGCGCAAATGTAAATTTTAATCATAAACTGTTCCAGCACATTTGCGATCGTGGACTCTAGTATGTCGTGTGTGTGCGTCACGGTATACAACTGGGCCGGCGGGCGCGGCGCCATCATCGGTGACG
Organism: Polyommatus icarus; assembly: GCA_937595015.1. NCBI lineage: Eukaryota > Metazoa > Arthropoda > Insecta > Lepidoptera > Lycaenidae > Polyommatus > Polyommatus icarus. The sequence goes on along the minus strand of OW569323.1, from coordinate 21,020,153 downwards.
CCGTCTGTCTCCCGGAGCCCGTTCTTAAAACGCACAAACATAGTTCCGATGTAGTGGTAAGTGTTAAGTACCCCGCAAACGATCAAGTTGTCAAATTTTACGTGTTTGTTAAACAGTTTGATTGATTTGATAGTGTACAGCTTTGTTTGAAGCGTTTGTCAAACAAACTACGTGTTTGACGTGTTTGAAGAAAATTTGCATTGGTGTAGCATTTGACAAACGTGTTTGAACGTGTTCCGCTGTATTTGTCAAACAAGATGTCATGATTTCAAACCTTTGAACGTGCATCAAACAAGTTTGTCAAACAAAATTGTTTGACAAACTTGTTTGATGCACGTTTGTTCGTCTGCACTGCTGTTTGATGAAAACGTAAATTACCTACATCAAACATGTTTGTCAAACAAATTTGGTCGTTTGCAGGGTACTTAAGGTGTATAATGTAGTGTATGTAGGTTAGAACGCTTACAAACGAACGGCACTTGTCGACGGCACACGTCGACGGCAGTTGACAAGTGCCGATCGTCTGTAAGAAGCCTTACGTTATGTAAATGCGTATGTATGTGTGCGTATGAGCTAGTATTAGTACGCAAGAGGGTCAATGGTCATGCAAGCGTGTAAATGTTCAGTGTGTTGGTTTAAAAAACTATTAAAATTAGAATACTTTAGTAAAGTCAAGAAAGCTAGAAGCAAACCTACCTGTACTCAGTGAAAACTTTTGGCAATTTAGATGTAACATAATTATTATATATCTACTCTACAATCTACATAATATAATGATACTAACCAAATGTTTACTCAGGGAGTCCTTAAACAGCTTAATTTTTTATTGTCTTCTGAGTTCCTTCTGGTTAACGTAGATCACAAGTCACAACTCAGATTGACTGTTTTAAAAAAAAGTTTGGTCTTTCAGCGCTGCTACTTTCGCAGTGAACTCTCTACAAGAAACACGTCATACAGACGCTAAAGTATTATTATTTAGTCACGAATAATAATAATCGGCCAAGTGCGAGTCGGACTCGCGCACGAAGGGTTCCGTACCGTTATAGAGCAAAAATAGGCCAAAAATTGTGTTTTTTGTATGGGAGCCCCCCCTAAATTTTTATTTTATTTAAATATTATTACTAATTATTAAAGAACACATATAATTAAGGCCTTTGTGAAAATTTCAAGTACCTACCTGTTGTCATCATTGATTCCGACCAAAAAATATTTGAAAAATGACGTTTGTTGTATGCCCCCCTTAAATATTTAATTTATTTTGTTTTTAGTATTTGTTGTTATAGCGGCAACAGAAATACATAATATGTGAAAATTTTAACTCTCTAGCTATTACCGTTCTTGAGTTGAGCCTGGAGACAGACGGACAGACAGACAGACAGACGGACAGACATCGAAGTCTCAGTAATAGGGTCCCGTTTTTACCCTTTGGGTACGGAACCCTAAAAATTAAGGAAACGTAACTCCCATACTTCAATCGTTTTGAATTTGGTTCTTAAGGTTCTTTTCGCATACTAAAATAATATGGCAATAGCTACGAAACACTACATTCAAATTGACAAAATAAAGCCGTTGACAATGAATGAATGACAATGATTGTCACTTCCATAATTACACAAAATTCTTGCATGTATTCGGGTCTCTTTTTGCATAAAGTATGCATGTATTTGGGTCACATTTTGTAGAATCGGAACTTTGACACAGTTACTCTTCCTTAGTTTTTATTATTCGTAGTATTTAGTTTTGTAACAACCTGTATTCAAAATTCCAGAAGTACGAGTTCAAGTCCATCCGTGTGAACAACCCGATGCTGCTGCTGGTGAATGGTCGACGGGTCAGCCGCAACCAGGTCGCCTCCACGCTCGTAACCAGCACCTACGAGGCGCAATGACGACGCGCCATCAGACGGCTCATGTAAACTACGACGCGGACTGAACATATAATACTGTATTACAGAGTAAACATAACTAACGAGTAGGCCAACTCAGAAGAAATCTCGAAATTTTGACATACTATGTCATATCGGCCGGCGCGCGCCGTACTAATGCGTAATAATAGGGGAGGTAGTGCTATTTATTGCAAAGTCATTTCATACCGACCAAATTTTTGTCCAGTAGTAGATTAATATTTATCGATCAACATAATGAGCGTCAGTCGTCGCACCCGTGGTGGGTTGTACATTGAGAGTGTATCAAAGTTGTTTTTGCCAAAAATTTTTTGCCAAAAGTAAGTTTATACCGTATGAAACTTTGATGGATGACTATTGAGGTCATGTTTAACCAAAAAATCACCGTCAGCCGTATTGCAGACGGAGGATTCAACGTCAGTTGCGTCACTGAATATGTAATTTTTTTTTATATAAAGTCATTTTATACCGTACAAAATTTATACAGGTGAATGTTTCTACTTTGTAAATAATAAAGAATTCGCCGGTCCGTCCGTTCCGTCAGTCGCTAATACGATGGTGGAAAAACCGTCAGCCAGCGATATAAAGTTATAACTTATAACCAATATAGCCTTATTTCGCGCTCAATGTATCCTAGGGCGTCGTGTAGACGACATTTCCACCTGCAAACGTTCAGCTAACGGCGATTTTCGTTTGAATAACCACAAAATTGTCTCAGATAGCAATTTTACAGTAATTAATTCGATAGCCAATGTTTGTGAAGAAAAATTATATACACTTTACTTGTAAAGCGCCATCTGTTGTTATGTACTAAAACTAAAATAACTCCCACCGAACCTAAATGTCTATAATCTACTACGAATAATAAAACCAAGAAACGTAACTCCCATACTAATACAGTTTTAAATTTGGTTCCATTCGAACTGTCATGTAACGTCAGCCTTTATACCGCTCAAGGTCACCAAATGTATGAAAAGTGAACCTAAGGTACACTTTTTTGACAAGTATTTTGGAGCATGTTTTTTGACGGAGTTACTCTTCCTTAGTTTTTTATTATTCGTAGATAATCTAGATATAAACCTTTTTGGGTGCCAATTGGGATTTTTATAATGTCAATTCAATACGATTCCCAAAAACAAATTTGAGATACTCCCAAATTTTAACCCACCACTTCTGAAGCAGCCTTCGATCAAAGCTGTTCTGTATTAGTGGAATACTATTATTGTAACGATTTTCGCTCGGTATAAAATTACTTTTTAAACTGAGCGCGACCTCCCAGTACTATAAAGCTAGAAACAAATTATCGGACGCATCCATAAGTGGCGGCTGATGGACGCGGCTTAACAATGTGCACGGTTCATTCGCGGACGTCAAAGACCTAACCTATATTATGTCAATGGCAGACGTCCGCGGATGCAAAAATATCGGGCCAGTCAGATTCTGTTCGGACGTCCGAACGCTCAAGGTCGCGTCCGCGACGTATGTCAGACAATGTTGCACAGTTTAGTGTATTTTGTATTAATCAGATAGAAGCAAGCCGCATCCGATGAACATCCGCGGACGTTCGTCCGATAATTTGTTCCCAGCTTTACTCAGCATTGTGACACATGTTGAAAGTGACATTCGCGCCCAATTCGCGTAGATTCGCCCGTTTGTTTGAAGTCGAGGTACTCCTTAGTTCTGTCTACTCTGCTGTATATCTGTATACTGTATTATTATACTGCATCTGTATTGTAAGGATGTAAGAAAACAAAGTGATATTACTTTAAGGTAAAGGCATCCTTGTTGACTACGGAACCCTAAAAATGACGTCAAAAGTAACTTTCAATGATGTTAGTTTAACAGTAAACTCTGTATAAGGGACTCACTTTGTTTTTTTACAACCTGTATGATGTTTGCTATGGTAGATTTAACCAAGTGTGGAAATTATAAGAAAGATTTTTTGTATTTTATGAGGCCAAGAAAATGTTAGTTAAGAGGATAACCAAATTGGCTCTCTTTCTCTTATGTGATGCTTACAACGTAAATTGATTTTCACTAATGTACGAAGTACTTACAAACAGAATTCAGAATTGATAGGCTGATGGCTGCTATGTTATTTGGTCAAGTTATGTCAAGCTCATCAGACAAATCATGACTAACATTGACTTGACATTACGCAAGCATGTATATACATAACATGATAATATATTATGCATTACCATGTATTACGTAGGTCTACCACCTGCTTATACATCTCTGATAATATTTTGTGTACTTAGAATGATATTAAATTAAATAATTTGCCAACTTCATTCGTACAATTATCACGAAGAAAAACTTACGCTTAACTAACACCTCTATTGTAATTTGTAAGTAAATGTAATACTTAGCACATACTTATGGAGCATCTGTCTATTTCTTATTTATGTTTGTGAACCAGTGAATAATTTATAAGGGATATTGATGTAAAATATATTATAGAGATGCTTAAAATTATTAGAACACAAAGTACGTACATTGTGGATATCAAAACAACGATTAAAAATACTCGGTTACAGGGTTTGAACAGAGTATATTGTAGTCATTTGAATCCTGGCAATGAAAAGTTAGTATAATTATTAATTATGTAGTTCAAAACATTATAATTTTATGTTTCAAATTTTAATTCTACGTTGAGGCTTTCATATCATTCATAAGAAAAAAAAACTAATAGAATAAGCGTTCTTTCCAAAAATAATGTGCAAGTATGCAATAAGCATGATTAATATATATTTTTTTTCATAGTCGACAAAACTTTAACATATACTTACCTCAATGATATTTAAAGTACAAAAACACTTCTATCATTGAGTTCAAAACCATATTAGCAAAATAATTATTATGATGCTTTCAAAATTAAAAAAATGAAACTAAAACTTTAAAAACCTAGTACTATTAGTACACTAAAATTGAATAAAAATAAGTTATCAATTTTATTGTAATTACCTAAATTAAGGTAGATAGTAATTACTATGAAATCGAATAAATTGCAAGCTCTAATATAATTCACTCATTAATTTTAGTTGAAAAATTATGATCTCTAATCTTTGTATTAAAATGAAAAAATATATTATATAATTAGTATTATAATATACGTATGTTATAAAGCTATAATTAGGCTCTTTAATGCCAGTAACAAATTTTTGTACGTCCATGTAGCACTTGTAAAAAGCTTTAAGCACAAAATATTATATCATGTTACACGTTTTTATATGTATTTAATATCTGTTTTACTTTTTTATTTGCTGTCTGTCTCAAAATCTGAGTTACTTCATATCGAAACAAAACAAGGCGTAACTTGACAATACAACACTTGGCAAAAAAATCATGAAATTAACATGAAGTAGTTAACATGTTAATCTTATGCTTGCTAAACATGGACGCGTTACGTTTCGTTTTGGTATTGACTATTGACTCACTCTTAGTTAAAGTGTTCGTATCTTAATAATAAAATATTATTTTCACTACCAATCAATACTCTAACTCTAACAGTTAAAAAAACGATACGATACGTTTAATGTTTATATAGCTTAATACAGTCTCATAAATGTATGTATTGTATTAATATAATTGTTTTAATAATAAAACAATTATGTAAAACCCTTAATTTTATTTCAGTTTTTCCTAATTAAAATTATTTTAATACTAAATACAATTGTTTTTACAGTATACATTATACGATATCCTTCCTATTTATACAATATCATTATTTGGCAGTAAGTCACTTGGCTGATAATATTATGTAAGTAGCATTAAAGACATTATAATGTAGATGTTTCTAATTTCTGTATTCTTTCAGTAATTTTAAAAATGATCGTCACGGCACTTTTTAGTTCTATATTCAGAATATAACGCCATCTATTGGTGAACTTCAGTAAATATTTCCCCAACATTAAAATCTATCTAGATTCTAGATAATATAGCTTGTCAAATAAAAGTAGACGTAGTAAATAGTAATAACATAAAAAATATGAAAACCTTATTAAATCGAGACAAAAATGTGCAAGGTGATAATATTTAAAGTGTATATGCGTTTTCTGTGGAAATACAAAGAGAAAAAAAAACATATTTTGAGCATGATTACTGATTGTGATTACGTTTAGAAAATTGTGTTCTGACTTCTGCGTCTACTCTTTCTTGACAGACTACTATAATTCTCACCTTATGTGTATTTCTTTCATAATTCTCGTAGTATATAATAGCAAGTATTGACCATTTTTACTGTACCTCTATCATCATCTAGAAAAGCATCTAGAAAATTCTCCAGGTTTTACTACTAAATTTCAAGCCTAAGCATTAATTTCCCATAGCCTCATATCGTTTTCTACGTACTCCGAGAATACACTTCCTTTGTATTCGTCTTTGAATAGCGGTTTGAGTGTTTTCAAACTCAACGCAAGGAGCGCTCCGTTGTCCAGCATTTCGTTGAGTTTGAACGCCAGTATTGGGTTGAAGTGAAGTCGGAGTAGACTTGGCCGTGAGAAGAGATACTGGCTATCTCTGAGATTGTCTCGAGCCCATTCCTCTATTGCTTTGTTGCCGCTTGCTATCTGTAAGTTTGAAAATATCCATGAGAGATGGCTCTAGTAGTCAGTTTCTGTGAAATCTGTTGGTTAAAATAGGAAAATCATCAGGTTATGTTCCGTTTACAGTGCTAATTATTTAATGTTGAAATCATTACATTTGTTCGGGTACCATGGTGCTACAGACAACTGACAAGTCAGACTTATAATATTAAACACCCCTTGTTAGACATATTCATAAGAGATGGCGCTAGTAGACAGTTGCTGTAAAGTGAAGTTGGTTAGAACTTACATTAGGAAAATTATCAGGTACAGTGCGACAAGGTTTTAAATGAACGTGGGTGGTGGCGCTGCTCGTAAAGGAGAACTGTCAAAAATTATGTTTTTGTATGATGGCAGCGTTAGTTCCTTTTTTCGCCACGTTCATTTAAAGCCTTGTCGAGATGTAAGGTTCTTTTTGCAGTGCTAATTTATGATTGAAATCGTTACATAATATGTTTGGGTACCATGGCGCTACCGACTACAGAGTCCCTAGTAGTACAAAGAAAAACACACATTTATACAAGTCAGACAAAAATTTAAGGCTGTTGCTAGTCGTCCGGTAAACGGATGAATAAAATAAATCTTAGTAAAACCGGACGACTAGCAATTATTTTATTCATCCGGTAATCGGACGACTAGACACTTCGAAAATTTAAACACCCCTTTTTTGCGTGATAATTCGATGACCAATGATGACCCAGACTATCGTAAGGGCCAAGTGGCCCTTAGAATATTAAGAACTTTGATTTTATCTCTATTCTGTTATTGTATTACTGTTATGAATGATATAAGATTATGAATGCTTACTCGGATATCTCCGACTTGCTTGAGGAAGTATGAGGAGAAGTAGAACCGGAGGCTGTCGGAGTTGATCTGGTGTTTCTCCCGCAGCCTGATGTACGCCTTCAGACGGTTGTACCCGGACCGCTTGTACTTAAACACCTGGAACATTTACTTTAAATTGAGTTTTTTAATGGCGCTGAAAGAAAAATATTTGAATGGGAACATCTAGAAGTGTGAGTCAGTTCTGTACAACTAGGATTCAAAAACATACCGCATGGTTATTGGTCAGCCGTCAGGCTAAGACTAGGGTTACACGGTCAGTTTGGTATCAGTTCAGTCCAACAGTCTGATCCAGACTGACGAAAGAATGATCGTGTAACCGTGAAATTGACGGACTGATCATTTTTTTTATTATGTACTTACTATCACAGAAGTTGATTCCTAGGCAGATGGCGGACCTAAGAAATGTGTGGTCGCGAGTCAAACTCATCCGACCGATCACAGCTAACATTGAATTGACATACCTAAGCCGACCACATGACGTAGGTCCGTCAACTGCCTAGAAATCAATTTCCTCGATGGTACTTTCCGGCCGAGACTGATGGACTGAACTGATGAGAGACGGACCGTGTAACCCTAGTTTTAGATGCAGACCGCGTTTATTGGTGTAAGTTCTAATGCGGGTTCTACAGTCTACACTCGCGGCGCGAATTGCGAATGGGCGACGAAGCCGCGAAGCGCAAACACGAAACCCGCGAAACCCTCCACACTCGCGGTTCGTGGCCTTCGCGGGCTTTCGCGAGGCGAGTAGAGCCCGCATAAGCTTTAGCGAATTAAAGTTGTCAAAGAGGTAATCGTTGAAGGATGATTATAATTGATATACCCATGTACGTCACCTGGTAAATAAAGTTCCCGGTCGCGAAGGACTCTATGTAGTGGGTGCCGTAGCTCTTCATGAACTGTCTGACCGCGACGCCATCGCTCACATTGAGGCTGTTCACCGCGCGCTGCACGTACTCTCGCACGCGGACTCGTTCCATTGACTCTACCTAAAATATGAAGGGATATGGTTATAGTTACACTATCTATTGACAAAGATGCTGATTGACCAATCAATCTGGCAAGGTCGCCGTAGAGTATTCCGCGTATCCCTTGGCTAATGGCTTAGCCTTCAGCGGAAAAGCAGGAATACCGTTGTGGTTTTAGTGGGTTTGCCCGGGCGCGGCCCCCCGCCCCCAGGGAGTCCCACGTAACGCAAAAAAAAGACACGAGTTTGACAGGGCTGTAATTGTAGGGCGTAGGTGCCAGGCGGTGGGGGCCACCGCCCAAAATTTGAGTATCAAAAAATTATTTCTCAAGAAAATTCGTCCTCTACCGTCATCAATCAGGGGGCCTCGCAAAATATATCTCGCCCACATCAAACTTAGATCTTGCTCCGCCACTGTGGACTTAACTAATCAGGCTAGTATTTTGGATCATTATTTACCTGCACAGCTGTGTAGACCTTGGTCAACCTCACGAGCACGTAGCAGCAGTTGTCGGGTCTTGCGTCGTACTCGATGCCGAATGTCCGCATGATCTCGTCCAGTATCCAGTCGCCCAAGAACGCCTTCCATGGTTTGTCTGTACTGAAAATAATACCTATGCTTGTATGCTAAATATGGTGGAAATATCATTGGAAACTAAGCATTGCTAGCTGGAATAGCGGCTTGGTGGCTTAGGATTAAAATCATTTAAATAATATTATCTTGAAGCTCTCTCCTAGAAATTAGCATTTAGGTACTGTCAGCCTGGGTTTTATGAAAAAAATTGCTTTTTGGTAAAAGATAAAGAGAGAATCTCGACCAGGCTTCGCTCGCAATCCTTTCGAATTAGGTATGCATATTTATAAGGGACAAAGGTTGAGAGTTGGGGCTTCGGAAACTTCGAGAAAACTTTAATAAGTGATATTTATTCGACTTGAAAAGGACTTTTGTGATATCTTTGCTAAAGCCAGTTCGTCGAATATAGATGCAACAAAACTCACCCTTCTATTTTGAAGTTCTTGAAGTACACTGCCAACAAGTCATCAAAGGTCTCGCACAGCTGTATGTTCATGTCGAAGTGGGAATCCCCTGGAGTCTGGCGGCTGCTGATGTTCTCAAACAGTCTGATATTCTTCTCCCTGAAGGGCTCCGAGCCCTCGTTATCATCGTAGTCCGCTGACACCACCTGCGTCACCTGGGACAGGTCACCGTAGCTGGAAGGGTAGTAGGAGTTAGTTTTGCTCCTCTGTTACTTGAGGGTCAATTCAACCCGCAACGCGATGCAATTTGTATGGATTCGACAGATTTCAATTGCGTGAGACAAAGAAAAGACTTGCAAGAGCAAGTCTGTCAAATCCATACGTTGCAATTTACGCGTAACGTTGCGGTCTGAATTGACCCTGTATACAGAGTGTAACAAAACCAAGTGATGATAATATTCTACGGTGTGTATGTGTAACCCACCGGGTAACCTATATAGCTAGTTCGCTGTGAAAGTATGAGCGCTGAAAGAGTAACTTTTTTTCTTTTATGTACCTACTTATAGAAAAATTCATGATGCTGGAGCGTTTGCTCATACAAATCGCAAAAGAATTTGGTCTTTTAGCACTGCTACTTTTACAGTGAACTCTATATTATAAGGGACGTACATAATATACACCCTAAGATACTATCACTATTTTTTGTTAAACCCTGTAATCTGTATACTCTGGGTATGAATAGAAGCAATAGGTAATTGACCGCAAATTAGTGGCAGCCCTAAAAGCATGTCTTCAATTGACTGAGTATTCTTCATCACCAGCTTATTCAGGATATTTTTAAGCAGCTATTCCTATTTGTCGTTACATTCTTCTGAATCTTTGATTTAATAATTAATATGAAATATGCGGTGTTGTATTCTTGAATTATTTAGTTCAAGTTAGCTTGTAATAAAAATGAATGTCTGTAAAGGTTACACAACACGGTATTGTTTATTGTAACCGTATTAGTCTGTTGATTCAGTTGCACCGAAATAACATTATGTCGCTTTTATTTCATACAAAATGACCTACTTGTGGTCATCATCAATAGAAAATAGATTGAAATGAAATGAAAATTTTTGAAGTGAAAACTTCTTTAGCGGCGTTGAGCACTTTTGTGGGATGGGTAAAAACTGTGAAACTCGCGTCAGATTCTCGTGCTGATCGAAAAACCTTGGAAAAACCGTAAGACGGTTGGAGAGAAGTGTTTTGTGTCGAACTCGAACTCGAATTGATTGTAAGGATTACGATTAATTAAAAAAATCGATTTTTTAAAAGTCCATTTTCTTAAAAAATGGGTTAAAAATTAAATCGATTGTAAGGGTTTCGATTAATTAAAAAAATCGTTTTTTTAGTAATCGATTTTCATAAAAAATTGGTTAAAAAATGCACAAAGTTAATAATCAAGTTTTCATTTCTGCTGGCACTCCCGGAGTGCAACCCGTCTTTTTTTTTCCTTCCTTCAGTTGTATCTGATTAGCTTTGTCCACATTGTGCCTTTTTTCTGTTCAACAAGGGCATGCCTTATTCTATTTCGCTGTCAACAGCGAACGTGAGGCATGCTGACATGCATGACACTTTTCTTTCAACGCGGGTGGAAATCAAAATTGACGCGCGTCACGGGCATGCCTCACCTTCGCTGTTGACTGCGCTATAACGCATGCCCCTGTTGAACATAAAAAAGGCACAATGTGGACAAAGCTAATCTTACTTATTATTAAATGAGTTTTAAGTTAGGTAAATGTTAAGTGATATCCAGTGAGCAGATTTAAGAGGCATAATTTATGAATTAATATAATATTATACTGTCGCATTAATTAATTGTTAATTATTATTAACTTAGAAATAGGTAATATCTTTATTGTCGGATTCTCAATGTTGATATAACCGTTTCACCTTGCAATAAAAGTTTCCCAAGAAGTATTTTATGAGATAAAGTAAATATTTAATTAAATTATTAATGTAAATAGAGATAGGGGTTAGTTCATGATCTCATTTAGACGAAATACGATGATAACACAATATAAATAATATACAGTAGACTATCATCATATTGGTCTGCCGAAATCGACCACATCACATACACACATTTTAAAGTGTTGTTTTGGGCGACTTGAATTAGCGAAATGCTGTACTAGCGCGTACGTAGAAGGGTTACAGCCTACTGTAACCCTTCTACGTACGCGCGGTGCCAGATGTCATCATGCTCATAAGATCTTAGTCATTTTGTACTGAAATGGTCAGTCTTAAAACTAAAATTAAACCTTCTTATCTTCTTAACTTAATCGTTCTTTTGGCCGGCCCCTAGACGAGCAATTTTATTGTCAATATCACGCTTCAATTTTATTGAACAATTTATTTGACAGATTGAAGGCGCGCGATGTTCAATATTAAACCTAGACGGTCAATAATATTACGCATTACGTGATATACGATAAAATTGCTCGTCTAGGGGCCGACTATGTGAACGCTTGCTTCAAAACTTGTCACTGTTGATCAAGTTAAATTTCAAGGACACGTCAAAGTTACACTACTGAATGATATTTAAAGCGCTCTGATAATGATGACGGAATGTATTGTCATTGACCCCGTTTTGTGCTAACGTTAGTTTAGTCCAATTGTGTAATGAACAATGATAACGGGTGGATTCTCCTCTCCTCCCCATTTTAGCTGATTTTAATAGCCAAATTTTAGCACATAGATAAGGCTCAATAGTGAGGAACGGGTAAACCCAGGGTTAAACGTCATATATTTTTTTAACCCATCATCACTTTATCTCTTTCTTTTGCTCTCGGAATTGCCAGCTTTCCATTGCAAGGTATCAGACTTTGAAGATTATACATTACGAATAGGTATACCACCTCTGACTAGCAGTGGAGATGCAACCGTCAATATTGTCCGGAAGTGGAAGACGAAATTTTTACGGTTATCCTGAAGAAAATAAGATAAAATATTGAGCTTTATACCGTATCGAAGGTTAGGTAGAACTTCAGAACTGGATATAAGGTATCCAGGGTCGCGGTTACTTTTAAGTTAGGTCCTAAGACCTAACTTAAAAGTAACCGTGACCACCCGCGACCTAATTTCCATAGTTTCATGGATTTCAGTCATATTATACAGAAAAACCCTACGAAAAACCTTTATAAAATGACAAAAGTTTGGCTGTCACTGGTTCCTATTCTTTTAAAGTACGAATTAATCTGATATTTTAAAGACTTGTGTTACCTATCACAATAGCCAATTTCATACTACTTCTACTTATTACCAACGTATTTTAAGTATTTTTGTGTAATAATAGACATGACTGTATAGATTAGTGAATAATATGATGCGGGTCAGAACATAATATTATTGTTGCATCTGAGTAAATCTAGTCTCTACCTACTAATCTAATGACCATTATAGCCCACGCTTGCGGTTATCGTGTTACAGTTGAAGATGCACCAGATATGAGATACCTTGACGACTTTAGAATAAGGAAATCTATAGGTAGACATTATGCGTTTGGTTCGCGGGCTAGCAAATGCATGGTTAGCGTGATAATAATGTTTAACTAAGAGGAGTACCAAAGGGAAATTTTTGTTTGAGGTATCAGGTACTTAATGTAGATTTTATATACTTGCTTATAATTTTGAATGATTTCTTCGAAGGTCCTATTGCTGTAGAGCACTAATAGTCTGCTACGTAAGTTTAAACAGATATCAGTTTGCTAAGAGCAACTTATTTTCATAGCCATTGATATTCTTAACTTATGATTTCTCAAGTTTCTAATTTTATTGATTGAAATCAAAATGATGCACCTGAACAGTCAATGAAATATTGAACCTGAATGAATATTCCCAATTGAGTGATCCATTTCATAAAGATTCTCCATATTATTAGATACCTATACTCATAAGAAAATTTGAAGCAAGCGCTATAATCATACCTTGTCCTGACTCTTGGTAGATGTTTCTTATTTACTTTTACTATGTTGTGGCTAATTAAACAAAATGTATCCTAGATCAAATACGACATAATATGATTTTCGTGTTTGCTCGCGAATTTATCTATGATTTACATTGTATCTGGTGTGTGTGCGCAGATAACAGACGTCTGTTTTGCTCGCAATCTGTAGATTTAACAGAAACTATGTACTCGTACAATTATTGCTCTTTCCGCTATTGATTTCGCTAACTTCTTTTTTTAAATGGTTATTAATTTAAGTGTTAAAGTCTCATAATAGGAGGGTAATAGGTATACTGAAGGTTTTATAGAGTTTAACCCAACATAGATACTGTACATTTTTCGACTCTACTTTGTATAACAGCAGGTAATGTAAAGATGTATATTATAGCACGATACATCTCGATACATCTTTCTATAGAAATCGCCAGGAGACACACAACAGCTATATTGTATATTTTTACATTATAGCTGTTGTGTACGATTTCAATAGAAAGATGAATCGACAATCGTGCTATAATATACATCTTTACATTACCTGCTCTGTCTGTGACAGCCTTAAGACGTAATTATGTGCTTTAAATTATTATTTATTGTTTAAATTTTAAAACATCTATAGAAAGTAAAGAAAATAAATTACGAAATAATTACAAATATTATTATTTCAGACTAGTTAGGACTTAGGTTGTGTTGTGTTATAAGATAAATGTAAAGACCCAATGAACTTGAATATAATATCTACGTTTGGGCATTTGAATTATTATGGTTTGAGATTAAATCAGTATTTAATTTACAGGTATGACCATCATATTTTTAACAATAAAGTGAGATAACTCTACTTACATATAAAATAAGCAATATAAGTTTCTACACAAAACTTTGTCAACTCCCAGCTTATACATCAACTTTCCATTTAAGGACATCCTTAAACCTAAATCTCTTAACTCACTTGGCGAAGACGTCAATAGCATTGCCGATGATCAGAGTGTATCCCAGGTCCTCGTCACAACAAACACAACACAACAACAACAACACGACAGCACGACGCGACAGAAACATCGCAACAACACGCGCCCCGCGGCACAACTGACGATTTTTTCGTATTTCGCCAATATCTCATGAACTTGACCTGTAGATTAGGAGCGTATCACTGAAATATAGTGTATGATATGTGTAGACTACATAGTATGGTGTCATGTAGAGACGTAATGTTTAGATTGTATGATAGATTTTTACTGAAAACCGATCTCATTATACCTAAATATGTAATGTAAGTACCGGAGAATCTACCATGGTCGATAGAGGTAGCAATATCCCAAAAAGTATTGTATAAAAAATACAATACTTTTAGGAATTTATCGATGTGAATGGATTGTTCTAATCAAATTTAAAAATTAAATTGTAGAGTTTTCACGAACGAAGTTCACCGAAAACTATTACGAAAAATTAACTTTCGATTATTTTTAAAGATAGTACTATAAAATATATTTTTACACCCTGAAATCAGCTCAGAGAAATTAGTTTTCCGATTATTGTTGTTTCTTTACATCAAAGGGACTGCAGCAAAGTGTGAAGTGTGAACTCTACGCGTCCATTACTCACACTTATTGTATGTGTGTCAAATGTAAGTATGATAGATATTTATTAGGTTAAAGTTGATACTAATTTATCTTTTCCGTCGTTAATGTAAATCTATTAATCAATTTGTAAATTAGTGCTATTTAGTATCAAGTTACTATGCGTGTACGGTGTAAATGCGATCACCAACATTTTTAAACAGGAGTAAAATCGATATTCTCCGATGGTTTTGGTACAAAACCAAGGAATAAAGTAATGATTTTGAGCAATGTAATTTTATACTTATTGAATTTAACGTAAAAAAATACAACTCTACCATTAAGTAGTTCGATTAAAATATATATCTTTCGCTCCATGCGCACTCTTTAGTCCCATACGTACGTAAGTACATAGGGATCAAAGTCTTATGTCTGAAAATGAACTCGAATACCTAAGTAAAAATTTGCAGGAAATTGTAAAAATTCAAAAATATTTATTTGATAATATTTGCTTCTAAGACAATAGTCTGAGGAATTTAGAAGTTGAACGACTTGCTATCAGCTGTATGTGCCAGTTCACAACGATATCAGATGCGGATGTTTGAGCTTAAACATCAGGTTGATGGATTACCTACTTGTGCTTAATGGCTTAGGCTGGATTTTTATTCGTCCGTCCGAACGCGCGGTCTGGCCGCTAGACTCGTGATCAAAATAATTCACGGGCAATTATTATTGTATCATATTTTGTATACGATAGCAGCGACCATAGCTTGACCACAGTAGAAATGCAAAAGTACAAAAAAACCGTGGGGACAAACTGAAGGTACCGATCTTTACCGCGGCCAACCGCGACCAACAAAAATCAAGACCACTTTATGACATAGACTATACTCCTAAAAATTAATTAGTCTTTGTCATAAAGTGACATTTTAATTGAATTTTTGTCGAAAAAGTCGGTCGCAGCTAGCCGCGGTAACTTCAGTATAACTCCACAGTTTTTACTATACGCTCGCATTTCTATTGTGGCCATGCTAGGGTTGCTGATAGGTTCTAAATTCTTATGCTTGTGATCTCGCGGTTATCATATCATATAACATAAATCCAGCCTTGCTTTTATATAGAGTCAGTTAAATTACATTCCCTAGCAAAAATGTAGAGAAGAATTAAGGACCTCAGCTTTGGTTTTCACCTTGCTCAGTTTTTTAGGGAAATTGCAAGTAAGTAGGTAATTCTTTTTTTCTTACTAGTAAATAAAAATAATTAAGATAAAACAGAAGTCCAGTCACAAAATTTATTAAGAATGTTTTGTTTGATCCTGATAATTTAAAGCTGTAATCCGCTGTAATAAAATCACTTGATTTGAAATGAAACAGGTGTTAAATACTATAGCCAACACAATTTTTTCGGAAAACTTTCAAAGGAATAGTCACAAACGGGGTAAAGTACCTGCTCTACATAATTTGCCAAACATAAGTACCTAATAATATTATTATTTTAATGTTGTTAATTTGATCCTTGTTAGAAGTTGTCACTATTTCATTGAACATTTCGGAATAGGAAGAATTCTGTGAGATTTAGAATAATTATGTAGCTATTATAAAATACTAATTGTTGAGGAAACATTATTGTAAATGTTAAGACTCAAGGTAATTATAACAAAATGGGATTGTAACAACTTCCTACGAATTCCTTACACGCAAAGTTTACATTAAAATTCAATAAAACAAGATATTATTTATTTACATTTTAATTTATTTCTTGTATAATATTTACATCACGTAATAAATTGTATAAATGCATTCTCAAGCATGATCCCGCATTACTATTTGTACATTTATTCATATTTATCGTAAAATCATAAATACATCCATTATTATTTATATATATTATCGATACTAGGTATTTTATTATTGCACAAGTCTATTAAAGATGTATAATAATATATTTGAGATTTATTTTGTAACAATTCCGAATGGCATTAAACAATTGAATTACGATTAAGACAAAATTAGCACACTCCTTAATCGAATACTTAATCATTATAAAATCATTGGCCATTGCCCATTTTATTTAAAGTTTTAATGTAAGCACCGCTAGATGGAACTGACAAATATAAATTTAAAATTTTAAAATACATATTATAAATATTTACTATTTCGTATAATATTACGTCACAAAATATTATATTTAATTTGAGATTTAACTTTTAAGGCACTTTAATCACTCTAAGCATTGCATGTACCATCGAGGAAATTGATTCCTATGCAATTGATAGACCAACGTTATTTATTAATGTTAATTGTGATCTGTCGGCTGGGTTTGACGTAACGCAACCAAACTACTTTGGTCCCCGATTTGCATAGGAATCAACTTCTCTGATAGTACTTATAATGAAATATTTTTAAAAATATTAAAGGTTACATAAGTACCTCTTGTCTTTGTCTATCTCTATATATTAATATGTCACTTTGTATTTAGCTTTGAAAATAATATTATTATTTTATTTAAATACACTTAACTTAATTATCTAAATGGATGGAATTTTTTAATACAATTATTGATTAAAATTGTAAGATCAATTACTCATGAAAACTCATATTTTCTGAAAACACATAAAAATCTAAATTCTTAATCACATTTCCGTTTAAAAAAGAAATATTATAACATTTTACAGTCACCGTAGCTGTGACGGAAACATTTCCGTCAGCTACGGTGAACCGGCTTACAGACCCTCTTCCACTGTCCCACTCACTGTCTGTCAATTTCAATCATCAATTTTTTACCTGTATATAATCTGGGAAGACTTTATATTATAGCGACTGTACATATTTAAATTTTCATGACGACTAGCGCCATCTACATTCGTTTCGCAGTAAACTAATCTAAACACACAACCAGTATCACATTCACAACACTTTTAATTCACCTAAAATTGTTCTATTCGTCACATATTACTCTCCCAGAGTTTTAAATAATTGTCTATCACTTCCTCGAACCACTTTTTCTTCTTCGCGTCTTTGAACGCTGGTGATAAAGTCTTTAGTTCTAGCTGGAGCAAGGCTTCGTTGCCCAGCAGAGTGTCTAGATTTCTGAGTAGAGATGGTTCTCCGTGTAGTTTTAGTAGGCTTGGGTAGGAGAAAATGTAGTAGTGCACTCTTAGTCGCTTCATCGCCCAGCTTTCTACTGTTTTGTTACCGCTGGCCACCTGTAAAATACAGTTATTTTATAAAAAGTTATGAGGTTGATAAAAAGGCCCATTCACTATCCTGCATGGCAGTCCGCCGTGCAGTCCGCCGGCTTATGCAGGATTGTGAATCGTGTCGCAGGCCTGCAGCCATGCCGTGAATGGGCCCTTTTAATGATACATGATTCGATATGAAAAAGCTTTAGAAATGGTTGAAACTGACGATAATGATGGGAGTTTGAATTTTGATAATGATCAAGCATTTTAGGTTACCTGTAGCTAAAGACGTTAAACACTCTTTATTAAAAAAATTGTTTGGGCCAAAACACTATAAAGGCTTCTTTACCTTCTATGAAAGGTAACGTTCTGTCTTTTATATTGCCTTTTCTGTACAAAATTACTTCTACCCTCTAAAATATAAAAGTTATTGATAATTTTACCTTAATCTGGCCGATATGTTTCGCCTGCCAGGGCGAGAAATAGCCCTCCAACTCTTTGGCCGTTATGTCCGCCACACCTTTGCTTTTAAGTCTCTCTTTGATCATAGAGTAAGCGGTTCTAGAGAACACAAACACCTAGAGTGAGAGCAAGACACTGTATATTGTATAACATGCGTACCACGAGCGTGTACCCGCGGATCAAGTGAGGTGCCTTCTTTTCTATTTTACATCATTATCTTACCTACCTAATTTTATTTACAACTTTTTTTGTTGTTGACACCTATCTTTTAATTTAAAGTATTGCCGATAATATACCAATTCATTTAGGTTCATCTAGGTACATCTGCTAAAGACACGAAGCGAGTCACGTCGCCGGCAAAACGTGACAGTATTAGTTTTTTAAGTATAAAATATGTATGTTAGATTTTAAGGTATTTGTTATATGGGCCTCTGATGCCCGAAATAAATGATTTGATTTGATTTGATAATGAGCACTTACGTTTTCCTGAGAATCATTTTCAACAAATAAATAATTTTTAATTGCTTGTGCTTAGAGAGCGTTGAAATTTTGATGCCGATAAAAATGTGGTTGAAAAATATAGACTATGATTCTGAAGTATGATAGAGGCTATGATTTTTAGATGCGATGTTTAGAGAAGATGATAATATGAAAACAGAAAAGAAGTGGAGCTGTTTGTCAGCTTTTGAACTTCGCGCATGACAAGATGAGGCTTATGAAGAGATTTGGTTGCATTCAATGGTAGTATAACCACACACACACACACACATTAATTCTACATCATTCATACTTACATATTTTGACGTTGAGAATGACGTATCACGTAGGACTTCAATATAGTATAGAGGGTGATAAAAGAAGTATCTAAAGTACTATCGAAGAAATTGATTCACAGGCAGTTGATGGATATAAGTTATTTGGTTGACTTATGTTAATTCGTGATCTGTCGGCTGGGTTTCACATAACTCAACCAAACTACGTAGGTCCGCCATGTGCCTATCAACCAACTTCTCTGATAGTACAATTACAAATTTTATTATTCGTAGCATTATAATTACTTTTATGATTGCCTCATATCTAGAGTGACTCTTCCTCCAGTCTTAGTAAACTGAACGAAACCAAGAATCTAGGCCTTTTTGTTCACATCTTTAAGTTCTTCCCTTTTTGTAAGATAATTGCAGGTTATAGAAGCTGTAATTTTCTACCCCCTAATTTTTCTCTATCTTTATCTATCACCCTTACACCATTCATCCTTCCTCTATTTTCCATCAATCTCTTTAGTTCTTTAATCTCTTACATATTTCATCCATCTATTTTTCCCACTCTCTCTGCCCTTAGTTATTCTTACTTCTTTCATTCTTTAATTTTTGATCTTCAGTTTTATTCCTTCCATTCTTCGCCTTTTTGCATCTCTCTCTTACCTATGATCTTCCATCCTTCTCACTCCCACGAACACAACCAAACCCCAACAAACCTTGAGCGCGCCGACATGCTCCGCGAAGAGCGGCGAGAACAGATTGTTGATCTCCGCCGCGGGTATGCTGGCGATGCCGCGCGTCTTCACCCGCTCCTTGATCCGAGAGTACACGCTCCGGGTGAACACAAATACCTGGATATAGATAGGGATTAACAGAGATATTATTTTTAAGGAGCTGGCTGCTGGAAGAATCCTTCAACTCACGCCAGGCAAGCCAGTAAACGGGGAATGACACTTATACTGATTAATACAAGGGGCAATGTTCTTAGGCAAGTAGGGATACATGAGGCCGGGAAAGTACCTACGGGATATTTTTTATTTATTATTCCAGTGTCTTCCATCGATCTTCGCTTGCCAAGCAAGGAGGTATAACAACTTAACATAAGGCTACCTTCACATTAGGTCGCCGGTAGTGCGGCAGCAGCGCGACTTCGATACTAAAACGAGAAGCGCGACAGCCGCGCGACTCTCTTTGGTTACTTGTACTATTACCTATTCTGTGCTTTGGTGTGGAAGTCGCGCTGATGCAGCACTACTGGCGACCTAATGTGAATGCACCCGGGATATTTCTGCGTTCACAAATCATATCTGGCAAGCAGGGATACGCTGGGGTGGCAAAGCTCAGGAGAATAAACTAGAGATATTTAATAGTAGGTATTATAGTATCTCCCATAAATATTCGCTAGCCAATATTCTTGTTCGAGACGTCCTGGCGGCATTAAGGAAACTTGAAGGATTGAGAAATACTGTGCAAGATTTCAAATAACAACCAAACGATATTTATCTCTGTACCCAATAATAACAGGGCAATTGAAACTATCAAGGATTAAGATCTAGATTCTAGATCCTTAATGGATGTAGGTCGTAATAGATCATTAACATGCAGACGTTAGTCACGTTTAGATAATAGTCGTTTTAACGTGACATTACACGCTAATGGCATTTTATGGCCACCTCTGCCACAAACATAGAGATTTGATGGTGATTGGTATGCTAAACTAACCAAAAGGTTTGGTTGAGGGACAAAATATTGGACATTTTTGCAAAGTAAGTATGCGATATTTGGGATATTTTGCTGCGAAGGAAAAATAGGGAGCTGATGCTATTAATTCCTGCATTACTATAACAAATTATACTTTGTACAAGATCTTATTTTAGTTTCCCCGTAGCTAGTTTTTTTTTTGCCATGAAAAAAGCAGAAAAGGTTTTCTGCCATGACAATGAAAATGGTGGCCCCGCAGCCAAACATTAGATGGCTATCGCCTCTCATAAAGGATTAGCATATGACTGCGTGTGACCTATGGACGTGTTATGGGGGTTGGATCGAACATGACATGATAACAAAAGTCATGGTCCCTCATCGTAACGGAAGAAGCCTTTCTACCCTGAGCAATGAGGCCCTGCTCGAATGTAGTACGTTAACATCACATTAAAAAGTGATAAGACTATATTATTGGAAACAATGTCTGAGATAATCTGAAACCGAGAATTCAAGTGCTTAAAAAGGACCATAACCACATTTGGTCCAGCAATAGAATGTTGAAAGCGATAGGGATACAATACTATAGGTATTTTGTCAAAAACTCATAAAAATTAGTCCTTACCTGATACAAAGAATTACCCGTAATATACGAGGCAATATAGTGTGATCCATATTTCCTGATGAAGTCAGCAATGGTGACCGTGTCTCCTATGGTGGTCTCCTCTATGGCATCGAAGACCACGTCTTCCACCGCTATGTTTGGCGGCAGGTCTTTTAATTTGGCTATCTCGCGGAACCTGAAAATTATTGAAGATTATGGTGAGGTTTTTGACATAAAAAAATAACTTTTGAACGGCTTTTCCTGTTACCAATACCCCAAGAACCTATAGTTACTTTATCGTAACTAAGTATATTGAATGCATGTAATATGCAAGTATATGGAATGCGTCTGGCACACTTCTACATACTTTTGAGAGCTTAGCCTAGGGCTTGACAGAATCTTCAAGAGCCGATTCTTAAACAATATCTTCTTCATATTCTCAGTTTATTGTATTCATCAGGCACAGCTATTTAGGACCAGCTCCGGATTTATGTATAGGCAGTAGGCTATGGCCTATGGGCGGCATCGTCCTATGGCATCCTAGTGGGGGGCGGCAGCGTCCTAGGATGGCGGCAGAGATCTACATAGGGGCGGCAAAGTTAAAATGGCCTATACTCATAAAACATATAAATCCGGCTTTTAGGACATAAGATCTTTATTACCTCGAGACTCTGACGAGCACGTAGCAGTGGTCGCCGGTGATGAAAGAGGAGTTGATGCCGAGGTTCCGCGCCATGATGTCTGTCGGCCAACCCGCCGTGAACGCGCGCCATGGCCGTTCCAATCTGAAAACGCCAGAATATCCCCTTAAAAGATCTCCCATGAAAATATTGCAAGTGTGAAAATATGTCTGTCTGTCTGTTACCTCTACATAAACCGCTGAACCGTCGATTTTGCTGAAATGCAATGGAGTTCGCATCAACTAGTTGAGGCATATCTTATATATAAAATTCTCGTGTCACAATGTTCGTTCCCGTACTCCTCCGAAACGGCTTGACAGATTCTCATGAAATTTTGTGAGCATATTGAGTAGGTCTGAGAATCGGCCAACATCTATTTTTCATACCAAAAATTATTTATATGACAAAACAACGTTTGCCGGGACAGCTAGTGTATTATAATATAGCTATAGACTATAGTACTATCAGAAAATTGATTCATAGATCGCAAACGATCAAACATCAAACCGTCAAACACGTCAAACACGTAGTTTGTTTGACAAACAGCAGCGCATACGATCAAACGTGCATCAAACACGTTTGTCAAACAATTAGCTAGAATCAGTTTGAGATCATGAGATTTTGTTTGACAAAGACAGCGGAACACGTTCAAACACGTTTGTCAAACGCTACGTAATCCAAATTTTCTTCAAACACGTCAAACACGTAGTTTGTCAAAAAAACTACGTGTTTGACGTGTTTGATGTTTGATCGTTTGCGGGAAGCTTTATTGAGTAAACGCACATACACCAAACACCTTAAGTCCACCATTTGCCTATTAACCATTTCTTTCGTTTGTAATTGCTGGCACGAGCACGACTAACTAACCAAATTAGACCTCGCAAAAAATATCGAGCCTAATTTTGCTATACCTAGTCAAGGCCACATATTTAGACGTGGTCAAGTCTCGAGACAAAAAACGGTACCTAATTAAGGTCGTCCCAGATCTAATGTACCTTGATGTCAAGGATTTGGCGAATTAAGTATGCACAAAATACCACAAAATAGAGCATGGCAAATGATTTGGATTTGAACATTTTAAATCAATATTTATTGTGAAATATACGCAATCAAGCGCTTCCACTTATTTTATCCGCTTTGCTCTTAATAATTACGTTGTTAGTTTGTCTGTCACATTAACAATAAGACATTACTTTATCTAACAGATTTTTACACAGAAACTCATGCTCACGGTTACATTTCATCCACCAACAGAATTCTTAGGCAAAGAGGTCACATCAATAATTTCACCTTTCAAAACTAAAATCCCTGAAGTACGCCTGGAGTAGCTGCTTCAAGTTATCGCAGAACTCCATGTGGAAGTCTCCATCGAAGAGGGTTTTGGCCTGGCGGGGCTTGGGCGCGATGGCCAGCTGCTCCACATCCCTGAATACGGACACTGTTGGTTCCCGGAACACCCAGCCCTCCGTGTCGTTCCTTGGGACCACGCGCATGCAAATGCTGAGGTAGCCATATCTGTGGAGATAAGGGAATTAGCTAGAGTTCGAGATGATAAGTGGGAATTGGTAATCGGATACTGAATGTTGGGACCACACGCAAGCGGACTCGGTAAGTTAGCTAGTTACATGCGACAGCCAATGTGGACACAGAAGCATCATTATGATAATACGCAGCATCTCATGTTAGGAAAACATATTACTTTTTAACCGACTTCCAAAAAACGAGGAGGTTATATGTTCGGCTGTGGATATTTTTTTTTTTTTTTTATTTTTTTTTTTTTGTATGTTCAACGATTACTCCGCCGTTTGTGAACCGATTTTCGAAATTTTTGTTTTATTGTATTAGGTTTCACTCCAATTTGGTCCCATTTTCACAAAGGTGGTGACCTGATGATGGGATCCATGAGTAATCGAGGGAACTCCTCGAAATTTATATGGAAACATATGGTGATTTTGGTTTTATGTGAAGTGTACTAAGAATACGCTACCAAAAAGTCAAATATTGGGTCAAGGTATACCATGGTTTCGATGATGCTGAGAGAACTCCTGATTCCTTATAGATACACGTTTGGGAGTTTCGGCGTTGTTTTAAGAACAGAAAGCATAAACTACTATGCAATTCATATTCATCATCATAATCATCATCATCATCATCATCGTCATCATCATCATTACCACGTCGTGTTAAGGCCACCAATGTCTCATGGCACAGAATAGATAATAGTATAAGGCATAGGTATGGATATACTAATAATAATAATTATGTACTGTATTACAATTAACAACACCTGTTTGTTTTTAATACACGGCGGTCGGCGTCGCGCAAGACAGAATATCGAATACTTTACTAACTACTTTATATACAGATCGAATACTTTACTACTTTATAAAATTTTAATAGACAAATAGAATTAAAATAAAGTTATTTTAAAAAGAGCATTTAAACAAAACAAAGTCATTAAGTGTCTTTTTAATTAGATATACTTATTAATCGATAGATGGTGCACTAAGTACCTATCGATTTGAATTCTTGATAACAAGAACAGCTGTCAATAATTATGATAATATTAAATATTATGCTACGCTACATCCTATGCAAGTTTGTACAATTTTTTATCTGATAGATCCTTCGATCGTGGAAAAACGAGACACAATAGCCTTTCTATTGTTATCGCAATCGCCGGTGACCGCTTCGGGCTTGAAGTATTAAAATTGTTAAATTACTTAGCACAATATGTTCACTTCACTGATAATATTATATTATTTTGTGAGTGTCTGTTGTGACTCTTAACAAATTGTAATAAGATACGTAAAATATACGCGAAGATTTATCTACTAGTGTAACTAAAAAGAGTGAAATTATTATTATTTTTAACAAAAAATTAAAACCGACTTCCAAGGTAAAAACAATAATAACATTAATATGAACTAAAAAGTATTAAATAATTTTTACTATCTAATAGTGCCTTTTTCCGAATTCGGCTAAACCTCAACTATTTCTGTACTCAATCTTCATAATTTTTTGAAGTCGGTGCCAGTTCCAAAAATGTTAAATATTCTGTCATAGGACTGAAGATTCAGCTATCTGGTACCGACTTCAAAATAATGAAGATTGAGTACAGAAATAGTTGAGGTTTAGCCGAATTGGGAAAAAGGCACTATTAGATAGTAAAAATTATTTAATACTTTTTAGTTCATATTAATGTTATTATTGTTTTTATCTTGGAAGTCGGTTTTAATTTTTTGTTAAAAATAATAATGTCTTTTTAATTTAGTCAGCTGTCAAAAGCCTATGCAGCCTGCTGACAGCACAACAAACTCTACCATCATCATCTCCAGTAGCTAACGTTACCGGAGATTTGTTATAAATCTGGTGAATGAGGTAGATGGGCTACCTCATACATAGGTATTCTTGCCATTGGTAAACGTTTTCTGGTCCAATAAATATTCTTTAGATACAATTATGGTATAATTGGATAATTGCTCTTTAATCAATACAGCACCTGCCACAAAGTTTACGACAGTAAAATAAATATTTTATTTATTACAAATAATAGAACAATAGAATTTTTGTGTAAATATTGCAACATTTTTGTCTAATATGGCGTGGTAATCGTTACGCGCTAGACAATTTAGATAAATACCGGTTCTGCAAAATGTTAGCTCAAGGTGACGCTGATGTTTCTAAATAAAATACATTTACGATATATCGATAAAATCTATATATAAAGTTCACCGGGACAGCTAGTATATATATAAAAATGGATTTTCAAATGTGTTAGTCGCGCTAAAACTCGAAAATGGCTGAACGGATTGGGCTGATTTTAGTCTTAAAATATTCGTAGAAGTCCAGGGAAGGTTTTAAAGTTACACGAAGTTCACCGGGACAGCTAGTATAATATATATGTATAAAAGTATATATTCTCATGTGAGGCACATAATATGATACTTTATAACCAGCCCCGAATTTATAAATAGGCCGTTATAGACCACGGCCTAGGGGCGGCAGCATCAACAGAGGCCCTACAGATTATGTACATGGGGCGGCGGAAATGAAGTGGAATACTTTCATAAAAATATAAATTCGGCACTGTTTAAATCTGAGTATCCACTAGAGGCAGCCTCGGGCCGAGCGGGCGCCTCGACCCGAAGCTGAGCTTATGGAGACGTTGTCTTGAGTCGAGGCTGTCGGTAAACGGGTGTGCTCAAAGGAGTGGTAAAAGAAATACTGAGGAAACAGTTCAGGTTCGAGCCTTCCCCCTCAAAGGTATTTTCGTGAGCTCAAGTGGAGACGCATTAATTTTCCGCGTGTCGCGGCAGGCTCAGGGTGAGGCTGCTCAGCCCGAGGCTGCCATTAGTAGATACCCAGCTTAACGACTGCTATCAGGAACCACAATTTAATGAAGAGTTGGACAGATAATGTATGGGGCTTATGTCATAAGATTGTGCGGCAGTAAATCAGCTTTGGTCATTAAGTCCCTAGTTCTCAAACAGAAGCAAATTGAAATACTACTTCATTACGAAGATCAGGCATGAGATTGCTTATAGCTTATTGTTAACAGTTTTGTAACTTTTAACCTGCTGACAAATGCTGCGTAACAATACTGAACTCCAAATGTTATAATGAAATGACTGACCCATATCGTGCAAAGAGAAAATAGTTTGGGTAACTCCTTTGCGACTAACAAAGATTTCCACACCTCTTTGTCAATATTGTTATTTAATAGATCATTCTGCGTTGAGATTTCTGTCGTGTGTCTATATAAGTGGAAACAACTATTAATATTTAAATTTGATATTAGCATAAGCCATATCAATACAAGTGTTAGTGACAAAACAAGCATAATTGTAGGGCGGTGTTATTATGCATGAAAATTATAATATGCACGTGTTTTCTTAGCGCAGTCCGTATGATATTAGTTAGTAAGTAATTACTAATTAGGATTAGGATATTGCTGCAACTTGTGATTGACGTGATATTAGAATATTATAACAGATATTTTATATTAATTAAGTATTGCAATATTTTCACCCTAGCGGCAGCACCAGCTCAGACCACGTAGTGATTATATTCTCTTTGGCTCAGACAAACAAAAAGTTTCGTTTGACGTTTGACAACGTTACTGTCAATATTCTGATATGATGTGTGCAATATGTCGGATTTTGGTCGGATTATTGACTGTATTTGCTAGTAGCGCCCTCTGCCTAATATTCCCTATTGCAAAGATTGACGTGCTAGGTAAGTACTACTGACAGGCGGCAGCTCTATGGGCTACGGTGGAATGTAGCCTACAATAACACTGTTGTTACTGTAAAATATTATGAATTAGATAACATTGTATTAACGTAAAAATGTACTACATATTACTTACAGTCACCTTATATGGCGTTTTACATAAAATATATTGCGCAGATACATATCGTTTAAGTTGTAAATAGGTGATTTAGAATAACATAATAATATGTGTTATTAAATACAGTACATTTTACAACATAACATACTGTATGATGACAATATGACAAAGTGTTTATGACAGAAGGCCTTGTTGGATACGCCTGATCAAGTTACACTTTAACGTCTCTGTAACTTATCAATATTACAATAAACAGCTGTATGTCTACCCTACTCTCAACTATGTTCATCAATATAGTACTATTAGAGAATCTGATTCCTAGGCAGATGGCGGACGTAACTCGGTCGCGTCAAACTCATCCGACCTCAGACATCCGACCGATCACATCTAAGTGCTAACATTGTATTGACATGAGCCGACCACATGACGAATCAATTTTCTCGATGGTACAAGAACCAATTGAGAGTTCCACAATATCCTCCAATGAAAGCACTAATGTTTGTAAAATCTTGCTTGGGCTACAGCTGCTGCTGTGTACAACTGTATAAGACATTAAGATGGAATTGACCTTACTCAGCGATAATTTATTTGTTGATAAGGCTGCGTAGTGCGTTTCCACCGAAGCTGAACTAAGCTGCGTTGCGAGGAATGTGTTTTAAAAACCAATACAAACGCTTCATTTGCCTAACCATTTTCAGCGCAACGCAACGCAGCTTAACTTATCTCCGGTGAAAACACAGCCTTATATCGCTAGTAAATCGCTCTATTTTTGGGTCTGCGTTTTTAACCAAGACTTGATTATGTTAAAGGTTTGTATGAAAATGTATGAGACTATAGTATACTCACATACCGGCAGAGCGGCCAACTAGTTCCGCGCGGACTATTAATGATCATGGCTTACAACAATTATTTTAATAGGATGACACCAAAAGGAGGCTTTTTAAGTACTTACCTAGATAAAGTTTCCTAAATTTATTATAAGTATGCTATTTACATATTACATAGCTATACTTCTAACTTCTAAGTATAGTTCTTGCAATCTAAGAGTGCGCGTCGCCTTTATTTGTAGTTGGAAATGTGAATAGACATTTACGTTAGTGTGCGTACCCGACGGAGCAGTCAGTAGCGAGCGAGCCATGTACGCGTGTATAGATGTCGCAGCCAACTGGCTTAAATAGCCGATCAATCCAACAGCTAGCCCTTTGACTGAACAACGCCATTCAATCACACGGCTATACGTCGTTTAGCCGACTTGTTGACTCAACGTTCAACACTACAACTAGACGACGCTTAGCTAACTGGTTAAATGGCAAATTAACTAAGCTGACTATTCGTTTAGTTTTATTATTACACAAGCGCAATGATAATAAGCAGAATAAATTGTATTCTAACTCATTTTGAACACAATAATTGCAATTAATACCTTCGTGATGCATTTCATAATCCCGTAATGGGCATTGTCCAAAAAAAATCACATGTACTTTTTATATTTTTTTTCGTTAAAATAGGGTATTTTAAGAATATAAATTAAATAATTTTGAAATCCATTGGCTAGTTTTTTCTCAATAAATTTTTAAAGTTTCGCTCTGACGTCATCATCGGCGCCCAATTGACCTCTGTAGTATGTTTTTTTTTCCTTTCAATCTTATTTTTAATGGCTGGTTTGTCTAATGCAAGTTATCATTATGTGAAAGCTGATACGAGAAACTTACCAAAAGTTCGAAACGTAATGTTGATCGAATTTATTGCTAATTTAACGCCATTGAAGGTCAAACTAAGGTTAAACATATTTGTTCAAAAATATAAGTAACTAATGGGTATTTTTTTCGTTTATATACAGAAAAACGATCACTGACCTTATTCCTCGAAATGTTTTTGTAATGAGCAAAATTAAAAAAAAATGGACAATCCCCATTACTCCTCGAATATTTGTTTAAATTTTGATTCATTCGCATGTGCCCCCATAATTTATATCACTATAATAACACTTGTAACGTATATTATTTACGAAAAATATCTTATTACAATCACAAAACACCGGCTACTTGACGCCATATTGTAAACAAAACGCACCTAGCGCCGCGGTGGTGAGCGCTGAACTAATTCAATCAAACGGCTGTAGTGTTGAACGTTTCGAGCGACTGAAATATTCAATCAAAAAGCTAGCCGTGAGATTGAATGGCGTTGTTCAATCAAAGGGCTAGCTGTTTGATTGAACCGCTATTTTAACCAGTCGGCTGCGACATAGATATGGTCACTCACACGACTAAGGGCGACGCGCACTCGTAGATTGCAAGAACTATAAACGATGTTAATTGTAATCTAATTGCAATAATGTAATAAAAGTACATAAGTTTCTAAACACCTGAGAATGTTTCAATGGGAATCAAATACCAAATGTGTATCCAGTGTCACTTTATTAAAATGTTTTTATGATCATTCAATACTAATATCATAATATTATGCATTACTAGATAATTTAAAAGTAAACCACAACGAAACAAACAAGCACGCGTCGACTAGAACTGAAAAATGCGACTTTCCATACTAATCACTACATAACTATCACGTTTAGCTTTACAGCTTTTAGCGGACCTAACAATTGATGTTGGGTCCTCCTATTCACTTAAGATTTTGGTAAGCTTAAGCTTAGCTAAGATTTTTATAAGTAAAGTTTGAAGTAAAGTCTGAGTTAAGTCTAAGATCGCACTATAGATTTCAATAATAATTGAATTACAATAATTATATTATTATTGATTTAAAGCACCGATATAAATGATACAACAATCGGAATTAAGAACGTAGGTATATCTACATAAATCATAATTAATTTTTTAGTCGTGATTGGCACTTCCGATACTATTGACCTAGAAGTTCATTGAGCTCATTACCAAAAATTCATAATTCTGCTGACATGATATTTTATATCTAGAAACGGTCCTCCAATGAAGAAAGACGATTACTTATCTACTTACTAAAAACAACAGAAACCTTATTTTCCGTTCTGTTTATACAGGATCTATGTCAATTGTCATAGACCCTGAGTGCTGGCCGATTCTGTATCGTACATTTGTGAGTTAATAACTGAGTTAGTAACGAAACTGAGGAGTGAGTAACGGAAAGTGCCACTTTTTGTATTCACTTGCATACAAAAGTGAGACTTTCCGTTGCTCACTCCTCCGTTTCGTTTCTAACTCAGTTATTAACTCACAAATGTACGATACAGAATCGGCCAGACCCCTGTATAAATCAGTCAGTATCATTGAGTCCCGTGTATATCTAGTTCACTAAAGGCAGAGTTTTATGGGTGTATAATTCGTCTATTGTCGGCACTACAAATAGGCGAACGCGTTAGCCAACGCATTGGCCAACGCGTCGGCCAACGCGTTCGCCTATATGTAGTGCCGACAAAACGCGTCGGCCAACGTCTAAATACCTACCGCCAACGCGCGAGTCGCCCGTTCTACACATTGGGCCGACACGTTGGCCAACGCGTTGGCCAACGCGTTCGCCTATATGTAGTGCCGACATAAGATATGGGCAAAGTGCAAACTCATGACTCATGAGTCATGACGCTGGGGCCCTTGCTCATACAAATCACAAAAAACTGCTCTTTCAGCTCTGTTTTTTTCACAGTGAAGTCTTCCTTTATTTAGGCACAATAAATAATATACCTAGACTGCCCCAGTGTTACCACTTAGTTTTGAGACACCCTTCATAAATATGAATGAAGAAAGACGAACTTAAGTGTTCTTGAGTAAAAACTAAAAACTTAAGTTATATTGTCGGTACTCATAACTTACCTCATGAATATATTGATGGACTTGCCAACACCCAGCTCGGAGTCCAGCGAGGCAGCATGGCACAGTGCAACCGCCGCCAGCAGCACCGCCGCCCGCATCACACTGACCGGCACCTGAAGACAACACAATCAATAATCTATACTAATCTATACTCTATAGTAATATTATAAATACGAAAGTATCTCCGTCTGTCGGTCTGTCTGTCTGTCTGTGTGTCTGTCTGTCTGTCTGTCTCGCTTTCACGCCAAAACTACTGAACCGATTGTAATGAAATTTTGTACACAGATAGTCTAAAGTCTGAGAAAGGACATAGGCTACTTTTTTATTCGACAAAGGGGTTGTAAGGGGGTGAAAATGCGTAAATTTGTTCAAATTAAGTTAGTTCCAAAATTCATAATAGATGGCGCTGTGCGTCTCCTACATCGCGCTATTGCTTACACAAACGTCTTTCTATAAGAGGTGGTATCATCTTTCAGTGGTTTTCGATTTTTTCGATTGTCATTAAGTACTCTTTTTACATTATTGAATAACTCAGTACCTTAGGTATCTATGCAGTGTTGTAAGTCGTAACCTTAATCAATGATAAATAGTTTATGGCAAAAGTTGTGTAATTGGGGGGCTAAATATACTTTAAAATTTGGCATGAATAAAGTTAAATTTTAAAAAATTAATTAAGTTATGTGCACACTGCACAGCTGTTTTGATTTAAGGGGTATCAGGGTTTTTTTATAAAAGCTTTTAAACACCAATTTGGTTGTCATCGCGCGCTATAAAGTATAAACTGAAGTCCACGCGGACGAAGTCGCGGGCAACAGCTAGTAATCTATATTATCTAGCTATATCTCTAAAGTCGCTTTTTTTCCCTCATGTCCCTTTGTTCCCTTTAATCTTTAAAACTACGCAACGGATTTTGATGATTCTTTCAGTGTTAGATAGCCCATTTATCGAGAAAGGCTTATAGGCTATATTTTATCACGCTAAGACAAATAAGAGCGAAGAAATAGAGGAAAATGTAGAAAAAACGGGGGAAATGATTTGAAGGGGCTAACTTGAACGCACTAATCTCAGGAACTAGTAGGTCCGATTTGAAACATTCTTACAGTGTTAGATAGCCCATTTATTGAGGAAGG
The DNA here is from genome assembly GCA_937595015.1 of Polyommatus icarus. Taxonomy (NCBI): domain Eukaryota; kingdom Metazoa; phylum Arthropoda; class Insecta; order Lepidoptera; family Lycaenidae; genus Polyommatus; species Polyommatus icarus. Next base: position 20,987,667 of record OW569323.1, on the reverse strand, counting down.
CCTTTTATCACGCTAAGACCAATACGAGAATGTGGAAAAAACGGGGGTTTTAATCATTTTTTCAGTGGCTATAATATACTATTTTATACCCGTGCAACGCCGCGCCGGGGCGGGTCGCTAGTAACTAATAAAGTTAGGTACGTTAAGGGGCCAGGTACCCTTGGAATTTCTTATACAAACGTAATACCAAAATCATTTTCTCATACGAAAATATTAAACATGTTTGAGTTATTTTTCAGTTTAAAATAGTAATTACCTAGGTTCCTGCACAAAAATTTACTTCAAAATATTTAAACACAAAAAAAAAAATTTGTTAAATTTTTTTTTTTGGAAATTTACAACTAAATATTGAAACACTAAAAAATAAAGTAAAACACTAAAAATATGTAAATAAATAGTAAATTTACTACAAAATATTTAAATACTAAAAAATATTTTTTAGAGTTTAAATATTTTGTAGTAAATTAAAACAATAATTCTCATCCTTACTCTTAAATGCGTGAGTAGGTCAGTATGTTATAAACGGATTCGGTAATTATTTTTATCATTGATCCTACCATTGTGATTTTAGAGTGTTTTTTTTGTTGTTTCTAAGAGTTGGAAAAAAGAAAATATTTATTTAAGGACATAATTACAAAAAAATTAAAAAGATCTCTCCGGCGGGGAATCGAACCCCGGTCTCCCGCGTGACAGGCGGGGATACTGACCACTATACTACCGAAGACATATCGTATCGAGCGAATTTATGGAACTAAAAATTCTTATGATAACCCACTACTAAATTAAAATTTCTAATGCATAATAAAATAATATAATATATTATTTATTATAGATAAAATAATAATTATTATTATGAGTGAGTAGATTTCACAAGGTACTAAGCCAAAAAACATAAGTTACAATAATTTGTTACACAAAATCGTCAAAAATAATAAAATGTTATAGTCCTGCATTAATTATTAATAAAAATAATAATTTTACAAAGGAAAAAATCAAAATGATTTGTCAGAAGTGGGATTCGAACCCACGCCCTCAGAGAGGACCAGAACAACTCGCACCTACTGAGTAGGCAAGGGAACCTTGAGTCTGGCGCCTTAGACCGCTCGGCCATCCTGACAGATATACGACGCGGCGAAAATAGCGTTCAACTTTAAAAGCGTTGTGTTACAACCGCGCGATAATAGATGGCGCTAGTTGTATAAATTTTTTGTAGTTTTTATTTTCAGTTTTTTTTTAATATTTTCCTTTATACCTGGAATAATTTTACAGTACAGTACCCTTTTATGCATTTAGTCATAATTGGTAAGTATTTCAAGTCAGAATAACTGAAAGACTAACAAGCAAGGTATGTTAATATGAGACCTATTTATAATTTAAGAGAAGCAATAACAATCATCGACGTGCCAGCTGCAGCAATGTTGCAAGATGTTCGATTAAACACTAATAATTAGGTACATTGAATTTGAGCCGCACTTGACTGCACTTGAGGTCTGACGTGAGGCAATCAATGACCAAAATAAATGAGGAATCAAACCTGATTAATTCATTATATATTATATATTTTAGGGTGGGTTGCACCATGGTTGCACCAGAGGCGTGGTTAAAGTTAAAATTATGGTTAAAGTTAAGGCTAACGTAGGTAGTCCAAAACGGATCAGTTCATGAGACAGAAAACAAGAGCTACTTTATTCCTCTTAAGAAACGCAAGTTTTTTTTTTGTTTATTAAACCAGGGGAATTGAGCTAAGGTCACGTTTATCGTGTTGCACGGATACTTTTTGTTATTAGTTATTACAAACAATTTTCATGCAATGTAATTATTATCATTACGGCAATTTTATATTCAATATTCAGATGTTTTGTTGGTTTTATAATAATTATTCATTAATCATTATTCATTACAGAGAGTACATTACATTAAACTTGAAAACGAGCAGATGAGAGCTTGAAAACGAGGACGAAAATGAAAACGCAATCTTGAACAAACTAATAAACTGTAAGGTTTTTTTCTTCACTCTTACCAGTCTTACCATACCATAATAATTAATTATTAAGTACATATAAAGATTTGAAGCAAAAACTTATACTATGTAAGTGGGTTTTTACTTTATAGCATGCTGTATGGAGCGTGTTAAAATGCGTAAAAAGCACGCTTTTGTTATGGCACTAATAAAACGAAGGCGAAAAGAAAGGAGAATATTTTGGGTGCATTCAATACTACAAAAGTGACACTACGCAATTTAGTTTGTACGATAGTCGGCCAACTTGAAATTGTACTTATAATATTATGTGCGGTGGCCCTTTATTCTGTGGTATCGTGTCGTGTCGTTATCGTGCAGTGTGCAATCGCCCATAATGTACAATTTCTTTATAGTATGTTTTTTTTAAGCACACACGTGCCAAATGGCACCATAAGACGTTATAAGTTATAACGAGTCGTTAAGAGTTAATTAGGTTTAGGACTAGAAGCAGTTCGCAGTGTAATCAGTTGAGTAATGTCTCGATTAGGTAATATTGAAACTCTCGTGGGAACAAATCGCTCATTGTTATGAAAATAGATCGTGATTCGTGATCGATTGTCGCCCTTGTATTTAAATAATAAGTATCTAATAATTATTGCTGAATCAGTTTTTTCTGATATAGGTATGTATTTTATTTGAATTATTTTGTAACATTCTGTACACGTCTTGTAAATCTAAAACATATTAAAGGCATTTTTTACTTTGGTAAATATTTTAACAAGTTTGACGGCCACACTCAGAAAGAGAATTGATGATATTATAACAAACAAAATTATCTACATAATTTTGTTTGTTATAATGTTTTTTTTTTAATTTAATTAATCCTTCGATCGGAGGTTCCAGGAATTCCCATTGAATTCTTTTGTTCTCGCGATCACCGGTGCTCGCGCAGGATTAATATAATGACGGTTGCCAGGAGAGAGCCAACGCCAGCCTGCCATGAGTGTGGCGTTGCGGAGGACACGGCCCAGCATACCCTTGAGGTGTGCGATCGTTGGGCCGTGCAGCGCCACAATCTCGTGGCGGTGCTAGGTGGAGACCTCTCACTTCCGAGCATGGTGCGCTGCATGCTCGAGAGCGATGAGGCCTGGCAGGCGGCGGTCTCATTCTGCGAATTTGTTATGTCGCAGAAAGAGGCCACGGAGCGGGACAGAGAGAACGATCCCACCTCTCTGCCGCTCCGCCGGCGTAGGACAGGAGTGCGGAGGCGTCGCTACGCGAACCTCCTAACTCTTGCCCGGCTTTGTCAGTCCCGGCGCCGAGGGGAACGCTTTAGTTCGCCTAAGCGTTCCCTTACTTTGGTGGAAGTCCGGTCCGAGGTAGACCGGCCAGTAGCGGAGGGAGTCCTGCGTTTGTTAGATCCGGGATATCCCTCCGTTATACGGCTGAAGGCGAACCGCAGGTGGTTTTAGTGAGTAGGAGTCTCACATACCCCCGGGGTACCCAACCCGGGGCACCCATGAGGGTTTCCCCTGCGTTAAAAAAAAAAAGGATTAATATAATCAATACTAATATTATAATTGGGAAGAGTTTGTTTGTTTGTTTGAACACGCTAATCTCAGGAACTACTAGTCCGATTTGAAAAATTCTTTCAGTGTTAGATAGCCCATTTATCGAGAATGGCTATAGGCTATATTTTATCACGCTAATATTAATAAGAGCGAAGAAATAGAGGAAAGTGTGGAAAAACGGGGGAAAATTATTTGAAAGGGCTTATTTGAACGCGCTAATCTCAGGAACTACTGGTCCGATTTGAAAAATTCTTTCAGTGTTAGATAGCCCATTTATCGAGGAAGGCTATATAGGCTATGTTTATTACGCTAAGACTAATAGGAGCGAAGAAATAGAGAAAAATGTGGAAAAAACGGTGGAAATTATATGAAATTGCTTATTATCTTAAGAACTACTGGAGCAATTTTTATGTTATTAGACAAACATGAATATTAGACCACGTGAAGGGACATAGGCTATTTTTTTGCGGAAAAAATGTATGGTTGCGTGAAATTCCTAAATTACGCGGAAGAAGCCGCGCGGAACATATATATAATTATACCTAATTAACATCTTAGGAAGACTTTCCTAAGATGTGATATTCAATATACAGAATTGACTAATTCTGTATATTGAATATTTTCTGGACGTGTTCTACTATGCTAACGCGGACGAAGTCGCGGGCAACAGCTAGTGACATAATAAGTGTTAAACTCTTCATTGAGTTAAAGTTAGTAATTAAGACCCAATTCACCAACGACTGTTAAAGTTAATGCTCGAATTAGTATCACATTATCTCTTTTGTTTTTCATATGAATGAAAGAGAAGACATGACATTTTAACAAGCTGTTAACACTAACAGACATTGGTGAAATTGGGCCTAAATCTCTCTGAGTGCGATTTTAAAATTTGCTTTTAAAAAAATATGTAAGGTCTTTTACTTGTGTAATGACGTGTTTCATAAAAAAAATCATCAGCCGAACCAGAGACCAGATATACATTTCCTAGTCTATGGCCGAACACAGAAATTTCTACCTTTTTAGAAGTCGGTTAAAGAATTAGGCAGGTAGGCACTGTTTAGTGATTAGGTATATTGCACAAAATATATAATGTTTAGCATTTATAAATACGACTTAGCTTAGTTATTACAATTCTAGACTTTAAATTCAAATTATTTATGTTAATAGACTATAGAGACTTATCTACACTTAATTATTTGTTATTTATGCAGGAATTATGTTTATTATAAGTTTTACTTTACGGAAGTCTGTGTTGATGAATTAATTGAAATATTTTTTATGCTATATTGTAGTTAGTTGCGAAAAGTGAAGGTCAGTAATTCTCCGGTAGCATTTTTAACCGACTTCCAAAAAACGAGGAGGTTATATGTTCGGCTGTGGATATATATATTTTTTTTATTTTTTATATTTTTTTTATATTTGTATGTTCAACGATTACTCCGCCGTTTGTGAACCAATTTTCGAAATTTTTGCTTTGTTGTATTTGGTTTTACTCCAATTTGGTACCATGTTCACAAAGTGGTGACCTGATGATGGGATCCAGGAGTAATCGAGGGAACTCCTCGAAATTTATATGGAAACATATGGTGATTTTGGTTTTATGTGAAGTGTACTAAGAATATGCTACCAAAAAGTCAAATATTGGGTCAAGGTATGCCATGGTTTCGAAGATGCTGAGAGAACTCCTGACTCCTTATAGATACACGTTTGGGAGTTTCGGCGTTGTTTTAAGAACAGAAAGCATATGCTACTATGCAACTCATATTCATCATCATAATCATCATCATCATCATCATCATCGTCTTCATCATTACCACGTCGTGTTAAGGTCACCAATGTCTCATGGCACAGAATAGATAATAGTACAAGGCATAGGTGTGGATATACTAATAATAATAATAATTTTATACTGTATAACAACACTTTGTTTAAATATACACGGCGGTCAGCACCGCGGAGGCGACGGTATCGCTTTACTTTATACTTTACTACTTTATATACAGATCGAATACTATACTTACTAACTACTTTATAAAATTTTAATAGACAAAATATAGAATTAAAATAAAGTTATTTTAAAAAGAGCATTTAAACAAAACAAAGTCAATAAGTGTCTTTTTAATTAGTTATACTTATAAATCGATAGATGGCGCACTAAGTATCGATTTGAATGGATTTGAAATTGAATTCTTGATTACAAGAACAGCTGTCAATAATTATGATAATAATATATTATATTACTAGCTGTCCCGGCAAACGTTGTTTTGCCATTTAAATAATTTTTGGTATGAAAAATAGATGTTGGCCGATTCTCAGACCAATATCCTCACAATATGCTCACATAATTTCATGAGAATCGGTCAAGCCGTTTCCGAGGAGTATGGCAACGAAAACTGTGACACGAGAATTTTATATATTAGATGAGTAGCTACGCTACATCCTATGCAAGTTTATACAATTTTTTATCTGATAGATCCTTGGATCGTGGAAAAACGAGACACAATAGCCTTTCTATTGTTATCGCAATCGCCGGTGACCGCTTGGGGTTTGAAGTATTAAAATTGTTAAATTACTTAGCACACATCCTATGCAAGTTTATACAATTTTTTATCTGATAGATCCTTGGATCGTGGAAAAACGAGACACAATAGCCTTTCTATTGTTATCGCAATCGCCGGTGACCGCTTGGGGTTTGAAGTATTAAAATTGTTAAATTACTTAGCACAATATGTTCACTTCACTGATAATATATTATTTTGTGAGTGTGAACTGTGTTATAAGATACGTAAAATATACGCGAAGGTTTACCTACTAGTGTAACTAAAAAGAGTGAAATTATTATTATTTTTAACAAAAAATTTAAAACCGACTTCCAAGGTAAAAACAATATTAACATTAATATGAACTAAAAAGTATTAAATAATTTTTGCTATCTAATAGTGCCTTTTTCCGAATTCGGCTAAACCTTGACTATTTCTGTACTCAATCTTCATAATTTTGAAGTCGGTGCCAGTTCCAAAAGTTTCAAATATTCTGTCAGAGGACTGAAGATTCAGCTATCTGGTACCGACTTCAAAATAATGAAGATTGAGTACAGAAATAGTCAAGGTTTAGCCGAATTCGGAAAAAGGCACTATTAGATAGCAAAAATTATTTAATACTTTTTAGTTCATATTAATGTTAATATTGTTTTTACCTTGGAAGTCGGTTTTAATTTTTTGTTAAAAATAATAATAATTCAGATTGAAGACCTACTTGCGTTAGTCTGGATTAAAGTTAATATTTAGTTACATCTACGAATAATAAAAACTAAGGAAATGTAACTCCCATACTATTACCGTTTAAAATTTGGTTCCATTCGAACTGTCATGTAACGTCAGCCTTTATACCGCTCAAGGTTACCTAAATATTGCAAACGTATTGAAATGTGTACCTAAGGTTCACTTTTTTGGCAAGTATTTTGGAGCATTTTTTTTACGGAGTTACTCTTACTTAGTTTTTATTATTCGTAGAGTTACATACACGTAAAATTGACGTTTTTCATGATTTAGGCCGTGTTCCACTGATGCGGAGCGGAGCGGTGAGGAGCTTAGCGGTGCCCGAATTGACCAATCGTGCTATTCCAGCGGAATGACAGCGAAGCGGAGCGAAGATTTCAAGCCTGGCGATCGGTCAATTCGGAACCCCTAATACGAGTAGCTCTTCTCCGCTACGCACCGTGTCAGTGGAAACACGGTCTTAAAGTGATAAAGCTAGATCTGCATCTAGCCGCTGGCGGCCTCGCCATCCATCGTGCGATGTGTCTAAATCCTAACTTTTGATCTTTGTATCCAGTTTTTGGTACATACCGCTACTTACTACATTTAAATTGGTACTTTCTTGCGTTTGACGGCACCTAGGCTGAGAACACCATCATCATAATTCATCATCATTTTAACACTGACATCTTCAACATAATATTTACTACGACGACTGTACATATTATCATCTCAAGTACTGGTTTAACATTATCGATGTTCATCTTGAAATCCTCAAGTAGGTACGGTATTACGATGTAAGCTACCACAGACTACCGCAACCAACAGTACTTAGGGTCAACGCTCTGAGCACTAGACGGCTGTATCCTGCTGTCTGTATATAGTCTAAATAGGCCTTCCCTTTTATTGAAGAGAAGGCCTATTTAGCTGTCCTGCCCTACAAGACAAGTGGCAAGCGATTATCGTAAACGCCAACAAAATGTATGCGATTTGACATAATATTAAGTCATCGCTTCGCCAGCGAACACTGTAGTCTGTAGTTATGTCTAATCCAATGTACCATCGAGTTATTTGGTCGAATATGACAATTCAATGTTATTTGTGATCTGTCGGCTGAGTTTGACGTAACGCAACCAAACTACTTAGGTCCCCGATTTGCATAGGAATCAACTTCTCTGATAGTACATGCGATTTGACATAATTAAGTTATCGCTTCGCCAGCGAACACTGTAGTTATGTCAAATCCCATACATTTTGTTGGCGTTTACGATAATCGTTTGCCACTTGTCTAGGCCCGGTGGCTGGCTATCCCGCTATAAACGCTAGTGTTTTAACTGTAGGGTCACTGCATTTTGCAATGAGACGATGCGATACCCCATTCGAAACTTTATTTCTTACACAAGAAGATACGCACTGCCTTGCTCGGGTGGTGGTCATTTAAAAATTCGTCGCAATGCCTTGTGAGTTGTGGCCCTTACAGTGTGAACTGACCCATAATATTATCTATACGTTTCAGCGACATTTTTATTAGTTTCATACAAATGAACATTAATATTATATAAAATTATAGTTAGATTGCTAATGGGACTGTATAAACTGAAACAATATTGATCACTTTAAACTAATATACTGATATATTTTATAAGTGATAAAAATATTTTATATTGATATGTTATTATGTGCGTCTTATAGTTATTAAATTATTATTGTCAATTAATTTATATAGTAAGTATATTTGAAGACAAGGCAAGAACATATTTTATAATTTAATGAGACTAATTTGAAGATGGCAGTTAGATTGAAAAGTCTAACGGCCACACAATATTCATTATAAAGATGAGTTTGACAGAAAATTTATGGAGTTTACTTCCAAACCTTCAATCATTAAATATCTGAGTGCAGCCGTAAGTTAAATGAGATAATTATTTAGGTTTGGAAGCCAGTAGTTCTAGAAATACCTAGATATTAGGTATCAGTCCACTTGAACTGATTTTGTGCACTCAAGTTATCTATCTAGTCAAGTCAAATGTCAAAATAGTAAACAATAATAATTGAAGAAGCATAATAATTATTGCCATGTGCGCATCAATTCGGTCAATTCAATTTTAGATAAAATTTATCAATACAACCGATGCGCATTGAATAATATTATGTACCTACCTACGTTAATAAGTTACATAATCCATACTACTATACCATATATTTAATATTTTTATAAATACGAAAGCGTGTCTGTCTGTCTGTCTGTCTATCTGTAACCTCTTCAAGCTCAAACTGCTTAAATGATTTCCCTGAAAATTGTTATGGAGATACTTTGACATGTACTTATAGGGTACTTTAAAAAGTACGGTTACCACGCGATAAACGAAATTCTGCACAATGGAGCTGCAGATGACATCGAGTAATAATATGAAGCCTCCTTGGCCCAGTGGTTTAGAGCGTGGCTCTTGAATTTTAGGTCGTGGATCAATTCAGCAGGCTGATCACCTGAAAAAAGCCTTGCGTCGGATGAACATGTAAAGAATTATAAGCCAGTAAAGGAGCAGATATTGCTGCACACACTTGGTCACAATGAAATCGATTCCATTTCTTCAAGTAAAACTTCCTCAAGAAAAGAAAAAAATACTTACAAAAAAATAATTAAAAGCGACTCCATGCCTGTCAGAGTCCCAAAAATATAAAATACTCGTTTAAAATAAATAATATTATGACAGCCGTATGTAATGTCAAGGCTAGTCACTAGGCTGTCGTGTCAAGAACAGCGAATCCATTGGAATGTGTTACTTATTATTTTAGTAGGTCACCTTGTGTCATAATATTATCTGTAATGTACGTGATTTATTTGTCTCATACAACTAGTTCAGACTTCGACACAGCAGAAGCCATGTATCACGGGGAGTGTAGAGTGCTCTGAGTACCTACGAGTAATTGTTCGGAATCATATATGGGTGAATTTCCCAACCGCTTTTTTTTCGCGGCTACTGTGAAATTGGGGGTGTGAAATGGCTTTTTAGGGTGTGATTAATTATTATCCATATGAGGCAACAGACACGATTTTAATTCGATAACTAGAACATAAAAATAAAAAATTCTAAAGGTGGAAATTAGGCCCCTCGGTGACTGTCTCAACGACCTTTTTGGTCCTAATTTCGTCAGCCGAGGAAAAAATATTAGTGGTACAAACAAACGGATTCTTTTATTGGATTCTTAAAGAATGGAGGTATAATCAATACAAATTTAATAATCTCAATCGTTAACTATATAATCGTTAAGCTGAACACGGTCTGATCTCAGCTATAAACGCCCCAACACACGGTCGTACCTGCATAGATCACATTTTCGTGTCTGAAAGAAATATGTCCGAGTCGGTCATTTGTCCCGCCGCTTTAACAGATCACGATTTAATTATGTTAGGTGTAAACACCTCAGACCTAAGACACACAAGGAATAACAGAGTCATAACCAAAATAGACTACGAAAACCTACAAATGGAAGCGAGACAAATAGACTGGAATAATTTACTGGGCACCGGCTCTTTCGATGACATTGTACATAATTTTACATCACATCTAACAAAATTGGTCTCCAAGTACACTAAAACGACTACCCTTAGTCACTCCAAATTTGCTATTCAGCCATGGATGACTCCTGGTTTAATTCGTTGCTCTAAGCACAAAGACAAGCTACATTTAGAGTCAAAACTAGCACCTAACGTCCTAACAAAAAGACTTATTTTTACTCGCTACCGTAATTTCTATATAACACTTCTTAGAAGGCTTAAAACCGATTACGAAAAGAGTGAACTGCTAAAAAACAAAGAATGTCCTAAAAAGCTCTGGGACACCATTAATAACATATCTCACCGCAAAAGTAAAACTTCTTCGGCATCGGAAAATGAACTGACTAAGATAAAAAATTCCATCTCAGAGTCACTTGACCATTGCAATCATTATTTCTCAACCGTGGGCCAGGTCTTGGCTGATGAAATATGTTCTAAAACTAATGAAAATCAGGAGAGCCTTGCATCTAAATTTCGTGTTAAAGGACCATCCACTTCAAACTCCATCTATTTATCTCCCACTGACACTTCTGAAGTTAAATCATTAATCAAAGGCCTTCCCAATAACAGCTCCCCTGGTCTAGACGGAATTAACAATAGAATACTAAAATCTATCGCTGATTCTATAGTAGATCCCATCACGACAATTTTCAATAAGAGCCTCGAAACTGGAATTTTCCCAAAAACTTGGAAAACCTGTGTTGTGATTCCAATTCACAAAGGTGGCCCCAAGGATAACCCTGCAAATTATCGTCCTATCTCGCTATTGGGAACAATTTCCAAACTACTCGAACGCATCATTCACCGTAGACTAGTATCATTTCTTAACAAAAATTCTATAATTAATTGCCGACAATTCGGTTTTCAAAAAGGAAAATCAACAGAGGATGCTGTCTCCGCTCTCACAAATAAAATTATTGACTACCTGGATAAAGGTCAACGCTGCTTGGGCGTGTTTCTGGATCTAGCAAGGGCGTTTGACACTGTTTCAATACCTATTCTATTAAAGAAACTAGAAGCATATGGTGTTCGGGGTATAGCTTTAAAATGGTTTACCAGCTACTTGACGGGACGACAACAGTGCATTAAAATAGGTGACAAATTGAGTGCTGCTAGATCTATCTCTTACGGCGTCCCACAGGGCAGTATTCTTGGACCGACTCTCTTTCTTATTTATATGAACGATATTGCCTTTCTGCCCTTATCATGTGCTGAAGTCTACTGTTACGCGGATGACACTGCTATCATCTTTCACGGTCCATCAGTGGAATCAGTTTGTCGCGAGACAGAAGGTGGAATGTCACTCGTCACAAACTGGCTAAGTGCCAACTTACTAACCCTAAATACAACTAAAACTAAATTCATGTTTTTCCATAAAACATCTGCTTCAAACTCAACATCCTTAACTACCCTAAAGGTGCATACCCACTCTTGCCTAGCAGCGAAGCCTGTCTGCTGCGACTGTCCCCAAATACAAAGATCACCTGACATTAAATATCTAGGCATAATTCTAGACGAAAAGCTGTCTTTCAAGCAGCACGTTAGCTTGTTGTGCTCCCGTATTAGGAAAATAATTCCAATAATGAAAAGCATCCGTAACTCAGTAGATTTTAGTTTACTCAGAATAATTTATCAAGCATTAGGCCAATCAATAATCAACTATTGTATACTGGTTTGGGGAGGTATAGCCTCGTCCACCCTAATCTCCGCTGAAAGAGCTCAGAGGGCCGTACTCAAGGTAGGATTACACAAACGTCGCAGATACTCCACCACTGCCATTTACCGCGACTACCAGATTTTAAGCATTCGTAAACTATACATATTGAGGGTAGCGCTTGCTGTCCACAAATCGGTTCTTGGATCTACACAATATGTCTCCTTGCTTAAAAAGAGAAACTTTAGATTACCTGGTAGCACTGTCAAAACTTCCTTTGCCCAGCGCTTCGCGACTTTTCTTTTCCCGCTTATCTACAATAAGTTGATTAAATCATGCCAACTGGAAAGGCTCCCCCTGCGTAAATCTAAGGAAATAATTACAAAGATGCTCCTCAGTACTTCTTACGAAGAAGCTGAAAACATACTAAAGGTTACTGTATAAGATCCCAATTTGTTCAACGTCCGCATATATTACAACAAAAGCACAACAACACACACACACACTCACACTCACACACACATTCACGCGCACGTATACATGCACACACCCACCCTCACTCACACTACACATAATAAATAATTAATATACCTACTCTTACCTTAATCTTACGTTGTTAACCTACTTGTAAACGTTTTAATAACTACTTATGTATCCTAGTGTCAATGTTCTCAAGAATGTTCCTACTGGCCCCACAGGACAGGCTATGCCTAGTGTGGGGATATGTCTTAATCTTAACTTGAATATTGTATTTTTTTTTGGAAATAAATTATTTGTATTATTTGTATTTGTATTTTGTATTATACTTTCAAAATAGCGGGAGAAATAAAACTGTCCCAACATTTTGTCTTGATTCGGTGAATAAAAAAGAAACATGAATTGTCGAGACCAGAAGTACTTTTGAACGTAATGTCGCTTCTTGAACTCAAGCGCCAGTCATGCTTGTGCCTTCGGAGCTAGACGTGGTTTGCTGCGTTGCTTCGTGTTCCCGCTAAAAACGTAAGTATATCGTCTCGGTGACACCCGACACTTTTCTCTTCATTTCCGTGATTCAATTTATCATGTTAATTGAACCAGCTAGAAGTATCAATTTATTTTCTTACAAACACTTTTAATAATATGTATCAATATGTAGTATAGATATCGGTATAATTACTATAGGTGTCAAAATATTCAACGATTTGTCGCAAATTTTCATATCGGTGATTCCGTTTCGGTGAATTCGGTGACATATTTGGTCACCGAAATGAAAAAAAAAAATCACCGATATAAAAATATCATTGAAATGGTGACTCGGTGACTTTCGGTGACCTTCGGTGACAATAGTTTTCATATCGGTGAATGCATTTTCATCTCGGTGATTTTTAACCCTCTACTACCTGATAGGGTTGCTGAGGATTCCTCTTCCGCTTCCTCATAACGAGGAAGTTCCGCAATATTTTGGGTTCCTCAACCGCTACCGCATCCTCATAAATAAAATTTAAAAAATCCTCTTCCGCTATCGCTTCCTCAAAATGTAAGAGGAATTTATGAGGAATTTCATTGCGCATGCGCGTCGCGTATCCAATCATGGCAACCATATGGCAACGCACACGCCAGAGCTCGAGAATGGCATTAAATTATTAGCTCATCTTTTTTTTGTGTGCGTGTGTTGTGTATGTTACTGTGTGCCGAGTGTGAGTTTTTTGTTTCACATTCAAGGTGGCGCAGTTCAAATCCCATACAAAATCTTAGTAAACGCCAAACGTGTTCACGATTGAATGTGAAACACAAAAAAAGACGGGTTGCACTCCGGGAGTGCCGGCACAAGTGAAAACTTGATTATTAACGTTGAGCATTTTTTACCGATTTTTTATGAAAATCGATTATTAAAAAATCGTTTTTTTAATAACTTAATAGGAAACCCTTACAATCAATTAAATTTTAACCCATTTTTTATGAAAATCAATTAAAAAAAAAAACGATTTTTTTTAATTAATCGAAACTCTTACAATTCGAGTTCGAGTTTTCGAGTTCGAGTTTTCGAGTTTGAGTTTTCGAGTTTTCGAGTTCGAGTTCAACACAAAACACTACTCTCCAATCGTCTTACGGTTTTTCTATGGTTTTTCGATCAACACGAAAATCTGACAAGAGTTTCACAGTTTTTACACATTCCACAAAAGTGCTGAACGCCTCTAAAGAAGTTTTCACTTCTAAAATTCACACTAGGCACACGAACTCCTCCTTAACTACTGGGCTTCTCTATACCAATTGTGTGTGTTTCGAGAATGGTTTAGATTCATAGTTTGTTTTGGTCCACTGGAAAATACCCTTTTAATATTTTTTATGTATTATAATGTACAGACAGGACAAATTATTCTTTTGGGTTGGGTCCGCTAGTATTTATAATTTCCTATCATCCTATTCCTCATCCGCTTCTTTATCCGCATCCTCTTCCTCATAATATATCCTCATCCTCATCCGCATCCTCTAAATTTGCGCGTGACCATTCCTCTTCCTCCTCTTCCTCATAATCACTTCCTCAACAACCCTACTACCTGACCCTAATTTCTCATACGTAACTACCTACCCGAAGTCTCTCAGACTCCCGTATTTTGAACTCATAATATACAAAAAGTATGCTATATGAAAATAAATTAAAATAAACTTATTTAGCTTATTAATATACTTCTTTATTTATTAAAAATAATAAAAACACTATAACCTTATGTATTATACTTAAAATCTACACATTTTTCCAAAATCAACAATTTTTTTCATAATTCTAACACTTTTGCTAAACGAGATCTTAAAAAAAAATTACCAAAAAATAGGAACTTTCTTTATAAATTATCAATAGATTAGTGACTAATTAACAAAATGTGGCATACATATTTGGCAAAAAAGATTTTTTAAAATAAAATTGCAAGCCTCGAACTTTACAATTTTCACGGCATATTGCGCACGTCGTGTATGAACACTCAAGGCGAGTAGGCTTCTTACATATGAAGCATAAGTATTGTGTCTTATGTTTCTTCTTCGGGTCACATGTAAAGCAGTACTTGCGTATTGCTAGCTTTCCAGGTCCTACATCCTGCAACACCTGAAAGTGCCTCTTGGTCAAGTTTCAGTACTCAACAAATGGAAAGTCATCGATAGCTGGCTCGTTTTTGCTGCATTGTTCATCAAAATATTCCTCTTCATTCGAAGAAAGGTATTCCTCCAACCAACGCTCAATATTTTTGATAATTGACGTCATTTTCAACTAAAACAAAGACAAAAAGGTTCTTGAAAAAGTCACGTAACTACCTACCTGGAGTCTCTCAGACTCCACCACATAGTTTTTTACTCACCAAAACGCAGCGCACGCGCCTGTGACACGTCATTCGTCAAACACCTAACATTCGTCTACTGATATTTTGACCTCATGTAGTTTATTAGAATTACCTAAAATATTGACTTTTGTTGATTTTGTTTATTAGTGTTTTGTTGATTAGCAAAAACAGTATGAGATAGTATAATATGATTATTTAATGTTAGAATTTAATGAATCCTATCAAAAAGTAGTTTTGGTTATAATAATGTTAGAATAATAGTTACTCAATTTTTACTTTAACTGTTTAACTTAAGTATATTTTTATAACGAAAAATTTTAACTAAGCACTAACCTTTTCGTGAAGTTGGCGCGTGGTAATTTTTATTCAAAGCAAATGTGTCAATTATTTTCCAGAATTAATATATTTTATTATTTGTAATTAAAATCGTTTGTAACATGATTTTTTTAAATAAAATACATTGTTCTATCCACCGACATAGATCAAGATAGATACCGCATGTGTCTGTACTTCGCGTGAAATATCGCGTTTCCAAACGACGAGCAATGCTCGTCTTTCGAAAGTCTGTTCTTTAGTCTGCTATCGGAATCGGACGTAAATCGGAATTTTAAAAATGCCTCAATGTCTAAAATGGCCGTATTGATCTGTAGAAATTCAAATAGAAACATTGGCCTTGATAATGGACACGTTTCTTATCATCGGTACGTCACGAAGGCAAAAGAGTTGTGCAATTATAGCTGATTTCGTGATGGATTTTTTGTGATGGATATAGGCTATGTTTTATTCTGAAAAATATTAGAGATAATTTCGAAAATTGCAAAAGTGTAACCCAAAGTGTCAAAATTTTTCTATAAAAATACATTATTTCTCTTGTTTTACAATCACGCTGTATACTATTTCGGTGAATTTACATTTCGGTGAATTTTGTTTTCATCTCGGTGACTGACTTTTTCATCTCGGTGACAGCTAAAATATAAACGTGTGCGCTACGTTTGTTTATTATTTAATTTTTATGTCATTAGTTTCGTAGTCATAAAACATTAAAATTGAGAGGAAACTTCGGTAAAAACTCAAAAAAACATAGAAACAAAAAAGTTCACCGAAATGAAAAAAAACATGGACATGTTGAAATTCACTCATATACCTCCTGCAACTTTTCGCCATCGTTCCACGCGAAAAATATACCATCCTCATCACCTTGATGAGTGGCAGTCTTCCACCGTGCCTAAATTTCTGCCGCGCACTGTAAAACTCTGGAACGAACTGTCACCAGCAGTATTTCCGGACCAATGCAAACCTTCAAGAAGCGAGCGTATTCCCTCGTAAAAGGCCGGCAAATCTCTTGCAGCTCTTCTAATGTTGCGAGTGTCGATGGGCAACGGTATTTGCTTTCCATCAGGTGACCCGTTTCCTCGTATGTCCCCTTATTTAAAAAAAACGTGGGAAACCTTTTATGATATTAAATTGTTTGTGTGTCCGTGTGTTTTTAACTGTCTGCGCAGACGGTTGAAGAAACACAAGGATAGACATCTATTATCTGAACCGGGCTAAAAATTACGCCTAACTTGATAAGCCTTGACGAGGCTAACACGCCTTGTGAGCCCACTGCGCTGAGTCCTGAATCCTGACCCTTATCTCACGCGCACATTGTAACGATGCAGCGGGTCCAGCTCCAGCCACTTTTTCCACAAATATTTTTTGCCTAAACGCACGATAAGGTGATAAAGTGTGCACTGGTAAACACGACTCGCACTGCCCTACCATAATGTGCGCGTATCTTAAAAATTACAGTAATTGTATCAAAATTACCCATGCACTAGATCAGCAACAAAATGACAAAAGCGTGACTACTCGTCCTCGACTCGCGAGGAATCTTCAAATGCCAATGATAACATGATGATGGTATCGGTAGACTCACAGGGATGACTTATCTAGATTCTTGTAGCCATCGACTCTTACCATATGCGAGTCTAGTCATACGAGTAACTCATAAGTCGTAACAAGACACGCATTATACATGTTCGTTGTTTGTTTTTTTAGTACATAATATTTGAAATTAAATCTAGTTTATTTTCCTGGTGGGTTATTATAACCTCTTATTTCCAGCCAGTTTACGCCCGAAAATGGGACATTTTCGGGTATATTTCACGCCTGTTTACGCCCGAAAATGTACCATTTTCGGGCGTAAACTGGCTGGAAATAAGAGGTCATAATAACCCACCTGTTGCCGTATGTCTGATTTAGAAGGGATATTATTGTATTTCGTTTTAAATCTATACGTACATGTTTTGATCTATCTAAACAAAATCGATTGGCATATCGCGGCAATTAGACTTATTCTTTTTCAAATTAAGATGAAAATGAATCGAAAGGAATTAAAACGCCTAGTATTTAATGCTAAAATTATGATAGCCACAATAATTTAAAAGTAGTAAAGAAAAAAGCTACTAGCTTTACGCGCGTTGAAATCTCAGGTATGGAGTATGGACAACAATACTAAATACATATATTTTTAGTGTTTTAATACTTGAAATAATAAATTTTGAGTTTGTTGAGACATAACAATTGTTATTATTGTCAATATTTTATTACAGACAATAGACAACAAAATTTAGCTACAATAAGTCATATAGAAGGAAAATAATGTTCAAAGATATAATTTGCCTTCCTTTTATAGCGTATATTAAATTGCCTGGAGCCTTCATAACAATAAAGAAAAATACCTAAATACTTGTTAGTTTACGTCAGCAATAATTTATTTTTTATAGCTGTGTTTTGTATCTGAGGAAAATATTGAGAAAATTCTCAGCGACAAGCTGTACCTAACTCTGAAGTATTATATTTCCTTGATGGGTAAATAATAAAGATTGAAAATAAGAACTTTGTTTTGTACTAAAAAAAAATATTCGTCTAAAAGTACAGAGGTAAAGATGAGTTTGCTGCAACTGAGAAAATTTAAATCAGTTCAAGATAACATCCCTCCTCTGTTTGCTTGGGGGGTTAAAGATAGATCGAGTCCTTCGAAGAACCCATTTTGGGTGCAGCAAAAACATTTAAGTATTTGAATGCATATTAAGTATAGTTTTCACAGAGCCAGTACTGGCTGCCAATAAGACTGGCAGCCAGTATTGGCTTGGTATATGCCGCGTGTGAACAGTTTTTCAAGCCAGGCCAAACTGTTCACACGCGGCATATACTCGTACTAAGCCAATACTAGATGCCAGTCTTATTGGCAGCCAGTACTGACTCTGTGAAAACTATACTTTACAGTCATTTTGTGACACTTGGAAATTGGAATACAATTAATTGAGATACAGTATCTAAGTTTCTTTGTATCCAACGGTTCCATCCGCTGGCACTGTCTACAAAATTAACCATCGCGCGATCCAAAAAACGCGTCAAGTGACCGCGGTCCGCGACTAACAAAAATTATTTGAGTTTTTAACCGACTTCCAAAAAACGAGGAGGTTATATGTTCGGCTGTGGATATTTTTTATTTTTTTTATTTTTTTTTTTATTTTTGTATGTTCAACGATTACTCCGCCGTTTGTGAACCGATTTTCGAAATTTTTATTTTGTTGTATTAGGTTTCACTCCAATTTGGTACCATGTTCACAAAAGTGGTGACCTGATGATGGGATCCATGAGTAATCGAGGGAACTCCTCGAAATTTATATGGAAACATATGGTGATTTTGGTTTTATGTGAAGTGTACTAAGAATATGCTACCAAAAAGTCAAATATTGGGTCAAGGTATACCATGGTTTCGAAGATGCTGAGAGAACTCCTGACTCCTTATAGATACACGTTTGGGAGTTTCGGCGTTGTTTTAAGAACAGAAAGCATATGCTACTATGCAATTAATATTCATCATCATAATCATAATCATCATCATAGTCATCATCATCATTACCACGTCGTGTTAAGGTCACCAATGTCTCATGGCACAGAATAGATAGTAGTACTGCAAGGCATAGGTATGGATATACTAACTCGTAATAATAATTATGTATTGTTACATAACAACACCTGTTTGTTTAATACACGGCGGTCGGCGCTACAGAGGCGACGGTGTCGCGCGGGCGGCGCGTGGCGGCAAACGACAGATCGAATATTTTACTACTTTATATTATACAGATCGAATACTTTACTAACTACTGTTCACTTCACTGATAATATATTATTTGGTGAGTGTGAGTTGTGACTCTTAATGTAAAGAAAAGACGTCTACGTCTTACGCCTAAAACTGGTCTTATGGTTCTGTAGGGTTACCCTGGGACGTTAATCCCTCTGGCGTAATATCAATTAAGACAACCAGTGAGTGTGAGCGAGAAGAAAAAATTATTGTAGCGAATTAGTTATATCAAATGCCGTCGAGTAAGCGATACCGCGATGCAGATGCTTAACAACGACATCTGTTGTTGAATTGCGGAACTAAATTTTCTTAGAAAATATAAAGTTTACAAATCTCAACACTTAACAAATTGTAATAAAATACGTAAAATATACGCGAAGGTTTACGTACTAGTGTAACTAAAAAGAGTGAAATTATTATTATTTTTAACAAAAAATTAAAACCGACTTCCAAGGTAAAAACAATAATAACATTAATATGAACTAAAAAGTATTAAATAATTTTTACTATCTAATAGTGCCTTTTTCCGAATTCGGCTAAACCTCAACTATTTCTGTACTCAATTTTCATAATTTTGAAGTCGGTGCCAGTTCAAAAAATTTTAAATATTCTGTCAGAGGACTGAAGATTCAGCTATCTGGTACCGACTTCAAAATAATGAAGATTGAGTACAGAAATAGTTGAGGTTTAGCCGAATTCGGAAAAAGGCACTATTAGATAGTAAAAATTATTTAATACTTTTTAGTTCATATTAATGTTATTATTGTTTTTACCTTGGAAGTCGGTTTTAATTTTTTGTTAAAAATAATAATAATTGTTGGTCGCGGTCGTCGTTTTTAAGCCACAACGTGCCAAAGAACCTTTGTCTATCTATAGAAGATAATAACGTCAAAAGATTCTAAATGATGTAAATTAACCTATTATAGTCGTTAGCAGATATCATCAATATAAATTATTATAGTCCACAAAGTTCAACTCAAAGTATAAAAAAATGAATAGGTAGCATTATTTCAATTATAGTGACACATTTCAAAGTATAATCTTTTAACGAAATTATAATTTGAAATTGGAACCTTGAACTTATATTGGCTGTTGGCTCATCGCACCCAAATGTATGGTAAATGTCACGTCACTCACGTACCAATACTCTTTTAGCTGTATCATAACATTGTTATTGGCAGACTTGGCTCCTAGCCTGTTGTATCGAGCTAATGTAGAAGATGGTACAAGATTTAGGACTCAGTAGAAGCATAATGGCTATCTTGCCAATGTCTAAACTCTAAAATATCTTGCATGCCTGTTTAAGCTGAGTTATTACTCCGGGAAAATTAAACATTCGACCTCGGTATAATTCGCATAGAGCTGAAAATTGGTAGAGACGTTAAATACACCATTACAAATAAAATCTCAAAGTCCCCGGCGATCCTCCTTGTGCAAAAAATTTTATTCAAGGTCAAAGGTATGAAAATGAGGTTTTTCCTGTTTTTTTTTTCCAAACTGTAAATTTTATCACAAAAATAGGCATGGCAAGAGTGCAGATAATAGTATTCTCTACAAAAATATTCAGACACTTTTTTCATACGACTTACCATTCCTTATACACGGCGGGCTTAAAGTTGGGGAAAATCATATTTAAGCTTATATTACAAAGCTAAAGAATTTGTGGAACTGCTTTGAATTGAAGAATTGGTTTTTTGTTGGATAGTCTTATTTATCGAGGAAGACTTGAGCTATATAACATCACGTTGCCACCATTAGGAGCAAATAAACAGAGGAAAATGGGGAAGAACGGGGAAAATTATTTGAAGGAGCTCATCTCACAAACGGCTGAAGCAATTTTTATGTTATTTGGCACAGATATATAATAGGCCATTTTATTTTTCGATATAGGGCTATTTTATTTTTCAGGAAAATTTACGGCTTGCGTTAAATTTATAATTAACGCGGCCGGGCGGAGCCACGCTTAACATCTAATATTACATACTAAAGTTGTTTGAAAAAATTGAAATGTTCTCGGACTGACATACTTGTGAGTGACTTGCAAGCGTACTGTTGCTCTTCGCGACTCGAAAAGTTTAGATTTGGTAATGGTAATAAGTCACACAGAAGTATGTTTGGCTGTGAACAGCCCTCGTTTGCTATAGTACAAGAAGTTCCGCTCCGCCCTGTTGATTATGTATTTCACGGAAACCGTACATTTTCCCGAGAAACAAAATAGCTTATGTCCTTCCTCGTGGTCTATTTTATATCTGTGCCAAATAACATAAAAAATGCTACAGCCGTTTGTGAGATAAGCTCTTTCAAATAATTTTCCCTGTTTTCCCCCATTTTCCTCTGTTTCTTCGCTCCTATTGGTGCCAACGTGATGTTATATAGCTCAAGCCTTCGTCGATAAATAAGACTATCCAACAAAAAACTAAATTTTCAATTCAAAGCAGTAGCTCCATAAATTCTTTAGCTTTATAATATAAGTATTAGATACGATTTTCCCAAACTTTAAGCCCACCATTTATAAGGAATGTTCAGTCGTATGAAAAAAGTGTCTGAATATTTTTTGTAGAGAATTCTATGATCTACACTCTTGCCCTACCTATTTTTGTGATAAAATGTACAGTTTGGAAAAAAACAGGAAAACCTCATTTTCATACCTTTGACCTTGAATAAAATTTTTTGCACAAGGAGGATCGCCGGGGACTTTTGAGGTTTTATTTGTAATGGTGTGTTTAACGTCTCTACCAATTTTCAGCTCTATGCGAGTTTTTCCGAGGTTTCGATTTTTTTGCGTCTAATTAGACCGGGCTATCTATATACGCAATATTCTCGTCTGTGATCTGCCAGGAACTTAGATATTTCATAAAATCCTACTTTTATTAGCTACGATACTTTGACGTTAATAAACAAGTTAATAAAGAAGGAAAAGGAGGAAAAAATTAGGATTAGTTAACTTGTTTTTACTAAATTCTTCAAACTATATTTTCTTTGTACTAATTGCAGTAATGCTATCACTAATTGCAGTATTATGCTATGTAATACCATAATACATAAGAAAACACTTGATTAGATAATATAATTATGACGTGATACATACAGTAAGGTAATTTTAGATTGATAAATTTTTAGTACCTACTTACAAAAAATGCAGTGTCACTGTGCATACGCTAAAAATCTGTATACCTAATATAATATTATTGACTAGTCTTGACTCTTGAGACTTGAGCAAGTTGATATCAAGGACATGGCTGAGTTACTCTACTACATATGCCGTGACTTATACTGTGGTAATAGCTCCCGTATTATTATTATTTCTGATAATAACCACTCAACAGCTCTATAAGCACCACATTCTATAATACAAGGATAGACCAGGTGGGTTATTATGACTTCTTATTTCCAGCCAGTTTACGCCCGAAAACGGTACGTTTTGGGCGTAAACTGGCTGGAAATAAGAGGTCATAATAACCCACCAGTGCCGATACCTTCAAAAATAATGAAAAGTGAAAAAAAAATAGTAGAATGAAACCCATTAGAAAAGGAGAATAATAATATGATAATTGGCCAAGTGCGAGTTGGACTCGCGCACGAAGGGTTCCGTATCGTTATAGAGCAAAAATAGGTCAAAATTGTGTTTTTTGTATGGGAGCCCCCCTTAAATTTTTATTTTACTTAAATATGATAACATATTAACTATTAAAATACACATATAATTAAGGCTTTTGTGAAAATTTCAATTGCCTATCTATTGTCATCATTAATACGGCGCAAAAAATGTTAGAAAAATCACGTTTGTTGTATGGGACCCCCCCTTAAATATTTAATTTCTATTGTTTTTAGTATATGTTGTTTATAGCGGCAACAGAAATATATAATTTGTGAAAATTTCAACTCTCTAGCTCAGGGGTTCCCAAACTGTGCGCCGCGGAAAGGCAGGAGGGGCGCCGCGGCCCGTGTAAAATAATATGGGCGAAATACTTTATATTATGGCAAAGCAACGTTTGCCGGGACAGCTAGTGTACATGTATAAAGCAGCAGCGCTAAAAGAGCATTTTTTGGGATTTGTATGGGCAACGAGTGAAACGACGCCCCAGCGTCTTGAATTTTCCCATACAAGAGTTTAAAAAAGTTGCTCTTTGCTGCTACCTTCACATTAAACTCTATACAAGGGGCACATACACACCCTAAAGTATTATCACTTAGTTTTGTTACATCCTGTATAATCTCATGAAACATTTTCTTTATATCGCTTTTAGTAGTCAAAGGCTTTTGAACAATATGTAGGTATTTTTTCTATAATAAACAAACAATACCCATCCCCTCCCCCTGCGTGACAACACGTATTGTGATTTGTGCGACATATCGACACGTGTTACATTTTCCCAAACCCATGCGCTCGATTCTATATTGTGCGCTTATAGGACTGGCTCACGTTGAGACTTGAGCGTTACTTATTTGTATCGCTAGTCGCTACTCGCCTACTTTTTGGTCGATTTACACGGGTGACTAACGGGTCTGTTTTAGTCACCCGGCAAGTCACCACTCGAATCGCCTGTCCAAGTCGAATCGCCACCCCATCTTCGATCACTAATATACAAGATACACAATCCGCGGCAAAAAACGACCTCACCAAAAGAGCACCAAACTCAACATTCTGGTGCACTTTTGATTTAGTAGTGCTCGAACGCTCCGCCGGGAAACATGCCTCGGTGCGCGTTTAATAATTGTAGAAATCATACGTCTAAAACCAAAAAAAAGGATGGAATTTCATATTTCCGGTAAGTATTAATTTTATCCTAATATATTTCTTACAATTGTATTGTAAATATGTATTGGTATTTCTTTAAGAAATCACCAAAAGATAGTTTTAAAATTAAGTTGTAAATAAATCAACACCAGGTATAAACCATCTCAATTGCGAATACTCATACTAAAGGTACTTATCGTAGTTTATCATGCCCACTTGAAATGTTCGGGTTATAAGCTATGTTTCTGTTCCATTTGATGGAGTCGCTATTACTATTATTTTTTTATTGAGGATTTTTTTCAGGTTTCCTCGAGATCCAGTTAGATGTGGTAATAATATTATGTTCCCATCTTCGATCAAATATAGTTCCCATTTAGGATTTTTTAAGTAGGTTAAAAAAGTATGGGCGTTGGGTGATGTGAGTTGTCCTTTGTGGCCTATCGGAAAATGTATGTACACTTATGTATATTTTGGTTAATGATAAAATTAGACATAACATTAGAACAACATAATATTATTACAAGTAAAAAATAATTACTCCTCACTTTATACATTAAACTTCGGAAAAAAAAAAATGGACTATTAAAATTATTACAAATTACAATCAACAAAAAAAATTTGAACAGTTCGACTCCACTCATACTTCACTTCGCCCTGTTCCAGCGGCGAGTTTCGGTCGTAAAATTGGATTTTTTTTTGGCACTATACAAATTTGAACTTAAATCATATACGCGGATGGTTGAATTTAGTATGAAGCGTGCATCGGACGTAAAAATTTTATTGCTTTGTAAACACAAATGTTCATTGTTTTATAAAAAGATCTTTAATAATTACTATAATTAAGGTTGATTTTAGATAAATGTATACTTCATTAAACTCTATTACTCGGGGACAGATTTTCGAGAGGTTTTGTATGAGACTGTGTATCTTGTATATTAGTGATCGAAGCACCCCATTTACAAAAATCACCTGTGACTAGTTCATTCTACGTGAAAATGTCGCGTCTGCGCTCGCTACAGTAGTATTCGCAGCAAGCGATCGCTTGCGACCGAGCGTTTACACGGTCGATTTTAGTCACCAGCCGCATGCGGCCGTTGGCCGCACGACTTTGGGGCTTGCGACTTTAGCCGCATGCAGCGTAGTCGAATTGCCATTTACACGGTCGATTTTCGCCGTGCGGCGTAAATCGTGCGGCTTTAGTCACCCGTGTAAATCGGCTATTACGAAGCCCTTACTTAAGGTGCCGCCGCGTTAAAGTAAAAAATCGTGTTGGATATATTTTAGATTGCTTGTTGTCTATGAGAGGCCGGGCATAAATGAAACCGATAGGGCTGGTAAATATGAAAATTACACCTATGAAAGATAACTAGCGCGAGCGGTCTAGCGCTGCACTGTATGCAGCCCGCTGCTTAGACCTGATTACTTACTACTATTTCTAGTCTATTGTAATTTATTGGTACCTCTATAGTAGTTGCCATAGTAATCATATTAATCTGGAACGCGATACTTTGATAACAGCTCGTGATAATAAACGGCAAGTCTGTGCCTTTCCTTATGTCCTTTCACTAGCAAGTTACTCAATACTCATTGCGAGGACAGTTTGGGTCTAAATAAATTATGTTCGTTAGGTCACCTAATTTTAATTCCTCAAAGACAAATTAAATAAAGAAAGTAAAGTTTCTACAGTACCCGGCAATAAATATTGCACATCGACCTTTGGAAAGAGACATTCGGCTAATTTCGGTTTCATAGAGCGTTATCTTTGTAGCACACACCTATTTGACATTATGTCAGTCGTTGTTCAAATTCAATAGAGTGCAGTCGCGTCCATTTCAGAATAAATATCTAGAGTTGTTAACACCCCTAAATTTGCTACAGCTGTAATTTTCCAAACGAATTTTAAATACGTAAACATAATTTGAACACCCTTTTATATTTTATTTTACCCGAACCTAAAGCCATAAATTATAGAAAATTTGGTGTATTTTATACAAAGAATAATAAAATTGTCAAAAGAAGCTAACCATAATTGTTTTAACAGCTCCTAATATATACCGGACTTTTTGTATTTCGTGCGTAAGAGATAACGCTCTACAAAACCGAAATTAGCCGACTGTCACTTTCCAAAGATCGATGTGCAATATTTACCGCCGGGTACTGTACTTTCTATATAAATATTACTAAATTTTGTGTTATTGCCAACTACTGATCGTCAACCGTATTAAAATTTTGTTTTATTTAAGTTGACGTAGCAGAAATTCATTCGCACGGTGTTTTCTATTATTACAATCAAACACCACCAAAATCGATCACGCAGCTTCAGAGCCTTATCCCCTTTTTCTCATAATATTAGTATTTAGTATACATAAAGATGTATGGAATATTATTGTCAGTGAACGAATAACCATTTATCTGATAATTAGAGTTGTAAATAATAACCAACAGGTCTGAAATTGTATCAAATTCGGTGCAACCTCTCACTAACATTGCCACACCGTTTCGAAAGCCACGGGCGAAACATTAGACAAATTAATAACAATCACTATTATGAAAAGCGCTTTTATAGCTACAACTTGGCAATTAGACAAGTCCAAAGAGCAAAATAGCACTTTGGAGTTGGGAGTTTCAACAGCGTCCATATTATGCTTACGCTAACAATGAGTGCGCAATTAAATGACGGCTTGTAGCGAACTACCCTAAAGTATGCACTTTGCCGTGCACTAAAAGAATTACTTACTACTTACTTACTTGACTTACTACTATTAGTTATAACACGGTCAAATTAACTAGACGCACGGTTTGATGACGTCATTACGGAGCTCGCATGTTATTGCTTTCCCACGGTGCGTCAAGTTAATGTGACCGTGTTGTATGTAGAATCAGTAATGTACGTGCTAGCTAGTAGAGACTAAAGAAATACTTTGAGTCCCGGGGAAGTACATAGGATACTTTTCATCTCGGAAAAATGTATGGTTCCCCACGATAAACGGATTTGGGCGCAACGGGGTTGCGGGCGTCACCTAGTACTTTTAAATAAACTTTTTGTCGCTTTACTTTTTTGTTCATATTATACCCATTTGCATTCAAACCTGTCTTCGGATGTACCTCATAGCAATGCAGAGATAATCTTGCGGACTTTTGTGTATAATTTCAATCTTATTTTCAATGAAATAAGGTCGAAATGTGATAATCCTTTTCGAGGCATAACGTGACAATATTCAGCATAAATCAGCACTGTATGCTAATTCAGTCACGAATGTGGTGGGTTCTATAATATAAATAATTTAAACATACACAATATACGTAGATCCGAGTTTATATTATGATCGCAAATCTGCTTCACCATGCCTCTTTCGAGACCTACATAGGAGGATCGTCATTTAACTAAGGAGAATCGTCATTCCCATAAGGATTTTAAATTATGAGATATATGATGTAATCTACCAAGCTATGATTCTGTTATCTGTAGTAAGTATCAATGAAGTATCTTTAGAAGGTTCAACGTTCTCATTTACCAAGTACCTTCTTGTAAAAAGTCAAGTCAAGTCGTGTGAACGTCTGATCGAATCAGTGTTAGAGCTGCAGTTACAATTTACAATTAATAATTAAGTTTCTTTGTAGTCGGTAAACGGTAAAATTATCCAGAATCAAAAGTAAAACAATATCTATTATACTTATACGGAAATCACAGAAAATCCTGACTTTTCCTTAGTTCGTTTCGTTTTGTCTGTGTCCAAAACATGCGTGTTTATTAAAGTATTTTAAGTTCTCACTAACTATTACTTATGTACATTGTATATAGTTCTTGCAATCTACGAGTGCGCGTCGCCCTTAGTTGTGTGAGTGACCATATTATCTATACACGCGTACATGGCTCGCTCGCTACTGACTGCTCCGTCGGGTACGCACACTAACGAAAATGTCTATTCACATTTCCAACTACAAATAAAGGCGACGCGCACTCCTAGATTGCAAGAACTATACGTATGTACATCTTATATATAAAATTCTCGTGTCACAATGTTAGTCCACGAACTCCTCCGAAACGGCTTTACTGATTTTTACCAAATTTTATATGCATATTCAGTAGGTCTGAGAATCGGCTACTGGGTACTTTATATATTGATAAGTGCATTTGTTGAATAAATAATAGTAAATTAATACAACCTGAGACTTACGGCCACCATTGTTTAGCGATCGACGTTGCCATGGCAACATACTTATTTAGTCACTTCAATAAAATAATATTATGGGCGAAATACTTTATGTATTATGGCAAAGCAACGTTTGCCGGGACAGCTAGTAATACATAATATTTAATATTTATTCTTCTAATCATCCGTAGCTATGCTAACAGATTTTAGCGTGTGAAACGCGCACGACTTCTTTAGCGCTTATTTAAATAGAATCGACGATAAAAAATCATGACATGAGTCGAATGTAGATTGTAGACTTTATAATAGTACGGGAGCCCTAGAACAAATTTTTTTACTCGGGTCACTATAAGATACTGTTATCGAACGTTTACGTCATATCCGTACATATTGATATATTATAGGCGATTCTCTAAAGAAGCGATAAAGAAAACGTGTGGGCTAGTGGCTCCGAAATCTCCTAAACTCTTCGTTTTCACTTCGCCATTGCGTCGTTAGGACTTAGGACAGTCGCGTCATAAAGCTATTAAGTATTAACAAACGAAGTGTAATTGACAGATAACCTTGCCCTGCACCTGACCTCACCGGGTCAAGTAGAACCACGCATTTCTTGTCTATGGTTCTCCGGTTTTTCAATAATCGATCGTTTAATGTTGCTGCTTTAGGCGAGTTTTTTTAAGGATTATGGCAGCTGTTAGCTAATTGGATTTTTTATGTACAAAACAGATCTAAAACGTGCCTATTATTATTGTAAACGTACGTGTCATATTGTAAAACCATATAATATTATGTATATTATGTACTAAGCTTTTAACTAACTCTACGCGCCCAAACTCTATTTAATACACTCTAAAATGGTAATTATGTTTCAGCCATGTTTCTGTCTGTTTATTTTTACCATTATTAAAAGTTAAAAAAATATGTAAACAGCTGAATTAATGTCTAAGT
This sequence comes from Polyommatus icarus, assembly GCA_937595015.1. Taxonomy (NCBI): domain Eukaryota; kingdom Metazoa; phylum Arthropoda; class Insecta; order Lepidoptera; family Lycaenidae; genus Polyommatus; species Polyommatus icarus. The sequence continues at coordinate 20,958,377 of OW569323.1, read as the reverse complement.
GATAAAAAATTAACGGACAATAACAAAATTATTGAAAATTAAGTATTTCCTTATGAGTTTCGTCCCTAAGGATTATTATAAGGTCACATACTGATTATACAATAAGTAATACTACATTTTGATTGGTAATGACTAATGAGCAATGAAACCTAATACAACAAAACAAAAATTTCGAAAATCGGTTCACAAACGGCGGAGTAATCGTTGAACATACAAAAAAAAAATATATATCCACAGCCGAACATATAACCTCCTTGTTTTTTGGAAGTCGGTTAAAAAGATTAGCTTCACTGAAGGTTAATGCCGAGGCAATGTTTCCGTTATTTAAATGGTTTTAGGAAACTGACTATTTGCTTTTTTGTATTTTTAATTTGAATGCCAAGGGTTTAAAATAAGCTATTAAAATTATTAAATCGCGTACACTTCCTACACATTGAATATACATGGCCGAACTCAGAGAGATCTTAAATGTATTTAATGAAGATTTTGACATTAACTTCATACATTTTCTATCAAACTCTTAATTAATCCTTCAAGATTAAGAGCACCGGTGATCGCGACAACAATAGAATAACAATGGATTTCCAAGAATCCGCGATCGAAGGATTAAATAAAATAGGCATTGTCTCTAAAAGCGGCAGATAGAGTATTAAGCCCTTCGGAAGCCAATAACAAGTTGTAAAAAAATATAACAAATGGACTAAAATAAAATACTTTTGGACTTTTTATTACAAGATTGTAATCTAATATTATATATAAATCTCCTGTCACGATATTTGTCCGCGATGGATTCCTAAACTACTTAACCGATTTTAATGTTATTTTTTTAAATGTGTGCTTTTTTCCAACTTGAGAGATAGGATAGCTTAGATCTTTAGAGTCGCAATTTTATTTTATTGCAAATTATTTGTCTATAATTAATTGACAGTCACAATTATTTGTTAACTCCAAAAGATTCGAACATATTATGTCGATACTGTTCGACTGGATTGAGTAAGTAACGGCTACTAGGTACTTTATATATTGATAGATGCATTTGTTGAATAAATAATAGTAAATTATTACAACCTGAGACTGACGGCGACCATTGTTTGTGCGACGGGATAGCGATCGACGTTGCCATGGTAACATACATATTTAGTCACTTCAATAAAATAATATGGCAAATTACATATATTATGGCAAAGCAACGTTTGCCGGGTCAGCTGGTATATATATACACACACCGGCAAAATTAGCGGAACATAAGTAAAAAGGGCCACAACTTGAATTCAAGTGGGTCGGGCTGTGTGAAATCCTTTTTTATAGTTTCTATGCTCATTTAAGAAATAAAATATTGAACAAAACTGGCAAGTTGACAGATTTTTATTGCAATTATGCCCTACTAAGTGTTTTTCGATGATTGACGTTGTAAGTGTTTCTGATAAGAATGGTGTTTTTAGCGGGGTGCAAGGCATGCCAGCTCATTTGATTGTTTGGTTTTTGGAAGAACACATTGCTTAGATACAAAATTAGTGGATTTTCCAGCATCTACGACAGCTAGAGCTGTATCCACTATAGAGAAAGGTCACACCTACCGTTCGGTCAGTCAGGCCTTAGGTGTGTCGGCTTTCGTGGTCCATCGTAAATTTCAACGCTACAGAGAGACTGGATCTTACGTTTAGAGACGAGAACAAGGCATATATCGGGTGGCAAAGGTTCAGGATAACCGTTTTGTAAGGGTACAAGCCTTAAGAAATCGACCTTAAACTGCTTTGCAGAGATGAAACCTATAGGAACAGGTCCGAGATGTACCTGTAAGTGATTGTACAGTAAGAAGAAGACTCAAAGAAGTTAAATTAAACTCAAAGGTGCCAGCAAGGGCACCAAAACATGAGACAGGGCACCAAAGAGCCAGGCTAAGATTTGCGCGTGAACATCAAAATTTGACAAGTGAGTGAAATCGTGTGCTGTACAGTGATGGGAGCAAATTCTGTGTAAATTTTATTGACAGGCGAAAAAGAATGTGGATAAATCGTAAGGAACGCTATAGACCATCAAACTTAACGGAAACAGTGGTATATCATGCAGGCTTCGTAATGGTTTGGGGTTGCATATGATTTGGAGCCCGCACAGAGCTGATGATTGTTAATGATGGTACTTTGACAGTACAGGGCAATAGCACAGACATCCTAGAACTGCATGTTGTGCATTTTACACAGTTTTAGGTAGTAACTTCAACTTTTTGCGCGTCCATAGAGTAAAAAAATCGGGCATTATGACCTAAACGATGCTAGCGTAGCCCAGGTGGAGAGGTCAGCACGGTCTACGGATGTGGATCCGATTGAGAACGTGTGGCACATCAATGGGTGAACGGTACGAATTAAAACTCCAGCTCCAAAATGTGTTCAGGAGCTCGAGTTGGCGCTACTGGTGGAGTAGAAGAATATCCCACAGGAAATGATTGACAATCAAAATGCAAGCATGTAATGGCGTATCCAGACTCTCTTCAGATCCATAGAAGGCATTACACGCTGTTAACATGGCATTTCTTAAGTAAAAATGAAGAATTTAACTTAAAAACTTACTACTGAAATTTCAAAGATTTTTCTTAATTTTAGATTTTTGCAGATTTTTTTAATTTTACACGTTTTTATGCCCTAAATTTATATAAGTTTTATTTTTTAATCATCAATTATTAAATTAATAAATAAATATATAAAAAACAGCGATTAATTTTCAAAAAAAATAAAATTTTATAATGTTCCGCTAATTTTGCCGGTGTGTATATATATATATATATATATATATATATATATGTATATATATATAAATGGATTTTTAATTGTGTTAGTAACGGTCATAACTCGATTCTGCATATTTTAGTCTTAAAATAATCCTTGATTCTTGAAGTCCAGTGAAGATTTTTAGTGACACGAAGTTCACTGGGACAGCTAGTAAATAGTAATTATATTTACATAATAAAGGACGTAGGTGTCACTAACCATTGCGGCTTCTTTAATCATAATAATAATAATTAGGTTGTTTATTAACGAGATATTCCGTAGGACGGTGTAGGTGGTAGGATAAATCTCGGACAATGAGACAGAAATGTCAAGTTCAGATAATATGGTCAGTACCTACTTGATTAAATGGTCAAGGTTTTGGCTAATTCGATTCTTTTTATAGTTCCGTTGAGAAACGAAAAAATTTACATATATTACAATAGTAGGTAGGTAGCAGTCTCAAATTATGTCAATCCTATGAGATATAATATGGATTTAAAAGTAAATCTTTCAGTTTGTATTTGTACTCCTTTTGTATCTTTTAGCGTAAGGCTGCGTTTCCACCAGAGCTGCGTTGCTAGGAATGTGTTTTTGAGAACCAATAGAATCGCTGCGTTTAGTAAGTCAGGCAAATGAAGCGATTCTGTAATTTGTTCTCAAAAACACATTCCTCGCAACGCAGCTCCGGTAGAAACACACCCTAACCGACGCAACACAAAACGAAACATTAGTGCCGAATATAATGAGAAGACGTAGAAAATTAATCATAATCTATCAGCTGAAATAGCTACTTGATAATAACAGACCGAATAGCTTGCCAATTAAACACAGCACGTGCTACAAACAGCACGAGCTAAAAGTTGCAACCAGTGAGTTGTAACAACCAGTTGGCGACGTTAGCTAACATTGACCGACATAAGTTACATAACCCGCCTTATATCTTGCACAATGCGACCAATTCGCGATCTTGTTTATTTTGATCAGATAATTTATATCACTTATGTAAAAAACGTAATTTTCGCAAAAGTCACATTTGTTTCAATAATTATATATTTCAACGAAAAAACAGATGAATAATAAGTAGTAACATTTTTCAATCCAGGGATATATAGATTAAAGAGTTACTTTCAATATGTTTTATGTTATAAATTAACATTTATAAATAAAATATCTGTAAGCCGAAGCGCATATAAAAGATAATGAAATTATAATTGTAAAATTCAGCATGGCGTTGCAATATTTTCCTAAAATTTATAATAATATTCAGTACTCTACATCTCTAAAGAAGAATTGCTACACTAGATCAGAACAGAATACGAAAATTAGCGATCAAACTTCTTTCGTTAAATGATGTTTCGATAAATTCGGAAAACCAAGATCTCACAATGACCTTGTTATCGTAATATCTAAATCAGCAAAAACTCCGACGGAAACACGTGATCAAGTTGTATAACTTCGTATAATGCAGTCAGCAAATTGACAGCCTTGAGTCCAATAAGACATTAGGCGTAACTTCCTCGTTTTAGCCAATCATGAGCCATGTTTTGAAAAAGGAATCAAATTGGGTATACTTAAACTGGGATAATTTGTATTTTGTGGCGTTTGCGAAGTCGCATTTGATAAAATATTTCGACAGCTAAATTCTTAAGCAAAATGCAGCAACGCAAGTATCACGTTATTTAGTCTTTTGGTCAACATGTTTTGAAATAGACGGCGAAGTTTTCGAATTTAGCGAAGTTCGAAAACTTCGCCGTCTATTTCAAAACATGTTGACCAAAAGACTTTGAGTTTTATTGAAGACACAGTAGTAGGTAGTACGGTATCGAAGAATCCAAAATACTTTTGAGGACATCTTGTGAGTAAGTTCAATGTCCTTGCACAAGGAACTAAAATGACAGCTTATTAGCGTTCTATTAGTTGTTGTTAGTGGTTCTGTTAGTGGTTCTATTAGTGGTTACGCGTTAATCGGGCGAGGACGGACGTAGAATCCTGTTGATGGTAGACAGATGACCTCAGCGGCAAAAACATGCTTCGTGAGTTCGTTTGAATACCTTTTTCCGCCCTACCTTGTAGAGGTCTAATTCGATTGAATTATAAAAATATTCCATCAATCAAATAGTTTTATGTTGTGTAATAATATTATGATGAGATCCATAACAGATCTGATTAGACAGATTTTAAGGCATCCAATGACGGTTAGTAGTAGTGGTTATTTTGTGGGTTAAATCCATTCATCATATTGGCGTAACTCTTTGCTTACTTTTTTAAATAAGATTTAATGGTAAGAGCAATAAAATAATCTTAGTGTCAAATATAATATACTTATGTTAAAACATTTGGCAAAAAAACTCCAAAAAATGTTCAGATAAGTTTGTAAATTGCGCCCAAACTTTTTACTTATCAGTAGATCCTATGCCTAGAAGATCCCAAAATAGCCTTTTTAAGAATTTAGCACGTGCAAAATTTGAGTTGGCCAAACAGTCATTAATCAGAGTGATCAAATCGATGTTTGATCAACTATTCGCGATCGGCGGTAACCATAATATTGACACGCCACGAGGATGTTTACACAGCCAAGTTAATGTGTACATAGTACGTCTGTCCGTGTGCTTAGCAATAAATCTAACGCCGCAATAGAGAAATGCGGAGAATGGGAGCGACAAGCGAGTAGCGATTTTTGCGATGTAGTGTTAAGACTTAGAGAAACACAAAGCTATAGGTACTGTAACAATTCAACGTAGATCTTTGAAAATTAAGTCACTTTTAGAAGCCCTTTAAGACCCAATTTTGCCAGTCTTGGATTATTTTTATTTGTTTGTCACAATAATATTATGCCTTTTTAAACACAAATACGAAGAACAAGGGACAAAATATGATACTTAACACACGAATTGACCTTTAACTTGAACGTAAAAAAGCTTTATTTTAAAATAAAACTGTACGTCTACTTCGTTTCTAGGTATTGAAAGTTGAAACAGAGATACCTCAGCCATAAAGTTAATATACTTACCTATCGACTATCTCGAGCGACAGCTCGAGATTGTTGCTGTCAAAAATTGTTGTTGTCAAACGAAACCAAAATTGGTTTTCATCTGTGTGAAAAATATGTATACGTATACACTTACACAAGCATGATTGAACATGAATTCTATGAGATTAAATTGTCAACGTGCGGCACGTGCCGACTGGACGTCAAAAAAAGAGTGCTGCTGTCATGTATCACACATCTCTTTTTACCAGGTAGTGTTACTGATAGTGGAATCTCTCTTGCTCAGGCCTTTGTTTCTCTATTCCGCTAGGTAAGTATATTAACTTTATGACCTCAGCTGAGTAGTTCGGCAGCATCACCCGCTAAGCGCTAATCGCTAAGCTAGTCTAAGCGCACGGCTCTATGTAATCAGTGCGTTCACGTTTGTGTACTCTGCTACAAGGTCACATGCACCTTTCGTGCACGTTTAGCGCCTGCATGCTAATTTTTATTCATTTGGTCAATATTATTTTGTTGGTTGCTATGTAAAATATGTGTTTACTTGCAAATATTACTTCTCTACAGAATACAGATACCTTAGTGTCCGGGCATGAAACGGACATTGCACGGTGACATATTTAATATATGTAGACATAATAATATTATATTTAATCCACTAATAACTTTTCTCCCAAATTCACTATTGAATTATATCCACATGCAAGCAAGATATTATCTCCATTCTCTACATATTTTCATTACATATTTAAGTAGACCTACACGATATGCTTCTGTTCCTTTGAGTTGCTAATATTATTACGAGTTGTAATGATTTTCTTAACCTATTTCAAGCCTACATTATGTTGCAAATAATAATTGGGAATGTACGGTCTACAACACTATTTACAACTCCGGGTCGGGAACTATTAGTAATTTGATCCTAAATAAACGTAAGCAAGATGATGTAAAAGTATTCACTTAACAAGTGACTAGGGTCAAATTACATAAACAGTAACGTGATTCTTCGTCCTTGTTTACTATTAATGAGTTTTCTCACGCATTTTTAGATAGTATAATGCCTATAATAAACATTTAACACGTAAATTATATTGAAAAGTAAATACAGAGCATACGTGATATTATAGTATATTTTATAATATAAAATATACTATAATATCACGTTACGAATAGTCAAGTTTTGAAAAGAACCTCCTCAGATATAGTCTGTTGAAATCAGTGTATGCCAGGTCTGCAGGTAGGAAAAGTTATGAACTAAGTATATATTTTGAAATGGCGAAAAGTTTCTACATTCTGTATTTAGGATGTTAAATAGGCAAGTAGCAAAATGATGTGAAGCATAGCAAGAGCCAAGCTTATTTAGTGATAATTTGGGTTATGCAGGTGTACCAAAAATAGAAGACTTGAAAAAGAACCTGCAATGCTTTAAATATTTGCTTTGACCTATCTTCTAATCCAGACTACTTATTTTGTCGCTACATATTTACATAATATGTATGAAAACTACAGTGCTAAACGTTATATCACAGATTACATAAGAAGTAGGGCTGTCCCAGTTCCAAAGCCAGTACCTAAAGGTGGAATAAAAAAAATAAACTGTCACATGAATCTGGTAAAATTGGCGGCAAAAGTGGAATGCGTACGTGCGATAAAAGCAAGTTATTTATCATAGTAATATATCTGAGAGGAAAAACAAGTAAATGAGCATAAAGAACAGATCATGTTAAGTAACGTGACCCACATACTAGCTAGAACTTAGATTAGAAGTAAAGAGAAGTAAAGTGTGAATCCTTAGATTTATGTCGAAGATTATCAGGGAAAAATATCGATAAATCATCACACCATGAAACTAGAAGACAGAAAGAAACAATTCATTATATAATACTAGACGTTTCGCGCGGCTTCGCCCACGTAAATTTGATATTTCAGAGACACATTAGTCCACAAAAAATAGCCTATAATCGTTCACGAGGTCTACTTATTATCTGACCCAAATAACAGAAAAATTGCTCTAGTAGTTCGTGAGATAAGCCCTTTCAAATAATTTCCCCCGTTTTTTCCACATTTTCCTCTATTTCTTCGGTCCTATTAGTCCTAGCGTGATAAAATATAGCCTATATCCTTTCTAAATAAATTAACTATCTTACACTGAAAATTTTTTAAATTCAAACCAGTAGTTCCTGAGATTAGCGCGTTCAAATAAGCCCTTTCAAACAATTTCCCCCGTTTTTTCCACATTTTCCTCTATTTCTTCGCTCCTATTAGTCTTAGCGTGATAAAATATAGCCTATAGCCTTCCCCGATAAATGGACTTATATCTAACACTGAAAGAATTTTTCAAATCGGGCCAGTAGTTCCTAAGATTAGCGCGTTCAAACAAACAAACTAACAAACTCTTCCGCTTTATAATATTAGCATGGATATAATATTATGTATATGTTTTATGTATATTAAAATAATGAATGATAAGAATGACGAAGCAAAGAATTTTCATAAGTCATAAAGAGAGGAAAATATAAAAAGAACTTAACAAACCTTGAACAATGCAGGTATTTAATTACCATAATCATCGTCGAAATAAACAGATAAGTTATAAACCTGTTTTAGAGGTTACAGATTCGAATAGGATGTAGTTTTGTCGGCAAGGTTCTGCTTATTTGTATGCAAACCGTACTTCCATGAGGCGCAAACGAAAATAGATTCAAAAATGAAACCGATAAAGCTGGTTTTCCCTAAAAGGTCTTACGTGAATACCCCAGCCGAGGTGCAAGGTTTAAAAATACGTTGCAGTAAGCTTTGAGCCTGACTGGTGTAAAATTAAGATTATGTATGAATTATTAATTAAAGATTGACCTTAAGGAGCAACTTTCGTTACCAGTTCTTAATTTGGACTACCTATATACGATGGAATTTACAAATTACAATAAATCGAAGAACTCCAAAAGTACTTATTTGCGAGAGATAAGTTGAAAGTTTGTACCTTAGGCCTGTACACTGCTAGTAACCTTCTGTCGCTCAGCTTGCTTTTCAAATAATCTGTTCATAATCAAGAAGGCAACTTCATACTTTGTTTTAATACATGAATACAAGTATCTTGTTTTAAAATTAATTGGAACAGAGTCTAATTGATTAACATAATAATATTATGAGATAGGTCTAAAATCTAAATGAATCGAATAATCTTAAGTTGCACAAGAATAACCTTTGAAAATTCCGCGCGACTCGTGCTCAACTCATCATTGATCTAAAATATCATTAGAATCACGTTTAGATAATGTTGAAAATGTGACATTTGAGTTTTTACTATGTGGGATTAATTACGTGTTTTTACAGTGTCGTTTCACGTTTGCATGTACCATCGAGGAAGTTGATTCCTATGCAATTGATAGACCAACGTTATTTGGTCGAATATGTCAATTCAATGTTAATTGTAATCTGTCGGCTGGGTTTGACGTAACGCAACCAAACTACTTAGGTCCCCGATTTGAATAGGAATCAACTTCTCTGATAGTACATAATAATATTATTTTTTGCATAGTGGATGTAGAATAGTAACTTGGTTTGGCATTACTCATTAGCCATCTATAGTATTTCTATTTTCTATTATAGAAAAATAAAAACAATATACGTAGCGGCTTATGATAACACTCGTATATTCAAAAGATTCTACTTTGAATTAATTTTCATACCTTATACCTATTTTATTTTATTTAAGACCAATAAATAATTCAGCTAACAGCATCATGTAAATAAAATCAGAAATTATATTCGAATATCCATACAAATTGGTCATTACGCATTAACTGTGAAGTGTCCTTGCAAATTAAGATTATGTTTCCCTACATTTTAGTAATTATAAGGATTAATATTTGTATTAGTAAAAAAATTACACAATATAAAAAAAAAATCTTTAAATAATTATCAAGGAGTAAACGATCTCGTAAACTATTATTTTACCCTTTTGATAAACATTTTGAAAATCGGTTCCTCCTTTTGAGAATCAAGTATGACGCAATAATATTTTCTCGGATAAGAAAAAATATGACGTCCATTAAAAATAATATGCGGTTATACACTGCAGTTCTAATACCATATTTTTCATTGAAGGAGGCGATGGTGGAGGGCCTGGAGGGAGCTATGGTTATATAATATATTATAGATCGGTAGACAATATAGTCAGTGAACTAATGAACTAAAAAGTCCCAGATATGGCACACAACTTTCATACACCACGTAAGTCGAAGCAACAAAATACTTATATGTCACATCTGGTCAAGGCAAATGGAGATTCTCATAATAATTTATGTATATTATTATATCGTTTGCATAATCAATATGTTTTATATTATATCGGTGGTATTTTACCATTTTATGGGGCAAAATATGCATACTGACCTCTGGGCAACTAGAATTCTTAGCTGTTTAATCTTTAATCTAGGCACATTTTATTTCTTAAATAAATTAAGTAAGTACATAATAATATTATTATTAATGTACTACATTATTACTCATTTTAAAGGTGAAATATTCTGGTAGCATTTAAAGAAGCAGAATTTCAATATAATTAATAAAATATCCTTGTTTTTTTACTAAACACTCATACTTATTAATTATTATTATAGCGGACTGCGTACACATCACCTGAGAAAATAATATTAATGATGAGAACTCATTTCACATGTGAAAAATGAAAATATGTACATATACAAAGATTTAATAATAATTATGTTGGTTGTTGCTAAGTAACTATTCTTAATTAAAATCAGTAAGTAATCTTACTTATTCAGAAAGATTTTTTGTAATTTACAAAATCATTATATTTATATTTTAACATAATATTATTATTTTGATTGCTTTTTAGACGAATCGAAAAACTTTTGTCTTCGCAGATGAAGACACAAGTGGAAGAATTGGGTAACACACATTTTATAAGATAAGGACAATTTTTTTCTTAATTCTTTGAGCAAACCTTATATTACTTACCTAATTCATCATCTGGCTAATATAAAATTCACATTTTTCGATTTCGAATCATTTTCTTGGCTCTGAAGCCTCTATTTATGCAAAAAAACGACAATTTACAAATTTCAGTTACCCACTTCATCCACTAACATTTCTAATATTATACTCAGACTCCGACCTCCGTCTCGAGAGAGTTTCCCGCGTCCCGACAATATAAGACAAAAATGGCGGTCTGGTCAATTGACCTCGCTCTTGTAAATTGTGGCTTCCCGTCCAATATTGGCAGTTGATCCTATAACCTACTTGCTCAATGGGACGAGGTGATAACACCTCGTTTTTGATGAAGGGGACAACATAATATTTAACCTTTTTCATGTAAGTGGACCTGGGATTAAAAATCTAACAATAGTCCGTCAAGAAAGTGAAGAAATTAAAAAGTGGTAACATCGTAGTGTTATGCCCTTTTTCATAAGATTGTTTTCATAAGATCACGACCTAATTTACCTCTCATATAGGATGCGTCCCCCTAAGGTGAAAAGAAAGGTGCTAATGCAACGGAATTTCTCACACTTGAATATAGAAAACCTAAAACGGGATGCGAGTAATGTCGACTGGTCTGTGGTGTACAGCGCTGATAATGTGGACGACAAATTGAGTATTTTCAGCTCTTTGCTTATTGATCTTTATGACAGGCATGCTCCCATCAAACCCGTTAGGATAAAACATCTTCCTGCTCCTTGGCTTACAGATGATTTAAAAGAAATAATTAAACAAAAGCACGCAGCGAAGACAAAATACAAGCTCTCTAATAGTCCAGCACATCGGGAAAGGTACGTAAAGTTAAGAAATCGTTGTAACAAACTCTGTAGGGATGCCCAACGGCGCCACATCCATTTGACTGTAGAGAATAGCGATCCCAAACACCTCTGGAAATTTCTGAAGACACTGGGAGTCGGCAAGAATTCAGATAGTTGTCAAAATCCCTGCATAGACGCTGACACTTTAAACCGCCACTTTGCTTCGCCTCCTAATAACTTCGACCAATGCCTAAAATCGTTAACCTTAAACCACCTTTCCCACTTACCCACTCCTGATACTCCGCCATTCCAACTTAACCAATTTACTGGGGACGAAGTTAAAAGGCATATAGCGTCCATCTCCTCAAATGCCATCGGTGACGACGGAATCAGCCGTAAAATGATAATCCCTGTTTTGGACATCATTACACCGGTGCTTGTCGACATCTTCAATCATGCTGCTAATACTTCTGTATTCCCTAATACCTGGAAAAATGCCACCATAATCCCACTACCAAAATCTGCTCGACCTAAAGTTGCATCAGACTTTCGCCCAATTTCAATATTGCCATTTCTCTCCAAAGTTTTTGAAAAACTTATAGGTCAGCAGCTCACGAGATATGTTATGCAGAATAATCTCCTCAGCTCCTTTCAGTCTGGCTTTCGACGTGGACATAGTACGACTACTGCTCTTATTAAGGTCACCGACGACATTAGACGTGCCATGGATAATAAGCAACTCACTCTACTAGCACTGCTTGATTTTAGCAACGCTTTTAATGCTGTCGATCACGACGTGTTGATTGGTATGCTTAGAGTGTACAATTTTTCACCTCAATTAATTGAGCTATTCCGCAGCTACCTTGTGGGGCGTCGACAAAGAGTTAAGTTAGCTAATACTTCTTCAGATTGGTCCACGATTCTTGCCGGCGTCCCTCAGGGAGGTGTGCTGTCTCCCCTACTTTTTGCTCTTTTTATAAACAGCATCACCCAATCGCTATCCTCGTCTTTCCACCTTTACGCCGACGACTTCCAAATTTATTGTCATTCATCCCCACATGACATACATGCCACTATCCGCAAATTAAACAGTGACCTTAACTTAATTTGTAATTGGAGTAAACGCCATGGTCTCTTTATTAACCCAGCTAAGACTCAGGTAATACTTATTGGTAGTCCTGGGCTAATATCTAGGGTTGACTTCAATTGCTTACCTCAGGTGGTCGTGAATGGCGTTGTAGTTCCCTTTACTAAAGTAGTTAAAAATTTAGGAGTATACCTCGATCAAACTTTATCATGGACTCAACACATTAAGGAGATCAGTAGGAAGATATACGCAACCTGGCACTCTCTATCACGTCTACGTTACCTACTTCCCATTCCCACGAAAATTAAGATCGCTGAATCACTCTTTCTGCCTACGCTTGACTATGCAGATGCGTGTTTTGTAAATCTCACAGAGGACCAGCTCAACAAACTCGAGCGACTGCAGAATCTAGCTATTCGTTTCATCTTCGGCCTTCGCAAATACGACCACATCTCCGAGTATCGTGCAAAGCTGAAGTGGTTGCCTATTCGGCTTCGTCGGGATGCTCGCGTTCTTTCTCTCGTATATTCTACTATACACGATCCGCATTTACCTCTGTACTTAAAATCTAATTTTCTATTTCGACAGGCGGACGTTAAGTATTTACGATCAGTATCTAATTTACTCCTGGAAATGCCTATACATTACTCCAAATTTTATGGCTCTTCCTTTGCCATTACCGGAATAAAACTTTGGAACGCTTTGCCAAGAGATATAAAAATGACCAAAACGCTAATTCGGTTTAAGGCCTTGGTCAAGCAACACTTCCTTGCTATCGCTTATAATGATTATAATAATTGCTTAACTTGAATAAATTCTTACTTGTATCGCTCACCATAATTTTTATAATTCGACTATTGATATTACGTCACACAAATATAAATGTTCCATC